>JAWNOJ010000021.1:26237500-27487500 GCA_035046065.1 Chymomyza procnemis
TTACAATTTCTTAATGCATCGCTCTTGTGCACTTGCCATTTTCAGTATTCCACACGGCCTAACTCTCAAAGAGCACTCTAAAAATAGAGTAAAGGAAATAATAGGTAACACTTAATAATAGCAGATTTGCGAAATCACTTTGAACATTGCCATCTTTTGATGTGCCGTAAAATGCAAAGATTTTCAAAGCTCTCTTAATAAAAACTCTATTAAAACATAACCATCCCTACGTAAATGGAAACTTATTGCTCCTGTCATTGCCAACATCAAAGATTAATGAAGTGGCTGAAAAATGCCTGCTGCCTTTAAGTGCCCGGTTGATTGGTTTTGTCAGCCAAGCAATAAATGGCCTTAAACAATCTCAAATTAAAACATTTTTGGCTTAAATAAATTTCGTAGTTAAGTTTGCTTTTTTTTTTTTTTGCGGGAGGGGGGAGGGGGGGCTGTAAGAAACGTAATTGACTTTTTCTGGCATTAAGCTTGCAACATTACGCCAGACAGCAAAGTGCTACATGTCTAATTGTTAGGGATTCTGCTTTATTTCTTTCTTTTTTTTTGATAGAATACCAAATGCGTGTGGTACCACACAGTAAGTTCGATGGAAATACATTTTCTATAGCATCTGTAAGCAATTTTGCATGAGCTCAGTTGATTGATTGACAGAGTAATGAACGCTTGTATGAGCATTGCTTGGATGCATCTGTAGATTGTAAAATATATTGTTTAAAGCTCCTAAAAGTAGGCAATGGGTGCGAGATAATAAATAACCAAAAACTGTCAAACGGCTGCTGTAAAATGTGAAACAACAAAAATGTAAGCCAAATAAACAGGCCATAACAATAGCATCAAACGAGAAATAAAAAATAAAGCTATTGCTTATATTGCAAATGTTTAACACTCTTAAATTTAGATTGAACTTAATTTTTTGGGGATTAAGCTTTTTCCATTGAAAATTCCTTAAGGTCTAATGCAGCAATTAATTGTTTTCGTAAAAATACGCAGCAGCAAACGCTGTAATTTGAAAAGATTTTGCAGTTTTAAAAAAATCTCTCAAAGCACTTTGCGAGCCATATACCCTTTGTAAGTGTATTTAAAGAGCAATAACAACATGACATATGAGCAGCATCTGCGTCAATGTTGACGTCGCCGACGCCTCTGTCAGCGCCATAAGATTTATGTTTAATGGCCAACTATTTATCGCTGGTGTTGGATACCCTGCTCACTGCTCTCAGCCCTATTTCGCCTAGCCAGCATAAATAAAAAAAATATAAATAAAAAGCTTGAAACAAAGAGAGCAAATGTAAAATGCTTATTAAAAGGACATGCTGACATCGACTGACAAACGTCTATATCTATATATATATATAGTTTATATAGCTATATATTATATATAAACACTCTAGTATATATTGTGGACTGCTGCGCGTCACGTAAGCAGCAGGAAACAAGAAGTCAGCGGCAACATATCGCCAAACGCGTCCAAGTAAGTGGCTCAAAGTCATGACGAGAGAGCGGAAATGCACAACATTGATTCGCAATTGTTGTGTTTCCGTTCTGTGACACATTACACACACACAACACATATCAACACTCTCACACACACACACACACACTCTCACGTTTATCCGCGCGAGTGATTGATGTGACGCATATCCTTTGACAGCGTCGGGTCCATTTATAAATTTTTCTTTATTTTGCTTTATTCCACCTAAATACCCTAAACCTAGTGTGACCAACTTAATCTTGCAGAAATCTAAAAACATTTCGTTTAAAAAATGCACACAGATTTCAAGATTTCAAGTTAAAAGCCTTGAATTTAACTACTAAAAAAATAAAACAAATTAATCAACATAAAGTCTGGTCACACTTTTCGAACAAAACTTCATCGGGGAATCACTCTCGATTCCATTTGAGCGAACAGACCTAATTAGCATTTTAATCGATTTGTTTCAGACAAAAAAAAAATTTGAAAATTTTCAGCCAATTTGTGCAATATAATATGAAGAGAAGAGAATAGAAGAGAAAGAGAACATAAAAGTATCTGGTCACACTTTTCGAGCAAAACTTCATCAACAATTTAAAAAACGTAGAATATAAACTCTTAAATTAAATATATTAAAAAATATTATATCCAAGTTAGGGTTAGACCTAACTGGCATTTTAATTGATTTGACTTTCTGTAAATTTCAGCCAATTCGTGAAAATCTTTCCAAAAATATAACAAGAACATAAAACTGTCTGCTCACACTTTTCGTTTGAAACTTCAAGTATACGAAAAGCGTACAACATTTTGGTGGAATATACTTAAGCAGCATTCAAATTGATCCGATTGCATTTTTGAAAAGTCGAGTATTGAATAAGTATATCTGAAAACATCAGAAAATTTGGGCAACTCTTTATAAAGCATTTAAGAACAGAAAAAAGTCTGGTCACTCTTATCCAGCAAAACTATCAAGAATTCGATAGGAGTACAAAGTTAAACACTCATTCAATTTTAACGAAAGTAGATTGAATCCCATTAACAGCAATCATCTCAAATTGTATGCCATTTGGAGGGATATACCTAGGTAGCATTTTAATTGATTTTATAGCAAATTCTACGTTTCCTTTTAGATTGGGGTTACTATCTTGTTTGAATGAATCATAAGTTGCATGAGCTCTATAACGATATAGATATCGTCCAGTTAAAGAAGAAAGACGTAGGTAGATGACCTAGACTCAGATGGAAAGGTAGCACCTAACTTCCCTTGGAGTTACCTAGTGTAGAAAGCGCATGCAAAGCAGGGGCGCCTGGTAAGTTATAATGAGTACGGCTGTAACCGTCAGTTTAGGGTTACAATCTAATTCTCTGAAATGTTTACTTTTGTTAATTATACCTAAAAATCTTAGATATTGTCAAGCAGTGCTTCAGAGATATTTGGAATCAAAGCCAAAAATTTAAATTAACTCGCCAACAACGTCAACCAACCAGCCGTCTCAACTAAAGCTGAACACTCATCAATTTATGCGGATTAAGCTAAAGAACTCCATTTTCGAAACTGCACTACTACGTTGATAAAATTAGAGGACATATTTTTTTACAATAATTACAGGATATCTGCTCGTCGTGTGTGACGCCTTTCGATTTACGTTTCCTCTTTTATTTGTACTCTCATTCATTCCTCTCATTTAGCACTTGCACTCATAGTGTCTGCCTAGAAATAAGCAGCGCTTTTCCATGGGGACAGCAAGCGGACTACCACATTAAGTGGATCAGTGGGGCAATGGTGCAGGCGGGTGCTGTGCTGAGTTTTTTAGGGCCAAAGGACCGCTCATACCAGCCTATCACTTAATCAATGCAACAACGCTGACAGCTGCTCCGACATTTGCAAGTGCAAGACAAACAAGCAGCTATTCTTAAACAACTGCGTCCCAGACTCAAGACCAAGCCCCGGTTCCAGTTCCAGTCATGCAGCCAAGGCTTTTGTGGAGTCAGTCGGCTGTCGTCTAGATGTCTGTCAGTCTGTCTGTTTGCACAAGTGCAACATATGCAAATGCAAGGCAAACATGACATAGACGTTCACACATGAGCGAGCACACACACACTCCCAGCAGCGTAAGGCTGTCAATTTTTCTCACTAGGAACGGCTGGGCACAACCCTAATTGACTGATGGACGCATAGAGCGACTGACTGACTGACTGACTGACTGACTAGCTGCATGACAATTTATCAATATAACTGTCATAGTGCAAAAATTTAATAAAACTTTTGCAATAATTCGTTTATATCTGGCAGGTGAGCGCCATCTCGGAAGCTACCTATGCCTAGGCAGTACATAATTGCTTAACATTTTTGATTAGTTTGCTGCAGATGCTTCAGCGAAATAAGTTTGAATGCTACCTTCAGTTCAACAACTTCAAGACTTCATAATTCCTTAAGTCATACGATACGCCGCAAAATGCCTACACACAATCAAATGTATCTCAAATTAAGCTGATAAACTTAAACTCGATACTGCACATTCAGTGTTCAGCAAAATGTTACTCAATTTACGAACAATTATCAAATTATTGAAATTTCAAAATTCCTAATTAGACAAAACAGTACCAGAGTAACCTAATATCGAAGCAGCAGCATGTGCAGCACTGCCTAGGCGGCATACATGGCGTATGAGCGATGCGGCTTTGATGAGCGCATTAGCTGTTGCCATAATACGTCAACCACAAAACCCTATATGGATGCAGTCTCCAGCTGGGTTGCCTTTTCACCCCGGCATGTCTCTATTAGTCGCTCTCTCGTCTCCACTCACCCTCGCTCCTTCTGCCATTTGCTGGTTAATATGACGTCATAAATGTCAGATGGTTAGCATATGGCAGATGTTGACAGGCAAAGGAACATATTGAGAGAATGCAGAGCAAATTAAGCAGCTGCGCTTATCAAGCCAACGCTAGCTGTGGTCTGTGGAATGTTGGAAGACGCGGCATGATGAGCTACAATGGACAAAGTGTTTGATTTAGTTGTTAAAAAATTTATTTTAAATTTAAGATGTGAAAGATGCCCATGTAGCATGAAAGTAAATATTTTATATTAGGCGCTCAAATTTATGAGAAAAGTTTTATTGTAATGACTTCCAAAACTTGGGTCTTCCGTAGTTGCTTAAAAGTCTGATCTACGATTTACATTTTTACAAGCTAAATATATTGAACAGAACATTCTGTATTTAAGCAACATTGATTTATCGTTTAAAGTAAATATTACAAAAACTTCGTTGTACTCAATTAATAATTTAACATTTCGCATAATCAGCGAACAAGTTGTGGAATCGTTCGACTCAGTAGACACAGTGGCGATATGTAGAGCACCAGCTAGAAAAAGAGCATCAACCAGCATCATAAGTATAATCAAGTTGATGTCCATGATGCCAATTCGACGGTACTGCACAACGGGAAAACAAGTGCACCTTTTCAAAAGAATACTGGCAAGGATGCCACAAAGTGGACGACGAGCTTATGAAAGAAGTGTGCAACCTCAGGCGTGGAATCACGTTCAGCCTCACCTAACATCCTACAGGCTCTGCGACTTTCAGAGCAAAGCCGATGACCTCGCCAGGCTAGCTAGTAAAAGTCGGACTTGAGCTCAACATAGCCAAGACCAAGACAATACCTCTCAACCACTCCAGCCTAGGGAACATCACCATCTTTGGAAACGCAATTGAGTTCGTCACTAGTTTTCCATACCTTGGCACCATCATCTCCAACAATGGCGGCGTACAGCAATCACGCACGGCGACCACCTCCATCAGCAAGTTGGCATACTAGCTGTCAAAGACCACTGCCGCTTGCTAACTAAGCAATTTCTTCTAAATTCCTAACCTGCCCTCCCACCCAAGTCACTCCACTACCTAACCACAAAACCACTGTCAGAGAGGTCTAGGCCTGTCAGATATCAGCGAGCTTATTCCCACGGAGTCAATGAGTAATTTTATCTGAACATCAAGACTCAACCCAGTCTTGGGCCACAGGCTAAATATTTAAATAATTTTTTTTTACTTTTAATATTAATTATTTAAATTAAAATAATAATTTTTTATATAAGCAATTTTTTTTAAATGAAAGATTTTAGTTTTTTTTCAGTTTTATGAAAACGTTTTAAGCTCTATAAGGTTATTCTGTTTTGTTCGGAAAGAAATTTGAAAAATCTTTAGAATTAATCAATTGCTCGTTGTAGCTTTGCTTTCTTCAAAGAATCAAGTACTTCATTCGTATTATTCGCCAAATACTAAAAGCTTTTGGATACATTCACTTAATTAACGTATTCCTTCAAGAATTAATTGCCGCTGAATATTAAAAACTTATCCACTGTGCAAAGTTTTTGTTTTGGAATTTGCAGCTTAGCCTTCGGCTTGCATTACACGTTTGGTTTTTATGCTTTTCTTGGCTGTAGATGGCAAATTTGCGAAGAAAACAGAATTTAAGCTAAAAAATAGTTTCGTAGTTTTCGCAAAGTTTTTGCCTTGAAAAGTTTTTGGCAGTACAGCCAAAAACTTTAAGGCTTTTGTGGTATGCAAAAGTTATCTAAGCCCCATTAGGGGTATATTCAGTACGTGGAAGCAAATATAGCAAGTAGCAGGTGAAAAAGCTCTTCTTGGTTTTATAAAAGAATGTATAACTTTATTTTCTTTTTTTTTAAGATATTTTAATTGTAAAATGCTGTTCCAGCGCAGGACTGTTAATTGTATGGTAATATGCTGCGTATTTTATGAATTTTGCAAAACAAACAAAATCTTCAGCATTATAATCTTGGGAGAACATTTTTGTTTCTTCTGAAGTTTAAAATAAACGCGTTTTTGGAAAATCGAATTTACATAGTACCCGAAAATTCGGCATAAATCGAATCTGCCAATTCCAACAAAACGAAATTGCCATTCGCATTTAAACGATTTTTTCACTACAAAACCGAAACCGGCAAAAATATTTCTTCAATTTCTAAAGCACAACTGAGTTTTTCAAAATTTTTTCAATATAACAGCTTTGCCTCAAAAGCTGTAAAGCTTAGCTTTTGGTCTAAAGTGGAAAAATAGTAGATGGCGCCAGTACAAATTGAGTTTCCGTAGCAGACTGCAACATTGTGCTACGAATTTTTATATTTCTGATACACTACTGATATTTATACATTTCTAAACTGTTTTTTTTTTTAAATTGCTCTCGTAAAACCTTGCCTCAAAAGGAGTAAAGTTCTGTTTTTCGAGTAAGTGGCGTTTACAGCACACGCAAAAACAAACCAGATTGAAACAAATCGCCTTCTAAAATTATACTTCCGAAGCAAGGCGGCTGATTTTATTCATGTATTAGAAGTAGGCCCGCGTTCGAATCCCGGCATGGGAATTTGCAATTTAAAAAAAAATTTAAACGATAAGTATCCGATCAGTACCCAAGGATTTCCTTTATAGTAGTAATAATAAATTTGTCAAGCATCTAGATATATCTCATGTAGTCTAGTGGTAAGGATACCCGAGCCGCAGCGGGAGGCCCGGGTTCGAATCCCGGCATGAGAATAGGTTTTTTTTTTTTTTGCAATTTGCAGGGACCGTAAATATAACTTCTTTGGTTTAATATTTCACAAAACCAAATTGTCATTAAATTTATTATATGTGGGCATTTATATCATTAATTATACAAATGAAAGAAATAAACTTGAATGAATTTTGACGGTTCCAAGTAATGTCAATACCGAAGCTTATGGAAAGAAAGAGCTCCGGTAGCTGCTTGAGGTTGATATCGTTTGTCTAAAACTTCTAGCCTTCTAGCAATTTCTTGACTTCTTATTCAGTTCTTGAGATTTACCAATTCCAGGACCAATTCAGTCCAGGTAATCAGTCTCATTGCCAACCCATGAAGCCTTATTCCTACACTATGATCGCTACATTTGATAGCCCATTAAGTCTGCCAACCTATCTAAGTTCTTTCTTCCTGCACAATTGTGATATTTTTACATTTGTCAAGTACTGATATATCTCCCATGTGGTCTGGTGAATAGGATACCTGAGCCAGATGAGGCCCGAGTTCGAATCGCGGCATGTCAATTTGCTTTTTTTTTGTAGTTCGCAATTTGCAGTGACAAAGATGTTTTTCTTTAGATTTATCTGGTGAAAAAACTATGACAAATTCGTGCTGAGATGTTTTCTAAGTAATCCGGGTACCTTGTCTGGAAATCAGTTTCAGAAGCCAGGTTGCTGTTAATACCTGCTATCGCTGGACCTTGTTGTTCACTCTTCTTCTAGTGATTTCTTCACTTCTCTTAGCAATTGTTTGTGTTTTTCGAATCCCGGCATGGGAATTTTTAATTTTTTATAAATTTTTTTTTCCTTTTTGCAAGTTTTATTCGACACTAAGTACTCAAGGATTTCCTATAAATATATTTAATAATATTTTGCTGAAAATCAACTTAATAGTATTAGTAAATTTGTCAAATATTTTGATATATCCCATGTAGTCTAGTGGCAAGGATACCCGAGCCGCAGCGGGAGGCCCGGGTTCGAATCCCGGCATGGGAATGTGTATTTTTCCTTTTTTTTTTATTACGTATTTACCAGTTTGCAGTCACAATAATTCTCTATACAACTTTTGTTGTTTTCAAAATTAAAACATGAAACTTTTTTTAACTGATTTATTTCAGGAATAATTTTAAGTTTTTTTTTGTACCCAAGACCCATGATGAAATATGACAGACAGGACGATGTTGTCTAAGAGTTGTAATGATATACGGTTTCGTTGGATTAATTCCTTCGTTTTGGTTTTAAGACAAATGTAGATAATGACTGTGGATTTTAAAATTTATAGACCTCGTACTATCTATAAACAATTATAAAAAAATTCAAGGTAGTTTTGAGAGCAATCCAAGCATTTTCCTGTGACAAAAGACTAATAAGCAGAAGTCCAATGGCAAAAGGAGGTATGAGCACTCAAGTATTTCGTCTGCCATTTTGAAATTTTAATCAAAGTCTCAGCCTAAATTAAACTCAATGAAATGAGACACAATTCAAATTGACTTGAATATTTTGTCAGAAAAAATTATATCAAATTTTCGTTGTAACTTTTTTGGGTTCTTAACTTCTAAATTTCTTTTAACTTCAAGCTCAAAGGCATCCAAAAATATTTTCCGCTATCTCTGCTTTAGGTAAAGCTGACTACTCCAACGTTTTAAAGACGCCTGCAAGTCCTCAATACATTGAGTTGCTTATCCTCGCGTAGTGTTTTGGACAGATTTGCATAAAGAGCGTTCCGAAGCTAATTGCAGCGCAGGCGAGTTCCCCGTTGGGTTCAAGTATTTTATAAATTGGCACAACGCTTTGCAGCTGGACGCACTGACAATAGCTTCTAAGGAGTTCAGCATTTTCAAGACAGCATCAAAAGCGTAAAAGTTACCCAGCCAAGTTCCCCGAACTTGTATGTGCGATTCCAACTGCAGGAGGCAATGATGAGATTGGAATCGATGGACGAGTAATGCAGACAAGAATCACAATCGGTATGTTCATTCTCCTAATTGGTTAACTTGCACTCACCCAAAGTGCTCCACAGCTTGATGATCTTATCGCGTGAGCAGGAGATAATCTCGCACTGCCTGGAAGATACAACAGTTGCTTCCGCAAAGTCCCTAAATGCATTTATAGCACATTTACAGTCGTAAGCATCGTCAGAAATTGGAGAAATATTACTATCGCTGCTACCATCGTCTGTTGAGTCAACGATTTCGCAGATGCTGCATAGAGCAAGAGGAAAAACCAGCTTCATTTCCTCATTAACAGATTTGGCACTGATAGCTATTAAACCATATAGTGCGCCTTTTGAGAATATATCATGTTCGCCAGTCTCCAAAACTATTGTATGCAATAGTTCATACATTGACTTACTAGGGGCTCCAAGTGTTCCTTATTGACAGCATGACCCAAGAGTGGCAGAATAGAAATCGCATGAACACGTAGTCCACTCATATCCGCCGGGCCATTTTCAAGGAATAAATAGTTTTGGATCATACCGACGATGTCATCAAAATATAACATTATATTCTCGTTACTGGCATCAACAGTCGCATGCGGAAATATGGGTACTTGGCTTACCATGTTGTTGGACTTAAAATTAAAAAATCGTACAAAATTTATATGTTTATATGACTTTGATGAAATATAATGTTTGACGCGACCAATTTTATAGTAGATTTTGAATCCAAATGATTAACGAACAGACAACTCAATCTTTGATTGCCTCTTATTTTGTAATCTACTTTATGGAGCCTTTTCCTTTGGAGCGTACTCATAGTGTGTCCGACCTAGGTGTTTCCTTTGATCACAAATCTAAATTCAATAAACACATTTCCAACATTGTAAATAAAACTAGATGGATTCTTGCATTTAATATACGTCGGTCCAAAGGCTTTCATTGCCCCTCATGATCGTGCGTTCGAGGCACTCAATACAATCATTATTAGGAATGATGGAGTCTGTACAAAAACAAATTTTAAGTTTTGCCTTCGTAATCTTGATTGGAATCGTAGCATTCAACTGCAGCCCTACTCTTGTAGACTTTCCTTAGAAAATTGCTTTCCTTATATGATTGTAGAATAAGCCACATTATGTTATTTCTGCATAATCTCTTACTCATGCTCATTAACTCAAATGCAATAATGTTGGTTTTGTATATTCTATCCAGAGAAACTAAAAATTTTCGACCTCTAGCACTACCATTTTGTAGATACAATAATGCCTAAATTAAATATTTATATCAAAAATCGAATAAGGTTCAGAATTTACTTCAAACATATGACTTTGGAAATTTTTAACATATTTTGTCTCGGAAGTTTTTAAATTCGTATAAAGAGACGATAAATAATTTGAAGAATTTCAACTATAGCGAACATAATACACAATAATTAAGTCCTTGACGCTTGTAATTTACAACTGATTAACGCAGAAGTGGCGTTAAATATTTCATAATTTTAATTATTGTTTGTAAAATTTTGTAGCATACAATTAAAGATTACATTAAGAACTAGGGTTGGGTTCGTAATCATACGTGGCATCCTCGGAAGAATTTAAGAGGAAATATTACTATGACTGCTATTATCGTCATTCAGTTCTTAATATTTATGACTTTGTTGAGGAATATTACAAATGCTGGATAGAACAAATAATTTATAATATAATAGATAAGTCATGTCTAAACAGTTCGATTTTAAAAAAGAAATTTATTTTTGTAACGATATCTGAACTTCATGAGTGAAATAAGTTTGATGAAAGATGGAATTTAGAGTTCAATTTGTACTCTTTAATATATTTATCATATCATCGTATATATCCCACATATAGTCTAGTGGCTATATGACGCATTTTTGAAAAGAACATATTGTGGAATTGTAAGAAGCGCCAAAATGAAAATGCAGCAAAAATCAAGAGCAACGCGAAAAATCCGCCTTGAGCCGCGAGTAAGGGCTATCTAGCATTAGATTCAATAATCTTTTGCTTAAAATTAACTAAGTAATTTGACATATATCCCATGTAGTCTAGTAGTTAGGATACGCGAGTCGCAGCGAGAGGCTCGGGTTCGAGTATCGGGAAAAGTTGTATTTTATTTTTATTATTTTATATTACCAAAGAGAGAAATCTTTTGTTAAGTTTTGCAACATTTTGATGTAATAATAATAATTTAAAATTTATTTTTGTGCAGATAATAACATCGTTCACTTTACTAAATACTCTGCCATATAAGAACGATAGTATGCAGTTTATTTTGATATACGCCCTCTGATGAAGAATCAAGTCTCTCCTGATTTAATATTTCTATGATAGCTATATGAAAGAGTATATACAATTCGTACAAACTTTGCACAATTGTATAATCCTGTTAAGCTTTAACTCAAAAAAAGTTTGACTCAAATTGTTGCACTCAGCATATAAAGAGTGAGCCAGTTTTGTCTTCCACCCACTAACTGCAGAGAGGGTAACGCTTTAGAGTGTATCCCAGCTTCATTATGCGTACTCGCTGCTGCTGCAGTAGCAACATGCAGAGCATGTAAACGCCTCCAGCTGGGTGTAACCTTTCTCTCTCTCCCTCTCCGCTCTCTATAGGTGGTAGCGAGTTAACTTCAATGTGCGGAGGGGCAGATAATTATAGATAATAGACATTAGTGTGGCAAATCAGTGGGCCTTGCTTGAAAGCGAAACTCATATTTCATGAATCTCAACTTTTTCGCAGTCAATTCCCAAATTGATTTGCAGCTTGAAACCGGAGTTGCCACACACAGTTGGCCAAGTGGCAATCAAAGTTACCAGCGCGCTTTATTTTTCTACCCCCCTGAAGCCGGACGGGGGCTGTGATTAATCGTCAAGCATAAATCAGAGAGCGAGTGCTTAAAGTTACCAAGAAGTCAGGTAAGTGCAAGTTACTGGCCAACTGACCCGCCACTTTGTTGTAGCTTTAGTTGGAGTTGCTTAGGATAGGTGAGGCAACTTGCGGCACAGCGAAAAAGTGTTGATATTTTTGCTACTCAATTAAAAGGTCAAAATCAAAATGCTCAAATTGAAAACGATAAAACCCAAAAAAAAACAACATGTTACCAAGTGTACTTCGAAGTCCATCCACACGCAGCACTTGTTTGGTTTACTGCTTATGAGGCTGCACACGCTAATGAGCCACAAGGCGGCCACAGTATGGACTGCACTGAGGATTCCTGCTCATTTGTCATTTTTTCAGCGGCTATCTACGTTGTCTGCTCTAACTCGGCCTGACGATGTCGCCTAACAAATGAGGCTAATAAGTTTTACCGCCAACCAACACCAGGCACTTGGCTGTCGTCCGGCCTTCAAAGCAGGCTCGCAGCAAATTTGCCAATTTCAAGTGAAAAATCCATTCACTCGATAAAAGGCAATTAAAAATGACTTATGCTTTTATTTTCATTCTTTACCAAACGGCGCCGGCGCTCTTTGGGAATATGCCAACAAATTTTTAAGAGCATACCCTTTCCAGTCAGTCGTCGTCCCTGGCTTTGGGGCATTTGTGCTTGGTGCTACCAACTGCTAGTGTGCTCGTGCCCGATGCAATTATGCGCAGCTGTTGATATGTGGCATTTGCTGACAAGTATGGTCATAACCATTTGGTCGCTATCTTTTCCGGGCTTTTGTTCCGGCTAACCAGGGCTGCTGGGTTGGTTGGTTGGTAGGGACATCAGCATTTTTTACAATTTATGAGCCAAGTACTTGCAACTTGATTGCATATTATTTTATATGATACTCACGCCATTCGTCATTGCACTTTTTGCGCTCTCGCAAGGATTGCGGGTAGCACCTTGGAAAAAATACATTTTCTATTATTAGACAATATCTTGAATGTAGTTAGTAGTTACCCTATGGTCTCGCTGCAGTTGTTGGCCATCAGTTTTATGTTAATGGTTGCGCATAAACTTACCTAACTGCAGGCAAATGGTGTCGTTAGTTGGATTTTGCTTGATAATGTTATGGCAAGCAGCTTTTCGTGCAGAAAATTTGTTGCATTTTATGATAACTGAAGCAATCCCTGAAATGGGACAGAACATTACAAAGTTTCTGCATGTCTCAGATAGAGTACCAATGGCGCAAGCTCATAACCAAGGTGCTGCTGCGTCACATAAACTTTTCAAGAATGCCAACAATTGGCTGACTTCTCGATGCAACTTAAGTTTTGTAATACTGCGACTTGAAGTATCCTAAAAGGTGACTATGCATTGGGACAATTTCTTGTCAGTGCCATAATTCCTAAAGGTATTGCTTTTCAGTAATTTTAGTATTCCTGACTATCTGAGGTATTGGGAACTATTTTAAATTTTAATGGGTGTGCCCAAAACAGACAAATTCGATAATACAGCTGACTTTTTGTCTCCAAGGGAGGCTTTCTTTGTACCTATTTGAGTTATAGGATTACTTCCTTTTATCATCTGCGTTTCTACTGTGTTCCCGGCATCTAACTATAATGCTCGTGTACTTCACAGCAGTGCTGGGAAACGTACTGTATCGATTTATCGGCGAAAAACTGACTTCTTGTTCGTCGAGAATTCCAGGCTTTCCAAATTAAATGTTTATAGTGAAGCAGTTGCTGGTACAACTGAGCTTGATCTGTAGTTTTTTCAATTTTTCGACAGATTCGCAAAAAAAAATTTCGTTTTAATAGTTGAATCGCTATATCTAAAAATTTTGCATTTTACTACAACTATTGGCTTCTTTGAGATACAAAAATTATTTGTCTTACTTGCAGATAATCGTTATCGCTCTAAATTGGCTACGTAACATCAAGTTGAGAAAAATATGCAGCAATTTCTCATTCACAAAGTGTAAAGTGTTTTCTAAAATTTTTCAGGGTATTGTTTCAGGGATTTGACTGACTCAAAAATCGAATGCTTGGCTATACTTGCTGAGATAACCGTGTAGAAATCCTATACCATTTTTTTTCCTTCTGTTAATAGCAGTACGGGTTTTTAAGATATACTAACACACCTCAACAGCCCACGATTTCACTTCATCATTTTTTTTATTTCATTAAATACGCTATTGTTTCAAGACTTATTAAAATAAATCTTCCCAGACTTATTTAAAGAAATCTTTTCGTCATGGCAGTGAGGAACCCACAACACTAAATTTTTGCAACTTTTATAAAAAACAACGATCTATCAATCCGTTTGCACATTTTTCTTGTAATTATACCGCCTCGGTCAGTCTCACTCTCCTCTGAAGCTTACGATTTCCAAAAAGTATTTGTTTTTTTCTACTCTTTTCCGATCGTTTCCACAAGACTACCAAAGTCAAGAACATCAAGCACAACGACGACAAGAAAACCAAGGGTCTGTGTTCATACGGGATTCAATAAGCAGGGACTTCGGCCATGCTTTCTATGAGAAGTGTAGCATGGAATTGCCGAAAGTGTCCAAGAATAAGCGCGCTTTGAGGAGCTTGAAGTGTTGCCTGGGCACACACATTCGTGCCAAAAGGAAGCGTAGGCTACAAGGTTCAAGGTTCGCTCTCTGAAGCGAATACTAACGGCAAGTAAAACCTTAGCAGCACAAAAACCCATGTACTCCGCTACATAAACATATTCAATGTCCGCCAAATATAAGCGAAAAGCTCGGGTTGCCTTTTGCAGCTTACCGAATATTTCTTCTGACATTTCTTGTTCGAAGTTTCATGGGTTTTAAGAGCAACAAATTAAGTGAATGATGCAGCACTGCAACTTAAGCTGTTCTTGGGTGTCATCCAATGTCAAAATATTTGAAGGTATAACTATTGAGTACAGCAAAGCGAGCATTTTGGGAAAGCAATCCAAGCAGCACACTTGGAAAATACTTATTATTATTAAAAGTTCTACAATATCTTTGCCGACTATCCACTGCGCTTTTTTTGATGACATCAAATCTTACCCAGTAATTGACCAAATACAGCGATTACAAGTGCACTTCGCCGCATTCCAAATGTCTTGGCGCCTGTGAATGCTTTACCCAAATGGAGCCACTTCTTCCGCCCACACCTCACACACACACACTCCACTTGCAACTATTAGCATTTACAGCAAATTAAGCTTACTTACAGCCCATTAGTTAGTGTTTCACTTGGTTTTTATTGCCTTCGCGCATTGAAAAAGCAATTAAAAAATTGCATTGTCATTGCAGATGCATCACCCTGTCAATTAGCGGGGCATCGATGGTCGCCAACATAATCAGTGTAGCAAGGAGTGGCACTCAGATAGATCCATTCTGTTGGGGTTTGGCGTGAGTGCTCAATGCGAGCAAAAGAAGTGGCCTCATTTGCCATTAGTTGCATTTAACACGCATTAATTGCGCATAATTAAATTTCCACAAATTCATTATCCCTTCCCGGGGATATCGCATGTCTGACATACCATCGTGCTAACTCCTCCCAGTAAAGGTTTAACATTGGAATCAGCTTAAAATTTTGCATGTCGCCCAAGCAGTGGCGTATATTTGCAATATTCCATTGGCCGATATATGCATTTCGCACAAATTACGTATACGCAGCGATGTCCCTGCAGCGACGCTACTGACACTTAATATTTGAACATAAAATTCACTTTGTTTGCTCTATCATTAAATGTTTGTTGCTATTATATGGAATATAAAAATTTCAATTCTTTTTATTGTGTAAAAAAAAATATTTTCAACATTCTATAAACTTAAAGAGTACAATTAATCTTAAGTACACTGCAAAAAAAAATAGTAAAACTTTTGTTTGAAAACATTATTTTTGGTGTGCCATCTGCATTGGGTCAATAGAAAAGTCGAACAGCATTCCAATTTAGTAAAGTTTGATCCGGTACAATTTGAGACATGTATGTTTGTTTTATTTTCTAATTGCGACAGATCTCCAGTTTCCCTTAATAAATACATTTCTTTAATAAATTAAGTCGTGCTTAAAATTTCCCAAAAATATGATAGTATTATCTTATACCGCTAACATTGTGAAAATCCAACTCAGAAGTCTGCTAGTAAGTGCTACTCACATACAAAAGCTCAAACCATTTATATAAACAAATAAAAAGACTTAAGCATAATTCTTAACTTATTTAAGTAAAAGGATTGGCCATCTGCTTACCCACAATTCAACTAATCAAAAAATTATTACTCATAAATTAAAGATTTCCGCATTTATGCAAAAATTTTAACTTCACAACTAACTGCCTTATAATCATTAAAACATTTTCAAGATATACAATTACAACAAACATATTTATAAATGTTTAAAAAAATGTACGTAAGTGGCATTTAAACCGAATTAAAATGAAATTAAATATTCATACAAAATTTAACAACAAAAAAGACATTTAAAAAAAATAAAACAAGAAAACAGCAGCTCTGGCGGCCGCATTGCTGTGAAATGACAGATAAAAAAAAAAAAAAATATTATTTACAAAATGGCGACCAGCAATTGCAAAACAAAATGGCCGGCTTAGAGGACAGCCAAAGTTGATGCTGTAGTGGTCGCCTCGTTTGTGTGTGTGTGCGGGCAGAGATGTGTGCTGGAAGTGTGTGTGCGTGCAATTCAGAGATAAATAATCCAATTAAATAAATAATATGCAAGCATTAGAATGTCGAAACTGCATTAAGTTTTAAGACAAAAATTGTTTATTTAATTCAATGCCAATTAAACTTCAAAAGGAAATTTTAAAGCTGAAAAGTTGGTATTGTATGTGTGATCCAGCAGTAGGAAATGCTAGCAAGAGAGTTCTGCAGATGTACCTAAGGGAATCAAGTAAAAATTTCTAAAAGCAAATACTTAATTTTACCAATAGATGTGCGTTTTTTATCTGTATCTCGCGTTATATACCAGGGTTCTAAATAGAAATTTGCCAATTTGAATGATAGATGTCGCTATCAATAGCAAGGCACATTTTGACAAAATAATACGACGTTGTTGTTTTCCACAAAAAAAAGCAGCTAAAGCTCATTGGTTGCTGGTAGAAACGTTTGCTCCAAAGATTAGAACGTGTGGGACATAGTTTCGTTAATTCCATCAATAGTGAAGATTTTGATTTAGCGGACATTGAACATCCTGGTGCAGCGAAAAAGTTCAAGGTGGAGGAATTGCAGGCTCTATTGGATGAAAATTCAAACCAATCGCCACAACAATGGGTGCAAACAATCAATGTCATCCGGGTAGCAATTTCTTAACGTTTAAAAACCCTAGATAAGATACAGATGTATGGAAAATGAGTATGAATATAGTATTTCGAGAATCCGAAACGTGAAAAGTATGATGAGGCTGGCCCATCGACTGCAGAGCTAAATCGCTTTGACCCTAAGAAAATGTTTTGTGCCTTTGAAACGGTTAATAGGCAACCGATCTGAAAACAAATCAACAATTTAAATAATAATTTGAGAGAAAATAGGCCATGACAAAGATATCTTGCAACATAACAACGTCGGTTCAAACAGCTAAATTGGTGAAAGACATGTCTGTACTCTACAGACCTCATCCCTTTCAATTATGATCTCTTTGCATCAATGGGACACTCACTTGCAGAGCAGCGCTTCGTCAACTTTAAAGAAGTCGTAATGTGACTTGTCGAGCGGATACTTTTATTGGGATGGCATTCATAATTTTCCCAAAAGCTGATCTAAATGTATAGCATCGATTAGTCAATACATTGAAGCAAATAGTTTGAATTCTCCCTTGTAAATTCAGTGTGTTAATTATGGAGAAAACCGCCAAATTTTTACTTGCACCCCTGGTAAGTCCAATCGGTACGATGCTAAACATGTTGCTATTTTTAACTCTTTGCGACCGTATGTCTGCCGTCAGCTACCAAAGCTGTTTCACCATTCCAGTCGCATGCCTGATCTCCGCCAACAAAGCTTTTTTTACCATTTCATTCATTCTGCTCTCAGCCAACAAAGCCTCTCTATCATTCCAGTCGTATGTCTGCTCTCAGCCACCAGAGCTGAAAATTAATAAATAAAAATTTTAAAAATT
This sequence comes from Chymomyza procnemis, assembly GCA_035046065.1. Lineage (NCBI taxonomy): Eukaryota > Metazoa > Arthropoda > Insecta > Diptera > Drosophilidae > Chymomyza > Chymomyza procnemis. Next base: position 26,255,483 of record JAWNOJ010000021.1, read on the forward strand.
TTATTATTTTAACCAACAGCAACTTGGCTAAACGATATCTACAATAACTAAGGCAAACCTATAAAAACTACAACTAACTCTACCAAATAGTATAACTCAAAAATAAAAATTTTTAAATTTTTTCCCAACTCCGCCTCATAAACATTATTCCTTTGACAGCAGCTCAAAATTTGCTATATTTGCAAATCTTTGCATGATCTTTATAAGCATGCAATATTTTTTCTCGCATGCGATAAAAAATGTTACTACCAAAAACGAAATACGGCAAAAAGGACATTTTACTCACGTAACTCACGAAAGCCCCAAGTACCCAAAGGCACTAGGACATTTTCTGGTTTGCTTCGTTGACGAAGCAGATGACGACAAAAGCAGGCGAAAGTGAAAACACACACGCGAAGGCGCAGGAGATTTAAGCGAGATTTGTGAAGGATGATGATTCGTTCGCCTCTTTTTACGCACTGTCCCCCGCCCACCCTCGCACACCCCCTGTTGTATGAAATGTGTGTTTTTGGCGCCGGTAAATTTTTCATTTTTTTTTTGTAAATTTCTTGTTTATAATTTTTCATTTGTTGTGCTCTTGCTTTTGCTCTAATTATAAACCTTAAGAGTATGTGTGTGTGGGAGTGTGTGTGCGTGTGTGGGTGTGTGTGGGAGTGTGCGTGTATGTGTGTGTGAGTTCATTTCATGGCTAATTAGACATTAGCCAATTATTAATACATACATTTTATATGAAGGCAGGCCAGCTGCAACAACAACAAAGCAAATACAAAGCTCTTTGCAATTCGCATCTCACCTCATCTCATCTCATCGCATCGCCTCTTCTCTTATAGCTTTTGGGCCACTTTGGCTTAGCCGTTTTGGCAATTTCCAAGTTAGAGGCAAGGAGCATCATTAAAATCGCCAGTCATACAAAGTAAGGCATACACATGAAGAACTAGTCTGGACTAGTGCATCAGGAACTGTCAAACCCCAGAAACCGCTTCATAACATAATGAATCTTTAACAAAAAATTTAATTTCCACTATCAATTCATAGTTGATGCGAGGATCGCTTAGGAAGACTTGGGCAACTCGGCTATACTTCAGAAGTTGTGAAGCCCTTCACATAACTGGGCACAGACGTGTGGACGGTCAACAGAGTATCGTGCTGAGGATTAAGTGAAGCAACACACTTGTCATTCTGTGTTACTATAAACTTAGTAAGCAGTTATCTAGCAGAGAACTCTCCCGATCGTCAAAACTAGCGCTTTACAAGGCGCTCATTCAACTTGCGCTCTTCTATGACGTACCAGCCAGTGGTTGTGTCGCGGACGGCTACAACTGCGCTTGGACAGTTCGAAAGAAAAATTATGCACAAAATTCGAATTACTATTCGAATGAACCAGCCCATCAAAAAAAAACAACGTTTGGAGATATTTTTTATATTTATTTAAAATTCTGCGTTTTTTTTTAAGACTGTATACAGACGAAGACAATAAATATTCAAAAATCAAAACAAACAAAATAAAACAGCAGCTATTTTCGCTGCAGTTGGCAGCTCCGAAATGCGAGACGAAAACGATCAGTTGGCAGCCCTAGCAAGCAGCAAATTTTACAGTTAGTTCTGCTGTAGTTGTACCAAACTGGAAGAAGAAGCATACGGCATTTGTTTACATTTTTTAAACGCGCAAATTAAATGCAAATTAATAACAAATGTTGATATATTTCATCTGTTTTAAAAAATAAAATAATGCCAGATCAACCATAAATGATTTCAACAAAATAAAATGGTCGACACGGAAAACAAAGTTAAAGTATTCAGTTTATAACGAAATAACTTTGCCGGTCAAGACGCTGCCACCTAAAGCACAACAGATCCTCGTGACCAAAGTGTTAGTAGTGGACCAATATTGTTAGACGACCAAGTGGGAGGTATTGATGGCACTCTTAGCGTTCATCTGAGGCTGCTTTCAAACTTTGGCTTAAGTTGCAACGCTGGAGTAAGTAATATTGCAATTCGTATATCTGGCAAAGCCGCGTTCATAATTTCCTTTTTTACTTTTTGCAGTCGATTTGGGATCATCGCATGAAGTGGACAATGCAAATGGAAAGGAACCAATTTCAGTTTCGTTGTGGCATCTGCATACTTTATTGTTTGTTGATGATTCTTCTGACATACAAGGGTACCCCTTCTTTCAAAACGCCGCATGTTGCTTGGTTGCTGCAGCTGTCTACAGTGCATCACATCGTGTGCCCATTACCAAAGGCAAATCGGCCAAGGTAGCGAAGAAGATTGATAAACATTACGGCAACTATGCTCCATCGCATATTACTGTCAAAAGCTGATTCCAAGAATTTAAGTTTTGACATACGAGCACAAATGACGAAGCACATACCGAACGGTCCTCAGACGTGACTACTCCCGAAATCATGTGCTTGGAAATGGAAAATTAAAGCTGCGTGAGCTGGCTGAGATGGTAACCATATCATCTGAATGGGTTTACAACATTTTGCGTTACCATTTGTCTATGTGAAAGCTCTGCGCGCATAGAATGCCCTGCGTGCACCCAAGTGAACAATAGAAGACACGAATTGATGTTACAAAGGACAACTTGATCCTGATAAAACGATTACGATGATTACCGTTTATAAAACATGGAGCCATCACTTTACGCCAGAGACCACGCAACAGTCAATACAATGGGTTTCACTGGGTAGAAATGCAGTGAAGCAGCCAAAAACGCTAAATTCGGGCGTATAGAGTATGACGGCCTTATATTGGATGCGCTCATAGAATTAATCACATCGACTACCTGGAGCACTGCAAGACAATCACAGTTCAATATTGGAGTAGCCTATTGCATGGAGTAGATCAGTTGGTGAAGCATAAGCGTGCCTATTTGCGGAAGAAAAAAATCAGATTTGCACCAAGACAACGAGGCAGCTCACAAAGCTGTTCGAATTGGGCTACGAAACGCTTCCGCATACACCGAATTCCATAGATTTGGCTGCCTGCGATTAGTAACTCTAACTAAACCTGAAAAGCTGGCTCGCTTGTAAGTGCTTCCACTCCAACAAAGGCAGTCATTGCCGGAACTGACGTCTATTTTGAGTAACTTTATAACGAATCAATGTTCAATCAAAAGGAACTTTTCAATCCGTCTAATCAACCATATGTTTGCTCAAAGTTGATGAAATTTCGTTAATTTTTAAATTGCTCAACATTGAGAAACTCAAATTTTTTGGATTAAAATTAAATACAAACCTAAACTATCTTTAAAAAGTTCGTGCAGTCAGTTAACTGCAAATAAACAAAAATTGACTGAACTGAACTTATATAGGTTGGATGATGGTTGAACCGCCTAGTTGTATATAAAAAAAATATCGATTCCAATGCCTTTCCAACCAATACTACCCACAACTCTAGAGCAATATGCCTTGTCGCATTAAATTTCTCACAGTGTAAATCTGTTTTATTTTTAGCACTTTCATATTTGTCTATTTGCAGTCTTGTTGCTGGCAACATCAATCTTTTAGCCAACAGAAAAGCACAAAAGCCGCCAGCCGGGACATTTCAAATGCTGTTGCTGCTGCCTGCTGCCTGCCACACAATTCCACTGCGCCCAATGGACCATATGGAAGTTGCTGACGCCAATGTGGGCTACTCCTGAGGCAACACTCATCACTAGGCTCCATGCAAATTAGGCAATGTCAGGCGCAGATGATGAGAGCCAGCTAGTAGCAGACGGGTAGCCAATGTGGCCAATAATGATGCCCAGTTTTGGCATGGACTTAACTTAACCTAGAACTTTTAATTACGATTGTTCCAACTGATATAGCTGCCATATGGCATGTCATGAGAGCACATAAGGACGCACACAGGGTTATTTATTATGGCAAAGTATATAGGAGCATTGTCTTTGGACATGTTGACAAACACTTTATATGAGGAGAGCAGAGTGTGTGTCTGTGTGTGGAACAGAGCGGCAGCGTGTGTGTTGGTTAGAGGCAGCTGTTGTTTTGGCCTTGGCCCAGCAAAGCAGCTTGTTAGGCAAGGTCAATAAGCCAGCCTAACTTATCGCACACTTGTCATACCTCACACGGATATACGGATGATGCACACACACACACACACACACACACATCCAGATACATTTGCTAATCAAGCTAAGCAGCTACCAAGCCGCTCAAGACAACAAAGGCCAATGACAACTGTAGGTCTGCTGAGCAGGGTCTATATGGGTCTGTTAGGTCTTTGGGCCTGGCCAGCAGAAAGGTTTGGGTATTTTTTTTGTCTATTTTTTTTTTTTTGCCTAATGTATGTCATGACCTTACGCACACGGTGCAATGCTATGGGTATATAAGCTTGTCCAGACTAATGACAGCAGCGCACACACGTGGAAATCATAGAAACGTGTTCGTAACTTTTCGAAAAAAAAAAAAAAACTATATCCTTAGATGGGTATGCGTTGTATGCCAATTGGTATAAATAGAAATTGTTTTCCAAAATTAGCTTTATCATAAAATGCGTGAAAATGCTTTTGTTGGTATGACAACATGTGCGCCGAGTGTCCTTGTGTTGGGGGAGAGAGAGAAAGGGCTAGACTTTTCTGGCTAGTACCAAAACTTAACTTCTATGGAAAACACATAAGAATAAGAATTTTTTTCGGTTCAAGCAGACATGTTTTGAATATGATATCGTTCACAATAAATCCCACTTTGGCATATTGTGCCATCGTGTTGGAACCAGAAGCTATACAAAGCATTTTCACAAAAAATCGACCATCAAAAAATCTGTTATTATTGCTCGACAACGCTCGCCACTGACGGTTGTGGTAGTTCGTCTTCGAAAAAGTAAGGATAGCTGATCATATTCGCACAAACACCACACCAAACAATCACTTTTAAGTTGTATATAGGATGTTCGTCAATTAATCTGGAGCTTTCAGTGACTTCCAGTTAATGTTAAATATGTTTTATCTGATATACTGATTTTTTGCCAAAACTCGAGTTCGTGCTCAACCAAATCAAAGGATCATTGGACTTCTGCTGAGTTAAGTTTGTGTGCCATTTGAATCTTGTACGGAAACATCTTCAAAACGACATGACTTATGCGATGAAGAGTGGTCCGAACGATGCCGAACTACTGAGAACTACTGCTCCTCAACACTGGCGCGTACGACCTCAATATTTTGGTGGCAACGTCTTGTTCAGTGTCTGGATGCAGGCAGCCCCGGCATTATTAAGATTACCAGAATTCTTATAGTGTTATCACGAGGCGTACTTTCAACTTTAATTCTTCCACGATACGCATATTTAGTTTTCACAATTGAGAGGGGAACTTGTGGTGTGAACTATATTTCATGGTACAAATTGTCGTAGAATGATGCTTCTAATGCTTCCAACTGTAACTGCTGCCAAAATTGATAGAGTTTGCCTTTAAATCTGCCAAATTCACAGATGCCCATGCTATCAATTGGGAAGATCACAAATACCTTAGGAATGTTATCATGTGCAGCACTCTGTCAACTCCAATAGCACTCAACTTAACTTTTGACTTTTCAAAATACAGACTTTTTACTGCATCTCTTACGATCTTACGACGATACCTAATGTTCCTAAAGTTTTTGTTTTTTCTTAGCCCCTATGCTATTTTTATTTGTCTTTCCATACTTTGAGCGGCTCAATTCCCTCACAATTTTGCGTTCTTTTCTGCATCATTTTTCATCCCTTTTTAAAAAAGACGGTTCCGAATGGAAATTAATGACCCTGTATCTGTAGAGTTCGCTTGTCCGACCAATTTTGGTATACTGTCCCAGCGTTTGTAGTCCCCAGCATTTATGAGCAGCACATTGACTTTGTTCAAAAGCCATTTCTACTTTTTTTCCAACTACCACTTTGAGTTGGGATTCAGTTTGCAATGTTCTGGCAAACATATATACCAGCACAGCTTTCGTTTTGGTGCGATTAAAGAGCGACCTAAATCGCTAAATACAATATCTACTTGAAAAAGATAAAGTCAATGCACATAAAGTTTCCAAAGTTTTAAATTCAATTTATTTATTGGTCCATCGTTGTATTTGCTTGCAATTTCATAGAACATACGATGGAATCATTATTAAAGATTCAGTATAAATTGTTTTTAAATATCATTCTATTGATATTTGGTAAATGCTTTGTTTAAATTATAATATTGAAATTTTTGTGGATGTGTCTTGTATGAAAGAGGCAGCCAACAAACGATTTACTTTGCCGAGTCACTGTAAGGACAAAAAGTGTTTTAATTGAAAGTAATCAGTTTTAGTAGATAGTTTGAACTTACTCGTTCTCAGCATTGTTTTCCTTCTGAACGCTATCGGCATTACCATTGTCATTGTTGCCCAGATTACGGTTAGCAATACTGGTCAGCTGATTCTTAAAAGTAGCCTGTTTTTCCAAGAACTCAAGAGTTTTGGTAACGGCAGTCCCGTCTACTGCATTGCTCTGCTCGGCTTTGGAAATCGCTTCTTTGCATTGTCTTAGTTCTTTTAAAAAGTTTTTCATTTGTGGAATAAGCTCTAAAAGTTTTTTTCGGGCTTGAGTATCTATAGTCTTTTTGCGAATATGCTTAAAAACAGCATTGATTTGTCCATTGATTTCAGTGATATTTTCACTGATGCGTTCTATGTTAAATTTGATCTTTGCTGCGTTACCACGTGGAGGGGGTTTCATGTTTTTTTCGTTTACTTTTTGCTGATTTATAAGGTTAAGACAAATGTTTACTTCAGCACTGGCACCGGCAGCTTCTGTTGTCACATAAAACATGAAAAGTGTACTAAAATAGCGTTGCCAGCTGAATAAAGTGGCTACAGGCCAGCGTTGCCGGCTGCATCACAGCTGAGCCTGCTTCGTTGTGAACTTACATATCGTTATGGTATTTTACCTTATTGGCAACGCCTTAAATACCCCAAAATCTAAGCGGAATTTTAACTTGTTTTATTTTACTTCATCTATTAAACAATACTTCGTATGAAGAATGCAATTGCCCAGAAGCAGTAATTAAAGCCTTAAATTTCGTGCAAAAATAATGGATTTTTTTTACTATACCCATTATTGGTATTACGTAAATACTAGACCATGTAATAGCCTCACGTCAGATCAGTGTGCTCCCAGAAATATACCACTTAACTTATAAGGCTTTGTCAATAAAGCAACCCACAATACAAAAACGATTTGCAAGTCACAACGAAGGAGTTACAGATGTAATGCTGCTGGCAACGCTGGCCGAAAGCTACGTCATCCAGCTGGCAACGCCAATTAAGCGCATTTTTCTGCCAGTGCTAAAGTAAACGTTTTTCTTTACAAATCGTAAAAACCTTAACGAATAGTCATGGATTCCGTTTCTCCAGTTGATAACGCAGCACAAATTAAACTTAACGTTGAACTCATGAGTAAAAATCTCATTGAAATCAATGCACAAATTAAAGCTGTATTTGAGCATATTCGCGAAACAACTATAGATGAAGAGGCCCAAAAGGAACTTATAGAGTTTGTTCCACAAATGAATAATTTCTTATACGAACTGAAACAGTCCAAAGAAGCAGTTTTCAAAAGCGAGCAGAGCGATGAAGTAGACGAGACTGCCGTTACCAAAACTCGTGAATTCTTGGAAAAACAGACTACCTTCATGAGTCAGCTGGCCTGTATTGTTAACCGTCATCTGGGCAATAGTTACAACGCCAATGGTGATAACGTTCAGAAGGAAAACAATCCTGAGAACGAGTAAGTTCAAACTATCTACTAAAACTGATTACTTTCAATTAAAACTCTTTTTGTCTTTACAGTGACTCGGCAGAGTAAATCGTTTGTTGGCTGCCTCTTTCATACAAGACACATCCACAAAAATTTCAATATGTTAATTTAAACAACTTACAAGACGCATTTACAAAAATCAATAGAATTACATTTACAAATAATTTATACCATTTTATGTGCTATGAAATTTCAACCAAATACAACGATGGACCAACAAATAAACTGAATTTCCAACTTTTCAAACTTTATTTGCATTGACTTCATCTCTTTGAAGTAGATATATTTAGCGATTAAGGCCGCTCTATAATCCGAACAGGACCACAACTGTGCCAGAATAGTGTTGGCATATTCTACTGCAGTTATGAGCGAATACAAGTCATCTTATTGAAATGATATGTTCGGTGTACAAGCTGCATTTATTGTATTATAGAGACACAGATCGATTCAATATATTCTGGATTCATTTCTGCATAACATGCGCATTCCGAGTGGATGCAAGAATGCAACAATGTCTGAAATCTATGCAGTAGCGTCGCATATCGTAGCAGCCTTTTGCTGTTGCCTTAAATAGAACAAGAGTTAATAATATAATCTTTTGTTTTGAAAAAAGAATTTACCATGGAAGGCACAAGGTAAGACATTTATATCAAACTGGTATTCGTTCCCCTCTTGTTGTTCTTTCCAAATTAATAGTAAAATCGATTCGCACTTGGACGTGCCAATTGTAGCAACAAGGTTATTTCCCAAAAAATGTGTTCCTGAGTATTGCCATGTAACAGAGCCAGTGAGAAGTTAAGTTAGCTGATTCCTAACAGACTCGCAGCACTTTTTGGAAGTAACAAAATTCAAATGCTTTCCCAAGAAAGATAATTGTGTAACATTCCGTAACGTCATTTCGCCAAAAGTAATACATTCGCAAGCCTCAACTAAACACAGAAAAAAAAAGAGTTAATCAATGGAACTATGAAAGTATTTGCAGACTTATCTTTTAAATAAAGAGCTTCCTCGCTACTCCAGAGTACTGCTGGTCCATGGAAAATTCATTGGCAATTTCGTATAATAAGCAAGCAATATTGTTAAACGCGCGTTGACAGAATACAGATTACGTACAGAAGAATAAGTATCTTCCCCGCTCAATACTTATAAGCTCCAGTAATTTTTGTTCCAGGGAGTAAGTCTTATAGCTGTAGCCAAGTTCAAGTTAATGTGAGCTTAGGTGCTCAGTGCTGCACAATAACAGCGTTCAGTGAGCTGCAGCAATGGACCTAGAGCAGGCACTGCAGCTATTCCATGCACTCTTGGACCAATGATGCATATGATCCTCCTTGAGTATATTTAGCAGTAGGCACAGATATTTCTTTTGATGTGCTGCTTCATATTATAGGTAAGGTTTGTGAACAGTTGTAACATTTCTTCATATGATGCAATAAATGTACTTTGCAACCGACGCAACTGTAGCAAGGGGTTTGTGCCTACGTGGTTCCATATGGATAATGTTTGGATCTATGTTTATCTAACAGATGGCGGCCATAAATGCTGGCTAAAGTTTCAATTTTTAGTTGCTGCATCGTATTAGCTTTTAGCGCGTATGAGAAAAATATGCGAGTGATTGCAAAAACCAAACTATAAAGTATGCAAATGCAGTTCATGCCACATGGAAACTGGAGTTGGTTCCTTTCCATTTGCATTGTCCACTTCATGCAATGATCCCAAATCGCCTGCAAAAAGTAAAAAAGGAATTTATGAACGCGGCTTTGCCAGATATACGAATTGCAATATTACTTACTCCAGCGTTGCAACTTAAGCCAAAGTTTGAAAGCAGCTTCAGATGAACGCTAAGAGTGCCATCAATACCTCGTACTTGGTCGTCTACCAATATTGGTCCACTACTAACACTTTGCTCACGACGATCTGTTGTGCTTTAGGTGGCAGCGTCTTGGCCGGCAAAGTAATTTCGTTATAAACTGAATGCTTTAGCTTTGAATTCCGTGTCGACCATTTTATCTTGTTGAAATCATTTATGGTTGATCTGGCATTATTTTATTTGTTAAAACAGATTAAATATATCAATATTTGTTATTAATTTTCATTTCATTTGCGCGTTTGAAAAATGTAAACAAATGCCGCATGCTTCTTCTTCCAGTTTGGTACAACTACAGCAAAACTAACTGTAAAATTTGCTGCTTGCTAGGGCTGCCAACTGATCGTTTTCGTCTCGTATTTCGGAGCTGCCAACTGCAGCGAAAATAGCTGCCGTTTTTTATTTTATTTTAGTTTTAAAATGTATTGTCTTTGTCTTTACACAGTCTTGAAAAAAGACGCAGCACTTCAAATAAAAATAAAAAGAAAAACATTTCAAACCTCTTTGTTTTTCAAATAAACATTGTTATCTATTTTTGTGAAAACTACTACAATCACTAGCAATCGATAGATGGCGCTGTCAGCTAAAATCAGCTGTTGCCGTCTTAAGTTACAAATTAATTAAATTGTGTTAAACATTGAGATGAAGTCTGCACGCGATCGATTTTAAAGGTATACAAGCTATGGAAATTATTAAATATTATGTTTATTCTGTTTGAAGTTTATATTTTATTTATAAATATTCTATAAACGCGTTTAATTTTTTGTTTTTGTGCTGGTTGACTCAGTTTGTGGATTTATTTTCTCATTTTATATACTTAAAAAGAAATAAAACTTGTAAGTATCCCCGTGTTTGAAAAAAATTAACTTAGAATTATGTAGTGACGAGATCAAAGCTTTAGATTTTATTGCTAATTTAAGCAAAACAAAACGTTTACTATTTGCAAACAATAAACAGCTTATTTTATAAAAATTTTTACTTCCTTATGGTGGGTCGTAGTGAAGTAGTTTTCGATGTTGAATACCTCGCCCCTAATAATAACCAGCCCGTAACAGCGTAGCATCCTCTATTTGAAGGAATTCCGCATCCCAAGAGGAAATATTTTAATAGCAAAGCTTTTGCCCCTTGCAAGCATCTGTGCTAGGAGGTGGATCATTCTTGTGTCATGGCTGTCCCAGATCATTGCTTTACGTATTTTGGTAGAGTTCTTTTTGGGCCAGGGTTTTGTCATCCTCTATGCAGCAATCGTCCAGCAGAGTTTTGAATATACTTCCACTATTTCATTACCAAACATCTGCAACTTAATGGTTGAGCATAGCGATGTTGTCTTTGAAACGTTCCGAGCAAAGTATCGCGATTTTTTTCAATTATGAAAAGAAAATGCGCTGCAGCAGATCAAATCCTTTCATTAATTAACTAGCGGCAATCTCACACAGAATCGTACTTATCAAGCAAGCATATAGTACTTTAAAAATCTCGAATTCTGTTTTTACGATTATTTCGCAAGTGAATCTATGTGTACAGGCCAGAAGAAAAAGTTGGAGAGTCCCAAATTTACCTCAATTATGGTCAGAGTAACTAGAATAGTTAATATACCCATATGCGTCTGTTCGTCTAGATCTCAGAGATGTATAGAGTAGATGTAGATGTAATTACTTTGAGGCAATGAAAAATTATTATGCTTTCGTCAAGACGGTACTACTTGGTTTGATAGCGAAACCTGGCATAAGACGAATGCTATCAAAGAGCAGCTACAATCCTTCGTCAATCGATTCTGGCCTAGATGAATCTCTAATGTGCGGTTATGGTAGTTAACTGAACAGAAAGGTTTCCTAGGCGACATCAATAGATGAAAATAGAGATGGCTAGGACGAACGCTCCGCAGAGATAAGCAAATTCTTGCACACACCTGGAAACCCATTGGTATTAGTCGCAGGGGGCGCCCTAGGACTACGTGGAGCCATGCGCTTATAAATGAAACCAGGATGTCTATAAATGTATTAAGATATTTAGCTGAGGATAGATCAAATTGGCAATTGATAGCAGTTAGGCTAAATACTCAAAATAGCGTTGTGTTGTGATAAAAACATGAACATGAAATTTTATTTTTATACAAATAAAGCATTTCCGAAAAACCTTTTTTTTTAGAGTGAGCTTAGCCTGAGGGCTTACCTTGCTTTGTCTAAACAAATCTATTATAATTCAGTATAAACTTTTATTTTAGGATCTCACAAAAAACCTTAAATGGGTAATCCAAGACGGTCGGCACACAATCTAAACTAAAACCATAATACTCAAAAGGCATAAGGTGCTCACTAAGTCAAGTTGACATTGCTAGAGGTCGCAATTTGGGAGTTACTCTGTATGGCATGACAAAAGTAATTTTATCAAGCACTTAGAGGCTTAAGATTATAACTAATTGTTGGTAAATCATTTATTTGCATATGCCTTTCTTTTGAGCTGCCAAATAATCGCGTTATCGAGCCAAGACAAGCTAAAAATTAACATCGACTTTTGTAGCAAGTTCGAAAGTTTCTAACAATTGCTCTTTAAAATTTTTTTAAGGCTTTACAAAACAACGCCAAGTATTTAAACTGAAATCGATACAAGACTGCTTCAGTAATGAAAAGAAAATATACATATACACATATTATTTTTTTATAATTTATGCAAGTCAAAAGTGAAATATGTATTTTTAAACAATTTCTTTTGTAGCACTCACACAAAATAATGATTTAAAAATAAAATATGTATTATATGCAAGAAAGTAGAGCAGACGTCTGAAAAGTTTAAAAAATAAAAAAGTTAAAAAAAAAAGTGAAAGGAAAAGGGTTTCAATTTGCAACTACATAATAAATGAAGCGCAAGTAAGCAAACAGAGACAAGCGCGAGAGAGCGAAAGAGAGTTGTGTATGTTTGAGAGCGTACAACATTGCGTATACGCAACGACACAATCAAATATTTAAATATGATTCTTGGCAATCATTCAGCCAAGTGTTGAACCGCAACTAAGACGCACTCAGCAGTATGCCACATACACACACACACACAAGCATAACTACACAACACACGCACACACACATATGTATGGTATATATGTGTAGACGAGGTGAGTTTGTAATGTTTGTAACCCTTTTTGAAATATTGCAAATTGTGAATGTGTTGATGCTGCCGCAAAAAAATACTAGTTTTAAGCTTCCGAAAGTTTAAAAGAAACAACTAAACGCAAATTAGAAACACATTCAGAAAAATGAAAAAACTTTAAATACGAGGTGAGCTTGTAATGTTTGGAATCTCTTTATTTTTGTTTTTAAATTTTTGCTCTTTTACTAAGAAAGTATACGCAAATTTTTTACTTTAACAATACTGCCGCTAAAAGTACACAAATTTTTCATATTCTTAGGTCTTCCGATCCGACTGCTATCTTGGAAATTCCAGTCCAGTGCCATCTTGATAATACTGCTTGGGTTCCTTCTGAGAGCATCCACCTATCTATGTCCATGTTTCATCCTTATTTGTTTTCAAATCAAAAAAAGCAAAGTCTTTCAAATGCTGATCAGGCTTTGGCAAGTCAGCTTGAGGCATCATCATCCACGCCGCCATTGTTGATGAGATGATGATGCCAAGGTATGGGAAACTAGTGACGAACTCAATTGCTTGATCTATGTGATCTATGGGTAGATCAAAAAGCCCAGAATTCCCGAAGGTGGTATGATTTATATCAAAGAAGCATAAAATATATTCTAACAAAAACTAAACAAACTAAACTATATATATTTTTATCACCCCATCGTCAGAGACTTAACAGACAGCCCTCGCATAACGTTGTGATAGGTAGACTTTATGGCCTCTAACTGCTTACCAAGCTGCCCTCGCTAAAAATCTTGAACCCCTTTATCTATTTGGTTCCAAATTAAAGTGACATATTAAAAGTGCAATCAAGGCATAAGAGGCATTCCCATATTAGTTGCATACTTATTAGGCTGCCCTCGCTTGGGCATGCTGGGGGGAAGTCGGCCAAAGTATTGAGCCCCTAAAGGTATGCTATATATTAGCGTCAATCTAACAAAATTCACCAAATGTTAATCAAATCGCACTGCGGTCTTTTTGTAGTTGTCGGCGGCCTAAAAGCATGTGTTGATTTTTGTTTTATAGTGCGAGTGTGTGTGTGTGTCTGTGTGCATATCGCACATAGTTGCATATATATACAACACATATACATATATGTACATATGTATAGAATATGCATAAGGACAAAAACAAACTACACAGAAAGCCCAGAAGCTTTGACTTGCCAAAAATTCTTATGCTCTTTGGCTCTTCTGCTAATGAAATAGTCGGCTGAAATTTTATGCGCATTTGATGTGTACCTTTGAATGTGTGTGTGTGTGTAAGGACATGTGTGTGTGTGAGTGTGTGTGTGTGTGAGTACACTGAGAAAAAAAAGAGGTAGATCTTAAAGTGGCAATGCCTTAGCACAAATTGTGATAAATAAATTAATTCCAAGAAAATTTTTGATCATGTTTTTTTTAAGACCAGTACGCAGATTTGCAAAATTTTATACAAAAAATATTTTTCAAGTTTCAATTGAAACAATATTTTTTGCCTTAAAACCTTTGCTAACTGCTTTACGATACCAATCACTATTCAAAATCGATCTAAAAGGTTTTTTTTTTCGAAAATCCAACAAGGAATTGGAAAAAATTAGTATATATTGGTTTCTAATTAGCAAAATATTGTTTAAAATATGAAATTCATTTAATGAATGCTATTGTTTTTCTTATTTTTATTATTACTTTGGGAGTACGTAAGTATGTCAAGTTGACACAATGGTATTATGGGCTATTTAGCCTTAGTGTCCGTGGTAGTCTTGGTTGCCTCTATCACCCTCACATATATCTATCCAAGTGCAGTTGAGCTTAAGATTAAACAATTTAAAAATGTTAAAATTAAGAAAAATTAAATAATAACCAGGAATAAAAAATTTAAAACTAATCCATATCTCTTGACTTAATTTTTTCCCACATCTGGGGCTGGCAAGGAACTTGAATTTATCAAGTTAAAGATGAAAATAGTAAGTCACTTAAAAGTTTAAACATTTCTTAACAAGGAAAGATGCCAAAAGATCAACGTTGAACAGGTTCAGTTTTACTAGTTCGGGATTGCCCAAAGTTGCTCCAATTGGCGCATCAAGATGAGTTAAGCTAGACTAAGAGATGAATTGAAAAAACCGTCTGTAGTATAAGAAATCATAGGGGTTATTATAGTTTACGCATAAGATGCAAAACGGATCTCACGATCCGATAATAAAATCTACAAAATGGTAATGGAAGAGGTCGAAAATTAGCAGTTGCTCTGAATGGAATGACAAAAGAAATTTTGTTAAGAAGTTCGACAAAATCAATAAAACCAAGTAAAAGCTTACGTAAAAATATCACACCCCGTTATGTTCTACGGTAATTTAGAGTACATTTAGCAAAGGTAATGCTTGATTTTTATCGGATAACAAAAAAAAAATTTTACTTTTTTCGACCTACGTCTATTTTAAGCAAGAAATGCTGGTATTTTTGGAATAAATTTTTTGGGATATTGCTCAACAAATAAAGTCACTTTTATTTAAACAATAAAAAAATGTTACAACTGGGGTCATGTATATATTACATGCAAAAATGTGCAGCACGTATGCATGAAATACATAAAGTTATTGGGGCTTGGAATTTTTGTGTTATATATAGGATATGCCGTTGTGTGGCGTTTAAAGTAAAATCAGATGATTTTTAGAGCTCAATCTATAATATATTTAGTTTTTTTTAAGACAGCACACCAGCTGCGTCTTAATAAGTAAATCTTTCGGCGTTAGGAGTGTCCCGTACAATCGTCAATGCGCTCTTTTTCACCCAATTTATTGCGTCAAACTACGGCCACTTGTTGACCCAAGTTGATTTGGTGAACAAAACCACTGGGAAGTATTAGCAGTGCACAAGGTACGCCTCTAAGACGTATTGTTTTTGTTACTTTTGAGAATTTATAAAAAAATAAACAATAAAGAAACAAACAACTTGGTTCAGATCATATAAAGTTTCTGTAGAGTTGAAGATAAAAATAAATCAGAGCAGAGTGGGAATCAGTTTTTTTTAAATAGAGCATCAGATTTTTGATACCAATAAAGCTAATTTAGAACCTTTTTAATAATAAATTTGGTAAAAAGTAGCAAAAAATATGAAAAATAACAAAATACCGTTTTGCACATGAACTCTTTCAACAAACTTGTTCAAGATCTTAACTACCTTGACATTTAGTGCAAACTACAACATTGTTTTTCTCAGTGCACTACTGTGTGTAAGTCTGGAAGAGTGTCTGTGTGTGCCTGTGTGTGTGTGCACTTATTTGTGTGTTTTAGGCATGACAAACAAAACGTAGAGCATCAAGAGAGTGAAAAAAAGGGTTACCAATGTCCCAATCCGACACATACCCGTGGTCCTTGGAGCCATATATATACATATATATATGCTCACTTTGCTTACTCGTTGGGTTTCCGTTTGCTCAACGCCCACATTAAAATTCAAAATACGTTCGCCCAAAAGGCAAAAGCCAATTTCAACCTTCGCTGCCTGACAAAATTCATTTGGCAATCGACAACGACGACAACAACGGCCAACCAAGATGACGATGATGATGATGATGATGCTGCGGACGTCGGATGGCGGATGGCGATGACGATGGTTTAGTACGAGGAAGTGTGGAACGCCTCGATGAGCTGTTGTTCGTCCACTACAAAACCAATATCGACCATAAAAAGTTGTCCGGTTTTGTTGGATTTTAGTTTTGGACGCTGCACATCATTGGCCGGCCATTGGCAATGCTCTGAAGTTGTCTTCTACCATTGCTATGGCGGATTTATATGGGACCATAGATACGGATGCGGATGCGACCTCATGCATAGTCAAGCGCGCCTTTGCCTATTCACCAAATTGTTTGCTTCGTTTAGTTCGCTTTGGTTAGTCAACTAAGCCAGAAATTGCATTCCAATAACACAAAAGGGAAAAAATGTTCCTACTGACGTTGTCAAGTTGTTCGACAGTGGGAATAATCCAATGCATATTTTTTGCCAAAGATTGGGCGAGCCGGTTTAGAAAGGAATACTTTTTTGAGCAGAATAGTGAGACCAGATCAGCAGTAGTTTAGTTACCTTTGTTCGTTCTCCAAGCAAGATGTATCTGCTCGAATTTTTGGGGGACTACTTAATGAGCTCTTAGTTTTATTTGGAAACTTTTAGCGTGCATCAGCATAGTGTGACTAGATCAGCAGTTATTGTTTGAAATACTCGCTATGGAAACCACGCGAAAAAGTAAAAATGAAAGATCGCTCCAATATCTGCTAGTTGTCCGCTCCTCTTGGTGGAAATGCTTAGCGGGTAATCTTCTAAAGCGATTTTGGCATAAGCGGAAACTGACTTTATCATGAGTAACTTTCCATATAAAATAAACTTATTCCACTTGACAATTTTTATCAATCTAAAGTTGGATCATACAGTTATCTCTCTTAATAGCTGCTTGAAGTAAACAGGGATCTACAGTTTATATCCACATCCAAAAGGCGGTGTCTTTAATTTACAGAGAATTACATAGAAAATCGCGCCTATTTCCTACCAGGTTTGCCAGTGCTAGAATGCACCATTGCTGTGGGGTTGTATCTAACCACCGACCTTTCGGTTAAGAGACGAGTGTTCTACAACTACGCTACCAAGGACCACAACTTTCCATAAACTTGCTAGGAATCACCAATATCCCATACGCCACTGGAGAATAGGCTTCACTATGTGTGATTACTCAGCAAAGAATGTTAGTTGCTACAACGATCTCGCTTTATGCTTTTAAATTTTGCAAAAAATTCGCCCTCATATTAACATAAGTTCTCTAGCAGAAAACCCTTCTTGAGAATAGTTCCAAGTGAATGATCAAACCTATTCACAAAGAGGCTCCAAAAACAATATCGAGAGCTATTGTGATAGTGCCAAACTCTCTTCGATTTCTAAAATCTTTGAGAAGATTGTTACATCACACCCTTTCAAGGTGTCACGTTTTCGTCTGACCTTTGAAACTGAATATAAACTTATCTAAGCAACAGGAAGCCCATTACTAAGATCGGAGTCAGCCAATCCCAGCAAAGTTGCACCAAGATTGCATATTTTTTATGGCAATTACTTTCTCAAAAGATGAGAGCAACATGGGAGCTCTCAAAATTTCTCTGACGAAGCTATTCAGTACTCCAAAGTGAACATTTGGAGCCCCTATAATTTTTAAGGAGATTAGTGTATTATAGTGCTTGTGACTATGTTGTGCTTTAATTTTATACGAAAATTTTGTACTTATGGGGAATTTTAACCAGTGACTGAAGAAACTCTCTCTCTCTCTCTCCAGGTATCCTACAGGTTTGCCTTATGTAAGGTGAATAGAAGATATCAGCGGAAGTCTATAAGCGGGTAAGTGTCATCAAAGGCTGCTTAGTCTTAAGCGAAATCCGAATCACACATTCCTAGTGTAATTCTAGTTAATGTAGTTCAGAGTGGTAAAAGAACTTGAGAGAGGTCACGACTTAGGGAATACATTTTTTTGCACTGAGTTACATTTTTAGAAGTTGCACCCTCTCCAGGTGGAACTATACAAGAGGTAAAACTTTCGCACTAAGGCTTCTTTAAGTGAGATGAGTGAAAGATATCAGCGGAAGATTCTGAGCCGCTAGGCAGAGGCCTAAGTTGTTTCGTAATTCGCAATTCTAGTAAATGTTGTTAAAAGTTATAAAAGGATTTCATAGAGCTCAAGAACCAGAGACTCATGCACCCAACAGCTGAAAAAACCATCTACAAATCTGTCGCAGCGCAGTTATACAAAAGATTACACGACTTCTAGAGTAGCTGCTGAGAAGAGTAGGGGATACCAGCTTGGAACTGGTTTCACATTTTTTTGCTTCATTGCTTTTTTCACAACAATTAGCTTTCTAGAATATCAGATCAATTTTGATAACATTTCGCTCAGAGCTACCATACCTTGCACTTTGCATCAAAACCCAGAAACACCGACAAGCAAAAACGCTTACTTGCATATGTAAAGTATTCAAAGCGTCGTAGAGAGTTCTCATAAGTGTATCTCTCTCCGTGGGTGTTTGTGACTGCGTGTGTTCTGAACGTGTACGGGGTTTATCTTTGACATTTACGCATTGCAAAATATTTGGATGCTTCATGAAGTTTTGTCATCAATATTCCGCTGTCTAAAGCTTTTCAGCTTTTTGTCATCCCTATAGGTGTGTGTGTGTGTGTGCATGTTTGTGCATGTTTGGGCTTGTGCGTTCTTGTCTATATTTGTCAATGTGTGTATGGATCGCTGGATGTCCATCGGTGTTATGGTCTTATGAGCACGTAGCGGTAATAAATTTGGTCATGGCGTGTTATTGAACCCTTGAACCCTATAAACATTTATAAATGTCACTAAACTGCCAAAGGTCATTTCAAGCCCCCCAAAAGGACTATAAAACTTAAAATATAAAAACCAAAGAGGCGAAAATTTTGTTTTTTTTTTATGCTAATAGTTGTTGGTCTTAAGTGCTGCTGCTTGGGGAATCGCTAGACTCTTCATAATTAATAAATGCAATTTTCGGAATTTTTAAAATAAAATTAAAAAAAGCTTCATTTATTGGATCTTGTTTTTATGAGACTAACAATAAGTTTATGAATTTCGAAAATTTACTTGAATAACAGGCACTATGAGTTTATGAAGTCCTAATAATTAACGTTGGTTTGACATGTCCATACGACGCAGTCGAGTTCGGCTAGATACCCGTGTTAAGTCCCCCGCAAGGCTTATCGGATGGGCGTGTACTATGCTGTGATATTTTTCATTACGAACGTACCACGGTGCGCCGGCGATGCTTCTCTGGATCTTCGATTGGGCTCCTTGGGTGACTTCTATATTGCAATTAGTTTCCCCCCTATTTGGGAACCATACCAGTCCAGATCGAGTTTAAGAAGGAGTTATAGAGTAGCACCTTGTGTTCCAGTCTTAGGAGAGAACGTACACCATGTGCGTCACCTGTCAAGGTGAATGCCTGGATGCGTAACTATATTTGATTTTGGAAGTACAGCATTATTTGTCATTCTATTGTTGATAGGCATTTCTTCATTGCTCGTCCATCAGATAGCCATTTCTCAATATCGAACAAGTGGAGACCAAATTGTACCGTAGCTTGAACGTAGCAGGATTGCAGTGTTATCGGCAAATATAGATATTGTAAGGGACCTTGGCTGTATCTGTCCAGCAGGCATAGTGTTGGGCCAAATATACTCTGCCTTGAGCAGCCCCATCTGCTATGATGTGGTCCTCAAGTTCTATGATCATCTTCGGGTTTATTGGAACGTAGCCAGTGCTCTTATTAGGTTTTAGTTCCTCTGGGATTTTAGCTTTTTCATTTGATCGAAATTCTATTGGATCATGTGACGTTTGAAGTAAAGTTAAAGCAATTTTCCAATATAAAACTTGATAAAAAATGATTCTTAAATATGATGCACCACTGTGCCATAATTAATTGGTTGAGGAAAGATATGGTACAACTGCTGGCGCCACCTAGCTGCCTAAGACAATAGGAAACACTCTCTCTTCGCCACTTCGTATATCAAGCAAGCACCACTACAAGTTAGGAAGCGCATTCTGCCTGCATAATGATAATTCCCGTATCGGCTATAGAAGTACTTCTCGCAAAATGCAGCAGTTTATCTTAAATCACAGTTTTCTAACTCGAGTTCATTTTAAAATTTCACTCCCTCTTAACATCTTGTCATGCATTTGAAAGGGTTCATATTTTTGCTGCATGAATAGTTTATAAGGGTTAATCATATGCCAAAAACATTTCCTCTGTCAAAAAAAACGCTGATTCATTGCTCAAAGAAGTAACAGCTGCCCCTTAAGCCCCAGCTAGTTAAAAGCTTTAAACTATAAATATTAGAAATCCTGTTTATTGTGAACTCAGAGAAAAAAAAAGAGGACGAAAATCTCAAACTAAGCTCTCAGTTAAGAGACAAACAGAAAAAGTTGAAACAGCTGGGGCTTTTGCTGTTATGAGCACTCTTTTTTTAACTGTAGTTAGAAGAGAGAGAGAGAGAAGAGAAGTGAAGAAAATAACGGCACTTGCATACGCAAACACAAAAGGACTTGCATATGAGTGCATTAAAACAGGGTCAGAATGAAAGTGTTATACGAAAAAAAGTAAGTTAAAACCGAATATATTCCATACAGAAGCTTAGATACTCTACCTGGGCTGCTGTTTACCATTAAACGAGAACTGGAAAAAATATAAACTTTAAGCTTAAGGAGAAAAGATAGGGTGACTCTACGCATGCATATTTTTATATCCGGTCCATAAGATAGTAAGGCTACAGTAAGTTTCTGCGAGTCAAAAATTGGTACTTACATAGAAAAAATCAGAGACCCCTTCAAGGTTTCCTAATGAACGATCCAGAACTGAGTAAAGATATATACATTGAGTTTAAAGTTACACTCCGTAAGTTTCTGTAAGCAATTGGAAAATACGTAAAAAAATTCGCACTTCCCCAAAGGACCCTAAAGTACAATTGGGGTAACAAGATGGTAAAAGAAAGTACAGTCACGCATTCACAAAACAACATGTTGTTATGCGAGAGGATTTAAGTTAATTTTAGTTTTTTGATATCGGGGATATAACTTCTGCATAAGTATTCTGCACCAGCTCAAAATAAATAATGGGATCACCCCCATTGATCTATTTATAGAGGAGTCATGCACTGTTACTCAGACCCCTAGAGTATGCAGACATATTGGGAAAACGGAAGCAATCAGGACGAGCATTATCAAGTGGCAGAGTAGGTGGGAAGCATCGTTCAAGGGTAGGCGGACTTCGAAAGTTAAAGTATGGATAAACCGAAAGCACGAACAGTGAGCTTTCATCTCAAACAATTACTTAGTGGTTACGGCTGCTTTTGTAACTATCTGCTCCGTTTTGCACATGAGCTGAATGGTGACTGTCCAAGCTGCGGCAGATTAATTCAAGAAGATGCTCAATACATCCTATTCGCGTGTCCTTGTTTTAATCGGCATAGGGAGACGCTGTCGACGGAAAATCTTGTGCCAATGATTATGCTAGGGAGAGAAATTGTCTTACTTTGCTGGGACCGTGACAACGGAACTTGGAAGGTTGGAATGGATAAGAAGGTTTGTCCGACGGGGATGTCGGCTGAAGGGGCGTAAATCTTCGTTACGTCATAATGTACCGCTGAGTATAAGTTGTTATTTCAAATAAAAAAAGGGTGTTGCATAAAGTATTTAAAAAAATATCTTAAAGTCGTTCTTTTGTAATTATAATATTTTTCGTAGCTGATACGAACGAGTCTAAAAAGTTGTAAGATTATATCATATTTTGAGGGATGTTGCCAATTGGCAATTTTTAAAATGAATTTCAATTTATATCTGGGAACTACAATATATTGAAAAACTTCAAAAGGTTTCCACTTAAAATTGAAACATTCCATAAGTTCGCAAAAACTGCAAATAATGAACTACAAGAATTATTCTGCAAAACTTGCTTGATTCATATATTTCCCCCCCTATCATCAACTTTTTGAAGCAACCATAGGACTTTAAGTGAAAAAAGAGTATAAGATAAAAAGGAAAGTGATGTATTATGCCCAGACTCCAATAAAATCTGGCATATAATTCGCTTGCTAACTCGTCCTTGACGGAATCCTCTTTAATTCTAAGCTGACCAGTTAGCCAGCTGTTGTATTATATACTCTCCCTATCGTATATAAGTGATATATATATATATATATATACAAGCAGGCAGACGCACACTCTCTCTATATATATGGGGCATTGAGCAATTCATTTCTTACTCAATGATATGGGGTACATACGCATATATATTGCAGTCAAGAGCGAATATTTAAAAAGGACAATAAGGTTTATTCTTCCTTTTTTCTAGTGTTTTTCGATTTTCTGTTTTTTTTTAGTGGCCAAAGCATGGACCAGCCGCAAGCTGCTAATAATTTTTACACTTGAAAAAATTGCGTTTTTTAAGAAACTATTATTTTTATTTTTAATTTCAAACATTTTTTTATAATAATTATATATAATGTATCAATGCCTTATGCTTACTCCGATATATAGGCATTCAATTTCACACACACCAAAAGTTGCGTTTCGGAAGAATTTAAATTATCAAACAAAATATTTCAAACATTTAAACATTTAAAAGATCTGACCAATTACAAGTAATTATATAAAATATTTAGCGCAAATTAAAAATCAGCAATTAGATACGAAAATGAGCATGTTTTTTTTTTTAAAAAAAGGTTCGAATTTCCGATAGTGACAAACTTACATTTAGTCACTTTTAAATAATATAATTTTTCTCGCTTAAAAATCATAAAAAGTTTCTCACCAAACCAACGCCATTTAATTCACATTTTTAAGTTGAAATAATCGTTTTTCAGAAAATTTGCCAAGTTCTTTATCAAATAATATTCACTGGAACAGAACTACAAAGCGGAGTTCATAACAAAAAAAAACGCTTAAAGTTTTAAAACTTCGTTCAGTGTTCAATATATCCGGAAATTTTTTGAGTTTTTAATCAAATAATATTCTCTAGAATAGAATGAGAACAGCGTATAGTCTATAAAAAACGCTTTAATCTTTAAAACTTCGTTCAATCGATTAATCGTTTTCACAAAAAAAACTGTTGAATTCTTAATCAAATATTATTCTCTAGAATAGAGTGAAAATAGCGGAGTCCAGGAAAAACCAGTTTGAGTAAACTTCGTTAAATCGAATAATCGTTTTTTAGAAAATTGACCAAGTTTTTAATCAAATAATATTCTCTGTAACAGAATGACAACAGCGGAAACCCTTCAAAAATGCTTTAAGTGCACTTTGCACGATAAATGTTCGATTTTCAGAAAATTTGCAATGTTAATGTTAACTAATATTCTCTAGAACAGATTAAGAATAGCGGAGTCCATAAAAAAATTTTCTATATTTCTATATACGATTTTTCAGAGAATTTGGTAAGTTCTTAATCAAAGCATTCTTTAAAACCGAATAATAATAACGGAGTCCATAAAAAAATAACGTTTTGAGTGAACTTCGTCAAATCGAATAATCGGTTTTCAAAAAATTTGTCAAGTTCTTAACCAAGTAATGTTGTCTGGAATATAATAAGAACAGCGGAGTCTAAAAAAAAGTGTTTGAACTTTGTTCTATGCTCGATTTTTCAGAAAATTGGCCAAGTTCTTTATCAAAAAATATGCTTTAGTACAGAATAAGAATGACGGAATCCATAAAAACGCTTTAAACTTTGTCATTTCGAATAATCGTTTTTTAAAAAATTGGGCAAGTTCTAATATACTCTGTAACAGAATGAGAACAGTGGAGACCATAAAAAGAAGCCTAAAGTGTTAACACTTCGTTCAATTGATTTATCGTTTTTTAGAAATATGGAACAGTTTGACTTCAAACAGTTGCATGTTCGATTTTTCAAAAAAATTGGCGATTTCTTAATTAAATCTTATTCTCTAGAGCAAAATGAGAATAGCGGAGTCCATAGAAGATTCTCCATATGAGGAAATACTAAATTATTTAATTTTTGTCAATCCCATATGGAAAATAGTTAACAAATATCAAGACGTTTTATGACAAAAGGAATTTAATAAGTTTTAGAATAGATGACTTTCGATTATAGTTTTCACAAAAGTTTTGCCAAAGAAGCGGTCTTTAAAAAATCGTCTCGTCGATGCCGCAATTGAGGAAATTCCAAATTTTTGGATATGAAAAATGTATGGCAAATATCATGGGTCTCATGATGTTTTATGCCAAAAATAAGTCAATAAGTTGAATATTACTATGGATATAAGTATGGATATATATTTTATAGATTTCACAAAAGTTTGTCAAAGTTGCACCATTTGTCAATGGGAGTTCGAAAGAGGATAAAAAAAGTTATCCTGAAAACAGCGGAATCCTTTGTGGATTCCACAATTGACGAAATCTAAATTAGGCGACTTTGTCTATCACATTTTGCATATCCTCATATCAAAAATTGTTAGCAAATATCATAGTTTCAAGATTTTTTATGACAAAAAAAATTCAATTCGTTGAAGTATGGATAGCTTTCGATCATAGTTGTTGCAGAGGCCAACATTTAAACGCTTGATTTAAATTCGGAAGCGTCAAAAAGCTCTACTTCACTCACACATCATTTTGCTCAGTGTAGGCGGTATGGCCCAGTGCTAGTCTCATATGTTAGCCGCCGCCACTTGCCTTGGGTTTATAACAAAAGGATATAGACAGACACACACACACACACAGATTCACGCAGGACTCCATACATCATATATGCAGCATTAGAAGCTCCTGCAGCAAAAAAAAAAAAAAGAAATGGCTGGAAGAGGAGATGGCTTTGCGTACCTAGTGGACTGTGGCGCATCGTTAAAGAAGTAAAACCGCCTGGTAAAAGTCAGTCAAGTGAAAAATTTGAAAATGCCAAGAGGGAAATACAATACGAAAGCCTGAATGTAACCAATGGTCAGTATAGGATATAAGTGCAGACCATGTGTTGTATACGGGCTGGGGCCTGCTCATAGTCATTTGACTGGAACTGGCGCAAAAACTTGTCGGAAGTTGTCGGCCCAGCGAGCTCACGTACGGAATATTAAATAAATTGGCATTGCGATGTGATGCGGTAAGACAACGGCAACGAGAGCGACAGCGATGCGGACGAACACCATGGACACCCATAGACACCCATAGCACCAAACAATGAGCAGCGCACGCCAAGGGGACGCACGTGCATGCACAGCATCCTTGCTCAGTGGCTTTGCAACTTGACCAACTTTTTGTTGACTAACTGATTATGCTTTATGGCAATTTGGTCACATAACTAATTTCAGGCTCATTTATTAGTTGTAATTTGTTTTCCACTCTGCCAGTGCGAGTCCAGCTACTACATAAACTTATCTTGCGTTCCATCCAAATCAATTGTAGCCCAAATCCCTGCTAGATTGTAAATCGCCTTCGAGCAGCTGCAATAATAGTATCCCATGCTTACGCCAAAAAATCCAAAAAAAAACAATTTTTAAAAGAAAAAAATGCGAACAAACAAATACAAATTGATTTTGGTGCAGCTTTCAACAAAAAAATAAACAAATCTTATCTACTGCAGGCGTTGTTGCAACTTAAGCTATGGTCAGACGAGCAATGCCAGATATTTGAGCCAAAGTGCTACTGTTGAGCAGCAAGAGAGCACTCCAGACTCCAGATTTCATACTCCATACATCCATAAAAACCCAATACTTTGCTCACCAGTAATATTATTTCTTGTCCAATTGTCCAATTGACATATTATTGCGTCTCAAAGATAAGGTCTGACAGCTGATCTATTAAATATAAAGGGTGTTTTTTTCGAGGCTTGTTATTAACATATTATTAAGTAATTCATTATTTAAAAGTAAGTATATTATTACCTTAATTACTATTGTTGTAGATTTGGGTGAGAACTTTGGAAATGGATTCGTGTTCGAATTGTTTTTAGTATAGAAATTTATAGATAAAGCTAAATATACATCAAGACGATCATAGTCGTATGATAGGATCTTATTTGAATGAAACTTGTATTGATTTATGCGTCTGAAAATGTTGTACGTACTTCTTCTGTTTAGTTTTCTCTCTACACTTCGAAACTTTTTTTTGATAACTTAAGATGTATGGAATAGTCCAAACTGCAACTGCATAAGTTTTAACTTGGTCTAAGGGAAACAGTTTACAAGAACGTTTTAAATTTAACATTTATTAATTGACTATAATATAGTTTCGCAAGGGCTGTTCTGAAAAATTAAACCTATTATTAGCAGAAAATTTAATTCAACTCGTAATACTTTTTGTAGCTTCTATGACTACGTTTAGTTTGATATTCATGTTTTTGATGGCCTTTCTTCTATGAGGCTTAACTTGCTTACAATTACCCATTCGGTCTTAGATTCATTGCGTTTAAATTTCCAACAACTGTTCCAGCAGTTTAATTTTACTTTTAACATCTCTTACTTTCGAATATGTTGTAGAAATAAAAGTATCATCTGCAAATTGTAAATATCACAGTAAGTGGATTTCGTAATATCAAAATTGCAAATATTTGAAGAGTAGTGCACTTAAAACTAAACCCTAAAGTATTCCGGCAGATCATAATTAAAGTTGACAAATATATACTAAGAAAGCCTTCGTCTACTAGCTACTATCTAAAACTTAGCAAGTAGCTAAATTTAAAAGAATTTTATTTCTCCAACTGTAGAGGGCGCCAGCAGTAAAATCACTCTAGTATTTCGCTATAAACAAACATTTCTTATTTTTAATTTCATGTCAAGTTTTACTGCAGACTAATACAACAAAGTAAATAAAATAATAAAGCTAAATTTGACGCTCAGGGCGGACACAAACGCCTTCCAGCGCCTTCTATCATGGGCAATGCTATGCAATTCATTCCATGACGCTTTCTCCAGACTCACTGCAAGCAGCATTCTCACCCAGTTGCCGAGTACCCTGCGCATTCCATTAAAAAGACCTCTTTGCGATGTCTTCATCTGGCTTCCTGAGGGTATGGTCCATTTGTACGTTTAGATTTCTATAAACAAATTAATAAAAAATAGCTTTTTGCTGCTTCTCTCGCCATCTAGCTGTCAACTTTTGACTTAAGATTTAAAAAAAAACGAACTTCTGTGGACTTCTGTGTTGTAGATGACACCCAGCAGTCACATCAACTGTTTTACTTGTTCGCTGAATTGAGCTTAAAATTAATATAGAATTTTAGAATTTTTCATTTAGCTGAAAATTTTCCAAAACTAAATTAAAGTTAACAAAAAAGATTATGAAGTATTCCGAAAGTTCGAACACAATTAATTGGTAGTATTCATGTTTTTACATTCCAAAAAAGCTGTTTCTATTCGATTACATTCAGCGTACTTTTTTCATAATTTTAATTATGAAAAGATTAGCAATAATTACAAAAAGCAAGAAAAACGCAGAAGTACAGCTTTTCTGACAACAGCGACGAGGAAACTTAAAAATATTCGAAAACATTTTTTATTAATTAGTATTCGCTATGATACGATAAGTTTCTAATAAAGAGTAAATCTTAAAATTGACATAAACTTGCTTTTCCAAAAACAACAATGCAGAGTATGCCGTTGTCGGTATTTAGAAAATGTGCTACGTCTGAACGTAACTACAACTGCTGAGGGTAATTATTTAGCCACTTGTTCAAAGGCTTTCGGCACTTTTTCCCAGATCATTCTGGCCAATGGAGCGGCCAGAGGGCGGCGAACAAGTTTATTTATCGCATTTGTTGCTCCTAATGGCGAAGCTAACTAAACAAAGAGTCCTGTGCAGTGCAGTGCAGTGCAGTGCAGTTCGGGCCAAGCAGCACATAATCTTCACACGGAGAAGCCGGAGTTGGCCAAAGTAGCCAAAGCATTGACGGTAATGCGATAACCTTGGCCAAATGAACACAGACTGACAGTGAGTCCGTGAGAGAGAGAGAGGTAGAGTTGGTTGAAGAGTCCTGGGGCTGGGGGTGGCATACTGGGCAGCTGCTGCAGTGGCACTGCTTGAGCAAGTGAAATGCAACTGGCAACATAAGAATTTTGCAACCGGTTCAGTTGCTCCGTGCCTTGGTTCGTTTGTTTGTTTGTTGGCTTACTTGATAAACTTGATAAACTATCCTTGGCGTTGGCCAATTCCTTTTTACTTTTTTTTTTGTTTTTTGTTTTTTTGCTCCTTCATTTTGCTGTTTTAACTTTCTGACTCGGCATTGTTATCAAAACCCCAAACCACCAAAAAACACTAAAAAAAAACAAAGAAAAAACCCAGCGAAAAAAATGACATTTTCGCTGGAACATGAAAAACTATGAAAAATGCAAGCATTTGATCAATTTTCATGGACGCGGGGTACGGCTTTATTTATGAATACCCACCGGCCTGGGGTTTTTTTTTTGCTTTCTTGATGGAGCTTGAAAAATTGAGGACTATAAATATTTAAGCCGGCTTTGTTAGCCTAATCTAATGGCTTTGTCTTTGGCATCAAACAGGCTGGTATACTACGCGTAATGAACGTGATTTTCAAACAAAGACAAAAAAATTAAAAAATTAAATAGAATCCTTGAAGGCCCAAAAACAAGTGTCTTATTTCATTGTATGACTAACTTGTGGAACGTAAAAAGAATCCCAAAAATATTTTTCGTTTTCGCTTTCAAAACTAACTACATGCAGCTATTGGTAAAAGTTTTAAGATTTTAAGGCAAAATCAGTAACAATACGAAATCGAAGTTCTACAAAGACAGATCCGTATATATGCTTCATGAAAAACGTATTGATTTTTTATGTTTCCCAGGAAAGTTGTTATATTTTTACTTGATATTGATAAGACACAGTTTTGTAACGGAAGGCCATACCGTATTCCGCAGTCACCAAAACGAATAAGATTTTCTTATTCTTAAAAAACAATTTATTTTTAAGGGTCTAAAGACGTTGAACAAAATGCAACAATGAAAGATTTGTAACAGCAACTGAAATTGGGAAACCGATATAAGATAGAAAAAATCCGAGTACCTTATGCCATTATAATGAAGCGAAAGAATTTAGGATTTGTTAAGAAAAAATGCGAAACGAAGCTTCGAAAAACGCATGCGTTTAGAGGTTAGCTTAGCTTAGGCCGGCAGGCCCCCAGGGAAGGCGAGCTCACATAGTTTAGAGTGATCCTTAGTGGAACCGGAGTTTGTCGGCTGTGAGTCGTGGTAATGGATGAGTTAGTCATCCACTAATAGTCTCTTAGGCGGCCTTTAAAATGCCCCTGGGTGCGAGTCAAACATTGGTCTCCGTAGAAAGTAAGTTCTCGAGGTGCGCTTAGATTATACATGTAAGTTAATCCCCAGTTTCCCCAGCTTCTCTACTTTTTATGTCATAAATAGGAAATATAAAAGATTCATAAGCGCAATAGAACAGTGGAATCAGAGTGGATTAAGATAAAGATCCAACGAATACAAATATTCATAAAATGGCATTAAATCGTGAGCATTTTCGACGTGGTTTACCTCAAGAACAGTGCATGGATGAAGTTAATTCAATTTTTGGCATTGAAGCTCCAACAAGTACCAGAGTGTTTATCGATGATGGCATGGTAAATTCAAGCAAGTTCCGTAGTTCACTCCAAGACGAATTTTGTGGAGATCGTCCAAAATCAGTTGTTGTGCCAGAAACCATTGATGCTGGGCAAAAACTAATAATGCAAGTTCGACATGTGAGCTATCGTGGGATTGAGACAACCTTAGGCACTGGTGGGACCAGCATACATTCAATATTCCATGAACACTTGACTGTCAAAAATCGCAAACAATTTGTAAATCACTCAAAAAAATGCTTGTGTCGATTGGTCGAAAGAAATACTCAAAAAAATGCTTCGAAACACGCCTATGACGTGGGGAGTGCTGATGGCTGTATGAGCCCGAAAAAAACAGCAGTCGACTGTATGGGTGTTTCAAGTCTAGAGCCCAATCCAGCAAAAGCTGTTCGCGCACGCAGCACTTCCAACCATATGGTCTCCTGTTTTTTTCGGAAAAACTGGACATGTCGCAAACGTACCACTAGAACAACGCAGAACAGTCAATTCTGAGTGGTATACAAGCATTTGTTTGCCAATGGTCTCCCAAGAAATTAGAAAACCCAGCGCCGAAGACGGCTCACTCTTTACCAAGACAATGCGAGCTCTCACACATCGGCTCAAGAAAACTGTATATTTGAGCACTCAAAACTACGATGTCGTAAGTCATCTGCCATATAGTGCTGACCGAACGACTGCTTTTATTGCTGGAAGTTAAAAATAAAACGAGAGGTCAACATTTTTCGATACCTGAAAAAGCGGTTAAACCGTTCAGAATGCACTTTCTGGAGATATCTCAATTAGGGTGGCAAAAGTGCTTCGTCAATTGGTCGTCAAACGCATGCAAAAGTGTATAGATCTTAATGGATTCCCCACTTTGAATAAACAATAAAGCAATTTTCAACGATTAACATTTATTTTTGTTCTCAATATCCATCCTCGTATCCGATATTTATTTTATGTAGTTGTAGTTTTCATTTTTACAATAACTGAAGCGCGTGTGCTTATTGGCCTTAATTGGATTTCTATCTTCATCATCAAATAACTCTCGCCCTCACGGTGTCAACATGTGTAAAATTTGTGTTTATGTGTTTTGCATGTGTTTTGCATATTTCTAATTTTTTTTTTTGAGAATGTCGATATTGGCAACCTTATTTCCATCGCACTGCTGTAGAACCATCGTCAGATATTACTCAAGTTCTTCGACAATCACGCCTGTTGAGCTCCCAGAAATATTTGCAGAACTCTCAGCTTCTTTGGAAAGTTGTCCTAATACCAGCAGTGGTTCATGGTTACCAAATTCCTGCATTTTAACAATCAACATAGCAAACACTTGGCCTGGCAAGGAGGATTGTAGAACTTGTAATAGACGTGCAGGCTGTCCACACACGGCAAGAGCATTAGCCAAATGCTCGACACCAAGATCAAAATCACCACGTGCGATCAATGTTTCACCAAATTGGATTTCTTGAAGGAAATATTTTTCAATAGTTTCGTGGTCGTTTATTATTCCTGGTTGGACTTCTCCATTTCCATGTTTGCGAAGGCGACGCTCGTGAACTTTTTTCTTGTAATCCGGATCATTGCGACGCTTTTTGTCAAAGTAAATGCAGTATCCGACGAGCAATGCTCCTGCAACGCCAGCAGCAACACCAATGGCAGCTTTATTTATTTCAAACATACCGAAAATTGATTTCATTTTATTTTGTAAGTTAAGTAATAAAAGCACACTTGATTTGTTCTGAAATTTTTCAGAATTTGAGACAAGTTGACAGATACAAAATTTCAAAGACAGTATTTTTTTTTTTTTTTAATTTTCAGCAGTGTTTTCTAGTAGAAAAAAAATGTTGGAAATTTAAGAGAACAACACAACAGAATTCGAAAAAAAAGTTTCAAAAAACGATGCATAGCATTCAATTGCCTTGGATGCTGCAGAATCTCATATTGTTACATAGGAACAAAAACGTCATGGATCGAATATCCATCTGCACATCGCTGAATTCCAACATAATCGATCCATTTCTGAAACAGTTAGGAACTAAGGTTGAAAAGTGAGTCACGACAACATCAAGCGAAAACGGTCGTGTTTGGTACGTGCCGGGCAAAACGCTGGTCAAGCCAGAATTGACGGCCACGAAGATTTTGCTGTGTGTTTGCTGGGATTGGCAGGGAATTATCTACTATGAGATGCTCCCATACGGCAATACTCTTAACTCGCAACTGTACTGTCAAGAATTGGATCGTTTGAAGAAAGCAATAGCCCGGCAGCGGCAAGCTTTGGTCAATAGAAGAGGAATTGTGTTCCGGCAGGAGAACGCCAGGCCACACATATCGATAGTGACTCGCCTGAAACTCCGGGAGCTTGGTTGGCAGGTTCTTATGCATTCACCTTATAGTCCGGAGCTGCCATCAATTAACTTAATTTTTTACCAATAGAAACGAGAGCTTTTGTGAGAAGGGCCAAATGAAATTAACGCCGCAAATTTGATCCAAACCGGTTTATTCAAACTAGCCTTTAATTTCATTCAAACTTTCATGAGGATTCGATTAGAAATGCAATTTTTCTTTAAATAAGGACGACATTGCCGAATTATTCTAATTATATATATGTTCGTTTTTAATCGAACACTTTTCTTGATCTAAAATGGATAAAACTGAAGTAATCGGAATTTATGACAGCAATAAAATATATTGCAATCCAAATCAATGTCCAAAATGACGAATATTAATTATTCCAAACTTTGCATTGAAGTCTCCTAGCATGAGCTTCACGTCAAGCGTTGGGCAGAGATCATAGCTGTCCTAGGATCTCGCATAGCACGCGTCTTTAATAGCATTGTCCTTTTTTTCCATCGGAGCGTGCGCGCAAATTAGACTTTGACTCAGATAGTAGCCAACCGTTCACTCATAGCAGAACATCTGGAGACTTGGTGGCGAATGTATGTTAATGTATGATCGAGAGTGGGCCTACGCCCTTCGGCACTGGGACCCCCATGGGTGTGTTGTGCCCCCGTGATGGCGATGTCTACAGCTTACTACAAATACGTGTCTTCCCCATGACAGCTGTAGTAAATATCACGGCTTGCTTGCTTAAAGCAATCTTGTCCTGTCCTTTACTTTTCGAGGGCATCCGCCAATTGGATAGAGGCCCCATCCCTATAAAGGCTATGATAATTTCAGGTGCATATTT
Source organism: Chymomyza procnemis (assembly GCA_035046065.1). Classification (NCBI taxonomy): domain Eukaryota; kingdom Metazoa; phylum Arthropoda; class Insecta; order Diptera; family Drosophilidae; genus Chymomyza; species Chymomyza procnemis. The sequence goes on from JAWNOJ010000021.1 coordinate 26,288,526, forward strand.
TCAATACGTACTCTTTTTTTCGTAGGCGTTTGTCGTAAATCAGAGGGGTGGGATGATCTTATCCGCTGCTTTGGATTGGGTATTTTTTAGATAGTATGTTTCACGAGGCGTGGTTCCCAGTGCCTGCGCACAAACCGTTTGTCGACTCGGCGCTTGCTGAGATAGCTCCTTAAGAGGCGCCGCATGGAGACTGTGTGCCAACTTGCAATCATTTGAGACACAGATCGCTTTGGCTGCCGCCTGTTTGACAGCAATCAGAAGGTCCACCCTTTATTTTTTCATATTTAATTTTAGCTTATTCAGCTTGGGAATCAACGAATCAAAGTATATTGCTCAGACAACTATTTTGCGATTTATAAAATTTTTGTGCTCTGATAATAATGAAAAGAAATCGGAAACGATTGATTATGACACAGAACTAAATTCGCATTGGCTTTTTGTAAAGAATTTTTGCGGCAGATATCTGAGCTGCTTGAATTTCATTGCGTTGTTGTTTCTGGAAGATTTGTTATACTAAAAATAATTACTTGAAAAGCTCTCAGATCCTTCAGATCAGATGTTTTTTAATTGCTAAACATAAGCACCTGAGAACTTTATAAATATGTAATATGTTTTGCGATATCAGATAATACTTTTTCCTTAAGGTTATGAAAATATGTTGTCTAAAATCATCTCGAACAGTGCAGAAAGTGCTCATACCCAATGAAACTTCACGAATTTCCGTAGATCTTACACTGAAGCAAAGATAACAGCATCAATTAAAAATTATATGTTTTTTTCACAAAAAACTCATTATGCTGAGTATAAGTTAGAATTTTCGTAAAAGGACACATCGCTGTAGTACTAGTACCGCTTCGTACTTTAAAAAAAATGCGTTTCGACCTACGGCAGTTAAAATACTTCCTAATCCTTGCCAACACAATAGCTCTTAACCCCATCGTAGCCTAGTATGTGCTGCCGGCACAACACTTTTAGCAATTACAAAAATTCCTTTCTCAATGCAACAGCTTTAATTTTAATTTAAAAGGAATTTACATTCATCTAATTTAATTGATGTTTTTTTTTGGAAAAGCAAAAGTCTTGCTTAAATGTGTCTCTCAACTTCGGCTCATCTAGAATTTAGACCAATTTTTTATATTTTAATCGCTTGCGTTCCTTGCGTTATTTATTTTTCTCTGTTGTCATTTGTTAGGCTCTGATTTACTACGACTAAGGACTAAGGACTAAAGACGAAGACGAAGACGGCAACAGCAAAAACAACGACAGGCAATTTAAATTCGAGGTTGGGCTATACGGCGGGCGAAACCTTGTAGCATTACGTGTTTTTCTTGCTTTGAACAGCCCTCGCATGGCTGCTGCATCGTCAAGGACACCGAGACAGCTAGACTTCCCTTCACCCTGTTCAACACCGTACCCCATCTTTTGGCATGGGCAATGCTTTTGTCTCCGCTGTCATTATCAACACCGTCGTACAGTTCGCTATCGTCGACATTACCGCCACCGTCACCGTCACCGCTGCTACTGTCGTCAACGTCGACGTCGACGTCATTATGTTGCCTTCAGGTTTGTTTCATTTTCGCCTTCATTTTCACTCATTTCAAGTGTTTTGCATTCTCAACGCTTAACACTCGCGCTCTGGCACAAACACACGCATCTCTGTGTCTGTGTATCTTATATATATATATGATTATCCAAATGGTGGTACATGTTAGTTGAGAAACACCAACACGGTGTCACCCTAAGAGTTGAGAATTCTCATACAATTTCTCAGTCAATTTATGGCTCTTAAAATGTACGATGCAGAAGAGATGAGAGCTTACACAGATAGGTGGTGAGGTATGGGAGATAGGAGATGCGTTATGGGAGATAGGAGAAACGAGATGGGAGGTGGGAGGTGGGAGATAGGAAATGGGAGGTGGGAGGTGGGAGGTGGGAGATAGGAGATAGGAGATAGGAGATAGGAGATAGGAGATATGAGATATGAGATATGAGATATGAGATATGAGATATGAGATATGAGATATGAGATATGAGATATGAGATATGAGATATGAGATATGAGATATGAGATATGAGATATGAGATATGAGATATGAGATATGAGATATGAGATATGAGATATGAGATGTGAGATATGAGATATGAGATATGAGATATGAGATATGAGATGTGAGATATGAGATAGGAGATAGGAGATAGGAGATAGGAGATAGGAGATAGGAGATAGGAGATAGGAGATAGGAGATAGGAGATAGGAGATAGGAGATAGGAGATAGGAGATAGGAGATAGGAGATAGGAGATAGGAGATAGGAGATAGGAGATAGGAGATAGGAGATAGGAGATAGGAGATAGGAGATAGGAGATAGGAGATAGGAGATAGGAGATAGGAGATAGGAGATAGGAGATAGGAGATAGGAGATAGGAGATAGGAGATAGGAGATAGGAGATAGGAGATAGGAGATAGGAGATAGGAGATATGAGATATGAGATATGAGATAGGAGATAGGAGATAAAAGATAGGAGATAGGTGATAGGTGATAGAAGATAGGAGATAGGAGATAGGAGATAGGAGATAGTAGATAGTAGATAGTAGATAGTAGATAGTAGATAGTAGATAGTAGATAGTAGATAGTAGATAGTAGATAGTAGATAGTAGATAGTAGATAGTAGATAGTAGATAGTAGATAGTAGATAGTAGATAGTAGATAGTAGATAGTAGATAGTAGATAGTAGATAGTAGATAGTAGATAGTAGATTGCAGATTGCAGATTGCAGATTGCAGATTGCAGATTGCAGATTGCAGATTGCAGATTGCAGATTGCAGAGTGCAGAGTGCAGAGTGCAGAGTGCAGAGTGCAGAGTGCAGAGTGCAGAGTGCAGAGTGCAGAGTGCAGAGTGCAGAGTGCAGAGTGCAGAGTGCAGAGTGCAGAATGCAGAGTGCAGAGTGCAGAGTGCAGAGTGCAGAGTGCAGAGTGCAGAGTGCAGAGTGCAGAGTGCAGAGTGCAGATTGCAGATTGCAGATAGGAGATACCATACATATATAGGAGATGGGTTATAGGTTATAAAATATATGTTATAGGAGAGACAACTTACAAAAACTGGATAAAATAAGACAAAACAAGATAAAATAAGACAAGACAAAATAAGATAAAATAATACACAATGGATGATAAAAAGACATAAAATTAGATACACAAAAGATAACAATGCAATGCCACTGCATTCAGCAAAAAATTCCGATGATTTGCAATAAGATGCATTGAATAAAAAAATACAATGGTTTACAATAATTTAAAGTTTAGATAGAGTTAAATAAAACGAGCTAAAATGGGAAGCATTTGAAAAAAATGAGATGAATAAGAAAAAGTTAAAACTAGATAATATGAAACACAATCAAATGCAATAAGAAAGAATTAAATTAAATGTGATCCCAATATTCGATTGCCCTCCTATTCTTGTAGACTTCGCCTTATAAAATTAGCTTCTCTTAATGGTCGTAGAACGTGCCACGGCGTGTTATTTTTGCATAAGCTGTTAGTCGGTTTCCTTGACTGTAGTACACCCCTTAACAAACTTTCTTTTACCATTCCGTTCAGAGTAACTCGTAATTTTCGACCTCTAGCTTTACCATTTTGTAGATCTAATTATGCATTACACGATTCTTTTCGCATCTTATCAGCAAACTATAAAAACCTTAACGATTTCCTATCCTATAAACGGTCCTTTCTCTTAGTCTATCCCAACGCCACACATAGATCAGTATGACCCTATGTGAATCACTCTAAATTAATAATAAATAAAAATATAAGATAAAATAATATCAGATAAAATTACAGACAACTTATGAAATTAGCTGGAAATAAGACGAGATGAGATGATGTAACTTGCCTGATGAAAATGCTTATATCTAATGCGATATAACTAACTAACTTATATTTTTTAACTAAAATTCATAGCTTGAGCTTACTTAGTCTTTAAAAAATTTCAACCACTGCTAGACCCTTCCTTCAACTCAAAGGATACAGTATGTAAAAGACAACATTTGTTTTGTGTTTGCCGTCGCCAACGTCGTCGTTATCTTCATCATTATCATTATTATCATCTCTGGCTGCTGGTGGTGGTGGCGCTGCCGCTGCTGCTGCATGACAGTTGGCGTCCTTTTTAAAAATTAACACAACACTCAGCCAGACATCTAGACAGCCAGTAAAGCCGAGAAAATTATAAGAAAGACCGCTCGCTAAAATAAAAGAAAGAACGGGCAAAAAAAAAAAATGTCATTTATCACAATATAAAAATTTTATGCTAAATAACATGGAATGACCTGAATTAAAACCGAGCCAGAAATGCAGCGAGTGAAAATATAAAAACTAAAGTTACTTTTCTACTCATTATCGCGCTAGACGACTAGGGTTGATTCTGGCGCAAACACCTCAAGAATATTGGTCAAGTAGAGCAAGTTTTGGTCAAAAGCAGCAAAGTGAAATGCTTTAAAAAGTTACAAGTGCGCATGTTGAAATCAAGGCATAGACCGACAAAAATATACACTGCAATGTTATTTAATATACACTGCAATGTTTCACAATGTCGTAGCAATATTTTAAGAAATGACAGGAACTTGATTTTATGCAAGATCTATCATACAGTAGATTTTAAAGCAGAAAAACTATGCTTGCAGCTGGCGCCATCTAGCAGGCTTATCACAATAACAGCAAATAAGCAAAACAGCAAGAAACTGCAAAAAAAAAGTTCTTACATCAGTCACGTTTTATATATGTAGAAGCTTTGAAATATAATGGGTTGAAAATAGTTGAATATTTCTGAAGACGAACGTAAAGTTCGCAGTCGCCAATAAGACGAAAACTTAAAAATCTAGAGAAAAGATAAAAGAAAATGCTGCCGTGAAAAATTTAGACAAAATCAACTTTTGAAAAAATGATACAGGTTAGACACTTGAAGGGAGTACAAATTGACAAAAAGAAGCGTTTGTTGAATTCTTAGAAAAATATAAAGTCCAAAAAAAACAAAAGTTCATGTTAGGATTATAATGTAACCTATGAACGAGTGTGGGCTTACACTCTTGTGGGTAAGAAACAGGGTAAAAAAGTAGAATATTTTGATATAGGTGATATGAAGAAAGAGTGTCAATATTTTAAGGGCCCCCCGGAAATCGCAAAGTGATCGTAGGAATTGTGAGTATTGGCAAGTGAAGTGAACAAGTGGCGCTTAAATGCAAGAAATCGAAATTAAAAAACGCAATAAAACAACAAGAATGGAAAAAGGCACAAAGCCAAAAATAAAGAAATTTCTAAATTGTTTCATACGGATGTTCCTGTATCAATATTATATGAGGCTGACCCCACTTCAATTAAGGATTCGGCCAAAAACTAAAGACCATTATGAGACAAAACGTTTACAAATCTTAAAAATTTACTTGACAAACGGGCACTAAGAGTTTATGAAGTCCTAATAACTATCGTTGGGTTGACATGTTCATACAACTCAGCCGAGTCCGTCTAGGTAGCCGTGTCAAGTCCCGCGCAAGTCTATTCGGATGGGCATGTATCTTGCTGCGATATTTTTCTATTTGTTGTGCCATTTCATCTCTGACCGGAAGAAGTAAAAATCCCTCTAGATGTTTTCATTACGAACGTACCCCGGTTTGCCGGTGATGATTCTCAGGATCTTCGATTGGGCTCTTCGTGTGACTTTGACTCTGCTGTTACTGGCGTTCTGCCCTAGTTCTCAAGCATAAGCCCCGATTGGTTTTAAGTCATCTAACTTGTGACTGCCTGATTGTGACATTCTACACCTTTTGAAGCTTGTAAGGCTTGATCTGCTCATCATAAGATAGTTACAGTTCTTTCATCATTTCATTGCCACTTCGTCAGGAATTTCGTTCTAGTTGGTTTTTTACTCACATAACACTACAGTCTTTTGATGATCAGCTGCTGGACGTTTTGCAAAGATTCCAGCATAAGTTTAAGGAGTTACGTTGCGATTAACGAAAGCGTCATTCACTTGATGGTGTTGCAGCTGCCAAGCAGTCGAAGATTATCATTTTCCGACTTTGTATATAATGCAATCCGACTATTTCATTCACCCTCGCCAAAATTCTTTCATGCGCTTGTAAACAATACTCAGAGCCTGGATTTAGCTAACTTACAAACAGCTCATGTCCGTGCATTAGCTGCTAACGATCTAAAGTTGGATACATTTCCAGTACCGGACCAATGTTACGAGGTAAAACCTCTTATATCTTGAGTCCAGTCAGCGGGCACATATCTCTACTGGCATCTGTGAAGTACAAAAGTGACATTGTAATGAATGCTTAAGATATTACAGTTTAAAAAGCAGAGAACAGGAAAACGAGCACAAAAGCTTGCAAATGATCGTCACAAATCGTAGATGATTTTATAGATATGCCGAATTTCATGATTTTTCTATTTCTTCATAGAAATACGCCTCGACGGCGTAGTCGTCATCATCGAAAGGTCGTTGTTTCGATTCCGCCCTGCAGCACCGGTGCATTTGTCTAGCACTAGCATAGCTAGCACATAGACGCTATTTACCTAGGAAAATCTCTGTTAGTTGCAGACGCCGCCGTTCGAATAGGTAAATAAACATAGCTCCATGATGCGCCTTTGGGAATAAACTTATTGATTTTATTTCAACTTGGCTGAATTTAAGACAGAAGCCATCTACAAGAGAGCAGTGCCATCTTGCGGCGACCCTTTACAGCTAACTTCATGGATTCTCGCTGTCTCAAAACTAGAAAGCCATGATAAATTAAGATTCACTGCAGATAACACTCAAGCGGTATAAGATACTCCTTCCAGACAAACAAAAATCAAACCAAAAAAAAAATATTGGTATTGCGCTTTTTGTATTATTTCGAACTTTTGCGGATACTGCAAAACTAATCCGGACAATAGATGAGATATTAGCGCCATCAGACTAACTTTGTTACAACATTTTCAAAAATCTGCTGACAAAACTAATTATCTTGCGGGAACCACCCGCACACCGCAATAAATCCGAATAGACGACTTGCAAATTCAATCGTCCCACTAAAACTGCCCACTTCTCTGTCCAACTTTAATCCAAATGCAGTAATGCTAGAGCATGTCAGGCTGTCTGTCAAACTGTCAAATACGGTTGCAGTTTGGTTTGGGGGGGATTCGAGCATATTGAAATCGTTAAAAATTGTCGCTAAACGAGTGGGGCGTGGGGCGTGGGGCGTGGTGCGGCATTGTGGGCGTGATGGGAACGCAAAAAAATATTGTGAGCCTTGAAATGCGCAAAACTTTATTGTTAATCAATATGCCTAATTAGTTGCTGGTCCGCAAAATCCCACACATATCAACCGCTTGCAGTTGACAGCCTGTGAAGGAAGGGCTGTGCCCGGCTCTTTGATATATCCAATGCCGCCCACTCGTTGTGTCGAGCTTCAAGTATGTATAAAAACCCCAGCATGCCTGGAGCTGCCAACAAGTCAGTATGGAACGTTGGCAGAATCGTGTTGCTGTTATTACTGGTGCCAGTTCTGGCATAGGTGCATCCATTGCGCTGGAGCTGATCGAGGCCGGCATGATCGTGGTGGGTCTGGCACGTCGTGTCGAGCGTATTCGTGAACAACAGCAGAGTTTACCCGTCAAGCTGCGAGATAAATTGCTGGCCGTACAATGTGATGTCAGCGATGAGAGTTCTGTGAACAAGGCATTCGATTGGATTGAAGATAAGCTGGGCGCCATTGATGTGCTGGTCAATAATGCGGGTACAGTTGTATTGGGTATGCTGATTGATATGCCCGCCCAGGATGTGCAGCAGGTGCTGCATACGAATGTGCTGGGCATCGTCTATTGCACGCGGCGTGCCTACAAGTCGATGCGGCAACGTGACTTTGCTGGTCACATAGTGCTCATCAATAGCATACTGGGTCACAAATTGATGGGTGCACGGGATGAATGTGCGCCGAACATAAATATGTATCCACCCAGTAAGTTTGCCGTCACCGCGCTAACCGAAATGTATCGTCAGGAGTTGCATGGCTTGGGCACACGCATCAAGGTGACGGTGAGTGTTTTGCAGTTATTCAACAAGATGTAGCTTTTCAGCTTAGGCTTTTTGTACACAGAGTATTAGTCCGGGCGTTGTGGATACGGAAATTGTGCCGGATAGTGTGCGTCATGTAGTCAAGGATCGCATACTACAGCCGAAGGATGTTGCGCAGGCGGTGCTCTTTGTGATTGCCACAGCGCCGCATGTGCAGATACATGAAATGATTATAAAGCCCATGGGAGAGCTAATGTAGAGCGTAGCTTGGAGATGATGCAAAAAGCTTGACGGGATTAACTGTAGTCGAGATTTCTTTTTTTTTTTTTTGGTCTAGTTATGCACTTTTTGGCACACCTTTTGAACATCGTTGAAAAAAGCTAAAGGAAAGAAAGTTATCTGAGCCTCAGGCTTAGCAGAACTTGGAGTTGAAGAAAAGAGCTTCACGGGATTAGCTGTAGTCAGGCCTGGCAGTAAAATTTTAATGCACTTTTTGAGGCAACTTTCGAAAATTCAAAAATAACGCTTATTTCGTAGTAAAACTAAAGGAAGGATTTATTGCCCTAGAAATATATTAGGCCTTAGGCGTAGGACAGATCTACAGTTCTTATTGAGCAAAAGTAAGTAGTAAATATTAGGACACCCCGCAAAGCCCACGTTTTACAGTGTGATCTTGGAGGGTTGCTGAAAAGTAAGTACATAGCATTATCAAGTCCGTCTAGTTTTGTCTAACATCCTTGTTTTTTTTTGGAAAGCACCAGAGCTATCAAATTTTATTAACTTAACTAGTATAGCATGGAAGCCTTCTTCAACATAGAAAAACTAAATCAAACAAATTTATCTTCTTTTTTTTCCAAAGCCAAAAATCGATTTCTTGGCGATCCCTAGTTACACAACTCTACACTTTTTGCAAAAACTCTACACTTTTTAGAACTTAAACGATACAAAAGATTTCAAAAAACAAAGAAAACGAATGAAATCTATCTGAGGTGTTAAGACAAAGATCAAAATTATTTTAAAAGATCCTTCATAATACCAAACTTGTATTTGTTGGCGTAAATAAAAATAATAGCGTATTATAAAAATATTTCTAAAAGCAAATTTAGAATCGGCTTTGAAAATACCTTTTATTTTCGTTTCCACTTTCTTAGTTACTTTGAACACTGCACCAAATAAGTTTCGATAAACGTTTTTTTTTTTCATAGAATACTTTATATATTTTAAATAATTTATTTATATTGGTTTTTTTTGGGATTATCTTTCGTTATTAAAGCAAAAAGAAAACCTGAAACATAAATCGTTTCTATTATATACACAAAGAGTAATCCCCAAATATAATAATAAAGTAACTGCAATAATTTGGGAGACACGGACATTACCATTAACTGACTAAAATTCGAGGGAATTCGTGAACCGATTTGATGTGTTGAGAGTATTATTATTCATTTGCTTACTTCAAATGTAAACGATCTTCTAGACATAGCGCTTTAGCTATGAACCAAAGTTCGCCAGACGTGACTGTACTTATGCAAAAGTGGAAGAACTCATTGGGACAATTTAAGAGCTGCCTCAAGCGATAGCCAAATATTGCTCCATTTCAAAGGGATCCATCCATCAGATGGGTTCGTTCCAACAAAAACATCTTCAAGTTACGCGTATTATTCAAAACCGGATAGAGGCACAAATTGTGTAATATGATCTTCTGTAGAAACGCTCAGCACACATAGTATGCATGGGTGTGAGGCACCGTAGAGTTACATGCGAGGTACACAAGCTTTGAGTAGGATCAGGCCACAGGTACACAACATCAAGCATCAGGCAGCTAGAGCCAAGAAAGCTCCATACTTAAATAGGACACAGCTTAGGTCACTTTTTGGAGCGTTGACGGGCCACTTTACCTGTATCAACCCCTTACACAAGATGAGCCTTGTCAGCAAACAGAACATGTAGATTCTGTGGGGAGAATGTCTGTCGAGTCAAAGGAACACCTAAACACTAGCTGTCCAGCCCAGGCACGAAGGAGAGGAAAACTACAAGGCAACTATATTCTCAATGAGAAGGAACTGATGTATATCTCGCAGACTGGTCCGACTCAGTTTCTGAGAACAAGAGACCCATTGGGGGCTGCAGTGCCGAAGGGCGTAAGCCTACCCCTATGCATACATTACATTACATGCCCTCCTGCAGCAACAGCAACACCTGCATCTGACTGGCATGCTGTGCCACTGTTTTGACCAACACATACTGTTTATCTTTGTAAGGGTCAGGATAGACACTTCCAAAGACGCCCCGCTGCAGCAAGCTGGAAAAAACGGCATTCCAGCGCTCAACAGTCGGAGTCAACTCCGAGATGCTTCGATGCAACTCTTCCGACTATTCAACAGCAACTACGACGTGGCAACGACGCACAGGACCAATTATTCGCATCATGAGGACTGACAAGGCGGATTTATGTTCAGCCCATGAGAGCTAGACGTGCGCAAAGGCCAACGTACCATTAATTCGGTAAAGTGCTCTCGAAGATCGTAATTATTAAAACATATATCAGAGTTTTGGCCTAGCTGCAAAAGTGCGTGAAACTAAAACCAAGATAGAACTACACTTCGGTGACCATGGTGATCATACTATGTCGTTATTTACTTAATAAAATTTTAATGGTAAAAATGCTGACGCACAATTATCATTCCAGAAGTGTTTATTAGTTTTTAAGTAAATTCAAAAATCTTCTCGCATTCGTATTAATTCTTCATAGAGCTTCAATTTGTATTCTCCTTTTTCACAAATAAGCGGGAAACCATCGTGCATATCTACAGTTCTGCATATTCTACAGTTAATTGTACGACTTGAGAAAGGTAACTTCTCTCTAATTTTCGATCATATCTGCAGCCTCACTTTCAAGTCTTCACGATGGATTCTGCAGCCAGTTTCTACAGAAAATAAGACCAACTTTAAGTTGGTGTATATATTCCGAACACTTTTCTCTACAAAGTCTCCAGCTGCTTGCGTATGCCGACGATATTGATATCATTGGGCGTTGCAAGCGAGATGTTCCGCAATCGAAAAGGTGTCAGCGAAAGTGGCTCTTGCGGATAACGAGGGCAAGACAAAGTCTACAAGCAGTGATGCACTGCGCCTGGGCTGCCAGGTCATAACGTACGGCTAGACTTTTTAAGGTATCAAGGAATTTACATACCTTGGCAGCGCCGTGAACAACGACAGCAATATCAGCCCCAATATCAGATGAGGCGAGCAATCACACTTGCCAATGGGTGTTGTTATTATGTTCTTGGCAAATAGATGCGTACCAAAGACCTCCCTCGATCGACGAAATTAACACTTTATGAGACGCTCATCCTGACACAGCCGCAAGCATTGTGTTGCGCACAAATATATTCTTTGTAATATGCATTCGCTTTTCATAGATTATTGGTTTCCCAACGTCAATAAGCAGACATACTCCCAAGCATTGTTAAACATTTTGAATAACCCGTAGACTGTTGGGATTTACGCAGATGATATCTGCTACGCTCCGTAAGATGATGATGATGTCCGTAAGACGCACTGATCCTTTGAGTTGTAAAACAAACCCAATACGAGCAAACATTGCTCAGGATTGCTTTCTGGCTTCACACAAAAGCACAAAAGCTCTCAATGTCTCGATGTGAAGGCACAAAAGCTACTTTCGCTCGCTAGTTCAAGGATTGCTTTACATGGTTCATGACGTAGCTAAACTTTTATTACAAGGGAAATTTTTAATGCAGTACTTACACCATCATTTCTCTACAGTAGCTTTAGTACAGGGAATTTTCTTTTCATACAAGACACGAACCATTTTGTAAAAAAGGAACTAATTTATGCAAGACATGAATCATTTATGAGAGAAATCAACCTTTTTTTCAAGACACAAACCACAATGCGATTTTAACGGAAATGTAAAGCTCGCTGCTGTTCTAAAAAATATTGCCCATTGTTGAGGTTTTTCTTGCTGTCAATTTCTATTTAAAAAAAAAAAAAACAAAAATTAATAAAAATAAAGCTTGCAGCAACCTATTTCGGCAATAACATTTAATTTTTCGTTTAAATTAAGTTTTTCTTCCAAATAAATGCGTACAAGCCTTTTTAGAACTTCTACTTTGTTTGCTGATGCCACTGTTGTATCCACATTACCATCTATTGCCATCGGATGCGGTATATTTAGCAATATCTTCTTTGTCGAAGGAATAATTGTGCAAGCAAAACAATACAAGTGCTGCTTTTCATTACCTTCTCCTTATACCTTCAACAAAGTTTCGAAATGCAAACTAATTTAGACCGATTTTCTTATGCGCTGCAGTCAGTTTCAATACGAAAGTTATAGATCATCTGACAGTCATGCATGCCCAAATCTTTAGAAAATATTTCTACTGTTTGGATATAGATAATATTAATATTATCGCAAATAACCAAATCAAAGGCAGACAATTTGGTTAATCCCAGATGGGCAACCAATAGACTCGGCTATTTAGTTTTATAAAGCAAAGTTATAAAACAAAACAAAAAAAAATACTGATAATATTCAACGCAATGGGGTCTTTCCGATAAACAAAAACTATCGCAGCGATTAGGCGGCGGTGGCGGCGGCGGCATGTGACGCAAAGCAGCCGCACAGAAACCCATTCCCCGTCTTTGGCTACTGTAGTATGCAGACGGACGGACAATGGTCACGAACGCAAAGTTTGTCAAGTCGATGTTATTGCTGCTGCTGGTAGCAATGCTTCCACTGCTTCTACTGCTTAATATGCGGCAGGCCAAACAAATGTTTATGGAGCAACATATTGAGGTAGTCACAGCCAGTGGTCAGCCCAATGCGAGCCAATTGCTGTTGCAGCTACAGCGTGAGCTACCCGAGCTGGATTATGGATTTTGGTATGAGCACGCACGTCCCGGCAAGTACAGACTCAACAATAGCTGCGCACTTTATCCCAATCCCTTGGAGCTGCAGCTGTACAACAGCTATTGGCAAACGTTTCACAATGCGAATGTGACATATCATTTGTATGCCGCGTATTTGGATACGCGTGCGGCGCTGCAAGGAGCCGTGCTGCGCGTGCTGACTACGGTGAATCAGAATGGAGTGCCGTTGCCGCGCACCTATTGTCAGCTCTGGTTTGAGCAGCAGACGCAGCCACACATTGTTGAGGTTAGCGCCAGCATAGGTCTTTGGCCTGTACGCTGGGGTTTCAGGGGCGCCTTGGATTTTCCACACTTGCTCAGCTGCCCGCTGGCAGTGTCTGTGCAGGGCTTGGTGCAGCTACCACGCACCGTCTCGCTGGTTAGTGCAGCCTGCCAGCGTGCCAGCAACTCGCTGCGCGTCAATTACTTGGAAACCAAGTCGAGAAATGCCAGCGAGCTGAGCATAGGCGTTTGCCTTAAGGCCTTCGATTTTCCCTTTGAGGATGTATCAGAGCGTCTTATCGAATGGTTCGAGTTGCAGCGTCTATTTGGTGCCAAACGCATCTACAGCTATCTGTACGATGTGCATCCGCAGGTGCAACGCGTGCTGGACTATTATCAGCGCACGGGTTTGCTGCAGCTAACACCGCTGACACTGTCCAATGGCATGCCCAAGTTGCGCCACTATCAACATCTCATCTTGCAGCAGCGCATCGATATTAAGCGATTGAACGAGCTCATAGCCTACAATGATTGCTTCTATAGGCATATGTATCAACACGACTATATACTCAATGTGGATGTGGATGAACTTATGGTGCCGCTAAGAGAGCGTCATACTTGGATGGAGCTGCTGCAGGCACAGTTGAATTATAGCGAGAGCAAGCATGAGTGCTACGAAGGATTCTATGCGATTTGCTTTCTCAATGTGTACTTTGTCAAAGAGTTGCCCGAGCCGCAGACGCACGAGCAGATGGATTTGTATGTGCTGCAGCATACATTGCGTACGCAGAACTATTCCAGACCGGGCATAGCCACCAAATGTTTTCACAATACCAAATATTCGCTGGCCTTGCATAATCATTTAACGCTAAAGTCCATGGGTGGCTGTCCACCCATCACACTGAGCAAGCTTGTGGCGCAGCTGCAGCATTATCGTAAGCCGGGTTTTAAATACACAAAAGAGCAACTCGTGGTCGATCGCAGTCTATGGAAATATGCTGAAGAATTGCGGCAAAGAGTGAGTTTTGTGCATGAACATTTGGACGATGTGGAATTCAATGAACGTGAGCTGGAAAGCACGCAGGATTAGAGTTGTGCTGTGTAGGTAGGTAGAATGATGATTTTTAATAAGTCGATGCAATAATAGTGTTTTTTTTTTTTGTATAGGACAAGAGGAGAGAGACAGTTCTTCGTGGCCAAAGCAATTCCTAAAGCAAATGCATTTGTACGATAAAGTAGCCCAATTGTTTGCTCTACTAAGTACATCGGGGGGAACATAACATAAGCTCGAAGACTTCTGTAGACTGTCCAAATCGACGTTAGTAGTGGCCTTACAGCAAAAGTATGTCTTTAAGTAATGTCATCTTTGTATAACGATTTTTTTTTTTCACATTTTCACAAAACTCAACTTTCAAATTACATGAAAATCGCTTGAAATTTGTCAAATTCTTTTGCGGAAGACAAACTACTCGCGGTAAAAAATTAATTCGCTAATACTAAAATTTTCCTTATCCATTCTCATTTTTCTTAAGCCAAAGGGTGATTTTTTTTGAGCTGTATACTCGCTATACTTAACTCGATATTAAAGAATCCAGAGATGCGCAGGAAGTCCGAAGTAAAGACATTTGAAAATCTAGCGAAAATTGTACACAAAAAAAAATTTTTTGCCATACACAAACAATGCAAGCCGTCTTTAAGTGGCTTCTGGCCTCTTTCGGATTCGAGCTTACAGAAAATGCGGGTTTCAAGTGTAAATAACAAAAATGAAAGTAAAATTTTGTCAAATTAACAGCCACTTTGTTTTCATTAAATTTGATACCAGATTTGGATGTCTAGACCCCAAAACACTCTGTACAACTGATTTTCAAGCATTTAAAAACTGACGAATCGTTCAGTTTTTTAGCAATTTGGGACCACTGTGCATCTAAGTCTCTTAAGCGACAACTTGGCGTATACTTAATTTCAGTCAAAATTGGGGGAAAAAGTCCCTTTGCTTACAATATTTAAATTTCTAAAGAAAAGTCGCTCATATTTTTGTTAAAATAATTAAAATATTATACAGCAAGCATTATAAACATTAAATAATTAAACGATGCCGACACCCGAAGTTCTTTAGCGATAACTTGGCGTATACGTAATTAACAAAATTTTAAAAAAAATTTCCATTTGCTTATAATATTTATATTCCTAGAGAAAGCCGCTCATATTATTGTTAAAATATTTAAAAACTTAAAACTAACTTTAATTTTATAAATATTTAAATTTTTAAGAACTTCGTAGTAAAAATATTTAAATAAATGTTCCCTTAGTTTGAAGAAACAAACCTTTTTATACAAGACATAAACCATTTTTCCTAGCGATAAACCATTTTCTTGCCTGCCACACGAGACTGCAAAAAGGGAAATTTGCTTATGCAAGACAGCAACCATTTTTTTTGTAAAAGTCACGCACCATGTTTGCGCATGTGCATTTGCCAAAATACAGCTCGCGAGGTACCCCTAGCTTTCCTCCACAAGGATTTCAATGCACATATTATTGACTAAGGATCTACCCTATCCTAAGTGCTTTAATTTTCAGTAGTTTCTATTTGTCGGCAGCACGTATTTTGTGGCTTCATTTTAAA
This sequence comes from Chymomyza procnemis, assembly GCA_035046065.1. Lineage (NCBI taxonomy): Eukaryota > Metazoa > Arthropoda > Insecta > Diptera > Drosophilidae > Chymomyza > Chymomyza procnemis. The sequence continues at coordinate 26,304,356 of JAWNOJ010000021.1, forward strand.
ATCAATCACTAGAGAGCTTGTCTTCTTGCAACAACAGATTTTTCACAGTGCCCATGCTTGCTATATACATAAAAATGATTCGATTTTGATCAAATACGCTTCGTTTTTGCAATAACTTGTTGCCATTTTATAGATTATATCATTTGGCCTTTCTCATAGAAGCGCATGTTACTATTGGTAAAAAATTGTGACAGTTGATCTTCACGGGCATCTCTTGCAGCGAATTTTTCACCAGTAAAATTATTTGCCACGGCCAGGAATAGTTGGTAATCGATCGATGGCAGCTCCGGACTATAAGGTGAATGCATAAGAACCTGCCAACCAAGCTCCCGGAGTTTCTGCCGAGTGACTATCGATGTGTATGGCCTGGCGTTCTCCTAACGAAACACAATTCCTCTTCTATTGACCAAAGCTTGCCGCTGCTGGGCTATTGCTTGCTTCTGACAATTCAATTGTTGACAGTACAATTGCGAATTAAGAGTTTTGCAGTATGGAATCAGCTTATAGTAGATTATTTCCTGCCAATTCCACCAAACACACAACAAAAGCTTCATGATTGTCAATTTTGGCTTAACTAACGTTTCTGCCGGCTCACCGCGTTTCGATCACACCCTTATTGCTTGACTTTGTCGTAAATGATCCACTTTTCACCGCCAGTCACCAACCGCTTCAGAAATAGGTTGATTTTATTGCGATTCCGGTTGGAAATTCGGTGCATGAGGACTCTTTTGTGCTAACACCGTGTGACACCCATATATCGAGCTGCTTTTCGTATCCAGCCTTGTTCAAATACTTCCAAATAATTCAAATAAAGCTCTTTTTTGTAGATGGAATTTCGGTCCATGAGGTTTTTTCGCGTGATTTGACGTTAAGAGACCTTAGAGGTATTCCTAAGTTTTCAGCCCTCATTCCTCTAGATTCGGCATCCTACTTATTTATACAGTAAATTCTTCTGTCAAAAACAGGCGAAAACTCATTTGCTTTTCTTGTTCAATAGAAATCCTGAAAAACCGTCCTATTTGCAAGCTACTAATGAGAAGACCCCTTAAGTTAACTAGCAAAACTTTGCATGATTAATTGAACGTCTTTTTTACATGCAACTATGGTTTATGAACTCGCTACGAAAAGGGATTTTTTTTATATGAGACACAAACCAGCAGTGTCAGCACTGCGCAAATGCAGTATAGCAAAGTCAAGAACCATTATCTAGGCGCGAGAGCAACTCAAGGTTAAAAAATCTATTGCATATTTTGCTTTCTTTTTTTATAATTATTTTAATATTAAAAATAAAACATAAAAAGGCGTATAAAACTTTCACAATACAACAAAACTTCAAGTCTACAAGTCTTTACCAAAGAATTAAATATATTGCTAGCTCAAGCACTCCAAAATTTGCAAAAAATGTTTAGTCCATTGTGCTTAATTTTAATTAATACTACAATTTTTATTAAAATTGCACTACAATAGCAGGAAACCTAGCCTGCTGCAAACCTACAGAGTACAAAGAAAGCTTTTTCAACAAATTTTTTAGAAATAATTCTTCGATTTGCTTTATGAGAGCCATATGAGCGATATCCGTTTACTGTTTTGTTTTCAACAGCCTTACATATCCCATTCCAACTTGACAACAATTTTTTACCCTAAACTTTGCTAATCAAATTGTCTTTTCGTAATATTTATTATGCATGTTTGTACATAAGTAGAACGAAGTATATACCCGCAATCTTATCGATAAGCGGGTGAAATTATCAGGACTTACGTGAAAAAGCAAAAATAGTTCCATTGCTCACAAGTCAAACATATTCGCTTCATAAAAACTCTTTCACTTCACATAAGTGCAACGAGGACAGTTTGATAAGTTGGTTAATTTTTTTTTTTTTTTTGTAACTTCCCTTAAATGATTTTTCAAGTTTCTCGTAGGCTGAGCTTTTAATAGTGATATTCTTTCGATTTAGACAAACTAAAGACTTTTTAGAAAACAGAAGAAAGCTCATCTTCCAGAAGAATGTCACCCACTTATTGTACTTAACAATATGGTATGCCATATATAGCAAAGCATAGAATATATATAATTTATAATATTTTGTTAGAGTTATCATCGAAGGTCATAGTAAAACAGACGATTTTATAGCTGAGATTTATGCATTTGAGAAAAAATTCTAATTTTAAAAGTAAAATAATATAAATGCTTTACTTTGATCTTTCTAAAGATTGAATTCTCATTTTGAGCAACTTTTAACTTTTTGGAGACATCAAAAATGTGAATGGACTACGACAGGGTTGTTGTTGCCATCTCGAAGGCTCTCGATTCAAGAGAAATAGGGATAAGAGTAACTGAAAAGTTCATAAACAACATACGACACGCAGATGGTACTACTCTCGATACCCTTGATAGCGAATAAGATATAAGACCATACAAGACTTAGTATACCGAGTTGTTGATGCCAGTAAGAGATACAATCTAAATGTCAATAGCTCCAAAACGAAATCTATTATGGTAGTGAGCAGAAGCAGAATCAGATGTGACAATTGGAACTCTGATCAAGAAGAGAGATTTTCAAAAACTTAGACAGCTGTTCACCAAAAGACAACACAATTTTCAACTGAGTCTACGCTTGGTGAAATGCTATAAGATATATGCTCGGTTTTGATGTCTGGTGCAGAAACTTGGACCTTGAAAGTAGCTCTGATGAACAAACTAGAAAGTTTTGAGATATGGATCTACAGACGAATGCTTAAAATTTCTTGGTTCGATCATATCACAAAGGAGGAAGTCCTGACTAGAGTCAATAAAAGCAGGGAACTTCTTATCATGAACTTCTAATCATGAAATGCAGAAAGGCAGCATATTTTGGTCATGTAATGCGTGGCCCGATATATCAACTACTTCAACTCATTATGGAAGGCAAAGTTAAGATCAGACGTGCCATTGGTGGGAAGCAACTTTCTTGACTAAGCATCATCAGCGATTGCGCTGGAGTAACAAGAACTGAAGATGTTGTTCATCTCACTACTAATTAATTAATTAATGCTAACATTAATTAATAAAAAAAAAATTGTAATTGATAAATATTGATTTAAAATTCCATGTGATTGCTTACATTCTGTATAGGATACCAGTTTAGAAAAACAGATCGCTGTATGCTTTTGATTCACAATATGTTGAGGCTCTTAAGATTATATACCTATATATATTATAATTTCAATCGTAAATTTAAACTTGCCCAACTTTGATAACTCAGCTGGTATAGCTTCAACAAAATGCTGCATAATATCTGATTCAGATCAGATTAGTATCAAAAATTTGTGTTTATTCACTAGATGACTTTCAATATATTTAATAAAGTTAAGATGATCAGTGCGTCAACTCAAGTTACAATAAACTGTTTAGCTCCAAAAAAAAAAAAACAAATCAACTAGTCGACTAAATTTTATTCGAATACGTTTTGGTGTACTTTCTACTGACATCACAATTTTTGGCAAGCTTTTTTGGCTATTGGGTTAGGTTTTTTTGGTTAGGATCCCAATGTAAACCCCGAAGAGGAATAGTCAGTAGTATTGACTTTTTGAAAAGTTGTGCTATGGCTGGAAGAAAGCATTCTCTTTACTTAATTCTTTCTTTTTTTGTATAAGCATACAAATGCTAAAAGAAATAATTTCTCCGTATTAGGCAAATCAGAAAAACATAAAATTTCTTCATCATTTTAGTGGCTATTTACTGGCGAGAAATTCCGAATAATGTTATTTGTTTTTTTGGTGAAGTATTAATAAAAAGTTTAAATTTTAAAGTCTACAATTCCTACCAGCTGAACCAGAACCCAATGTTACAGATTCGAAATGATATTATATGTTTCTGGTGAAGAAATAACTTAATTAAAATTTCAATTTTTTTACAGAAGTTCGCCAAAAAGACACGGTTCACGGATAGCGGCTTCGGCTATCAAGCGTTGTTTCTGTCTCTTTGGAGAGCTATAAATAGAGATATTCCAATCAACATTAGATAGCTCTAAATAGAGATTTTCCTTTCTACCTTGGAGAGCTCTTAATAGAGATTTTCCCATCCACCTTGGAAAACTCTTAATAGAGATTTTCCCATCCACCTTGGATAGCTCTCAATAGAGATTTTTCCTTTTATCTTGGAAAGCTCTTAATAGAGATTTTCCCATCTACCTTGGAGAGCTCTTAATAGAGATTTTTCCATTTACCTTGGAAAGCTCTTAATAGAGATATGATCTTTGAAGTGATGGTAAAGTAGATTTGGGAAATAAATTGATTTTTGAAGGCACTTGTTTTTGAAGTACTGGCTATATTCAAATAACTGCTTGAGAATCATGGAGTAACATAATGTAATGTATGAAAGAGGGTTGACCTATGCCCTTCGGCACTGCGACCCACATGGGTCTATTGTGACCGCTTTCTACTAGTGCAAGCTTAATGTTCTCAGAAACTGAGTCAGACCAGTCTGCGAGATATGCATCAGGTCCTTCTCAGTTGCCTAGCAGCTTTGCTCTCCTTCGTGGCTGGGCTGGGCAGTTAGTGATTAGGTGTTCCATTGACTCGACATTCTCATCACAGAATCTACATGTTGCAGGAAAAGTTGCCTTTTGGAGCGTTCCAAAAAGTGATCTAAGCTGTGTGCTATTTAAGCATGGACCTTGCTTGACTCTTGCTGCATCAGAGCACACACATCGTTTTGAGTCTCTGAGACCCTCTAGATTGTTGCTGTGCCTTGCTTTCCTGTGTTGTATCCATTTTGTGATATCAGTTTTGAGTCTGTTATTGGAAAAACTAAATATTGGACTTGGGCCTGCAAACGGGGCCTGACTTGGCCCTAACATCCGCAGCCTCATTATCTGAGTGACCTTCATGCCCTGACACCCATTCCAGAAAGACCCTGTTGTTTGGAGTAAAACGCAAACCGAAAGTTATGAATTAGGTAAGTAAACTTTGCTGGTCCGACTGTGCACCCCACAAATCCATCGTGCTACCCTCGCCAGTGGCAATTTATCAAGTCAGCAATAAATTGTTCCACATTAGCTAGAATTTCAAACTGGAATTGCACAACTTGACAACAACTTACCATGGCAATATGCAAGCCACGTGAGTCATCATGCACTGGATGTGTTATGTACTTCCAATTATTCCGGCTGAGTTGGGCATATCACATATACACAAAGACCGCCCAAGCTATGCCTTCCGATAAGCTAGCGGCGGCCTTCGATTTTTGGTAAACATAAACATAAGCTGATAAGATTTGCCTACGGCAAGAACAATCGTTTTCTTTTAGAACTTTCAATTTATTACAATAATTAATACTTAACAATAAATAAGAGAGAGCTGCAGCATTTATGTAATTAATAATTTACGATTTCGTTGAACTACAAAATTGAAGCATATCATTGATTTATCTTTCGCTGCTGCTGTGTTCCCTTTTATCACCAAAAAAAGGAAAAAAAAAAATACAGGCAAGCCGGCGACTCATTTCTTATCGCACAAAAAAATAGAAACTATAATAAAAAAAAAAAAAAACTTTATCAAACCTATAATAGCCGTACGTTTATGGCACTGGACAGGTGCCATATAACAACATTATAGACGCAAGACAAGCACGCCCAGCACCAACGCTGCCGTGCCGCTCAGCGTGGCAGCCAGCGCAGCGGCGCCGCCACCCGTGCTGTTGCTGCTGGCAGCAAGCAAGATGGGACGCTCATTAGAGCGTGCATCCATCCAGGCCTTGCAATTGGTCTCGTTCTTGATAAAGCGAAACACCGATTGCACTATATTGGCCGGTGTTATTTCGGAGCATTTCTCCAGATGATGCAGCACACAGCCCTCAAAGCTTTGCAAGTCCACGCAATGTGTGGGTGTAAATAGCAAATCCGGACGACTCATAAGATCCGTAACGCTGCCGCCATCCTTGGGCAAATACTGATGAAAAGATTTGTTCAGACAATGTGTGATGCTCTCTTTGTTCGCTTCGAGACACTCGGGTCCCTGTTCGGCCACAAAGAGTGCTATCTGATCACCGCCACGTGAGCAAGCAAAGCCCATCAGTGCGGATGCTATGCGCATCATAACAATCTGTTGCTGTTGCTCCTCCTTGGTTAGACACGGCTGCACCTTATCGTTGAACTCACGTACACAGCTCTCGGCCTGTGGTGCCTTTTGGCAGTATTTGTGAAACACCTCATCCAGCTGGCCCAAGGGACGTGCTTCCTCCATTTCAGCCTGCAGCGCCGTTAGATTGGCCAGTGAGGATAGACAGGTGAGCAGCTTTTCGGCACCCTTCTCAATTGTCTGATAAAGTGTTGAGTTATCTGTGCCCACCACCTTTTTGCACTTCTCGCGATAGATGCGCTTGATATCATCTAAAAACAAAAAAAGTCACACAATGCTTGAGCAACTGCAGCCAAATTACTGCTGCCACACACACACACTTACCTATGCTTATGTTGGTATTACGATATTCTGGTGGCAGAAACTGCGCCTTCAGGCCATCCAACTGATCCATATGCATTTGTGCAGCCGGACTGGCTTGCGTCTCCAGCAGCACAGTGCCCACAATGGCCAGCAATGCTAACGCCAACAATGTGTACTTGTCCATACTGGCTGTGTGTCTATCGTCTATCTCTGAGCTAAGCTGCGTTGAGTTCTTCCAAATCGCAATTATGCGCTGCCGTCGTCTATGACCGTTCGTTCACAGCGCGTTACAAGGAATGAATGAGCGCTTGGCGATCGACAAGCAAGCAGCTCAGCTGTGCGCGCACTCGCACAGTGGGCAAAACACACATTTCAGTGCTCAAATCAAAGACAATTGCAATGATTCATTCAGCCACTGCAGACGTTTTGTTTTGATTACTAATCAGGCAGGGTGATTCAAACATTTTGTGGAATTGCATTTCTCTTTAAATTTATTCTGAGTAAGATTAAAATTTTTTTTAATTGTAGAATATAAAATTAAAAAAAAATAAAATTAAGTATAAGATAATATATTATAATACGGGCCACGGTCTTCGAACATTCTAGATAATAAAATATGAAATTTAGATTATTTTTTTTTGTAATTTATGTCTTAAAAATAAAAATTATAAATAATAAAAAAGAATATTAGTCCCCAAGAGGCTTTTAATTTGTTTATACAGTGTAACTATTTTTTGTAATATAATATCCTACATAAATATACTCTATTAGGTTATTATGCTGAGACAATGGTCTAGAACAAGGCAACCAATATATGTAAGGCTAGAATGCATCACTTGAGCCGTGAGATAAAAGCTAAAAATTTTCAGCATAAGAACGATCGTTCGCATTAGAAACTGTTACTTCTTGACAAAAACTGCAACATTCATGCGTCTTTTGTTGAAGAGAAGACAACTTCTGATGTAGAGAATGTTGTGCGCAGTCTTCGAACTAATGCGTCACCAGTACCCGATTCTGTGCCTGCAATATTTGTTTTGCCAAAAAGTGCACCGCCAAACCAGATTTTTAACAATTACCTTCTCTCCGACTTTTTTGCAAGAAAATGAAAGTTGGCTAAAATTTTCGAAATTCGTAAACCACTCGACTCTCTAGAAAATTGTCGTTCAACTAGGCTTTTGTGTGGATTTTAAAAAATTTTCTAGCGTAGCTTAAAATCAAGACTTAACGTCCATATTAAGCACAACTATGTTCTTCCTTTCGCACTTTATGGATTTAGGTCTAACCTCAGTTGTATCCATGCGCTCAAAAAGCTGAAGAATGACATAGAAATTTAGTAGGTATGTTAAAGTTGGATATACAATGGGCGTTTGACACCATTTGACACCCTTGTATCTTTTACAAATCTTTTAAAGCTTTTTAGCGGAAAGCTATCTTGGGATAGATATGAATGGTGCCAAGTTAGGTCTTAAACTTATACCCGCAGGCGTACCCCAAGAGTTCTGTTTTAGCAACGATTCTTTATAATATTTTTACCTATGACATTTCAATACATCATAGCTTATGTAAAACTCTAATCTTTGCTGTTGACACGGACGGATAACTCGAAGAAGCTACAACAACACTTAAATATTTTTACAGCTGCAAAATAAAATTAAATATTAATAAAAACAAGCGCAATTTATTTCACACGTAAACGAAAACCTTGTCATCTTTTAAACAGTGAATCAATTCGATTGGAAGTAATATAAAATATCTATATATATATATATATAATTATCCACATAAATAAGAAATGAAACCTAAAAAATTGCATTATATATTTTAAAAATTACAACTCCAATTGTTAGATATTTATAAACCTCAAAATATACAAATTATTTAAGCTTTGAAACCCACCAGCTTATTACATTAAATTAAAAAAAAAACATTTTTGACAAAATTCTGCAAAACTATTTTTACGCCAACTTTAGGCATTTCGGCCCACTGTGTCTGAGAGTAGTCAGCCAAACATAATTTCATGAAATAGAGACGCGTATTTAGCAACTCCGATCATAATCTTGAGCAAAGTTCACAGTGATTCGGCTCCGAGTTAAGTGGAGCGCATTTAATAGTCTTACCCGAGTCTTGAGACCACAAGTACTCACTGCAGACAACCAAAAGTGGGCGAAAATTAAGCTGCCAAATTTAAAGAACTTCCCATAGTTTCGCTCAATAAATAATGCTATCAGCAATGTTCGACCCAACTGCAATCTTATCAGTTCGTCTCTATGTATCATACACATTCGCTCAGTTGTATTTGTGTAGAGTATATAATATTTATGCATTTGGCAACAACATGAGTTTTGTATAGAACAAAGCGATAAGCCGATCCCAAAACGATCCAAGTTATAAATGAACAACTCATCGGTTTCAATTGCAACGTTTGCGGAATTTATAATTTTTCGATTGTTTAAAACCTGTGTGTACAGAGTCCACTCAGCATTTATTATTATTGTTGTTGTTGTTAATTGTTTAACTTTTATTATTATTTTTTCTTAATCATGCTATAGTAAATGTTTTTATAATACTCTTTGTTGGGGTGAGTTGGAACACTGCCGACGCACATCAAATTTACGAAGTTGTCTCGCCAAGTTACCATCGAACCCACGCATGCGAATTCTTTCGATTTTACAGTGCTAGAACTAGTTATCTTTCGATATCTTCCACTTTACTCTTTATTTATGCCTTGAAGATCCATTGTGATATCTGCAAGGTTTTCTGCTGATCCCGATCGAGCTGCCTTTCTTCAGTAAGCTTACTGAAAGAATCTCCTAGAACGCTATAACTTCATAATTTTAATATTAATAATGAATATCATAATAATTTTAATAATAACAACAATATTTTGTTCTAAGGCATTAAAAGTAAAGGAAGGCATTCCAGTCTTTGAGACCCATAGTTTGGAAAATTTTTACAAAAAAAAATCGCCACAGGGCTCTTTTATTCTCAATATCTCCTCTAGTTCTAGTAAATCTGCAAAAATTTGCAAAAGTTTTTAGAACAGAAACAAAACTTTGCACCAGGGCACTTATGCATTGGTTTTTAGACCCTGATCCCTTAGTATGACTCTAAATTCAGTTGAAGAGCTGTGAACTTTTTTGCAAAATCGACCAAAAGTATCCACAGAACAAGAAAGAAAATGAGCACTCGGGCATATTTGCACTGAAAATATAATTGATGTCTCAAGATTCTTAGGATTACAAAAACTCTGGGGAGCAGTATATAAATATAGTTAAGAATTTAACTATCAAAAATTTGGGTTTACTTCGTCTCCGTAAAAGCATTTAAAAAAAAAAAATAATACCAAATTTTAACCACTTTTATTAGTTGATAAATCTCAGTCTAAGAGACCCCTCCCTCGACTTCACACAAAAATTGTACAAAATACCATATGACAATAATAATATAATGATAAAAAAAATAAAAATTTGGTTTTCAGATCTTCAATTTTCGAAAGACTCTAGACAACCACTTGAAAAGATGTCAATTTATATTACTAACTTCTACTTCCTACAAAATTTGGGCAAAAATATGCAAAAAATAAAAGAAGAAATTGAGACTGGAGCACGTCTGATAGGTCTCGCGATATCTAGATCTAGTAAATCTTTGGAGAGATGTATTAGAATGTTGCATTAAAAAAATGTAGTGTATCCTTTGTGGGGCAGAAGTGCAAAAGAGCCCGGCTATTTAAAAAAAAAATAAATAAAAATTTTTACTAAATCTTAAGGCTAAGATCCCTAATTCCCTCTAAATGGCGAAAAAATTTAAAGAAAAATGTGCATTAAGCAATTGAAAACTAATGCAAATTAGTTTTCAAAACCTCTTATTCTTGACAGTCACTTCAACTTAAAACTATCCAAAGAGCAAAGAGAGAACTAGGACTGGGACACTTTTGCATTGGAAATACGAATGATACGTCAATAGCTCCCAAAGTTTTTTAGATAACTAACTTCAACTTTTTTCAAAATTGAGCAACATATGCAAAGAATAAAAAATTTATGCTAAAAAAAAAACAGTTCATTAGTCTCGAGAACCCTTGTTATAGTAAATTTTTTTTTAGATGTGTCAGAATATTGCAGAAAATTTCAACAAAAGTTCCAAAAAACATAATTTTGCTTTAGGCATTTATGCATTAGTTTTGATATTCCCTGTTATACTTCATCTCTGGAGAGATGTAAAATTATAATGCTGAAAATAAAAAATATTTTCGAAATTACTTCCTATCTTTGGAAAGAGACTTCTCTGGTTTTAGCAAATTTTCATTTTTTTGTAAGTTACAATAGAAATTATTAAGTTAAAAAAATTCAAAAGAATAATCTTACACCAATACATTTTGGCAGCAAAACCCATAAATCGACACCCAGAGACTTCTGGCTTTAAGAAATTTTCTTTTTTTAAGTTAAAATTAAAAACTTAAAAAATAATCGTGCACTTATGTACCAAAAAACATTCTTGATCATTCGCGAGACATTTTTTTTTTCAAGCGTATTAGGCGGCTTGGCCCCATGCTCGCCTTGATCGCCAACCATTATCATTTCTACGATCTCCGGGGGACGCCTAACAATATTGACATTCTTTCTTCATATTTCCCATATCCATATATTTCACTTTTTTCCTGCTGCATACAATCCTAGCGTCAACTTCTGCTTTTTGGATTTGACATTTTTGTACGAATCCAACGCACGTTTTGTCAATTTTTTCTCCTTTCAAGTATATAAATCTATAAATTTTTTCCTTTTCCGAAGTTCATTTTTGTCTAAATTTTCCACGGAAGCAATTCCCTTTATCTTCTTTCTTTTTTTTAAATTGGCATTTTCTCTCGATTTTGAATTTTTCGTATTTTTGCCTGTTCGCGAATTCGTACTTTTCGTTCTTCTTCAGAAATAATTGACTTTTTCTACCCACTTAGATTTCTAGTATATAGATATTATATATAAAACCTAATCGACGTCAAAAACTTTTTTATATAATCGACGGAAATAAAAACCAAAATTTTGCACTCATACACGTCCGCAGTAAAACCCATAATTCGAGGCCCAGAGAATTTTAACTTATTGTTGTTGTTTAAGTTAAAAAACGATGCGAGATACAGAGATTTCTGCCTTTTTTTATTATTACTCTGCTTTTATTTATGAAATCTTCTAAGAACTAACAACAAGTTGAAAATTTCTAACGATAACTAACTTATGTTCAGTTTTTTTCAAACTGATTTGCGATTAAATTGCATGGGCTGGGTTGGCAGGTGCTTTCGTCGAAGACGGCTTCGACTGCTGAGCTGCGTTGGACCATGCGCTAGGTGGTTAGGATGCGAGGAAAGCTTGCTGAGGTATTTTTCCTAGAGTTGCGAAATGGTATTTATGGTATTTCAAGCCTCTTTGGTTGTTATCATTCCGAACGTACCACTGGGCGATTGCTGCCTTTGAGCATATATTCAAAACGTAGAGCATGCCCCATTCGTGGCGTCTTGACAAATCGCTTCAGTTTTCACATTGCAAATCGTTTAATCTGAGTGATACGCAGCTTAAGTTTTGTCTAAGGTTGAACCAGGTCTAAAGTATTTCATACGTACAGCTAAATGCGTTGCAATTAAAACAAATGCCTTACTTATATAATTAATTATGCAAATGCCCTAAATAATAAAAAAACGCTACACATAATATAATACAAAGCGATAATATATAATAATATATTATGTATCATGGTTGCATTTTAATGGCTACTCGTCAGCCCTTGCTTAATTTTGGGCAACTTTTTCACTTGCCTCAAGCTAGTTTTAATTCGACTTTAAACAGAAGCAAAGTCATAGAATGAAGCTGAACCAAAAACCGGTTGCTGGGGTCGGGCATTATATTAGACCCACTGTCCCCAGTACTAACGGCTGGTATAATTTTTTTTTTTTTTTTATATGTCAATGGCTGTACAAAGTTCACTGAAATGCCAGCGACTACGTAATGCCCCCGATAAGCGTTTTATCGCAATGAGAATAAAAAATAATTCACAGAAACACACAACTCACACACGCACACACACCACACACATATTTCCCAGTATCATCTATGAAAACCGAAAAGTACAAAGAGGAGTCATTTCAACTTGAAAACAATAACAATAACAACTACTACGTAAGCAGCACGCCCCATAGCAAACTATATAATGGAAATTACAGATTACGCGTCTAACTAGTCATTATACTATGAAATATTGATATATAACATATATAGAGGGAATTTACGTCAATTTTTTAAAAATGTTTTCAAAGCGTGGGCTTTGAATTTGTTGGGTATACAAAATTGGAGGTTACATTGTCTACGGCAAAATGGGAAAATGGTAAAACTTTTCGAATCAACACAAAAAAAAAAACTTCGAAATTTAACGTAATATCCGTTACCCGTTACTTGGTATAAGAACTTAATAATCATTTAAATAAAGGGTGATTTTTGGGAGCTAGCTAATTTGATTTCCAATAGAAAGAATAAACAATTGAGTAATAATGCAACTCTTATATGATATATTATAATGTTGGTCGTTAGGCTTGAGTAGCAGAAGCATAGTGGTAGCGTACTCGCCTCTAACTCGGAAAGTCGGTGGTTGGATTCCGCATTGGTGTTGGCACTGGCCTAGGAAAATCTTTACTAATTAAAAATATCGCCGTTCGTATATAAAGGTCGCTGTTTTGTTCGAAAGAAGAAAGAGGCATCTTTACATTTCGCCTTTGGAACGATGACAGCATAGTCAAGGGGTATCTATTTCAATCAATTTATGTACTTATCTGACAGTATAGTTTGCAGGTAGGTAGGATATCAGCAGATCTTTTGCTAGTTGCAGCCCCGCGTAAGACAACTTCTACTTCCTATATGCCTTGCGTCTTAATCAGAAGATCAGTAGTTTGATACCAATCTGCTTAGCACTGACATTGTTAGCACATAGATAATCGCTATTTACCTTCAAAAATCTCTATTTATAAAAGATATCGCCGCACAGTGGTCTCAAAAGGAGAAAAAACTGGCCAAAAAATGTGTTGTGAGTAGCTTTGCTCGAAAATCACATGTACAGGGTTGTTTTGGATCAAGAAACACAAATCTGGTGTTAAAATTTATGAAAACAAGCGGGCTGATACAAAATGGCGGTTAGTTTGCCAAAAATCTCGGAAATTTATATAGTTGGGCTTTCTAGGCCAACAAAACCGAATTTGTTATCGAAATTTAAAGAAAAATATGGCTGTCTTAATATCGGACATATAATGACGACAAATAATGATGATTTATGCTGAATGAACTATGGTTCCCTGCCATAGTATTTGGTGCCTGTTTCCAATTGCAAACACTTCTTTTCTAGCAATAGTTGAAAATGATGCTCGAAATTATGAAAACAATCAACTAACTTTCCATTCTCGTGGAAGGTCAGTCAGTATTTCCATATTTTATGCTGTCGTTTCCATTTCGGTATACACGAGAGACATCTGTATGGAACGAGCTATAAACTAAACATGGAAATCGTTAACCGATTTTTCGATTTTTGGCCAGCTTTTTCGGCTCTTGGAACCACTATGCGCTGTTCGTATTCGGCTATAAACTGTAAATTCCAGTTCTCTTTGAACAGTTTTTTATAGAGATAACCTTATGGTACGCCTTTGGAGCCTTGACCATAGTCAAGGAAAATAAATTAATTTTATTTCATAGGCTTACATTGCCTATCGGTGCAGACTTAGGCTAGGTTAAATCTCAAGACTCAGACCACCAATTGAGCGACTACACACATGAAATACTCTGCTTACCAAACTCATATCTCAATTGGACCATTGTTTTGCGTGCTGCATAGCAGATGATGCCATCTTGTTGGAACCACAAGTTATACTAGCTAAGTTTCTAAGCCGCTTTCCCAATCTTTATTGTGAAAGTCGGAAGAATTGTGTCTATTTCATACCTGGTTTTCCATTCAACAAGGCTGCCAGGATTGCCCAAGTTCCTAATCTTTTACGTACCAGATAAGAGTATGAAAGTCTTATAACTTGTTTCTGTCTCCTACCTGGTATGCCATTGAGATCTTCAACAAGATTGCTAGGATTTGTAGAGCCACCACGTGCAGCTAGCTGGCCGAAAACTTAATTATATAGAAGAGACTCACGACATAATCTGCAAACTTTGTTGATAGCCTTGTGGTATTCATCTGTAAGATCAACAGCTCTGGGGTTTCTTCTTAGCATCCATTGCATGAGCAAAAAACTGACTAAGAGCATCTCTACAAAGAGCACCGTCGATCGCTCCCTTTTCGTTCTGTACAGCTATAGCCAGTTTCGCATTTAAAGTGACTGGCGTAATAATCAATTCAGGGAATTGTTTACGCTTCAAATATCCGTATCAACTCCCATAATGTATAAATTCAAAAAAAGCAAATTCATCCCACCACCAAGACCACTGCCTTTGTTGGTGGAGAGAGGCTGCTGCTGATAACTTCCATGCACGACAACATGGGAGCCAAAGCATCATGTATGTCTGTTCGTCAACGGCATGTGCTTATCCTTTCGCTTGTGAAACACTAGACCCAGTTTCGTCGACTCCTTCTCGTATGTAATATTTCACTTGTAATATCCAACAATGTCGAAATCATTTTTGATGAAAAGAATTGCAGCACAATGTCCAACGTTCTTCATTAGGAAATTGTAGAGATGCCACGATAGGGGGTCGCCTTGTCTAAAGTGATACTGAAAGATTTACGAGGTCTTTTCCGAATTCACTTAACTACTCAGCTGGAATTTCGATGTCAGAGTCGATAACATATAGACGAGACCTATCAGGCTATCCATTGCAGCTTTCCAATCGACAAAGGCATGACTCACAGTTACCGAAGCTACTATCGAAGCGCTATCTTCTTAGAATAACTTTACCAAAATGAAGAATCTAAGAATTCGTTACCAACCTTTAATTGCTGTCCTGCTTCAGCAAATAAAGATAATATTGGCTACCTGGATACCCAGCAGTAGTTGAACAACCTCTACAACGGCTTCTGCGCTCTTCTGTAGCATTGGTTGCGCTGTAATAGAATCCCTGGAAGGTAAATGGCCTGCAAGGAACATAGAACATAGGACTGCTACGGCCAAAAGGTTTGAAAATAGCCGATCACCAAACTGTCAGATAAACGAATACAAGTAAATTTCTTACCGTTGACGATGCTGTCTTAACTCTAAGGGCGGAGCATGGAGACGTCTCTATTAATAGATCCCCCACATTTTATAGCTGAATCCGCACTTCGGTGTCTTTCATTAAAAGTGACAAATATCATATAGAACTAGGCAAGTGCACCGAAACACCGATCTTCGGATTTGGACGTATCTACGCCACCACTACGTTACGTGAAGGGAATATAGGGCGTAGTGGTTCTCTTTACCGGGGCGGGGAGATCTTCTGATATCCTACCTCCCTGCAAACTATACTGTCAGCTAAGTACATAAATTGATTGAAATAGATACCCCTTAACTATGCTGTCATCGCTCCTAAGGCAAGTTATGAAGATGCCTCTTTTAAAAGCTGTTTGAAGAAAACAGCGTCTTAAACTTTATATATCCGAAAAGCGGTATCTTTAATTAATAAAGATTTTCCTAGGTAAATGCACCAATGCGGAATCCAGCCACCGACCTTTCGGGTTAAAGGCGAGTGCGCTACCACCACGCTATCGAGGTGCACAAGCATACTGTCATACAATCAGATACCCTCTACTAAAAATGCGCCTATCTGACGAACAGAGTGGACTTCTTTTAAAACGAAAACAAACCGACCAGACACAATATGGTACTCTCATAGAACGGAGCCTACCACAAGGACAGAGAAAGGATTCAGTCTATCACATACAGCATGCGTGATAGGGCCTTGAAATCAAAGAGCAGCGTTATTTTTTTTTAACTCCAGATAGACGGATATCTATCTATAGCTCAAGAGGTTCTGCAGCTGCAGAAGATTTCCCAATCCTAAAGCTTTTTGGAAACGTGATTTATTTGCAATAGAGAGAGAAAAATGCCGCACAAGAGCACGAATCAGTCAAAAAAAGAACAAAAAAGTAGAGAAATCGTCTAGCTATATATCTATTTAGCCGATCATCTAATCTCAGCGAGCACGATCTTTTTGGTTAGTTTACGCTGATGTTTATGCTGACGTAGATGCTGCTGATATTTCCGAACTGTCTATGCTTTATGGGTTAATGGCAGCTGCCACAGACTTGTCAAGTTCTGGCCCAAACCAAATGATTACACAAACTGTGATATATGGCCTTATTTTTTTTTCTTTCTTCTTATTTTCTTTTATTTCTTCTGCTTTTTTTATTGTACTTGCAGAGAAGTATTTTAGCTTATGGCTAAGATCTGCAAAAAAAAAAAAAAAAAACAATTAAGAGACAAATACAGTCCGGCATGCACGCACACACAATCACACGCAACACACACATTCACAGTTCCGAAACCCCCCATTCCGCATACATTCAAAAAAAAAAAAAAACACACACACACAATCCTAATGTATCTCCTCCGTGATGAGCTTCTTCAGTGTACACTCGCCTGCACCCAACTTATGCAAGATGGCTAGTATTTCCTCGCGATAGCGATCTCTATGCGCCAGCTCCTCGGCCGTATAATCGCTGGCATCGAAACGCGACATACGCCAAATGATATTCAGCTTGGCCTCGATCAAGACATAATTCGATGGTGGACAGAATCTTGGACACAGCTCGTTGATGAAGTGTATCATGTCGCGTACGCTGCTCGAATTGATGCGATTGTTGATGGTGTTCAGTGCAAAGTCTTGGTAGCGTGCCATCTTGGCATGAGGAAAGACATTCTCACAGCTGAGACAACGCCAGTCCGGTTGTAGTGTCTTCGTTTGGACGGGTATGACGAGACCTTTGCAGCCCTGCTCGCGACAGAATAAGGCCGACAGATATGTGCCATTCTCCTGCGTAAAGAGAGGTGGAAAGATACAAGAGGTAAATTGAATGAAATTAGAGCATGATTTATTTGATTGAAAGACTTATTTTTATATATTATATTTGGTATGTGTAATGGCAGAGACAAAAAAAACTAAAAGCTGAAAGTAGGGTATGTTAGTTTGTTGACTCTATTGGAGACAAGTCATAGTCAATGCGGAAAAACTCATATGGAATGAATATTCCACTGCATTCCACTTAACGATTTGATGAATTTAGTAGAAATCTTAAATTTCGTAAAAATTTTCTGGACTTGCCAGAAATACTTATTTTACATTTTTCGGTATACCCTATAGTCGTGTTTTATTAAAAAAAAAAACTGTTGAAGACCCTTAACTAATATCTAAAATATATTAAATTTCAGTTATCTACATCATCTTAATCTCAGAGTTGAACGGAGCATACACTGCAATATGTTAAGCAAAAGTAAAGAGATTTAAATATCATTTCCGATATTTTGTAAAAATTTGCTTTTTAAACATGTTTCATTTAAAAAATAAAAACTGTTGAAGACACTTATGTACTGCCTAAAATGTAGTCTTATCTAGAAGCATGTATCTAGATCATCTAAATCGTAGATTCAGAACAGCAATATTCATAAACGCATATACAGAAATATGTAGAAATCTAAAAATCCTCGCCAGTTTATCTACACAGCTTTTTTTTTGGAAGATTAGAAGATATCCTATCTTAAATCAGAAGAAGCCAGAGGAACCATTTAGACATACCTGCTGTTTTATCAGCACGTCTAGATCTTATATTAAGATAAGATCTCTTAAAAATCTTCTGTTAAGTCTGAAGAATCCATCCAATAGACGTAGATATACCTGTTGCTCTATCAAGACGTATAAATTTGTAAGATTTAGAATATCTTTTGTGAAATTCTGCTTAAAAAGAAATGCATGGTTTGGTGCACCTAAAAAATAATAAAAAATATTGAGACATGCCGCAGCACATTCCCATACCGGGAATTGAACCCGGGTCTCCCGGGTGAGAGCCGGGTATCCTAACCACTAGACTATATGGGATGGTTGAATTGCGCTCGAAATTATTATTATTTAATGCAATGTCATTTGAGTGCTATTCTATTTCTATTTTAAGGATTCCTATACTTTGAGGATATTCTTGCTTATTAATTTCAATAATAATGAGATATGTATCAGAGCACGACAATAAAAATAAATTTTATGAAATTGTTTCTTTCCACCTAATTCTACACTTTTTAGTTAATAATAATATATATCTTCAAATTTAAATCTAAATTTTTCACTTTTTATAATGTCTATCTGGAAGAGCTTCAGATCTTCAGGTCATCTGAAGACGATCCATCGTTCAAGAACTGGCCCAGGCGAACCCAACATGGGACACAGCTTAACAGACGGCGCAAATGAACCCTGACTCTAGTAGAATCCCTAAGTTTAAAAATATTTGCATTACAGAATATTCCCATGGAATAGCTAGGACATTTTTAAAATATTTTGAAATATATTAATCTATAAGAGCTGATTTGGTTTTGTAGTGGTACAGGTTGATATGTTCTGATGAAGAATATACGTCAGAAGTGCAGTTAAAGCGCCACCAGAGGTAAATGTAAGATCTCTGGCATAAAGAATTTCGAGTATTTGGTACGTCTTCTCGTAATACAGAACAAATCAAGTATACGCCTTGTATCATATAGGTTTTGAACAAAAAAAACTTCAAGAGCTGTTTTGCTTTGAAGCCAACAAAGAAAACTTTTGCAGTCCTTCTTAATCTAATTAGCTCAATTCAAAGAAATTTACGAGCGCACGAAATAAGTACAAACGATTTCATCCAGGTTAATTTTTAAACAAAATCGAAATTAGTAACTTGGACTACCAAATTTCTGCGTAGCATAGTTTTTATCAGCAATGCCAACTAGTTCGCTGTTTCGGGTTAACGATAGTAAGTTTCTATCCCAAGACTTTCCCAAAACAAATCACAAAGTATTGTTATGGAGAACATTGATTTATCTAAAAAGCCATAACTCAATTATAGCACAGCAATTGCTTTCCAATCGTACAACATGAGTATCTTGAAAAATTGTTTGTTGCTCGGAAAATTTTTTTTTAGTTTAATAAACAAAGCCTAGTATTTAGCCTAGCACTACCTGGGCCAAGTTTTTTGAAAAATTGATTTCGAACACATAATGCGTTTCAAAACAGAATTTATATTTGAACCGATTAAGTCGATATTTTGAGATACTTGCAAGCTTTGTAAATATTATTATTATACTATGCAAGAAAATTCTTTTTTCTTTTCTCTTATAACCAACTTTTCTCCGCGCATAATTTATACAAAGGAAAGTTTGGATTTAGCGAGCAAAGCAGTAAGGGAATTGATTTCCTAGTACTTCTTTAAATCGAATTGCCGTTCATGCCTTTAGATAGGAAACATACTATCATACCCTTTAGAGTTAAAAATCATCGATGTGTTATTCTCAAAAATAATTCAAAATTTATTTCAGCTATTACTACCTAAATATAAATATGATTATTTTTTGGATTGAATTGAGATTATACCTATAAAAAACCCACCCATCAGGCTAGGCATAGGTTTAGTTTTATTTTATCTTTTCCTCGTTATCATTTATTATACCACAATTTTAAAATTTTTAACTTGTTTAATTTTAAGGTCAACTGGACTTAGTTGTACCCATATATTAATTATAAATAAATAAATAAAAATAGAAATAATGTGTGTAATATATTAATTTTTCGGACAAAATTGGGAGTTCAATTTACAAACAATCAAATTTAAGCTATATTAGAGAACTGTTACCAAGCAGAATCATTAAAAAAAACCGCCTACTTCTACTCGATAGCGAAATATATGTTTGCATGAAGGTAAAAGTACTCGAGGATATTATTTAAGAATAGGATGGTTTCAAACAAAAATTAATTCAGCTAGAAGATTAAGATTAAGAAGGTTAATATATGTACAACTAAGTACTTCAAATGTTTCATTCAATAGTTAGAAGTGCAACTCCAAAGAGACAAGGAAACGAAATTTCTAATGAAGAAGCATAAGCAATCGAAGTAAAAATGGCACAGTAAAACATCATTAGTTTTGACTTTTGAAAGTTACTTATGCTTGTATGTCCGACAAGATGGCGGTCAACATGCACGAATTACTAGCGCCATCTATGTTTGCTCACAAAAATTGTCCAACGCACAAAATAAGTGTCAGTGATTACTTTCAGATTAGAATTTAAGGAAAATGGAAATTAGGCCCACAACATGCACGAATGACTAGCGCCATCTATGTTTCCTCAAATAAATTTTTCAACGCACAAAATAAGTGACAGTGATTATTTTCGGATTGAAAGAAAATGGAAATTAGAAGGAAAATGGAAATTAGGCGCACAACATGCACGAATTACTAGCGCCATCTATGTTTGCTCACACAAATTGTCCAACGCACAATATAAGTACGATTACTTTCAGATTAGAATTTAAGGAAAATGGAAATTAGGCGCTCAACATGCACGAATTACTAGCGCCATCTATGTTTCCTCAAACAAATTTTCCAACGCACAGTGATTACTTTCGGATTAGAATTTAGGAATAATGGAAATCAGAAAAAATGTTTCTCGACCATCAAATTGCTAAGCAACAGTAAGACCAACGAGTACGCAGTTCAGTTTCCCATAACCAATTTCAGTGTATTCCCCGATAGACTCAACACTAGTCATTTCCCCAATACACATTTCATTACAATTCTTGGCTTTTACTTTTCGCATAAGGTTGGCAGCCTATATTTGGCCCATCTGGCATATAGAAGGCGTTACCATGTTAATGGCCAACAAAGGCGATGTAGGGAGAAGCAATAGGCGGGCCCTGCATGCCGTTTGTCAACGTAATGAGCTAACATGACAAGTTCATGCTTAAAATCATACAACTAATCTAATTAGGCGCATTTTTGCCATGTTTTATTGTGACCAAATGACGATGTCAACCTTGTTGTTGTCGCTGTCGTTGTTGTTGTCGTTGTAGATATTATTCATTCATAGAACTAAATCTTCGCATGCGAACAGCACAAAGGCAGCGCCGGTGACAGCAAAGACCTTATATTATAGTATACCCTATATACATACATTTCTTGTAGATATACTTAAATATTATTCTTGAAATGAATTTTTGAAATTCCAATAATTGTTTTATGTCTGGCAACATTGTACGACAGACGCGTCAGGGTCATGCGACTTCCGCAAAGTATTTTGCGGCCATTTTGTGGGCCTTTTGTGGGCCTTTTGTCTTTGAACTTTTACGAAAAAAAACCCCCCATACATCCTTGTTACAACTTTTATTCAAAGTTCAGCAGTACAGCAAAAAAAAAAATAAAAAAAAAATATATATCATGAAGCAAAGGCAGCAGCAGCAAAAAAAAAAAACGATATGTGGCCAACAGAGAATTTCGTGTGGCATAAAATATTTAGAAAATTTATGCAAATTGCTGAATCGAGGCACGCTAGCCAGCGCTTTAGTTTCAGGGGATTCGGAGAGGTATACGAGCGCACGTAATTAGGCGAAACAGACAATTTGTTACAGCAACCAAAGCGGCAACAACATTTTTTGATGACCCACTTTGGTCATGAAGGTAAAAACGTTTGATGGTTAGGGACTAGCAGGGATTGCGCTACACTGTGCGAAAAGTGGCTGCCGTTTGGCTAATCTTGTGAAGAGAGTTGGTTGTTTGGGTATGATGCTGTAAAGCAGAAAATCAATTTTTAAATGTATAGGAAAAAAAGGCTAGCAGAGTTGGCAGTACACTGTGAGAAAAGTGCCTGCATAATGGCTTAACTTGTAACAAAATTGTTTTTATATCGCTTAAAACCGAGAATCTTATTAGAAAATTTAAGTTTTAAAATTAAGTGCAAAAGCTGCGTATTAGTTAAGCCGACAGCTACGTTCACACGTACGATTTCAAGAAAAAATGCGAAAAATTCTAGCAGATTTTGCCTGACACTGCGCGAAAAGCGGCAGCATAATTCGTTATCTTACAAAAAAAATTGCGCTGATATAGCTTAAAAACCGCGGGCTATATTAGAAAAAGCTAAGTTTTAAATGGAAAGTATAACAACAGGTATTGTAGTACACTGCGCGAAAAGTGGTAGCATAATGGCTAATCTAGAAAACAAAAATTGGTTTGGCTTAAAGTCGAGCGCCTTGTTGAAAAACAGTCGTTTTTAAATGATGAAGGACAAATTCGCAAAAGGAAAAGCGGAAGCGTTGTTGCTTATCTTGTCAGAAAGTTTGGAATGTGCCTCTAGACCCATGGGGCTCGCAGTGTCGAAGTGCGTAGGGCCATACTCGTTTATATATTACAAAGTCGGGAAAATTTATAGGTTCAACGCTGAAGTAGTAAATCCGTCAGCAACCTTCAGACGCACTTTTTCGAGAAAGAACACAAAAAATTCTAGCAGGGATTGCCGTACACTGTGAGAAAAGCGGCAGCATTATGAACAGACACTTGTCCTGATATGGCTTAAAGCCGAACACTTAGAAGATAAAATCAAATTTAAGAATCAAAGATGAAAACCAAGTAGAAATTAAGCCTGCAGCAACCTACAGATATAAATTTCCGAAAAAAAATTACGAAAAAATTGCTTTATGTGAAAAGTGGCAACTCGACTTAAACTTTAAATAAAAGCTGTGAGTTTTGTTGAAATAATTGAATGACGTTTAAAATGAAAAGAAAAAATTTCAGCAGCGCACACTCTGTGAAAAGCTGCAGCGAAATGGTTAATCTTCTAAAGAGAATCGTTTGGATATCGCTTAAAGCCGAGCGATTATTGAGAAAATCAAACTTAAAAAATTAAAAGCAAATTTTTCCAAGTACTTTAGCCGGCAGCAGCGTACAGATGTACGTTTTCAAGAAAGAAATATTCGAAAAATTCCAATTCGGCTGCAACAGCTAATCTAGATTAAAGCTGAGCACTTTTTGGAGTCTTCTTATGTTTCAATTAAAAACAAAAGCTACAAAATAGTCGAAACACCATTACCATATTGTACAGATTCATGTTGTCAAGAAAAATTCGGAAATAAACGAATAACGAAATAATTAAACATACGAGAAAAACTGGTCAGAATTCAAGAGTTTTCATTACCTTAATAGACAACTTGCCATCCTCAAAAGTGCATTCTTAAAATACACATACAAATAGGCACAAATTCAATTGAAAACTGCCAATAATAAGTCAATTTTAGTAAAAAACAATAATGAAAAAATTATTTAAAAAAAAAAATATTTTAAAAGCAGTACTTCAATTATCTAAGAATATTTTGGTCTATCAAGTTTGGATTCACTAATTTACGAAATTTCTGAATTTTTTTTCTCGACGAACGAGATTTAAAAAAAAATAATAGTAAGATATATGTATTTTCAGCAAACAACAATAAAAATACCCTAGTTTTTGTACACAATAATTTTACACTGCACAAAAAAGCAGCTCATGAGGCATGAATTTAAAAAAATACTTCATTCGATTATAGAATTTTAAGAGCAAACTTAAGGTAGAAAGTCTTATAAAGAAATAGTAAAATTAGTAATAAAAAAAATAAAATATATATGATTATTATAATAAATTGTTTATATAATATAAATTTTAAATTAAAAAAAAGTTTCGATAACATAAAATATATATATATTTTTTTCTATTTCAAAATGAAAACTATAAAAAAATAGTGTCAGCTCAGTTGGTTCAACGAACCGAAATTTCAAAAATATAGCCTTAAAAATTTTATACTTCTTTTTCTATTATTTTTGCAATTCCAAGAACTATCTGTTGCGTAGACAACAAACTGTGCACTAAAATAGAAAAACTACACAACCTCATCAATAAATTGAAACTTATTTTTTATTACTCTAATTTCACTTAAAAAAATTAGACTTTAAGAAATTATTTTAAAAGAAAAAAAAGAAAGAAA
The DNA here is from genome assembly GCA_035046065.1 of Chymomyza procnemis. Taxonomy (NCBI): domain Eukaryota; kingdom Metazoa; phylum Arthropoda; class Insecta; order Diptera; family Drosophilidae; genus Chymomyza; species Chymomyza procnemis. The sequence continues at coordinate 26,328,730 of JAWNOJ010000021.1, forward strand.
TTATTATAAAAAATGCTGACAGCTTAAAAGCCATTCAATTATTGCTTAAAAACAATTACGAATTGAAGAACTCACTTTCGCAATATTAAATTCAAACAGGTAATTGCTGCAAATCATCTTAACAAAATTCGATTTCCTGCTTAAAAAGCAATTTTACACTGCGAGAAATCGTTGTGACAGTTGTATTCTATTGTAGCTAAGAAGAGAAACTACTTTCATCAATGGAATGATAAATCAATTTTTAACTGCAAGTAAATCGTTAACTTATAAAATAAATGGAATTCAATAAAGAATAAAATGTGGGCCTCCTACTGCACAGTGGTAGCGTACTCGCGTCTTAAACGAAATGTTTATAGTTTGATTCCACGCTGCAACACTGGCGAATTTGTCTAGCACTAGCAGAGTTAGCAAAAATACGCTATTTCCCTATGAAAATCTCTATTAGTGAAAGACACCCCCAATGGCATTTTTTATAAGCTGTAGCTCCCTGTTATCTTCTCCAAGCTCCGCCTTAAGAGCGTTGACCATAGTCAAAGTAAATAACTTTTCTGTCATCTTAACTCAAACACATTAATTGAAATAATCAATTTTCTTTAAAAATGTTTGAAAAAAAAATGAAGAGAAGTACGTTTCCACGAAAATATACATCACTACGAAACACAGCAAATCACAATGCAACATTTTTTGTCGAATTCGTGATTTGCGTTATTCAGAACTTTTAAAAACTTCATAATTTGTTTATATCACTTGCTCATTGTAAGCACAATTGCTCTGTTTTCACACATAGTTACACTTGCAACAAAACCCCCGGCTAGAAATCACGTAAAAAATACGTTTATTTCAAAATTGCAACGTTTTCAAAACGAATTCACTGAAAACCTTCAAATTCGTTTTCTAACCGCCCAACTGCAAGTTAAACTAAACACAATACTTTCAGCAACCAACCAACCATCATCTTACATTCATTCCCCTAGCAATGCACTGCCAGCAAACAAGCCAATAATTTCTCTCACTGTACTCACTGTATTGTCATTGCAGCGCACACAGTCACAGACAAAGTGCTTGGTCATCTTGAGAAATATGCCACGCGTCAAATTACTCCAGAGTATCTTGGTATAGGTCGTGGTGATCTCTGCACCCTTGGGTATATCTCTGGAGGCGCGCACCACCGCCAGACAGCCATTGTCAAAGTAATGACTCGCATTGGGCGTACACTCATGGTTCATGATGGCCGTCAGTGGAAAAAGACCACGCAGCAGCGTATCATGCTCACCGACACGGCAGGGTGCCTCAAAGGCATTCGTATTGAGCACACCCACGACACGGAATAGCTGATCCATAAATGGCTTATCGGTTGTAGGAAAATTACGAAAACATTGCGCGGCCTTGATAATCTCCTGACGATAGCCACGCTCTGCATTCGCCTGCATGGCATCGACCAGTGCGCGTTGCGCTGCGCTCAAATAGAAGACACGCACGGCGGTCAGTATGCGCAAAGAGAGCGGATTAATCACAACGCTGGGCTGTTGTTCGGCCTCAGTTGCTTTCGACAGTTCCAGATCCTTGGGCTGCCAGCGCTGAAAGTGTTCACACTCATTGCGATGCGCCGCTGAGTCGGCGCAGTCTGTACAAACCGGCAGCGTGCAATTATGTGGACATAGAAACTGCTCCAATGGCAGCAACTTATGACAACAGACGCAGGTATTTAGCGCTGAACCCTTGCGCGCTGTAGGACCCACAACCAGCGCACGCTCGCGAAATATCAGCTCACCGGCGGCAATGTCACGCGTAGCGAATACACCGCGTCCGGCTACCTCTGAGCTGGCCAGCGTCCAGTTGGGTGCCGGTTCACGCAAGTCACCCAAATGCACATCTATAAGACGTGCCAGCTCCGCCGGTGTTGTACTATTTGGTGCCATATGTGCAAGCATTTTGACATTGCTAGCCATGCCCAGCGATGGTTTTGCCGCCGGCGAGGACGCAGATGCGGACGAGGATGCGGCTGCACAGCTGCTGGCTAGCGTGCAAACCGTTAGGCGACGCGGCGCGGCGCTCATTTGCGTTTATTTTGACTTGTGTATTGGCCTGACCCAGACGCGTGTTGGTTGTTCGTTGTGTTGGCCACCAATGGCAATACGTTTCTGACGACTCGGACGACGCTGCTGCTGGCGCCCTCAGACGGCGAGAATTAAACGCAGTGCGCAGCGCACAAAAAAGCAGAGCAGCAACACAAACAACAACAACAAATTATATATTGAAAAAAAACTAAGCCCACACATATTAGACGGGCAACAACAAGAAAATATGATTTTCCCTATTGTTGTTGTTGCTGTTGCTAATGTAGTTGTTGTCCTCCGGCCGCCCAGCAACGTGCGAGACACTCATAGATACTCTACCCATACAGATACAAATCGGATTGCGCGTCGACGTCAGCAGCATTAAAGGCAGCGACAATGAATATGACGCCGGCAGCGGCATTTATTTGCTGTTGTTGTTGCTGCTAGAAACTTATGCTGCGTTCACACTGCGTCACAATGCGGCACAAAATGGCGTAGGCCATCGCCATTTTTATGACAATTTATTTATTATTTATTAGTCATTTTCCTTGCAGTATATCCAGTTGAGCTTTTATTATAAATAAATAAATATATTCCAATTGACTATGCTGGCATTGCTTCACGGAGTAGTAGCTGTTCGAAGGGCAGCTACAGTTTATAGCCGCACCCGAACTGTGGTGTTTTCAATAGGTTTTACAGATAAGTACGCTAACTAGGTCTATAGTTCATTATAAAAGCTTTAATGGAGAATTATTTAGGCAATTTGCTAGCTATGTTAGTGCTAGCCAAATGCACAAGATGGCATTGTACCAACGTCCTTCAGGTTTAGAGACGAATACGCTGCTTTCATGAAGATTTACTTCGGCAAATTGCGTCTATTTATTTGCTAGCTGTGTCAGTGCTAAACAATTGCAATAGGCTGAATTCAGGGTTAAATCGAACCTTCGGGTTTAGAGGCGAGTATGCGACGATTTTGCTACCAAGGTTCACAAATAAATAACAAGTGACAATTAGATGGTGAATTAGCTGAGAACATTAGGAGATAAATTATGAAAGAGAAACAGGTGGTAAATTATCGTAGAAAAGTAGGTGACCACAGAAACATGAACGAGCAGGTGACAATTGACTGCCTCGTAAAGCATCAGAAATCGAACCCTCGAGTTTAGAGGTGAGTACGCTATGAATTTGCTAACGAGATACACAGTTGAATTATCAGAGAAAACAAGGTGGTGAATTACCAGACAAAAGTAGTGAGTAAAGTACCATAGGTGATAAATTCCCAAAGAAAATTAGGTGACATATAACCACAGAAATGTAAATCAACAGGTGACAATGGACAAACTCATAGGATATCGGAAATCGAACCATCGAGCTTAGAAGTGAACACGCTACCACTTTGCTACCGAGGTTCACAAAAAAATGATCAGCAAAAATTAGGTGGTGAATTACCAGAGAAGATTAGCTGATAAATTATGAAAGAAAAATATGTGGTAAATTATGATAGAATAATAGGTGGTAAATGAATGTTGAGAAGTAAGGGATAAATTACCATAGAAACGTTGGTGATAAATTACCCGAGAAACATAGGTTCTAAATTACCAAATAAAATAAGCCGGCATAATACCTAACAAACGAGAAGGTAACGACGATTGATTCCATCGTAGAACATTGCGTATGAACTATAAGTTAATCTTGGAACAAATATACTTATATATCGCTAGTAAACTAAGTTATCTGTAAGTTCCTACAGCAACCTTAAGATTTCCATCAAATCAGGGGAAACTGTTGAAATTCAAGGTATTGAGTATATACAGATTCCCTTAGTCTGAATCTTCGGGCTGTTACTGCAGTGCTGATCGCCTTTAATAGTTTGTTAATAAGAACAGGGACATTCCAAAAATCTCACTGAAAACGATGAATCCGCTACAGCTTTATATAGAACTCAAAACTCGAATAAAACGATCAGATTATACAAATTTATTTTAATTAATTTTCATTTGTCAAAAATGTCAATTCATAAATCAATTTTGTGAAATCATTACACGGAAGAACCCTATTTAAGAAATGTTTCAGAAATAATTTGTACCTTCTCTCAAAAACTCTACAACTTTGCTCACAGTGAGCAAATAAGTGAATTGTGAGTTGGTGATAAAGGTTAGAAAACATGGATTCACAAAAGCCGCAACGATTTAGATTGAAACACTTTCTTGTATTTTATTATATTCAGAGAAAATTTAAAACGTTGCCACCCAATGTTAAATGCTAGCTTAACACTTTAATGCACGAAAGCGAAAACTTATTATTCGCTTTCACTACGCTGCCGAGGTTCACATGAGTTTTTATTTAAACAATATTAAAATTATGAAAGAAATTAAAGCTTGTGTATGTTTTGTTCTAATAGTAATTGCAGGCATTACACATTTACAAAATCAGCTCTCGCTCTCTTGAAATAAGCATTTAGTTGTATCTTATCTAAATCATATATTTTCCTTTCCTTTTTATATTAGAAAATATACAAATAATAGGTTATTAGGCAGCAATTATATAGATATCTCACAATTTTATTACCTATTGAATATTTATTGTCATTTTTATCAAACGTAACATATTGTACATAAACATCCAACTTTGATATAATTAGTTCAAGCGGCCAGTGTTCTTTTTTTTCTGATGATTTGATATGGACGCCAGTGGGTCACCTCAAAGTATAATAAACTGTTGCGCTTCTGCAAACAAAATACCAAATCGAATCAATTTTACTCGAATTCGTTCGCATTCATGCGTTTTATAATAATTTTCTAGATTGAATCTTTGAATTTGATTAGGAAATTAATATTTGCAAATTTTGCAAACGAAAATATGGCTAAGATAAAAGAAAAATTTTCGAAGCAGAAACTGTTTCGCTTCCTCGATCCATAAGAAACTGTAGAACAATGATGCACACCGTAAAAAGGGTGCACCATTTAAATCGGATCAAGAAGTAAATTCGAATAAATGTGACAATTATTAATCGAACGGCTTCATCATCCAGTAGAATTTCAACCATGTATCGGAATACAGCTTTTTCGTAAACATTCAAGGGAGTCTCCTTCCTCATCAATCAGTTAAAAAAAAATCGATTCTTATTTAAGAATATTCCTGCAGCTACAGGGTGCGCCATCTGCATAAAGTCAAATAACTTTGACAATTTTCAACCGATTAGCATTACTATTGCTGTTTAGTAAAGTTTGATCCGGTACAATTTTAGCCATACAACGTTAGACACCTCATCGGTTAGCTGTGCATATCGCAAAAAACATCGTGGCCGTACTGCATACAAAAGTGATACGTTACGTCGTTTAGCCTTAAATTTTGGGGAACACGGATTCTGTAGCAGATCCTAAGATCAAATATTACGACCGCGTCGCTAGACTTATACGTCATTCGGATCAAAGAAGTTGATCCGAATTTTTGGTAGAAAATTCTTATCTCACACTTTCTGGCGCCATTAACTAACAAAAATGTCGCTATTGGGGACAGGGCAACCCTCAAATTATCCAAGCAACACCTTTGCACGATCAGAGGTTGACTGTTTAGGCTCGTAAATCATCATTAAGTCGTTCTTCTTCTGACCTGCTGAGACTATCAAACTATCTGACAATGTGACACAGTGTGAACATAGCATAAGCCAATGACACGACGCGTAGCGACACGCACACTTACACAGCAACACACCAACACACCGACACACGCACACAGCTAGAGGAAGAGTGTGACATAAAGCCGCTTTTGCTTTTGACTTATTCAATTTGTGTGTTGCATTCAATTGGATTCAATACGTCTCACTGAAGACATAACATGGCGGTGACTGCCACTGCCACCGCTACCACCACTGCCACCGTCACAGCAACCGCAGCAACAACAAAAGATATAAAGATACACTAACAACAACAACTAGACTCGAGCAAGTAAGTCGACCGTTACGCATGACAAGCAAGCGTACATGTTCGTTCATGTTTTGACGCTGTCTCGACTTCCTGTCATTTCGGTTTGTCATTTCAATTTCTTTTGTAGACAACAAACAACCTTCACCCCACCGCCCACCTAAGCTACAAACATCTCTCACCTATAACTAAACCACACCCACTTAACAACGCCGCCCCCGTAATACCTCTACGCCGCCACAGTACACCCCAGTCCCATCCCATCCACCCAGCACTTTATACTATTCCAGCTGCGGTTATGAGCTGCCTATAAATAGAGCTAAGAGCTGCCAAGAATCACAGCCCAAAGCAAAGATTGTCATTGTGTGGCTTCCTCTCGGTTAGGCTGCTGCCTGCTAACACTGCGTCATCTTGCTGCACTTGCTCTTCCCGCTGCTTGCGTGTGACAATAACAAATAAGCCATAAAAAAAAATGAATGTATAATATTATATAATTGTATAAACTAGAAGAAAAACTGAGAAACTAGATTCTTAAGATGCCAACACTTAAATGCCCTTTAAGTGCCAGAAGTGTATTTTGGAAAATTTTAATATTTTTCTTCCACGCAAATTAAGTGAATTCGTTAATATTATCGCATAGAAGAAAAACATTGTTGATAAGATAATAGATAATTTACTTTCGAGAAAGTATTATTCCTGTCACGCCTAGCAGTTAATTGTCACCACCTAGTAACTTTTCTACCAACCAATTTGCTTCTTATTTATTTCCTGAATTCAAATATTAACGAATCGAGGCAACTTATTAATAAAGACAATAATTTGCTACCGAAAAGGCTGCTACTTCTTATAATTTATATATTATACGCGTTATCATAGGAAACACTCAATTGTCAGCTTTCCATGGTATCTTTTCTATCCTATCACCTACCCATAAATATGTACATCTAAAAAACTCTCTTATTTATTCACGCAAACTAACTGAACTCAAATATTAATGCAAAAATTTCCAAAAATTTCTAGCATTTTCAACATGATTTAACTGATATTTCGTATTTCGTAATAAATATTGAATTCAGAAACTTATTGTTATAAATGATAAGTTTCTATAGAAAATGGTTCTTCGTGCCAGGTCTAGCCCTAGGACTATGTACCCTTATGAATGAAATCAAGAAGTCGATAGCTGATTTAAAATATTTAGCTCAGTATAGATAAAATTGATAAAGGATAGTAGAGGCTGTTTCTTTTTTTCGAGGTATAGAACTTTAAGTTGGCGTTACTGTTCAAGATGGCGTCCGATTTAACAGCTGAGAAATGATTTATTCTCAGTTGGTAGTTAGGCTAAGTTCTCAAAATAAGAACATGTCAGTAATAACAAATAAGTAAAAAATTTGTATTTCGATAAAATATGTAATTTTACAACGAACAACCCAAGAATGCTGTTCAAAAAAGTTTATGAGTCAAATTACTTTAAAATTCTGCTCATATCATCTCGCATTTGCAGAAAACATGTAATTCTCTTTTCTGCTGCTTACTCCAGATAGAAATATTTTTTAACATATTAAGATAATATATTTGTTTTCTAAGAAAAATTCGGAAAAACAATGCATTACAAATGGCATCACGTATGTATTGAAGCCATTGCCGTTGAATATACACTTTGTAGATAACAAAATAATAACCCCATACATAGAATCAAAAGTATCCATTTGGTAAAAATTTTCGTGTGTGCCTGCCTGGACTGCGTGCTGCCGCCTCATAAATTAAGCCATCAAGTTGCGTGTCAACGACGCTATGGCATCATCGGTGGGCAACACGGCGTATGCGCAATATGTCTGCGTCTGGTCGTTTTTGTTTTTTGGCGGATTTATGCAGGTTCACGTGACTTACACGGTGACACTCTCTGCTAAGTGGTCCAATGTTGGTTCAATGTATCCTAGTGCCATGCGGTGTCATTGTCACATGTTTGTAGACAATGCCGGAGTCCATGTGAAATATTGTGCATATGGCTGGCTGCCACGTATCGGCACGCAATGCATATTGAGTATACGCAGCGTGTTGCCTGTGCGTGTTTGCACTTTATCAGAATTTCATAAACAAAATAAACAAAAAAAAAAAACTTTGGAACTACCAAAGCCCCCCCCACCAAAGAAACATTTGTTCAATAAAATATTTAAATGCTTATTTAATAGCCACAGAAATTGTAAATATTTGCTGCTTTATTTGGTGTAGCCGCTCGCCATACGTGGGCATTTGAATAGTTTATTTATTTGTTGTTATTATTAATTTCTGTTTATGTTTCGATATCAATTTTCATTTGCCGAAAAATGTATATTTAAATTGGACAAAAATATATTACAAAACAACAAGAAGCGACTATGAAATTTATGACGCGAGGGTAGGCTGAAAAATAAGCGGTCTACACAAACATGAGTAATTATATTTACAAAAAGCTTCGAAACTTAAGTGAATTTGATTTTAAAGCTGAAAAAAACCAAGTACCTCGGCATCGTTGCACTAGATGATGATGTCTCGAGCGGTACAGCATGCGGGAGATGGCACTGCAGATGGAGAAGCCGACAGACAAGGCGGAAGACGAAATTTCCTATCTACAATGCGTGTGTTAAATCTCCATCCTGCTCAATAATATGCGGAATATGCTGGCAAAAGAATACCAAATGCAGAACTGTGTAGCACCAGAGATGAGTCCCCTATTCACCTTCAAATCAGGAAAAGAATGTGCTCTCAGAAAGAACCCAAGCAGCATTGCCCGAATGACACTAGACTGAAACCCCTCAGGAAGCAGGCGAGCAGAACGACCAAAAGCAATCTGCAGACGTACCGTTCTTGAACTAGTTCAGAACAGCTCGTCGTGGAACACCGCTAAGTAGACGCCACAAAGCAGAGTGGAAAAGCCTTCTAAAAGGCCCTAAGTTGCCAAGTGGAATAATAAAGGAAAACAAAAAAAGATAATAAAATATATCATCGCCATCAAGCCGGAGTGGGTTTTTTGCTTTCTCAACAATTCTTCAGTTCTGCAGTTCCTTACTGCCATCTTCAGCATGCCATCGTGAATATTAAAAAAATATTATATATAAAAATATATATTTTATAAAATAATATCAAAAATTAAAACCGTCACAATGTTCCGAAAAATGAAATATGAAAATTAAAACATTTTCTTATAATTTTTTTTTGCGCTTTCAGCTCAAATTTTCTGTTTAATTTTTTTAATTTTTTTTGATGACTTTCAAAATTTCACTTAATTTTTAGTAAGCTTATTATTTTGTATATTTCTGGGGTGACCTGTAGGTCTACTGTGCTCTTGAAATACTCTAGTAATAATTACGTTCAATTCGGAAAAGAATTTCAAAATCACTCCATTTCAAAACAAAATCCTTTAAAATTTTCCCCTTTTCAAAACCTGACAAAACCGCTCTACTTACACAGTTTGCAGCTTTACTCAACGCTAAAGCCAACCCTCGTGCTTGCTCCAATTCTGCTATTGGTTTTTATATATTTAATTTATTGTTCAAAAATACTTTTAAGATTTATAATAGCGCCATCTAGCGTCGTTCTCTTATACTATACATATATGTATGCAAACGCACATGTGTGTGTTCTTGAACTAGTTGAGGCCTCCATTAGTTCCCTTGGCAATGCGCCAAATAGATTTTTAAATTTATTATGATATACATAGTTGCATAGTCCATGAATTGGTGCAACTTTTTGTTTGGCGTAGTTCGTACCACTGTGCCGCAGCTGGCAGTGCCAAGAGGAACCAAATCTGCCATGTTCATAATATATCAACTTTTCGAATCGTTTAATGAAATATCGCAGAATGAAATTGTCTACATGAGCTTGCATTTATTTGCTTTTGAATTTTGTATGCAGACAAATATAAATTTACAAATATTAATTATATTTCAATAAGTTCGTTTCGCAAAGAGCTGCATTTTTTGAGTCTGAAAAAGTTTATTTATATAAAGTTTAAATTGAGTGCTTTTTGATTTGATGGATTTGGCATTAATTTTGTATGTATAGCTTGTTTAAACTTTTATAGGTTTATAAATTTTTTGATAAGTTTTAACTTTCAAAAATCGTCTAAAAGAATCTCCTATCATCGCTATGAAGACGGTTCATTGGGATATCTCAATTAATAGCTGTTCGAAGAGAACTCTTGTTTATAGAGTTTTTCCTATTATACAATTTCCTATAACCATCGACCTACGGCACCGCTACCGCTACGCTAACGGGGCCCACTGATATAAAAAACCGCCAAAAAAATAAAAGAAAACGCTACCATAGCCTCATGACGAGAACTGCCCTGCCAAACCGAAATTTAATTCTCAAGGTTTTTGAAGACGTCAGGTCAAACGGCTGCTTGACATGATCAATAAGCCGTACGATGGGATATCTCATGCCACAATGGAGCAAGAAGAACCATCTTGCATAAAAATGAAATTTATTATCAACGAAAAAAGACTTGAAGCTTGAAATATAAATTTTTGAAGATTCTCTATAATAGCTTTTGATTTTATGATATATTCATATGGGCAAGTCTTGGGATTTTAGTGTCTAAAATGCATTTAAAATTATTGCTATAATTGTTTAATTTAATATGAAAATCAGGAATGTAAAGTCACAAACTAGACGACTCAAGGCACTAAATGACTAATAGGGTGTTCACGCTGTAGCCGCTTGTGCAACTATGCAAGACTTAGGCCCTACAGAGTAGGCGAATTCCCTAAGTGCTGCTTGAAAGCTAATAAAGTGTTCATTTTAAACTTTTTATAAAAATAACTTGGTGTATATTATTTCATAGGAAATTTTATGTCCTAGTGGTAATATTATGGAATATCTTAAAAAGCTTTATAAACAAAGAAAATGTTAATATTGTGTACTGCCTGTTTAAAAAGTAAATTTTTTCCCCTTGAATATGGTTATCGCTTCAAAGACGGAACATGGGTTTATCTCTATTAATAACTGTTCGTAGAGAACAGGGAGTTACAGTTTATAGCCAAATCTGAACGACGGTTTCTTAAATTAACAGAAATTTTTCTAGGTAAACAGCGTTGAGTTGTCGAACCATCGACCTTCCGACTTAGAGGCTACTATGCTACCACCATTATACTAGGTGATGATATGTATGAGCTGCAAAAATCGATCTGATTTTAAGAAGTTACGCTGACAGAGACCGGTACAGTGCGCTCTGGCCGACGAGTGGGGTGCCATCACTCAGAAAAACGTAACTTCTGGGTATTTCCTATTTATAGTCCCTCCCGGTTGTAATGAACAGGAAACCGTTAAGCAAAGTAGCTGCAACTGATTATTTCCTGTAGAACGACATACAGGTACTATCGGAACCAATCAGCCGATTAATAAACCGCTAAAGTACTGCGACAAGAAGTAGCAACTTGGAAACGGCACAAACGTATCATGGGATAGTACAGATACACACCAATGTGATTCCGCAATGAGGATGATAAAACTCCGAAGCATATATTGCAAGTATGCCCAGCACAAGCTGCACGAAAGAGAAAGATTATGAACTGTGGGATAATACAGAATAAGGAACTATAGCATTCAAAGATAGGCAGCCTATGAAGTGCATAGGTAATCTCTGACATAAGAGAAGGAGATCAATAATCGTACAAGTCGCGATGCAAATCTTCCACAACAATAATATATGGCGCAGAAGCCAGGGTTGTGTTGCGGATAGATGCAGATGCCTGGGCTGTTGAAGAGGAAAATTCTGCTCAAAATCTTCGGATTTGTCTTTCAGATTAAGGACGACAATTGAACTCAATTAGACCATGAGCTGCATGAGCTCTACGACTATATAGATGTCGTCTAACCCCTACTACTGTACAACGTCTTTGTTGTCTTGTCCTTGTCATATGGATGAAGAGCCTCCAGCAAAGAAGCTGTACGATGCAAAAGCTGATAGAGGAAGACAAGTAGGGCGACCTTAAATCAGATGGAAGAATCAAGTGAAGGTGGAGCTATCTTTCACTGTAGTAACCAGCTGGAGAAGGTGCGCGCAAAGCAGCGGTGCCTGGCAAGGCTAGTGAGGTCGGCTATACCCGATGAGGGTATGGCCACCAAAAATAAAAGTAAAAAAAAATGTAAATTGCCCAACTCTGATATGGTAAAAGATATGAGATTCCTTTAACAAAGAAAGGGTCCAATCTTATATGGTCCTCCCAATTTTTCCCTATTAAACACATAAGGATGATAAGCAGATTATAGCAGTGCACTTGAGGAACGTTCCACGTCATCTAAAGCTTTTGTTTCCCCATGTCAACAATCGCAACCACTTTTGCCGCCACCAATTGCTCGTTGTTGGCCCACTTAAGTGTTTTGCTTGTTTTTTTACCCGCAAAACTAATGCCGATGGGAATCTATTTATAGGATGCACTTTGATGAGCAGCTGATGGCGATATACACAATTTTTCAGCAATCAATCACTGCACAAACAATTCGCTCTACTCACCGTGGGATCCTGACAACGCGGGCACTTGCATATAAAATGCTTGGTCATGCCTAGAAACACTTTGCGTGCCAGATTGGACCATAAGATTTTGGTATAGGACACGCAGATCTCTGCACCCTTGGCTATGTTCTGGGTGGCACAAACGATTATGGTTTCACCATTCTCAAAGTGATGCGTTGCATTTGGTGTGCACTGATGATTCATGAGACCGGCCAGCGGAAACAGTGCGCGTACCTGCACCTCATGCCCATCCACACAGCTGCGTCCCTCAAAAGCATTGGTATTAAAGGCACAAATGGTGCGATAGAAAAAGTCCAACATATCCTGTTCGCACGGGAAGTGCTCAAAGCAGGCGGCAGCACGCTCCACCTCCTTCATATAGTACTTGTCAGCATTGGCCTGCAGCGCATAGAGCAGACGACGCTGCGTTTCGTTTAGAAAGAAACAACGCACCACGCTGAGAATGCGCAGCGCATTGGCTTCGATATGATGCAGTTGCTTGGGCTGCCACTTGCGAAATAGCTGACACTCGATGGCATGACGCTCGGAACTGCGACAAGCGCTGCATACGGGCAGACCACAGCCGGCGGCGCACATGACCTCCACGTCCGTGTTGCCCGGCACAAGGCAATAGCAAATGCTGCATGTGTGCAGATTTGTATTGCGCTGTCCAGTGGGTCCCGAAAGTAGTGTACGTTCACGAAACAGCACCTCACCCTTGACTATGTCACGTTTAGCGAATAAACCGCGTCCCGAAACCGGTGACTCCAATACCTGCCAGGCGGGCGCAGCCGGTCTAAGCTCAGCCAAAGACAAATCGATCAGTTCGGCCAGCTCTGGTGTGGATGCACCAATGGCCATTTGTGGCACATTTTGTTTCAACATTACGCGAAACTTCTAAGCGTTGGGATTACTAGCTGTTGGGCCTCCAACGGCCCTGATTAACGAAAGACAACTGCGACCGGTTGTTCGATTATTCGCAGTAGGCGCTCTGTACTGCCTTGCCAACTCGGAAATCGGTCATTACTCAATGGCCCGAGCTGAACGTATCTACAACATCTCTATTGGAAGCTGCATCTGTTTAGTGTCTGTACTCAAAGTGAGTACAACAGCGCCGACGCCTTTCACAACATACAACACATCACATCACCAAACCGAACCAAACCGAATCCAAACCCTTCCCATCTTGACTCATTACATTTGATGGGCAGTTGTATACTCTACCTTCCAGTGGGCAGGCATGCTGTCGGATGAGGCTTTGTAACATTTGATAGGAAGCGTAGGACAGGTATTTCTCTCTGGATTCCACTTTGGATTTCACTTGTATTTGCTATGGATAACAAATAATCGTCAAGCAGCACAATAGCGCTTTGATTTGGAATTTTTAAGATTTTGAGTTCCTAAGCATGCCAGTCTCTAAGCAATCCTACGAATTTCTTCCTTCACTTGTTTTCAAGGTTTCGATTTCCATTTAATTTCGCTTCAATGCTCTACATGCATGATCAATATAGTTTTTAAGGTTTTGAAGATCTTGCCTACCACTGGAAAAGATAAAAAGAAGTCCTAGAAAGCATGCAACACAAAAACTTTACCAAAATATGTGTATAGTCCTTATCAGCTTATAAAAGGATCTGGAAATCTTAACCAGATCTTATGTTTGCACTTAAAACTTGAATAGTTGAAAATCTTTTCTTAAGGTTTGCTTCAGATTACTACGAAGTCGCAAATAATTTCACAATTTAACGATGCTCTCCAAATGATAGTTATAATTTTTCAACTTTTTTTAATTTATAAATCAGTTTCCAAACATAATATTGCTTAAGAATAAGAAAGTTCTGTAATGCTCTCAAAATTCGATCTTCAATCTTAGGGTTCAAAAAATTGATACCACAGAACATATTTATATAAAGTAATTATTCCATAACTAACAAAAATAATACAAAAAAACTTTTACCAAAATAATTAAAACTTTCGTACTTACTATATTCCTCTCAGTTTCTCTCTTTTCAAAATGCTCACCAAGATCGACTTTCCAAAAGCAAAAATCTATTTCATTCTAAACCGAATCCAGATCAGCAGTGTATCCCATAATCGTTTATCGCATCGGCTCTATCACATTCTTGTATTAACTTGCTGGGAATCTTTAATATCAACATGCTTACATCTAATTTGTTTCTCGCTCAAACATTTTTCACCGAACTCTTGTTGTTTTAAAAATATCCCCCGCCAGCAAATAAAACGAAACAACTCGATTCTATACAATGCATACGATACGCACTGATGCAGTGGAAGTAACGAATACCTCAGAAGAACATAAATTATCTCTCTCCCAAAAAAAAAAAAGATGAAAGACTTTCTATGCAGAAAATGTAGGACAAACAGAGCTGTTGTGAGTGGGCGAGACCCGGTTAGAGGGGCTTATTTGGATGCACAGTGTTGCGAATATTTTCAAGCTATTTCCCAAAACAATGAACCCAGCGACTCTGTAGTCAAGAAAATATGCCCCGTTGAAGTCTTCAGAATAGTGTGCTCCTAAGAATAGAATTAGGATTGGGTTAGGATTAGGACTGTATTATAATAATTCGATTTGACCTCTGCAACATAGTGGTAGCGTATTCGCAACTAAACTCAAAGCTCGGTGCTTCGATTCCACTCTGCAGTTTACTGCCTAGCACTCCCAAAGCTCAGGTAAATCTCTATAAATTAAATACTTCACACTATAGGTTCTCTCTTTTCTTCGTGCAGCCAGTAATAGAGATATCTGTCTTTGTATCAATGACAACATTCGGAATACCTTCCAATTCCTTTTGAAGATAATATAATGATAATATCGAAAAATGTATTTCAGCTCCAAGGCTTACCGAATTTTCCGTTTCAATTGGTACAATCGATTTAAGCCGAAATATTTTTCTTTGCAACAAACAAGATTATTATTTTAGTAAAAAAAATATAACGCAAATTATGACACAATCTTCGAAGTAGATGAGTAGTAGGTGTTCGTGAACAGTATTTTAGTTTTGTAGAAAAATATGGAGATTACTTTAGCTTTATCTCATTTTTAACAAAAAAAAAATCAAAATAGATTTAAAGATTATAATGTATTAAGGCATAAAGTGCAAAGTATTGCTTGGGTAATAAAATTTTCAGAAAACGGATATAGAAAGGCTAAGGGAGCCAAAAATTCTAGTATTTGTTATCCGGAATCTAGTAAGCTTATAAATACCTAACTCTAATTAATGACTAAAAATTCGACATTTTACACGCCAGAATCATGACAAACAACCCCGAAACCTCACATTTTTTTACCCAACTTGAATATTTGGTAAAATAAAAAAAAACATTAATTTACGTGATCGGTGGACATTTATTCGACATTTTGTAATTCTTCCAAATTTCCAAATTTATACAAAGCAACCCGATAACCCATACCTATACTTCATTATAAAGAAAAATACAGAGGCTTCCATTTAAAAAATTTCAAAAATCCTTAAATGAATTACTATAAGGTTTATCAAATGTTTCAGACGAACTTAAAACTGGGATTAATTTAGAACTGTTTCAAAAGTATTCAAAATATTGACATTTACGAGACACTAAAATTTGTAAGCAGACATTTTGAAACCGTCTGCTTTAATTGTTTATACACAAATTGAATGATGTACAATCACAAAAAATTACAAAATATTATAAATAATATTTTTCAAGTTTTCTCTGTCTCCAGAGTAGTATGTACCAGATCCGCAATCGTTTTTAGTCCAGTCCCAGTTCTTCCCATGCCACGTTTGCCGCCGATTCTGTCTTGCACAATCAATTATACTAATTCATATTTGGAACATCGGATGATGATACCAAAAGTCATCGTTTTTCTCATTTTAACGGTTTTTTGGAGTTCTCTATCTTCACCCAATCTTCTTCGAACAACTTCATTTAACATTTTGTCAGTTCAAGGAAGCTTCAGAATACGTCTGTAGCTTTAAAATCTTGAATTCTATTCACTGTTAGGATTTTTAAAGTCCAAGATTCCAGCCCATAGAGTAGATCCAATATATAGCTTATAACTTTTTTGAAATCTCTATCCAGCATTTAATTTCTTGATCTGATGTGCACTCTTCATTTAGCCAGCAAACAAGATATTTAAACTTGGGCACTCGTTCAATAGCTTGAGTTCGAATTTTGATCGATGTAAGGTAATCGATTTTTACTGATGATCATAAATTTGGTTTTTAATGTTCATGGATAAGCCAAAATCTCTGCTCTTCTGATTAACTTTATCAATTTTTCGTTTTAATTACTAAAAAGGAAGTTGATATTCTAAGATTAACCTGTATATAGGGTATCAAAATAGAGATAAGATATTAAAATATATATGATTTTTAAGATTTTAAAGAAAACAGTTTATTTCATAAAACTTGGGGGTTTTTCCTACTGTTTGCTTCACTCGTTAAGTTTTGATCCATATATTTTTCCATATTTTAGTTAGTTTTCCATATTTTTAAGGAAATAACAAAATATAGGTAACTTTGGGAGGCTCATTTGAGAGCATCCTGAAATATAATATTTTTGATTTTTTTCTGAGCAGTAATCCTATTTTTACAAAAGTTTTTTCCTGTGATTTGTTGATGGTCAAAGGCAATCTGACAGGAAACTACGTGAGTTTTAGCACGAACGACATATCGATGTCTGGATATTCTGGGTATATGAACTATATCTTCGGCTTAGGGCTGTGCGAAGTCAGAGCAGTTATTTGCAAAATAACTTACTACACCTAACCTAACCTAACTAACTAAATGAAAGTAGGAAGCGAAAGCGCAGAATCGCATAGTGTCGGCTTGGAAAGATATTGATATGGAAAGCGCAGGATCGCATATTGTCGGCTTGGAAAGATATTGAAATTAAAGTTTTGATATGCCACCAACTCTCCGTTACACAATTTCTGTAATTTCCAAAATTCCCTTTCAGCGAATATTTGTCGAAACACCAATTTTAATATGTTACTCAAAACGTAGAAATAGTGTATTGAAATGGGTACCCAAACATTATCAAAATTTTGTTTCGGTTGTGTTTGCTTTTTTGGAATATTTGTTTATTTTTGGTTGAGTGTTTGTGGTAATGTCTAAATTTAGTTCATAGATTTTCGATTGCCGATACCGAAGCGTCGTTCAGCAGTTTTAGGGCCTTAGAACATTGAGGCAAAGTTATTTTTAACCAAATAAGATTAAATGAAGCATTAGGTTTATGTTGGTATATAAATTATAGTAAATGTTTCAACTTTACAGAGATCATCAAAGTTATTTGAGAAAGGGGAATTGTCATATATATAGAGATCTTAAAATAATATAGCATATCAAAGGTCTTAAAATTTAAAATTTTAAAGATGCCATTTTTTGTAAAAAATTAAAAAACATATATAGCATAAGTTAGAGTTGAGCAAGGACGACTTTGGAATACCCTATGCTACTAGTTTTAAAATGAATGTTTTGCATATTTAGTTCAGATATTGTTGGAATAGAGCAATAAAAGCTGGAGGAAACATTTTGTAACTTCATAAATATATTACACTTTCTTAAAAAACATTTTTGATAAAAATATGTGCTCTGCTTTAGAGTCAAATACAGACGACTTTGGGATACTCTATGCTAATAGGTTGCAATTCAATGTTTGCCACATAGATCGATCCTATCGAAGCTATATTATACCTAAACTAGGGGAACAGCTCCCTGTTTATTTCTTTGCTGAAAACTTAAAAAAAGTACATGGCATCATTATATTATTATTCATATATTGCATATATATTTTAATAAAATTTTGATAAATTTTACTAAGCGTATTAATTTATTCAAGATTTATGTATTTTTAAAATCTTTTAAATGCAAAATGTGTCTGAAATATTCTTATGCATTATCCTTATAAACAAGCCAAATTCAACAAATTTTTATAATATTGTACTGTACGATTTTTTTGGACGATTTTAACCGATTATTCACAGCTCTATTTGGCCTGTCTAGAGCAAAGAATGAATACTTTTTAGAATAATCAAACATATGAAAATTACGTCGAAATCGCGTATTCCGTTGTTTTCGTAAAATAATTCATAGATGCTCAAAGAAAATCCGAGGGTTTTTCTTGGAAACATATAGAGCATGTCCGTTTGTGTCTTATGAAAGCAATATGATATATTCAACCGATTTTAGTTAAATTCGACAAAGTGTCTGGTAATCCTAAAATACTTTCGCAATTGGTAAAGATATTATTCAAAACGTAGTCTATAGTATTCTAATAAATAATATTCTATATAGTCAACTGATTTCGAATAAATTCAAAGTACTAAAATAATTGTATACCCCAATATGATTAGGATAACAAACAATGAATCCAGTGCGAAACTTAAATTTTTAACCGATATAACTTATGGCAGGCAGGTAGACGATATTATCAACTGATTTCTATCAAATTCGTCGCAGAGAAGAATACAAGAGAATTAAGCATAAAATGACTCCCCAAACTCAATGACGAACCATAGCCATTTCAAAAACGGACACGAATTGAACAATGCAACGTTAGTACTCTTGGAAGACCTAAGGCGACCTAGAGAAGATTAATTATTCAAGAACTGGCCCAGGCGAACACACAACGTGGGACAGAGCTAAACAGGCGGCGCCAAACAGGGTTCGATGGAAGATTCTAGTAGAGTCTACTAGTAAAGAAGTTAATAGTCTGGCATTGTCATGATGATAATGATGTCTCTTCTGTAGATCTATGCTGGTACTCGAGTGTAGAGAATAGATTGTAGTAGCTTAGGAACACTTTCTTCCAAAATCTTCTCATTTCTTTATGTTAATTCTGTTTTGAAAACTAAAAACTATAAAAACTTTACTTTGTAGAACTTTAAGCAGATTTAAGATACTTTTTTTAAATCGTTAGCCATAGATATGATATCATGCTAACTAATAAAGGGTGTTTTTTTGAGGTATAGAACTTTAAGTTGGCAGTACTGCTTAAGATGGCGAGCGATTTAACAGCTGTCAAGTGATTTATTCTCAGTTTATTTTGACAATTCATCATGTATGGACTCACGATCATCAAGCAAGGCATAGATTCGTCAAATGCGCCCAAAACGAGATTGCCGTTGTTCCCGATTTTCATAAGCGAATTTTGCTTAGCGACGAAGCGCACTTTTGGTTGATTGGCTACGTCAACAAACAAAACTGCCGCATTTGGAGTGAGTGAAGCTAATCCTCAAGTGCATGTCGAATCAAAGTTACATCCAGAAAAACTCTCTGGAATCATTGGTCCGTACTTCTTCAAAAACGATATTGGGTAGAACGTTACAGTCAATGGTGATCGGTATAGAGCCATGATAAGTAACTTTGTCATTCCTGAATTGAACAACCATGCTGTACAGGAGCTGTGGTTCCAACAAAACGGCGCAACATGTCACACAGCTCGTGCCACAATCGATTTATAGAAAGACACGTTTGGTGATCGCCTAATTTCACGTTTCGGACCTGTGAATCGGCCTCCAAGATCTTGTGACTAAACAGCGCTAGACTACCTACTGTGGGACTATGTAAAGTCATTGGTCTATGCGGATAAGCCACAAACGCTTAACCAAGTGGAAGACCGTATTATTGCCGATATACGGACACAAATGTAGAAAAAGTCATCGATAATCGGACTACATCCGAACCAGCCGTGACGGTCATATGCCAGAAATCATAAATAAAATGCAATGCCACAAGATTATCATTCCTTCATGTCCATCGCATAATTCATCGTTGGCTTATTGCAAATTAAAGTACTATACCTCTAAAAAAAACACCCTTTCTAAGGACAATTCCAACTTAAAACCGCAAATAAATTATTAACTTTAGTTAAGAATACAAAAAAATATGAAATAATTTATAAAAGTCTGAAAGCTTAACATTTCATATAATTTATTTCAGTTACATTGAACATGACACAGATATTTTTTTTGTTTGTTTTATATATTTTATTATGTTTTTTTTTTTAACTTAGTTAGTACCACTAAATAATCATAAAAATAATTATTATCATAGTTAAAAGGCAATTATATTCGCATTTAGTTAAATATCAATTAACAATTTTTTTTTAATTTTATTTTTTACGGCAACTGACTCACTGTGCAACTTTAAATGCTTTTTGTTTTTTAGTGCAAAAATACAATATAAACATAAAATTGAATTTCTCTTTTTTTTTAAGAATTTAGACATTTTTTTATATACATTTTTTTCGCACTTATAGCAAATTAATATTTTTTGCAGCTTTTTTTTGTTTTTTTTTTCAATTGTATGTACATTTATTTATTGCACGCTTAATATTAATTTAAATAATATGAACAAAATTAAAAAAAAAAATTATGTAGCAAGAAATTCGTTGTAGTTACAAGTTGAAGAGACGAAAAAACAAAAATAAAAACAAAAACAAATTCATAAAGTACAAGTTGTTCTTGCAGCACATAATAAATAATTAAAGGCACTTATTTAGTTGGAAAACATTAAAGAATTATTAATAATAATAAAAATAACTTTAATAGTCTGAGGGGCAGAAAAAAATGCCCATCAACAATTTTAATATTTAGATAGTTTATTTTATACACAAAAACAGAATCGCTGCGTCGCGTTTCTGGGCTTGTGTACGTAGGTGGTATGCTTTGCCGGCTTAGTACTGATACCAGGGCTGACGGCGTACCCATTGCAGACGATTGCTTGTCTGATCCGAACGTATCTTGATGCTGGCACCCTCGGCGGCGCGCACTGTTTCCTTTACCTGTTGGCGAAAGTTATCCAAATGAGTTACGGAATTCTATATAATTTACGTCATTCTACAATACTTACGCTTTGCATTAGATTTTGAGCATTGCCCACCAACATTTCGGTGGCCTCACGATCCTCATCGGAGCCTTGAGCACCCAACATGGTAGCCTTGACCGTGGAGAGTATCTTCAACTGTGTACCAATAGTTGGTATACGCTCGCAGACTTGCAACAAATTGGTGCGTATGCGACGATCGGTACATTGACGTGCCAACTCCTTGGCCAAACGTGTGACATCTTCGCTGGCCTCGGCAATCTTCTTGGCTGTGGCAATCAATTCACGCTTGCTGCCACGTGAGTCCGACAGCACCAGCTCACTAAGACGTGCCATCAGTATAGCCATGCGCTTGGCAGCGGCAATAATTTCGTTATCCTTTGAAGACCATTGTCGCACCTCCTGATGCAGTCCACGTGCGGCAATCTGTAAGCAGTCAGACATGTTAAACGCTGCACATGCCTGCGCAATCTGTAACCACTTACCAGGATAGGTTGATTAGCATGCGGCATTGTGCGGAAGACGCCCTCATCCTCATCATCGGTTTCTGGTGGTGGTGGGCGCACAGGCGCAAGTCCTTCACGTGGCAGTGGTGGCCGTGGTGGCGCGCGCTCAGCTGTAAGTTTAACCATGTGAGACTACCATTACCAACTATTAACTCAGTCCACAACTCACCATTCTGATTGGACAAATGCAAGGCGCTCAGCTCGGGTATTGGTGGCGGCAACGATGTAGGCAGCGGTGGTGGTGCTGGCGGTGCTATTGCTGCACGCACCTCACGCACATCGCCCAACAGTCGCTGGAATGAGTTCTTCCAGGCTGCAGCAGCCGCTGGATCGGCTATATTGGTTGCTACCAGTTTGGCATCGCCCACCATGGCCGGCAACGAGCGCTCCAGGCGATTAGCTGCCGCATTCAAACGTTCCGTAAACACTGGATCTTCGGAGTTGTCCGCCTCCTGTTTGGCCACCAGCAAGACGCGATTGATGAGTCGCGCTATATTCGAAGTATTATCCACCATTTTCTGTGGCTGGCGTGCATGTATGGCATCCTCACACAACTTGGCATACACCTGCATATGCTCTTCGGAGGTCTTAATAAAGTCCGCCGGATCTGTGGCCTGATCGCAGAGTGTGCGCATGCGCAACACTGTATCCGCATACTGTTGCTTAAGATTCTGCAAATGCTCATCTGCCGCCTTGCTGGCTGGATAGTTCATGCGTATGCGTCCAGCATTGATGAGCTGCGGTGTCAACGAGTCCACCTGTGCAGCGGAGGACAACAGTATCTCAGCAATCTTTTTATTACCACAGGCGCCACCGGCGGCCACCATGCGTGATGTCTTCGAGGCACGATCACTAAAGGCCTGCAGATTGTTCGACTTTTGATTGAAGTTTTGCTCACGTCCGGGTGTGCCCTCGGGCAGCATGACAGCTTCGGTGAACTGCTTAAGTGGCGTGCTCACATCCATAAAGTCTTGCACAATGCGATTGACCAATGCATTCTGTATGGCTGCCTTCAGTTCATAGAGTTTCTGTGTCAGCTGCTTGGCTGCCTCCTTGGCAGCCGGACCTGTGCCAGCAGCTAGACGCTTCAGACGCTCGACCTCATCGCATAGCTGCATTATCTCAGCCTTTTGATGGCCGGGGCAGCCCTCGGCCACCTTGCGACCTTCCTCAACAATTAAGTTAATGGCACGTTCGCCTAGACCGCCATCGTTAACTTCGGGATTTTGCAGCCATTTGACAGCCTGCTCCAAACGGCCTTGTATGGTATGAGCTGTCTGCTGCACGCCTGCCTTGTCCACGCCTACAACAGCCTTGCGCACCAGACCCTGCAGCTCGCCCAGACGCTCGCGTATGCCACGTGACAAGGACTCAGCTTGTGGCGAGTTACCCTTGCCGTCTTGTCGCAGCTCGCACAGACTATTCGTCATGGCTGTGATCTCATCGGCCAGCTTGCGTATGGGATAGGAGTCTTGTGGCAGACAGCGCTCGGAGATCTCATTGGCATTATCAATGACTTGACGCAAAGCCTTCTCACCAACACCGCCGCGCAGCGCGTAGGGATTATTTAACCATTCATTGGCCAGCTCCATCTTGTTATTGATGGCATTGCTAAGCTTCTTCAGCACCGTCAGATTGTCCAGCTCACTGGTATCCTCGTCATAGGTGGTCAATTGTAGCACGCGTATGATTTCCTGTATTTCATCGCTCATGCGTGCAGCCAAATAGTTACGATTTTCGGCCGCCTCTTCAGCACCTTTACCCTGCTGCTCCACAATGTGTATATATACCTTCATGCTGCATATAAGTATGGGCGCCAATGTTTTCACTTGCTCCAGGCAACGCACCAAAATCTCACTATGCACCTGATGCGTAAGCTCCTTTTCACGCGCACTAACCTCACGTGAAACCTTGCTTAGGCAGGGTGAGAGATCGCGCAGAAATTCAACCAGCTCCTCCATGGTATTGATTACCTCAGCAACGGCCAAATAATCCAAAACACGTTTACACTCCTGTATAATCTTGCGCACCTCGCTCTCATCGAAGCAGAGCAATAGCGATGAGGTGCCTTGCAGTATGCCGCGGCTTCCTTCAATTAGCTTTTTGCGTGCAGGTCCCGAATAGGGATCGGCACGCAACATATCGGAAGCCTCCTCGAGCAACTGCGAGGCAGTCTCGACGCGATGCAATGCTGAGGGCATATCCTGCTTTAAAATGCCATCATCGGAGCTGTTGATGGTCTCGCGACCCACTTTTATCAAATTGGCCACAGCGGCCGATACAACCTGTACCGGCCGGCTGAGATCGGGCATGGCATTGCCATCCTCCGCCTCTTCATGTAGTATAACCAAGCGAGATACCTATAACAAAGCAACAATAAAACATTAATCTTTAATTAACATAAATGCTTATGGTATATTCGATACACAATTCAATCCAAGCACCTACACCTAATGACGTAATTGCGTATACGCCAAGTGAAGCGTGGGCTACGTGGGCTACATGATGTTTGAATCTATTAAAACTATAACGTTGCGTTCATAGACCATAACACTTGTGCCATTAGCCGCACACACACACACAGTTATCAAGTTTCCATTGACGGATTAGTTGCAGCACAAGCTATCCAAAGAGCCATGAAACTCCAAATCTCAACAGCCCACCTAGAGCGGCACAGAGGAGCGCATTCAATCGAATGGCGCGTTAAGTGCAATATTTTACACTACATAATTGGGTTAAATAATGTACCGGGGGTTTTGGGCGTAATGCTGGGTTTGTGGTATAACCAGAGTTGGCTCATATTGTAACCATGTTGTAACCGAGGTAATTATGTAAAGCAGATGTAAATCGAAGACAGCGATTGCTGCTTTTGATAGCTCTAGTCTTAGTCCACAGCAGAATGCGACAGTTTGTACCCGCATTATGGTTCTTGGCTGATGGTAATATATGAGAAGTTTGGGGCCGATGCACAGAGGAGATTCGAACCAAGTGACATACTGATACGGCCGTAGACTGGCGGCGACTTTTGTTGTGAATTTTTTCGCCAAGAATATTGTTCGAAACTATATTTGCATTATAAAGATCAGCCACACCACATGACGCTCTAATCAGTCACGGAGAACTATAACTCGACGATAAATATGTTAAAGATTAGTGAGCTATATCACCGATAAAGAAAGAAACATAAAAAAGCTAAATATAAGTTCTTTCCACTTGAGGATCTTAAAAACAAACTATTGCTTAGGAGTCTGAAAATATGCGGATACGATTGATTGGAATACTTTTATTTTATTTTCTTTCAAAGACCAGAAATAAGTCATCAACTTGATGACTTGGAAACCTAGACCATAAAGCAGTGGCTGGACATAAGTGCCTCCAACTTGGAACTTAAAGGAAATGCACGAACTTAAATATAGACTTCAAAGCAGCACAATATGAGCGTTGAGAACATCGTGATAGTGCAGTTCACAAGCCTAAGTGGGTGGCTTTCATTTAAATTCCGATTAATGGTTTACCTGCGGATTTAGAAACACAGACCTTTTAGCAACAAATTATAATATCTCTGCACATAAGTTCCTCCAATACAAGCATTATAGAAAAATACAATTATGGTCATATGCGAGATCTTCAAAATCGTCAGAAAAATTACAACAATTGAATGCTGAAAACATCGCACTGATAGTCCTCAATCCTGATTGGATGGCTTTAACTTTATTTGCTTGCCCAGGCGAAAGAAACATTATTTACTAGGCCCATTTATAGGCCTGTAATCATCGACAATTATTTCAAGCTAAAATAAGCGCAAAGATACTTCAAAACTATTTCGAAAAAGTAAGGCAATTTACCAAAAAAAAAAAAAGTGACCATAGTTTCATTCTTCAAAAGAATAAGCAATTCCCGGCTTAATGCTCTGCATATTTTTCGTCAGCTAAACGAAAATTGGGAACTCGCTGTCTCTGCGATCTGGGTCGCAGGCATAGTACGATCAATAGGAAAAAGTATTTTGTTCTTAAGGAATGCGAAAGCAGCTACAATAGTTCGAAAGACAAAGGGATTCAAATGTAACAACGCCAAGAGAAAAACAAGATGTGTTAAACAAGTTGATCTATGTTTCCATTGCGATTAACATCGCATGACGTTCTACTAGACACAACTTTTTTGAAATTAAAGAAAACGTTAGACCAGCAGGGGCCAATGGGTATTCCAATGCATGCGTCAGCATCAAATCTGTAACTATGTTTTTGTATTGAAACTGATCATTTTATTTCCGATTTAGATTAAGATGAGAAACCTGTAAAATCACCAAATTTTTTAAAGCTTCACTGGATTTAGAAGTTACTCTCGTTATGCGTCCATACAAAAGTTGAAAAAAATGTAATGATTTGTTTTGGATAGATTCAAACAGCGAAGTTGAACCAGCGTCCTAGATTTATGAAGGCGACTACGCTTACGTAAGCCCCACATCGGTTGGAGCATAAACGAATGCGAAAAGAAACCAAGTGTTTGGATGTAGATCGCTTAAATCTAGTTTTTTTACGAATTCGATTAAAGTAAATCGATTTTACGTTATTGAAGAAAGTATACAAAAGTTATCGTACAATAGCAAAATTTAGGAGATGCTAAAATGCAGCTTCACTTGCCTACCGTTCGTTATGATATTAATCAATCAAATCTATTCAAACATTAATGTTACTATCGATTCTACAAAATTGAAGATCCAGCTCAGCTTAAATGCGCATTACTTTACAAAAGTTATCGAACAAGAAGCAAACTTATGAGATATTAATCAATCAAATCTATTCAAATATTAGTCGTTACACTCGATTTTTCAAAATTGAAGATCTAGCTCAGCTTCAATGAGCATTACTTAACAAAAGTTATCGAACAAGAAGCAAACTTATGAGATATTAATCAATCAAATCTATTCAAACTTTTATGTTAAAATCGATTCTACAAAATTAAAGATCTAGCTCAGCTTCAATGAGCATTTCTTTACAAAAGTTATCGCACAAGAAGCAAACTTATGAGATATTAATCAATCAAATCTATTCAAACATTAATGTTAAAATCGATTCTACAAAATTGAAGATCCAGCTCAGCTCCAATGAGCATTACTTTACCAAAGTTATCGAACAAGAAGCAAACTTATATGATCGCTGTAATATTAATCGATCAAATCTATCTAAACATAAGTCATAACAATCGATTCTTCAAACTTGAAGATGCAGCTCAGCTCCATTGAGCAAATTTATCGAACAATTGCAAACTGATGGAATGCCAAAATTCATCAACGAAATAATGCGCAAAATGTGACGTACACTTTAAAGTTTATAATATGCATGACTTTTTTGAAAACAATAAATTTTATAATATATAGCTAGCCATAACATCTGGTGAACTGTATGTATGTGCAACCAAATTCCAAATTCCCAACGAACTACGATAACTAAGTAAGCCTGCTATTTATAGATTAAAAACCACAAAATCTTTGCAACTATTGTGAATGAGGGAACTCACACTCAAATTATTTTTTTAATCAATGTAACTCAATATGTTAGAATCCCCACTTCAATCATTTTTAGTATATTTTGCTTTAATTATTTAAGTTTTCGTATTTTTACATAAATTAAGCGATTTGAAACTATTCAAACAAGGTTGTTTTGTTTCTAATGCATTAATTATATAATTAATTTGATGGCCCCCAACGTCACAATGTCGGGCACATAATTTTGAGACAGTTCCATTATTTTATTTGCTTAATCAATTTGCTCTACACAGACACACACACACACACTCACACGTACATGGTATATATATAGACCCCCCCCCCACACACACACACATGTGCAAGTGTTGATTGATGTGTTGAATGATCATTTTTATTCATTTGTTTTCCTCTTGTTCACAGAATTTTCATTGCGAATCATAATGAACGCCGAACGCCGAACGCCATGTCTCTTAGCATAGGCAGTCCCCTTCTCAGCGCCCCAACAAACCACCTAGCAGCTACTACCCCCCCTGCTGTTGTACCGGCATCAACATCATCAACATCATCACGATTGATGACTAATTCGCTGGGTTTTCGTTTTGGCACAATTTTCAAATCTTCACTCATCCGCATCAACACCTACACCTTTGCTTGGTTGGCCCATGTGGCCGTTGATCTACGTTACGGCTGCCACCCAACCAAACTGATCCGCCCCTGCTCCGTGCTCCGTGCATTCGCTCATCCACAAGCATTCATTTTGGTTTTGTGCTGCTCTATGATTTCATGCTTTGAATGTTTTTATTTCGTTTTATTTTGTTTTTCTTTTTTTTCAGTTTTATTTTATTTTTACTTTTTAATTTTGTGCTGCTATTTTTGGACTACGGCCAAAAAGAAGAAAAAATAAAAAATAAAAATAATAAAAATCTTTAGCTTGGATTTACCTTAATTTTTGGAAGGGTATATTTGTTTTGTCTCAAAATATTTATAGAAATGAATTCTTTATTAATAATTGCATCTATAGCTCTGCAATTGGCATATTTTTTACCTAAATGAGTTCTTGAGTTTTTCAGTGATAAATTTTACCAATTTTTTGCACTAAGTTTCCGAATTCAAAAGTTATGACCATTTTGTATTGAGACGAAAAATATGCAGTTTCATAGATCATAAATTTCTAACTTCGATAAGATAGAAGCTACAGCAATTTATAGTCAGAAATAAAAAAAAAAGTACCGG
The DNA here is from genome assembly GCA_035046065.1 of Chymomyza procnemis. Classification (NCBI taxonomy): domain Eukaryota; kingdom Metazoa; phylum Arthropoda; class Insecta; order Diptera; family Drosophilidae; genus Chymomyza; species Chymomyza procnemis. The sequence continues at coordinate 26,357,258 of JAWNOJ010000021.1, forward strand.
ATAATGAAGTTATAGCCATTTTAAGTTCGATCTTAAAAGTTGCTAAAAATTTTAGTGATCACATAATTGAGAATTGTTTCTTTAAATTCCATAATCTATAAATTATATTGGCACTAAAGAATATTGAGTTTTCATAGATTCTAGGTTTAACTAATATTTGTTCTAACTTCAATAATATAGAAGTTACGGCAATTTATCGTTAGAAATAAATAAATTTCTTGTTACTTAACTCCCCGATTTCGACTAAAGAGTTTTTAAGTTTTTAAGTAAACACAAATTTGAGTAAATTTATTTATTTATATGAAGATACGAATGGAACTAACCTTTAACGTTACAGCCACGAATCGTTGGAAATTTATTTCGAAATGGCTAAAATGCTTGCTATCTGAATTCAATGCAAGACAAGAACCAACCTATATTCCTCGAAAATCATATTTAAGTTTATTTCAAACGCATTTTTATTTTTATGGCTATAATTTTAGTACAACATAAAAATAAACACTACGTTTGTTTATAACTTATGAGCAACGACTAGCAGCTACTGGAAATAGATCTAGAACTACCAGGCTCTCTCTATAAAAATAATATTATATGACCTTGTCGTAAATATTTTACAACTTTTTAAGTTGCCAGCGAAATATTTTGCATAGAAAATAAATTTTACGTATAAAATAAATAGGGCAACACTGGGTTTTTTCGGTTTTTGTTGCTGCGTACTGCTTCACTTACTGTCAAAATTGCGTATTTTAGGGTTTTTTTTTGCAGTAATATTAGCTTGTTTTTAGTTTTTATTATAGTATTTCCGCTCCCTAAGAGATTGTGTAGGTGGAGTGCACATGGAACACTGGGCTTTTCTTTTTCGTATTTTTATTTGAACATATTTTTTTTGTGTTTGTCTTCAGGTTGGTGTTGGCTGCTGCTGCTGCTTCAACGATCAACATAATTTTTACCTCATTTATTTTTAGATCCAAAAGTTTTGTTAAGTAATACAAAAGCAACAACGTCAACAATATAGTATCTTACGATGATGGCAAAATATAAATATAAGATACACACACTAGATGAGGAGGTTCGAGGGAACGTGCGTACGCAACTATAGTCCATATGTTACACAGATTGTGTGTGATGAACAACCAGGTGCAAAATATGGAACATATATATATATCAACTTGGTAAATAAGTGTACCCCCAAATGCGTACACAGCTCTACTCTATGAAGTAACGTATTTTATTAAAAGTTACGATGCGAGGGTAGTTTAATAAGTCTTTGCTAGATTTCAATTTGAATTTCTAGCTGTTTTGGGAAATTCCCTTCAGCAAACCTGTTGCTACTATTAATAAGTCCCTTAGAATTTCACTCATTTTTCAATGTGCATATTTTCCAAAGATATTAGATGAAATCTACAAATGTCTGCAGAATCTTTAAACTTTGTTTTGTATTTAGCATAAATTCCATTAAAATTCGAATTACAATTATGAGAAATTTACTAATTATAATTCTCGAATTTCCCTGCAATACTCTTACTATCGTTTAAAAACTGAGGGATTATTTCGTACAGATTTCATGATAATTTTACGAGTTTGCTAGAACTGAGTGCAACAATGTTTAAAAACTTGCATAATAGTTTGAAACATTTTCAGAATATTCACTGAATTTGCTATTAATTACCTTCATCAAGGGATATTTTAAGTGATCTTTATCAACATAGATAAGCTTAAGTTTATATTGAAGGCAACAAACTGATTTTTAAACAAAAACCCAGTTTTTGCATTTATCGCTGCCATTAGAATTCTTCTCAATTCCAGCATAAAATGTGTGAAGTTTTTGATGAAACTGAGCGGAACTAACTATGCAGCATATAAATATTTCAAAACCTTGGCAGGAATACCGATCTTCAGTCTGAGCACCTACTGACTCTTGCTTGTTATCAGAACTAATGGGAAGAGACTTGAAAGTAGATAATTCTTTTTAGGGTCTCACAAAAAGTAGGAGTCTTTGCAGTAGGTAAATAAAAGAGTTTTAACTAAATAGTACTTCGTAACATCTAAAATTTACGAAGAAATTAAGCTTCTGATAAATGCATATTTCAAACTTTCCCTGATAGAAAGTCTAAAAGAAAGGTAAAATAAATGTACAAAAACATACGCCCAGCTGCGTGAAAAGATCTTGAAACAAACTTATTATCAGAGGTTGATGATTTCGAGTATTGTCTGTATAGTCAGAGCTTTATAACTTATAGAACAGTGTTTGGCATCAGGCAATAATTTTTAGCATAACACGAAAAAGAACGCCTATTTCCCATAAGTATTTTAAAATATAAAATAGCTAAAGAGATAGAGTGTTGTGTATCATCTCTGAACCTAAGAACTACGAAGAAATTGAGCTACTGTTAAAGGGATGGAGAGCTTATGCAGCAATTAGACTTTGAGTAAAAAAAATCGCTCTTATAAAAAAAAATGTTTTCAAATAAATCAATAACTGGAATATTCTGTTGCAAGAAGTCTTGAAAAAAAGTTTGAGAAAACATGAACTTAATATTGTAATAGTTCCAACAAATAATTTTTGATATTCTTAGTTTTTACTTATGACAACTTAGGATCTTAGTTATTGACAATTAATTTGATACTTTATTTTGGGATGTATCTGGTTTTAATGCAGTTCATGTTCTGTTTATATCTTGCTGAAAGGGTTTAAGGCTTGCAGAAATCGAATAGCGATAAATTGGTCTTTTCATAGCGTTAGCGTGATCTTGGAAATTTTTCAAGAGAAATTGCAAAGGGTGATTTTTTTCAAAGTATAGAACTTTAAGTTGGCATTACTGCTCAAGATGGCGACCGATTTAACAGCTGTCAAGTGATTTATTCTCAGTTTGGATTGGCAATTGCAGAATTCAAGCCAAACGATCATCAAGCAAGGCGTAGATTCGTCAAATGGGCCTCAAACTAGATTGCCAATTGTTCCCGATTTTCATAAGCGAATTTTGTGTAACGATGAGGCGCACTTCTGGTTGGTTGGCTACGTCAACAAAAAAAACTGCCAGGATTTGAAGTGAAACTAATCCTCAAGTGCATGTCGAAACAAAGTTACATCCACACAAACTGACTGTTTGGTGCGCTTAATGGGCTGTTGGAATCATTGGTCCGTACTTCTTCAACAACGATGATGGCCAGCAAGTTACTGTCAATGGTGATCTTTATAAAGCCATGATAAGTAACTTTTTCATTCCTGAATTGAACAACCATGCTGTACAGGATCTGTGGTTCCAACAAGACGGCGCAACATGTCACACAGCTCGTGCCACAATTGATTTATAGAAAGACACGTTTTGTGATCGCCTAAGTTCACATTTTGGTCTTGTGATTTGGCCTCCAAGATCTTGTGACTGGACAGCGCTAGACTACCTACTGTGGGATTATGTAAAGTCATTGGTCTATGCGGATAAGCCACAAACGCTTAAGCATTTGGAAGACAACATTCGCCGTATTATTGCCGATATACGGCCACAAATGTTGGAAAAAATCAACGAAAATTGAACGTCCAGTTTGGACAACATCCGAGCCAGCTGTGGCAGTCATTTGCCAGAAATCAGATTTAAAATGTAATGCCACAAGATTATCTTTCTTACAAATAAAATTAATGTCAATCGAATAAAACATCGTTGTTTTATTGCAATTTAAAGTTCTATAACTTCAAAAAAATACCCATAGATGGCGACAGCAAAAAATTTACGTTTTTGAGATTAAGTTAAACGTAGCCAAAACAGATTATTCACATTGAGTTTGTTCTCTCTTTCGCTAGATACTTTGGGATAATTTTTGACAAACAAATAAAGGGTTTGCTATAAATGTACAGATTTTTACCTCAAGAGGCGACATTAAGCGTGACCAAAAATTATTCAAAATAGCTTTCTTTACTTTCAAAGCATGCCTAAATATGGTATGGATTATGCAAAAGCCCCCACAAACTTGCAACAAACTGCCCTCGCATAGCTGAGCGCCTACTATATGAAAAGTTGTTGACAAAAACTTTAATGAAGTGTTTGCTGTTAATGTTCCAGTTATTTTTTTTTTTACCTTTTTCGGCGCCAATTTGTATTTCACGTTAAAGCTAAGCGTTGCATAAAGACATTTATTTATAAAGTAAACACGATACATAGGCATATCATATTTCTACAATGTCTTGTGAAACTTACCTGCTGGGCGACAGGATCTAATATGCTCTCGATGGTTTTTGTGTGAAAGACGGGCATTTCGTTTAGTCTTGAAGCTTTCTGTGTTACCAACTATATTTGGCTTATTGTCCTGCTGCACTACGTCTGGCCAGTTTTTTTTTTTTTTATCTAAAACGAAGAAAAAAAAACAAAAAATGTGTGCAATTAGTTAAGTTTAAGATTATTGTATAAATTTTTTAAGTATTTTATCTCTCTGCAGATAACACACAAACACACGCACACACACACCAAAGATGATAGCTGAATACTTGTGTCAAGTGTCTGTACTCGCCCATCAGCTGGATAAATCTCAAGACCCAATTTGCTGCACACTGTGGTCCCACAAACAACACATTGAATCCGCTCCATTGCCGCCAATTTGTGGCGCTTTAATAATCAATTTCGTCTGTTGTATCTTGTTTGCGCTTTATTAACGATGACGCATATTGTGAGGTCATAGCAGACACACAAAGAGCCACACACCCGATATAGATTACCCATCGATATGGCATTTAGGTGGGTCTGGCCAGACAGCGCCAGACTATAGACATTTCCGCACCCTTCCATGGTCATTTGGCTTTGCAATGGCAGGCGAAAAGCGAAAGAAAAGCGAAATAAACTGAAATAAAATGAAATCCCTCCCTTTTTTTCTCTCTGGGCGCTTAACGATAACTATTTTTAGTGCAAAGATTGCAGGTCTTCTCATAAGGGTAAAGATACCATGACCATGAGCTGTGCTTAAAAGCATTGCGGTCTTTCTGAAATATTTCAATGGATATTGCAATGAGTAGCTGTTGTTGCGACAAGTTTAGTTTCTAGAAAAAAGGCAGCCACAATTTTAGTGCATCTTATGAGCTGATAATAGACGTTTGCAAACACTCTGCTTAATTATAAAGCAGTCAACTTTGAGTATCGTACATTACGTCTGCGTCAATGTTGTACTTCTAGTAAAAACAAGATCTCAATAAAATCTGACAAATATGTAGAAAAAAAAGTTACAGATAGCTTTGTAGGCAACTGTACTTTTTTAGAGTTTTGATTGATTTAACGATACTTCAATGTATGGCTATTTATCGATTTTAAATATTTGCGCAAAAACCATAGTAGTATCAGTTCCATCTTAACAAAACTTAGGCACAACAATTATAACTTTTTGAAAATACAAAGCAAACGCGAACTCAAAAAATATAAGAAAAGAACTACGCATTTCAAATTTCACATCGAAAAAGAACACAAAACTGCTTTCTAGTATTATAAATAATGATGATGAAATAACTATTTTGTTAAAAGTAAGCTATAAATTTTTACGAGGCAAAACTAAGTGCGCCAAATGTGCAACCAACGCATTAGGGGCAACAGTAGGTTGTTCCACAATTCCAAGTTTATTATCCACAAAAAGTTTCTTTCACTTATTCTCTACTTAGATTGTAAGTGCATTGTACAAAAAAGACGGCTCTATAAGTTCTTTTTGTACGTTTTCATTATATAATCGACAAAGAGTTTGCTTTTTTACTGTTCGAAAAGCATGCTCCACAATAAATCATACTCCATTAATTCTATTTGTTTGGATTCCAGCTATATCGCCGCCAAAGACTTGGCCTTCTTACTGTTGAACTCTTTAGTAACTTGAATAGCACACGAAATTGCATTTTATCATACATACAAATCAATACTACGTTCTTTCTATTTTACGATTTCTAAAAGTAAAGTATTTGTTCGACTAGTACTTTTCTATCACCATCACCAAAAAACCTCAGTTATATGTTTTTTTTTTACTATTCAAAGAGCATTATTTACAAGCGTATAGACGCTCCAAATTTTCTTCTTACAAAGTCTCTTACACTGATTCTATTCAACAGCTCCAAAACGTATCCCACAAAAAGTTTATACCACCAAATCTTTTCCAAAATGCCAAGAGCATTATGCTTATTTTTACGAATTTCAGAGTAGCATGCGGAAAATTAAAAAATCAGACGAATTTGTATCACTATCCACAAAGTCTAAGTTCCACTAAGTCTTTTTTATGATTGACACTATAAATATTTACCACTCGGTTACTTTTCTACGATTCGAAGCGCACTGTTCGCAAAAAGTCTGTTCAACCGATTCTTTCTTACTATTCTAACGTCAGCTGCGTAGTTTACTATGTACAAACAATCTTCTATTGAAACGTTTCTATAATTCCCACAAAGAATTTGTACCTTTTTCAAGATTCCAAGAGCATAAGCCACAACTTCTTAAGGTCCCTATCACTGATTTTTTTCTACAAGTCCCAAGTAATATATAAATTAATATAAAATCAACAGAATTGTTGCCATGATTCCAAATTCACTCTCTACAAAATGTAGTTTTCATTGATTCTCTTCTATGATGAAAACAGAAAGTTTTTTTTTTTTTTTTACTCTGAAAGTTCTACAATTCTAAGATCACTTTCTACAAAAAGCCTGTACTAAGAAGTCTCAGAATTAGCAGACTGAAAAGAAATTGTTTAGAACTGATAAATAAATAATAAAAAAAGAAAATGACTTTTGCCAAACTAATTCTTTTAAGTGAGCCTTAAATTATAAACACAAATCTTATATTTTAAAATTTATAGGATCATAAGCTTTGATTTGCCTATAACATCATCACAAATTAAGCTCGAATACGGCATACATGACAATTGTGAATGAATAAATAAGCTTTGTTTCTTAGGGAAACAAGAAGAAAGAAGAAAACGATTTCAGTCACCGTATCAGAACAACATAAAAACAAGATTGCCAGTAATCAATAAAATTTAATAATTTATATCATTCAAAACAGATTATTCTGGAAAAGTTAGAAAGAAAGGGCTTTGTTTATTGAAGAATCAAGATGAAAACGATTTCAGTCAACGCATCAGAAGATAATGTATTAGAACAAGATTGTAAGTAATCAGTAATATCATTAAAAGCAGACAACTCTCCGCTTAGGTGGCGATCTAACAAAAGTTGATTGCAGATAATAAAAATATATAGGCCTGAACGACCGGATTCTTCTCCAACAAGAGGCAAATTCTACTAAACGACATAGTTTACTTCTAATTAAGTAGATTTTTCTCTCTATAATATAATCAACGGGTATTATCATTTTTATCATCTCATCTCTTGTGTTTTGTGAAGGAGTTGAGCAGTAATAGATTCATATAAAGAAGAAATTTAGGAAGAAGTATGCTGTGTTAGAGTGCCTGATCTCATTGTACTTTAAATATATTAAGTAGAAATCAAACAAACATTTTGGAAACAATGCATTTTCTATTAAGAGAAAACGTATAATTATAGAAAGAAAAAAAAAACACTTTCAACGCAGAAATACTAAAATTACTTAAAACCTTTTCAATAACACGCCGATCTCTTAAACAAAACGCTTCCAAATACTATAAAATACAAACAAGATAATTTTATTACGAAATAAATTTACAAATATGTGTTTGCCTTTGATTTGTGTTGAGTGCCCAACTATGGCAATAGCTTTCGATTGATTTGCGATACATTTTTGCCATAAGAAACAAACTATATGACTAAAGATTTCTATATATATATATATATATACGAAAAGAGACAGATCTATGTATAAATAAAATAGAACTCATAACGAAAATTGCAAAGCGTCGCGTGGGATTACGTTTTCGACTGACTGCCTGACTGATTGTCAATCCAACTCTAGGCGTTTGCGTTTCATCTGCCTTTTATGGTAAAAAATTTATGGCAACTAATATGCGAAATATAGCCAAGTGAAACAGGTTGACAATACGGCAAGTGGCTTCTCAAGATCAAGGAAATATTTTAAGCGAATATGAGGTAATACGGCGTCAGCAGAATCCTGAGCAGGCCGATAATGCACAGAATGTAGAGACTGGGAAGAAATTGCTGAGACAGAAGAGCTGACAGACTAAGACTGCGTGGAAAGTAAACTACAAGAAGAAAGTGAAAAATATTGTAAATGGTCAAGGGAATTCGTGAAAGACTAAGGGACAACTAAGACTGCATGCAAATTATCTCTAGAAAAAGAATTCGACGAATATGGCATAAGACTAAGGCTGGTAAAGTTGGAAATCAAGTGGTCATAGCTGCTGAAAGAAGACATTATGATTCTACAGAACAAAATCGACAAATATGCTAAACACTCAAGAGAAGTCTGGGAAGGTCGAGTGTGGTAAAACAGAGAAGAAATTGCTAAGAGCTGCTAGACTAAGACTACATGAAAATGAGTCTACCAAAAGCAATCGACGAATTCGATGGTACTGTATTATTGTATTGAATACTGGGAACAAAGTGATAAGAGCTACCGAAGTATGACTAAGTGAAAAATGAGTCTACTAAAAGTATAAGACGAATATGGTAAATTATAGGGAGAACTCTGTGGACGCCAAAGCTGAAAGAAAGTCGATAAAAAGAATCTGACGTATGTGGTAAATTGTCAAGAGAGTTCCGACAAGGCCAAGGTTGGGAAGACTAAAACTACATGGAAAATGAGTCAACTTAAGGAATTCAATCACTATGGCTAATTGTCAAGAGACTTCTATATGAGACTTAGACTGTGTGGAAATATCAACTATAAAAAGAAAGCAAAAATAAAGCGAATATAATACATTTTTAGGAGAAATCCGAAAAGGTCAATGCCGAAAGAATAGTAAAAACTGCTACTGAAATATAACTAATTGAAAAATTAGTCAACCAAAAGAATTCGTCGATTATGATTACGATTATTTTCAATGAATGTATATAGACTCATAAATTGTCAAAATAATGCTAGAAAGAACGAAGCTAGAAATACTAATAATAGAAAATAAAATAAAAATAATTCGAAGAATATGATAAATTGTCGAGAGAATTCTGCGAAAATCAAGACTGAGAACACGGGATAGTAGAGTGATAAGCGCCGCCAGATTAAGACTACATGGAAAGAATACAAAAAGAATTCGACGTATAAACTGAGTCTATGAAAAGAATTAAACAAAAAAGGCATATTATTGAGAGAATTCTGAGAAATCCCAAACTAGTAAGACTAAGACGACATGAAAACTGAGTTAACAAAAGCAATTTTACGAATACGATAAATTGTCGAGATAACTTTAGGAATACCATGGCTGGAAAGACACTGAGCAGCAAGTGAAAAGGCTACCAGACTAAGAAGACTGTGTGAAAAATAAGCTTACAAAAAGAAAACGACAAATATGTCAAGTCGTGAAATGTGTTCCAGATGTTGGGCAGCAACCGCACCATTTGGTAAAGCTTTAAAGAGGTTCTATGTTTCAGTGAGAGTTTTGGAGTATATTGATGATGATAATTCAAAAAACAAAAAAATCATGCGCAATTTGTTGGACTAAGCTGCTTATGACTGCCATATGGAATCGAGAAGATTAAGCAAAAGTTTAGCAAAGTTCTTTCTAGTTTAGGCGAAAAATTTCTGAAGCTTACTTAGCTAAGTAAGTGTTCAATAATGTAGCTAAGATGACTTGAAGAAAGTCAAATTTATTTGGCGGCTGCAACAGCAATCTTCTGCAGAATGGAGTAGAAATTGTGCCAGATTCAGCAAAAGTTTAGCTTTTTATTTGAAACAAATAATTGCTGGGCCTAAGAAGTCTTCAATAATGTAGCTAAGATGACTTGAAGAAAGTCAAAATTTTTGGCCCGCTGTTGCTTCTAACTTCTGCAGAACAGACTAGTAGAACGCAGCAACTGCCTGATTAAGCTAAAGTTAAGAAAACTAAAAAAGTGCTTGAGTTAGGGAACTTAATAGATAGCAGAGGTAAAGCTGGTTGAGTCTTAAGTAATCAAGCGAAGATGAGTTGAAGAAAGCCCCATTTGTGCGGACTGAAAGAGCGCAGCAACTGCCTGATTAGGCAAAAATTTAGCAAAACCAAAAATTGCTGGAGCTAAGTAACTTCATAGATAGCAAAGGTAAGGAGTCTTAAGTGATTTTGATTTTAAGAAAGTCTAAATTGTGCTGTTGTTTTCAAGTCCAGAAGAACGAACAGGAAGAACGCAGAAACTGCTGCGCTTATGACGCAAATCAAATAGTTCGCTGCGCCTGAATTCAAATTCAAACAAACAATTTGTACAACAAAAAAAAAAATAGCAAACATTTATAACAAAACGCGAAGCTACAAAAATGCACACTGATGACACACACACACTTACTCACACATTTGTAGAATTCCAAGAATATAGCGTAATATTATTCAAACGTTTGGCTGAGTGGCGCGCACAACAACAATACAAATTAACAACAATAATAATAATAATAATAAAAAAAAAAATACAAAAAGTTGTCTATTTTAAATTTGAAACAATGCAAACAAGCCAGCAGCAGCTTGTTTTAATTGGCTTCAATTTATGAAACAAGAGAAAATCGAAAATAAAAGGCAAAAATTAAATCATAAAAACGGCGGCACACACAGTGCCGCCGTCTGTCTATAGACGATTTATGTGGCATGTATGCATAGCTGTGGGGCCGCCGTGCCGCGTGCAGCATAATTTGGGGCACACAATGTTGGAGCTGGTAGCTGACTGGGACTGCTCAATGGGAGCAGCGGTAGCCACTGCCACTATGCAAATGTAGCTTTTTGGTATGATAAAAATACACGCAGACACACACACACACACATACACACTCAAACACACAGATGCTCAGCGCCAACGAGCGTAGACACAATGAAGCGCGCGCGCGCGCGCACATACACTGCTTATAGATGGGATCCATAAAGCTCGCTTGCAACAACACAAAAAAAAAAAATACCCAAAAAAAACGAACAAAATTTATTGTTGCTGCTGTGTGTGTGTGTGTGCTGCGCTTGTGTGCTGTGTGTGTGTATATTTAGGGCACAGAAAAAAAAGTATAACCAAAATTTTCAAATTAACAAAATGGTTTGTTAGCGCTTTATGCTGTTATTGTTCATTTTGCATAGTTTTTTTTTTAACTTAATTGTTGGCATTTCTTGGTAAGCATTAATCACGGTTAAAACAACAAAAAAAAAACCAAAACTCACGCACACACGCACGCACTCACGTTTACTCACGCAGCGCAGCAACAATTGGCTGCTCACACACACACACAGCAGTTTATATACAAAACGCACACACACGCACAAATATGCAATAATTTAAATAATATTTTCTGTTATTAAACACTTTTTTTTTGCTGTTTAAACACTAAATATATATACACACTTATTTATATATATATAGAAGCACATATATGTATGCTGGCGCTATTTACTTTAGACGTGTTTCTCGCTTTTGCCGTCGCCTTTAGCTTTCGTGAGCGCCCAACTTGCTTGCCCGACTGTTCTTTACAATCTACCTTGCGCCGCTGGCGCTTTTGTTGTACGTGCCCATATCTTCTGCTGCTGCTGCTGCTGGCCGCTGCTTCTTCTTGTTGCTCTCCAAAAGTTATTTGGCGAAGGCGAGGGGCATGCTTCGCACATTGTTGTTGCTATTTTTATTTGTTTGCTTTTGCCGCTTTATTTCCCCACTCAGCGCTTTTGCGTGTGTTTGTTGTTGTTGGATTCATGTTTTTTTAGAACTTCTTTGTGACATTCGTAACAGCAAAAGAGCGCGCAAAAGAGAGCAAGCAAAACGATCGCCCAGCAGCGCCATTTATCGATAACTTTTATGATTAATATTTTTTGAATTTGTATGCAAGCTACATAAGAGCTCAACAGGCGTATGACCATAAAATGCATATATAACTGCTAGCAGTTTTTATTTATTTACTTTTAATTTAGCAATAAAACTGAGTCTAGTTGAACGAATAATTAAACAATTTTAAAATTAAGAAATATTAAATTTAAACGAGAAAAATATACATAATATAAAACTAATTAGCATGCGTAGCCTGTTGGTTGAATTATTTGTGGATATGCAACGTCTCACAGCTGTGGCTGTGAATTGAATATACTATGTAAAAATTGTAACAGAAAGTAACATAAAAGTTTAAACAATTCTTAACAAAGCAGCCAAGAGATGAATTAAGTAAGACAAAGAGATAAGTTGAAAAGACAGTTCATAAAATGGGAAATCCTAAAGCTTATTATAGTAAGCACATAAAACGTAAAAAGGAATGCATAAAAAGATCTACAAAATGGTAATGCTAGAAAATTACGAGTTACTTTGGATGGAATAATAAAATAAACCGAAAGAGTTTATGCAAAAATAAAATGGCATGCACTATGCTTATTTAAAGAAGGTCATTTTTTGAGGAAATGTCTAAAAGTATGGAATTTTCTAGGCGTTATAACTCAATTTTGATTCTTATTTATAAGCAGTTTGATTACATTCGTTGTACAAAATATGGATTTAAGGATTAGGTTAGTAGGTACAAAATTATGTCATGTTTGCTTGTAATGTTTGTAAAATTATTTATGAAGCATATTTGTCGGCCGAAGTCGGATACCAATAACAGACTCAAAACTGATATGAACAAATGGATAGAAGATAGGAAAGCAAAGCACTCAAAGGTGTAAACATTCAGTTTTTAAAATCTATTCCATGTATCAAAATGAAAGTTGGGAGTCAGGAATCTACAAATCAGCATCTTTAATGAATTGAGACTTAATTGCGCAAAAAGCGTCTATATATATCTCTTTCCAAAAGATATGACCATTTTTTTTATATTCTGTAATTTATGCACCAGAACTTAATGCCAAATAGTATTATGCCGAATATTTCCATTGCAGATTAAGATGTGTGTCATTCTGCAGATTTTGGAATATATAAGTTTAAGCTATATATATATATATAACATATTTTTTGGGGTAAAAAAACTTTAAGTTATAAGACAAGTTTAAGCTTCATTTAAATTATATTATTTTAGGTTAGGCGTTAGCGTAGTCGCAATGCCAAGTCTTTCTTTTTTTGTTTGGCTGTTTGTCCAGTAAATATATCGCGTGCAGTAAATTGTATGCAGCGTTCTTGCAAAACTTTTAAAAATCCACACAAATCCACACTTATTGGATGGTTAACTTTGCAAAGCGCCAAGAGATTTGTCTGGCTTAGGAATTGTGATTATTTGCACCAACTTTCATTTTCGTGAAAAATAGCCAAATAGAATGCAATTATTAAAAATCTGTATAAGCAGAAGTAGTGCACTTCTTGGCAAGTGTTTTTAAGGCGCGAGTGCTGGCGACTTGATGGACTTAAGATAAGGAATTAAATTTATTGTATGAGGGGCACCTCAATGTTTTAGGAATAGCAATTTACTCACAACTATGAAAATATGTGCTATAGCTACAGTAACTTTCCTTTGTATAATGCTATACTTATTTTCAGATTAATACCAGGCTGTGTCATCTGCAAAGATTGAATTTTTACTTAAAAAGCACCGGTCCCAACACCGAACACTGGGCTCGAACTATACGATTGACGGCGCCATGCGTATCTACCGGAGAGTTATCTACTTTCTGTTCAAGAGTTTTTAATGCTTCGTATGAGATACAAGGGCGTAACTAAATTTTGATTTTTGATTTTTTTTTTTTTTTTTTTTTTGCAAATATTCAAGGCTAATTTAGCTCGTAATAATATTGTGAAATAATGATATAAAACTATAAGCCACAAAACTGTTTGCATTGCTTTAGTTGCATTTAGTTTTATGCTGGTGAACATACATACATATGTAAGCCATAAAGCCTAAGCACGCAATGCTGTCGCTGCTTATTTGTAACGTATTTTTATTTTTCAAAATATTTTATACCTATGTACATATATACAATATATTGAGTGCAGCGCATACATGCAATGACGTCGTCGCACACTTTAACTTAGTATTTCCGTTGACTGAGTTTTACGCTTGTACAAGCTTCCGTGTCTTCCGCTGTTGTCCACCAGCAGCAAATAAAATAAGTATACGAAAATTACAACGGAAACAAAGAAAAAAAAAACATAAACATAATGCTAAATTATTTGAGACTAGCAAATTTGCACACGATTTTAAGCCAATACTTAGCTAGTTGGCTTAGCAAAAACAACCACCCACAATATGCGCGGATTAACTTACCAACAATTGTCTATGTATATATATATATATATATATATGGATTTATGTCTTGATTTATGCTATGGCCATATCAATGTGTGTTGTATGTACATATAAACGGCGTATGTTTGTGTGTCTTACAAATTGTAGGCTTTGTTACATGGCGCGTGCCCCAGCGATTGCACGGAAGCAAATTGCAAGCGCGCAACGCGCCAGCGCTGGCGCCTTCGTTAACGCCAGTGCATTCCGCACGAGCAAATGAGAAACGCTACATTCCAGGCTGCCGCCGCTGCCGCTGCTGCTATGGCCTGTACTTGGTTATAAAAATATTTGGCTGCACTGTGCCAGCAATCATTGTATTTTAAGACTGCCAAGTGGTCCCATCGCCTAGTTTCCAAATAGCTCCTCGCGCATTAAGTAACATGGATAATCGCAGTGTGGTGAGATTTACTTTGCTTACTTGTGGATATAAGTGCAAGCACAACGTTTTCTTCCTTTTTGTTTTTTTGTTTTTGTTTTGTCCTAAATGTAACTACAAACAATAGTTGCTGAAATATTCGGTTATTGTCATGCTGGTGCTGCTGTTTGTTGTGCAGGAAACACAAGCTGGGTATGATATGCTAGGAAACTAATAAGCTTGACTTAACCTGGTATTTATTTCTATGGCGCAGCAGTGCACAAAAGAAGAAAAAGATTGTCATACATGTGCCAGTGCACAAAAAGATTGAGAAGCATATACACACAGTGGTCAAGCATGTGCATCATCATCACAAGCCGATTGTCCTAAAGGAGGAGAAGCGTATTATACACGAGGAGCATCGTCCCATACAGATACACAATACCAAAGAGCATATACATCATCATGAAAAACATGATCATCATGAGCATCACGAGCATCATCATCCAATTGAGCAAATTGAGCAGGAGGAAGAGCATATACATCATCATCATAATTATGAGCATAAAGATGATTTTATTGGCGCTGAAGGTGGCAGCAGTGAGGAACGCTGACTATGCGTGGCTTGCACTGAGTGTGGCACTAACAACGCTAATGTAGACTGATTTACCTGAAACGTGGTCCAAAGCTCTGTGCTTAAAGGTGATTGTGACTTTGTGATGCATTAGGCTTAAGTACATTTTTTTTTTTAACATTTATGCATTAACTTACATTTAGCAGCTAATGGTGTTGAACATTTTTTTTTTTGCTTTTGTTGGCAGTAAATAAACTTGAAAATATTAACGACTATTTATTTAATCTGGCGCCAATTTGGTTTTAAAACAGCTGTTTTAGCGATAACGATAGAATGCGCTGAATTGCATGCATGCATGTTATCGATAGGCTTGCATCGCGACGGTGAATTACTCGTTGGTTAATAAGAAGAAGCAGCAGCAGGCAAAATAAATGAAAAGACATGAACGAGCAGCAGCAAAGGGAGTGAGAGTGAGTGTGCGTTACTTTGCAAAAGACAAGAAAAAAAAAATTAAGTAAAATTAAATATAATAAAGAAAAGTTTAACTTGCCGAGTAAATCGTACAGAACTGGGCAGATCATGTCTTGAAAATATAATGACAAGCCAAACTGTAGAAATTGGTGTGTGTTTTCCAACAACAGCAACTGCAATAGCAAAAACAACAACCCAAATACATGGAAAACGCTAAAACTTGGACGCATTCACGAAAACCATCGATGTGAATTGATGAAATCGCCAACGCAAAGTGCATGCAATTTGCATTGAAACACTTTCGAAAATCCAGCAGACATTTGTATTAACTAAGCGCAGCTGCATGCGCCCTGCAAACGCTTCTGTCTACAAAACCTTGCCCGTCACCTCGCCTCGCCGCGCCACGCCACGCCACGCATATCACCTCTTCTGCACCTCGTTGTATGTGTTGTCATCTCACCATACACAGTCGCGCCACACGCACACAACATAGGCTCACAATCAACAAAAACATATTCATATTCGTATACGCTTTCCCCCGGGGCTCCATCACTAGCAGCAGCAGCAGCGGCAGCTTCAACAACTAACTAACTCATCATCATTACCCGCAGCTACACTCCTCCATCTTGTGCTCATTATCCAATCAATGCAACAACTGGTCAGTCCTAACACCAAAACTAAACCAAACCAAATACAAACATAAACACAATTCTGACTAACGCACTTGACGCTGCACTGTAATCCGACTCAGCTACAATTACACAAACAAACTGCAGGCTATCAAGTAAACAAAGGCGCATTTAAGATTCATTTTACTTATTGTCTTGGCCAAAGCTTAGGCAGCGTTTTGCCAAACGCTGACACTACCAAGAGTTATTGTAAGTTGAGCATAATAGCAATGCAGTATAGGCCACCATGGGTTCGCAGACCTTGGAGATACTGCGCCAAGGCGTCTGGGCCTCGCTGACCGGCGGTTATTTTTATGATCCGCATCAAGGCGTCTTTTGCAATGTAGTACATCTCTATCTTTGGCTTTACTTGCTTTGCTCCCCCTTTGTCGCATATTTGGTAAGTCTTAAAAAAGTTAAGTGCTTCTTGTTTGTATATAATTCCATATGGCTTTTGCAGTATTTTCCAAGCACTTGGCTGACATGGTGCATTTACTGTGTGCTGACCAGCTGCACCATATTGCTGGTCAAAGTCGTAAATTTGGCCTTGCATCGTCTGTACGATCGTGCACAGACCATGTCCGAGGTGAATCTAAAAAGTCAATTTTTTAAAGTCACCAAAGAGACAGAGCCACGGTAAGCTTTAGTTTACTGCTAAAAAAAAACCAACCAGCCCACTAAAATATATCCACTGTTTATAGCGACGATGATGGCGGCATTGAAATGAAAGTAATGGGTGCAAGTGGCTCACGCATATCCGTGGAACAAGCTATTAACGAGGCCAGTGAGGAAAACAGCATTATGTCCATAGACAATGTTAACAGCATTATTGGTAAGTCGTGACACTTAACTAATAATAATGCTTCAAACCAAAACTACCTCTCTGCAGACCTCAAAGTTGATGTGCATCGTAAGAACAGTTCCGAATCCATTGAGCTCATGTTTTATGCACCCTCAATGCTATCGGGCGGCAGTCAACAGGATCAGCAATCACTTGCCGGCTCTGCTAGCGTTAGCAAATCTATACGCTCGAATAGTGCCACTACCAGTGCTGCGGCCAATAGTAATATGTCCGCTGAAATATTTAGCAGCAAATTTTTAACCGTATATCCCGAGCTGGCGGAAGCTGGTGGCAGCAGCGCAGGCAGTGCTGACGGCGGCAGCAGTGGTGGCGATAGCAACATTATTGTGCCTTCAACGCATGCACGTACGGGCCATTTGTCGCGTAAATGTTCCGAGGTCTTTAGTCGGCGACATCGCTGTAGACTGGAGCGTCAAAGCAGCCTGGATATTGCTGTTGAAGCATCTGAGCCGTCATTCAGTGCCAAGTTAATACGTAATCAATCGGATACAATAGCAACAGCCACTGCGCCCATGGGTCTGGGTGGTATACAAGTACGCAACGAAACGTTCCTACATTCACAGGTGCATGCACCGCCAGGTAAAAGTATCACTGGTGTGGCGCTCAATCGGGCGAATAACTTTCGGCAGCACATTGTTGGCAATGCCTCAAATATAACGCCCACAACAGCATCAGCTACAGCTACAACAGATGCACCGCCCAATTCGACATCATCTTCGGTTGTAGTGATTGCACCAACGGGCAGCATGAGCAGTGGCACGCGTGCCTCACGACTTCAACGACATCGTAGTTCGGAAACACACGATGAGCGTTTGAAGCATCAGAACCGCGGACTCTTTCAGCCTATACATCATCATCATCACACCGATCAGCATCATCATCAGTTGCATCAAAATGCCAGTGGTGCCAGCAGCATCGGTACTTTGGCAGTCATTGGCGGTGGCGGTATCGGTGATGTCGAGGATATGGAGCTTGGTCTGGGCAGAAGCTCTGGTGGCGTAGCGGATGCGTGTGCGCGTGCCCTACAGTCCTGGATACTTGGTAAGCATAAATGTTTACATTTAAACGGTTTGACATTCATTTCTAAACTTTACAGATTCCTCATCGGATGTTTACCTTGAGGATGACAGTTACACAAAGTCAGACTTGGGTATTGAGCAGTTGGAAGCGCAAAAGCAGCAATATCAGCATCAACAACAATTTCGTCTGCCCCACCATTATCATCATAATTTACATCATCATCTGAGCGGTACAATTATACGCAAGGATCCCACCAGCACTATGTCAGCTTTGCAATTATCAGTTGCAGCAGCGGGTAGATCCGATGTTGGCAGCATGCATGCCGAAGCTAATGCTGGTGGTAGCTCAGCTAACAATAACAACAGTGGAACCACTAGCTGCAGTGGCATGAAAAGACGACGACATTCCAACGCAACCAGCTATCATAAACAAAGTTCGCAATCTTCCAAGTCAGCGTTGTTGGCGGCCGGCCAACAGTCCAGTGGCGGTGTGCGCCGCATAAAAAGCGCTGCTTTGGAAGTACCCTGCGCACAACCATCCGTCTCAAATTTAAGTCAGCATCCAAACAGCGTTGAGGCAATCAGCGGACAGCAGCAACTGCGTAATCCATTGCCACCGCCTAGCAAGAGTCTGGTTAGAAATCAGCATCTTAATTTGTATCCTCGCCTAATGGATCAAAACTATGCGGAGGCAAGTAGTACCTGCAGCAGTTTAATATTTGGCACAGCTAGCGCTTGTGGTTCTACAACAGCGTTAATTGAGCCGCCTGTGTATCCTATTGTGGAGCATTCTGATGAAAAAACCTCGCTGGATTTGAACAACGATGAACTGGAACAAAAGCAGCCGTGTCAAGCTGCTATTTCAGTTGCAGACAACGAAGACGATGCTGACACACTTTGTAAACTTACTGCCAAAAACTCAGCCGATGTAGCGCTGGATATGGGAAACGTTGATGATGATGAGCTGGATGATGTGCCAATACGTAGACGTACGCGTGCTTTAGGCTGCAGCCAAACTCATCATAGTGCCGAGTCCGATGTAGGTGGCATACTGGCTGACGATGATGATGATGTATTTAAAGATTTTGACGATGATCTGGAGCATATTCTCACAAAGATGCAACATACACAAAATCAATTGGATGATGTGCTTAAAAGCTGTGATGGAACTACAGCGAAAGAAGCTGCGACAAGTAACATCAATGAGTCAAGCCCTGCATTTCTGGTGAACGATGACGATGATGAGGAAACAGATAACAATACGGGCTCGCGTTCACCACTGCTAAGCGATCGCAATAGGCAACAACAAAACGCACGTGAACTGGCGGCCGATAAAGCCTTACGGGATGAGCTTAAGGCAGAGGCGGCGTCTACAAGCACAATGCAGATAGCTGCACAACAAGCTCGTAGTCAGTTCATAAAAAGCGAGGCAGATTCTGGTTGCCCTTCAAGCGATTGCGAGCAAGTAAGCGCCAGTTCTAAGGATCAATTGCTAGCCAGCATAGAAAGCCAAGGACAGCACACACATATTGCTGATGAAGAACAACCATGTACCTCAAAAATGGCAACCAAAAGTCTGGGTGCTATACCAAAGGTGGTCAAGTATCGCGAAGTGGACGAGGTGCGTAACAGCGGCAGCCAGCTGCATCGCAGGCGCAGCGGAAATAATTTTAGTGCGCTTACAAGTCAATCGGCAGTCACAATTAGCGGTAGCAATTGGATAACGACACTGGCCAACCAAGCTCAGCAAGATATACAAGCCAACGAGCTGGTATTGGTAAACTCTAAGCAGCCAAAGATGACGATTGGTTCACGCAATAGCTCCTCTTCGAATTCCACGCACAGCATAAGTCTAACCGAAAGTCTCACTGCCGACATACATAAGATGCTCTGGCTAATGCACGGCGGCGCTGTAGACGAACGTGGCCGTCCCATTGCAGGCATCGCAACAGATGGCACGCCCATACCAGCTAATCCAAATATTGTGCCTCCCAACATGTCCAATGCGCACTTTCAGTTTTATCAGGACGCTATACAAGCGCTACAGAACACATATCCAAATACTTCGCTGGAGCATGCGACGCATATTGAGCGAGCGCTGGCGCGTGATAAGCTACGTCTGGATGTTAAGCAAATGTGTGAGCAAGTGGGCCTTATCGATGGCAGTGCGAGTGTTTCACAGGTGACAACTAGCACTGCATCGGCCAGTGCTGCTTCACAGCAGCCCACACTTGGTATGCTTATGTCCTCCTCCTCCGCCTTGAACTCACGAGCCACACCAGCGTTGTCGTTGCAAGGTTTGATAAATGTCATAAGCGAGCGTAATGCGGGACGCGGCATGCATGCCAATGCCTTGGACGCTTTACAACATCAGCATACAGATATTGGTGGTAGCAGTATAACCGGAGCCGGCGATGGACCCGGCACCAATGCCAGCAATCAACTCAGCCAGCCGGGCAGTAATGCCGGTGTACCAATGCTAAATGTGGATGTGCCACTTGGACCGTTCTGTGATTATTGGCGTCCGGCTTGTCTGCTGACAGCTGAAAAGCCAGCCGTTCCAAAGAGTTTCTACAAATATCGCTTTAAATGGTGTGGTCATGAGAATGAGTTTAAAATAGCCATGGATCGTTTGGAATTATTAGCTCTCTTTGATCGAGATTTGCATTGGCTGCATGTGCTCTTAGCTTGTATATTATGCACAATGGTTGCATGTCTTGGCGCTGCCATTCTACAGCACGATCACTACAAAGATTTGTGTGCATTTCTCTTTTGTGCCGTCATTGCTGGCGCACAGTACTCGTTGGTGAAAAGTGTACAACCGGATGCTGCCTCGCCGGTGCATGGATTCAACAAGACCGTAGCCTATTCCCGCGCCATTTATTTTAGTTTATGTGGTGGACTGCTCTTACTGCTAAAGCGTCTAGATGTTGCATATGCAGAACAACCGCCAAATCATTTGGTGTTCTTTGGACTGCGTTACTCTCCGGCCGATTTGGTGTCACTGCTACTGCAGGCAATGTATGTGGTGCTGCTATGTTTTCCGCTTATCTTCTCTGTAGGGCTGTGTCCACAAATCAATACATTTCTCATGTACCTGCTGGAGCAAGTGGATATGCATGTATTTGGTGGCAATGCCGCGAGCAGTCTGCTAGGTAAGTGCATTATTGCAACTTTTGCCTGACTCGTTTCATTTATATTTTTCTTGTGTTTAAGGTTCGTTTCTGTGCCTGCTGCGTTCCATACTGGCCATCATGCTTTTATATGGTCCACTTTATGCTGCCTTAGATGAGCGCCGTGGTACGCAGTACATACTCTTCTCCATCTTCTGCGCCATGCTTATACCACTGGGCTACCATTTGTCACGCTCAGCTAGCGACTTTAGTCATATTTGGCGCCTGATCAAAACGTGCATTGTGAGCACCTATAGAGATGACGAAGATGAGCTGAGCGCCAACTCGTTGAGTAAAAACTGTCAACAAATGGCCACCAGCACGCCTAAGCAGCGTGGCAAACCCAAGCAGCTAGACAATTGTCTTGATGTGAAGGAGCGACAGGAGCAGGTGTTAAGCTTATCTGCGAATAGCAATGAACACATTGAGCTAAGCTCTTTGGAAAAACTGGCAACACAAGAGGATGAAACACAAACACAGCTAGAGCACAAGCACAGCAAGTCCAAAGCCTCGTCTTTGGGTAGCTGTCAAACGTTAGGCAAAACTATCTCAAGCAGTAAGAGAGCAATTACAGCATCCAGCTCATATGCATCTATTGGAGCAGCAGAGCTGCAAACGGCCAATGAGACAGCTGAATTTCTGCCCGAAGAAGAAGGTGGCATTCGATTTCACGCGCCACCAGCAGCAGTGACTGCAGCAGCAACTGCCACGACTACTACAGAGGATGAGACAAAATCGTTGGGCGGCTCACCCAGTCATGAGCACACAGCAGCCACCGATATGGGTAATGATGTCGTCGCGCCAGTCTCTAATACAGAGCAAAAAACAGCGCCCGAGTTGCTGGCTCAAGACACCGATGACAAGATCTCGAGCTCGTCAACAACCAATCCCGGTGATATGTCCACTTTAACAGCAGGTGGTGGTACGGCCACTGATGCTACAGCCGCCGGTGCTGCCAGTGTAGAGCACACAACCGCCGATGGCAACAATAATAGTAATGAAAGTGAGCTGCCCGATCCATTGCCACGCAAGTTACAGGCTACGGTCAACACAAGGCTGAAAAACGATTGTGTAGTTATGACCCTACTGGCGGTCAGCGTGCTGGGTTTACATTGCAGCACAGTGTTTACGGTGCTGCAGCCGGATCTTAATATAGTGCTTTATGCTTTCATTGGTGCGCTTGGCATGCTTTTGCACTATGCTGTGCCCCAGATGCGAAAACATATGCCTTGGTTATGCTTTGCGCGCCCGCTACTGCGTCAAAAGGAATTTGGACAATTTGAAGTGCTTAATGCACCGCAGATCATGTGGTTTGAGAAGCTATACATCTATCTCAGCGTGCTGGAACGCAATGTGCTGTTTCCTTTGCTGGCCATTTCATCGCTGACAGCGGACTCACAGACAATTGCGGATAAGTTTGGCGTACCATGGGGCACGCTCATAGTGGCAATTTGTGCGCTCAAATGTAAGTATATCGCGTGGATCTTAACTTTTATGTGCATTAATTACCTACTTGTCATGCTTTAGTTGTGCGAAATGCTTACTCGGATCCAACGAATCAATATCTAATTGTTATATTTACGGTGTTACTTTTTCGCATCGACTTCTCAATGGCAACGGAAACCTTTATTATCGATTACTTCTTTGTGTCGCTGGCCTTTCGCAAATGTTGCGATTTTCTGCTTAAGGTAAGGCGTCAAGCAACATAGCAGCATTCACCAAGCATTCATATAAATGTTTATTTAATTTAGCTGCAATTTATTGTCACCTACATTGCACCCTGGCAGATAACATGGGGCTCCGCCTTTCATGCCTTCGCTCAGCCCTTTAGTGTACCCCATTCGGCTATGCTGTTTCTGCAGGCAGCCATTTCGGCGATACTATCCACACCGCTTAATCCGTTTTTGGGTAGCGCCATATTTTTAACCTCATATGTTAGACCCATTAAATTCTGGGAACGTGACTATAATACGCGACGCATTGATCACTCAAATACGCGTTTGAGCTCACAACTTGAGCGCGATCTGGGCGCTGATGATAACAACTTGAATAGTATTTTCTATGAGCATCTAACGCGCTCCTTACAGCATTCTCTGTGCGGTGATCTGCTAATGGGTCGTTGGGGCAATGTCAATCAGGGCGATTGCTTTGGTAAGTTCTAAGCAACAATCAGCTGCAGTACATCCTGACTTATGCCTTATTTTTCCCCAATAGTACTTGCCTCTGATGATCTTAACTGTTTGGTGCACATCATTGAGCTTGGCAATGGACTTTGCACTTTTCAAATGCGCGGCCTGGAATTTCGCGGCACTTATTGTCAACAGCGTGAGGTGGAAGCCATCACTGAAGATGTGGAAGATAACGATGGCTGCTGTTGCTGTGATCCGGGTCATTTACCACGCATGCTCAGCGCTAATGCCATGTTTTCCACGCGTTGGCTAGCCTGGCAAGTTGTTGCCGCTCAATATGTTATCGAGGGTTATTCCATATCCGATAATTTGGCCAGCGCCACGCTACAAGTCTTTGAGTATCGCAAGGTGCTCATTACCTATTATATTAAGGTAAGTTCCAGTCTAAAGTTTTGCTAGTTCTTTATTTAATTCCACAAATTTTACACCACAGAGCATCATTTACTATGTGGTAAAAAATCCTAAGCTGGAGCAATGGCTAGCGGCTGGTCCCATACAGGATGCCTTGCAGCATACATTAGGTCGCCAGTTTGTAGACCTCGATCCTATATTTAATTTTAATTTGGACGAAGACTTTGACTTTCGCGCTGTGGGCATAACACGTTCCAGCTTTTGTTATGTTTACCTTAAGTGGATAAATTTCTGCGTGGATAAACGCAAAGAGGCGCAAGCAACCAAGGATACACCAGCTACGCCAGCAGCTGGACCAGCAACAGCTACCACTGCCACTGCAACTGCACCGAATTTGACCACGTTGACTACGGCTACGGCAGCAAATGTCACAGCTGTCAACGGTCAGGATACTACAAACGCAGCCAGTACCGCCTACAATGACTCCAAAAGCACACCAAACCTGTCGACACATGGGGCCAGCAGTACACCGCAGCCCAAGTCGCAATCTCAGCAGCAGTTGCGTACAGCAAGACCCCAAAAAAGTGCTACAATGAGCGGCAGCAGCACCGTCAATGGTGCAGCCAATGACTGCTCCGCAGAGCACATGAGCAGCTCCCATTCATTTGCGAATATCTCACGGCAAACTTCTGAAAGTGCACCCGGCTTGACTGGTTACGTTACTTACATGGATCAGAATGTATTTGTCAAGCTGTCAAAGACGCCAGGTAAAACTTTTCGCAAAGAAGATTCGCCACGTGTCGATGCGCGCCTAGCTGCGGCGCAGGCAATATGTGATGCAGCAGCTGCTGCCGCAGGCAATACACCAAGTGTGACCGCTTTGCCAACACAGCGTGACCGTGAGAAACCAGTTTTGAAACTAAAGGCTGCCAGCGTAGCCAAGGATGCGCCACTTGTGTCACTCTGTCTGGCACTGGGTCTGCTGGCCCGTCGTTCCTTGGCTACTGCCTCGCATAGTTCGCTAACGGGTGTGGAGTTCTTTTTGCATGGACTGCATGCGCTCTTTAAAGGCGATTTTCGCATAACCTCGCCACGTGACGAATGGGTATTTGCGGATATGGAGCTGCTGCATGCAGTTGTGGCGCCTGCCGTTAAAATGGCACTCAAGTTACAGCAAGATCATATAACAAACCCAGACGAGTTTCTTGATCCAAATGCATTGTACGAAGCAATTGACACCTGTTCCAAGGAACTGGTCATTTCACACGAAGCAGATCCAGTGTGGCGTAGTGCTGTGCTACGTGGTGCGCCCAATTTATTGGCTCTTCGACATGTCATGGAAGATGGTTCCGATGAGTATCGTATCATACGACTAACTAAGCGTTTTCTCAGTTTTCGCGTCATCAAGCTAAATCGCGAGTGCGTGCGTGGCTTGTGGGCAGGACAGCAGCAAGAACTTATATATCTGCGAAATCGCAATCCTGAACGTGGCAGTATACAGAATGCCAAGCAGGCATTACGAAATATTATCAACTCCAGTTGTGATCAGCCCATAGGCTATCCCATATATGTCTCACCTTTGACTACATCCTATGCAGATACCAATGCACAGCTTAGCCATGTCATAGGTGGCGCCATTACCTTGGAAAGTATACGCAAAACCGTGCTGGACTGGTGGCATCGCATACGCGAGCGTTGTCGTCAAGGCTGCAGCTCGGGGTCGGCCATGGAGGCTTCAATGCAGCTAGGCACTTGCAATTTTGGTAGCGGCGGCAGCGGCGTGGGCACCGGAAGCGTAGGTGGCAATCTGGGTGGTCCTGGACCGGGTAGTAGTGCTGGCGGCGAGTCGGGCGAACTAGCTCCAGTATTTATATCAGCACCGCTTTACAATACGCTCACCGTTAATAACTACTACAATGTGAGATCTGGCAATGTGCCGGGCATGAGTGGCAGCCTGGGCGCTAGCTACGTTAGCGATAGTTTAGCCGTCGTGCGTGGTGGTTTGGCTGTCATGCCTGTAAAGCCGACATCAACTACTCTAATTGCTGGTCTTTTAAACCGTGAGCGTGATCAAGAGCGTCCTGGCGATGCAGTGGCATTACGAGAGGCAGCATCGAGCTCTGTGCGTGCCAGCAGCAGTGGACCGCGTGTACGCAGTGGACAGCAGCAAGCGGTCGCAATACGCGGCAGAGATCACGAGAGGCGTGCAACCTTGCCCATTGCCAGTGGCGGAGTAGCTGCTGGTGTAGCTGCCAGTAATGGCAGCAGTTCTACCGCTGATGTGCTACCGCAAGAACAAACGCATCCACTGGAAACGGAAAATGAGCCTATTGGTGAACTGGGCTACACCAGCAGTCCACGTTTTACCAAGCTTTCCTCTTCGTCTGGCAGCCTAGGCATAGGAAATATAATAACTACTCCTGGTGACTATCCACGCAAGACCAAGGGCCCCATATGTCTAACTGCTGCGGCGCTGGTCAGCGAGACAAACGCAACAATGCAGCCACGTAAACCGCGCATAGAGATATTCAAAAAGGTGATCATTGTGGACGATACGGGTGTAAGTTGATGACTTGCTGTTTAGTTGATGGCTCTTTGTATGCTTCTTTATCTTGCATCCCTTTCAGATCTATGATTGCCTGGACATTATTGATGCCGTTGTATGGCCTAGTGAACGCATGCGCGCTAATGGAGGACGCTTAAGTTGGAAGGATTGGGAGCCCACCGCTGGCATGGTTGGCCATGTGGTACACTGCTGGGTGCCAAATCATGCTGATGTGCGCTTTCGTTCACATGTCAATCGTTGTGTTTATCTGATAGAAATTGGTGAGCATTATGTGCCCGTTGAGGAGCTGGGCTTGCGTGAATACAATCAAATCATGGGCAGCTGCGAAGAAATGGCCAATTCACGACGCAGCTCTATACAACGCGATTTTCATGAGTATAATTTGCAACTTAAGTTGGCTGGCCTGACACCCATCATTGGCGGTGGCAGCAGCATTGAATCCAATAAGTCGCATAAACCCAAAATACAGGCAGTCAGCAGCAGCAGCTCTGAAGACGTGGACGACGATGATGATGATGATGCCAGTGGCGCACAAGCAACTGCAGCAATGGCAAGCAGCGAGGCTGGCATTAATCTAATGAACTTTAATAGGCTGCTTAAAATGTGGAAACTCATAGCGGATAAGAAGAAACAAGCAGCCGCCGCTGGTAATTTGGATGTTGATGCTGCCGATGCATTTGAAGGTTTCGACTATTCCGGTGAGTTGTCGGAGGAATTGCTAATGCAGCTGAACGAGAGCAGCAGACTAGAGCAAGCGGAGCTAACAGAGCACGAAACTGAGGCAAATGTACCAATAGCGGCCAAGGTGGTTATAACTGAAGTCGATAGTGAACAGGAGAAAGAAGCTGATATGCTGGTGGAATGTGCGCATGCTGAAACAGCTGAGAGTATTGTGCCGGTAATTGTGCCTATGGAGGAAATTGTAATGCCTGTGGCAGAAGAGCCAGCAATACCAAGTAGTCTGCCAGCTACACCGCCAGCGCACGACGAGCAGCAAGCAACAATTAAATCGAATGCTGCTGAGCCAGTCATTGTTGACACTGAAAAGTGCAATGAACTCAAGTTAAGCTAAGCGAATTGTGGCAGCGAATCTGCAGTACAACACAAATGTGAACACAAAGTGTGGCAGCTGAAATGTGCTGGAAAGCAATGGAAGAGCATTTGATGTAAACATATATGTTGCTCACACACAGACAAGTATATATGTGTATGTATGTACATAGTTATATTAAATGCTTTCTGAGCTGCAGTCAAATTTATTTTTTTTGCTTATAATTAATAAAGGCTGCACCAAAATGTAAATTGCATTAAGTAAAACGTATGTATGTGTGTATGTGTGAGCTGCTATAGCTTTTTTAAATATTTTTGTCTAAAACAATTCCGAAAAACATAAGAAAACCTACCAATATATGTATAAATATTTACGTCAGAAAAAAAGAAAAGAAAAATTACTTCCAATAAATCAGTAAATAGTTTTTAAAACGACTGCGTTTAGTTAAGTAACAAAGTAAAATATGTAAAAACCAATATAAATATATGTGTATATAGATTTGTTATATCAGCGTATATACATGTGTATGTATATATTACATAGCATAATTTAAAGGTTTGATTAGCTTTTCCACTAAAAAAAATTCAAACATATTCATATATATATACAAAGATTTAGCTATGCTTATACATGTTATATATATATATATAATACAGCGCGTTATACAGCAAATATACAAACGAAAAACAATTTCAAATTAAGCAAAAACACATTTAGTATTAATAACAAATTATTGTAAACAAAAAAGAGTTTAAACTTTTCTATTTTTTTCCCCACTTTCTAACATAGCCAATAATATGAAGCAAAACAAAGAATTTATATTAACTAACAAGTAACGAAACACAAAACATCCCAAATTTATTGTTAATATTAAAACATAAAAACTATCAATAAAATACGTACATTTAAACGTACAAGCATAATTTAAATAATTACATATGTTTATGCTAAGCAGGCAGAGGCAGAGTATGCTAAAAAAGAAAACAAAACGAAACTAACATTTTAAAACAATTTTAATTTAAGTAACTCAAAAAAAAAAAAAACAAGTAAACAAAGTTGCTGATAAACAAAAACAAAAAAAAATGTTGATTATAAACATAATTATAATAATATGTTGGTGAATTTGAAGATGAAAAGCTCTCACGTTGCCTTAATAAATTAGACTGATAAATATAAAAACCAAACAAAAATTATAAACTTGTAAAACTATAAAAAAAATTAATGTATATAGCTTTTAAAACTACAAAATTAACAACAAAAAAAAACATTGCAGCATATACAAAAAAACTGCTAAAAAAACAAACAAAATGCCTGTGCAGAACTGAAAACAAAATAACTCAGCTATGCAGGCATGCAGTTCTCTGTATATATTAGTTAATGCAAATATAAAAATATATATAAAACATTTAAAAAATTTAACAGAAAACAGCGCACGAACAAAATGTTTGCAAAAAAAAAAAATAATAATAATGACCGCAATTAGTTATGTACGTATTTAAATTATCATTTTATATAATTTCTGCCACAACTGTTTCAGAATTTGTCATTTTTTTTATATAAATATATAAAAACTATTTAAATAACATTAAATTCAAACTTTAAACACAAAATTGTTGTATGTATGTTGTTTGAAACACACCTAGCCCTAGCCAATCTCTCAAACGCATACACAAAAAATATGTAAAAAAAAATATATATGAAAACAATAAAAAAAATACATAAATACAAATATTGCAATAAAATATTTTAAAATTATATTACAAACTAAATATACAAAACAAAACAAAAGAAATTAAATAATAAACATATATATATATATTGTATTTAAAAAGAAAAACAAATTCATAAATCAACTATCAAAAAATTAGCTGTTAATAACATTTGGAATTCCCCCCACTACATTTTTATTTCAACTTAAATATGTAATATGTATTTATAAAATATGAAAATTACAATAAAAAATGAAAATTGTTATACAAAGTTTACGTTTCTTCAATATCTAGGCAGAGTTTTTGTACATTTGAGTTCTCCGTCTGGCCTTTCGGACTGGATATTATTATGAAAGATATGGAGAGATGCTTTCGAAAAGTTGGTTACTCTAGCTCTTACCAGCTTTGAGATCTAGGCGATTATACAGACGGATCGACATAGACGGCTATATCAGCTTCTCTTATCACTTGGATCACGTTTTGAATAACTTTGCGAGATCTCTACATTTCCTACATTTTCGGCCGGCACAAACTTAGTATACCCTTTGTAACATATTGTAGAAGGTATATAATTTTTTGTATTAAATCAATTTTAAAAATCGGAAAACTAATATAAGCTGCAATCCCCTTGTATAACAAGTTTTTTTTTCCGAAAAGTTTACTCCTTTAGCTCCTACCATCTCTGAGATCTAGGCGTTTATACAGACGGATCGATATCAACTTCTCTAGTAACCCATACCCAGACTAGGTAACTTTGCAGGAACTCTAACGCTTCCTACATTTTCGGCCTGATCATACTTACATAATATGCCCTTCCTACGGAGTATGCAAATTTTATATTAAAAAAAATTATAAAATGCATCCACTTGGATAAGCCTCTTAGTCACTTACCATCTCTAAGATCTATGCGTTTATACAGACCAATCGGTGTAGATGGCTATTGCAACTTCTCTCGTAATCCATATCCAGATCATGCATTAGGTAACTTTGGGGATTCTTTTACATTTTCTATGTCTTCATACAAATCATATATAGAATTTTATATAAGAAAAATTAAGAAATGCATCTGCTTCGTTAAGTTTGAGCTTTTTCTGGGCCTTTCAGTCACTTACCATCTCTGAAATCTGATCGTTCATACAGACGAACCGGCGAAGATGGCTACATCAGACTTTAGGCAACTTTGTGTGCTCATCGAGGTTTCCCCAACTTTTCGGCTTGCACAAAACTAATATGTTCCAAAAATAAACTTGCATCCTTACGGCTACTAACAAAAAAATGGTTGCTACGGCACTAATCAACTCTGAGTTGTAGGCGTTTATACGGACGAACGGTCTTAAAGATTTCCTAATTTCTCGGCGTACACCAACTTAATATGCGATTCGTAACATTTGCTACAAATTATTCAAGGAATTGTTATTGTTGTAGCTATCTCAGGAAGCACCAAGTATGTGGATTGTCAGGGGAATATGAAAATACAGAGTGTCTCAACTCCTAGTTAGAAAAACGGCAGTGACTTAGGGAGAAATCCTATTCAGTTCCAGAAAGCAAGCTGCCTCGACTGGATTAGTCCATAATGAGGAGGGCGTGAGTCTGGTGGATGTGGCCAGACACTTGAAAAGTTGTTGGGTGGTGTGTGGGCTGCAGCCGCATTTGAGACAGGAGTCAACAACTTCTGCGTTAACACGCGCTAGGTGGCTGTTTAAGTGCTTTGAGTAACCTGAGCGGAGTTGGGTCAGGCCTAGGAGTTGTAGCCGAGGTAAAGAGATCTCGGACTTGTAGAGGGGGGTGCCCTGTGGCCCAAGACTGGGTTCGGTCTTGCTGAGGAGACTACTACTATGTGTGGATAATTCGAAGCCTGTGCTTGATGTTAAGTGAGAGAAGAGCTACATTAGAAATGACAGGTAGCTCACTGCGGATATCAATATGGACAGGGGTAGGTCTCTCTGACAGGGGTTTTAGTAGTGTGGAGTAGTGTTGCTGGGAAGTAGGGGAAGTCTTAAGAAGGAATTGCCTAGACAACAAACGGCAGTGATCTTTAACAGTTTGAATGCCCACTTCTTGGTGGAAATGGTCCCCATGCGTGATTGCGTGACAGCCCGTGGCAACACGCAGAGCTGCGTTTTGCGTTCACGGAGTTGTTATTGGGTGTTCTGTTTACAAGTTCAGCGTAGTTCGTTTAATGGATTGTTTTTTTTTTTTTTTTTTTTTGAACTCAGCACACTTTCAGGCAAATCGATGACTTTCAGTCAAAACGAACAACATTAAGTTACATTTTACAATATTCATTAACATTTCTTAATCAAATTAACAAGTTTCAATTATTGGCTATTTTTTTTTGGACATTCGTTGACTCGCTGAAATGGCCCGACTTATCGCACTTGTAATTGCAATTATACTCAATACAGTTTTGGGCTTTTCGTACTACTCCATGTGGGCAAAGCGCGCTCCAACACCAGGGCTAAGTAAATGGTTGTTCGTAGCCAGTGTGAGTACTCTGCTTAAGGACGTGCAAATTATACCGGATTGTGTGCGCCATAGTCTATCAAGTTCCTTGCTTGCCATGGAGGCTAGTATTTGTTATCTTACCTTGGATTTGCTACAATTGGTCATTTGGCTACGCATTGAGAATGTCTGTCATTCCGCCATACTGGGAGTACTGCAGAGTTTCTGCATGAGAAAGAGTATTTTTCTGATGTGCGAATATTGGCTACTTGCGCTGATGACCACTGTAATTGGGCTGTGCATGCTCTGCCTGAGTTTGTGGGCCACCGGGCTCTCTGAGCAGCTAAATGATCGGTTTCTACTCTTGCGTGATCGAATTGAGCATTTGATGAAAGATGGTATTGGGCATGTGAGTGATGTAAAAAAAGCAACGTTCGCACCCAACCGTGAGGTGCAAACAGATGCAACAGATTCAGACGATGGACGAATGGTTGAATTCAAGGAGGCTCAAGAAGTATCAAGCAAGTACTAAAATTGAGGGAACTAAAAATTTACCAAATCAAAAACCATAAACTAGGAATTGTCGACTAACTAGTCAATGATTGTTGTGGCGGTAACAAGGATTAAAGCAGGCCATGTGAAAAAATTTTAAAGTGTATTTGTTGATCTTCAAAGAATGATTTTACATTAAAGTTCCGGATGTCCATGATGGCCAGGAATTCTATACGTGCTTTTTTTTTTTGTTGTTTAGCTAGCCATTGTGATTGTGTTTATGTCCATCACTGGACCATATACTAAATGAACGCTAAGTTGACTCTTTTTAAGGCTAGAGATAGAGTTTAGTTGGTATAGAAGCTAGTGGTGGTACTTTTTGCATCACAACGTTAGTCGGGACTACTAACACTAACAAAGCCCTGGAAAAGTATCAAGCACCATGATAAACTCTACCTAGTGTAAGAGGCCACTAAAAGAGAGTTACTCAGATGCAGGCAACCTTACCCCATCCTATTGAGCCTAAGGCATGATCTCAACAACATAAAGATCTTTCAAAAATCAGTGTTTGCGTTTGGTTACCGGCTTACCAATCCGCAGATGTTGTAACACAAGTGCAGCAGCTTGGGTTATGTCGCGGACGGTTAGAGGAGGACCTATCTTTCCTTGCAGTGACCAGCTGTAGCAGGCTCTTTGCGTTGAATCCGGCATATCTTGCTTATGCATGAAGAAGTTCCAGCAAAGATGGTGTACGATGCCATAGCAAAGGTAGAAGGTGGCAGGGGACCGCCGAAACTGCACTAAAACAACCTAGTAGAGAGGAATCTACCTTCTCTTGGTATAACCAGCTAGAGAAACGCTAGAGGTTGCCTGTAATCCAATAATGGGCTGTAATGGCTACCTAAAGTGAAATAAGGCACAAGTTCCAAAAAATTAATATTTCAAATGACGCTATGCTTGTGGAAGAACATTGTAATCACCTCAGGAGTAGCAAAAGCGTACCCGGTATGGGGTAATCAACCGGAAAAGACGAACACATTTTTGGATGATGTCTAGGATTGGAATCCCAGCTTGCATAGGTACACCCCACGAGGCGCATAAGCGAACCCGAAAATAAAAAAAAATAAAACCAGGGCAGAACACATTTTCGTAGTAGCTTCGTGCCAAAACGTATAAACCTAGAGCTATGTTTTTTATATCGATTCATGATAATTTCGCTTGCATTCTTCAGGATCTTAAAACCCTGATAATATATATATATATATATATATATATATATATATATACCCTTATGTGTAACTGTATAACTTTGCTTCCAATAATTGGAGGGTTTATTGTAGAAACTAGGTTTCATTTGATGAAATACTGGCCTTATCTTCCCACAATCTTTCTGGCAGCTTGCGGGTGCTGCGACGGAGAAAAGGCTCAACTTACGAGATGGTCCAAGTATCAATCTAATTTTTGATTTCTTTGGAAATGAAAATGCTGACGAGGTAACGCCTCAACTGCGTTCGGTATCGAGACCCTGTGGTGGTATATATCACACCCAGCTGGTCTTACTTAATGCGAAACATGATTAAGCGCCATGAATGTATTGACATTTGTAATTACCCAGGGAAGCAGATGAACAAAAGCAACTTGGAGACGGTGAAAGGCCTTCATAGAGGCCCTAAGTTCCCAAGTGGAATTATATGGAAAAAATAAATGCCCCAAATACCCTGTCAATGTAGGACCAAGCCGTGAAAACGACAAAAGCGCACAGTTACCTTATAGCAGCTGTTTGGAATAGATTTCTGGGATAGCAGAAGCGTTGGATGCTCATGAGTGGGCCTACGCCCTGCAGTATTGCGACCCCCAAGTGCGCCCTTTCTACTAGTTCAAGTTTAATGTTCTCAGCAATTGAGTCAGACCAGTTTGCGAGATATGCATCAGGTCCTACTCACTGAGCATGTAGTTGCCTTGCTAGGCTTTGCCCTCCTTCGTACCAGGGCTGAGCAGTTAGTGATTAGGTATTCATTCCATTGACTCGACATCCTGCTTACAGAATCCACATATTCTGTTGCTAAAAAGACCCATTTTGTGCAAATGGTGCAATGGTGGCCTGTCAACGCTCCAATAAGCTGTGTCCTACTTATGAATAGAGCTTCCTTAGCTGCTCTGGGTCCTCTAGATTGTTCCAGTGCCTTCTATACATTTATTAATGTCAGTTTCAGTCTGTTAGTGGAGTAACCCAACACCGGACTGGGTTCTACAAACAGTAATATTTGTTTTCAAAAATGTTGAGCTTCTATGGAAGTGCATGCCGCAGCACCCGCACTGACTTCCCTCTATTTTGCCTACAAAAATTATTTATAAATTGTTTCTAATTATTGACATACTTGTTTTGCTTTGCCTTAGACACGCGCAAATAAGCTAGATTAATTAATTTTGAACTTGCTAATTTGTTTTTAATCAATTAATATTTTCTGGAAAATTAATGAACTTAGCTTGAACTTAAATAATGCAATCAAAACAATTTGTTTAATCAACAAAAAAATTCGAACTACAAAAACGAAATAAAAGCGAACGCATTTAGTTAGTTGCAAACAACAAAATGAGAGTTATATACATTTTGCTACACTTTATGTGCCTAACGTGCCTATTTGCCAGTAATACAAGCTATTTAGTGTACGACGACATTTATAGGTGCATCAAATTGTATTGCAAACAAATGGAAACTACAGCATGCTCACAATTATTGTACAAATTGAATTCACCGGATTATAGAGAGTTTTTAGTAAACAATTCTTACCGAGTCCTAAGTCCGGACGAATTCTGTGAAAAAACATCTTGAACAAATGTAAAATAGTTAAAAAAAAAAAAAAACAAAAATAAATAAACCAACAGCTTAATTTCTCAACACTTTCAACATATTTACAGCGTGCTGCTTTCGTATACAAATAACTTAAAAATATATTTAACTTAAATCCTGCTCAGGTTTTGGCGGCCAGATGGGCGCTAACTCACTAAGCGCCACTTCATACAACAAGCTCTGATACTCCTCCAGCAAAACTGTTGAAAAAAAATAAAATAAAAATGAATTTTTAAATAAACAAATATAAGCTACTGCGTTTCGCTTACAGTTGGGTTCCTTCTGCCACTTGTCCAGCAAAGCTGAAAGTGAGCAAATTTGCGCATTTATCAGCGCGCGCTTAAAACGCAAAACCTTATCATTCATATTGGACCAACTTTTAATCAACGAGGCTGGCGTGGATCTTAACTTCGGCTTAAAGGCGACTAGCTTTGGGCAAACGCTGCCCTCCAGCAGAAACATTCCAAAGTAGCTGAAAAAAAAGTTGCATTAATGGCTGCCCAAACGCAACTTCTTCATGTCTAACTCACCAGCATGCCTTTTCGCTGCATGGCATTTCAATCTCAGTCAGCGGCAGCTCCCAGGCCGTTTTGCCAAAAGTTGCCTCCACAAAGCAATAGATTTTGCCATCTTTGGCATTATAACGCGGCGTTGGATCCTCGCGCACCTGCTGTATATTGCATAGCAGTGGCACATAAAGCAGTAGCCACTCCGGCTCTATGGCTGTTATGCCGCGTATAAACATTTTCGTTGTGTCACCATGCTGCAGCTCGTAGGCCTCTTGATACACAATCCACTCGGGCGTTTTTTGCTTTAACACCGAGGAGGCATGCAAAAACACCGCATCCACCATATCCGCGCAGTTATAGGCATACTTAAGACGACGTTTTTCATCCTTGTCGGCTATTTCAGCCA
Source organism: Chymomyza procnemis (assembly GCA_035046065.1). Taxonomy (NCBI): domain Eukaryota; kingdom Metazoa; phylum Arthropoda; class Insecta; order Diptera; family Drosophilidae; genus Chymomyza; species Chymomyza procnemis. The sequence goes on from JAWNOJ010000021.1 coordinate 26,393,192, forward strand.
GTGGCACTTTACGTGCCACATGATCGCCCATGCCCGCTAGTAAAATTTGACGCAGAAAACGCGCCTGTGCATCGGTCGGCGGCTTAAGTTCGGGGTCTATGCTCAGATCTGCATTGCTGACATTGAGATTTATCTCATTGGTTAGCTGCACGCGTAGCTTGCGCACCTCACTAATTGCTTTTTTACGCAGTCCGTTTGTGGCACAAAACGCATCCAATTGGCCTTTGGAGTATGCATATTCCGCAGCGCCTACAGCGCGCAGCAAGATCATGGGATCACCAAGCAGTTGATAATTGCCGCCAGCCGCCCAGCTTTGTCGCTTCTTATAGTATCTATTGGATGTGGGTGCCACATCATCATCACGTTCCACGCCCGTTTCAACAAGCACCTCCTGCACGGACAGCGCTGCCACTAGCAGCACAGTATAGGGCAACAGTTGCTGTTGATGTGAGAGTGCTAGCATTTTGCCAAAACGCGGTGAGACCGGAAAACGTGAGATGACCTGACCCAGTTTGGTCACAGCGGGCGGCACATCTTTGCTAGTATCTTCGCGTTTCTGTAGTGCACCAAGCACAGTCAGACGATGCTCAGCAGCCTGTAACTGCAACTCATCGGGCGATGTGGGAAATGGAAAATGTACTACACGATCAATGCCCATGCAGCGCATTTGCAACATTAAATCATCTACAGGTTTCTTTTGTATATCGGGCATGCTAAAGTCCTCGAATATGTCATTATACACAGCGCTGGAATACAGTCTATAGCAGTGTCCTGCGCTTACACGGCCAGCACGACCGGCGCGCTGATCTGCTGATGCTTTAGAGGTAAAGGTTACCACAAAAGCGCTAACGCCGGTAATCTTGTCATAGAGACGTGTTTTCTGTCGCCCACAATCAACCACATACTTCATCTGTGGTATGGTTAGCGAGGTTTCCGCCACGTTTGTGCTAACTACGCATAGGCGACATCCTGGCGGCACAGGCTGAAATATGCGATTTTGTTTTTCTGAAGAGAGTAATGAATACAGCGGCAAAACCCATAGCGGTTGCTTGCTATTAACGCCGACCTCAGCCAAAGTGGAATCCAACGCCGTATCAGTTTCATCTTCAATATCCGATTCCTCTTCATCGGCTTGTTCATGCATGTCCGCCTCTGTATCATCACCGGGCAGCTTGTAGTCATCTAAATTTATTTTTGGCAGCGAGATTTGTGTGAGAAACTTTTTCTTAGACTTGCGTATGTTACGTATGACACGTTTTATATCGAATTCATGCTCTTCTTCGTTATTGACATTATCTGGCTCCTGTTCCTGCTTATCATACTCGGGCTGCTCGTTGTTAGCCTTTTCTTCTGACTGCTCCGTACTTGCTGGTTTATAGGGAAAAGTGCGACGTAGTTTGCGTACCAGCTGATTGACTTCCTGCTGTCCAGTGACAAAGATTAAAATACCGCCCTCCGGCAGTTGTGAATGTATTTTAAGCGTTTTACGATAAGCCTCTGCCACATAATCATCTGGCGTGTGCTTTTGAAAGTGAATGGTCACCGGAAACTGGCGTGCTTCCACTTTAAGCACCGGTGGTGGCACTTTAAACAGTCGCGTGTTTTCCGTAAAATCACTAACACGTAATGTAGCCGACATAATGATTAGTTTAAGCGGATTACCACGTTTATAGCGCAAAGGCACTATGCGTGAGAGCAGACCCACCAAGATATCCGTATAAACGCTACGTTCATGCGCCTCGTCTAGTATTATAACCGAGTACTTGTTCAAGAGAAAATCACTTTCGATTTCCTTCAACAGCACACCATCGGTCATGAATTTTATGCGCGTGGCTGGTGTTACATTACCCTCAAAGCGTATAAGATATGATACTTCGTTAGAGGACAAATTCATTTCATGTGCCACACGCTTGGACATGGCAATAGCAGCAACGCGTCGCGGTTCGGTTACGCCTATAAGTTTGTGTTGCGCATAGCCTGCCTCATAGAGAAACTGTGGTATTTGTGTTGTCTTGCCGGAACCAGTTTCGCCCGCAATAATGACAATGGGATTCTCATTAATGGCCTCCATAACCTGTTGCTCCTCACCCAAGATCGGCAATCTTAAGCGTGCAGCTTGTACTTCGGCGCTTCGATCTACCGGCGTATAAACAGTGCGATGTATGGGATATGTTGGTGCTGTTGTCGCTGCAGTTGCCTTTGATGTGGCAGGCTTGGAGGTGAACTTGTTGTCTATAGCTGCTATTGCAGGTACTGCAGCTACAGATTTTGCTTGTATTGTGTCCACTTCATTATTTTCACTTTCAGACTCACTGCTGCTGGACTCACTACTCGTTGCTTCTTCAGCAGTTACACCAATTATATTTGGATTCTTGCGTTTAGCTTCCTCTTCTTCTTGCTCCTCTATAAGCAGCTTACGCTTGGCAGCACCTTTTATAGCATTGACGCGTGTGCTGCTTGTTGCACTGGCCTGCACTTGTGCTTGTCTTTCCTTCTTCTTGGCCAAGTACTCATCAAGTGTGGGCAAGCGTTTAAGACCAACAGTTTGTACTTGACTAATCGAGGTGTATTGCTGCAGCTCAGCACTGGGTATTTGCACAGCAGCCAAATCATCCAAAAGCTGTGCGCGCTGCGGTTTCAATGAAGATTTTAGCTAAAAGTTTACAAAACATGGGTAACCAACTTACGCCTTCCTTCTTTTTCTTCTTGTCCACAATAGACTGCAAATGTTTGCGTTGCTTTTTTGTTAGAATTTTAATATTCTGCTTTTTCTCCACTTTAACTTTAGTGGCACGTTTTTGAGAGGGTAAAACCAGTGCGTTGGCCTCATCATAGCCGGCTGTAATGCCTTTGCTGCCGGCGACATCCTCTACATTTATTTTAATCTAGAAATATGCATAATTAAATTAAAGTCGTTGCTGCAGACATTATAAATTATAACAACTTACATGCTTGGTGGCCGAGTTGTCCACAACGGTTTGCGGATTTTGTCGCGCCTTGGCGTTATACACTTTCTTGCCCATTTTGTTGTTAAATAAAAATATACAAATATGTTTACATTTATACTTATCAAAAGACCAAGTTTAAATGGCAACACGTGTGAGAGCGATGTGGTAGTCTCTTTGCAGACATATCGGCATATCGATATGTTCAACACGTTAGCTATCGATAGTTTGTTTTGTAGCTTGCAAACAAGTTGTCAGCACGTAAAGATTCAGCTTTTTCATAATTGAAAATTTTATATTATCAAATGTTCTTATATACTGAATTCTTGTAACTGATAGAAGTGTACTATAAGAACTCTTCATGTTTTTTTTTTGTGTCGTATAAGCGAATAACGCTAATAGTAGTTGTTTAAGCGTGTCTAACAAACTGTTGTTAGCCCGGTAAGTGCAGTAAGCGCAACACAAAGTAGTCTCACACATAGATGGTCTCGAAGAACAATTTGCAACAAAACCGGACAATGCAGATGCAGCAACAACGTTTCAACAATGTGCGCGCCAACATCGCTCCATATAGAAAGCCCTTCAGACCTCAGGCCCCAATGGGCAACAAACAATTGATGTATTCGTCGTGCCAGATGCCTAGCGACCCACTATATATAGATTTCAATAATCCCACACCATTACCACAAGTGACACAGCAAAACAGTAATGTCGCTGACAATGCCAGAGATGGGGCACACTCCAAAAAGAAGTCAGGTAAGGGAAAAACGCAAAAAGGTAAGCAGCCGCCGTATGACACGCAATACGCTGCAGGCAATATGAATTTTGGCGTTAGCGACAAGTCTTGGCAGCACAATCAGCGATTCCCTCCAAATAATCGTTTTATGAGCAACAACAATGGCATTGGCATGCAGCGCAATGCTGTGGCCTTTAATAGAGTACAAATGGCTAGACCACCGAATCGTGCACGTCCTATGCTGCCACCAATGGGCCCACGTGGCGCAGCTGGCGTACATATGCCGCCATATCCACCGATGCCTTTTCAACCACCGATGCCACCAATGCGTTGCCCCATGCCGCCGCCACCACCAATGGGCGGTCCAATGCCACCGCGTCCGCCATTTATGCGCCGCAATTCACGTGGTCCACCACCGAATCATCAGCTGCCACCGATAATGCCGCCACATATGTTGGGTCCACGTCTGCCACCACGTGTCATGCTACCTGGTGCTCCCTACAATCTGGCTCCTGGTGCCAATATAATGCATATGAATGGCGCTTTAAATGGTGGTAAAATTAAAAAACCCAATCCTAAGTTAATCAAGCAGGTGGTTAAGGGTAAAAGCACCATAAAAACGTTGAAAAACCTAGTAAATCAATATCCCATTGATAAACCCTGGGTAACGCAAGAAATACAAGCTGAATATGAGAAGAAAACAAGCATTGAGGATCGCCTAAAGGGACACAAAGACGATGAGCTTTTTGCTCAATTCAAATTGCAGCGCGATAAGTTTGTGTCCATGTATGAGGCAGCACGTGAGCAATACCTAAAGCAGGAGGCTGCATCTGTTATGGCCAAGGTAATCACTATTAAATGAAATAATATACATATTATTTTTGTGCTACTGAAACAAGCTGAAGAGCTAGTGGTAAATGTTGTCTAGATTTTCGTAAACGAAATTCAAATTTCTATAAACTGCAACGGAAATTTGAAATTACAATTGAAGTTTATAGAATATTTGGGTAAAAAGGTTACTTTAGAGTTTTACTTGAAACTTGCTCAACTTAAGCGGAAAAATAACAACAAAAAACTTACAACTCTTGAACAAAATAACGTTAGTTGCTTTAATATTATGTAAATTACTTGGCAATATTTTATTTGCAGGATGCCAAAGACAAAAATGCAAATTCAAATCAGAACGTTAAGGTCGGAAATGCAAATGATGCAACAAAACCAAATCCAAATTCAATTAAAACCGAATTAAATGTAAATGCAATGCAGCAGCAACAAAACAAGGCTGAACAATAGAGCACAGAATAAAAAGAATTTAACTTTATACGCAGGACATTAATTTATAAAACCGAAAAATGATTGAGTGACAAAATAGTTAAAATCCAAATTTAATAGTCAAAGCCAAAAAAAAAACTAAATTATCAATTTTGTTTAAGCTTAAAAATTTTATTTGGAAAAATATAATAAATAAATGTAAATGTTAACAATAATAATAATAAACAATAAGTTTGCAATTTTTAAACTTATTGTATTAAACTGCAAAAGTAAAAATTAAAAATTGTTTTGCCGAATATTATGAAAATTGCAATAATAATTGAAATTTGTTCAATATAAATGTTTATGTCATAGTCCAACATTTTGTTTGGAAAATTAAAAATTAATTTAAGCAAACAACAACAGCAAATGTTCAATGTTTGAAACGTAGCCATTGTGCAGTATATAAATATTTTCTTTTGCTTAATTGTATTTTTAAATTTAATATTAAAAATAAACAATTAAGTTCATATGTTAGACTAAAAGCAAAAAAAAGGAAAGCAAATTATGTGAATTGTATGCATCTTCGATTTGATTTTGAGTTTTTCCACGTCACACTAAATGTTTAATAATATTTACTATCTATCTATCCAAATGAGCGTTCCACTTATGTACATAATTTTTGCCTAATGTTGTTTAATTTTTTATGTAAGTTATATATGCTTAAAACAAATACATACATGTACTAAATGCAATTGCTGCGTATACGTTAAAAACTTATTAATTTATTTAAACTTAACTCTTGCATACTACTGGGCTATATATATAAACTATATTATACATATGTACAATATAATTGCGTATAATGTTCAATTTGTATAAAGTTTTTTGTTGTTTTAGTTAGGCTAGCTAGTGGCTAAAATCACATCAAAAGTTCAACTTGTTCTTGTCACTGGCCGCCCAGTTGATGTAGCACAGCTACACGGCCACGACGCCAGCACACTTGGGCTCAACTTACTGTAGCAGTAGCTATGCTTATGCCACAATAATGCTGACCCATAAGCATAGCTTGAGCAAGTAAACAACTACTATATAGGTTACCTGGCCCAGAGGGCTACACCGCTTAAGTATTTAGCCTATTGCTTTAAACAGCAACTATTAATTACCTATTACGAAAATCCCCAAACGCTCCTCTACCATACCACCCATTATCTCAACCACCACCCTCCCAAAATCATGCCCAACGAGTTATATACTATTTATATACACAAATGTTTTATTATTACTTTTGAGAATAAAAACTATAAAACGCACCTGATATTCCAACAAATTGTTATTACTTTGAAAATAAGTTTGCAAACATTTTGTAGCCATAATTGTCTTAATCATCATGATGGCCCAATAGCCGACACTATATAAACGCCAGTGGGCCATGAGTAAGCTGTATGCATTAGAATGCAGCTGGATACGCATAGCGGTGTCAGCTATCACTGGAAGGTCTGGCAGTTTATGGGCATTTTGAAACCCAAAACTGTCTCAAGGCCTCTCTATAAACTCTACGCCATAATTCTCAATATTCTGGTAACATTGGTTTTTCCCATATCGCTGCTGGCCAAGCTCGTTTTTACGCACAATCTGCAAACACTATGTGAGAATCTAACCATTACCATTACCGATGTCGTTGCAAATCTCAAGTTTTTTAATGTATTTCTGGTTCGTCGTCAATTGCATGAGATTAAGCTGTTGCTGCAACATTTGGACAAACGCGCCATGGCTGTGCACAATGCAGAAGAGTTGGATGTGCTTCAGGCGGCAGTGAACACGGCTCGCAAAGCTTTTCGCATCTTTGCGAGCATTTTTATGATTGGCAATACGTTAAGCTGCTTTCGTGTGGTAGTGGCTAAGCAACGTATGCTGCTCTATCCGGCCTGGTTTGGCATCGATTGGCAGCAATCCGATACCAACTACATCATCATCTGTACATATCAACTATTTGGTTTGCTGGTGCAGTCCATTCAACAGTGTGCCAATGATTCGTATCCGCCTGCGTATTTGTGCATAGCAACGGCGCACATGCGTGCACTGGAGCTACGTGTGCGACGTATAGGCCATGAACGGCAGCGCTTGACGCGTAACAGGCTGCAGCGTCTCTATTCACATTTGTCCACCAATGCTGAACTGGTAGCATGCATCAAAGACTTTTCAGCTGTGCTCAGGTAAGGAAAACATACAAAAACGCCACTGAGCACTCTCGACGAGACATACGTTAAGATTTGTACTTACAAATAAGTAATTAGTGACATTTGGACAAAACGCTTCTTAGTATAGAGTGGTAGCGTATGGTTCGATTGCTGCAGCAGGAGTGGTACATTTTGCATGATTAGCAGACAGCCATTAACTGTAGATGGCGGTACTTTCAAATAGCAATTAATATAGAGAATGTGGCCTTCCACATCTACTGTGATGCCGCAAAAGACTATATTATTTTGAACTACTTTTCAGACTACGTAGTATCATTCAGAAAATACTATCTATTGCTTGTCTGGTGCAATTTATTTGCTCCGGCCTTGTGCAGTGTACTGTGGCGATGCATTTCCTTTATGTTGCCGATAGCCACGATTTCTCAGCCATGATACTTTCCATAATTTTCTTTGTCGCTGTTACATTGGAAATCTTTATACTGTGCTATTTTGGTGAAAATATGAGAAGACAATGTGACGCAATGCTTGATGCATTCTATGCCTGTAACTGGCCCGATCAATTGCCAGCCTTTAAGAAGAACATAATGATAACTTTAATGCGTGCCCAACGGCCTTCAATCATAACTGCCGGTGGCTTTATAAGTCTTAGTCTGGAAACATTTTTAAAGGTAAGTTAAGAAATTGTACTATGAAGCAGTTAACAGTTCCAAGGCTGTCATTATAGGTCATGAAACTTGCATATTCGCTCTTTACGCTGCTGCTTAAGGCTAGATGAAAATGTAGCAACGCGCTGTTATTTGGAAAACTTGATTGCATTGCAAACATTGACTAGCACATATTTCTTTAAGTCCTAAGAGTGCATTATATTACAATAAAAAATAAGGTTAAAAATCATAGATACCCAAAGTTACTTTACAATGTAAGTCCTTGCCAGATTTTGGCAAAACAATCAACAATAATTGAACTAAGTCTCTTTTTTATTAAGCTTGGAAGTCTCTGTTTTGTCAACAATAACACTCAGTCTCAGCTTGGACGCCTGTCGCTTGCTCTTCGTAGTTATACTTAATTTCCAGCATTTTAGTGCAATTAAAGAAAGGTCCTCCTCCATTTGAAATTTCCATCTTAGCTATGATGCTCCTCGTTGGCTTCCGCATCGAAAATCATGTTTGTTAGAGAGTCTTCGTGCATACGAACAACATGGCTGAACCACGGCAAACGTTGTGCGGAGGGCGACTATAATGTCGTTGTAGAGTTTATTCTGCTAAAGGATTATTCAAAAGGAATAAGAAAGGTCCCTGTTTTAGTGAACGGCGCCGTGCATTGCTTTTTTTATCTTTATCTCAAATTCCACTTTGGTACATCTTCGTTTCGCAGTACCCATTCAATTATGGAATTGAAGAGGTTGCCCAATAGAGTGTTGCCATGTCTGACATCTCAAACGGCATAAAATGATTCGGAAAGATCCTTTCCTATTTTGATAGAGCTAATTGCGATGCTCGCTTTTATTCTGCAAATACGGAGCAGCAATACCGAACTCTGACAAAGTCACACTGATATGATCCGATCAGTGTGTAGGCGTAAGGATTCAGTATTTAACAGAGAATGAATCTGAGATGAATGCTTAACCGTGCCTTTTTTTATCGGGATGGATATAAACAGAACGTTCAATCTGTTTTCCAAGTTCTCTTCCGGCTGTCAGGTACCTGCCACATTATACCACAGCTGATTGACCTGTTAGTGTCTCATATCCATTTCTGCATATTTTAGCCAAATGGTTATGATGCGATGCACGTTGTCCAGCGCACGTTTTCATATGGAACGCGCGTTGTGTTGCCTGCTGTTGTTCCTGCCATTGTGCATTAACAGGACGCTACCGGTGCTGAGTTTTGGCGTTGGCGCCAGAATCTCAAGATTACGTTCCTTTGCCTCACATAGTCGCTTTATTCTTCACCTAAATGCCAAACGAATAATCGGGGATTGCTGGGGTAGAGGCAAATAGATGAACGGACTTACTAGGACATTTTTGGTAATCTGTCCATGCTAATAGTAAAGTAATATTCATATTTAATCGCTTATTAAGTAGATAAATAAACTGCATGATGAAACATTAAATACTTCATTTTATCGATGTGCAGGACGCGATATCGCATGCAAGTGCGATATCGCTATCGATGGCCCAGCTACTTGGTTTCGATTTGAAACGAAGCCACATGCAATCGATGCGGATTGTCTCTTTGGGCGGCAAAATTTGTGGTAACTGTTAGAGCCGTTACTTGGCGAGTCTTGGCTTATTATTTGCTTTTAGCCTGGAAAGCATTGAAATAGCAACTTAAAGAAGTCTTACAGATTTTGGTCTTATAGATCAATTTTTAATCAAACCTCATTGCAAAACAATTTATAAAAAGCCATGCAGCAACCATTTGGCGCAGACAATATGCATGTTTTCGGCGACGACAACAACCTGTCATGGCGTAACAATCAGAGTTTCTCTGTAAACAATTTTGTAATGAGCAACAGCAATGAGAATGGTATGTCACGCATTAATGTTGTTTTTAATACAATACAAATAACTATCTTCCTTAATGACATACTTCCAGTTGGCGTGCCTATACCGCCATATCAATCGCTTCCCGTGCTCCCAGAGATGTCGCAAATGATTCATACTATGCCGCCACTTGCAATGGACGCGCCAATGTCACCTTATCATAGACTTACACCGACAATGCCGCCATATCCACTGATGTCTTTACAACTAGAGATGCCGCCACCTTCAATGGGCGGTCCAATGCCATATAATCATCAATTTATACCGATAATGCCGTCTCATACGTTGACTCCACGTATGATGCCACGTGTTCCCTACAATTTGGGTCTTGTCACCAATGGAATGCATGTGCTTAGTGCATTTAATGGCGGTCAAATGAATAATTCCGATATTATCTTTATCAAGCCGGTTGGTAAATACACCATAAAAACGTTGAAAGACATATTAAATCAGTACCCCATTGATAAACCCTGGGTAACCCAAGAGATACTGGCTGAATATGAGAAGAAAACGAATATTGAGGATCGCCTAAAGGGACACAAAGACGATGAGCTATTTGCTCAATTCAAGTTGCAGCGTGATAAGTTTGTGTCCATGTATGAGGCAGCACGTGAGCAATACCTAAAGCAGGGGGCTCCATCTGCAAAGGCCAAGGTAATCACAACAAAATTAAATAATGCACATATATTTGTTCCTACTGCATCAAGTTGAAGAGTTAGTGTTGAATGTTGTTATCTAGTTTTTCGTAAACAAATTTCAAATTACTTTGCAGTTTCTAGAACATTTGGGTAAAGGTTACTTTCGAGTTACTTAAACTTTTCACTCTAAGCAGAAAATATGTAAATTAACAGCAAAAAACTTAAACTTATAGTTGATTTTATATTATGCAATTAACTTGATAATATTTTAATTGCAGGCTGCACGTTAGGCTTGGAAATGCAAGTAATGAGAAAAATCCTAATTTAATTTAAACCACAAAAAAGTGCCAATCGTTAGCTGAGGACAAGTAAGGTTGGGTAAGTTACCACTGAGGCAAGCTTATCCCTGTAATTTTGATTGTTTATTTTCTACATTTCTAATTACATGTGAACTGGAAATTTGACGTTTTTAGATTTCTAAAGCTGACGATTTTTTTTAGGCTGCAAAATAACAAAAAGGAAATAAAACATTCTCTCGTTAAAAATCTACAACGTCATATTCACATAATAATATAATACTAATAACTACAACAAGGCTGCACTAAAAGCATATGTTGACCAAGCAAACTATTACATTGGTTACCAGAGGGCTACACCGCTTAAGTATTAGCCAACTGCTTTTAATAGCAACTACCAATTACTAAAAACCTATCCATATACACAAATGTTTTACAATTACTTTTGAGAATAAACACTTTAAAATACACCTGATTTTCCCACAAATTATTATTACTTTGAAAATAAGTTTGCAAACATTTTGTAGCCATAATTGTCTTAATCATCATGATGGCCTAATAGCCGTCACTATATAAACGCCAGTGGGCCATGAGTAAGCTGTATGCATTAGAATGCAGCTGGATACGCATAGCGGTGTCAGCTATCACTGGAAGGTCTGGCAGTTTATGGGCAGCTTAATATCCAAAAGCTGTTTCAAGACGTTTCCTACGCCATAATCTTAGTAGTCCTTAACGCGCCCTGTCTGTGCACAATGCTGAAGTTGGACGTGCTTTAGGCGGCAGTGACCACGGCACGTAAGCTTTTCGTGTGGCAGTCTCTTTCCAGCCTGGTTTGCCATCGTTTGCCAGCTATTCGATACCAACTACATGATCATCTCTGCATCCAACTGCATATTTGTGCAGAATAACGACTCACATGCGTGCACTAGAGCTGCGTGTTCGATGCAAAAACCATGAGCGGCAACTCATGATGCGCAACAAGCTGTAGCCTCTATTTTTATTTGTCGAACAATGCTAAATTTGAAGCATGCATCAAAGACTTTTTAGCTGTGCTCAGTTAAGGTAAACATACAATAATGCAGCTGAGCACTCTGCAAAGTTAGTATCCATAAGTAAATTGACAGATCAGACAAGACATACGTTAAGATTTTTGCATACAAAAAAGTAATACATTTTTGAATAAAACATTTTTGGGACATTTTAGCGTAATACAGTGTGGTAGCGTATGGTTCGATTTCCGCAGCAGAACTGGTGCAATGTGTATGTTTAGCAGACAGGCGCCATTTGCAAAAGAAAATCTGAATCGAAATAATAGAACACTGCACATTCCGGTTCTTGAGAACGGCTATTTATAAAGATAATTCCACATGCTCCTATTGAAATTATATTTGATTCACTTATTTAGCTTTAAATCAACAGCACACTGACTATCATTCCGAAAATGCTAACTATTGCAATCCTTTCATTGCCTACCTTCATTTTATACCTAGCGGTGGCTTTATAAGGCTAAGACGGAAACAATTTTAAAGGTAAGAGAAGGTGTTGTGATATAAAGCAGATAACAGTTTCAACGATGTCATTATAGGTTTTAAAACTTGCATATTCCCTATTTGCGCTGCTGCTTATAGCTTCTATTTCGAACACTTGATTGCATTACAACCTAATACATATTTTTTAAGTCGTAAGAGTGAATCACATTACAAAAAAAAAATAGAAATCAAAGCTACTCTCTACATTTCTCTACAAAGCCAGTCCTTGCCAGCTTCAGGTAAAACACATCAAATACAATTAAAGTAAAATTTGTCTCTTTTTATTAAGCTTGGAATTCTCTATTTTGGCAACAGTGTCACTAAGTCTCAGCTTGTTCGCGCGTCGCTTCCTCCTCGTCGTTATGCTTCTGTTTTTTCCACATCTTGGCTGCAGCAAGCAATTTCAGATTCGGTCTCGCCATTTCATCTTCAGGGAATACGTAATCAAAGAACTCCTCCCAGCCTTCGTCCACACCATCATCGGTTACAATTTTCCTTCGCTTTTTAATACGCCGCGGCATCTTTTCCAGCACCTTTTGCAGCTCGTCGCTATCATTGTTATCTCGCTCAAAGTCACGCCAAGCTTCCAGCAACAGTACACGTGATTCCTTGTCCTCCAGCTGTCGCATAGTTTCATTGGCACGTTCGTAAACACGACGTGCCAGTCGCACATTAAGCTCAGTGTCAACCTCGCTGTCACCATGATGAAGTCCCATTTCAAATTTGGCAAACGATATCCAGACCTTTACATGTTGCGTGCGCTCCAGCAAACGTTCGTATAGCTGACGTGCCAATTCCATTTCATCCTGAGAGACTTCAAAGTCTATGTACGCCTTCCAGAGCAGCTCTGGCATATCCAGACGTGGCTGTTGCACTGCCAATTCAAATATCGCACGCGCACGTTCCGTGTCGCCCAACAGATTTTCCAATTCGGCAAACTTCATCCATGTAACACAGTTCTCTGGTCCAAACTCTAAAAATTTTTCATACAAGAGACGACAGCGCTCAAACTCGCGCAGCTGTATTTCCAAATCAATATAACCACGGAAAAGTTTGTCGCGTGGACACATTCCAATAGCCATGCCCAGCGTTTTGCGCGCAGTCTGCAGCTCCTTGCAGCGTATCTCAAATTGTGCATAGAGCAACCAAACTTTGCTAAACGTAAACTGCTTGTGTGGCAATAGAGTAAGGCAGGTTTTGTAAATCTGGCGCGTGCGTTCCACATCCTCCGCCTCAAGCTCTTCGTAAAGCGCATAGTTTATCCATAGGTATATATAGCGACGCCAATAGTTTTTTTCATTGGCTGGCGGCACATTGGCTACGGCACGCTCGTAGGTATCGCGTATTGTATCTTTGTCGCCATCGGCCTCAATTAGGCGCAAATAATCAAACCAGGCATCATAGTTGGTAGGGTTGGCAGCAACTTCTTGTTCATATTGGTATTTGCGTTTGGATACAATAACATCTTCAATGTCAACACGATCGCCGTACTTTTTCTCATGTATGGTGTACGCCTTAAAGAGTTCCTGTGTGCGATCTTTGGGCAGATGATCCAGCGCATATTTGTATATGGTGCGCGCACGATCATGCTCCTTTTGGCCCTCTTCAAAGCGTGCAAAGGCTATAAACAAACGTTCTTCAATGTAATCGTCTCCAAAGAATTCAACAGCACGCTCGTAAACTCGTCTTGCGCCATGTATAAAACCGTGTGTTTCCTCAAAACGTGCAAACTTTATCCAATTTTTAACATCAGGATGCACGTAAACAAAACGTTCGTAGATTTCGCGCGCTCTATCGATCTCTTTGTAGCGCAGTTCAAAGTTAACGTAAGTTTGCCAGGCCTGCTCTTCCGGCTGCCATTCCATCCAGCGTTCAAAAACCTGTCTGGCACCAGCAACATTTTCCAGCATTTCCTCCATGTAGGTATATTTGTACCAGAACTGATTGACACGCGGCATAATGGTCACTGCACGATCCCACAAATTGCGCGCATGATTGACCTGTTTGTTTTTCATTTCCATTTCTGCATACTTTAGCCAAATGGTTATGTTGCGATGCTCGTTGTCTAGCGCACGTTCCCATATGGAACGCGCTCGGTGTATCTCCTGTTGTTGTTCCTCCCATTGTGCGTACTTAATCCAATGACTGACAACCATGCGATTTTTACGTAAATTATCCTCAAACGTTTTGCGCTTACGTTGCTGATAATCTGCTAACTCGGCGGGATCTGAAATTTTTTGTTTTGGCGGCGGTGGTAGAATCTCAAGATCACGTTCCTTTGCCTCTCTTAGCAGTTGTTCGGCAGTAATTTGCACCTCAGCCGGCGCTTTATTCTTGACCTATAATGCAAACGTTTAACCGTGGATTACTTGGCTTGTGGCAAATACACGTTCCGACTTACCCTAGCCACTTTGGGCATTTTTTGTGATCTGTCCATATTGAATGTATTAAGCTTCTCGTAAGCTAATATTTATATTGATTTGTGTATTTGTTACAAAAATAAACTGCAGTATTAGGCAAAAAACAAAGCAGATTAGCGATGTACAAAAAATGAAAAACACGTTATCGCTATCGTTGGTCGTGCTATTTGGTATCGATTTCCAGATAATTACACAATCGTTGGCAGCTCCATGCAAACGATGTCGATTGCTACAAAGCGCGCAAAAGTTTCGTGGATTCCACTAATGCCGTTAAAGTTTTTATTTTACTTTTATTGCACCAATTTAAAAATATATTTATAAACAATAAACAAAGAAAAAAAAAATGCTTTTTATAACAAGTATAATGCAAGTGTGTGTTTATGCAAAGTTGCACCTGCAAAGCTACTTAAAAATGCGCCAGGACTGTGCATTGCGTTTTTCAGTCTTCTCCACATGCCAATGTTTTGGGTTCATCAGGTAATCCCTTTGAAGATATAAAATTTATTGATTTAATTAAATTAATGTAGTATTGCTTAGGCAGACCTACCGCTTTTCCAACAAAACCTTATGTGTCTGCTCGCGTAGCACAGCTAAAGAGCCTGCAGTGCCGCCGTACTCCTCTGGCAGCATTTCTCGTGGCACAAACTCATACAGCGTATCAATGTTGGCCGTATGAAAGCGTATCTAAAGCAAAATGAATGCATTTGCAGTGCGTGCACAACCCATACAAAATAAATCCCAACGTACCAATTTAAAGACCTCATCGCTTATAAAAGGTTTGACAACGCTTATAATACGATCAAGATATGTTGGACAATTGATCATGTGTATTGCTTTCAAACGCACTGGAAATGCTAATTGCAAAAACTTGACATAGGCGCGTAACGTGCTTATGGTCAAACGTGAGATGTGACGCATGGTAGTACCTTTCATGTCAAATATTTGCACTTCGCCTTCAGAGAGAACATCGGGATGCGCAGCATCATCGGGCGTTATAAAGCGACAGTCTGTTACCATAAAAAATGCACGCGTATCTTCGGTGTGATGCATCTGCAGGTAGCACCAGAAATGCTAAGTTATTATCAAGAGTTTTCCAGTAATTACTGCACTTACCTTGGATGCTTCAAAGTCGCGAAAGCGATACAGTGAAACCTTGTAATTTTGCGCCGTCAGACCAGGTAATGGTAGTATATCACTACAAATAGTTTTGGCTTCAATAAAAAGCTTACCACAGAGCTTGTCTTGTACTTACGCATAATCAAAGGTACGCTGTGTATCCTCATCGCATGGATCACGCTTGATAAACAAATGCGGATGCTTTTGCCGCAGCGCATAGTTCACTTCTATAAGCTTCTGGGTTTCCTCAAAATTTCCGTACATGCATTGATAAAAACGCCGCAACAGCAAACTGTCTGCATGCAAATTAACATAAGTTTGTTTACATAGGCTCTGACGCAACCAAAAATAGAACAAATAATGAAATGGGCAAAGTACCCGCAGTGCTTACAAATGGAACTCATTAAAATCTATTGACGTAGGCCAGGTCACTGGCAAATATTCTACGTATACTAAAGATGCACTTGTGCCTTGTCTGCTTAGCTGCGATTTTTATATATTTTGCATAATTTTTTTTTTCTCTTGTTAATGTTTCCTTACCAATTTCCTGTGGCAACTTGTCATTGTGTGCGAACCATTCGCGCAGCTCCTCCAGCTTTGTCTGAATTTCGTTTTCATTGCTCATTTTTAAAGCACAAAGAACCTATAAATATATTCTGCGAACCGTTGTGTTTGAAGTTTGTCAAGCAACTGATTGTCGCTTATATTAATGTATTCGAATACATTTGAAAATATTGTATAGTTATTGCTAATACTTTTGACAATTAAAATTTTATGCTGTTTAATGGTTTTTCGTTGCCATTTATTCTGTGCTTAATTGTCACCGATATTTGAATTTAAAACGCTTACAAACTATACAATCTCCTCTATACATGTATACATATATATATATATATGCCTAAGTAAATTTATACCATGTCTATGTAGAAGACAACCATATAGATCATAGTCCGTTTTATAGAGTCGCTAATCATGCATATAATGCACGTACTCTTTACAGATTTGGTCAAATGAAAGCGTTTGCAAGCATTTTGAAAACTACATCCATTGGCCAGCAATCCATAATAGTCAGCAATGGGCTCATCTTACACTAAATAACAGTCATTAGACCAAATTGTAGCGATTTGATGACAGTCATTAAATTAGGGTATGTTTTATGGGCGATAAAGTACATACATTACAACATGTAGCTAACCAGTTATGTATTTGTTTATGTTTAATTATTTTATAATTTATGTTTTGTGTTTTTCAAAAATATTTGGCGTATAATTGGTGTAAACAGTATGGATTATTATATTTTGTAATGAATCTTTTGGTTTGTCCAGCACATCGTTGTCCAGGACTCTCTGGATTTCGATTATTATTTTTGTCAGTCTTTCATCTTCTAGATCTCACATTATTTGTCCACCATATTCTTAACACAAATGTTACTTTTGTTTCTTTATTACTTTGCGACCTCGCTGGCTCACCTCGTTTTAGCCAACATCCACCAACGTAGTGTACGTTGGGGCCCACTCTCGCTATTGCTCTTGGACGATCCAAGCGTGTCAATGCGACTTTTGCGACAGACCATGGAATGCCACCACAAACAGAAACGCCTCGTGCTTTACTGTCCAGACGTATTCTCTATCGCCAGCTGAGCCACTCTGGCTACTTCTCTTGTGGGCTTTACGCGCTCACTCGTCCTGCCTGACATCCGTCAATGTAGTGTTCTTTGTGGCCCATTCCCGCTGCTGTTCTGGGCCGACCCGAGTGTGTCAATACGTCTTTTGCAGCAGCCCATTGACAACCCAGACGGTACCGCTCACACTACTTCAAGGTTAATGTAATATGCAAATGCTAAGCACTACAATGTATATAGAATATTCCCAATCTTTAGCCATATTATAAGTTGTTGTCTTGTGACAAAGATGAATCTTTAGGTAAGCCTTAGTTACGACATGTTTGATGCTTATGCTAAACTACCACGACTTATCTCTTACTTAGAGTATGCAAGTAATATTACAATATTATGTCTCAATTCTCAATCATATCTTAAAGTCTTGCTCCTTCTATATACCCAATCATATTTAAATTTTTATATTGCAGTTCGTTACGATGAAATATTAAAATATAATTATGGAAAAACCTTGCCGAATAGTTTGGATATTCACTATTAAATTAAATATCAACTTGAAATAAATTCCTACATAGAGATACGAAGACTGTTGAAACCTATTTTTGTTTGTATCTTGTATTTTATTTGTACTTGGTATCACTTAGTATCCTTAAGATATATTGTAATTGTGCAGCGTACTTGCCTCTTATCCCGAGGGTGGGTGGTTTAATTCCACCCTGCAACGCTAGTGCATTTGCCTAGTACTGGCAAAGCTACGCTATTTGGCCAAGTCAATCCCCTTTAATTAAAGACCCCGCATATACGGATACAGCTATAAACTGTAGGCCGCTGATCATCTCACCGAGATAATGCTTTGTTGCCCAGATGATGTACTTGCCTAGCATCGTTAGATGAAATCTTATCCATTTAAGAAATGAGAACGGACGGTATCTTTGTATAGCAATAAATAAAGACATATCCGCGCTGGAAAAAATTGTGTACATTAAATAAGTATTCCTGCAACTGGTGGTGGAGCATCGTCCTGCCTCACATCCGCTAACGTAGTGTTCTTTATGGCCCACTCTCGCTATCGCTCTTGGATGACCCAAGCGTGTCGATGCGTCTTTTGTGACAGCCCATTGATAACCTCGACGATACCGCTCACATTCCTAACCTGGCAGATGTATTCTCGACCGCCAGCTCAGACGCTCTGTTTGCTTCTCTTGCAGCCAAATCTTCCTGCCTGATATCCGAACATGAAATGTTCTGTATGGCCCACTCCCACTATTGACCTGGCCGACCAGAGCATGTCAACGCATCTTTTCGCAACAGCCTATTACCCACCACATTGGTACCGCTCACAGTTCCCGAGTGCTACAAAAAACTTTAACGTGGAGTGCCTTACCTGGCAGGCGTATGTATTCAGCCGCTCCTCTGCAGTGTCTCCACTATATTACACTATTTTCACCATTTCTCTTCCGAGTGCATATACTCCTTACGCGCCATACTCGCCGTTGTTGTTCATTTATTCACTGACTGATCAACCGAACCTGTGTTAAATAATTAACCGACTGATTCAAATTTGGCTGCCGGCTCGCCTTATATAGGCCTAAGAGCGACGATAAATCCTGATATTCCCGCCAAAAATATATATACTTGTATATCGGTTAACGTGGTACTTGGCTAACGCGGATTCGAATTAGCGCGGCTTTGTTAAAAACTCTGTCATCTTATCACTGCGACAGATACTATGTGAATGTGTCGTAGAGCTCTCTCACTCATTGCATACCCCATAGCGAGTCTTGGCAACAATGTTGTGGCTTGGCGAATCTTTTCCCTATACAATCAATGGCCCCTGGATTTACATTAGCAATTAAGCAGACTTAATTGCAGGGAATTGCTACAGTATGTACCAAAATTCCACATCTTTTTAACTACTTAATTCGGCAGGTAAAATGTTACAAACTCCTTACCTGATTACGACTTCCATGTCCACCAACCAACGCATTTTATGGTTTCTATATCAGTCGTTAATTTGGGCATCGTAACATTACGTTTGGTTCATCCAACAGCGCCAATTCTGCTTACCAAAAGTGGCCCACTGGGCACATTATATCTTAAGCTTCATATCAAAAAAGCTAAGGTTCTTACCCATTTAAAGTTTGCGCATGGGTTAAGATCGTTTCAACCCTAAGGCCTCTAATCATTCGCTTTACCAAGTTAAGATTATTTTCTATAATATTAAAATGCACCAGCTATGCTGAGGGAAACTTCGAAAGGAAGCAGCTACTAGATGGTTGGATTGGTTTTGGTTCGTTTCGGTCTTCCAACAGTTTTTCGCCTGACTACAACCTGTTCAAGTATAGTTCATCGTCTTTTGGGTCACAACATATGTATAAATATATAAATAATAATAATCCCTCCATCCATTTTTGTTCTACCTTTGTTACAGAATGCAACCGATGTTGAGAATCCCTTAGTTATCTATAAGTAAGCAATTCAGAAAATAATAAATTGAAAAGCGAACTTTTTCTGTCGTTAAGGCGCGCTGTTGCCTGCTGTTGCTCAGGCCATACGAAGCCAGACGAATCCAAAAATAACCATATAACGATTATCTTGGATTTATATGGTCAGATAATAATGCCATTTGGTATCAATCATAAGATTTCTTTGTTTCTCGCTGTGAAATTGTAAAAAATTATTTGAAGAAACAACAAAAGAAAAGCTAAATAGCTGTTTGCACAAATAGCTGCTAGATTTGTAAGATTCGTATAGTCTCGAGGGAGCTACAATGGTACATAACTAGTTCGAGTTTTACACAAAAGACAATGCATTGAGTTGAAACAAACAAGCACGAGCGTGAAATAGTTGATTCTTGGCTAACTAGGCGTATGCGTAATTTACAAGTAATACTGCTACAAGTTCTTTGTACGACGTTTATATATTTATTATATAAAAAATAACTATTAAAAAAAAAATACATAATATATTAATAAATTGTAATACTTTAAACAAATTTTCTAAAAGCTGCAAGTAGCTGCGATTTGTTATAATTGACACAAGAATTGTTGGCAATGCTTGACACTTCACAGTTTGTTGCTCTGCTATAAACTATAAAATCCCTGTACTACAAGTTATTTGCATGCAATTAACTTACTCGTCATGAACTCAGCATATATATGTTATATACTAATTATATACAGTTTGCATATTTAAGTTTAACTAATATTTTTAGCCCCTTTTTATTTTGTGTGTATTTAAAGCCAACACCGTAAACTTGTAAGCGTAGCACTCAAAACCAGGACCAGCGGCTTTTATTTTGTGTCACAACCTTCCAGTATTTCTCATCGCTCAGGTAAGCACTGGAAGCAGCACAAGTAGTAACTCAAGATTTTACAAATAGCAATGCGGTGCATACCTTTTCTCACGCAGTATCTTAACCCAATGTGCTTTGATTTCGGCTATGGTGCCCGCTTTGCCGCCATATTCCTGCGGCAACATGTCACGTGGCACATGCTCATAGAGCCCCTCAAGTCCGTCGGTATGAAAATGCATCTTGAAAAGAAATCAAACTAAAGAAATTAACTAATTTAAAGCAATGAATTTTGAACAAACCAATTCATAGACTTCCTGCCTTATAAATGGCTTCATTATGGCAAGCATGCGATCCATAAACGAGGGACAATTTATAATATGCACAGCGCGTAGACGCGACGGATAAGCCTCCTGCAGAAATTTCATATAAACTCTTAAGATCCAAATGGACACTTGATAAATGTGTCGCATGGTATAGCCAGTAATATCCATAATTTGTACATCGCCATTGGCAATTTCATCATCATCTATAGCTTGTACATCAAATTTTGTCTCATTAATGTCCGGCGTGGTGAAGCGTGCATCGGCGAACATAAAGAATATTTTACTTTCTTCCAAGGAGTTACGCTGCAATAGTTGGCAATGGTTGGTAAGTATTATTAATATAATGTAGAGCATTCGAGATTTTTGCAGCTTTACCGAACTGGGATCCAAGTCAACCATGCGAAAAAGCAATAGCTTATGCCGTTCCGGTGTTAAGCCCGGCAATATCAATAGATCTCTACAAATTGCATGAAAGTCAGTTTATGCCTTGTAATGCTTGTTGGCATAAAATTTAATCAAACATAACTTACGATGCCAAGATACCTTTGGCCGTTTGCTCATCATCCATATTGCGCTGTATGAATAAATTTGGATTCCGGTTTCTCATGCCATAATTAAGCTCGATAATTTTTTTGGTCTCCTCCACATCATATTCCATGCATTTCAGAAATCTATGCAAGACAATAAGTTCTGCAAACAACAAAAAGAGGTACAAATTTTTGTTAACTATAGACCTAAGCATGTTATCATAAAATTCTGCTTACTAATATTATAATCTATATAAAGCTAGTACAATCAGTCGTTGTACTACATGATATATGTACATAAAAATTGGAAACATTTTATACCCGTTTAGGGAATTAGCATGTAACTGAAGTGCATTATTATTGTATTATTTCAAAGATAAGTTCATCAAGCGGGAAACTATTTGTATAGATTTCCATGCGACTTACCAATCTTCTGCGGCAAGTTGGGATTGCTTTCGAACCATTGTTGTAGCTCTTTTAATTTTTTATCCAATTCTTTGGCATTTGGCTTGGCTGCTGCTGCTTTCGTTGCCATTGTGTGTGTGTTTATTTTGCTGCTGGCCTTCAGCTAATAATAATAATAATAATATAGTTATAACAAGAATAAAAATAAAAATAATAATAATAATAGTAATTGCTTTGAATAACCTGCCAAAAGCAACTTTGCGGACTCGCGTGCTGCTACAAACTGAGTGAAGTGTGCGTTGTGTATTTATTTCGTCTATAAATTGATAAAGCTAAAGCTTGTTTGCTAGACGACTAAATGAACACATAATAAAAACGAGGGTAGGCTGTAGCGTTATAAGCATGGAAATGCAGCAGAACACTTGACTAGGAACGGTTTATTTAAACAAAATATTTGGCATTTGCGGCAAGTTAGAGCGTGGAAAAAAGCTATTTTTTTGGGGAAATTTTAAAAAACAAAAAAACTTTTTTTCAAACCAAAAAATGTTTAGAAGTTGAGATATACAGGGTGCGCCATTTCTATTGTCGGCAGGTTAACAATAAATAACAAGCAGCAAAGCAAAACAAACAATTTCTGAATGTGAGGTATTTTTATTCAATTTAATACTTTACCATTTATCCAGACTAGTTTTTGAACACAACATTCATCAAGTGACCGCCTTTATTGGCCACAGCAGAATACGCCCTTATACCGAGTTTACTATTATCTGTTCGAGCGTCTCGGTTGGTATAGCAATGATTTCGCCACACTTCAATGGTCTGTGGGCAAACACTTTGCTTTTCAAATAACCCCACCAAAAGAAGTCCGGGGAGGTCAAATCCGCAGATCTAGATGGCCATACAATGTTGCTTCTTTTTGACATCAGGCGTCCAGCGAAATTTCTCGTTCGTTGGATTCGCAGTCTGGCATGTTGCACCGTCTTGTTGTGAACCAGTAATCTTCAAGAGCTTTTTCGCAGATTTACGGGCAGACATAGTGAGCCAGTATCCACCGTTTTAAGCACAATTTGCATTTGCATTTAATACCGATTCATGCAAAGTTCAATGTAACTCCATAAACAGCTGTCCGAAGTTTTAGAGAATACTTTTAAAATATTAAATTTTTCGAAAATGCAAAAACCAAGTCTTAACACCTTTAAGTTTAAAAGGGAACACTATACCCCGCGCATGTCTTACTTCTGTAAGCCTGCAAGAAGATAAATCGTACTTAATCGTGATAGTGAACTAATAAGATTTTCTTCCAAAGTTTATTTTTGCCTAAAAAAGGTTTTTGGAGGGTATTATGTAAAAGTCATATTCAATAACACTAAAAATTCTTCAGAGTTATATTTTTACTAACAGTTAGTTTTGTTGAAGAACTTATTCCGCTGGATATCTTCTTTTTATGTATTATATTATCTTCTCATATATAAATTGCTAAACAAACACTCGGACAATATAATTGTGACTCGATTTTTGTCAAAAAACAAAAATTAAAGTGAAAAAATGAACAAATTTAAGAAAATTAAAGAATCTAGAAAATCTATTGCTAATAAATAAAATTTTTTATTTAATAGAGAGATTACATGCTGTTGTAAACTAAAGATTTTTTCAACTCTGCTGTTTCAGCTTGAAACAGTTTTGTCTTTCAGTTTTGTAACTCACAGGAATTTTTGTAAAGTTGCAAACAATTTTAAACTTGAAAATCTTTTTTAAAAATAAATGCAGTCTTTCTGTAACACAAATTTTAATAAATTTTGGAGCTCACTAAACTTCTGCCTTTGCAATCAATGGAAGTCCAATGACGTCATGCGACTAATTAATCCACAATTAAGGCTGCACGCTCCGCTGCTTAAAACTATGCATCTTTTATTGACTACTTTTAAGCCGCCCCTCGCACAGAGCGCACGCTACACAGCCATTGAGCATATAATATTTGATTTTTTTTTTTACTCACGTTAATTGAAATTATGCCGCGCTCTCTCTCTCTCTCTCCCTCTCTCTGTCACTGGTTTGTAAGTGGCGGAGAGAGATACGATCAGCGAGAGCCAGCTTATGTGTCTTGAGCCGAGGGTTAAGCTACGGTCAGTGATACGTCTTAATTGTTCACAAGTGTTGAAGCTTTGTAACCCGTCAAAGGCCACTCCCACGTTGATACGATCTGAATGCTCTTACGATAAGCTCCGTAGCGTGCCCGAGCTTTACCGGTTTATTAGACTTAAACTCGCAGAAAGTCTCTCTAACCGTATGCAAATGAACACTTAATGAGCTGCTCTAATGTCTCCAATATTTTTTCGAAAAATCATAAACATTTTGAATCATTTACGTTCATTTAGCGTTTTTCATGCGCTCAACTATGTGATCTGTGTAATTTAAAG
Organism: Chymomyza procnemis; assembly: GCA_035046065.1. NCBI lineage: Eukaryota > Metazoa > Arthropoda > Insecta > Diptera > Drosophilidae > Chymomyza > Chymomyza procnemis. The sequence goes on from JAWNOJ010000021.1 coordinate 26,417,454, forward strand.
TTGATTTATGGCTACTTTAAGCTTTTGTGGGCTTTCTTCTAAAACGAAAAACACTAAAACTTTGCTCTTGATAACAGATGAACCATATCGCTAAATCAAAAGTGCAACACGGCGTATACGCAATTTTGTTTGTTTTAGTAAGTCGTTCAGAGAAGAACTGCAGAAAGATTATAGATCTTTGTAAAAAGCACGTTTTTTTTAAAACTTTTGAAGTGCCATTTTTAAATTAATTTAAACTTAAAAAAAGACAAAGAGTATGGTGGGTCTATAGCTGCTGATTGCTGTCAACCTCAAGACAGCCAGAACGAACTTTGTCTTAAATGTTTGGTAGTCGAAATGAAGCCTCCCTGCGGCAACAGCTGGTTAGTTATTTTTGCAAAAGCTAAATATTTGATAATATGATCCGGATGCTGAATGGTTGTGTGCAGGGTTTGGAACCCGCTTTGTAAAACAAAAAAATCCGCTAAAGATCCCCATCTCCTAAGAGGTCATTGAACTAGGCGCTACAGTATCAATAACTCAACTGTCAAAGTCTCTATGTAGATTTGCAGACATAACTTATCCAGATAGTACAGAAATTCGTATATAGCCATCCGGACAGTCAGTTTGCGGTCACTAGTTTTACAAACAATTCGAAACAAATGCAAGAAATTATAATAAAACTAAACCCAATATTTTACTGAGATGTCATTCACAACAATTTTCCTGGGATGATATAGGGGACTGTAGGGACAAATGGGCATTTTGGAAAGAATGCACTCCATGCACACTATAGACTCAGGAAATACCTCAGCCAGATAAGCAGCAGTCGGGACGCTCTCTTTTAGAAAGAGAAGAGAGCACAACAGATACTCACAGAGTGCGAGTACGCACTTGACAGAAGAAGAGGTTTTGTCCTTGGCTAATACAGAATCATGATGGAAGGTATCATCAACCTAGAACCATCACAGATCATAAAATGCATCGCTGTGGTAGATCGTAAGTATCATCCCTGGTGTAGATAGCAGCACTATAGTTCGTCAAAGTTTCCAGTGCATTAAATCTCCAAGGCCTCACGATTTTTACAAACACCAACTTTAAAATTAGTTATAAATCAGACATAAAAACTTCTTCAGCGTATTGGGAAAGCAGAGGCTGTTATATATGTTGAGATAAGTTCACAATAACCGAAGTATTCACACCGTGAAAAATTGGGAACACCTATGTACTTGTCTATGCTGACAAGGCCAGATCTGGCATATACCGTCTCGTACTTTAGTCGTTTTGGGGATACTTATACAATCCGTGTTTTAAAAAAAAACCGAAAATGCTTGATTTTACAGAAAAATTAAGAACACAGAAATCCATACGTCTTCATAGAGAAGCGGAATGTACGCACAACGTATAACTCGGATTTTTAGAGCACATTTTCTTCAAAATCGATAATAGAACTCCTGAATACAGACTTCAAAACCGATAGCCAAGTCAGTGGTGGAGTTTTTTTCAGACCGCAATTCTTGATTGAAAATGAAAGCTCAGCTTTCATTGAGCTTTTAAGTAAAAGTTAAATTATTGCGGCGTTTTTTTTTTGACGGAAACTAAAATTCCAATTTTTAAATGAACCACCCTATACCCGAACTTCTTCAAATGTATCACATTACTTATCTATAAAATTATAAATATAACGATAAACAAAGTACGCAGCTATTTGATTTTTTTTAAACATACGTATTTATACGATTTCTTTATTAATTGTGTACACCCATACATTTATACAATAATTATTGATATATAGTTATAACATTTTACATATACATTTATTTAAGAATTATTTATCTTTTAAATTTTATCAGTATGTATTTAATTAGGTCTTTGTTTTTATTGTTGAATTTGTATCACTGCATTTAAATTTTTTTCTCTTTTTTTTTTTTGGTTGTTTATGAAATCTTCTGTCATTTTAGTTAATATCAAAGAGACTCTTTTTTAAATTTGTAAAAAAAAAAATCGTTCGTATGAATTGTATTTTTTTTTAGAATCTTTTACTTTGCTCATGTAAAGTTACAAAACATCTAGTCAAAAATTTGTTTGCTTTTTTTTTGTTTGTTTTTTTTTTTGTTTTTCTGCATAAAATGTTAACATCGTTCTTAGATTTTAGGATTTCACCTTGTCATCGATCATATAAATATATGTAGTACATAGTATATCGTATATGCACATATAAGATATAACAATACACAAATTGATGTAAAGCTTATCGTTTTTTTTTATTATTATATATTAAGTTTACATGTCAGTGAATGTATATACTTTTATATTGAAGGATCTAGATTAACTTGGCTCATCTCAATTTATCTCTTCTTATTTCAACTCATCTTAAATCATCTAATCTCTTCTCATTACTTCTCATCCCATCTCGTCTATTCTCATCTCATCTCGTAATATCCCATCTCATCTTCTCACTTCATCTGATCTCAATTCATATTTTCTCATCTCATCTAGACTCAACACAACTTAAGTAATCTCATCTGATCTTATTTCCTTCTATCTCACCTCATCCCATCTCATCTTAGCTCAACAAAACTTAAGTCGTCTTATTTTATCTCATCTTATCTCATTTCATCTCATATTACCTTATCTGAGCTCATATTATCTCATCTTATCTCATCTTATTTCATCTTATCTCATCTTATCTCACCTTATCTCATCGGATCTCATCGTATCTCATCTTATCTCATCGTATATCATCTTATCTCATCTTATCTCATCTTATTTCATATTACCTTATCTTAGCTCATCTTATCTCATCTTATCTCATCTTATCTCATCTTATCTCATTGGATCTTATCTTATCTCATCTTATCTCATCTTATCTCATCTTATCTCATCTTATCTCATCTTATCTCATCTTATCTCATCTTATCTCATCTTATCTCATCTTATCTCATCTTATCTCATCTTATCTCATCTTATCTCACCTTATCTCATCTTATCTCACCTTATCTCATCGTATCTCATCTTATCTCATCGTATCTCATCTTATCTCATCACTTTTAATCCCAACTCAACTCATCAAACTCTTCTCATTCCATTTCTGCTCAACGCATCTCATCTCATCTTATATCAGCTAATTTGTATTTATGAAAAAGCAAAATGTATGTTTATTTGGCTAAGATAACTACACAAACTTACTTATTATATTAAAAGTAGTAATTTTATGTACTTTGTGGTTTTTAAGACACAAACTTTTGTAGTTTTTCAGGGTCTTTGAGCATATTAAATATGCTGGAAATTTTGCAACCCTATCAAAAGATTCAGTATAGCATAACATTAGATTAGGTATGAAAGGCAAATTAAACTAATGCTATAAACACTCCCGGGCACTTTAATAGGTAAAATAATTTTATTTGGCAACTGTAGAAGCATTGTAGCCACTGCAAATAGACTCTAAGTGTCTATTAGTGTGCACTTTAAGTTAATGCTTTAGAGTAAAGATCAGTGTATTGTCATTGTAAACATCAATCATCAACAGCAAAGGAGAAATTCCATAAATAGTTTTTAAGAATCGAATCTTGGTAGCACTTTGAATTCTCTAACAGCTAACTTACGAACTCACTTTTACCTACTTTATATTACTTCTTCTCTATATTTATGATTTATTTGTAACAATATTTGTAGTATTAATCGAAAACGAAGTGCAGAATTTGTTTGCGATTGATTTTTGCCTGTTATTGAATTTTTGCTGGCGCCACCTACTCAAATTTGGCTTGCGTATTATTGGCTGTATTTTTGCAATTTGAGCGCACGATAGACCTACAGATAGCAGTGCAAATCCCACCCAACAATAGCAGCACCCTACTTCAACGTTTTAAATAAAACAAAAGATAAATTCGTTTCTGAAAGATACAGACAATACTAAACTAATTTTTCTTCATTTATGGCCGAGATATCTCGAAATCATCTCAAAAATTTCAGCAAAAAGTTAGTCAAACTAAAAGAAAAAAAATGTAACTTTTCGATCATTGCGTTGATTTTTTTAGTTTAGACTGTCATCTCTTCAAAGACGGAGCATAGGTTTCTCTCTTTTTCATGGATATCAGTATTCAAAGGAAACCGTGAACTACAATTTAAAGCCGCATCCGAACGGTGATCTCCTTAATTAATAGCGATTTACTTAGGTAAATAAGCCTATATGCCAGTGCTGCAGGATGAAAACGAGTCACCGATCTTCTAGTATAGAGGCGGGTACGCGACCAGTGCAAAAACGAGACCCACAGTAAAGAGTATAAAATATATTTAAAATAAGTTCCCATGAGTTCTTCGACGACTAAAGTGTCAAGTTTCTGCATATAGTAGGTGTTTTTTTTTTTGACAATTTTCCATTTTGTTTGAGTGGAAATATGAGCACCAGAGAGTATAAAATGCAAATGAGTAGACGATGCCAGCAAGAATTTACTTTCAGGAGTTTAAAAAAATCAATATAAAAAGATTTATATAATATGATAAATTTATCTGCTATTAGAGCAAGGAGCGTTGAAAAAACCAAGTTCAGAATTCGCGAGCATTCATTGATCGTATTCGTATTCGAAAGATGATCATAAGTATCGGTAAACCTAAACATAAAATAAATGCAAAAATACTTTCATGACTTAGCAAACAGTATGCGGAGTTCCTAGTTGTTGTAAATTCTATGTACCTCTTAAAGTGCACAAGAGAGCGTCGTTTATAAACTTTGAAGAACATTTACATTAAGCTAACTATTTCATGGGTGTTCACTTTATATGAAACAATTGACCAATTTGCTGGCATTACATATAACATTATTATATTTTTGTCTTTAACCTAAGTTCTTGCCAATTACTACTATATCTAGGAATATAATATACCTTCTTGTATAAGTACAGTATGCATATACATATATATATATATAGGAAACAAGTTCTTAAAGACATTGTAACCGAAAATACTTAAGTATTCTACTATTTGGATACATTGGACATTTGATCATAGAAAGTTTACAGATTTTTAAAGCTATTTCATGATGCTCTGGCTGGAAACTCCTGCCAATGTGTGTTCATAACATTAAGAATTCTTAAGCTGTGCTGCATGAGTTTTGTCGAAACCAACAAGTTGCTAAAAACAAAAAAAAAAAAAAAGTAGTCGTCGTTTCGACGAAGCCTAAGCAGACAGACAGCCTAAAAAAATCGCTTACTCTTCTAGCCTCTCTTTAATGGCACTGACAAATGCCACAATAGAGTTGACAACTTTATTTCTTAAATATTTGCTAATTCTAAAATTTCGTTTAGTTTTAAACCAATTTCATGTACTCTTTGAAAATACCCCTTCGTCCACTGACTATAACTATTTTGGCGCTTATCAAAAAAAAAAAAAAAAAATACCTATATATTAGTCAAGCTGTGTATTCCTAATTACAAACGTTCATTTATCCAATATATGCTGTTTGAATATGCTCTCATATGCAATACTGACGGGTTACGTGTTCTACCCATGGGATAGCAAAGTCCCTGGGTCATCAGTCGTATGGGAGAATGCCGCCGAGCATGCGGCACACGACGTACTCACATAGTGTGCGTGCGTGCCACAGTGCCCCTTCTTCGTGACTAACTGAAGAAACTGCGTCATAAATTGATAAGCATAGCCTTGCGTTGTACCTCAAGGCGTATCTCGAGCATGGCATATGGTGGCACACTGATCACTAGTAGTATGACCAATGCTATTATCTTCGCCGACTCACAGAGAAATCCATGTGCGGCAAAAGTAAGACTCAATCCCAAGAAGCGTAGTGTCTGCAATGGTGCAGCAACCTCTGACACATGATTGGCATGATTGAGTGTTACCAAAGCGAGCAATAGGGTCTCCCACATGCCATTGCAGGCGCCCCAGGAGGCGGCTATGACATAGAAAAGCGCACTATCATCGCTAGAAGGCTTCCAACTGGATAGTGCCAGTAATAGGCAAGAATGAAAGAAAAATCCTGCCACTGAAAGCAGATATTATTGAGTATATGTTAGGAACGCGTGTAGTTAGCTTCACTTACATATGACCACAATGCGCTTGGTATGACGTAGTAGCATGCTCAGTGTGCAGGAGACAATTAGCTGCATTATGCCCATGCCGATGAGAGCGCCAGCTACCATGCTGATACCCAAGGAACAGGAAACAAAAGCCTGAAAAGAAGCGAATTTGAGATTAAAAGATTTTGTAAACCATAAACTTGAGTTGTGCAGAGATGTAGACAGCCAGAAATCTTCGAATTTGCTTGGAAAGGTATCCAGAACTATTTTACTAATCCCGCGTGCATTGGTTTCTCAGTAAAATATGATTTGTTAACTTTTTGTGCTTCTCAACATTTTCGCACTTGCGGAAATTTTTCGAACTTTCTTTGAATCCTTGCACAGCCATATCCGTTTGCTTGCAATGTTTTTTCGGAACCGGTGTTCAGCGTTATCTGCACGGTATTATTTTACTTATCCCTTGTGTGTTCTCAGTAGAAAATGATTTGGTAACTTTTTGTACTTCTCAATATTTTCGGAGATTTTTGCTTTGAATTCCTACACAGCAAAATCCGCATACTTGCAATCTACTTTCGAAGTCGCTGTTTAGCGCTGCTTACATACAAGTCTTCCACTACTACCGTTTGCTTTACCTTCAACAGAGATAATGGTTTGTTAATTTTTTGGACTTCTCAAACTTTCCCTGAAACCTTCTACAGCGAAATCCGTTTGCTTGCAGTGTATGCTTGAAATCTGTGTTCTCCGCTGTTCACAATCTTCTACTACTTCCGGCTACTACTTTGTACAATCAGAATTCTTTTACAGTTCCCATGGACTTGAGCTTCTCAAAAGCAAATGATTTGCAATTTTTTCGGATTCGCCGATCTTAGATTATTTGCCTAATCGAATCACAGATATGCCAGAAACCACTACTACTCATTCAAAAAAAAATGTACATATTTTCCTCGTCTTCTGGCGGATTCTGCAAACTTATGTTGTAATTTTCTGGTATGCACTACACTTCTTTTGAGCTTCCCACTCCGGGAGCTGCAAATTCACATAGTACTCTCGAAACCTACTTCAATTTCTTATCCAATATCCAGAAAATCCAAACAAACTGCCGAAACAGCATCTTAGTTTTTAACTTACCCGCAGAAAATCGCCCAGCATATAGGCCTGCTCGGTGCCCACAAAATACGCCAAGGGTCCAGCATAGAGTAACGTATCGGTCACATCTTTGTTGCATTCATGTCGAAACGTAGCCTGCACCTTGCCCACGCACAAGGACAATAAGACGGAAACCAAGGATAACAATAAATACAAGCCAATAAGTGAATTGCCACCGACACGTCCAGTGCTCTCAATGAAGTGCGCATAAATGGAAGTGCTGGCTAGGCTGGAGCTTAAAGTGGCGTCATTAGCAACGGACAGATTACTAGCAGCTAAAGGAATTCTTTCCATTTGCAGATGTCGCAAGGGACACATATCGGCACCACATATGCGATCACCATGCTCATTTCTATTATAGTAATCCTCCAACTGGCGCCAGATGTGTGGTGTTGCGCTGGCGGCACTCTCATTGGGCGCAGCAGCTGGTGTACCAAATTCAAAGCAATTCCAATCGCTGCTGGTACAAACAAGCATGACGGAGGCCAAGAGCGCGCCCACTATCAAGCCCAGATCCTGCGAAGCGCGATACCAACGCGCCAAACGACGTACCTTCTGATCGCGATTACAAAACATCTTGTGCTCATCATGCAATGCATCCATGGGTTGGGCTGTGCTCAGTGTGCACTCATGCTGGGAGCAGCTCAACTTGCCACTGAAATGCACCAACAACGCCAGTTTGCTGACGGTGGCGCTGCTTATGGTTACACCCAGCAGCATATAGGCCGGCAGCAGCGTATAGATGGAGGAGTACAGATGGGACAGCATGAATAGACTCACGCTTATGTAGTTGGCAACCAGCAGCGGCTTATAGCCATATTTGCGTATCAAGCGTGTGGTCAGCAGTGACATGCAGGCAGCTATGAGAAACAGCACACATAGCAGCAGTGAGCCAATGTTGGGTCCAATTTGTAGCCAATGCTCTCGATGATGCCAAACCGAATTGGAGCTCTGTAGCGCCAGCACCGGCAGCAATACGGCACACATCAGGCCATGTGCTATGGTCAGACAGCTAAAGTCTTTCCACACCTTCTGGCGCACGTGAGCTGGTACCTTGTGACGGCAATTACGATTATTTAATGTGATCAGGCGACGTATGGATGTGGCACCAATGGAACTGTTGATAGATTCACGGCGTCGCGAAGCAGCCAATGCGGCTTGCACCTGATACGAGGAGACAGGATTAATACGATGCGAACGCGTCGAAATGGGCGAGTATGCTGAAAGATGCTGCAAAAAAAGGAGTAGATTTTGTGTAAATGCAGAAGTTGATGTAGTGCCCTAGGCGGCTGACAAGGACACTCCTCGGCAGAAGGCAGAGAACACAATTCTATAATCGACTGGAAGATAAACTATATGAACGCTTATCATATTTTAATCAAGCCGTATACGTGTTTCTAAATGAGAATTCATATTCCAATCTATTTTCTGTGCTCAGTGCCGCCTGGTTTATAATTTTGGCAGCAGGTAACTCGGGAACTGCGAAAGTTTTCCTGGTAAAATTTTGCTTTTCCACTTCCTTGAACGTTTTGGATACCTTATTTGAATCAGATTTTTCTAAAAAAAGAAAACTTGGGTGGGGGCCGAAGGTTTCAAGCGCTAGCGGAATAATTTTTCATGTTAAGCGACTTTGAGGCAAAGGGTAATTTGATCGACAAATCCGCCAAAGCTATGGACCGAAAAAGCTATGTTAGTTTCCATGGCAATAACTTTATTACATTACGATTTTTCGAAAAAAAAAACACCATCGGAGCCGAAGAATTCAAGCGACATGTTAAGCGACTTTGAGGCAGATTGACAAATCCCCCAAAGCCATAGGAAGACTAAAAAAGCTACGTTTGTTCCCTGTTTCTTGAATGTTCTGGCAAATTCCATACTCGGATTCGCATTTTCTTAAAAAAAAGCACAATAGAAGTTGAAGCATTCAAGTGCTAGCAAAACAAATCTTCATATTAAACAACGTTCATCCTCAGTTGCATGCCAACTACCTTATTCGTAGCCAAGTTTTCTTAAAAAAAAACACAGTAGGGGCCGCAAGATTCAAGGACTGGCAAAGCGAATCTAATTCTAAATCGACTTTTGGCAGATTGAAAAATGCTAGCAAGTCATAGGAAATGTCGAAAAAACAACGTTTATCCCCAATGCCATGGCAACTAACATACCTGGATCTGATGCTTCTAAAAAAAAGCACATTCGGTATTGAAGGATTCAAGGGCAAGTAAAACGTGGCGGATTGACAACTCCCCTAAAGCCAAAGGAAATGCCGAAGAAACAACGTTTATGTGCAGTTACATGGAAACTACCCTATGCGGATCTGACACCCAGTCGGTACCGAAGCATTCAGAGAAAAAAGTTAAGAGGCTTTAGGCAGTTTGAAAAATCCAGATTTTCTTTTAATTGTTGTGCTGAGCCTTCGGTTTGTAAAGAGTCGTCAAGAAACGAGCAGTGCCGTGGCAACAGTTGCAGAATTTATAAGCAAGCAAAGCGAGATATCATCTTAAGATTCCTTCAGCAAGATTGGCGGGGAAAATCGTGCCCATGCATCATCTGTTCACAAAGTATTTCGAATCTAGAAAGTGAGATATCATCTTCAGCAAGATTCGCGGGGAAAATCGTGCCATGCATCATCTGTTCACAAAGTATTTCGAATCTAAAAAGCGAGATATCATCTTACGACACCTTCAGCAAGATTGGCGGGGAAAATCGTGCCCATGCATCATCTGTTCACAAAGTGTCTCTCAAGGAAGCGGCTGTGCCGTGGCAATAGCCACAGTATTTCGAATGTAGCAAGCGAGACATCATATTAAGATACCTTCAACAAGATTGGCGGGGAAAATCGTGCCCATGCATCATCTGTTCACAAAGTATTTTGAATCTAGAAAGCGAGACATCATCTTAAGATACCTTCAGCAAGATTGGATTACTCTTAAAGTCGTGCATAAGCTTCTGTTTATAAAGTCAAAGCAGCAGCTGTGTCATGGCAATAGCCGCAGAATTGAGAAGCTAGCTAGCAAAGCGAAGAATCATCTTAAGATAGTTTCAGCAGAATTGACAGTGAATGCTCTTGCTGTTCATTAAAAAATCAGTTATTGTTAAAAATCGTGCCCAGTAGCAGCTGTGCCGTGGCCATAGCCACAGTATTTCGAATCTAAATAGCGAGGCAACATCTTAAGCTAACACCAGCTGGATTGGCAGGAAGTGTTTCTATTATACCAAGAAATGCTCTGCTTTTGCCCAAAATAACATCCAAGTGGGACTAGTAGCCATAGGACACTGCGTTGATGAGAATTGCAAGATTCATATTTAAATTAACTGCAAAATAAATCAGTAGCATGTCTTTTGGTGCAATTATTCCAAATCTCACAAAGCGCCAGCCCACGCTGTTTAGCAGTTTTACCCGTAACTGCGCAGCCCCAGAAGCAAGGATGCGCATTTAATGGCTGCCAACTTGCAGCAAATATCAAATTTAATTAAGTGAAATTGCATTTAATACGAATTCCCTAACAATTCAAGGACACCAAGGCAACCACCACCCAGGCAAATCCTGTCAAGTTTCAAATTTCAATATCAGCTTATATCCAATTTAATGCAATTTTAATTTGCTTCCAATGAAGGTAGCCGGTATAATACCGGCCACGTGGCCATGACCATGGCCATGTCACTCAACAAAGACTATGCCATCATTTGTATTCATTTTTTCCGGAAAAAATATGCTTTATCCCCTTGTCAACAGTAGACAACATCCTGTTCTTGTTCCCCTAATTGACCAATTAGTTGCATTTGTTGAAAAAAAAAAAATAAACTATTTTTAAACTATTTTTCATGGAATTCTTCACTGCTCACAGCTCCATTGCAGGAATAAAAACTACAATGTATGCTATTCGCCGTATAGAATGTCACAATGCAAAAGCCTTGGCATTGACATTGCCCAAGCTTGGGAATACTTACGCCCACCGCTGGTTGCTGCAGCCCACCGCTGGTTGCTGCAACCCACATTTAACGAGATGAATTTAGAAATTCTATTATGAAATATGGCAACAATGCTATGTGGTTTCCCATGTTGCAATGCGTCCGGGTATCTCTAGCAAAAGTTTTGAGCCGGCTTACAGTTTTCTTGATATGCTTTCAAAACTTGAACAAATTAAGCATAATTGAGATGAGTTTCATATGTATGGCATGGAGAAGCAGCTAATCGGGGAAGTGCTTTAAACTTAAAGAACTGGTTGTCTAACGGAGTACATTTTTTTAAGTTCCCGCAGAAGAGATTTAGAGAACTTTGTTAAACCTTCAGTGAAGCAAGAGTAAATCGTGCAAATGGGATTTATATTTTGAACGGCTTACATAAGAATCCTTACCACAGAGGGACACTTAAGGTTTCTCTATAAACGAGCCTAGTAGTATTTCGAACAACAGAGGCCACCATCTCTACGACAAAAGTATGTAAAAGTATGTTTTCGATTTTGATGCCGAAGTAGTAACATTTCAATGTCGAAATAAAAAGTTTTTAATCAATTGTAAATCTTGGTATTTTAGAATTCTACTTTATTGCTCAGCTTCGATTGGTAGATCGTTAGGTGTGATAGGTAGGTCAAAACATCGTTGTAAATTATGTTGCAGAGCTTATAAAACTCTTTTTATTAATTAGTCTTATGGCACCTATTTTATCAAGAACTCAGAAATCGATTGGTACGTCCAAATAGGAACTTTCTCAAATTTTGACTAAAAGTTCGAAGTTTAAGTTCTGTGTCTTGCTGTGTCGCGTGGTTACTAATAGAACGTAACCAGGTTATCTTCGTAAGATTTTGAAAATATTTTGCCAAATAGGAATTTCTAATGATGATCTCTCTTTAGATATTTGAAGAAGGAGGAACTGGTAGTCAAATGTTAACTACAAGTTCAAGTTCTGTGTCCTGCCTAACTTCCGACTGCTTATCGTGGTAACTAACACAACGCATACAGCAGCAGATTGGAAGCTATGTCAATGGTTGTCTTTGTAAGTTTTTGAAAATATTTTGCGCAAATCATATTTTAAATGAGCAACATTCTTCAGATATACGCAGTCGGAAGTTTGGCTCGAATTTGTAGTCATATAAGGTTTCCGATTTTGAGCTATGGGTAGAGCCCTCAAAGTTTGTAAAACAACTCTGTAGATATTCGATGTAGAAAGCTCGGTTCCAACTTTCTGACTTCCGACATTTCTTCAAATATTTGAAGTAGAAAGCTCGATCGGTAAACTTATAGATAGCACACAAAAGTTTGGAGGGCATTGGGGTGCAGCAGAAATGTATTTCTTCAAAAGTTTTTCTCGAAAAGTACACCTTTATTCTGTGTTCTTTGTAATAAAATTGAAAACAATTAAATATTGGTAACACCTAGAATATGCTACTAGAAGCGTTTTATTTTTCCCATTATAAAAATGATTTTTGGCCCATGTTGAGCAATTCTTACATTTTTGAAAGACCTAAGGCACTCTGCTAAATATTTTGGGATCGATTTATAGAAAATTTTCGAAAATCATTATTAATAGCGTGAAAGGTATCACAAAGTTAGCCTAATTGCTACGATGTCTATGGGAGTTGAGCAAATATGTAGATAGAAGTCGAAGGTCATCAATAGAAATCGAAATATTAATTAATACCCCATTGGCATCAACTTGGTTCTCGGCAGCGAACTAGTCCCTAGACCCGAAGGTCCAGTTGTGATGATGCCATCCTACCACACTGGTGCATTTGTTAAAGATGCCTACATTTCGGCTATAAACTGAAGGTCCCCGTGCTCTTCGAACTGCTATTATAGGAGATATCTTAATGCTATGCCTTTGCAGTGATGACAGCATAGCCGTCAAGGGGAATACATTTATAATATAAAACCTCCAAAATGCATACCTACATCTAGCTGCAGTTTTGTGGAAGACCGATCTATTATTGTAATAAATCAGTGAGGGGCAAACTCATACAGTGTTTTGTATTAGTAAGAAATGCTGTCAGCAAAAGTGTGAATGAGCACGAGAGCGACAATAAAGCAACTGCGTGTGAGAGAGTTAACATTGGCATCTACAATAGATGAGAGAGACTCTTAGCCAAAGATGGCTTACCCAAATGGGATACACAGACCATAAAGAATGTGCACAACCAAGCCAGCCCTCTTATTATAATATATAATTTTTTAGCTGCCCCTAGCATTCTTAGTTTGAAACCCTTTAGGATTGTGAACCTTTTTTTTTGAAACTAAAAGAGAAGCTAAAGACACGTTAAGGCTACCACAGACAATAGAAAGTCTGAAATCGAAGAAGCCCCAAATAAGTTTAGCATTTCGCTATTTTAAAAAAAAAACCCCATCTTCACTTTCTTAAATTAAAACAGATTAAATCCAACAAGCTGTGCCAACGCCCTTAAGCATAGCTCTTGATTAACTCCCCAACTAAAGTGGCAATTTATTATAGCCTCTCATTGAAGCAACCCCATAACTTTACCATGATGAGATCGTAATAGTAGATGAAATACACAAAAATTCCAAGAACTCATATTATATCCAAGCAGTAACATTGTGGACAATTAGTAGACTACCTGCAATGCGTACGCCATGGACGGAGCTAAACCTTGACATTAAACTGTAATATAACAAAAGGCTTCACTATAATCTCAACGCCCACACTCGGTTAGTGCTTGGCTGCATAGCATACACTTAGCAGAGCAACACTCTCAATGGCACTGAGTAAATCATGATGATGACCGTCGCTAAGCAGCCGCCTCAGCTGTGCGTGCATGCCAAGCACCATGGACTTACCTCCATAATCTGCTCATCCCAGATGTTCTGTGCACCACCCGAGCTGCGTGTGCGCAACACCCGATGTCGCGTTGTCAATGAGTGTCGATGCTGATGCAAATGCTGATGCTGATGCAAATGCGAATGGAATGGCGCATGTGGATACTTCTTTGTTACCACACCGCCGGCTAGTCCCAACATGGCAAAGCCGCTTAGCTGATTAGCTGCTGTGCTGTTATTAGCTCCCACCAGGTTGCCAGCTGGATTGTGGTGGGCTGTGCCATTGCCGCTGTTCGCAATGATGCTACCATTTCCAGCAACTGCGTTTGCAGCGGTAGCAGCTGCGTTAACTGGCAGATTTATGCCACCACCGCCGATACCCAGGCCAGCCATGAGATAGGCGTTATACGAGGATTGCTGCGAACGTAAAAGTGAGAAATCTTTAAGTTTCAAGCTGCACTGGTTTATGGTGTTGCAAAAGTAAAGTTATGGGCATTATCCCATTAATGTATATATAAGTAGAAACAAGAGGCTTGTGGATTGTAAAGGACTTCGCGCTAAGCTTGCAAAAAAAAAAACACTCAGGTGTTTAGTCAAATCCGCTTTTACAATGCGGCAGCCGGAAGGATGAAGCTGGTATGTAGTGCGTTGATGCAATGAGTTGGTGTACACGGCGACGTAGGCATATGTATCGGTCGGAAGAGGTCTTAACGGTTGAGCGTGCTTCTTGCTACCAAATTAAGACGTAGGCGTAAGCGACTCTTATCGCGCAGCTTACGTTGCTAGCCAGCATTTTGTACATAATGTAAGTTTTGCTTTTTAAAAAGTATATTGCTATCATCCCAGCCATAGGTGTAGTAGATCTGGAAGAGAACGGGTCATAGCCGAAGCCAAGTATTGACTAGGTAAAACTAGCGCTCAAAGTCTACAGAAAACAGTTTGCAGAGCAGGAATTTCATCAGAAATCAGCTGTAAGTTAGCAATATAGCAGAGACCTCTAACCTAAGCGACAAAATTAAAGCTCTTCAAGATGCTTACACTGCACGTGCTTGGGTGTGGCGGATGCGGAAGAAAATTGCAATCGGATAAGCCATGATCTGTATGAGCTTTACGTCAATATAAACGTTGTTGAGCACAGCGTCTAGGCTGACTTGACCATAATCTGCGTTTGGATGAATAAGCTCTAGCAAAGTAGGTGTTCGAAGTATGAAGTGTACCGCCCAAACTGCAATAGTGAAGAAACTAGTAGGAAAAAGTAACTGCAGCTGGCACGAGCTGCTGGAGTCAGCTGTCACCCCTTAACGGCTTGTAATGTCCATCTGAAGCAATGTTAAGTGCTCTGACATATTAAGATTCCTTTCTCTCTTAGACCATAATAAACATATTTTCAAAAGTTTCATCAAAACGTTATGCAAACTTATTAAAATACTTAATTTTATGGCAAGATATGAATGCACATAAAAAAATAATGGACCCGCGGCAGAGAGAAGCTCGTTAAACCGACGTCCATAATGCTTACACATCCTTTGCTGCGAACAGAAGATCTTTGGTGCTGCACATAAACTTTGTAGGACAAGACTTTCTGTCAGTAAGGACTCTGTTGTTTTCTGTCCATGTGACAGTTACTGTCGTCCTACAACAACGCTGAGCAGTTGCCACATAGACCATATGTCTTTGTTAGCTTCATCGTTTTGCGATGCAAAGTCTACACTCTACGCAATCATCCTTCAACGTTTCAGACCCACGTTGTTCCCATATTACCCACAGCCTCTTACACAATCACGTTTCTTTAAAAACTCATAAAGGGTGATTTTTTGGCAGCTTATTTGTTCGTAACGCGATTTTTTGTGCCTTGCGTCTTATACAATCACGTTTCTTTAAAAACGCATAAAGGGTAATTTTTTGGGAGTTTATTTTTCCGCAAAGCGGTTTGTGTGCCTTGTGTTCCATTTGATCTCTAATTTATATGGTCATGAATCAAACATAAATCGAAAAACAAACAAACAGTACATACTCTTTATAGAATTTTATTATTAAAATTCATGCTGTTTAAGAAAAGTATCATTACTGGTTTGATGTATATGTGAATATGCAAAATTTCAGCAAGAACTACCCATACATCTCATAAAAATCTCACAAAAACGGCGAATGCTGTAACATTATTGTGAATGACGAGAAATTTTTTTTTGCCAAAAATTGTGGACCGTATTTTTTATCAAAGAAGGCGAAGCCTGTAAAGTTATTGTGAATGGCGAGAGAGGACTTAAAAATGTTGTGTGCTCAAAATTGAAGTGATAGACAGGGCTAACATGTGGTGCCAACAAGATGTTGCTACATGCTTTATAGACCACGCTCAATGGTCCATTTGGAGCGACGAATACCTCAGTTTTTTTCATGATTTGCGCCTGTCAAATGGCCTCTCGAAATTTTTTTTGTGGATCTTTTTAAGGGCTGATAACTTTAGCGATAAGCCTGAAACGATTGATGCATTTTATTGGCTTCCAAATAATAAATAGCTCAAGTGTGAGCTATCGGATATTGGATATGTTGAAGAGATAATGACAAAAGTGCACCCTAAGTAGTGGTCATATTATCAAATATCACGTCTCTGACGTCTCTGTTAAAAATGTCAGCAGAGACTATAACAAAATTGCACGCTGAGTGAAGACTAATTGTGTTTCAATTCTCAAATATCAATAGTGCTGTTGTCTCTAATAAAAATGAAACATTTTTTTTTAAATTATTTTAGCAAACTCCCCCCCCAAAAAAAACACCCTTTACAAGTACACCCTTCAAAAGGTTATACAAATAATGTAAACACTTACCTTGCGCTGTTGTGCAAACATGGACAGGCGTTCGCGCTCACGGCTGGTATCGCGAGCACGTTGCTCCAACAAAAGCTCATATTCGCGTCGTTTCTCACGTTTGCGCTCGGCTTCCTCCAGTTCATGAAGATTGGGTAGACTGCCCATTTTGGAAAACAATATTTTGATTAATTCTACTTGTTGCCTTTTCTTTTCTTTTGTTTTTGTTTTATGTTTTTTTCTTTTTGATTTTTTTGGTAGCTGCGATGACTTGGTTTGGACGCGTTCTAAACCTAAGTTTTAAACTTGAAACTCAAGTGTACGGATGCATTTATATGTATATTCATTGCTGGACTGCGGCAACAACTATGCTCAGACAAGACATTCAAGGCATGGCGTTGCTCTATGCTGTGCATGCCGGAAACGGAAGTGCAGCCATATTGAATGCATATAATTATGAGGCCTTCTAAATGCAGCTCGTTTGTGTTTGTTTTTTTATGCCCGCGGACGCCATTTTCTGGCCAACTGCTGCTGGTCTGTTTGCTTGTCTGTTTGTTTTTTGTCGGAGTGACTGTGTGTCTGTGTGTGTGTGTGTGTTTTGGGTGTGTGCGAGTGTGTGTGCTTAGTGTTGTTATTTTGCGTGGTCTGGCAAGTTCATTGCCCGCTGCCAATGACCAGAGAAGGCGCTGTTTGTGCTACACTTTGACTTTGCATAAACCACTTGGACCGAACCAATCGATATGCACAGAGTTATTTTTTTGTTGTTGTCCAGTTAAACGATATGTCTGAAAAAATAGATAGATATTTAGATATATATATAAATGTTGGATACTTAAGTTTTAGCTACCTCCGGATATTAGGGCAACTTTATTAAATCATTAAAGTAACAATTTTCCTATGTCATTTGTGCAACTGGGAATATATTATTAACATCATTATGAACTTTATACATCCATCCCCTTGGGCATACACTATTATATGAATGCTCACGCATATGTGTGTTTGGGTGGATTTGTATAAGGTGTGTGTGTGTGTGTGTGACACGGCTAAAAAAAAAAAATGCGTCTTACAAAAATAACTTTGTACACTGGAAAAAAAATGGAACTCGAAAGTTGCTTCAAATAAAAGCATCACTTTAGTGTTGGTAGAGCATTCGGACTAATCGAGTCCTTGTACGTAAGCCAATGTTCTTCTTAAGAAAGGGAGCTCGGTTTATTTCTCTTCTCAAAATGCTGATAAGTTGATTTTCAAGTTCCATAGGTTATCAGCCACTTGGCGCCATATGCTGCTGACAGGGCTGCGTTTTCTTGGGTGTGTGTTCAGCCTCCAGGTTTGCCGAGCTGATTTGAGATGTTGCCGTAGTCATTTACAACCACGATCTGGTGTTAATACGGTTATTCTGCCGCTAACTCGGTTGCCATTTTCTCATCAGTGTAAACAGGATACACCACGGGAAGCTTAGAAGTTGGCATTTGGGTCGTAGAGGCTATATATGACGTCCTTATATCCCTACTACAGTTAATATCAAAAATATAAAAAAATATACTGCAAACAACAACAGCATAGAACTAAGCTCGATCTTTAATTTGCGAAAATCGATTTTTGAACACATATTCAAACTGAGTTTTTATTTGGCAAACTAAAGAAATTGATTTTCGATTTCTAAAATAAACAATGCATATTTGCAATGGTTTTGTAAACTAAAAAACATTACAAAATACAAGAGATATATAGAACGAGATATATATTTACGAGAGACTCAAATAAAAATTATTATACGGACTCTAAGCTAACTGCTTATAATCGAAACCCAATACTAAAATAAAAAATATAGAATAGAAAGTTCCTTGTACATAGAATAAGTAAAAGTCAATAGAGGTGATCTCAAGTTAAGTAATCACCGATTCCGAAGACAAGGTTTTAAGAAAAAACGTATTTAAAGTCTTTAGCACAATTTGCTTTTGCACTTATATTTCTCCATAAAGAACTGATTGGTATATTCAAAATTTTCAGAGAAAACTTTTGAAAAATTTAAGAAATAAAACGATCGATATCAGTTTCCAACATTTTTTAATATTAGCTCTTCGGGATTGAATTGGAATTGGAATTCCAACAATCGATTGCCGTCTTGTAGACCTCGCCCAATAAAATTACCTTCTCTAAAAAATCGTAGATCTTGCCATGGCTTTCACGAACTATGAAAACGCAACATGATCAATTGTTGATCTTTTGGCTTCTTGATCAAGAAATGTTTCTTAATGTGTTACTTTCTGCTTTCAATTTTTATATTGTAAATACAAGTTCCTAGCCAGACTAGGAATACGCATTAATTTTATATTAGATTTTTCTCGTTTTTATATAATATTTCTCAATTTTTAGATTGTTTTAAGCTTAAGGCCAACTGGACTTAGTTGTATCCCTAAATTAATAGTAAATAAAAAAATTCGAACTAGATCTAACGCTTTTAGCAATGGGTTCATCTAAACTGATCAAATCCGCAGATCTAGGTGGCCATTCAATGTGGCCTCTTTTTGACATTGGGCGTCCAGGGAATTTTCGTTGAAGAAACTCGTTCGTTGGATTCGCAGTATGGCATGTTGCACCATCTTGTTGTGTACCAGTAATCTTCAAGAGCTTTTTCGCAGATTTGTGGGCAGACATAGTGAGCCAGCATCCACCATTATCGGTTTCTTTCGACAGTTTGGTTCTCTTTCAAAAAATAAGGCACAATGATGGTTTTGGCGCAAACGCCAGCCCAAACAGTAACTTTTTGGTCATGCAATGGCGTTTCAAGCAGCTCGTATGGTTTCTGCGTTTCCCAAATACTGTCCCGTGCTCAGAAAAACTTGACACCAAATGCTGTTGTCACACGGTGCTTTCCGTTTGCCGTGATATCTTCGGCATTGAGTTAAGACTGTTTTCAATGTATAAAGTAACGATTTCGGCACGTTCTTCAGGTGTGAAGCGATAGATGGTTGAAATTGTACTGAATTGACGTTTCCAAAACATGTGAAGTCAAGACAATCGTTTGTCAAATGTTTAAGTTGTTCAATATTGAAATATCGACATAAGAAATGCCGCACCCTGTATATATATTATTATCTTGAAATTTAAAAATTTTTAATTAAAAAAAAAAATTAGAAAATTTTGGCTTAGATTTCAGGTTTCAAAACTTAATTTTGGGGGTCACGACAATCAGCACAAATCCTATTGATGAAAATAAAAAGCAGCCCACTTTTTGGTATCACGCCCTTGTACAATTCTTGAAAACTCGCTGACATTACTGCCAGCCTATTTCTCGCAGTGTAGGCTAACGTAACGCATTATGGCAGTCCATGAGAATCATTTATGCATGCAGCAACTTTGCCATTTACTATTTGGCTACAAGGACTTTGTTCCCTCAAAAAAAAAAAAAGAAACAAATCCTCCCACCAAACAAAATGAGTGCCAACCCAACAACATAGTCGTGCATATATATATATATACAAATGAAATAAACACATAAAAGTAATACATATATGTATGTATCGTATGTACATGTATGTGATATGCTGGCACAAAAATCATCAGGTGTGTCCATTTGATGCTACACACATGACACACAAAATACAGTAGCTGCGCGAAGTATTCGTACATCTTTTCAGCACTTTTACACTGAAGCCACTGAATTTGTCTCGGAAGTTGTTTATTACTTGAGTTGATCTAGAAAAATCAAATCAAAATTATAGCTTCTTTACATAAATAAAAATGCACAAAAAGTTAAGTATAATATTTATATAAAAAATGTACTGGAATTTGCTTTAAGCCTATTTTAAAATATTTACAATATTATAAAACAAAATAAATGTTTTCAAATCTTGGCAGTTCGCACTATTATTTTGTAAATCTAATTATTTTTTGCACAATACTTTTCCCGGATTTTCTTACAAGTGATCTATGCAATCCAACTCTTTCGCTCTCTTAACACTACTAGATCCAATTGAGCTTCTTTGCTCAAACATGAACTACGAGTCCCCAACTCGTTGATGTATTGGCAAGTTTTGCCAAGAAACTTTTAAACTTTCATGTTGCTTTCTGTAGCCAAGTTTTATATTGTAAATCCCATTTTCTAGCCATGCCCAGATTTAAGACGCTGCATATCTATAAAAAAAGCTAGGATTGCAGGAAACGCAAAAAAATAAAGCACATAAAAGCACTTTTTTTCAATTTATTTCTTTAGAATATAGTCAACCGATTTTGACCAAACGTTATGCCAAATTTGATTGTAATATCTAGACTAAATTTTTCTAATATCTTTATACTTTTAAAAAGTTACTTGTTAAAAGTTCCTAAAAGTTGTGGAGTTAGGCATAAGTATTTATTTTTTTAATTTAAATTTAAAATTTATTTTTTTGTAATCATACAAATTGGAAAAAAGTATTGAAAAAACTTACGGAATAGTAAATATTTTGAAAAACACACGAATAAACTATTTTTTTTGGATTGTTTAGTATATATACAGGGTGCGGCAATTCTTATGTCGATATTTCTATATTGAACAACATAAACATTTGACAAACGATTGTCTGATTTCACATGTTGTACAATTTCAACAATGTAATCGTTTCATACCTGAAGAACGCGCCGAAATCGTTACTTTCGACATAGAAAACAGTCGTTCATGTGTCTTAACTCAACGTGCATACAGTGGAAAATATCATGGCGACATTGAATGGCCAACTAGATCTGCGGATTTGACTTCCCCGGAATACTTTTTGTGGGGTAAAGCTCAAGGAAAATATTCGTGCTTTACCAACTGAGATGCTCGAAAAGCTAATGGAAAACGCGAAAAAGGGCGTATTCTGCTTTGGCCAATAAAGGTCACTTGATGGATGTTGTGTTCAAAAACTAGTCTGGATAAATTGCAAAGAATCAATTTTAATAAAAATACCTCACATTCAGAAATTGTTTGTTTTGCTTTTCTTCTTGTTATTCAATTTTAAAACGCCGATTTAAGAAATGGCGCACCCCGTACATATATAAGCCCAAAAATAAATAGCTGAGGCAGAAGTAACTTTTTGACTTTGTTATGAAATTAACTTTTTTTAAAAATTTGATAAAAAAAACTATTTTGAAAAACACTCATGAGCAACAAAATCATTTTTTAGGACTGTTTAGTCCTATAGGAGAAGGACCTCTCTTCACTAGGAGTAACCAACTGGAGAAGGCACCCAAAGCTGGGACGCCTGGCGAGAGCTAGTAAGGTCGGCTGTAAACCGATAACGCGTTGTAATGGCCAAATGAAGTAAAGTTAAGTAAGTGCTATAAGTTCTATTTTTCGGTTAAAGTAAAAGACTTGGGGTGGCAAAATTTGGTTACGCTTTTTATGCCTAGAACTTCAAGTTAGACTGTTTAAAATTTTTTTGGATTTTTTTTCAGAATGATTCGTAGTTGCATAAGTATGAACAGAAAGCGAAGAAATCCCGTTGAGATTTTTCGGATAATGGAAGAAAAATAACAAACTCTTTTTTTTTTTTTGGACTGTTATGGTCTAAAAAATGTCAAAAAGTTATAAAATTTATATATATTTTTGTTCATGTGAGCAAAAGCAACTGAATAATATTTTGAAAAACACTCGAAAGGCAAAAGATGTCATTTTTTGAACTCTAACTAAGAAATCGAGTAACGCTGCCTAAAACGTTTTTTAAGCTTTTTTTGCAATGTTTTTCAAACTACTTTTTTCGAAAAACAAAACGCAAATAGCTATAGGCGGCAGCAGCCGTACAAAATCGTAGATAACTTTGAACTTTACATGGCCAACGCAGTTGTAAAGAAATTTAGCTGAAAATTGGTTTTGGGAAAGATAATGTAAGGCGAAAGTTCAATGTGTGCGAATATTTTGTACGCCTACTGTAAGCATTATACATATATATGTGTATATATGTACACAACATACATAGTTAACTGGCTGTTCTTGGGGACATTATGTGTCCTTCTGTCTGTTGCTGTGTGCGCTGGTATGTGTGTGCCTGTGTCTGTGTGTGTTGTGGTTGTTGTTTGCCAGAGCCAAACTCGCGTATATATGTGATATATATATTTATATACATATATATGGCACAACAATACATATTTACGTATATTCACTTAAGTCTACATGGCACGTGCGCCACATTGTATATATATGTATATATTATATTTGTATATATGTAAAGCACATAACATATATGTACTTACCTGCCACAAATACAACGCATTTTACAAGTTATATAAAATATTTTATTTAAATCTTTAAGCAAAAAGTTTAACTTTAAAAAATATTTACTCCCAAAAAAATATTGCTATTTTAGGCTGAAACAAATCAAAACAATAATAACAAAATTTAAGGCGTAATTGTTGAATTTTTCAGCCAGCGCTCGAAAGTATGCTACATTTTTTGCCGCCGCCACAGCAGCAGCCGCGCTGCTTGCATGAAATTCAAAATGAATATTTTAAAAACCAAACAAAGATACAAACACACACACACACACAGACGCCCGCACACACACACAGACGCACAGACACACTACTCTCATACACAACCAAAAAATAAAAAATCCTTGTGCTGCGTATTTACTTGTATGTGTCTTGTGTGTGTTCTCGTGTCTGTGTGTAATTTTTTTGAGACGTAAAGCGAATAAGTGCCTGTTTTTCTTCTTTTATTATTTTTTTGGGCACAACGCTCTAATATTATTTACCTTTTTTTTCTGCGTCCTTTCTTCAAGATTTATAACTTGTAGTAGGCTTGCTAGCTTGTCTCACGCAACTGTTCGTTTTTGTGCTTCGCGTCGTGTGTGGTTTTGTTTATAAACAAATTTCACGCACTTTTATACAAAAAAAAAAAGAATAATAATGCCAAAGCCCAAAAACATAAACTATTGTGCTAATTGAACTTTTCGTTCCGTTCCGTTCCGCCTTTAACAACACATCGTCTCTCGTTACATGTCTCTAACGCATCGTCCAGCGCACACAGCCTCACGCAAACTGTTCCAAATTCAAACTGAATATAATGTTCAGCTGCCTTTGGCCTTTATTTTATACTTTTTCACGCACTTTGCTACTCTTGTCATCTCTCCACAACCATGTCGCATGCAAGCAGCATGTGCTCTTGGGCGGAAGCCCCTATAACTCGCAACTGACATGCGCAGTGATTCCCAGCCAGATGCTGCTGCTGCCCTTGCCGTGGGCGCTTGCAGCAGCAGCAGCAGCAGCACTGCGTTTAACTCTGCAAATTGCAAGCTTTATGCCATATATAGCTCCAGCTCGGATTAGACCATCGTTATGTTATTATGTTAGTTCTTGTTGACATATCCTTGAAAAATTAAGTCATTATTTTATTTTTGCGCTAAAATTAAAGCTTATTAGGCGGCTTAGAGTATTCCAGGCGCAATATAATTGCTACTTTGTCTTAATTCAAAGCGAAAATAAACCTACTAACGAGTGCTCCTTTCTTTTTTGATTTTTACCACATATAATTCTGAAAAATTTGTTTCAACGATTTAAGTTTTAAAGCTAAATTCGTGTAAATGTTGGCCACGGCTGCGCTGATTCCCACGTGGGCGTACTCTCTACAACATATCTGTCCTTATTTCACATTAAAATGCTGTAATCTGCGTTAATCCTTGCAAACTTTTGGCCAGAGTTTCAGCACAAACGACAGCAGTAACTTGAACCAACTTCCCACACATGTTGCGTTTAGCTTTCAACCCAGCATACATGGTGCCTGGCTGGACCCCTCTAAGTATTTCAAAGCATTATTAGTTCTATTTGAGAACACGACACCTATCTGTTTAGATAGAAACAAAAATTCATACGGTAGAAAAGTTAGCAATACTCTAGCTCCATGTACTTAACCATGCTTGACACTAGGTAGGTCAAGATATCAACTAGCACCCGACTCAATGAACGGCAAACACCACCCCAGATCAAAGAAGACACATGGAAGAAATAGCAAAATAAAATTCACAAGCGCCTTCATAAGCTGTAGAACTTTAGGGTAAAAAACCCAGGTTTGCAACCCAGAAAAACTGGCATGGATTCAAACAGCAATTGTCAGCTCTATGCAAAAGTCTGGGAAAACTGCATTGACATTATGTCTGCTTAAGCCAACATTGGTTCGAGGTAAGCTTTTTAGAAAATCTCGAGAAAAACATAAGTAGCTACAAAGGCAATATAAATGTAGAATTTAGCAGAGATGAAGCAGTTTCTATAAAAGATGACAAAGAAACAAGCAAACCAAAATGGTCAGAAGCTACGGTAAAATAACAACTTGGCCCATGATAATATATGCATAAAAACCTTTAAATTTAATGAAGCTTTGCAATCAGTTGGGGAGAAAAAAAGAGCAAATAAGAACCTTTTTGTTGAAGAGATGAGAATGATGCAATTAAGACTACTTAAAGATGGCAAAACGTATAGATACAACTGCAAAGGCTAGCCGGTGTATGTATAACAGGTGTGCTACAGTAGCTGAGGGAGTCATCTTAGAACATGCAACAGAATACATCCACGTGCTGGGCCGGCTGCAAAAAGATACTATAAGTAACGCTAAAACTAAAAATCGCAAAGGTAACAACAATAAATTTGATGCTCTTGCCAGGCGTCTTCCCGAGATGACACAATGCAAACAGAATATAAGTTTGTAAAACGATTTCGAATAGCACTTAGTAGTAAAAATTTATGGAAAATTATATTCGGAAACTATAAAACAACACCAAATAGCATGACATTATATTCGAACGGAACGCTTACGGTTAAAGGAGCCGGAACAGCAGAAGTGGCAGCGAGAAAAAGTTACTCAGAACCGCTGGTAGAAAAACACGTCTAGGGTTACAACAAGAGTTGTGACAATCGCCTTCGCAAGATATCTTTGTCGATACCCGCGATGTCAACAGAATACAATTTTGAAACGATACCAAATAGCACTCAAAAATAAAGAAGAGTGAGAAGTTATATGCAGAACCTACAAAGTAACACAAAGTAGTATGGTATAATATGCGCACGGCTGCCTAACAGATGAAGAAGCCGGAGCAGAAGTAGTGAAACCGAGAAAAGGGTATTTAGAAGCTCTAGAATCCTACCAATCAACCCTGTAACAATAATAGGTTGGACACATTTGCCAAGTGTCTGCCCGAGATAACCATATAGACGAAGACGATGTAAACAGTAAAAAATTTTGTAAAACGAATAGCGCTCAGTAACGAAAAGGAATGGAAAGATATATCTGGAACCTACAAAAGGCAGGAGTACTGGTATCGAGAAAAATATACTTTCGGATATATCACGATTGAAAGATATACTTACTTTAAACTTAAACGCAACCTTCTTAACTAGTAAATAGCCATTATGACTGATAGTCAAGCAACCATCAAGGAACTGAAAAACTTAAAACACTGAGCGAACACAATCAGGTTTGGTTACCTTGAAACCACACCACATTGGGATTATTGGGTAATGAAAACGCAGACAAACTGACTAGGAAGAAAGCTGCG
The DNA here is from genome assembly GCA_035046065.1 of Chymomyza procnemis. Lineage (NCBI taxonomy): Eukaryota > Metazoa > Arthropoda > Insecta > Diptera > Drosophilidae > Chymomyza > Chymomyza procnemis. The sequence goes on from JAWNOJ010000021.1 coordinate 26,443,686, forward strand.
ACTTCCCTTTGTATACCCAGATTAAGGCTCTTTTTGCGATTTAGGCTCAGGAAAAATTTCGCTGATATTAAAGAGAAAAGAAAAACAACAGTCAAACTGCCTATAGAAACTTATGTCCTCTAACGATTCAAAGATCGTATGAAACTGATGAAGTACAGTTTAAAATTATAAAAGGAGTTCTGACAGGTATAGGTTGAACTAAAAAAAGTAATAAAAGTAACTTAAAAGAGTAATAATCTCAAACAAATCTTGCAGATTCTGCAATGAGAATGACGAAACTGCGAGACATATATTGAAAGCCTGCCCAGCGCTGATTTACCAAAGAAGAAATAATATGAACTATTATAAAAACTACATCATATAAAGATGAGCACACTGCCAAACTTTGTAGATGGTACTGCACTCAGAGATAATCTCTTAGATAAGAAAAGGGCGGCTCAATAGACGTAATACTTGCAGTGCTAATCTTCCCGAACAATAATAATAAGAATAACGCTATAGACATGAATCTCAATAAATAGTCTTGATATGTGTGGCCAATTGACCAAGTAATTAATCGAAATCTCCCTTTAAATGAGCGATTTTTCGGTTGATGTTTGGCATATGAATCCGTCTTCGTGAAAGCATATGATGGCCAAGATAAGCTCTTACATTCCATTTTACTCAAATCACCCTGTTATAATTCTAAGTGGTAAAAGGAGTCTACGTCTTTGTGCTTTCAGCATCCACTATGCTACGGAATTCAATAGACATTGCGAAGAATGGCCCTTCCTTAGTTGCTGCACTGTTTAAATGTTGCTTTCGAACAATCCAACTGATAAACAATTCCTAATCTCCTATTTGAAACATGTTTGTCTAGTTGGTGTCGTTATGAGCTAAAACTAAAACGATTTCTAGTTTTTCATTGCACTCAAATCGATTTTCATTGAATTCGATTTCATTATTTGCCACTTTTCTCTAAAAATACCAAGTTTTTTAAGAAATATTTATTGACACATGAGGGAGCTTCGTGAGTCGTAGTCAGCAGTGTATTCTGACATGCTCAGCACCAGTAGTTGACGTACAAATGTAATATAAAAACATTTTCCAGCACTCTAATTCCAAGCATGTTGATATTCATTATTCGCTAATCGAAGAAGAGATGAACCCTCAGTTTACAGTCGATTTTAATGAACGTTTCTTAAATTGATTAAAATTTCATCTGGTTGCCAGCAATGCCAATGGTAATGCAATTGCCTCATGTTCCGTTTTGAATCGAAGTACCACCGACTTTCGGTTTTAGAGACGTATACGCTTCCAATACTTGCCTCTCCAAAAAATTTCATTTCGTTAAGATGAAATAAATGTAGAAGTGAACTTTTCGCAAAAATATAATAGTTTTCTCCTGGAAGTTATTATTTGCGTCCAGATAGTGTCCCAGCCGAGCTACTGCAACACAGCGCAAACAGCAAAGCATCAGCTCTATGTCCACTCTTACGCATTGTGTGGGAGCGAAGTTCGATTCGAACAGCTTGATAGGAGGCATACATAATCGCTATTCCAAACAAAATAGTGATCTAAGTTCATAGGGAAACTGGAAAGTTATTTACTCTAGTTTGGGATGCAGTTCTGGCTGCGACAAATAGAGCAGCTCTTGGTGGATACAGTGGGGGTATTCCTGGAATGCTGCATGATCAGGACAATGAAGCAAAAACGAAAGAATGAAATTTCAAGGGAACCAAAATAATGCGTTTCGAAATCGTAAAACACTAACGATCTAAGTGTATCAGTTAATGTTGTCTCTGAAATTATTGAGAATTCTGTTTAAGTTTTCCTATTTGTGCAGCAATGTTGCCGTAGACGGCGCAGCGGATGACGAGGCTGATGCACGCAACGCCTGGCCTGTATTTTAAGGACTTTGGAAGGTATGGCATTTTTGCAGGCTTAGTCGATACAAAATGCTTTATATTTCTAATACCAGCGTTAAGTAGGTGCTTCTTCATAAATGCGAAAGAAACATTCAAAGTTAAGTAGCATATCAGCTCCAAACTGCATATATTTATTAACAAATGCTGGAGAATCGTTTGCCGCGTTTTCGGGTCTACAGCATTTGCAAATGATCAATATTGTGGGAAAGCGTAGAAAATGGAAGTTGATAAGCAACACGCTTTGCGGAGATGACAGTAGTTTCCACAGGACACAAATAGAGTTGAACGACCGCACCAAACATGAAGAAGAACCGTGTTATCGAAAAGCTGGCAACTTGGGTTTAGGTGAAGAGAATAGTACGAAATAGAGCTAGATGGAGAGAATTTGTGTCTACCCTATGCTCCTCTGTTTAGCAACATAGTCCTAGTATCCAGGAACAAGTAAATAAATCGCAGAAGTACTTATCTCAAAAATTGCAGCAAGAATCGTTGAAAGCTAGGAGATTCTAAAATCTTTCACAAACGCTTATTTAAGGTTGCACGACTGCTATGCAAGACCCTGACGAAAATGCGCGTCAACATTACTTACTCATGCAAAGCAAGGTTTACTTTGATGAGTCTATGCCCTCCATTGGACAAGCTAATCAAGTGTTTTGCTAAGGATCTGATTGCCAGTTAGCTGCGAATCCCTTGAAAACCTTGCTGCAGCATTTAAGACTCACAAAGTGTCGCGATAGCGAGTGTTGATGACTGAGAGCAAGTGAGGAAGCACTGACTCAAAAATATGCTTGAATCTATGTAGCGTTAGCTTCGACATGACCACGGAAGTTACATTTTATAAGACAACAAACAGACGTTTCTTTGACAGGTCTGGTAGGGCTACGGCAGTCAACAGACCGAGAACGTGATTGGCATTTCAATGTGTGCCCATCAACCCAGTTTCTTCGATATTTTGTTATCATTTAAAATAAAAACAATAAATGCTGCCATAAATTAAAGATAAGGAACAATATTATTCTTGTCTTCGACGCTTCGATGCTTTAAAACTATACGTACATTATCGATTTAAAAAAAAAAACATATATTTGGGGCTTAATCAACTAAAATCGTTAATTAATTAATAAAGTTAATAATCAGCAGTTATAGGGTAAAACGAAACCTATAATTTTTGCATGAAATTAAATATGCGTGGTTTTGTTCGATAACTTTTTGCTATTTTGAAGATTATTTCAATATGTCTCTCTCATAGAAGCCTTCCTTGCAATTGGCAAAAAATTGAGACAGTCGATTTTGACAAGTCTCTCCTGAAGCAAGTTTTTCACCAGCAAAATTCTTCGCCATGGACAGGAATCACTTGACGGCAGCTCCGGAATGCATAAGAACCTGCCAAGCAAGCTGCCGCAGCTTCTGGTAAGTCACTATTGTTGTGTGTGGCCTGGGGTTGTTCTGATGGCACACAATTCCACTGAGCTATTGCTTCAGTCAGACGATGCAATTGTTGACAGTATAGTTCCAAGTTTAGAGGTTTGCCATATGAGAGCATCTCAGATAATTCCCTGTCAACTTCGCCAAACTCACAGCAAAAGCTTCTTGGCCGTCATCCTGGCTTGGCCAGCGTTAGCGTCAGCTCACTGCGTTTCGACCACAACCTTGACTTTGTCCACTTTTCACCGTCAGTCAGCAACCGCTTCAGAAATGGTTTGATTTTATTGCTACTCGCAGTTGGAAATTCGGTCCATGCGGACTTTTTTGTGTTAACTCGTGTGACACCCATATATCGAGCTGCTTTTCGTATCCAGCCTTTTTCAAATGGTTCCAAACGATTTTTGTGCAATCTTTAGCTCTTGTACAATCGAAACAGTGCACACATGACGCTTGGACTCGACGGTGTTGGTGATTTTATTGACATTTTCGAGAATTGGCCTTCCATTGCGTGTTGTATCTTTGACATTGAAATTACCGGAACGGCATCGACGAAACTAATCTTGTGCGTGATTGACTGTCATAGTATCAGATTTATAAATGTTTTTTTACATTTTCAGCCGCCTTGGCTGAGTCTTCTCCCTTTTCGTAGAAAATCTGTAAAATATAGCGTATTCTCTCTTTGCTAGTGTCAAACTTTGATGCACGCTCACACAAATCTGAATCATCCAAGCGCAAAACTGTCGGAACATTTTTTTTTGGTACAATCGGACTCATACAACGCAAGATACAGATAAATAACGCCAACTATTGGAAAAATCATTTCTATACACTACACCCAATAATTAAGAGGCTCTGCAAATATATAATCGTCGTTTACAATTGACCTCAGTGTTAATACATTATTTTTGCTTAAAAATAAATATAAAACAATTCCTCGGATATTGATACAGGAACCGACAGTAGTCTTTATAATTCCCCTTGATCGCTCCATAGGCGGAGCATTGGGTGATTTTCTTAGATAAATATAAAACAATTCCTCGGATATTGACTCAGGAACCGAGAGTAATCTTTATAATTCCCCTTGATCGCTCCATAGGCGGAGCAATAGGTGATTTTCTTATAAATATAAAACAATTCCTCGGATATTGACTCAGGAACCGAGGGTAGTCTTTATAATTCCCCTTGATCGCTCCATAGGCGGAGCATTGGGTGATTTTCTTAGATAAATATAAAACAATTCCTCGGATATTGACTCAGGAACCGAGAGTAGTCTTTATAATTCCCCTTGATCGCTCCAAAAACGGAGCATTGGGTGATTTTCTTAGATAAATGGCGTCGAACCGCCGACCTACCAGAGAGTAGTCTTCTTCTGCCCAAGCAGCAGAGTAAGATTGTAGATTGCAGAATGCCAGCTGTAGTCATATACATGTTTTTGAGAGTGTAGCATAGTCGAGGCTTCAACTGAATGTTAAACAATAAAAACAATTTCAAATGTTGTAGCGCTTAAATGCAGCATAACAAATAAATAATTAAATTTGCTTCAATTGGAACGAATACCAACACGTTTGATTATTTTATACAAAACACTTTTATTTGTTTTCAAGGTCTTTATTTATTGATTTCAAAACTAACTTAAAATCATTTTCTCTATATGTTTTTTTCTTTTTTTTAAATATTATAACGCTGCAGCATGTCCTAATAAACTAACAGTGAACACAACAAGTACACAAACACTGAATAATTATTGTGTTCACTGTAGATGCACATGTCGTACTACTATAGTTCTGATACAATACAAAGTGTATATATATAATATATATATTCATATACATAATTCATATAAAGCATTGCGTTTAAACTTATACATAATAGGTACAGATATTGCATCGATACAGAGTATGAGTTTATATTTATATGTTTTTAGTTCAGATTAGTTTTTAAAACAAGAAATGCAAAGAGATATAATTGAAATGCATAAAAGAAATTAAATACATAGAAATATGTATTAATTTTATATATATATAATAAATATTTAACTGCATTAATGGTTGAACCTGAATTGTTACTTCTTTTTTTTGTTTTGTCTATTAACAAATTTAAACGTAATTTTTGCTTTGAGCTTAACACTTGAACAACAACTACAACAAAAGGGCAGGGCGCAGCGGGATATAACTAAAAATTAAACTAAATGTGTCTTCAATTTGCAATAAATGTTTATAAGAACAAACAGCCTCAAAGAGTGCTTTGATTATACGGCACAACAAAAAAAACAAAAAAAAAAATAGAGTATACTATGTAACAAATATTGTTTAGCTACGGTCAAGCCGCAGAAGTAATGCTCTGCCGTTGGGAAAGCTACGGTGATAATTTACATGAAACATGAAGTATTTAACAAATTTAAATTGTTTATGTTTATTAACAGTGTACCTAATTGAACAAAACATAGCCAAGGCTCTTAGGCGATTTAACGGACAGACGGCGGGGTTTAAATTTACAAAAATATGCCTAGATTCCACTAGTGCAGAGCATACTCAACGACAAACAAGGGGCAGTCTAATTCTGCACAGTGGGTTCTAGCGTGTAACCAAAATTCAAATGCATATTACACCAATGTTGATGCTTGTCACCCAATTTGGCTTCGGCTTGCCGCACTGCAGCCAAAAAGGGATGCGTAGTGTAATCAAATTTACGTAGCTGCAGCTGAAACTCCTGCAGCTGTGCAGCCGAGGCGGGTGGCAGGTGTATGCTACCGGCCAAACCGGTCAGCAAACGTACACATTGCTCCACAATAAACTTGAGCGCTGCGCGACGATGCAACTCAAAGCATTCCCTGGCTCCAAAAAGTGCACGCTGCTCCTGACACAGTTGTATATCATGCGCCGCTATATTACAGCAGTAAAGAAATGAACGTAAACGCCGTGTGCTAATATCGCTGCGTTGAAGATTCGGTAATAGCAGCTGCAGTAGTGCTTCTGCATCAGCGCTTTCATGTGCTGGCAGCTCGTATTGTGCCAGCAACTGCCGCAGACTATCCAATTGTAGCTGCTCACTAGCCTGTTCGTGCGGCGCATAAAAGCACAACTCATAAGCGCGGGCTAAGACCACTTGGCGATAGTGATAGCTACTATAATCGCTGATGTGTTTGCGTATGAATTTCTCAGTGCGCATTAACTCAGATTGTAGCAGGCAGGGTGCATTCTGTAGCACCCATTGACGATGCGACCAAGCATGATAATTGCTGGCACAACGATCGGCACAACGTTCACAAATGCTAATCTCGTTGGGCCAGTCAATGGCATCAGCGCCTGCAATAAAAAAACAAGTTTTTTTTCCAGTGTATTTGTCGCCGTTTTATTTTACTTACTTTGGAAGGAGTATAACCAGCGACGGTAGGCAAACGCCTCGTTTGACTTTGGCTTCATGGAGAGCACCAGTGCAGAAAATTGCAGCTCCTTGTTAATGCTTAAACGATTCTTTTGCACCAGCTGACGACGTATGTGCCAAAAAGTGGTTACATCAGGATTGATGAGTAGCGCCACATTCAGGTACTTGGCCAAGGCATCGCTTTGCTGTTGTTGCTGCAGTGTGCGCAATTGTTGCAGCGTTGTTTGCCGCCGATGCGAGATGAGCGTACGATGTGCATGATCGTAGACATGCTGTGCGCACCAAGACTCTAGACCCAGATTATGCTCTATATGCACAACAGGCGATTTATTGCAGTTTGTCTCTTTGGGTATAATTTCAAAGGAGGATCTATATATGCACAAAAAATGAAATTAAAATCAATGCTGAGAGATAAGAGTTCAGGTTGGATTACTTACAAATCTGCATCCTTGAGAAATACAGCATTGATATCACGTATAATCTTCTCACACAGCACATTCTTTTCATTATTCGAGTCTACACTAGTATCATCATTCATTTTGTTCACTATTGTCTTAAATATAACTGCCGTGCTTGCCAATTGTTCTTTGCGCTCGCTTGGATTGCCTACGATTGATTGTTTCGAGTTGTCTGTGGCTTGTCTATATTAGGCGTAAATTATAACTTGAAGCGCACATTTATTGCTTTCAATTGACATTTTGTGCTAAATGCGCCATGTTTTGTGCGTTTTCATCGGCTACGTTTAATTAAAACCAAACACCACCATTAGTGGAGAGCGCACACTTGGAAGCTGTGGGCCACTTTACATAGCATTCAAACGTATAGTTGGCATATAAAAATATTTCTGATATATATAAAAAGCGCGATAAAAGCAATGGCGGGTCCCTAGCCAAGCCAAGCGCTGTATAAACACTAAGGAAATAGCAAGAGCAATGACAATAAATGAATAAATTTCAATTAAATACGAAAACGGTTGATGATGTGCCCCCCACATCAAAACAACAACAACAACAATTGGGAGCTGTTAGAACGCAGACGCCGTTGCCACCGCGTTGCAAATAACAAACACGCTACGTTTAATCACTTGCTGTTCGGTTACAGAAAAATAACGTATGCTTCAATTGTTTTAAATATATAAAGATTCTATGCTTGCCGTCGTTCACTTTGCACGAATTAAAGCTATGAATACATTGTTTAAAACATATGTGAGCTGTTGTTGCTGGCTGAACATGTGTTGGGCTCATGGCGCTGCCAACTTCATTTAGTGCTATCGATAGGCAATATATGGCAATTGTACATTGTTATCGTGTTTTGTGTATCGATATGAGTATGGTACACATTTGAATCAGACACAGCAATTGTTGATGTTTTTAAATAAAGACTTATTTTAAATGCAGCTGCATATTAACTGATTTTCATCAATTTTGCAGACTCCACTAGCCGATATACTATCGTACTAGATCCGCTACAGCATTATTTAAGTTGGCAAGCGACATTGTTGACTTAAGAGGACGCCGGGCAAATACGCAATCTAAGTGTATTTATATCACAATAAGTTTAGTTCAATGCGCCAACTAACGCCACTTAGCGCCATCAGCAGCAGCTGATTTTTCTTTGCTATTATTGCATATGGTCGGGTATGTACTCTTCTCTTGGTTTGATACAAAGTGTATTTAGCATCCTTCTGTTTTATGTATTACAGCACAATATTGAGAACATGACTCTACCCGCGATTTGTGTACGAACCGCAAGTCGCCACGATACTCTTACTTGGAGACCGACCTCAATAAGCATCATGCGAGCACATTTAAAAAATGATTCAAACTGGGCTGTGTAGAAGGCATATTCTGCTGGAAATGCTTGTAAAGTGCCGCCATGTAAAATATCACAAGTATGTCTTTAATACCAAACTATTCAAATATTTGCTTATATTTTTTAATGCAATTTTAACTTAATTTAAGTAATTAGTTTTACCTCGTTTAAGCGTGCCTCTTGAAGTAGGTACCAACTTATGGTCTGCTGACGACCCAGAAAAGCTTTCTCGTAGAACAGACTCCATGCTTCCAAGGTCGTTTGCCTTTATATTTTCATAAAATGCGTCGATTGAATGCAACTAATAAATTGCACCAAGGTTTTATAGAATTTTATTGTCCTTATTAATTATTTAGTTCGCTTAAAATTTGGAACCCTATAAAGTGGGTTTATATTGCTTATTGATTGTGAACTTACTTCCTGGTAGTGGCACAATTCTGTTTGTCATTTAGCTCAGTCATAAAACATTTGATTTATGCATAGTCAGTCACCTTTTATCCTTGTTGACATTGAAATTAATTAATTAATAATGATTGATGCTAGCCAGCCAGGATAACCTGTGACACAGGTCGGTGTCACATGCTTGCCTGTTAAACGCAGCTAACAGTTGCAACTTGGCTATATTACAAGCTGGAAACATATATCGCTGAATTTTCATTATTATTTGGTAAATAGAAAATGTCTTATACTTTTGGTGCTAAGCTGTATATTTATTTAAGAGGAGCGTTCAGGAGCATAATAAATGTATGATTCTTATATTTTGTAGTATGGCGCAAACTTTAGTAAATATTGAAAGTAGGCGGAGCACTGCCCACACAAAACAGCAGCATGTATGAAACGTTTAAGACCTTCGGAATTTCAATAAAAGGAGGTTACACTTATTACCAGCGGACTGGCTGATTTTTGGCATTTAACTTGGTTACCCTCTATGTGGACCTCGATAGCGTAGTGGTAGCGTACTTGCGCGTACTTCCCCTCCCTTTATCACTTGTGCATTAGCCTAACACTGGCATAGCTAGCAAAAAGACGTTATATGCCGAAATAAATCTTAATTAATCAAAGACACCGTCTTTGGGATTCGACTTGAATGTGGGTCCCAGTTTCCTTAATAGAGCTATCTCATTGCTCCAATATTGGTGCGATGACCGCATAAGTCAAGGGACACAATAATTTATAGAACTCGAAACGCAAGCATTGCGCATTTGAATTAAGACATTATTTTAACTAAGTTTGCCCTCTATGAAGCTCCAAAGGCGCATATCGCACAGCTGAGCTTAACCAAATTTTGATTTGCTGTTTTTTTTGCACTTATTTTCAGCAGCACATTTAGCTGATATATAATGGACATTTTGGATGGACTTTCGCTGCTGCACTGCATCTGTCAGGTATGCAGTTTGACACAATGGCGTCTTGTCAGACGAGAAGGCTTCACTGAGCGTCGTTTGCAACGTTCACGCTGGCTAGAGCTCTATGGCTGGGCAGTACTATGCGTGGCCAGCATTTACACTGCTTACGGCTTGTTTTGTACGGAGCCCTACACCTATACGAACGAGGCCAGCGATATTGGACACACCGTAGACTATATACAACTGGTGGGCATACGTGTGGCACATGCAGCGGCATTACTGGAAACGCTCTTACAGCGACATGCCCAATATGAGTTCTTTGCCGAAGTGCGAGAAATCGATCGCATGTTTCTATATGCACTTAATGTGGATGTCGAACATCGCAAGCTACGCAGACGCACTGCACAACGTGGTGCACTAATGCTGGCTGGCTATTTGCTTAGTCAGTGTTTCATATTGATAACCAAGCTATTGGCACCGACACATACCTTTCCCTTGTATTGGTTGTATTATTTGCTGCCGCTGCTGGTCTGTGGACTACGTTATTTTCAAATTTTTACAGCCGTGCTGATAGTGCGCCAACGTTTGGAACTACTGGTGCATATACTGGGCGCATTGCGCTTGTCCACACCGCCCAGTGCCGCCAAGTGTATTGATAGCGATGCCAGAGCAGCAACAGCGGCTGCAATGCGTCGTCTGCTGGTAGCTAGGCAGCTCTATCAGCGACTCTGGACACTGGTAACGCTGCTGAATCGTTGTTTTGGCATGTCCATGCTGATACAAGTGGGCAATGACTTTTTGGCCATAACCTCCAACTGCTATTGGATTTTTTTGAATTTTAAGCAATTTGCAGCATCGCCTTATGATTTTCTGCAGATTGCGGGCAGCGCTGTTTGGTCGGCACCACATTTGGGAAACGTTCTATTGCTGGCGCTGCTCTGCGAGCGTGCTGCACATTGTGTAAGTACCAAAGAAGCACATATTTCTTAGCAATAATTAGAAAATTATTCGCGCTGCTTTAATGCAGCAAGCATTTACATAGAATTCTTTGAAACCAGTGTTGTAAAGCAAAGTTTTTGCTTGTTGTCAACACTGGAGCGTTGTAGTATATGCGATCAGCTGTTTGTAAGCTATTACATGTTTTGCTTAAGAAGTCGAATATGCTGAACATTTGTAGGAAATATAGGATGAAAGCGGAGGCAATTGATTATAAGGAAGTCTCGGTTGTACAATCCAAGCATAGCAGTTGACCTATTCGCTGCCTATACATATAATAACAAATGAAGTTATGCACGTTACTTACACTCCTGCTTTGCGCGCGCCTACTTCAGTTGCTCACTCCGGGAGGTCCTGCTTCACTTGGTTTTTACATCCCCTTCGTCTTCCGTCGTCGGCTTTCACATCGTACACCTTCTTTGCTGGAGCGGCTTTGTGCATAGGAACGACATGGCCGAGTTAACGCAGACGGTGTGCCATAATACGCTGCACGCCAACCATTTTGTTGTACAATTAATGGTTCATTTGAATGTTACGCTCCTGCTTTGCGCGCGTCTATTTCAGTTGGTCACTCCGGGTACCCAAACCAAAAGGCACTGAAAATTTTGCAAAGCATTTTTTTCTTGAACACCTCCAGCGCAGCTGCCATCCATGCTTCTTGTACAGCGTTAGTTTTGTAGACCAAAAGAGATCTCTGCTTACTAAGCACATAGTAACAGCTATTGGCAAGTGTGATATTGATGTTGGTGTTCACGGCGGTGCTAAGGTACGTAGATTCCTTGGCAACTTCAAAAGTATAGCCGTGTGCTATCACATGGGAGAGTAGGCGCCACACATAACTATTTGTAGATAGCATAATTTGCTCAAGAGGCTATTGTCAGTACGATGTACACCGTCCCTGAGCAATACACTTTCAACTATGAAATTTAAAAGATCGCCTTGTCGGAAACCTCAAACGGAATTGAATGGCTCGTTCAGACAGCCCTACTAGCTTGAGATAGCTAATGATCGGTTACTCTGCCAAATCGTATCGCAGCTTGCACTTTACGTATTAGAACTTAATTGTCCTAAGCAATTTTTGCAATTATGTGTCAGCCGCTTTATTAGGCACAATCTGGTTTCTATTCGCTTTCAGCGAAAAATCTAATCGATACTTGGTTTCTTTTAATTGCAGACAACGCGCCTAGCCCTGAGCTTGCACTGCATAAGCGTGGATCTGCATAATGACTGTCAAAATGCATTGGTAAGTTACTGCATATTTATTCCAAGGACTTTTTTTTAAAACGTTTTCAATTTATTGCAGATAACACAATTCTCTTTGCAATTGCTGCACCAAAGATTGCATTTTAGCGCTGCAGGTTTTTTTAATGTCGACTGTACGCTACTCTATACGGTAAGAGCTACAATAGCTTGAAGATGCTCTTTAGATTCTGCTATTATGCTTCAAGCGAAAAGAATGCAAACCGTGAGGAATTTACTGTATCTGTTTTGCTTAAAACAAAATCAGACAAGTATTAGTTTTGGGCTAAATGCTTTGATCATGAAAAGCTTTTGCATTTTCACTTGACGCTGCTGCAGTTAACTTTTGCAAATTGCGATTTTAAACTCTGAGACAACTTATATTCAACTATTTTCAAACGACTGTTTTTATTTTTAATTTTCAGATTGTTGGCGCTACAACCACATATCTGATCATTCTAATTCAGTTTCATATGAGCGAGGTGAGCTTCGGCAGTGGTTCGCGATAAAAACCACGTAGAAACGCTTTATAAAAAAATGTTCTCAGTAAGCCTGGCGTAGTCTGTCAGATATGACGTTTGGCAGCGATAACATATATAATACCGATATTCTGTATAAATGTCATATTAGTAGGCTTGAAATAGCTATCAAGATATTATTATTCCTGCTTGTGAAAATTTATTTTCTAAGAGAACAGTGCTTGAGCTATTAACACAGAAATAAATTTTATTTCTTTTGTTAATCAACAGAACCAAAATTTTTATTATAAGAAAAGAATTCATGACAAAAAGGTAAGCGTGCTGCTGCTGCTGCTGCTGCTGTAAATACGTGCCGCATTTATAATCCGGGCTATGCAATATTTTTTCGCAGTTAATATAAATCAAGTGAAATGAATCGTTTTTTCCAATACGCTAAAGCTGTTCCAACAGATATCAATAATAATAATTCAACTATGAACGTCGTTAAGCCAAATATGGAAGCTAAAAAGGATGTGCACAATGCCAAGGACAAAGAAGATATCGAAAGTACCAGATTGGATGGCAAAGACGGCACTGCTGTGACGCATGCGCCAGCTGCAAATGATGTGAACTGTAACGAGGCTGCTTATTTGACTTATGAAGCCATTGAGTCCAATGTGCTACAAGATATTAACGAGTGTGCAGGCATTACGGATGCCAAAGACTCCAATGGATATGTAACAAACTTGGAAAACTTGCTCTTTCTTAATGCAAATTGTCTGGAAAGCTTATTGGATGTGCGCAGTGAGAACTTGAAAAATGAGCTAGATGATACGGACACCACTTTAACAATGCCAGACAGTGATGGGTCTGCAGACACGCCAACTGCCAAAGATGATAATTGTAAAGAAATTGCCTTTATGAATGTTGCAAACAAAGTTGATTCCAAAGTTTTTCAAAAAACTGAGAAGCGCGAAAATAATCCATATACTAGAAATAAAGTAGCCAATGGATATGTTGAAAATATGCTAGATATGCGCAATCTTAAAAGCGATTCTTTGGAAAATTTATTGGATTTGCATAATGTGGACTTTGACAATGACACTGATGATTCAAATAATGCAAACTGCAAGGTTACCTACATCAACTTGGAACTCTTTGATACCAAATTATTAGAAGAAATTAATGCGTATACGGAAAGCCTAGACGATGACAATGATGGTGCTAATGGCGATGTAGATGATATGGAAAATTTGCAATTTTTCGAAAATAATTGTTATAGAAATTTATTCGGTATATCCAATGAGAATAAGCAGTATGGTTCAGATATGGAAATTGACGAGGACTATGATGTGGCACATTCTCCACCAACAAACTGGAAAGAGGTTGCCGAAATATTTAACGAGATTAACATCTATGCAGATGAGCTGGAAGAATTGAGCAACCTAACCAGTGGCAATTGTAGAAAGGATGATGGCATAAGTTTTCAAACTGCTGCAGCAGCTATGGAAACGGAATCTTTTAATGAAACTTTTGTAACCGCCGGTTGCACACTGGGCGAAAGTAATGAAAGTACAAGTTTTCAAACAGCTCATGAATCCAGCAACGTTGAAACAACATCCGATGACTTAATGTTGGCAGCGGAGAAGCAAATTAATGCAGCGCCAAATTCAAAAACTGCCGAAAAACAAATTGTTTTTGATACACGCGCACAATGTGAAAAGTTTATAAAACATCTCAGCGAAAAGGCTGATTATGAGGAGTATAGAATCGTTACGGAAGTCCTGAACTATCCAGATGAATTGGATGAAAGTGCTGGGGCTGCAGCAAATACCGTCATCGATAATATCGCTTTGCGTTTGCTTGACTTGATTAATTATAAAACACTGGAGGAATCGGAAATTTTTTATGGCAGTACACGTTACTATTCGTTTTTGGATGTGCTAAAGAACTACGTTAAGGTGCATGCCGTCAATAAATTTCTAGTGAAAATGGAAAATATACAGCCGGAACCATTGCTGAAGACTGCAACCGAATTGAAGCTAATGTCCGAGGTGGCCGATGAGTTAATAAACGTTTCACAGCTGTATCAAAAATTTTGCCGTTCCTTGGAAACTATGGATTTTTTTGATGAAATCGATGCTTATATGCTCTTTTTAGAAGTGCGACCCATTGAATCTTCTGGCGTTTTGTGTAGCCTTATGCTTTCACGCGTTTCCCGTATTTTTTTATATGTGGCTAGTTCACAATCATTTATGGATTTGACCGCACACGAACTTGTACATTTGTTACAGAACTCGTATCTTAGCGTTAATTCGGAAATAGAGGTAGGCCTGCATAGGCATTCATTTTATTATTTTTTTTTTCAACTATAACAACTATACATTCAACGTTTATCAGGTATTATTATCTGTTGCAATCTGGCTGGAACACAACTGGCCCGAACGCAAGCATCAAGCGGATTTCGTACTTTCTTTTGTACGCTTTAGTTTGTTACCTCTTTGGTATTTCACTTCTTTGGAGGACACCAATGAGTGCTCCCATTTTGCTCGCATCATTTCAATGCCTTCTGTTGGCCATATGCTTCAAACTGGCTTTGAGTAAGTAAAACGCTTAACAAAATAAATGAGCGATTGTATCTGTACTAATCCTCTGCAGGGAGGCTCAAATATTAAGCGCCAAGGAAACGGGTCCGATACAAGATATAACGCCGCCATTGCCACGAAATTGGATTGTCGATCCAGACACACCGCATCATCATAAGCAGCATTGTCGTTACTTCGAATATCCGACACTTGATGCTTTTAAGCAGTATTTGAACAAATCCGTGTGCAACACTCCGGAATATTGGCTTAAGTTACGTCCAGCCCAGGAGGCATATCACAATATACTTCCTTGCTGCGCCGATCCAGATCTTCAATAATAAATTGTTTTAATAATTAAATCTTGTATTATTGTTTTAAATCGCTTATCAAAAACTTGGCATTTCTTAAGTTGGTTGTTTTGGTAGGAAGGGGTATCAGTCAACAATTTGTCTAAAATAAGACTGATGCAGACCAGGAGCTCAGAGAAGTCACTGCCTGTGAAACAACTGATAAGGGTTTTTGAGTGCCCGATTGCTATGCGATCCCAACATATTACTGCATTGTTGGATGATCTTGAGAGCTATGCTTTTCCCATTGAGACGACACGTTTGCCAGGGTGTGAGAGCTGGAGACAAAGTCAAAATGATTAGGCATTTGATAGGTGCCGGCACTACCGAACCTATTGCCTCAAGGTCAAGTTAATTGCCTAGCAATCCACCTCAAAACCCATATATACTAGCCAGCAGTCTCGCACTATGACGATGTGCTCAGAGCACACATTGCCTATGGAACGACTGATTAGTCGCTGTTGGTTGTGGTGAGCTATATGGTTCTCCTGGTGAGCCTATGGGCGTCCGAGTTAAACGCACGCTTCTAATCCCACTACGCCATGAGTAGTAGTAGCGCAAATTGACAATCCGGGAGCTCAGTTAATTTTAGATGCCCTTTGATGAGCTACGTTCGTCAAATGAGACGACACGATTACCAGAGGAGCAGGCAATGACGAAATGATTCATTAGATTTTCGATGGGAAGCTGACGCTATTGCATCAATATCAAGGTAATTTCCCAGCCATCCAGCTCAAGACTCGCAAACTGCCCATCTCACTACGCCATTCCAATATATAAAAAGCAAAGCAGGTGGTCAGAGGAGCCATGGACGCATGATTCAAGCGCACGCTGTCGATGCTACTGCGTCATCCCAACATAGTAGCGCAAATTGACTGTTTACTCCGAGAACCCTAGTATTTTTGGATGACCTTAACAGCTTCATTAGACGAGACCACACGGTTGCCAGGATATGAGAGCAGAAGGCAATGACGCGCCAGGCTCAATGTGATTCAGAACTATTGCCTTAAGAGTAAACTGATTTGGCTGCCGTCCATATTCTAGCCAGCAAAGAGGACAAGGCAGTGGTCTTGAGAAAAAATCCAAAAACCAAGGCCAAAGGGAGCATAACTATTACCAGAAAATCAGTTCCTTTTATCTTGGTATCATAATATCAACGTTTTCTTGGTTGCCTTGGGATTCAGCAAACTACGCGTTGTTCTCCGCTTCTTATTTTGATAACTTGACTAAGATGACGTGAGCGGGATAAAATATGAAAACCTTAAAAGGGTTTCTTTTTATTGTCCTTAATACCTTTTTTTAAGGTACAACAAGACGGAGGCGTTGGAAATGCTTAAAAAATGGTAATCTTGACGACGATTCCGATCCGCGGAATAGTGAAAGAGTGCTCGAAGATGCAAAATTGAAAGCATTACTTGACCAAGGCATATTTCAAACGCAACAGCAATTTGCAGATATATTCAAGTGACTCAGCAAGCCATGTCAATACGCCTTAAAATTATGGGAATGTTTCAGTACCTAGAATACTGGGTACCGTGTGTTTTGAAACCGAGAGATATCGAACGGCGTTTGTTGGCTTGTGAACAGCTTCTCTACAGGTAAAATTGTAAAGGATTTCTGTATCTTATCGAAACTTGATACAAAAAATGCATCCATTACGATAATACCGCAGCGTAGAGTCTTGGGAAAAGCGCGAACATGCCTCCAAGTCCACAGCGAAATCAAAGGCATGCGCTGCAGTTGGTTGTAGATCAGATAGATGTGATATATTATGAGTTGCTAAAGTCAAGTAAAACTATGGACACCAGAGGTAGTTGATATGAGCTTGAGCCGAGAACTAATAGAAAACTGGTTAAGGAAATGCTTGACCCATGTCTGACTGCCACTCGCCCTACCCTCTAGTCATTGCCCCAACTGTTCCTCGCGTAGTATACTTTTGCGGTTAACAATTTGGCTTGAATCTTGCCAGAACTATGCTTGTGTCCAAAAATGAACGCTATCAGCAGTTAATCGTGGAACCAAGCCTAGAGTCAAACCGCTGCTGAAGGATATTGCACTCTTGCACAACTCCACGAGTTGTCTATCTGCAATTTTTTGTTGTAACAAAATGCTGGAAAAATCTGGTAATCCCGAAAACGGCACTAACTGCCTTTTACAAAAACCCTATGAAACTTGAAAAATAAAAACAGAGCAATCCTAGTTTATAAATCAGAGAATTACTTGCCACAACTATATAACTGTCGATTCCTTATAATTTATTTCGAATAGGCACAGCACTTCATCCAGAATTGAATTAAAATTTTGAGCAAAAAAAAAAAAAATCAAAACTTAAAGGGTGTTTATAGTACGCATTTCTTGGAA
Organism: Chymomyza procnemis; assembly: GCA_035046065.1. Lineage (NCBI taxonomy): Eukaryota > Metazoa > Arthropoda > Insecta > Diptera > Drosophilidae > Chymomyza > Chymomyza procnemis. Next base: position 26,461,546 of record JAWNOJ010000021.1, read on the forward strand.
CTACGTTCCAGTGCATCTACAATAACACGCATTTCTTTTATATTTTCTGGTAATCCAAAAAGAAAAAAAAAATAGAACACAATGGAACATTCGGTAAGTGTATCCAATGGTGATTTCAATAACAATGGACATATGATTGAGGCGAACATAAATATAATGCCAAGCGCAAAGGCCGATGCACTAACTTTAAATCTGGGCGCTTTGGAAGTGGCCGAAGGCAAATTGAAGACTTGCAGCGAAACAGAAGAATTGCCTTTGCTCGCTGCAGCTGCTATGAAAGTTGAAGAAACTAGCGACGCTACGAAAACGAAGGATTCGCTAGGGAATCAGTTGGCAAGCATTGCCAGCCTTGAAGACAGCACTTTTTCAAAGACAGTTGAAGAAATCGATGCAAAGATAAGTGAGTTGTCTGCAATTGATGCAGCAGCTGCATTTGAAGAGCGTCCGGTAGAAATGAAAGACATGCCCATGCGCAACTTGGTAGTCGGCACTTTCAGTTTGACAAATGCAGCAAACAAAGACAGTTGCCCAAACAAAATTGTAGAAATCGATTTGAAGACTTGCGATAAAATTGATAAAATGTCTGCCATAGAAGCGGCAGTCACAAACAAATTTGAGTATGATTCGTTGGAAAAGCCACTGCTAGGCTGCAAAAAGATGTCCAAACCCAATTGCGAAGTCAAAAATCTGGCTAAGAAGTCTTACATCGATAAGCATGTGCAAGAGAAAGTTGAAGAAAATGATTTGGAGAATTGCGATGAAATAAATGACTTGTCCGCCGAACATGTGGCAGATTTAATTGAAGAAGCGCCGGATACGATTGCGGAACGTCTAGCAATCTTTGACGAAATGGCCAATCGCTACCTTGCAGCGCGTAATGCAAACTTGAAAAATGTATCCAAGGAAACTCAGAGCAATGAGAATGGCCAAGATGAAGTTCATGCAGTTAATACGCAAACAGTTGAATTGCCTGTGAAAGGCGCAGCTGCTGCAAAAGTTGATGTAGGCGTTAAGGATATGACAATTAGTTTGCAGGGCAGTGCAAGTTTTACAAATAAAGCTAAGGAAACGTTTATCAGCGATAATTTTCACAAGGAAGTTGAAGAAAGTGTGGTAAAGATTTGTGACGAAATAAATAAATTGTGTGCCAAAGATGGCACAAATAATGCTTTGGATACGATTGGAGAACGCCTGTTAGGCGTTAACAATATGGCCAATATCAATGCTGAAGTTGAGCAAGCAGAACGTACAAATATCAAAGACAGTTTCAACAAAAACAAGTTGAAGAATTGCGATGCAATTGTAGACGAGCACAATGAGTTTGCCAAGCCGCTGGTAAGCACTAAAGATATGACCAATTTCAAGATGGAAACCACTAATGCCGGCGCCAATTTGACTAAAAAACAGAGCAACACTCACGATAATGTGGTATACTATAAAAATTCTGTTGAAAATGCCAGCGGAACTATTAACAAAAGTTCGCTGCAGTCGCCGGAACAGCCTACAACTTTGGCTGCGACACGGCATGTGGCACTAAAAACGAACTCCAAATGCATAGAGCAACAGAAAATCTTTGAGAATCGCAAAGAATGCGAGCAATATATAAAAGATATTTGCGAAGAGCATCCATGTGAGGAATACACTATTGTTCTCGAAATGTTAAATATTTCCATTGAACCCAAAACAAAACCCATAGCAGCAGGATCACCGGCAAATCGTGTTGCAAACTACAAGGCTATGAATCTGCTGCACCTGATACACACAGATACACTGCTAGAGCAGGGCATCGCTCCGGGCAATACACAATACTACTGTTTTTTGGATGTACTCAAGAACTACATCAAGATAAATGCTGCCAAACGTATTATAGCCAAAGTTAAATCAATTTATCCGGAACCAGTGTTGGAGAGCGAAAACGAAAACAAAAGTATATCCGAGGTAACCCATGAGTTACTTGGTGTTTCGTTGCTCTACGAGAAGCTATGCAAATGCCTGGGCGCCATGACCGTATTTAACGAGAGCAGCGCTTATAAATTGTTTCTGGAGGTGCGTACCTATCACAGTGCTGCACTCTTGCGTGAGCTGATGCTGACACGCGTGTCACGCGTGTTTCTGGTTGTCGTTAGCAGCCAGTCATTTTTGCAACTAACCGAGCACGAATTGATACACTTAATGCAGAATTGCTATCTCAGTGTTAATTCGGAAATTGAGGTGGGTTTGTCTGTGTGGCGATATGCGTGCCGCACATTATAATGCTCTGTTTTGCATTTTAGGTATTCCTATCGATTTTACTCTGGCTTGAGCACAACTGGGAGCGTCGTCGTCATCAAGTGAAACACGTGCTCTCGACCGTGCGCTTCAGTTTGCTACCCATTTGGTATTTCACCACCATGGAGCGTGCCAACAAATCGGAGCACTTTGCTCGCGTCATGGAAATACCTTGTGTGCGTCAAATGTTGCAACGTGGCTATGAGTAAGTACAGCCAAATTGTCTGCACTTCATAATATGGAAACCCATTCTGTCTCTAATTCTTACAGCGAAGCACTTAAGCTGCTTACCAAGCGCACTATGCCTACGGCTGTGCCACGTGATTGGATTGCCGATCCGAAGGTACCACATCATCATAAGCAGCACTGCAAATATTTTCAATATCCAACCATTGATGCGTTTAAGAAGTATTTAAAGTGCATCATAGCCGATATACCGGATTATTGGCTGTCGCTGCGTTCGTCTCAAGAAGTCTATCGTTATACACTTAAATGCTGTGCCCCAAGATATTTTTAGCAAATTTTATTTTCATAAATAAACCCAATCCATATGCAGGAGTTTCGATACAACTTCAAACTTATACAAGCACTAATCTTTGCAAGATGCATTAGAAAGAACAAACAAGTAAACATTATTGTAATATCAAACTCCTGCTTATACAAAGAACTTTTAGGGACTACATACATGCCAACTTATCTGTAAGGATTTATTGTGCAATCAAATAATATGTAAAGAGTATACAAAAAATAATAAAAAAGTTCTGTATAAAAAAAAGTATTACTGGTTTCATGACACAAAGTTCGGTGTTGGGCTTTCTCTTAGAGAAACTAGCTTTTTAAGTTTCCACCGCACGGAACCAGCTATAAACTGTGGGTGCTTCTTCTGTCTTCATAGTTTTTTATCAACATAATCAGTCAGCTCTACAACCCGGGTTGGGTTTTGGCTTTCTCAACAATTCTCCTCCACTCGTCATCGTCAATATTGTCAATTAGGCGCTTTCTTGGTCGACCCCTGCTTCTTGTGGAGAGTGGTGTGTATGCCAGCACAAGCTTTTGTGCCCTATTCTGGTCCATCCGTAGGACATGTCCTATCCACCTCAGCCTCTGGGATTTAATGAATTTGACTACATCTTCGCCATGGTTTAAGCTCAACAATTCGTCATTGTTCCTTGGCATGTAGTCACCGCGTTCATTTATCTTCGGTCCAAACGTTTTTCGCAGTATTTTTCTTTCAAAGATTCTTAGCGATTCTTCGTCTGCTGTCGTCATGGTCCAAACTTCTGCTCCATATGTGATTATTGGCCTTATGATGGAATTATAAATGACCTGAATATTTTGTTGTGCGCGTAGTAGGTTTTATTAGATGCTACAAGCCGATCTTGTAGGCAGTCCCTTGCGCTGTTGTCATTGCTTATCAACACACCCAAGTATTTAAAGTTGTCAACTCCTTCGAAGTGATAGTCACCTATGCTGAGGTTCCGTGGTTTTCTTCTCTCAACTTTTTTATGAAAATAAGTAAAATGAACACGCTTTCTTGGCCATGCCAACCAAATTTATCCATTATCCAAGTAAGCATTTCTATGTCTTGAAGCTGATGAGTAACGAGTTCAGAGATGATGGCAATTTTTTGAAGAAACCATAAACTCATCTGTTGTTCAATGTATTACGGGAAGAAGACAACCAGGGAAGTAATATTTCTACTACCTCCACTAGCCGAGAGTAAAATAATTGCTGTCATTCAGAAAACGTCTGGGTGAGATGGGGTTCCACCGTGGAATTGCTACAAGACAGCGCTGACAGCATAGAATCAGCTCTATATCCACTATTACAAATTGTGTGGAGGCGCGCTTCAATACGAACAGCTTAGAAGCAAAGATACATAATCGCAATATCACAAAAATAGGGTGATTTACGTTAATGTCGAAATCGGAAAGATATTACCTTACGTAACACATTGGATAAATGAACGGTTTTTATAATCCTGCATAGATTCCCTCCACAAAGAACAAAATGCATTGAAACCTCAGCAGTTTTGCGTCGATCAGCGAAATGCGCTATGGATTTTTATTGAGCAAAAAAGTCCCAGCTCCTTTTACTTTTCGTGGATTTTGAACATGCCTCGATATAAGAGCCAACGGGCACGCTCTTAGTTATAATGGAGTTCCTGATAACATAAAAAATTTAAAGCGGAACCTATTTCGAGAAGCGTTATGCTGCGTAAAATTTCAAGCTTAAAATTTGAGAAAGCGAATAGAGTACGACAGTGCAGACTTTTATCATCAGCCTATTCGCAATACCAAAAAAAAGGATGATATAAGTTAATGCGGAAACTGTAAAGGTTTTCACTTCAGTTTGGGACGCTGTTCTGGCCGAGTAAAACAGAGCAATAGGGGCTTCTCTGAAAGCTACATGATTTAGACTACGCAGATGATAATGGAGAGAAGAAAGAAGCGTCTGGAAAATCCGCGCAAGTTCAGGCTAAAACTAAACTTCAAGAAAACCAAAATAATCCGTTTAGAGTCAGAAAACACTAACGATCTAAGAGTAACAGTTAATAGTGTCACAGAAATCGTTGAAAATCCTGTCGAAGTTTTGCTATTTGGGCAGCAATGTTGCTGTAGACGGCGAAGCGGATGACGACACCGATGCGCGCCTCGCCAAGGCCTGGGTGGCATTTAAATGTGCTCAGAGGGTATGTCTGTTTCTACGTTTGCTTTGTAAGATTATAAAGTTCATCATTTGCTAACTTGACAGTGTTGCCTATGCTGCTCAAAGCGATTCAGCAAACTAAGTTTAGTCATGGCGGCAGTTAGTACTGAAAACTGGTGGAAAAACTTGCCGAAAGTAACTCAGCAACTCTCAGCCATTCCATTCGTCAAAACGTTGAAGCACATTCAAAAGAAGACCACGGTAGTGGGTAAGTCCGGCGGCAAGCTTCATCAGCATGGGATTATCGCTGCCCTACAAACTTAAGAACTAAGTTCTGGACAACCTTTGCATTTGTTGGTAAATTGTTGTCATCAACTGTGCAGTCCATTTCACCAGGTGAAACTTTTCAACCTAATTTCAGACTGTGAAGACAATCTTCTTAAGCGTTTATTCTTAAGCTGTAAATGCCCACAACAGCTCGTTGAGCTTCAGCTGGCAGTGTGCTTTGATAGACTGAGTCCAAATCTAATAGAAGACCACGGATTTTGGTAAGTAATGTGGCAACAATCAATGCCTGAACAATCTTTGCATTTTCTTATTCGTTGTTTCTTTGCTATAAATGCCCACAGAAGCACGGTGACTACCTTCAGCTGGCTGTGTGCTTTGATTAGCGGCGTCGATTGCATCTATTACCTCACAGCACTTCTGGTTCCACCATAGTTTCTGGTGGTAATCTTCTTTGCAGCTGTCAAGGAGATTACACCATATTTAACATATGCAACTAAGCAACTAAGAGTTACGTATCCATTTGAAACATTTACTTTATTTTATTTTATTATATTAACAGTTCCAATACGAGGAAGTTATGTTCTTTCATATCACAAAAATTTGGCAGTGTATGGTAAAATTTGCTCTGTAGTCACTTCCTTGTATTAAAAACAACAAACAATATTTAAAAATTTACAACTGATTGAGATAAAATGGCTTCTTCGTGCAGCACTTAAGTACTTTGCCAAATACCTGCTTGGAAGGCTTGAAGTGCTCCCAGTAGTTTGGAGCAAAGCATATAATTTTGGCTAAATATGCTTGGAAGACGTCATATGTGGGATAAACAAATTTGGCGCATTGGCAACGATGATGATATAAGCATTCTGGATCGGCAATCCAGTCACGTGGCAAAGGCCTGGTAACACCCTCATTCGAATATTTACTAGCCAAGCGTCCGCGCAGCTCCAAGCATTGGCTATGGAAGATAATAATTGGTTATCGGTAAGGGCGCAATTGAATGTGTGCTGGAGAAGAGCTTACTCTAAGCCTTTAGTTAACAGCGCCTGCACTGAATTCATTTTAATTATGCGCAGGAAGTGATCATTCTTGTTGTGCTTTTCCAAAGTGGTAAAATACCAGGCCGGTATTAAACCGTAACGCACAACGCCCAGCACACGCTCGGCACAGTTCTGACGCTCCATCCAATTATGCTCCAACCAACGTATGACAGCAAGAAATATCTGCAAAAAATAAATGTCCTCTCATTATTATATATATAAATGCATTTGCTTTTGAAAGTTATTTGTATGGGGGGGGGCACTAACCTCAATCTCGGAATTGACACTTATATAACAATTATTAATAATATGCATCAATTCGTGCTCCTCAAAATTAAGAAATGTTGAGGAACTGACGACACATAGAAAGACACGTGATATGCGTGTGAGCATAAGCTCACGCAAGACCTCAGCCTGATGATAAGGACGCACCTCTAGATAGACTTTAAATGCGGCATCCTCATTAAAAAAATCCATCTTTTCCAATGAAGCGCTTAATTGGCGCATCAACTCGGGAATTTGTAGTACATCTTCGGCAACCATATTCACTAATTTCTTTAGTTCATCTTCGTCTAAAACAAGTTCGGGTGTATGACGTGCCAATTTATCAATAAAAATGCGTGCAGCATGCAATTTCACATAGTTCTGCATAACCTCTTTGAAGCGAAAGTAGCGTTCGTTACCAAGAAATATACCAGCATCGACCAATGTCTTGGCGCGCAACAAATAAATCATATTCTCAGAGACGCGCTCAATCACTGAATTGTTTTCGTTAGTTTTGGACATTTCAAGCAGCTCCATAACAATCTTTTTAGCATCGCCATCGCCTTCCTGGCAAATGCGTAGTATCATTTTCTTAAACTCTTGGCGATTGTTAAATAATATATGACCTCTTGGTACATCATCTGTTACAATAGTGCCGCTATTTATGGTCTCAGCATCGGACTTATCCTGTACTGCTTCCATTGTTAATTCCAATTCAGTCTGCTTGGGCACATTGGCCTCAGCAGTATCGCCGACAGTGTTTTTTTCAGCGCTGACTGCTCCCTCGACCTCGGTGTTAGTGCACTCGAAAAATGTTTCCTCGCTACTATCGACTTGCAATTTGGTTACAACTTTGCTAGTGGCCATTTGTGGTTTATTAATACCGGCCTCGTCACCAGCGTCCTGTGGTTTTAACTCCGCCATGGTCTTGTTTTTTTTTTTTTTTTTTTTTTTGAAATTGGCGCAATTAATGTTTATAAAATAAACAATTCCACAACGCTTACCGTTGTTCAACGCGTTTAGATTTTTTGAAGAACGCTTAGCTTAGGCTTTTGCCTAAATAAAATTTAAATATCACTTGTATACCAGAATTGTGACAAGACTGTCCGAAATACAAAGAGCCGACTAAGCAAATGAAAGCAAATGAAAGCTAAAGCCTAGGCTATTTAGTTTATATTTTTGAACAGCTGCTGGCTACCAGCCTGGCTAACTGTGTAACAATTTGTAATAAATTGTAAAATAATTTTACAATTTGTTTGCAACATTTTTAAAACAGCAAAACTGCATGCAGCAGTTACAAGCGCTGGTTTTATTTCTGAATAATGCGCGATCATAACCGTTAGGCTGCGGTATGGCAGCACTGTTGCGAAAATCGATTATTCAAGCTGTGTGGCAACATTTTTGCGCTATTTAACAGTCCGGCAGCGCAAACAGCGCTTTAGCGCGCTGTTGGACACTTTTGAATTGTTGGTATATTAAAGCAAAGCTACGTTGAGCAATCGTAAGTCTTTGACAGCGTGTAAAATGTCTTCATTACCACGAGTGTTTGACATGTAGTTTTGTCACCCAACTAACCGCACTAAGTTCATCATCATCTTCTTTCAAATGTTCAGCTGTCTAACACCATACTCATCAGCTTCAATTTGCGTGTCTGCTATTGCCGTGAATTACATCCAGAGGGAGCTATAAACCGCAACTTGTTTGTGGAAAGCTAGCTAGCAGTAGTGTTCCCCACTAGAGTAAGACTTTGTGACTGCCAGAGATTTGCATGCAGCATTCTTTCAAATATCCAACTGTCTTGCGTCTTAATCACCAACTCCAGTGTGCGTAAGAAAATGCTGGAAAAAAGTTGAGCAGCGGCTTTTAACTAACTTGGCGAAGTTATTGCTGCAAATGTTGACACAAATCAAACTTTTTCATATAACATTAGAGATTCCAAGATATGCTTTATGGAAGTGAAAGCTGCTTTGTGAACGCATTTTAAATATCTTAACTTAGCGAAGTAGCATTGATGAAATCTAGACAGCTGGTTTATAGGAGATACAACTTTTTCGCATAAAATCAAAAATGATGGAGATTATGGATGTGTTAGATGCGTTGCGGGCGCTTGACTTGGTGAAGTCAACGTTGCAGCTATACACAAACAGCCTGTACTGTTGCCGTGTCACACGCGCAATTGCCAGTTCATTCCAGGATTTTGCCTAACATCCGTCGTACACGATTTCCATGATTTCCAAGCGCACCAGTTCCTCAACAAACACACTAGTTCCTTTAACTTATTATAAGTTTACTTAAGGATCGACAAAAAAAAGAAATAATAATATTCACATGAAGTACGCTGCTTAGGCTAGATAATCTGCGCCCGTAGCGCTATATTGCTGGGTATATCCACATTATTCACTTGTAAAAGCTTAACCAAATTACGCAGAAACTCTTGGGAAATCTTTAACTCATCGTCAGCCTCTAGGCGTGCATACAAGTCCAGCGCTGCCTCATAGTTCTGTTCCTTAGCAAAATGCGACAACAGCATATCGTATATGCGCTGTTCATCCACAATTCTTTGTAAGCCACGCACGCCTCGTGCTAAACGTAGCAGTGTGCGCACAGCACCCTCCTGGCCGAGATGCTCACAGTTCTGCAGCAGTAAATCGTGATTCATGCGAAACTCGGGATTAATAACCAAGCGACGCAGCTGTGTTTCTGTGCCAGATTCGGCTAAAGCCAGCAGCAGGGCGCTGTTCATATTGGCAGGACCGTGTATACGACTAACCGTAGCCGTAACAGCTGCTAAATGTTTCTGCGCTTCCTGCGCACTGCAGCCCTTGTAATTGGCCAACTCCTGCGCATCGCCATTGCTCAAACGCACCAGCAATGATAGCAACTCAAACTGCAAAGGCGTATGCTTGTGCTGCGTAGCCAAATGTTGGAATTCCTTAACAGCCGCTGCAATATTGCCACGTAATAGCCATTCCCGTACGATGGGTCCAAGCACGGCATTATGTGTGCGGCAGTAGCCATGCTTTTTCAGAAACTCATATGTTTTTGCAGTCAAATTTTCATCCGCTTCCGTTGACAAGCTGGCCGAGAGTTGCGCCACATTTGTCAGCAGCTGCCAAACATTTTTGATGACATACTTGCCACCGGTTATCTTATGCTGAGCGGCACGTTGCGCCAGCAGCTGCTTGGCCACATCCAATTGACTTGCCTGCACCAGCAGCGCTGCATAATCAATGTACTTATGCTCATCCACTTGGAAGCCTTCAAACAAAGCCACAAAATATATGACTAAAATGTGTAAAGTTCATAAAGCTGCACTAGTTACCTGGGTATTCGTGCTGCATCTTTTGCAGCGTCTGCTCTGCCAGTTTGACATCCTTCAGTTTTATGTACAAGTCGAAAATGGCCGCCAACATGCCAGGACTAGATTGCACATTGAGCTCGTCACACTTGTTCTTCAGCTCTAATGCACGCTCCAAGCGGCCAGCACGCACATTAGCTTGCAAAAGTCGACGCAACAGACCACGCGTATTCAGTTGTTTCGCTTCAAGCTCTATCAAATGGCACTCCATCTCATCCAGCGTCATATCACGTGGATGCTTAATAAATGAAGTATTGCCGCCAGCACCAGCAGCGGCACCACTCACATCTGCGTTTAGTGTCAACTTGGCATTACGCATGCTATGCAGCGTTTTACCCAAGTGCTCCATGATTTGCTGCTCCGCATTGGCCTGCTTGGCAATGTTGAGCAGTGTTTCGGCGGCAGCCGTCGACATTTGCAGTCCCAGGCGTGCCAGCTCGTGTACAAAGCTTTGCAAAGCCTTGGCATCTTGGCGTAGACGCGCCTGTGGCGCACACATCTGCAGCAAAAGCGCGCCAACAAAGTCCTGTCCACGTTGTAGCGCATGCTGTTGCAGCGCCTGCACCAGCTGCGCAAATTGCTGATAACGTTGTGTGGCGCGTGCATGCACAGCCACAGCGCTGAGTGGCTGCAGCAAGTTGGACAACTCTAGACGCGTTGGATACGCATTCAGCAGCTGCAGCGCCTGCGTTATTTGTTGCTGCTGCAGCACTTGCGTTAATATATCCGGCAAGACTTGTGAGCAACGCACACCGCAAGCATCCAGCTGCTTGAGCGCCTCCTGTGGTTGCTGCAGCAGCTGATACAACTTGGGCAGCACATAATGACGCAGCGTATCCTCATCGCATTCCACACGCAGACGCTGCATATCGGCTAGCACGCGCAAGAGACCGGCCTCACCTTCACGCTGACGCTGATGCAATAGCAGTGGCCAAAAGTAATGCGCACGCAGCTGTTCACCAGCCTCAAGCAGCGCCTCAAAGCAGTCGAGCGCCAGTGCCGGTTGTCGACGTAAAGCCAACTCTGTCACCAAATGTAAAGCACGCGTATTTTGTTCGCGCTGCCGCAAACCACGCGCAAAGTTCAGTATCTCCTGCAGCGGCACACGTGCACGAAAGAGTTCCTGCAGCAGCAGCTCACCATAGCCATCCAAATTTTGTTTCTCATTGTATTTGGGTGCGGGCAGCGCAGCTATCAATTGCGACATAACATTCAAACGTTTATTGTGTAAGAGTTCTATGCAAAGACTGCGCAAAGCTGTGGGCACATCCTGCCCGCTGACACAGTCCCTGGGCAATTGACGCACTAGCTGTTGCAGCAGCTCCACATCTACAGTTGCTGCGCGCACTGTGCTGCGCAGCAGCTGCAGCAGCTGCGGCTCATTAAAACTGTCTGCATGTGAGTGCAAGAGTTCGCGCGCCTTTTGCGGCTGCGCATTCTCCACATAGGCCAGCACGCGCAGTGCCTGCGTGTTGGCACTTAGCGCCATGCCAGCAGCACGCATGCTGTTCAACGTGGTATCCACACCGGCTAGATCAGCATTGCGCGCATGTCCCAGCAGTAGTGCATGAAAATTACGTTCACTTAGGGCAAAGTTTTGCGCACGCATCTGTGCCAGCAACTCAGTGGCCTGACGCATATTGCCACTGGCACAGGCCACATCCAGCATGAGACTATAAAGCGTGGCATCGGCATTGTCAGCCATATCGTTGAGCAGCACACGTGGTTCCTGCAGCGGCAGCTGGTTTTCCTTTAGCATTTTTAGCTGCATTTCGTAATGCTGCAGCGTGGGTTGCTGGCGCCGCTGTAGTTGCGCCCACAAACGCTGAAAGAGCTGCAAGCGCTCGTTAGGCTGCTGCGCTGGCAGCACAGCTGGCACACAGGAACTTAGTAGAAAATGCAAACTGCTGGTAGGCAGCAGCAGCTCATTGGCATCCACTGACGACGACGCGCTGGCTTCCAGCAGCTGCAATAAACGTAAACATTTCTCGTAATGCAGCAAGCCGTGTTGTTGATAATACGACTCCAAATTTGACCAAAGCTCTGCTACGTTGGGCGCTGGTTTTGCGGCTGGTTGTGTGGCATGACGTTTGGCGCGTTGTACCGCTGCAGTTGCATAGTTGGCGCTGCTGGCCCAGCCCAGTGGCTGCCGCAACCAACTGTTTGCTGCACTTGCTGTTGTTGCATAACGTAGCACGTTCGCAGCGCTGCTTGCTGCTGCATGCCTTTGAGCTATGCGCGTAAATGTGATGCACGCGCTTTGCAAAAGTCGCGTATAAGTCATTTAATGCATTTAATTGTAATTATTTGATTATTTAATGCAAACGTTGCGCGGCAGGCACTGCGAAAGCGACGAAAACAAGCACGCCGGCAAAACAGCTGTTGGCAATAGTCTGGCAACGCCAACTGCACGCATGCTGGCACAGTTATGATATCGGGATTTTTGTTTCATATAAAAACGGTTTTAAGCGTTTAATTTTGGAAAACTTTGTTTTGCTTGCGGTATAGAGAGAGTTATTATTTCCCTCGAGTAGTCGTAGAAATTGTTGGTTTTTCGCTACAATTATTATTAATGAATTCTTTGATGACCAACACAAACTTAATGCGCATTTAGCTCAAATGGTTTGTGTCTGGTCTGGTTCCCCTTCCAACAGCAAAGTTCGTCTGATCTGCGCAAAATTTCCCTCGCAGGGTGCAAAACTCGACTAAGCGAGCTAGATGGCGCCAGCAGCAAAAAGATTTGTTTACGAAAAGCAAACAAAAACCACAAAAACTGCTTCGATTTGCTTTGGTTGCCGAGGCGTTTTTTTTTCCCCCCAAATGCCGCCACCGCTGCAGGTATCAGCTTTCGTTCCAAGCAAACTGCTTATGCTGCAGCATCTTGCATGACTTTCTGGGGTTAATTGCTCTTTGAACGCCACTTGCCATTTTGATAAATGACAATTGTGTGTATATGATCCGTGCGTTGTTTACAATTTGCTTTCGTGCCGGCGCCCACCGGCACAACAGACCCCCGCACATAAACCTAAGCCGGCCGCGCTTATCGCAATTCTGCAAAGAAACTCTCGCCGAGCAGCGCTGTTGGCTTCTGCGGCAGACATTCGCTCCAGTTGACGCACGAGCGCAAAACAGTTTGCATCTAAATGTCGTCCGTTATGCAAGCAGCTGCAGTGCCCACAAATAAGTCGTATAAGGAGCTGCTCGTGCAGCGTCATGATGCCTTATTGATCATACAATTCAATCGTCCACAAGTGCGCAATGCCATACGTCGTCGCACCGTCTACGAGCTGCTACGCGTTTTGGGCGAGGCCAATGCTGATGCCGGCATCACCATCATAGTGCTGATGGGCGATACAAAGGTCTTCACTTCGGGCAATGACCTGGCCGATGTGGCGGCCATACATAAAGCCGGCGGCGCCGTGCAGCAGGCATATCAGCGCAGCGCTAACTATGTGCTCATGGCGCTGGTCAATCGCTTGCTTAACTGCCGCAAGATTTTGGTGGCGCTGGTGCAGGGTGCTTGCGTGGGTTTCGGCGTCACACTCTGTGCGCTTTGCGATGTTGTCTATGCCAGCGAAACGGCTGAGTTCTGGATGCCATTCTCGCAGTTGGGCTTATGTGCAGAGGCTGGGTCCAGCTGGACGCTGCCACAAATACTGGGACGTGCCAAGGCCAGTGAAATGCTGCTGTTTGGTGCGCACATGGATGCGCAAAGTGCTTTGCAGCATAATTTTGTGGCCGCCGTGCTGCGCAATGAGCAGCTGGATAAGGATTTCTGGACGCGCATGCATGAGTATGCGCGCCTGCCGGCTGTGTCACTGCAGACCACAAAGCGTTTGCTGCAGCAACAATGGAGTCCACAGCTGTTGGCTGCACTGCGTCAGGAGTGCCATGAGCTGGAGCGTCTGCGACGTGGTCCACAATATCTAATGCAGCTGAGTGCTTATGCGCGTCGCGCCAAGCTGAGCAAATTGTAAGGCGCAGCCAGTGCGGAAGAGAGACAGCGAGAACGAAACCAGTTGGAAGGCCAAAACAACCAAGCGAGCTGACTGTGGAATGCACTGCATCCTGGACATATGTGTATTTTAAGCTTTTTTGTCATGCCATGCATGTCTTTGTGCTCATTTTTGGCAATAAAGTTCTTGACAATATTTTTAGCATTTGGTCTTTCCAGCAAAGCTATGGCATGTCGAGCAATGCCCTCCCAGTGCGCACTGCTCGCGTAAGAGTATCTGCCATTAAGTGCAGCTTTGAGCAAACTGCTGTTGCGGCAAACCTGTTTCAAGCCGTGTCATATGCCTGCCGCAGTCAGTATAAAGCAGGGAGTACACACTGCATACCCGCATTGTCTTGATTATGGAACGCTGGCGTGATTGTGTGGCCATTGTAACCGGTGCAAGTTCGGGCATTGGCTGGGCAGTGACACGTATGCTGCTGGCAGCCGACTTGTATGTGCTGGGACTGGCCAGACGGCAGGCACGCATGCAGCAGCTACGTGAACAATTGCCCAACGATGTGCAGCGTCAACGTTTTACACCCATAAAGTGTGATCTTGCAGCGCTCTCATCCATAAGTGCAGCGTTTGAGCAAATCCAAAAGCTGCATGGCGAACGTGGTGTGCACATATTGATCAATAATGCAGGCATGGCCAGCTATAGCAAGCTGCTGGATGTGGGTAACGAAGCGGCACTGCAGCGCACCATGGATGTCAACTTAATGGGTGCCGTGCACTGCGCCAAACAAAGCTTTCAGCTGATGCAGCCGGCGCTAGGTAAAGCACAGCCTTGTCATGTGATCAACGTATGCAGCTTGCTGGGGCATCGCATACCGCCGCATATACCAGGCTGCGGTTTGAATCTGTATCCGGTGGCCAAGCATGCACTGCGTGCGCTGAACGAGGTGCTGCGTCGTGAGTTTCTGCCGCACAAGCTGCTGCTGCGCTTATCGGTGCGTTGGAACAACTAAAACGAATGCTATTTTTATATGCGCATCTCCATTGCAGAACATAAGTCCCGGCTTAACCGAGACGGAGTTTGGTCAAGCAGCGAGCGGCACAGCTGAGCCGCCTAATGCTACGCATTTGGACGGCGCTGGTACGCTGCTGCAGCCCGAAGATGTGGCACGTGGTATAGAGTTTATATTGAGCTCACCGCAGCATGTGAACATTCCAGAGCTGCTTATGTTGCCAACATGCGAGGAGTATTAAAAAATGCCTGAAAATAAGCCAAATCCTGGTATGGAGTGCAGCCTGTTTTGCGGTTTCGAACCATGTGGTAACTAATATTTAATCCTTTGTCTCGTTTGTACATTTTGTGATAACTTATGAAAGGAAATGCAAACAAAACAAAAAAGTTGTGTACCCCCCCGTTTATAAGTGCCCCCTCTCAACTACAGTTTAATGCTCGTCCAGATGCGAAAACTTTTTGCGCAGCTTTTCACGTCTTTCCTTTTTGACATTACGCCAAGGTTTAGCTGCAGCCGGATTGGTGCCATCAGTGACCACTAAGTTGCCATCATTGGCCAGACGCACATGTGGAAAATTGCTGCGTCCCTTGACGTGAGCAGTGGCAGGCTTGGCAGTAAAGAACTGCTGGTCCAGTTCCTTGGTATTGTTTTTATTCATCTATAGAGGGTAAGAGGGGGAGAAAGAGAGAGACACAGAGAGAGGGAGAGGGGGGGGGAGTGAGAGGGAAAGAGAGCGCACGCATTAATCCTCTACAGCTTGAAAGCCAAACACAAATTGCAACTTACACGTATAGCACGCTGCTGCTGACTGGGCAACTGCGATTCCTCGGTAGGCTTGCGTTGACGCTCGGGAAATATATGATACTCTGTTTGTGGCACAGTGGGCGGACTCATGGCATACAGCAGCTTACCATTAACATAATCCTTGAGCACATAGCGTGCAGAGCGTGCCTGATCAGGCTGACCATTTGAGGTCATAAAACCGCGATTATCTGCAATGCAAATAAAGCATAAACAAAAACCTAGACAAATCGCTAGCCTGCAGCAAACTTACAGCCATAAGCTAGCAGCAGCTCCTCGGCGAAGGGTGGGCGCAATGGATCCTCGCCTTCAGCCGGCTTTGCTATCACAATACCATATTTGTCCTCCAGCACGTGGCGTGGTATGCGCTCACACAGCAAGTTAACAGCTGGCACATGATCACGCATCTGATCTATAGGCAAGATGCCATTAAGCAACATATCCGCCTTGGTCAATACAAAACTGGGCATGACTAGACCAGGGCAATCACATAGCAATATATCATTTTGTAAAAACAAAGTTTGGAAACGTTTGGTTCTGCCCGGTGTTGCAGATACGGAGACTTTTTTGACAGTCAGCAGCGCATTAATGGTGCTACTCTTGCCCACATTGGGATAGCCCACCATGCCAATTGTCACATGCTGTTCCGCATAACGTGGTCCTGTATAAATGGTACGCAGAAATTCTATAAGCTCCAGGCGTGACATCAAGCGTGAACTGTTCTTTGGGCCGGGCAGCACTTGCTCATCAGGTTCCTTAGCAATTTTGCGTTCAATTGCATCCAATTTGCTTTCCAGTTTATTCACAGATTGCTGCAGACATTCGGCAGCCTCACGCAACTCACGCATCGCTAGTGCGGAATTTTGCTCATCTTCTTCGGCATTTTTGGCAGCAGCAGCTTCACGTTTGTTTTCCTCTTCGACCAGCGTGGCCGAAAAGAAGGCAGTGCGTATGCCCTCGCCATCAAAATATGCGGCCCAATGTTGGCGCTGCTCCAGCGTCAAAAGATCCGCTTTATTGATCAATATTAGGTTCATTTTATTTGCATCCACCTCCTTAACATAACGCTCTAGATCAACGCTGCGAAATAGCAGGGGATTGCGTGCATCTACAATTTGTATAACAACATCAGAGCGTTCGACAACACGCCAGAGCTGACGCCAAAATTCCAAATTCTTTTCATAGGGTGTTAGGAGAACTTCTTCATCCTCTTGCAGCAGCGCCAGATCACGACGCCAATTGAGAAAACATTCGTTTTCAGCACGCTCCAAGTCTTCAGCTGTGGTATAGGTATCCCATTTGGGACGACGTGGTATTTTCAGCTGATCAATATGCTCACGATGTTTCTCATGCATGCGCTGTTCCTCCGTCTTGCTCAGCAGTCCAACACGTTGCTTCGGATTGACATAGGTAATGTTTAGTTTCTCAGCCTGAAATTCGGTGCCTGCCAATTCGGCAGTACGTAAAAATGCTTGAAAAGAGGATTCCTCTGTGACAGAAGAGAGATTTAGACGTCCCCAGTCATAGCCATCCTGCAGCTCAGTTGTGTGCAGCTTAAGAAAAACAAGCTGCTTAATAAGTCTGCAAAATTGTTTATGTGCGCACCTACCATGGTATCGTTGTCCACCTTGCGTCGCGGTGCATGCCCAAAGCGATCTTTGATCAGCTGGCGTCCCAGATTGGCGCCTTTGCCTTTTTTGCTCATGTTTAGCTAAAATTTATTTTTTTTTTTTAAATGTATATTTCACAATTTAAGCACTAATTATAAATAAAACACGTGCAGTTCGAGCAAACTGCGAAGTTTAACATAAATGTAGAGCTGCCAGCTGTTTGTAATGCTTATATTTTTATATACATGTGGCAGCACTGTCAAACGATTTTTTACAGGGTCAAAAATTATCGAACGATAACGATAGCTTGAGCTGCGGCCGCCGCCGCTGCTGCTGCTGCTGCTATTGCTGCATGTAGTTAAAGCGATAATTTAGTTGAGGGCTGCAACGCAGCTAGCAATACAAGTGTGCTGCATTATTTTATTTTTTTTTTTAATATATTCCAATTAATTTATATAAATGCGTTTGCATATATTTTATAAACAAAAGCGGCAATTAACAAATTAAAAGCCTAACGGTAACAATGTGTTTGTGTTTCTATGCTTAGGGAAAAATACAAGCAAAAAAGAAAGAAAAAATTCTATAGAAATTCGTAAACAGTAGCGCTTTGCGTGTGTGCGTCGTAGGTTCGTGCGTGTGTGTGTTAGTGTGTAGGTGTAGGTGTATATGTGGGTACGAATAAATCTTGTGCGGATGCAGCAGGCAGGCCCAAGTGCGTGCGAATGACTCTGAATGAGTTTGATGAAGAGCAGCAGCAGGAGCACTGCGCTGCAGTTAAGCCTACAACAACAACAGCAACCACAACAAAGACGACATAAACGACTACGACGACGTTGGCGGCGGCGTTCTATAACCAACAATCAACCAGGCACAGAGTCACTGGCTAAGCCTGCGGCGGCGCTTGCCACCAGCAACAATAACAAAACATATTGCTGTCGTCCAAAGTAAAACTCAAAACAAACTCGGCTAAAATGAATGTCTTGCAGAAAATTGGTAAGTTTGCATAAGACTGACTATATATTTATATATACATACGCATACATATACACAAATGTATATAATAAAAGGTTTCCGCTTCCTAACAAGTAAATGCTAAAGTTGCTGCCACCAACACCTGCAACAGCGGCAGAGGCAGCAACAGCAGCAACATTTGCTGTACACAAATAATATATGCATACACACATAAGTCACCCACAGGCAGCAGCAACACACACACACACACACACACACACGCGCATACTCTAGGTATGTATACATGTGTGCTGCTAGCTCCCTGCAGAAATTCCTTTCTCCATATCATCAGGCGCTCAACTACTCCAAAATTAACTAGTTTTTTTGGCAGTTCTTTGCAAGCAACTTAACTCTAGCTTAAGTGAGAGTTAGTACTGTGTCTCTCTGGTAGGCAGCGAAGAATATTTAACAAACGAAATAAATTGCGTCGTTAAATATTTTGCCAAATTTTTTTGTACATTAAAAAATCAACACAAGCTGCTGCTTGTGTCTTGCCCACGTGCACTAGTTGGCAACCAGTGCAAACGGCTATGGTGCGAATTTGTTTATATTTATTTGTTGCTGCTCAAGACTGTTATCTGTTGCATTGTAGGCAAATTTTGTGAAATATCCTTGAAAGTGCCGTGCCAACGCTGTCCTTTCAATGTGTCAACTAAAGTTTGCGCAACAGATAAAACTCGCACAAAGCCTTATCAGCTGCAGCAGTGCGGCTAAAGTTTGTTGCTTAAAATGTAATTTTTGTCAAAGAAAACAAAACATATAAAGCGCCAACGGAAAAGCTGTTGCTTTGGCCACATTTCACAGCAGCTGAACAAAAAAAAAAAATATAGCTTACTTTTGAGCTTAATAAATAAAATTCATTCCCCTTGACTATGCGGTGTCATCGCTACAAAGGTGGAGTAGCTGTTTGAAGGGAACAAAAATCTACACGAGTACGTTGAAGTCGCAAAGAGTCGGCAACAGCTTTGTTGCGCTTCCCTTGCAGCTGTAAAAAAAAATATAGCTTACTTTTGAGCTTAATAAATACATATTTTCTCCTCCAGCTTACCTTTATTAATAACTGTGCGCAGGGCACAGACATCTATAGTTTATAGCCGCATCCGTACGGCGGTATCTGCAAAGAATCGGAAATGCTGTTGCGCAACCAACTTTTACGCTTACTTTGAGTACTACCTGGTACAACGTACCTCTGGCTATTCCAGCACAACGTTGTTCAGTATGCTTGCCTCAACGATTTTATATGCGCAGAGACACTGTGACAAATGAGAGCTTTGTCGTGTTGGTTTTCTATTATTATTATTATTTTTGTTAGGATTTCTCCATAGAATCCCACTAAGCTATTCATACAAGTTATACCTTACCTTCCTCTTTCTTTTCTACTTTGCAACCTTGCTGACTCAGCGGTCTCCTCGTGTTCACTTCTCGGTATACACTGGCGCGACGTATTCTCTGGCCACAAATTGAGCCACTCTGTCTGTATCTCTTATGGCCGTGATGCGCTCACTGGTCAGATCGTCGTACTGCCGAATAAGAGCTTATAACGAGCCTTGGCAGGTTCTGCGATCGTATAGAGATGGTAATCTTATACGACGAAGTCTACAAGTATTGTATGGTAGTCGGAAGTTAGGATCGTGCCTAATGAGAGGTTATAACAAGCATTGGCATGTTCTAGGATCGTATAGAGAAGGTAATCTTATACGACGAAGTCTACAAGAATTGTATGGTAGTCGGAAGTTAGGATCGTGCCTAGTGAGAGGTTATAACAAGCTTTGGCACGTTCTAGGATCGTATAGAGAAGGTAATCTTATACGACGAAGTCTACAAGTATTGTATGGTAGTCGGAAGTTAGGATCGTGCCAAATAAGAGCTTACAACAAGCCTTGCACTATTCTAAGATTATAAGGCAATAAAAGAAGAAGAATTAACAATTGTTTCTGTGCAGACTTATTGGGAACTGCCATTGAATTTGGCTCACAGCCGTTGGGAAATTCAAAAATCCTAGCTTACGTCAATAATTACTCAAACAACAAGTGGATGACAGTAGAATGTTAGGATTCCGCAACATAAAAATTGTTTCTGTACAGACTTATTGGGAATCTTATACGATTTTTAGTAAAATATCTTGGCCAAAAGTGAAAACAGAATTTGGCTTATTCAGTTACTTATCCAGGTATTACTTGACTGTTCTCAGTAACCGCAGCTTGTTGCAAAAGGCGACTCCCACACAGATGTTAAAAACTTCAAGGATGCGAGCTAATGGCAAAGATTACTCCAACAATAATAGAGAGTGATACGCTTCAAATGATTTTATGAATCGACAATAATTTTTAGGCAATATTGAGCATTCAACACTTTCAGTTTACAGAAGCAAGTCTAAGAATTCCTAAAGATTTCGAAAATAAATCGTCGTTGAAATAATTAGTCGATTCGTTTTTTTTGTGTAATTTTTTGCAGAGTAAAAATTTTCCAAGAAAAAATTAACTGCCGACATGAAGTAAACTCTTCTATGGAAATGGCCGCAAAAAAATACCATCCATGGTTGAAATAGATTTCCACAGACACACCAACAAAGAGACGTAGTAGTTGTCATGCATCCAGGTTGTCACCAGGCGTTTAACTCATAAAATCATTTGAAGGCACAATAAACTACACAACTTAAGGGAAATAAATTATAATTTTAACTTACGTGGAAAACTATAGTTTTTTCTTCGAAGCGGACAATATTTACAACTAATTTATTTAAGGGCTGGGAATCTACTATTGCTAATTGGACTTAAAATTAAACAAAATATGGTCAATAAGAACTTGAGTTTTCCGGCAATATCTTTTGCATATTAATACGAAATACTCCGAAATCAATGACTTGAACTATATTGATTGCCAGCAAGCTTATAGAGATTGTTTCCGTATAGTTTTTCCAACAAATTCTTTAAAAAATAAAGTTATTGTGGGACTTTGATAAAATGTGACATTGGAAAATGTTAGAACACAGAGTAAATTGTACAGTATTTTTTCCGAATAATATGCTTAAAATATGTGCAATTTATCGTTTTGTTCCTGATTTGGATAGTGTAATTACACTATAGACTGCACTAACTTTGAATGCATACAGAAATTTGATAATCACGTCTGCAATATTGTAAATAAAGCTGAAGGGATGCTTGTGAATACTAAAATTTCTGAGCATCCCTGTCATCAGCCAAATTTTGGTATATTGCTCATGCGTGCATGAAGCCCCAAATACCGCCTTTATCAAAATTATTACTTCTCTTCGCGCTGCGGTGTTTGAATTGGAACTCATCTAGCTGACGGTCTTATTTTGTTTTTGATAGACTTCGTCTTCCAAAACTACACATCATTGAATTTCGCAACATTTCCCGTCCCAAATTCCAACTTTATCTGTATAGCTTTGAGTTTGAAACAATTTCTTCTCTTCGCACTGCATGTTTTGAATTAGAACTCATCTAGCTGAGAGTCTGCTTGTTCTTGTAAATGTGATCCGCAACATCGCTGCACTTAGTCCCTAAACTGCTTCCACTTATGGCAAAATCTCTGCAACATATCGGGCGGTATCTCACGTACAAATTCTTCAATATAGGTTTCCAACGCTTCAGTCATAGCGGTCTTGTCGCTATCGACATAAAGCCCAGATCCCTAACCCAGCTTCGATCACTCTGATCTATGTGAGGTCACTCCACTGGGTACCTGCCTGCCTAACTTAACCTAAAAGGGAAAAACTAAGTCCAGTTGACCACATATGGAAACGATACGATTAAATTAGCTTATATTGAATTAGTGCGTAACTAGTAAAGGGTGTTTTTTTTTTGAAGTTTTCTAATTTGGTGTTTTGTCAATAGTACATACGCTGAGTCACATTTTGGCATACTCTCCTCAACATATCGGCTGGTATCTCACGAATAAATTGTTGGCTTCCAGCGCCTCAGTCGTTGCGGGCTTGTCGCTATCAAGATAAGCCTTAACAGAAACCCCATATAAGTCACATGAGTAAATAGTGGGTGGTTTTTTATGTTTTTTATTTTTAAAGTCCAATTGACCTTAAAATAAACCATATGAAAATTTTTAAAACCGTTCAATTTTGGCATACTCTCCTCAACATATCGGCTGGTATCTCACGAATAAATTCTCATTATGTGCTTCCAGCGCCTTACAGCACACAAGAGTCTAGCGGCGTCAAGTTGCATTATATTAGCAATTGTTGCCAAAAAAGTAGATTGCTAAAAAGCCACCCTTTATTTTTTTTGCCTACAAAGCTGACTGAGATGACAGCGATACCACGACGCTTCTAGAATTTCGCGCTGAATTGTTTATTGCATTTTTTTTTTATTTTTATGTAATTATAAAAACAAAAGTCTCCATCTCTTTGAAGCAAATAAAATATTTGGAAATAATTAATTCGTTCCAATTGGAACAAATATCATATTTTTCTGATGTGCTTTTCGATCAGCACTGATCGAAGCCGGCATAAGATTTTAGCCTAAAAGAGAACTTCACGAGCTTTTTGAAGCCTTTAAGTGACTTTGAAATATTGCTACGATATAGACATTTGTTACACTTTTAACTGACGTGTTTCCTGGGAATAAAACCCCATGACAGTTTCTTAAATTTTTCAACATGGATAGCATTTAAGGGGGTCTCCTCATTAGTAGCTTACAAAAATGGTTGGTTTTTCAGGATTTTCTTTTAAACACAAAAACAACAAGGGACACATTAAGCTTTTGGTTTTTGATCTTTTTTTTCATATATTTATTCAACAAATAAAAGTTGCTGATTTATGAACAATCCTGCGCAGCAACTCGCAATAGACAACTCAAAATCCGTGCAAGAATCAGCGCGTAATTTTTAACTAAAATAAAAAATTGAAATACTTTCTTATTCAAAAAGCTTTTCTGGACAGTTTTGATGATTCAAAGTTGAAATTTAAAAATTTTTGTATTTTTTTTTAAGTAATCGATTTTTAGGGCTTTTTTATTTAGTAGTAAGTGCGTTTCCATGAATGAAAATTTTGTAATTTTCAATCTATGTACAATCTACAATAAAATAAGCTAAATCTAACTTATAAACTTTTTTAAATAAAGTTCGGTTTTCGACAAAAAAGCTCTAAAGTTTCTGGGCTTGGCTCGCGCTGGTCCCATGTACCTCCAAATCCTAAACTAGTTTGAGTTGGAGTCTTAAGAAATTTCTTATATAAGAATTCTAACGATTGAGGCAACAGAATAATCGATTTTTTGAAAACCGCCTGATGAGGCGATTCTCTTTAGCTCATTTTTTATAAATTTACGCATTGATGTGTATTTCAAAAAGATCTTGAAAATTATCACTCTAAAAATGTTTTATTATTGCCAAAGTTTCGTGCAAAATTTTATTAAAATTTTTAATTGTCACTCGATAGATATATATGTATATATTCTGTACCCCTCCGTCAGTGTTACAGGGCTAAGACTGTAGGTCATACCAGAAGTTCGGCCAAGTTCGGAGGCCTGATCTCAAGTAAAAACTGACTCTGCTACCGAACTAGATCGTTCTGGTTTAATCTAATATTGCGTCTGAATGACGAACTATGGCAAAAGAAAAAGGATAAGAGTAGGACAATGGAATGTATTGGGAGTCAGTGGAATGAGTGTGTAGCAGTGACCAATAACAGAAGAGACTTGCTTCTGTTCTCAGGTATGCCTAAGGCAAATGATCTACCCATGTTGACGTTGATATTGGCATACATTTGAGCAAAAAAGTGCGAAACAGCCTTATGTCTTGGAAGTCCTGAGGCCAAGGCTTAATTAGTGCTCGTCTATAGATATTTTATTATTGGAAAAGTTTCGTGGAAAATTTTAGTACAATAAGCCTCTTTGATTTTTTAAAATTTTTGAATTTTTTAGTTTTCGAGTTTTTTTTAAGTTTTACATTTTTTTAAAATACAAATTATTAAATTTTTGACTTTTTTTAAATTAATGAATTTTTTTACAGTTTTTGAATTTCTTACAATTTTTGAGTTTTTTTAAATTTTTAAATTTTTTAGTTTTGGATTTTTTTTTTTTAATTTTTACATTTTTTGTTAAATTCAAATTATTAAATTTTTGATTTTTTTAAATTTTTGAATTGTTTTAAATTTTGACTTTTTTTTAAATTTGAATTTTTTAGTTTTTGATTTTTTTTTAATTTTTACATTTTTTTTTTTAATTCAAATTATTAAATTGTTACATTTTTAATTTGTTTTTTTTTTAATTTATGAATTTTTTACAGTTTTTGAATTTCCTACAATTTTTGAATTGTTTTAAATTTTTGAATTGTGTAGTTTTGAATTTTATTAAATTTTTACATTTTTTGTTAAATTAAATTAATGAAATTTTTAATTTTTTTTTAAATTGTTGAATCGTTTCAAATTTTTGAATTTTTTAGTTTTTGAATTTTTTTAATTTTTACATTTTTTAAAAAAACAAAGTATTAAATTTTTGACTTTTTTTTAAATTTATGAATTTTTTTAAATTAATGAGTTTTTTAGTTTTTGAATTTACTTTAATTTTTAAATTTTTTAGTTTTTGAATTTTATTTAATTTTTGCATTTTTTGTTAAATTCAAATTATTAATTTTTTGATTTTTTTTTAAATTTATGAATTTTTTGAATATTTGAATTGTTCCAAATTTTTAAATTTTTTAGTTTTTGAATTTTTTAAATTTTTTACATTTTTTTTTAAATTCAAATTATTACATTTTTTTTTAATTGTTGAATTTTTTACAAATTTCGAAAGTCCTACAATTTTTGTTTTCTTTAAAAGCTTTGATTATTTTTTTTATTTTGGTAAAGAAAACATGATTTACTTTGCTTATTTTGGGCTCATTGGTTGCTTTGAAACTAATTGGCCAAGATAGCACTAGAGTCGCTTGAGTTCTCATATACACTTTCCAAATGACAAAAAAAAATTAAGGTAGAAATTACGCTGTGCACATCCATGATACTTGCATATGCAACTTCGCATACCGCAGCACTTCAAGCGAAATAGCTCACAATACCGGGAAGCACAATTCAAGTGAAACTAATCCTCTTGCAATTAGCAAGCAGTGTTTATGTCACCCAACCATAAGCTCTGCACTAAGTGTTGGAGAGCTCTTCCATTTTCCATATATGAATATTATTTATTTTAAGCCAAGTTAAAAAAGTGTCAGTTAAGTGCCATTTTAGCGCATTTACTCTTGGGTAAAGTGTTGTAAACTGTTGCAATCGTTTTGACCATTCGCCCACGCACGCACCCACACACACACACGCACACACGCACAAACACACGCACAGAAACCACAGCAGCTAACAATGTTAGGAAATGCAATTTGTTGGTCTGCTTCTACCACTGCCAGTGTTGGTAAATGCCGTTGGTTCAACAAGTTTTATTTTTAACACAGCCAGAGCTGAGTTTGAGTTCGGGGCGTAAATACAGTTAGATGCTACAACCCGGTGCTGATGCTTGGCCAGAGATTTGGCATCACTATGTGTCGCCTAGTTTGGTAAATTATTTTTGTTTTCATTTCGTGTGCGTGTGCGTGCGTGTGTGTGTGTGTGTGTGGGTTAGTGTTTTTAGGCAAAACAAATTTTGACTAATTTTAGTTGATGCGTTTATCAACAAGTTTATTTATAGCACACACACGCACATCTCCTTTACACTAAAAACAACAAAAATTGTTGTGTACACTTTAATTTTTCGTCACCCGCTGCTGCTGCTGTGTTGGCTCCAACTTCCCCATTTGGAAATCTTTGCGGCTGCACTTTGGCTATTTCATGGCGTATTTTTGTACATACAAACAAGATGCCACTACACAATATCAATAAAAGTTTATGTGCCTGCTAGTTTTTAGCTATTTCATGTTTGTAAATACCTACCCCAGATACTTGCATAGTATTTAAGCAGCAGTTTGCCGTAGGTAACGCATTACTGGTGATTTACTGCCGAAAGTGCGACAAGTTACTAACTACTACCGCATGTGCAGTCTAAATTTTATCTTCAACTCAAAGCACTTTGATTATCAACTGCTATATGGTTCGGTGGTCAACTAGTGGTACACCTTGAATAATTAAAAGCCAATCGGTGGTTATTTAGTGTCTACTTTTTAGTGACGATTTACCAACTACTTTTAACTGACAATTTACCAACTACTTTTCTCTGGTAATTCACCAGCTACTTTGCTAATTTCATGTCTAAAATGCCCAATTATACAAACATAGCATATACCTTGCAGTAGGTACCGCTTTACCAGTAATTTACCAGCGAAAAAGGGCCACCGACCATCTTAAACCCAATGCACTTCAACTTTTATCATCTGCTCGTGCAGTGTGCGATGGTCAACTAGTTTTATCCCTTAAATAAATAAACAACTCAATATCGTTCGGTGATAGCTTACCATCTACTTTTCTGTGGTAATTTACCACCTACTTTGCACAATCAATGATCTACTTTTCTCTGTTATTTTTTTACCTATTTTGTGATAGTTGACTACCTACTTTTCTCTTTGGTAATTCAACTACTCTGGTAATTTGCAAAGAATTGCTGTAGCTTTTATTTTGCAAAACATTTCAAAATAAGTAGTGCTTGTTTTTTCAAGAACTTAATGGGAAATATTGCCGCTTTCACAGCTGTGCAAAACATCGCACACATTGTCAAAAAAAATCAGAAGATCGTAAATAGAATTCCCTCTATACTTAATGGTTTGATTTGTAGATATAATTTGGGGTCACTTAGAACAATTAGAAACACGCTCAATTTCTCCACATCTCTTACTGGCAACTTAGTGGCGAAAGGTCGACAATTGCTGGCAGCCACACTACGGTGAAAAGCTAATTAAATGTAAATTAAATTGTTTAATTAATTTAATTTTATTTGAGTACGAGTGAATCAGAATGTGATTAGACAACTAACTCTGCGTATTGCTAAACTAGATCCAAAATAAAAACTTGAAATAATTCTAAAGATTAATAGTTGCATACTTTAGGGAACTCAGCATTTTTGGTTTGGATGACTAAATTTTTCATGTTGATAGATATTTGATGAGTTTGGCAAGATTATAAACTCGAGAGGCAACTAAAGCAAATATAAATAAATAGAAGTTCCCGCTGGCGATAGTTTCAAATAGAATGCACTTTTCTTCACCTCAAGACCTCTTCAAAACTGCATTTGGCTAGGAAAAGTTCGCTTCGGTTCGGTTTTTGTAAAAAAGGTTTTAAAGTTTCTTGGCTTGTGCTTGCACCACGCCAAACTCTACTCCTAGCTGTAGATCCTAAAAAAATTCTAAACTATTTTTAGTTGGTCTCGAAAACTTTGCAAGCATATTCTTGTATAAGAATTCTGCATTTGGCTAGGAAAAATATATGGCAACATGTAAACTATGCCAAGTTGGAGTTCTTTTTAGTAGTATTCATCAACCGAAATTCAGTTTGCAAAAGTAAGCGTCTTCAAATTCATTTTAGATCAGCTGTCCTACAATTCTCTACAGAAATCTTTACAAGCGCAAAAAAAAAATAATGAAAAAATCCGATGATTTATAAAAAAAACGTATTTTTTCAAAGTTCTATGTTAAAATTGTTTGCGTCTTTCATTTATATTAAAATGCTCGCATAGATCATATTCAGCTTTCAAGCTAAACATAAATCCTGCTTAAATCGTGTAAAGTCAGTAAAGTCATGTTTTTTCCCCCCAGTATTTTTTGCCACTTTAAAAGCGTACAAGAACATTACGTACACGTTCCTGGAAATGTCCGTATAGAGAACGTGTGCAAAGTCATAATTAGAACTAATCATAGAAACAAAATAGCTGAGAGCCCCCAGAGCATGTTCACGTCCATCGTCCACCTACAAACAAGTCAACCCTACCCAATGTTCATATTTATGAACATCATTTGCAATAGTTATGCTTATTTTTTGCCCAATGCATAGAGCTTACAATATTTTCGAGCTATTTCTAGGAAATCAACCGGGCACAGCCTTGGCTGCAACCTGCAACCATCATGATTGTCAGCAAGCATATGGGGATTGTTCCGGTAGAGGTTTTGCATGAAATTTTTATTAAAAAGAAAGTTATAGGGGAACTGCGTTAGAGTATTGCATTTTTATTTTTAGTTTTTGCAATGTTTCTGCGATAATTTTGCTTAAGCACTAATCCCTTGAACTAGAAGTTATCTTTCCTTAAATGAGAGAAATGATACTTGCTTTATGAAGCATATTGAGCCTGAGGCCGAACTTGAACTTGAGGAGTTCAATAGACCCATAGGGGTCGCAGTGCTGAAAGGCGTATATATTCCGTTCCTACATTACATGAGATTGCAAATCCACAACCTGGGGCTAACATAAATGAATCCAAAAAGTTGTAAGCAAGTTCTTTGGAAGAACATCATCGTAACTTTAACAATTTTTAGATAGATCATAACGCAGTAGTAGCAAAATCGAATTCAAAAAGATGAAAACAAGTTTTTTGGTAGAACATCATTTCAAAACCATCTTGATTCGCCAAATCGCGCGTAATTTTAAACCAATCACTAAAACTATGAAAACCAAACTTGGCTGATCTTTTGGCAGCTTTTGTTAAAAAATATTTAAACTTTTATGTAACTTTCTATTTCCAACTTTTACATTGTAAATCCAAGTTCCCAATCAATCCCATATGCAAGACGGCGCAAAAGTTTGTAACTGTTGAAAAACAGTCCTGCCAAAATATAAGTTCCTAAAAACTACCCTTTATTATTGGAAACTATTGAAAGCATTCACAGCAAACGTTTTGTTTGGGTTTCCCATGAAAGATTCCCAGCAAGTTTGGTTATAAGCAGCTTTCTGCCCATTTTTCTCAGATTTTAGCAATCGTACAAAAAATACTTTGAAGGCAAAAAGCCTTTGAACTAAATTTTGTGTGTTATTTCAAGTAAAAGTGAATCTCAGCTCGCAAATCTTAAAAAAGGAAGTAACCCTTTGGTATTTGCCAGCAACTGCCTTTATTTTATTTTATTTGATTTCATTTTAAAAATATATCTTTCAAAGCAATTTGTGAATACGATATGTATATCAATTTTTTTTTTATTTTGCTAAATTCCCTTAATTAGTGTTTCTGGGAACGTCACTCACCACACATGCCTGATGTATGTGCACATGTGTGCATGTTTATGAGAATGAATTGAAATTTGATTCTGCAGATGCAGCAGCCGTTCATTTTGTCGCCCACATCCTTAGAATTCCCTGTTACAGCTCTGCAGTTGACTGTTCACATTTGACAAAGTGTGCTGCCTGTGCTGCACTTTGAATACCCTTTCATTGTAGGGGTTGTAGTGAGCGTATATACAGAAAGTTTCGTGTTCGGGTAAAGTTTTTTGACTAAAGACTGATTGCATGCCACTTAAGAACTTAATTGAAGACTGTTTTCGCCGCGTTTGATACTTCGAAAACAAAAAGTTCTAATTCGCCAAGGAAAAATTAAAAATCAAGCCAAAATGTCCATTCAGAAAAAGGAAAATATAGAAGAAAATGCACGCGTGGAAAGTTTAGACAAAAATCAGCTTTTGAAAAAACAAAGGAAAAATTTTAGAGTTAGGCACTTGAAGGGAGAACAAAATGGACAAAAGAGGGGAAACATGCGTTGGATTCGTACAAAAATAGTAGGAGGGAGGCGCCAACCGGCAAAACCCCCCAAAAAAAAGAGATTTTATTGTCAGCTGCCTTATGGGCATCTCTTATAGGAATTGATTTTTACAGTTTTTGAAAGTTATCATCTTTCAAATATCTTTTTATTATTTATATAGATAAATATTGAAATTACATAAATTTCTCTGAGAGAACTGATTTGAGATATTTGGCAATAGTTTCGTAAGTGGGTGACATTTTTAAGCTCAAAACTAAGTATCAGCATGGGCATCTCTTATGGGAGTTGATTTTTCACAGTTTTTGAAAGTTATCATCTTTCGAATATCTTTTTATTATTTGTATAGATAAATATGGAAATTACTTAAACTTCTCTAAGAGAACTGATTTCGTAAGTGGGCGACATTTTTAAGCTCAAAACTAAGTATCAGCATGGGCATCGCATATGAGAATTGATTTTTCACAGTTTTTGGAAGTTAACATTTCTCAAATAAATATTTAAATTACACTTCTCTAAAAGCACTAAGTTGAGAGAACAAAATGAAATACGCCAATAAATATATTTTCTATAGTTCGACACTACTTCCTGCGCAAACTCTTTGACTCAGCCAGTAGTAGCTCACAATTTTGTAGTGTAGATTTTTTTTGCCTGACGCTGCAGTTTTTGCTCGAGGTAGGATGGAACACCCCCAATTATTTTCGCATTAAAACCGACGTCAATGTCGCTGCAAAAGTTTTGCTTGTTTTTGCGCTCTGCAAGGAGCTTATAATATTCTCGAGCTAATTTCAGGAATTTATTCTACACAAAGCAATATTTGTTGCAGCGAAAGGTTATGCCAGGAATATGAACAGAAATATGCAGCCTTTGAGCTATGCTACAGTTAACAATTGTTCTTAATTGAGTCCTTTTTACTGCGGTATTTATAGCCTCAAATTGTAGTTGTAGGAATTTGTCCTGTTGCAGCATGAATGGCATATATAATCCGTACTCACTCGAAGTGGATTTGGGCGAATCGTGTACCTCGTGCTGTGCTTTGATACTAATTAGCGCGATTTAATTGGCGCAGAGCATTTTCATTTCAAACTTGATGTTTATAAATAATAATCTACAACTTAATACCTAGCTGCAAATAGCTGCTGGCGATGTTGCTGTGGATGATGACGATGTTGATAAGTCTGTCAGGATTATGCACTTGGATATTCCATCATAAAGTGCACACACTTATTTTTTTCACAGAATTAGCCGTCGATGTTGTTGCAAAAGTTTTGCTTGTTTTTGCTCTCTGCGCTGAGTTTTTAATACTCTCGAGCGAGCTAATTTTAAGAGCTTATTTTTGCACAAAGCCATGATTATAGAGAAGCTGCACTTCTGGGGGGGGTTTTGTTACAAAAAAAGCAACCGAAAGTTATTAATATAAAAATAGTTAGTTAGGTATTAAAACTTTTAGCTTTGTGGTGTTGGTAAGCAATTAAGCATTTTTGCTTTTTATTTTTTATAAATATTCTGTTTCCGTAAGTTGTCTAGCACTCAAATATGTGTTTAATTACTAACAAAAAAGTGGGTAGAATTTTTAATTATTTATAAAACTTTTACTTTACTTTATTTGCTCATGACTACCGCGTTATCGGGTCTCGCCAGGCGCCAGTACTTTGCGCGCCCTTTCTGCAGTTGGTCGCTCCAAGTGAGGCTAGAGGCTGCTCCACTTGGTCTTTCCAACTGAACTTAATGCTACCCTTTCGTCTTACTTCGTCAACTTTCGCTTTGAAAACTTTTTTCATGACCGAGCAGGAAGACATCTATGTCGTTGTATAGCTCATACAGCTCATGGTTCGCTCGCATGCAATAGTCGTTCCCAATCCACAAGGCACCGGAGATTTTGTGAGCGAATTTTTCTCTTGAACACTTCAAACGTAACTGCATGCGTCCGAGATACATCTTATGCTTCTGCGGTTGGTTTTTTGTGCTTTCCATCATCTTTACTTTACTTTAGCTGACCATTTCGGTATACAGATTCTCGACAGGCGTTACTGCTACGCGAGTACCTTTTCCAGTTGTTTATTTCAAGGCAAAATAGCTGCTCCACTAGTTGTTTTTACTTCTAAGTCT
Organism: Chymomyza procnemis; assembly: GCA_035046065.1. Taxonomy (NCBI): domain Eukaryota; kingdom Metazoa; phylum Arthropoda; class Insecta; order Diptera; family Drosophilidae; genus Chymomyza; species Chymomyza procnemis. The sequence goes on from JAWNOJ010000021.1 coordinate 26,493,524, forward strand.
CGGTCGTTTCCTTAGTTTTCTAACGCCGTTTCCATCATTGATCCATTTTTGCAATATCTTTAAAAGATTCGAATCGTGGAGCCCCGAATTGCTTTTGCATACATCGAAAAAAGCGAGTTTGAACTATAAACCAATATCGGAAGAGAATGCTGTATTGTTTCAGGCTATAGCTGATTTTCGCCCCAGCTGCTGCTGCTGCTATGCCTCTCGGGTTTCTGTTGTACAGCTACAAAGTCTTAAGAGAGAACCTTAGATATACAGTTCTACCTAAGTTTGGGGTTATTTTAAAAAGTGCGCTAATTTCGTATCGTCAGCACCATATGGCATAAATGTCAATCCGTTTGGACTTGTACAACGCAAGATACATCTAAAATAACGCGATCTATTGGAAATATAGTGTATTTCTCTTCCAATTCTACAGCAAATATTGCTTTATAAATAATGTGAGCAAATACAACTTACATCGAATACTGTGTAGAGTTCGAAATAAATCATAGAGTAAATATATCATAGAGTTGCAATAGCACAAAACGACCAAGAAGATGATTTTTATATCCCAAGATATAAAAGTTGTTTTTATTTTCGAGTTAAAAAACTTTAAATTGCAATAAAACAACGATGTATGATTCAATTGACATGTATTTAATTTAACCGAAAGATAATCTTGTGGCACAACATTTTAAATATGATTTCTGGCATATAACCGCCACAGCTGACTCGCATGTAGTCCAATCTAGAAGTACAATTTTCGTTGACTTTTTCCAACATTTCTGGCTGTATATCGGCAATAACACGGCGAATGTTGTCTTCCAAATGGTTAAGCGTTTGTGGCTTATCGGAATAGACCAATGATTTTACATAGCCCCAGAGCAGGTAGTCTAGCGTTGTTAAATCACAAGACCTAGCAGGCCAATTCACAGTTCCAGAACATGAAATTAGGCGATCATCGAACGTGTCTTTCAATAAATCGATAGTGGCACAAGCTGTGTGACATATTGCGCCGTCTTGTTGGAACCACAGCTCCTGTACAACATGGTTGTTCAATTCGGAAATGAAAAAGTTAGTAATCATGGCGCTATACCGATCACCATTGACTGTAACAATCTGACCATCCTCGTTTTTGAAGAAGTACGAACCAATGAATGAAGCGCAACAGTCAGTTTTTCTGGATGTCTCGACATACACTTGAGGATTAGCTTCACTGCAAATGTGGCAGTTGTGTTTGTTCAACCAGAAGTGCGCTTCATCGCTAAGCAAAATTTCGGTTAGGAACGCAATCTCGTTTTGGGCCCATTTGACGAAACTACGTCTTGCTTGATGATCGTTTGGCTTCAATTCTACAATTGCCAAACCAAACTGAGACTAAATCAGTTGACAGTAATGCCAACTTAAAGTTGTATATCTCGAAAAAAAACATCCTTTAGTTGCGAAGTTAAACAATAGTTATTGGCCGTGTCTATTTGCAGGGTATAGCAAAGTCGTGCGTGCTTGACTTAATTTGTACGCCATTTTGTTGTTGTTGTGCTCTGACTGTTTGTGTGTCGCTGTTGATTTGATAAGCAGCTAACGTTTTGATAACAACAACAATAAAAGCCGCTCCCGCCTTGCCGCTGCAGCAAATTACTTGCTGGCAGAGATATTAGCAGCATTCAGCTGCTGCTGCGGCTGCTGCTGCTGCTACAATAATAATAAAACAGTTCCATCAAAGCAGCACAAATATATAGAAATTACCTCACAGATACACACACGCACACCCCGTCGGCGAGAGATACTCACATATATATATAGTCATCATGTAAATGGAGATTCACATAAGCGTAGCTTCCACAATATGCCACACATAGTTCACTGAAAGTGCAAATGTTAGGCATTTTAACGCTTAGCTGGCTATAGTCGGCAGCAGCCGCACCAGCAGACCCCTCCCCAACTAGCTACTCCTTCCTCCCTGCTGTACACGTCTTTGAAGCATTTGCGGTAGCAACGCCTGGGCCGCCCGTTGGGGTCGCTGCGGTGTGCACGATTAGATTGTAAAAGCGCGAGCAGCGGCGCGGCAGCGCACACAACTTGGTATTGGTGGGGTCTGTCGCTGGAGCGTAAGCTTCGCACTTGGTTGAAATTGGTTGCTCAGTCCGTAAGTCAGTAGTACGCGAAATTTTCACATAAACGGTGCGGCAAAATGCGCGCTTGCGCTTTTCTCAAACGTCAAGTAATTTCAAAACAATTTACGCCGTAAAACGTCAAGTCAACGGGTCTTAAGTGCCAGTACCAACAACTACGTTCCCTTGTTTGAAATATGCGTCGCGTTCTCTCGCTTCGCCGTGTTGTAAAATATTATAATAATAATATTCTTTATATATTATATGCTATTTTTTTTATATAATTTTTTTTGTTGTGTGTGTGTGTGTGTTGTGCGTGAACGAAATGCTACCCGCCTCAAATCTATAGATCGTCTAGATCGTATCAGTACAGACAACAGCAGCAACTTTTATACGTTTGCTCCAATTCTATAATAAGCGATTTTGCATAATCTATAAAAATATATAATTCAATCGATTCACGCCATAAACGATGCGCGTTCTTAACACGGAATTGCGTTTGCGTTTTAAAAATCGCAAACCGCGTCCATTTAATCGTGCAGCCAGCGCGGATGATGCGGCTCTCAGCGATGTACTAGCCAAGAATGAAGCGGCACAGCGTAAGTCTTGGGTTAACCTGAAAAAAAAAAAAAATCTTTCAAAATCCTTGCACGATTTCGCCTCGAGTGGAGATCATTAAGTGATGTTTAATCGCAAGTCCACTCAATTGCTTTTGATAAGCTACACAGTTGAGAATTCTCGGAAAGAAGCATATAAAATAATAATTTTACGTTTGTTAATAATTTTTATTTGTTTAGGAAACATGCACTTGAAACTATGGCAAGAGATGCCGCATCCTGTAGGCTTTGCATTATATAGCCAAAAGGGTCGCCGCGTAAGGGTCGCCGCGTAAGGGTCGCCGCATCCTGTAGGCTTCACATCATTTTTAATTTATAACCAAAGCGCATACAGCAGTTTCCAACAACTATATGCAAAGTAAGGGGCGCTGCAGCCTGTCTGCTTTGCTATATTTTTATAATAAATCTATATTGTTTCGTATATTGCGGAAATTTCCTTGGGGTAGGGTTGGGTCGTTTCTATAAACTTTACAGAGACTTTTGCGTAATTTATTAGAGTTGACTGCATTTGAAATTGAAACAGTCATCATTTAAATACCTTTAGGATCGGACTTGGGGTTCTATGAAATTGAGAATAGGATATTATTTATCATTGATTCAGTGTAGGGATTCTGGTTGTAGGAATTTGTTGGCCATTCCATAGTTGACTTCTCTAATATCTTGCATGTTTTATTGCTGAGCTCGAAAAATGCATATTCTCGGAGAATCTGTGTAGTTTGTACTTGTCTTAAATCGTAATACTACTACTACTACTACCGATATATTGTAAAAGCAGCCAAAAAAATGATCTCTTCTACTTCCAAACTCTTGTTTTCTTCTTCTGTTGGTGTTGGTATGCGTTCTTAGCGTTCTTTGGCGGGCATTTCGATTCGTAATCCTGTCATTGCCGAGAACTATTCGAGACATTTATAGTTTTTAGGACTCTTAAAAACGGCGTTGTCTTCAGACCCGGTAGCCAGCAGATCTTTACGGTGTTGTGGTAGTGCCGCAGCCTCAATAGAGTCAGTTTGCCTGTGATATGATGTTCTCTTTTAGGCAAAATCTATCTCGATTATAACAAAACGATTTTCCTAGAGATTTCAGATGATAGGATATATTGACGCGAACTCCCAAAAGAAATTAAGGAATAGTGTTTATCGCAGAATTATTGTTATGTCTACTTACCGACATTTATAGAGCAAATTACTTCAGAATGAACCCACAGCTTGTCAGCAGTTGAAAAGACTTTGTGGAACTTATACTATTTTCAATAATAACAAAATGTTTTTAATTAAAATGTTTTATTGCTAAAAGTTTATTACTTTTGTACTCTATTTTGCTGTAAAAACTTAAGTTATTTGTCCGTTAAACACAAATGGTGTTACTTATTGATCGAAAGGTTGTTAAAATATAATGGTGTTCCATCAAAATTAAATAGCGCTACGCTTTTTCTATTAGAGAAAAACAAAACAACAGCTGTACGTAAAATTGATGCATGATTTAATTAATTAAAAAAAATAGTTGTGAGCAAAGTAAGCAGGGCCCAGCGCCCCTTATTACAAAAAGAGACGAATAGCACCACAGCTGCGCTATTTAAGTTGTAAGCATTTGATGTTTGATAGAAGATTACAAAATACTAGATGTCTTAATTAATTAAAATAGTGTGACCAAAACCTACTAAGCTTCTAATGGCGCGCAGTGTGACCAGAGCAGCTGCAAAATGTACAGTCTGCATTGAGTACCTGCAAGTGAGATATATGTAACTTAATTTATGCAGTTCAATTAAATTGATCAATTGTTTGATATCAAAATTCATAAAATGCTGAGGGGGCGGTAACTAAGCATTAGTTGACTCAATCTGGCTATAAATAGCAACAGATGTGAAAATATTTTATGGTTTTCAATAAAAAAAACACCTAAGAGAGTAGTAGAATTTATGCAAGATTTGTAAGATGCAAGCGGATGCTGTGCATAGCTCATGCTCTGCTAGTTAAAACACGATTATTTTCAAGCTGTTTCGTGAAGAGAACTTAAGCAAGATAGACTTTTAATTAGAACTTTGATTAAATTTTTAGTCGATGTAGGAATCGCTATATCTATACAGCAATAGGTAAATGTTACGTTGCGACGTTGTTGGTAAGCGTTCAACAAAAGTTACGATGTTCGGATAATAATTAGTTTGCAAATACGGACTACGAAATGTGTAGCCCTTAGTACGCATTATGAAGATGTCACATTTGTTGGTTTTGCTACAATTTTTTTTTAACGTTTTAACAAAACTAACCAGTTTAAAATAGACAATTGATTAAAAACATTTTAGGGCACCATTTAATTGTAAAGATATTAAAACCAAATTTGGCATTCGAAGGTCTTTTGGAGCTCTAAAATATGAAATCTAGCGAACGCAAGAATGTCTATGGTGGAAATTTTGTAAGTGCTTCGCGAGACTTGTTGAAAAGTGGATTGCGAAGTTAGGGTATACAAATAGATAGGGTATATCAAAGTCAGAGCTGCATATTTTTAATATAAGCCAACTTTTTGTTGCACCCTTTACCGTTTTGTAAAAAGAGCATATTAAGATGAGGCACACTGAAAATATGCCAGAAGAAAATCTAAACAGATTAGAGTTGTTGAGATAACCAAGTGCGTCGCTATAAATGTCTAGATCTCTGATGGGCTAAGAACTAGAGGAATCAACATTGCAGAAACGCACAGTCATCCGAGGAATCACAAGTTTATTTGAGTTTTAGAAGCAAAAGCTAGAAGAGTGGCTACCCAAAGTTCCGCAAAAAATTGTCATCTCACGGTATGATATGATATACACGTTGGACATGTGACAGCTAGAAGGAGTAGCTGTAAAAGCGACTTCCCAAAGTTACCTAAAGTAGCAGGCTGACCAGTGTAGTTCCAATAATCGGTTTCGTCTCTATAAATGCCTGGATTTCAGATAGGCTTAGAATTAGAGCAATCAACATTACCGAAATGAATTGTCATCCCAGGGAATGCAAGTTTAATCAAGGTTTTTTGTTATATGATAATCACGCTAGAAATGTGACATCTAGAAGCAAAAGTGGAAGAGCAGCTCCCCAAAGTTACCTAAAATAATAGGTTGCCTAGTGGAGTTGAGATAATCATGCTCATCTGTATGAACGCCTAGATCGCTGTTAGGGTAAGAACTAGAGGAATCAATATTGCAGCAATAATTTGCTGTTCGAGGGAATGCAAGTTGCTGAAAGAATGCTGGAAGAGCGGCTTCCCAAAGTGCCGAAATACATTGTCGTCCAAGGGTATGCAAACTTATTTTAGATATATGACATGTGGCAGCTAAATGCAAAGTTGGAAGAGCGATTCCGCAAAGTTGGAAGAGCGATTCCGCAAAGTTACCTAAAGTAGCAGAGTGACAAGAGTAGTTCCGATAAACATGTCCGTCTCTATGAACTCCTGGCTTTTAGATAAGCTAGGAGCTAGAGTGAACCACATTGCAGAAATAACGCCAAGGAAATGCAGGTTTTTACGCTAAAAATGTCAAAACTAGAGGAAAAGCTTGAAGTGCGACTTTCCATAGTTACCTCAAGTTGCAGGTTGACTAGAATAGTTCAGTTAGTTCGTCTCTATGAACGCTTAGATCAAAGATAGTAAGATTTCATAAGAAGTTTAATAACATTTATAGATGATGCAAAATCTCGTACTTACAATAGGAATAAATACTTTTGCTCAAATGCTTATCTATAGTTATAGACATAGATATCTATGGATAAACTTTGCATATTGTTGGACGAACGCACGCCAGTTTTTTTCGAACTTTGCTTTATTGAAACAATAGATAATCCTTGCATAGTACCTTGAAGAGTACTAAAATGACTAGAAGCCGACAGTTCCACACTTAGAGAGTTGAAATATACGAGGGCATACCAAAAACTAAATTTCAAATAACAGTGTGAGCGAACCGGCTGCTGTTCGTAGAAAAATTAAGTATACGCACAGCCAGCTGGCTGGCCGATAGCAGAATCGGCAATTTTCTGCTATCATAAATTTTTGTTTGGTTCTAAGCTTTTCTGGTTAACTTGTTGATAAAAAAAGAAAAAAAAAACGTACCAAAAGTTTCATAGCCTAACGACTGACTATTGACTGGCCAAAGAAAGTTTCTATCTAATCTAATCAATATTTTGTTAACAGATGTATATACATATGTATATATCATTTTTATAGAATACATTTGGAGTGTGCATTGGTATTGTGGGAATTGATTTTTGTAGCGGCCCCAGCGCGTTGTGTATGCTTCAATGAAAGGTTTTTGTTTAATTGTTATTGATTGATAGTTACCTTTTGGGTTTTGTTTATTTTGATTTTTGATTTTCGATTTTTGCAGCTTTCACTGCACTTTCTAAGACTCGAAAGAAATAAGAGCAACAGTTGGAAATGGAATGCCACGAACTTGTTGCAAGTTTTTCATTTCTTTTATTTTTTGAAATTTCAGTCGCTTTGTCACCTGTTGCCGCATGGGAAGCTACACACGCACACACACACACGCGCGCGCGCAGTTGTTGGCGGGGTCGCAGAGCTCAGAGAGCTCAGAGTTGCAACAAAACAAAACAAAACATATAACAATTCTGATGGTATTATTATACAACTCTTTTCATTTGCCCAGCCAAACGAAGCATGAATAGACAGCTTTGGAATTACGTAGTAGCATCTAACTGTTGGCATTTCCATTTTTTACCTCCTTTTTTTTTTTTTTGTATTTTCCTCAAAAAGATTTATTTTCCAACAATGTGCGTGTGTGTGTGTGTTGGGAGTGGGAAAGCGTATTTGTCAATGGCTTTTGAATGCAACACAATTGTTTGCTTAAATCCACTTGACAATGACAATGTTCAAATTAAATGATATTATATTTTTTTTTTTTCGTATATGATGTTGTTGTTGTTGTTGAAAGCGGGGGGGGGGGGGGGGTTGTATTGCACACGGCGACATGTCAACTGACAAGGGTGTAGGCCAAAACAGACCCACTTGGATTCCCTGAAATTCTTCTTTTGTGCCGTCGTCATAATTTGTAGGTCAAGGCCAGCATGTGATGCCTGAAATTTGATGCAAAAATTCATTAGTACGAAATGAACTGAAACATTATATGCCTAATTGTGCAAATAATTATATTTAATTATTAGTCAAGGTCAGTGGCTGGACTTTCGCTCATTAGTAATTAGTTGTTAGCCAGAATTATAAGGCAATGGAGTGCATGCAAAGTGTCTGGTTTCTAACTACTCGGAATTGTAACTTTTCCATTTGTATTGTTTTTTTTTTATTGTACGTTGAATGTGCGCCGTCTATTGAGCTCTCGCCCATGTTGTGTTCGCCTGGGCCACTTCTTGAAGTATGGAGCTTCTAAAGATCGCCTTAGGGGTCTTCCAAGGCTTCTTAGGTTCTAATGTACAATTCGTGTCCGTTTTGAACTGCCTAAGGCCGTCATCAAGTTTGGGCAGCCATTTATGCGAAATTCTCTTATATTGCTTGCTGTATTCCGTTGGGTTTTTGGATGGAATTGGTAATCGGCCAGTTGCGACGACTTATCCCAGTGGCGGGGCTGCCAGCTGACGTCTTCTGGGAGTGGTGTCTACAATTACCATTGGTTTTGGTTTTATTGTAAAATGACATGTAGATTTGATAAATGTGTAAAGGCCGGGAGATACAGTCTTAATTTGGCTTCATTTTCGATTTAAGCAAACCATTTAGCTTGGAGGGAGTATGGGGAATGGGCCAAGACGGTTGTCCAGTGCCATCCTGAAAATACTGCCTGGCTTACTACTAAAAGCACGTCCATTTTTTCTTACTTATTTGAAGTTGTATAGGGGGTGCACCTGTGACACGACACAGCTCTGCATTAGATATTCTATTTGGCTAGAATATCCCGCATATAATCCTCAAGCATTTGTTGTTGAAGACTTGCAGTCTCTGTTTCATCTTTTTGGTGCTGAGCCATACAGATCTGGAGCTTTGTACGTCTGCTTATTTGTTTGTTTCCCCGGTTGCGGTAGGGAGTCTTCCAGCTTTGGTAAGTCAGTTTGTGACGTCATCATGCACGCCACTGCATTGTTGGAGTTGATGATACAAATATATGGGAAACTAGTGACTAACTCAATTGCGTTCCCATAGATGGTGATGTTCCCTTGGCTGGAGTGGTTAAGGCGCATTGCCTTGGTCTATGTTTATCTCAGAAAAATAAGTAGCTCTTTACAGAGCACAAATTGCTATAATTTCTGCTAATAATGGGTGATTTTTTAAGAGCTTGCTAATTGGATTAAAGTAAAAAATGCATAAATACATAAATTTTAAAACTCATAAATGTTGATAAGTTAAATTTATATTAGCTACTAGGGCACTGTGCTACGCTGAGAGTTAAGGATAACAGAAGTGGGTATTATACTAAGTACATGATTTCACCAAGGCAGTACAACGAATTCTGTTTTTACACGGTAGATTGGTTCTAGCAAAAATCGTGTAAAAAATGACACTGACGTATGCAAAAATAGGTAATAGATTCTCAATCTCTAAAACCTATTGAAATTAGTGAAAAACAGAAAATATGTAGCTCTGCTGATATTGTTTGTTTGATATTGTTTCCGTTTGTGGGCATTTGTTTTTGTTCATTTTCCTCAAGAGTGCTTTTTCCATTTTTTCCTTAACAGCAACTCTAGTGTATGTTGAAGATTTAAAGCGATTTGAAGACTTAAAAGATAAGTTCGTTCCAGAAATCACCGATTGTCTAATTGTCAAAACATTTTTATTTTTTTAGTAGTTTTTATTGTGACTTCATTCATACCGAACATTTTGCCAATGTATTTTGAGCCTTCTTTATTTCGAAGGAGATTCCATTTTGGTTTCCAAAGAAATTGCAAAGGCTTAACTGCCGCCTAATAATTCATCGCGTAAGAAACTGCCAACTATATGCCCAACTCAACCGCGAATATGCCTTTGATTTTGACTTAACTTCGCCCGAGCCCAAGTCGACGCGAATCGGCGAATTATCGTCTCTATATATTTATTACTCAATAATATGAGTTGGTGTCGAGTCATGTTGTAACATCCATGGTCCAAGGTCTTTAAAGCAATCTACAGAATACGTTTCAGATTATAAAGCTCAAATTAAAATTCTCACAACTGCGGTTACAGCGACCCAATCCTATCGTTTTGAGAGTTTTTAAAAAGCTCTATTGTAAAAATGTTGTTTTCCGAAAATCCCATAAGGCTTGACCTGTACAGCTGAAGGTAACAAAGTGCGAGCAATTCGTGTTGCCAAAAAATAAGTGGCTGAAGAACCACACTTTATATATATTTGTTAATTTTACCCGTTTTTCAGCCGGAAAACTAGGGCAGTCATTAGTTCGAAGTAATAAATGCGAATAACAACGCATTTTCTGCTATTTAAGAATATTATATTAGGAAAGCAACTTGCAAATGATGATCCTTGTGCATTTTGCCCGCGATAGATATACATAACAATTGCTAAATAATATTCTCTTAAGAATCGTACTAATTTTTGAATCGATCATAGTTTGCACTGCAATAATTTATTGCATATCGTTTTGCCTTCCATTTCGACCAATGTGAACACATTATTTCTGGTAATAAATAATCATTTTGGTAGATAAACTACGCTTCAACCGAAGTTTATTGGAAGTTATAAATATGACAGATTACAAGCACTCCATGCGGCACATCTAAACTATTTCTCCAAGAGTAATTCTAGTTAATTTATAAAAAGTTTGCTAATATTCTTCAAATTATCAATTAATTTATCTTCACATTCACTGAATACCATCTAATTATATGACGACGAGCATATTGGGTGTTTAGTGCGTTTCCTTAAAACTCATAATGTCAGATATCATTGGCATTTCCAGTAAATTTATGGCATGTCAACGATAACTGGCATGCAAATGAGTGATATCTATTATAACTGAAATACAAAAAAAAATGGAATGTCGTAAAAAGTAGAGCATATTTGTCGTATGAATGTGTAGGATTTATTCAGTATCTATGGTATCGTTTTATTATACATTTCAAATCAAATATGCGCCATTTTGTTAGATCATTTTTGGCCATTTTGTAGGTAAATTTAGCATAACTCTCTCGCAGACACCATAGTCCTTATGATAAAAAAAAGCACAGCAAGTACGAACTATAGTATATATTGAAAGTTCTTTTTCCAAACGTTCTACTGGAGCTGCTGATGAGTTACAATCGATGGCCTAACGCTATTCTGATATAAGAGCACTTATTTTTTATTCGAAAAAAGTCGAGCGTTTCTAAGCAATTGCTTCAGTCTACAATCGCATTTAGAGTTCTTGAAGAGAGTACAACCTTTCTTACAATTGACTACAATTTACCTAATGTTGCTCTTAGATATGCATAACTTAGCCCCAGTTATCCTTATCACCACTTCGGAAATAGATCGTTTGTTTTTGGATACAGTAGCGATTGACATAATAATTCTAAAATCTTCATCTGTGTAATTATCAATTGCTTCTTATGTTCAGCTCTTTTATAGTCCATAATCTATCAGACCTGGTTGTTTTTATAAGACGAAATATAAATCTATGCTACTATATATGTAAATCTCCACAAACAAAAGTCATCGCCTTTTGGTTTCAGCCAGATCCCTGTGCTCTTTGAATAGCTTTTATAAGATATAGCTCCATGCTTCTGCTTTGATGCCATAACAGCAGACATATGAATCTAAACTATTCCACAAATTGCAAATCTTCAAAGCCGAAATCGAATCTATATTTGATTTCTTTAATTATTTAAACAGTCATAAACCATTCTTTCGCTTAAATTTTTTTTAAATTCATTAGAATTTTGGTGAAAAAAAGTATATGTTTTATAAGCAGTTTTATTAGATTTGGGAAAAACAAGACGATTTATTAATTTTCAATACAAAATCACGAGCTCAAAATCTTTCGTTATAACAAATTTGTCTTACACCGAACTCTGTTTGATCAACTTTTGAAATTTAACAGACAACGCAGTATGTCTTCAGATACAAAAAAAATATGTATTTTCGTACACAGGTCGACTTTTCCAGGCTTCACTGTAAGATAGGGAATAGCATGTTCTTTCAGCGCTTGTAACTCAATCCAATGCATTTTTTTCGATGTTTTTGAGAACTCTACTCTCTTTTACACTTTGAACTCCAAAAACTTTTGATGGCATAAAATGTAAAAATTCCTGTGACTCCTCCAAGGTCTGAAGGGCCGAAATTGGTTTCGCTAAACGCGAGCAGCTGACTAGGCCATCTCGCACGATCTTGATTTTGGAGCGCCCAACTGTCTTTCAGGCAGTTTTTGAGCTTGGTCTTTGAGTATGTAGATGCCATCTTTGGTATTTGTCGTGCTGCTCCGGCGCTGTGCTTAAGTACAAAACTCTACCTGGCTGCGCACACTTTTGGTGAGCCTTCAAGGTATTGACCTTGTTGGAGTGACCTCGCAAAGCTGCCTCTCTCCTTAACGCTGATCGAGGATTCCATATGAGTTGGTTATGAAATTTTCACCAAGCCTACTTAGCTTGTGTGGGGAGGTGAGAGTAGCAAGATTTCAGAGAAATAAGCCTTTAATAGCAGGAAACATAACATGTAACATGATGCAACAGTATTTCTTTCAAGAAATCTTTATCAAGATCTTATAGTGCAAATATTTTGTCCTATTTAGATGATATTGTAGCAGAAGACACAAAAAATTTTATTCGTAGTATAGATGGTTCGTTGCAAGAAACTATAAGGATGAGGTTCTATTGTGCAATATAAAGGGTTTATCGACTTAAAAAGAATTCGAATTCACTTAAGCTACTACTGAAGTGTAGGCATACATTGTCAGCATTCTGCGGCAGGTATTCCGATATTGCATTCTGTCATCGCCCACACCCAGACACGGTTTTGAGCACTTTTTCAGCAGCATTGGACTCCAGATCCGCGAACCAATACAAACACAGATTTTCGTAAGATTTTCAAGATGTTGAGATTGTGTCTTAGAGTCAATATGAATCTAAGGCTGTGCGCCTATGGCTTTGGGTACTCGTTAAGGAACTGGGTACTCTCATAAGTTGCTTTCAGCTACTAAACTCGTAGTGTCGGAATAATTTGTGTACTCACTGTATGTAACATTCCGCTGAGCGTAGAGTTCAAATTTGCATATATATATTGTAGATTCCTTATACCCAAATTAAGGTTCGTGTAAAGATTTCTTTATGGAAATATCTAAAATGATGATACGTCATAAAGCGTTCCACTGACGGACGACACATACGCATAACTTTGACGCAATCAAATGACGCAGCTGCATCATGCGTTATCTGTAATCTGCAGCAGTTTTGGTAATCCCCCATAGAATGCGCAGTGCTTATGGTGTGTACCCATTCGTCATATAGTCTTTAATCTACTGGTGCTTGACCAAGAACAGCTCGCATTGGGTGGGGGCGGTGGTCACGTCTGGACAAGCACTTTCCCTTGCATACGAGCATGTGCGTCTACGTACAACACGATTGTGGTAGCTCTTTTTATGATTTTCACTTGTTTACTCACTTTTTACAATGCTCATTATCTTTGTGTACTTTTGCTTTCCTCATAGATCTTGGCTATAACTAACTAACTGACGACTGACTTGGCTGGCTGGCTGGCTGGCGGGCTGGCTGGCAACAACGCGTCCAAGTCTATTGCTTCAACGGTTTATTTATGTCATAATTGGGCATCGGATGCCGGCTCGAGTCAATTGTTGTTTTGTTGCTATTTAACTTGGCTTTCTTCATATATGGCCAAGAGCCGAAGCAACGCCAGTAATGCGCCATGAAGTTCATGTTTAGTTTTCTTCTGAGCAACTTTCGTTCTTTTAATTGATTATTATGAAGCGTGCCGTTGGTTGGCTGGGTACGTCCAAAATCTGTCCCAAAGTCACGTTTGCGAACGTTGGGTTTTCGTTTTCACAAAGTAGCCGTAGTAGTAATTGGCCTCGGGAAGGAACAATTGACACGAAAGTCTAAATTTAGCAGGGGAATATATGTATATAATTATGATGCTTTTAAACTTGAGATAAGAGTAAGCAAAGTAAAGACGCGACAAATGTGTCTTCATTTTAATGAGACGAACAAAAGGAATGCGTTCAGCAAGATAAGAAGGAAACCCATTTATTGACTAAAAGCTAGAAGTTTTGGTAAAAATTGCAAATTCTTTCAATTTTACGTCTTATAAATATTGAAGAGTAAAAAGTTAAATTCAAAGAAACTTAGTTGATGTAGTGATCCCGTCTCGCAACTTTTGTAACTTTGTAGACCTCATGAAACTGCATTTACTGAGAAACAGTAGGGTATTCAAACGGAAAGCACATTTTGTTTTTAGAATAAGTTGCGCGTTTTTGCTAAGGGTACAGTCCAGACCTAACATAGCACAAGTCGGTGAAAAAAAAAACCAATTTTTGCACGAAATTTTCTGTACTTATGTGGATTTTGCATACAGCATGACCAAGTTGCCTACTTTAAAGGCTTTAAGTGTTTTCTAAACCAAATCTGTTTAAAATCGTTTGGCAGAATCGGAGTTCGGCTTTTGTTGGTTTTCCAGTGCTGAAGAAGTAACATGGTACAGGGTATGCCAAAGTCTTGCGCGTCTGGCCTTGGCTTAGGCTATTTTTTTTTTTTAATTTTTTTTCAAATAAGAGTTCTTCCTCAAAGATTGCGAAAGTGCCAAGTGCTTTAGTTTAGACCGACTTTTTACTGTCAGTTCAAATCGGCTAGAATAAAAATATAAGCCAACTGCAGAGAAGTTACTTCACGGAAAACTCTTAGTACTAGTAAAGTTGAAACTTATGAAACCCCAATTTTTCTTGTAGATTGCATAGAAGTGCTCCTCAGTTTTTAGCTATAGCAACTTTGTTTGGTTGAACATTAATCCTGCTTCAGTATTTCTTTGCTGCATTAGTTTATCGATTTTTAGGTTCTAAGGGGCTCTACTGTATGAGAGACTAGGCCTTAAGAGTTTAGAATTTTTTTTGAGATGAACATTGAAAACAAGAAATGTTCAACTTTGACGATTTGATTCTTTACAATTTATGCAGACTAGTTTTTGAGCACAACATCCATCAAGTGGACGTCTTTATTGGCCACAGCAAAATATGCGGCGTCTTCCATTACCTTTTTGAGCATCTCGATGGGTATAGCAATAATTTCGGCAGGAATATGTTTCTTGAGCTCTTCAATGGTCTGTGGCTTGCTGGCATACACTTTTTGCTTTTCAAATAACCCCACAAAAATAAGTTCGGCGGGGTCCAATCCGTAGATCCAGATGGCCATTCGTGGTTGAGTTAAGATAACTAAACGACTGTTTTTAAAATAAAAATTAACTATTTCGACGATACATGTTTGAAATTGTACTGTGAAGTCAATTCAAACGTTTGTCAAATGTTTAAGTTGTTCAATTTTGAAATATCCCGACAACAGAAATGGCGCGCACTGTACAAGTCCATTGTCATTTGCTGATTTGAAAGTGAATATAGAGGACTCGCCAGGACTCGCGCTGCACAGCTCTGCATTGGACCAGAGTACCTCTCATATTAGGCACAGTTCATTTGCTTTCATGTTTTCAATAATTTAAACTGTTAAACGACAAAAGTGCGATAACTATTGTTATCGAATTTTCAGTATCGATTTTTGATATACGCGTTAAGCAAATTATCGCCAATTGCGCCGACATAGTTGCATATTAGAATTTTGCAAATAAATGGAATTTTTGAGTCAATGTGTGCATTGATCGCAGATCGGTTAAGTATTTCGTAGTGCTGCCAATAGACGCACTTTGTTTCTACAAATAAACATTGAGTCACTGTGCAAAGTTGATTGTACAATACAATTTACAATGAAGCTAGTTACATGTGTATGGATGGATGAATGTTTGTATGGTTGGATGGATTGTTGTGCGCGTAGAACGCAGAGCGTCATCATCATTGTCACCAGCGTCATCATCGCCATCATCATCATCATTGTGGATGACGTATACGCACTGTACACATATATGTGCACAAACACATAGACGATAGGTTCGCACATCAAGCAACCACAAGAGGCATTCACCAGGCACATGAAACCCAGTCACGACAGTCGTGTCCAATTTGGTAGACTTTCTGCTTCGCATTTGTGTAGTGTTCCTGCTGCTACTGCCGCTTGCTAAACTTAATTCTTTTAATGTAATTTCGTTTTCGTTTTCGTTTGTGCCGCGTTGTGTATTTTATTTATTTATTTTTTGTTTTTGTTATTGTTTTTTTTTTTTTTGTTTTTAATGTCTTATATGTTTATAGCATGCATGTACATAATTAATTATGACGCGTTTTTATTTTCCTTTATTTTTATTTTTCAAAAGTTATCTAACCCGCGTGAAGGCAACAACGCGTTACAAAGTTAAGCAAGTCAACTATTTTGTTTTGTTTTTTTTTTTTGGTTTTTGTATTTGAATTTTTTGTGAAAAATTACAAAACTGCATTGGAATTTCTAAGTGAAAATTCGCCAAGAAAATTATTTGTTTGTTGTGGTGTGCAGAAAAACTTTATTATTTTAATAAGCGGCGTGTGCATGCTCTATATATATAGTAGTAGTGCAATAATAGTTTGGAATTTTGCAAAATTCCAAGCATATTTTATATAAACGGCGCCAAAAACAAGAACAAAAACAAAACAACGACAATAGACAATAAATAAAAGCTGCGTCAGCTTTAGAATTTTTCAAGTGAGTAATCCTAAGAAATATGAATAAAATTCCAAAGAAATACAAGCCCTACGCGTGTGTGTGTCTGTGTCTGTGTCTGATCTCAAAATTTGTGGGTGTTACCGGCAGCGCCTCTCCAGAGCTGTTGCTATTATATGAGAGACAAATGTTTGACAAACCAACTGACAAGCGGTCAATTATTAGCTCACCTAAAGCGCTGACGTCATTATGTCTTCTTTTTCGTTTTTTGGGCCGTAAATCGTAAATATTTAACGAATTGTTTACAATGTGCCTTATGTGCGTAGAAATTATAAAGGGTGTGTATGGTCTGTTGGGTTTTTTGTTTTTGTTTTTTTTTTTTTTGTGTAGGAATTATCGGTTATAATAGTTCTGTTTGAAATTCTATCACAGCGTTTTTGTTCTCTTTGGCATCTAGCTGTAAAATCAACTTGAATTCTTGAGTTCTTTTCTGGTGGAGCTTGGAATTTGTAGCCTGTGCGCAGTTCGTTGTAACGTAAAAATTGTGCATAACGTCCCATATCCAAATTCTATCGAATTTTATTCAGTGCTCTTCAATCATCTTGTTCCTTATGCTATTCGGCATCTATCTGTAAAATCAGCTTGAATTACTGCTAGTCTCCACAGCACTAAAACTCTTAAGTTCTTTTCTTCTAGAGCTTGGTAGCGTATTTGCCTCTGAAGTGCGCAATTCGGTCACTGCACTATAAAATCTCTATTAACTAAAGACGATATTCTCCAGATGCAGCTAAAAACTCTCGGTTCCTGTTCGATTCGAACTATTAATGAAATTTGTTTAAAAAAAGGTGAAATTTTCAGTATCAGCAATGTAAAATGCCTTCAGTTGTCTTCTTGTGGTCTTAAACGTGTTAACGACTTGCCTCCAAGTCAGCCCATCACCAAGTTCCATGGGGCGATTATAGGCTGCAGCAAAAAACAGCGATTTGCCTATGAAAATCTCTATTAACTAAAGATAACGCCATTTGGATTTGGCTAAAAACTGTAGATGCCTGTTCTATTGGAACATCTACTTTAATTTTATAAGAACAATTATTTTTGCATTTCAATATCAGTAATTTTTGAAAAAAATGTAAAAAGTTCAATATAGTTTTTAATTCTAATGCTATTAGATTATCGGTTATAACGTTCCATTTCCAAATTCTATCGAATTTTATTCAGTGCTCTTAATCATCTTGTTGCTTATGCTATTCGAAATCTATCTCTTAAAAAATCTTGATTTACTGCTAGCTAGTCTGTCCAGTAAAAAAAAAAATACCTCAAGTTCTCTCTTGTAATACTTGGTAGCATAGTGGTAGCGTCTTGTCTCTAAAGCGGAAGTGCGCCGGTTCGATTCCACGCTGCAGCACTGTTGCATTTACCTAGCACTGGCGCAGCTAGCAAATTTGCACTAATTATCTAAGAAAATCTCTCAACGCCATTCGGATTTGGAGACAAACTGTAGATCTCTGTGTGGTTTTGTGATGTACCTTACCAAAAATTTTGCATCAAAATCGACATGTTCCATATATGAAAAATTGTCATGCAAACTTATAGTCATTCGAAATAATATTCCCAAACGCTATCAAATATCAGAATTATCTAATACAGGCCTTTTTCAAGCTTGCCTCAAAAGCATTACTTGCTTTTAAAATATATCATTAGCTTATTTGGCAATCGAAAGGTTCTTAGAGTTTCCCAGCTCTTTGATTAAAATCGGTAAACTATGCAAAATATCGTCTATAGGAGAAATCGTTAAAATCCAATCAGATTTTCGAATTAATTTTGTCTTAATTTTTTCAAAATCTTGTTGCTATCTGAAGCACCTTGCTTTCCGGTTTACATCTGCTATCACAAACCTTTCTCATAATTTCCAAAATAGTAAATCTTTATTTCGTCTACCTTATACTTTCTAAGAAAATATTAGATTAGAGTGAGGCAAAGATCAAATAGAAACTAATCCGCGTTTCTAGCTTAATGTTTGAACTTTATATAGATATGCAACGCCTCACAGCCTTCTCTTCTAAGCTTTATAAAGGGTAACTTTTTAAGAGCTTGCTGATCGAATTTTTGAAATTATTCCAAAATTCAGTAAAAATCTAAAATCTTTATACGCGTCTATAGAAAGATTGATATAGTTTAGTATTTGAAGATAATTTCATCTAAATGCGCTGCATGGGTACAATTTAGTCATACTCTCTCCAAAATAAGTCAAATAGAAACTAATACACGCTCCCATTTGTTATGTTATAAATGAAATATATTTTCAGAAGACAGAGTGTTTTGATTTCAATTCGGCTCATCCAAAAGATGAGTGTACAAATAAGCATCTGACTTTGGCGAATAGCATTTTTATCTTGGGAATTTTTTGTAAGATTTTATATAATAACTGCGACCCTACGGCGGCAAGTTTTGGCCTTTAAGATAAATATATTTACATAGTTAAATTTTTCTACCTACATGAATTGTAACCAAAATTCGCAGATAACTTTAGATCAACAGCAGTGAAGCAGACTTGCGTTTGCTCGTCAGACAAGAAGCTTTATCATAATAAATAATTTATTAATAAAACTCAGTAGTTGGACTAATTTTTACTCAAAAACGCTTGTGTAATGTATTAGTTTAGCCATCTTATCTATTAACTAACTAAACCTAGTAGCCAGTTTATCAGCTGTTTATGGCGTAGATAAGATGATCTTTAGCTTGTAAGGAGTCTACGCATTAGCTGCTTATCTCTAGTACATCTTTCAGATAACATTTATTTCAACAACATGCTAAAAAAAAGATGACGTAGTTAATCAACTGTGACCTACAACAGCCAGTTGATCGGGGTCTTGAGAAGTACGCTTTATCGTTGAATGTATCTGCCTTATGCATGTTTATTGCAGTTTATTACAAAGCTGCAGATTGCAAACTGTAGACGCTTGATTTTAAGAGATATTGTACATATAATATGTAGCTCCGAGCTAGTAATTCGAGAAGACTCTGGAACTGGTTACAAATGCTGTTGGCAAGCAATGTATTTTTGTATAAAATGTACAGCCACGTTTTCTTTAAAAGTAAAAAATTTTATGATAAAACTGCTTTCCCTAGACCTTAAAAGTTAAGGTTAAGGATATATAGGCACACTTTGAAAGAAGTCGAAATTGCAAACTTTGGTACGTTCTCTTTATGTTTTCGTCTTTTCAAAACAAAAACTTCTTTATTTCGTTATCAACATAATTTCTGGAATTTGGCACTCGAAAATGTGATCTAATCATAAGATAATTATTTTTGGGGGGAGATTTGCACCACAATCTGTAGTGGGCGCTTCTTATATCTTAGATATTATCTACTAGTTTGGATCTAACTATTAAGTTGGAATACGGCAATCATTTCCCTCAGAAAATAGAAAGAAAACTGACATAGAGAAAAGTACGCCTATGCCAGACTCCAAACTGTTTACAAGAACTGATAAACTAAAGCCGTTTGAAGAATGTAAGAGACAAACGAATAACAGTTCAAGAACTCTTATACCAATTTTAACACTTTGAGGTGCGTGTCCCAAAAAAAAGGTATATTGTGCAACTGTGCAAAGAGGAGAAATACATATAATTCATTATCGCATAATTTATGGCAGTTCATAATCTTTACGAGGCATCAACGCTGGGTAGGCTCCCAATATATGCTTCGGTGTTTCGTCACCTTCTTTGCAGAATTGCCTGGTTTTATATCTGTGCTTCCCCAAATTTCGTTCTGCCAGTTTTGCGCCGCAGCCAAGCATATGACGCAACTTTTCGTAGTTCTCTGATTTGCCTCGGGCGCTCACTGATTATCGTCCCCTGGGAGTACCCCTTAATGTTGACCGGTAGTTGTATAGCTACAAGGTCTCTAGGAAGAAATTTGCTATATTTGCTGCACCCATCTCTGACAGTTTGGGGTCTTTCATTCACCTTAGGTTGGGGTTATTTTAAGTAGTGCTCTTCCTTTAGTTTTAAGAGAACAACCATTTGTCAGCACCACCACTTGGTAGTAGAGACATGATCTTACCTTGTGCACGCTTCGAACCGGAAACAAGTGGAGAGTGTTTTCACACTTTCTGTAGTGTTCGGAGTTCCAAAAATAACTTGCTTTTTTTAAGGATCTTCTGCGTATTGTTCGCCTCTCTTCCACTGAATAAAAAATTAGACCTTAGTAAAGCAGTTCCATCTAATCCTGCTTTTTGCTATCATTTTTATTTCGTTATAATCTTTCGCTTTTATTTAGCATCTCTCTCTTTCTCTTCGATCTGTCCGACCTCTATTTAACTAGAGAGCCAGGACTTACAAAACCATTCCTGTTTTTTTGTGAAAGCATTAATCATTATTTTTTTTTTTTTGTAAGTATCTCCTCCATATTGTCGATCTCTCTTCAGCTGGAAAATTGACCTGAATGCAGCATATTTGGTTCTGCAGTTTTTATGAGGTTATCCTACATATTGTTTGCCTACTTTTTATTAGAAAATTGGGTCTTAAGGCATTTCCATATGCACCTGATTTTCATTTTTACGCGTTTTCGCATTTATCAATCATTTTTGATAAGGACCTTCGCTTTGTCTTAGGTTGGACTATCTTATTTAGAATTTTTCATGTACAATTTATTCTCTAGCTCAATTTTCGCCAAAAAATTTTTTATTTAATCTATTGGCTAAAAATGAAATAAAGTTCAGATATCATTTTATAGTTACCTAAATGAGATAGGGCGTCAAACTAGTGGTCTCTCGTACCTTTTATAAAATTCTATAGCAGATCTATAGCTGCAGCTATAGAGAGAAGATTAGCATATCTATATTTCTCAAGCAGTTAAAGGAAACTATGACGATTTCGAGCTGTTTCTCAACTCAAAGGACTCCTTGGAAATTTGAAGCTGGTATTTGGTAAAGCTATAATCCTTCCTACTTCCTGGGAGAGTTACTTTATTCACAACGTAACCCATAGCTCAGGTAAATGCTTAAAGAATTGTTAAGAAAGCCTTTGAGTCTTTACTCTTCTAACATTAGAAGAAAACTTTAGACAGAACCAAACTTTGCTATACCAATAGAAATCCATGAGATACTCTAAAATAAAATATAAACAAAATACAAGTTTACACGCTTAGATGACACAGATACTTCAATTGTTTGTCGTGCTTCTTGCTTACGCATAGGCACGATACATGCCATACATATTTATCTTCTTCTAAATGAACAGTGAGCACATAACTTATGCGCACACTTTGAGTTTTCCAATGAAAATTATTGAAAGTACCTATCCTAGAATTTCAATGGGACGTATTTGTTATAATATTGAATTTCGACTGTTTTTTTATACATTGTACAGCAGAAAGTATACGAAACTTACTTTTGTTGCTTGTAATTCACAACTTATAAAAACGGTAATTGCATTAAGTAAATGCTTGATCAATCGAATTTTGTATTCAAAAAAATTATTGGGAGAAATATGATGATGATTATGGGTTTGGGGGTGGTGATATTTAAACAGACTTGGCTATACCGATTGAATAGCACAAACGAATTTTTACCTTCATGAATATTGGGAGTAGAAAGCACTAAGCTGTCTGGTGATTCCATTCCATGTATTGTTTACACATCCACATCGCAGCCAAAACATTTATGTTTCAAACTCTGTATGAGTTTGGACCAGACGTCTGTGAGCAGCGAAAATGGGGAACGGGAATGGGATCCTTATCAACGACATGTAAAGCCTTGGAGCCGTGACTTAGCAAGCTGATTTTCCAATATAAGTACGCTTGGGAGATCTTACCCTTTTACATCGTTCCTATAAGTCTGCTTGATTCAGACGACTGGGGTTTTTTCACGGATTCTAATGTATTCGCTGTGCATCATGTGCTTTTGAAGAAAACGCTGATTAGTTAAAATATATTCGAGACGAGATGGTGCATAGCACTGGCATAACCAGCAAATAGAAGCTATTTGCCTAAGTAAGTACACCGCTGTTCGGAATCGTCTTTAAAGTTGTTATCTACAAATAGTTATAAATAGACATATCCTTCGCCTTTAAAGCATTAAAAAAAAATATTTTGACTATAAATTCTCAGCAGACAGACCTCCTTCAAGATGGGAAAAATTTTATAACGTTCTAAGTGACGCTGGCCGTAAAGCAAGGTAACCAAGAATATGGGCAAGAAGAAGCCCACAAAATCAAGAGTTTCCTCAGTAGTTTGAACTACAACCAGCTCATGACATCAGCTTCGAGAAATTATGGCAAGACACATCGTTTTCAGATACATGTGCAGTTTGAAGCGGTGCACTACGAAGTAAAAATTAAGTCCAAAATCAAGCCTTTCTTCAGGATCTTGAACTATAACCAGTGGATGCCGATTCGCTACACAGCTCACGAAATCTGAAGGAACGTGTTGAGCGCACAGCACATTGTTCCCAGACATGTGTGAAGCGCAAGAAAAAGTTATGCTTTTCGAAACTGCGTTTTTAAGCTTATTTCGATCTGTATGGATGGTTTGCTGGGGTAGTCAGTTGTTTCGATGTAGATAGATGATTATCGTCGTTTTTTTAAGCTAAATATAATCACAATTATTTCAACATTGCCAAAAAAGAAAAATAGCATTTACGAAAGTTTAGCCAGCAAAACTTTATAACCACTTCAGCTCTCAATCGATAAACTTTCAAAATTCATTGAAATCGAATAACATTTTATAAGTTGTGGTTAACTTAGATTAGGCGATTTCGCTTCTCAGTTCATTGTGGAACATTTTCAAAACCAGAAGGTACCATCGTGCTCAGATAAAGAGGTAAAACGTAAATAGCAAACTCCATATATTGTGACTCTCTGAAGATGTAAAAAGTAAAGATTGTTCCGTCTGTTCAAATAGAAAATTTTCAATCGGAAGACGCCAAATTAACTATTTTTGTTCTCGAAAAACAGCGCTTTATATTGGCGCCTGTTTTCAAAGATATCACACGATGAAGAACTATCAAAAATTATATCTATTTTAAATATATTATAATATTACATTTACCTTAAATTTGAAAATAATTAATAAGAATTTTTATATTTCCTACGCAATCTTGCCTTACGGTTATTTCAACGAAAGTTTATTCCGAACAGGCTGACGTCCATAACGTAAGACGTAAGGTTTTTGCTATTTTTGAATGACGTAAAGGGACTTGATTCAGAGTGTGCGTATAATTAGTGTCGCCACTGTATCTATGTATGGACACGCATTGATTATTATTATTGTTGTTGCTTTTGTGGACAACAGATTATGTCATGTAGTTGCTTTTGTTGCTCCCATTGAACCCCTCCCCCCACGCGTTTTCGTATGTAATGACTGGATTTGCCTGCGCATTGCGCACAAATGACGTCGTCACCCGCTGACCCATCATCAGTCAACTTATATGGCGGTGGCCTTTCATTGGCTTTTGGTCTGGTGCGGCTGGTGGGCATGTGGTGGGCACTTGGCCAACGTAACAGCTGTGGTTGTGTGTGTGTGTGTGCGTGTGACCTTGAACGCATCATTAATGCAATATTACAAATTACAACAAATTACAGCAAATTACAAAAACAACAACAACAACAACAGCCAATGTAATTTAATTATATAAAACTGTAAAAGAGTTGATAACTGAGCGAGAGATTATGTGCGATAAGCGCCTAACGAGTGTGAGAGCGAGAAAGAGCGAGAGAGTGTGTTTGTGCGCGCGTGAGAGTGGCAGTGGCGAAGTTGGAGGCGGAGGCGGGCATAAGCTGCATTTGCTCCATTTAGTTCTTTTTTTCGTAATTTTTTCATTGTTTTTGTTTTTATATCGCGTTTCGTGTTTTTGAGTGAAAAAGCAGAGAGACAGAGAGTAAGAAAGAAGAAGAGCACCACAAGTCGACAAAACTGGTTGAGCACGAGGAGACAACAGCAGCAAGTCGAAGAAGAGCAAACAAGGTATCAAACTGGTCACTCGGTCAGTCCAGTCAATCCGTATTGACTTGCCCGAACATTAGCCTAATGCCCCATCTGTGTATCTTGGCAGTTGAGTGTGTGTGTGTGTGTGTATTTGCTTTTGGCAAGAGGGCAGTTCGTAAAGTTGTTGGCTAACGAACAGCTGATTGCAGCTCAAAGTCGGCTTGTTCCTTGTAAATGAGAAAAACTTTTTGTTAGAATGAAATAAGCATACAATAATTTTTCTTTCAATGACTTGACCAGCTTGAAACATTTATATAGGAAAAAGCACAGCTTAGACATTACTTGTTCATCTACAATCATCTGGTATGCATTTTTCAACTCACTCAAAACGATCAAATAACTTGTAATTGCAAATGTAAGCAGATATTCTGTTAAAAGTTTTTTATTATTTTTCTATAGCACTTTTCGATTGAAAGTTGGTATCCACAAGCAAAAAGTTACTATATCATCTACAATCATCATCATGGTGTTCATTTTTCAACTAAGTAAGAAGGATCAAATAAGTTGTCATTGAAAATCTAAGCAGATATTCTGTTAAAAGTTTTTTATTTTTTTTCTATAGTATTTTTCGATTGAAAGTAGGTATCCACAAGCAAAAAGTTACTATATCATCTACAATCATCGTCATAGTATTCATTTTTCAACTAAGTAAAAACGATCAAATTAGTTGTTATCGCTAATCAAAGCAGATATTCTGTTAAAAGTTTTTTATTTTTTTTCTATAGTATTTTTCGATTGAAAGTTTGTATCCACAAGCAAAAAGTTACTATATCATCTACAATCATCATCATGGTGTTCATTTTTCAATTAAGTAAAAAAGATCAAATTAGTTATCGCAAATCCAAGCAGATATTCTGTTAAAAGTTTTTTATTTTTTTTCTATAGTATTTTTCGATTGAAAGTAGGTATCCACAAGCAAAAAGTAACTATATCATCTACAATCGTCATCATGGTGTTCATTTTTCAATTAAGTAAAAACGATCAAATTAGTTGTTATCGCAAATCTAAGCAGATATTCTGTTAAAAGTTTTTTATTTTTTTTCTATAGTATTTTTCGATTGAAAGTAGGTATCCACAAGCAAAAAGTTACTATATCATCTACAATCATCATCATGGTATTCATTTTTCAATTAAGTAAAAACGATCAAATTAATTGTTATCGCAAATCTAAGCAGATATTCTGTTAAAAGTTTGATATTTTTTTTCTATAGTATTTTTCGATTGAAAGTTGGTATCAACAGCTTACAACGATGGGTACAAAAATTACTGTCAAAAAATGTACAAATATTTTACTACAATCATCTGGCACTTATTTCTCAACTAATTAAGAATGACCAAATTAGTTGTTATTCTAAATGTAAGCAGATCTCACTTGTTTTTTTAGTTAAATATTTGCCCCAAAAACGATAAAAAAAAAGTCCTTTTTATAAACAGAATGAACAGTTACCAAAAATTGTTATAAGAAAAAGCACAGATATTTTGTTGATGACAGCTAAAACGTTGCTATATCATCTACAATCATCTGATATTAATTTTCTGCCAATTAAGTAAGAGCTATCGAAAAAGTTCTTATCCCAAATGTAAGCAGATATCCTTTTATTTTTATGTTGTAGTTAATTATTTGTCCTAAATGGTTAATCGATTGCAAAATCGTTTTATCAACGAGATGACTAGTTGAGGACAATGGCTACAAAAATTCTTCTGTATCAGACTTGCAATCCATTGTAAGAACAATAAAAAAATGAGAACCTTTTGAAAGTTTTGTGTATGCCTGAAAGGGTTGATCGATTGAAAAATCGTTTATATAAACGGAATCAACAGCTAAAAGCGATTGGTCGCATGTTGAAATTTAAACTTCTTCAAATTACAATGCTATTGTAGCTACATAGTCATCCTATAACTAGGTAAATTTGGATTTTAATGGCATGATAGTAGATAAATAGAGTCAAATAAGTTGATAGATAATAAAAAAAAAAAATTGTACAAGCGAATTTATTGCTATTTAATCTGAAGGAAAATCGACAAGAGTAATAATCATAGAATAGTTGAGTGCGGTAGTAACCTAATAATTGGCTATAATGAGCTAACTTAAGGAATGAAAGAAAAAGTAATTGGCAGTACTTGCTTGTTACGCAGTTTATTTTTCGGTACAGAAAATTCTAAAGCATAAATGACTGCATAATTTCTATAATGAAATGATAATAATTAGGAATACTTAAATAAGAAACTAAGTTGTAAATAGGTTTTTTGTTGAATTTCCAAGCGCTGTCGCTTTTAATTTGTAAAAACTAACTGCTGTCATCGTTGCAACGGCGAAGTTATTGGAGATATCGCTATTAATAGCTGCTCAAGGCAAACTGGCATCTAAAGTTTATTGAGATGTACTTCGGAAAATAACATATTTTTGCGAGCTATGGCAGGAAAATACACAAGTGCTGCTTCGAAAGTAATAGATAAATTCTCAATTTTCATTACTCGCTTGGAACGAACATAATCCTCACACGCACAGTGCAGCAAATACGCAATGAACTCTGACACTGCATTGCTTGCTTCTAAAGGGTGATCTTTTTGGAGCTAGAAAACTTTAAATTGCAATAAGACAACGATGACATGATTCGATTGACATGTATTTTATTGAACCAAAAGATAATCTTGTCGCATAACATTTGAAATATGATTTCTGGCATATGACCGCCACAGCTGGCTCGCATGTAGTCCAAACTGGACGTCCAATTTTCGTTGACTTTTTCCAACATTTGTGACCGTATATCGGCAGTACCACGGCGAATCTTGTCTTCCAAATGGTTCAGCGTTTGTGGCTTATCGAAATAGACCAATGATTTTACATAGCCCCAGAGTAGGTAGTCTAGCGTTGTTAAATCACAAGACCTAGGAGGCCAATTCACAGTTACAGAACGTGAAATTAGGGTCGTCACCAAACGTGTCTTTCAATAAATCGATAGTGGCACAAGCTGTGTGACATGTTGCGCCGTCTTGTTGGAACCAGAGCTCCTGTACAACATGGTTGTTCAATTCGGAAATGAAAAAGTTTGTAATCATGGCGCTATACCGATCACCATTGACTGTAACAATCTGACCATCATCGTTTTTGAAGAAGTACGAACCAGTGAATGAAGCGCAACAGTCAGTTTTTCTGAATGTTTCGACATACACTTGAGGATTAGCTTCACTCCAAATGTGGCAGTTGTGTTTGTTCAACCAGAAGTGCGCTTCATCGCTAAGCAAAATTTCGGTTAGGAACGCAATCTAGTGTTGGGCCCATTCGAGAAATCTACGCCTTGCTTGTTGATCGTTCGACTTAAATTCTTCAATTGCCAAAACAAAATGGGAATAAATCACTTGACAGCTCTTAAATCGTTCGCCAACTTAAAGTTCTATACCGCGAAAAAAAAAAAACACCCTTTACCCAACACTACTACTTCACTATTTGCTCTGTTCTCAAGCAACCCTCGTTAGTTTGCGTATCTTTAACTCTCTGTCTGCACAAATATTGGTCAAGTTAACAAAGTCGTAACCACAGTTTGTTCGATTGTCACATCAATTTAGCATGGCTAATGAAAATGCCAACATCATTGCAGGAAACTGGGCGCAACTTTAGTTTTATGTCCAGTCATCATCTCAGCCAAAGCATTTGCTTTAATCAATTTGTACACTAAAAGAAAAATAAAAAAATAAAATGGGGTTTTTTTTGTGATATCAAAACATAAAAGAAATTATTGCGTGGGAATATAAAACCCTCAGTTGCTATCAAATAAAGTTAACTTTAGGAAAAATCATCATCTCATGTCAGCATTTTTATTTTGCAAGAAATGTAGACGTAACTTGGACTTTGTGTGTTCACCTGTTGATTTTGTAAGACCAAGACGGTGCAATATGTGAGGACTTTTATGAGAGAACTTCTTAGACTTATCAAGTACTATTATTTAACTTTATGTATAGCTATTGTTGATCTCTTGAACTGGAGCATAGAACGTCTTCAATTTCCAAAAATTCTATCAAACTCAAATTTTGTGTCAGTCTTGCTCAATTTGTCGCGCAGAGATTGTGCAGTTAAAATAGAACTTCTAGTATTTCGGTGACAGACGGCCTCAAATGTAGAATACAACCAGTAGCAAAGAGCGGCGACCCTCAAAAGTCATCTCAGCATAACTAGACTAGTTGATAAACCGCCTTATGCGTCTGTATGAACGCATAGATCTCAGAGTTGATAAGAACTAGCACAACCAAGCATTCACAAAAAGATTTGTGCAAGCTTATTTTAGGTTTTTGACATACGGTGAGGTATGGTTTTGCACGACCTCAAGTTAATCCAATAGTTTTGCTGCTCCCGAGAACCTTTTCCAGTTGGTTTTTAATAAGACAAGGTATAGCTTCCTCCGCTGGTTATTTTTACTTCTAAGTCTAGTCCGTTAACTTCGTTTCCAGACGTTTTTCACGCTCGATCTACAGATCTATCGCTCAATGCTTGCAAATTGCTGTTGATATTTTAACTGCTAGCAGAAATTACGCTAAACTTAACAGAAATTGTCCTTAATACGGAAACCGTCAATCATAACAACTAGATTTCGATTTCCTGCTTTGTGGTTTAAGGAAATTCCGCACCATTTTGGTCGCTCAGTGTGTGTGCATTCATGGCAGACCTGTAGCCGGTATGATTGCGGCTTGTGCCAAATTTTTGTGGCATCTTTGCAAGCTTGTTTACATTTTGGCAAAGCAAAGTAAACCCGCCTAGCCCAGTTTTTTTTTTCGTTTTTTTTTTTCCAGCAACTCTCTCAGTCACCACTTAAGATTAGGTTAAACAAGTATGTGGTGTACCCCATTGCGTTCCAAATCGGTGTCTGGGTTAGCTTTTCATTTAATATCACGTTATCTGAACTTGTTTCGTCTTTCGAGTTGAAATTTGCATTAGAATTCCAATGTATCGTTTGGTATTGGCTTAATATTTGATAGATAGACGCAGACAAAAGATTCAATAGAAAGGTGGTTCTGTCTTTTTTTGGGATGTTGTCATACGGCAATTAGTTTTGGGTTTACACAAAACCAACTAGGTATTCATATGTTTATGGCCTTGATTGAGACAGTCACACAGATTTATAGTCTATTTATCGAAAATTAATGAACTTGATGTTTTTTTTTTGCTTTTTGTTCAACAATCAGAAGAGTTGTTGAGCTTTCTGTGGGTTTATAAAAATGCTTATCTGCTTAATAGACGCATATAATACATTATGATTCTTTGAATATTATGTACTGAAATGGCAAATGTTAATTTGCTAAAATAACTTAGAGTAAAATTCAATGCATCATTTTGGAACTTGTCCATATTGGGACGCAGTATAATGTGCAAATTTGAAATATTTTGTATTTGAGTAAATTGAACCAAAATAATCGCTAATCTTAGCAAACAAAAGACATAAATTTCAAGCGTGATTTGTTGTTTAAACAACGTTTTGTTGGTTCACAATAGAATTTGTAACTCTTTATAGAGATCTTTTTAAAATAAATGATTTTCTTGTAAACGATTTTTATTTTCCGTTGTCAGTAGTCTTAGAATTGGTGTATTTAGGGAAGGATATGTAAGTTTTTACCATATAAACATACATCGAATGAAGACTATTATTATTAGGGAAAACCCCGATCTTTTTTAAAGTACATTCTTGCCTATTGCTTAGAAGAATTATCATCGATTTTACGCAAAAATATCCATAAGTTCGGTTAATTTTCATCAATTTTGAAAGATTGCGAAACCCACGTTCAGTTGCCAAAAGTATAGGCAGTGAGTACAAGATCTCTTATTTTCGAGCCTTCCATATCGAGGGATATTTCAGGATTTGAGGCTATGCTATTAAACCATTACATAGAGTTACGATTTATAAGCGTAGGTATAAATCCACCGCGAGGGAGCGTGTAAAGATACTGATATAACTTAAGAAATTGCATTTTGTGAGGGCATTATATGGTCTAGGTTATGGTTTTGTATTACCAGCTCTAATAGTCTTTGAGAACGAACGTACGAATATGTTTGAAAAAGACTTAGGAACAAAAAACTTCATAAAATGCATAATTCATCAAACACAATGTAGTCTGCGAGATGTAGATATTCTTGCAGACGAACGTCCGTAAGCTTTTGTTATACTCGTTCAGAGCTTTTTATCATAAATAATAAGAAATTAAAAAAATTTACTAATTCTTAGTAAATAAAATACCGTTTCCGAGATGTAGGTGTTCATTCGAATGAACGTTCGAATATTTTTGTTACTTCTAAGTAAAAAATTGTAATTCTTAATTTCGAAAAATTTTGATAATTATAAAAACAAATATATCTCAAGCAAATGAGCAGCCAACAAAGGAGTGCGAATTTAGAATTCATAATAATGATAATACAGTCTCCGAGATGTGGCAACTTCCGAACATTTTTCATACTTCAAGAATTTTAAAAAATGTTTAATAATTATAGATACAAATATATCGTTCGAATTTTTAATAGAAAGTATTGTCAAGTAATAGATCTCGTATTTCAGTTCCGACTCGTGGAATATTATTAATTGCCAAGTCTGCCAAAGAACATGACTTCAAAGAATCGAAGCAAATCTTTATGGTTGCTTTTATTTCAAATTTGTTCTTTTTGTACAATTATTTCAAATGAGTATTATTGCTTTAGTGGAGAGAGTTGTGGTTTAAGAATTTCAAGCCATTTCCATAGCAAGGACAAGGGGCTGTGTTCTTCGTGGTCTACTTCTGTCGTGGCTGTGTTCTTCGTGGTCTACTTCTGTGTTGTGGCTGTTGTCCAGCTGGCTGGGTGGTTGCGCAAGTTCTCCATGTAACAAGCGCTGGGTTTCTTCTTCTTCTTTACTTCTTGGACCCAGTGTACACCCAGTTCGTTGTGAAGAATAGTCACTTTGTCGTTGCATGGAATGCACGCCGGTGACTATGCATCCTGAAGGGCTTATTTTGTAGCAGTACCCCATAGCTAGATGTCGTAGGTCTGTTTATATTGATTTAATAATAGATTTGTAGACCAGCAGCGTGACTCTGGTTTTAAGGCTTGTACTCCTATTGATATAAACTGTAACTTTCTTCGGCTTGTTACCTCTAGCAGTGGATGTGGGTATGTCAGGTAAGTTATTTAGTGTCATGCTCAGATATGTAGGTGTTGCTTCAGTGCGGATGTTGATTCCGCCGGGAATAGTTTCCTTTACGCAGAGTAAATGTGGACTTTATGGGGATTTATGCTTGTTCCTAACTCTGTAGCGTAGCAGAGGCGTCTTTTGTTGAGTAGGTGCTGACATAGTTGACGATAGTTAGGCACTTATCAGTGCAGCTTGGGAGAGGGGTCAGCTGTGTAGAGCGTCTACAAGACGTGCACTTCGACACTAATATTCTTATTCTCATCAGAAATGTCTTGGCTGTAGTGCAAGTGGCTGGCGATCGCCGTATAGAACGTAGCGCCAGGTTCTCAACGGCAATATATTTGTTGATCAGCGATCTACATCGTTTATCATTGCTAATTACACGAACTGGCTACGACAATCGAAAGATTCTCTGCTGTTCTCATTCTGACTGGTAATCGGATGGACATCTTGAAATGAGTTTGACCATAATTTATAGTGCGTTCCGATGCACCAAAATTCGATCCATAAATTTATTAATTACTAAATTCGCAGGCTTAATGGGTTTCTTTTGGCTTAAGAGAGTGAGAGTGAGAACGGAATTTATGGAAAATACAGCCTCTCTCAGAAAACTTAACAAAAAAAAAATAGTTTTCTCTAGTTATCAGATCTGCAAGATAGATTGTGTGGCTGCCATCTTTGGCTTATCGTTTTATTCTAATAAAGCTCCTAGCTTCTCACTCACTTCTATCGATTGCTGTATCATATTATCGTTAGGAAATGCCCAATTTCATGTATGGAATGTGTTCCCATTTTATTTGACGAAATTTTTATAATCGCATATTATTGTTGGCAATAATATTATATTTTTAGGGTATATACACTCAAAATACATTGTCAAATTTAATTTCACTTTTTCAATTGTGCACTTATAAGTACATAGCTCATATATACACTATATATGGATGGGGCTTATTGTTATATACAAAATTTATGTAGTAAAGTCCAGTAAATGGTATAATGTATGTACATACATACCTCAGATACATTGGCAATCTTCAATTCATTTCAAGGCAAGTCACGAGTCGCATTTGCAAATTGAACAAAATTGCCAACAACAAATAAACAAACAACAACGCACAAAGTGACAAACAAAATGTTGATTTACGTTCCAATCCGGCGCCCCTCCCGTCACGACAGAGACGATCCGTTTATTAACAACAATGTTGTCTATGATAACAGCAACAACCCAGTAATATATTGCCCCCAAACGTCATTTACCACCTGGTGTACCTGTGCTGCTCAGTTGTCTACAGCTTCCCAGAGAGAGAGAGAAGGCCGCTAGAGTTGAGAGAATTGCAAAGAAATGCGCACTTGGCATGCTCTATCGTGAGCTCAGCTTGGGAGCAGAGGCTTCCTCACACTGGTCAAGCTCTCACACGCATTTGCTTGTTTGTCGCTCTCGCGCTCATTTGCGCTACTGCTGACTGCTGCACTTTTTACTCATCATCTCTGCGGTACCTTCCTTTCCAAATTTATTTTAAACTTAAGTTACTCTGCGCAGTAAGTGTATCCAAAAAAAAAAGCACGATGATGCCTCTCAGCGCTGCTGCGGTGTCGTCGTTGTGGTCGTTGTTGGTATCTTGGACTTGGTTGGACGCTCCTGATGTTGTTGTTGTCGCTTTTAGCAATGAGCGAGTACCATTTGAATGCCTGCTGTTTTGCCGCTAGCGTCTCTGGCCGGCCTGTCCGTCAGTGCGTCCAACTATCTCTGGCTGCTTAGCGGGCTCGCTCCGTTAGCTGTTTGTGGCTAGCTGGCTGGACTGGCTTTGCGAGGGCAGGTTGAGTGGTATTGGCAGCTGCTCTCAATGCAATATGTTATAGTATAATTGCACCATAGCTGGTTTCCTTGATTGCTTGAACTACAGTTACAGATCTCTGGTTACTGTCATGATATATGGCTGTAGTTCAAGATATCCCTTAAGTTTTTGGCCAATAGATCCTACAAACAGTAGGAAGGCAGCATGGCATAGCTCAATTGTAGCTTAAGTTCTGGTTATCTGGTTATGACATCAAGCTTTACCATAACTGAGCAGCTGTATTGCAAAAAAATCACCCTTTATTATTGTGAACTTATCAGACTCGATATACGAAAAAGTTGCGCAAAAGCATAGAAACCCCTTAGTTACTGGCTTGACCATTGTTAAACTTTTTTGCATCTAATGTACGCGGAAAAAGAAAAAATATTAATAAAAAATAACTGCCTTTATTACATTTATAAATATCTAAAATTGTTAATATGTAACTATGATCAAACAAAGAAAATTTTTTGATATTCATTTTCTCGAAGTATTTTTAATTTTTTGACGATTGAAAAGGTCGTAGCTGTGACCAAAATCCAGTTTGAATTGAAAAACAGATATTGAAAATTTATACATATCAATCAATTTTAAATATTTTAAAAAGAAAGAATTGCCCTTTGTAGTATTTTTTTAATATTTGAGTTGATCAATGTTAAACTAAGTCATATTGTTTATCATTAGCTTTCTAAAATATTGTCGAATATGATTTGACTTCATTAAAAAAAGTCGTTGCAGTGAGCACGATCGAATTTTATTTAAAAAAAAACTTTTTCAATATTGTCATACATTGGGAATGAAGCGTTACAAAGTTAAAAATTAATTTCAAATAGGATAGTGCGATTTGATTGATTCTGCTAAAAAGATAGGATAGTCTTTTTTCAAAATAAAGAAGAAGGTATCATTAAATGAGAAAGCCGATAAGTAACATGGTAATAAGATCGGAGATTAAGTCAGTGCAGATATGCGATTTGATCGTTTCTGGGGAAAAGATTGGCTGGCCAGTACTTTTTGAAAATGCAAAAGTTGTCATCGAATAACCAGCCGATAAGTATCGCATGCTGTAAACAATCACGAGCAGTATTTTAGGGAAATTAAATTTTCAGCTAATTACTAGATTATTATTATTATTAGTATAATATTATGATATTGAGAACGTAAGCTGTGCATTTTCCAATTGTTCCTACATCCAAATCGAGTCCGAGTACAGTTGCGTAAAGGGTTCGTTACCGTCGAGCCGTTATCCGATCCAGCTCTGGAGTTATCTAAATTGTCTCTTGTTGATATTCAAAACAGTGGTAACAGATGATTGGTCCGAGCTGCCAAGATCGGTAAAAGATTGTCTCTTTTGTTTGGAATTAGTTTACTATCGTCGGCATTCGAAGCTACCTGAGAACTTGCTCCTCATTTCCTGCGTGCATCAGTTGGAAATTTAGTTCTACCGCTGAGTGCTCGGTCGCCATTAACTCTACTGGGATCGCCGCGGGTAGGCAGAGGTTGACATTTGCTCAAGAGAAGCTATAGATGATGCGTCAAACGCTTTGACTCGTACCATGGATTACACTATAAAAAGTACCATCAGGTTACAGAAATTCTAGCTCAAGTCTAGTCAGAACTGTGACAACTCACACAAAATACTTTTGAATGACTTGTTCTTATAATGCAAATAAAGTAATATCGTATTACAGAAACTCAAGATCGTACAATTGGCACTGTAATATTTTGATAATTCGATGTGCTCCAGGGCGATGGGGGAAAAGAAATACTTTCAGACAACTTGTGTGTTACGAGTCATGCAGTTGGGGGATCACGTTCACAACTTCATGGACAGCTCTCGCAGCTGTAGCTATAGCCGTGGCGGCCAGAGACTGGCGTTTGCGGATTTTCATAGTTCAGTGCGCTTTCCAGTCGACAACGTAAACGACAGCGACGCTGACGACAATCGCGGCAGCATCGCTTGGCTGCTTGTTTTTTTTTTTTTTCTACCGTGAACATAAATATTGTCTTAAATAAATATATATAGATATATATCTGTGGACATATGTGATATATTTATATAGATAGAAATTTACGTATACAAAAAAAAAAAAAAACAAAATACAATATATATTTTAGTTGAAACGAATGTCAAAATTTTGATAGTATCTGAATGCGTGGCATGTGCAGTATCTTTTGGTAACTTTTTGTTATCAAACAATCAACACGTTGCAACAACAACTCCTCTATATGTTATGCAATGCCACAATTTGATGAAACATTTTTAAGTGATTGTGCGCTGGCAGAGCGTTGGCGCTTCTATTCATACACGCTCAATCAAGTGCCATCACAGCACCAGCACCACCATCACCATCATCATCACCAGCAACAGCAACTCCAGCATCATCAATCGCAGCATCAGCAGCTTAAGCAGCTGCCGCTGCCGCTGGCGGCGGACAACTGCAGCGATAACAACAACAACAACCACAACAACCACAACAATCATAGCCATAAATCTGCCTTGGAACGCAATAAGGCAACGCTGCATAATATAAAATATCATCGCAGACGCAAATATAAGAAATTACAACGTTTATCCTATCAAACATCTCCCATTAGACTAGATAGCAGCTCCTTGTGCCCCTGCAGCCCGTGCAGCTGCTGCAGCTGCCCATATGCTGCCGGCATACCGGCTACAGGTCCATGTGTGCTGGTCAAGAATGTGGTGCGCTGTAAGTGAAAGCTGCAAATGAAATTTCGCAAATTGTTTATTTATTCATTTATTTCATTAGCTTATTTTTAAATTTTTATTTTATTGTGAGCTTTATTTTTAGTGTTTTTTTGTCTGTGATGTTTTTTTATTTTTCAATTTGTGGGCGGCAACGGCATTGACGTTAAAGCATCAACCGTTTTTTTTGATTTTTTTAACGCGGCCAACATGCAAATTATCACACCAATAACATAATTAATACCCTACCCATGGGTGAGGGTATATGTGGCTACATTGGTCGGTGTTAATCTATACCCTTCATATGGGCTACGTTGATCAGTGTGCAGTGTGTACTCAATAACATAATTTACACCCTTCAAATGTGTTCAGTGTGTGCACAGTAACATAATTAATACCCTGCATGCGGGCTACGTTGATCAGTGTTCAGTGTGTACTCAATAACATAATTTAGACCCTTCAAATGTGTTCAGTGTGTACACAGTAACATAATTAATACCCTGCATGCTGGCTACGTTGATCAGTGTTCAGTGTGTACACAGTTTCATAGTCTATACCCTTCATATGGGCTATGTTGATCAGTATTCAGTGTGTACTCAATAACATAATTTATACCCTTCATATGTGTTCAGTGTGTACTCAATAACATAATCTATACCCTTCAAATGTGTTCAGTGTGTACACAGTATCACAATTAATACCCTGCATACGGGCTACGTTGATCAGTGTTAAGTGTGTTACATAGTCTATACCCTTCATACGGGCTATGTTGATCAATATTCAGTGTGTACTCAATAACTTAATTTATACCCTTCATACGTGTTCAGTGTGTGCACAGTTACATAATTAATACCCTGCATGCTGGCTACGTTGATCAGTGTTCAGTGTGTACACAGCTACATAGTCTATATATACCCTTCAAACGGACTACGTTGATCAGTGCTCAGTTTGTACACAGTTTCATAGTCTATACCCTTCATACGTGCTCGGTGTGTACACAGTATCATAAAATACCCTGCATACGGGCTACGTTGAGCAGTGTTCAGTGTGTACACAGTTTCATAGTCTATACCCTTCATATGGGCTATGTTGATCAGTATTCAGTGTGTACTCAATAACATAATCTATACCCTTCATATGTGTTCAGTGTGTACACAGCTACATAGTGTATACCCTTCATACGGACTACGTTGATCAGTGCTCAGTTTGTACATATTACCGCCATTTCGTATTTTATTTGATTGATTTCTGGTTTCATATTTTATGTAATTCATTCAGTCGAATTTGGCTTACCCTATATATTCATATTGCAACATTAACTGATATGTTGCTAACACGATATATTGTAACATATTTAACTCATAGTTTTGTTTACAATATCGTTATGAAAGAATTCAAAAAGAGAGAAACTTGAAACCCCTAACGTTTATTTTTTGATAGATCAGCTATATGTTGTGTATAGAGTTTTTTGCTGAAAGAACTAATTTGTTGCAATTGAATATTATAAACAAAAGAGGCTCTGTTTTTCTCATGTCTTGGTATGCAGCGGACTAGCAGCTATCTCTCGTTTCTTAAAGAGTGTGAAAAATAGCGTTCTTCAAGCCTAAATCGCGCATCATTGTTATAATAAAAGTTGAAAACCTTACTCATTAAATGGTATTTAGACTAAACCTGGCGTTCTGCGATCTGTCATCAGTACTACTTCTTAAGAAGACTGTCAACAAGATGGCTGTTCTGCTTCTCGAAAAATTTTACTTCTGAATGGCATACAGACCAAAAGCGAGAGCGTCATACCTGACAAGGTTGCGCGAGTTGCCATTATCGGTACTGCTAACGGACTAGTTAAGTGGGACTAACAAGATCGCTGTTTTGACACTCCAAAAACCTTTCTCCCTGAATGGCATTTGGGCCAAATTGATGCATCGTCTCTGACAAAGACAACGTTGAGCGAGTTGTGCAGCTACCTTTGTAGTTAGCAGGGCTGTCAACAAGATCGCTTCGCTGCCCCTCTAAACCACATTGGTTAAAAGTCAGATCTTTCGTACTGTGGGTGTATGTCGGTAGCAGAAACTCATAAAAACCATTCAACCGAATAAATTATGGACGTTGGTTCGATTACAACTTGCAGCACTGCAGCTTTTCTCTAGCAGTGACAAAGCTAGCAAATAATTAAACGCTATTTGTCTAGGAATATCGGATTCGGCTATAAACTGTAGGTCCCAGTGCGCTTCGAACAGCTTTTAATAGAGATATGTTCAAGCTCCGCCTTGGAAGCAAGGCCTATGGGTCAAGGGGTATACATTTTTTTAAACTTAATTGAGAAAAGCCTTGTGTTCAGCACTGAGTAGCCACACAACGTTATCAAGACAAAGTCTGCACTCTACCCATCATGATATCTTCTAGCTTCTTGAGCAGCAAAGGACTGCATCGCATATGCCCACTTAATTTAGAATGAATTTAGCTTAAGTAGATTTGTCTTAGGACCACTTTGCCAAGAACTTTTCTCTTGTAGGCAAAGTTATATATGCAAGATGTGCTTGTGATCTATCATAATTTCGATAGCAGATCAACCAATGCCACCGAAGGTCGAAGAACGCGTTGTAGTGCCTACGGCAACCTGTCCCGCTAAGTCATCCCAACTTATGTAGTTTCTTTGTTACGGTGTGGTATTCAGATAGTTTAGGCTTACGTTCGCTTTGCCAAGAACTCTTCTCTATAGCACAGCCAAAGGTTTTACAAATTCTCGTTTAAGACAAGCTCTATATCTTCTTTGTGCGGCATGTTCTCCTACCAAGCCAACAGTAATCGGCTTACAATACACGCCCAAGTGTATCCAGAAACGTAAATCAGAACAGCAGTTAAAAGCTGTTGTGGAACTCTTTGATCATTTTCAAGGAAAACTTTCTGGATAATACGCGTGCTGATTACAGCCGTCTCGGGGTATTTGTGTTAGTTGTAATAATTGAACGATAAGTTCCTATGCTCTTTGTAATTGAGATTCCTGAGTTCGGTTCAACGATTAAAAGTGACTAATAAATAATTAATTAATACAAATGATTAATTTACAATTAATATGGTTTCGATTTCGTATGAAAAATGTTTACGAAACAGATACAAACGCAACTCAACGATTTTGATGCCAGTCTTTATTTTTGAATCGATACGCGCTATAGACGCTATAAAAGAGCTTAAACTGTATTGGATCAAGTTTGACACAGTTCTTGGGTAACTTGGCATTGCAAATATGATAACACGATATCTTTATAAACATATAAAATATGAGAATTTTAGCGTAAAATTGAAAGTTTAAACGATTTGTCAGCTTCAACGATTTTGATTAAGCTGAACGAATCGATGAACTTTAGCAAACTGTCGTTTTTCGAAAATGGTTTTTGATATATATAAACAAAGAAAAGCCCACTTCTTGTGTGCAAAATCGTTTTATTTGAACGATCTATGGCTGTTATATGATACTGTCAACCGATTTGAATCAAACTAAACATTTTGAAGCTGTCAAATTATATTGCTAAATCTTCCAAAATAAAAACAAAACAAAGAATTCTATACTATAAACTTGATTTAAAGGATTTGTTCTACGCAAACTGCATATAAATATATATATAATTTTTACTACAACTAACTACATTTTCTTATAGCTTGCCAACTCTATAGCTTCTATAGAACAAATCGCTGAAATCAAGTTTTTTGTCTAAAATTCTTTGATTTGTTCAGATTTAATACCTAGAAAGTTCGTTAGTTTTCAAGCAATGAATCAAGTTTAATTGAAATCGGTTAACAATATCTGCAAAACAAAACTGTTATTTATTTCTTGAGTTTCTTCTTTTTTCTTTCTATAACATGTATACCCTCGCTCATTGAACCGATTTGTTCTTTGAAAGTTATATATCTTTATATCATATTATATGCATCGGCTTCTTTTTTCCAAAAGCATTTATAAAAATGTTCTAAAACTAATGAACTAAAAGACCTTCCCAAAAGGCCTCGGAACTGAACTAGAAGAAAGTGGGCACAATGGACCCATGTGGGTTGCAGTGCCTAACGGCCCAACCTCGTGCATATATTACATTACAACTAAAAGGCCATAACTTGATAAACAAATTAATTATAAAGGAAACAAATCTAAATCGTTAATATTTACCTAAAACGCTGCAGAATCAATTTTCTCGAAATAACTCCCTATTGATTGGTCCCATTTGCCATAATTATTTCTAAGAAATGGCATCTTTTGATACGCAATATGAGGTTGATTCAAGCGCTCTGTTCCACTATATGTCGAGGATGCTAGTATAATAACGCATCTAATCTGCAGATTACATATCACTAGCTGTTACAACTAACATCTAGCCTAATCTAATGGCTATATCGACTATCTTGATAACATTTTGTATAACTTTAAGGTGCTGCAGCATATTTCCTACTTTATGTCACAAACATTTTCACAAACTCAATATACACTTTGTACCGCCAGTTACAGTGTATATACATTTTTCTTTATTGCTGCGAAAATTAATTAATTTAATACTTTGAATTATAGCGTTACACATGCTTTCACAACAAATATAATAAATACTTAACATATTTGCAAAAAATTATTTTGCAAAATCGAATCATTTTCTGCCAGTCATGCTTGCGCGTTGGTTTTTGCTGTGACAGCAAAACAATAACAGCTGTTATTACTGCTGGCGCCATCTAGTGAAGTAGGCAAATTAAAGGGCAGCACTGTTTTGTTGCGGGCAACA
This sequence comes from Chymomyza procnemis, assembly GCA_035046065.1. Taxonomy (NCBI): domain Eukaryota; kingdom Metazoa; phylum Arthropoda; class Insecta; order Diptera; family Drosophilidae; genus Chymomyza; species Chymomyza procnemis. Next base: position 26,534,362 of record JAWNOJ010000021.1, read on the forward strand.
AGTAAATATTATTGCGCGCAGCGCTCAAAGATACTATTTCTATAATTTCGACGGCATAAAAATTTTGTATCAAATTTGTAACTGAAATATCTCTGGCAAAATATATATAAATATTTAAAGATTTCTTAAGCAATTATTTTGAATATATTTTAAATCATGATTTTTTTTTGAATCCTTACAGACGGCAGCATCAGTTCTCCTTCCACGCCCAACTGTACAGCTGGCGGCTGCAGTTCGAACAGTAACGTCAGTGGTAGCGCACATACAACGGTTTCGACGCCCACCAATCAACAGCAGCAGCCGGTACAGGGTAGCCGGAGTGGAGCTGTACCACCGGCGCCGCCAAGTGTTTCCTCATCGGGGCATAAGAACAGCTTGAAGGGCACTAAGCTAGCGAGGCGTGCGCGCTCATTTAAGGACGATCTAATTGAGAAAATCTCACTGATGCGCACCACCAATAACACACTGGGACGGTAAGTAGCGGGCTTTTTCGGGGTGACCAGATGGATAGATAGTTGGATGTGAGGGTGGTACTAGGCGACAAATACCGGAAAGCGAAGATAGTGGTTGGGGAGCAGGGAAAGGTAGAGAACCTACACTACACGTACCTTCTCGTCGCTCGGAGCAAGTTGAGAAATGACTGTCGTGGTAATTTGCCCAGAATGCGCATCCTGGAGAAAGCTGAACAGTAGCATGGGAAGTGCTTGGTATTGTCAGCCTGCTCGAGACAAGCCGTGCAGGTTGGGTCAGTTTTTAATTCCAGCTCAAGCATATGTTGGACACAAGGGTTGTGTACCGTGGTCAGCACCACCTAAGCTCTCAGATCCCTGCTTTCCAGATGGAGAATTAAGTCTGCTGCTTTGGTTGAGGGTTCTTTCACGAAGTTTTTTGTAACTGGGCAACTTGCTGTAAGCTTCCAGTTGTCCTTACAACCACTATGAGGGACCGGTTTGCAAGTTGGCTTCATGGTTGGCCGCTTAATAAGCGTTTTCGCAGCACAAATCTCTGCAAGAGTTGGGAGAGCACGCTTTAAAATTTTATATTTTTCGAAATGATAATTTATCGGCCGTTAATTGCGCAGTGTTGCCAGACGTACAGAAAATTGGGATTACTTAACGTTGCCACATATTTTAAGACCACACTCTTAGCTGATTTTAAAAACTGTACAAATTGCTTTGCAGATCACACTCGCCGCATAGTCCGAGAAACAAGCATGGTTCAAACAAACCGCCGCCTACCACCGAGGAGGTACAAAAGTCAACGCAAACGCTGGAGACGCATGTTAAGGATATATCGAATGCATTGAAGCACTTTCGGGATGTCATACTCAAAAAGAAACTGGAGGTGCTGCCCGGCAATGGTACCGTCATACTGGAAACCATTGCAAGCATGTATTCCGGTGCGTATACCTACAGTTGCCACTATCCAATTCAATATCTAACAACTTCAAACTATTTGCAGTCATACAATCCTATACATTGAACGAGAACAGTGCCATAATGAGCTCGGCTACGCAGCAGGTGTATCAATCACTGGGCAAGCTTATCAAGCTCTGCGATGAGGTCATGCTGAGCGAACGTAGCGGCGAGTGTGCGGCACTTAGTGATGAGAATGTGCGCGAGGTTATTGATCTGCTCGAGGATGCAGTGCGCGTAAGTTGTGCATCATGCAGGCAAACATTGTAGCTGCAATCTAACCATTTGTTGGCTTACAGAATTTGGTAACATTGGCGCAGAGCAAGCTTAAGGAGCAGGATCAGTGCTCATTTCGTTACAGTGGCGCTGGCATATGCGGCATTGGTGCGGCGGTGGATATTATTGGTGCCGTCACAGCAACAACAACGGCCAATACCATACGACCGCCGGTGGAGGCGGCAGCACAGCGTACCTCGTTGCCAGACATTGCGCTAACACCAAAGGAACGTGATATTTTGGAGCAAACAAATTCAAATCCTATGCGCGCTTCGCACAGCACCGAGAGCATATTACGCGATACCAGCCCGCCGCCCAAACCACCGCTGCCAAATCGCAGCAGCAATCCACCGCCGCTGCCGCCCAAAAGACGCAGCCAGCCACAACCCAGCCCGCAGCCATACACGCCGTCAAATAATGTCAGCGTAAACTCTGGACTGGATTGTAGTTCAAATTTTTCGCTTATAAACTATGGCGTGGATCAGTAAGTGTTAAAACCAAGCTGTGCATTGGTAGTTGTTTTAAAAATGTTTGTTTTAATTGCAGCCTATCGGTGCGTTCGCGCTCACCCGATGAAAACTCTAGTCAATGCTCCTTCGACTCGGCGTTGAATCATTCACGCGATGAAGAGGAGCAACAGCAGCAGCAGCAGCAGCAGAAAAACCAGCAACCGCAGCAACAGCAAATGCAGCAGCTACAGTCAAAGCAAACGCTGGCATTCGATGATAATCTGCTGGAAGATGATACGGAAAAATTAATTAATTACAGTAAGTAAAGCGTGCATGCATGCAGCTTGAGCGACCACCCTTTTTTATCCAAACAAAATTTCCATTTTCCGACATTTTCTTGCACCCACACCAAAAAAAAAAAAAAAAAAAACAACTACTAAACCAAAACCGAAAAAACCTACACAACTGCTTTGACGTATGCAGAGATGGACACATGCGCTGGTGCTGCGGCCAGCACAGGCAATCAGACAACTGCTGCCGCCGTAGCGGCTGGCATGGCTGCAGCCCATACAAGCGGCGTTGACAACCTGGTCGAGACCAATACGGAACTGCGCACAGCAGCCGCAGCCTTGAACAGCAATCGGCATTCAAATGAATCGGGTACTGAAGCCTTCAACTTGTACACATAACCGTTACCGTTTTGCCGTTTATTACCGTTCCGTTAATTGACTATAGTTTTACCGCTAACTGTGCGCTCTTGTACACGATTTTTATTTTGTTCCACAACGCTTATTTTTGTTGCGCTTAGTTTCTGTAGTATTTCATGTTGATCCTTGTATACTAGTGTTTGCTTCTGTGTTAGCTTTAATTTTATGCTTTTCCTTTTTTTTGTATTATTATTAATTAATAATATGTTTGCAATTTTGCTTAGGTTTCGTTTCCATGAAGTCTTTTCGCACCTCAACGCAAAGTGTTTCCAAACGTTCCTCGGACTATAGCGTGCAATCCTCAACCAAATCGTCAAGCAGCAATTCGGAAATTGCATTTAGCATTAGTGAGACGACGACAACGACGACGACGACGACATCAGCAACAACGGGCGCCACTAGAAGCACCAGCAGCGAGTACCAGCAACATTATCATCAGTCATCAACGTCGTCGTCGTCGTCCAATCATCAACAGTTGTCGGCTACTGCAACAACAGCTGGCAATAGCAATAACACCAGCTACTGCATGCAGGAGCAGTTGTCGCAGCATAGAAGCAGCAGCGGCTGTGCCTCGCCAGTGCTGAATCATATGAAACTGTCGGAGGCTCTAACCGAAATTGCACCGGCGCTGCCGCCAAAGCTACAACGTCAACAAATGCGCTCATTCGATACCAACGATGAGCTGGATGAAGTCAATCTGTAAGTCGCTAGTTGCCCAACCAAGTTGCATTAAAACAATTGTCTCTGGTTCTCTTGCAGTGAATTTGCCGAACTAAGACAAAGCACGCCGCATCATTATCAATCGTCATCGCAGTTGCATCAGTGGCAGTCCAAGCATCATAGTTTGATGGAGCCACCGCGTAGTGCAAATTTGGCTGGCAGCTGTATGGGCTTTGATCGTGACCTGGCGGTGCCGCCACCGTTGCCCAAGAAGAGCAGTAAGTGCAGTACCTCAATGTGCACAGTTATTTACATGTTTTACTTCTTCTTTTTTTTATAATTTTTTCTTTCTTTTTATCGTTCTATATGATTTTTCATCTGTGTGTGTGTGTGTGTGTGTGTGTGTGGTGTCCTGTGTGTCTGTGTGTGGTTGTGTCTACTAAAACCTAATATTTGCATGCATTGTGCAACATAAAGTTGCCACAAGTTGCGCATTACATAAATCCAAAAAACCTAATCTTAATCGCAATGGGTGAGTAATGCCTTGAAGACTAGGGAAGTCTAATGGCGCTTAGCTGGGTGCGCCACTCGCAAGTGTAAACAGAAATTCAGTTTGTAGAATTACTTGTACCCTATACTCATAGCAAATACACTAACAATTCAACTTTGCTTGATATGATCAAATTTTTTGGCCGTGAGCGTGTCCACAATCGTAGCGCAAGTTGCACGAATGTGACTTGGAACTACTTTGCATTCAGTGCCTTGACTCTTGCAGTTTGGAGCGTCATCTACAAAACGGCTCAAATTGAACTTAAATCTGGTGAAACTGCTGTAGAGTCATGCAACGTCTCGACATTGCCGAGTCCTGCAGCACAGCCTTTTCGATCTTGTAAGACTTGAACGACCTTCAGTTCAGATAGTATGCTCAATGGTGTCAACAGCCTGTGGCTGGCCAAGTATCGTTTCGTAAGCAGAAACTTTCAAAAATCACATGTACGCGGTTTTTTTGGGGTCTAGACATTCAAAACTGCTTTCAAAATAAATGAAAACAAAATGGCTGACACAAAATGGCGATTAATTTGACAAAAATTTAACTTTTATCACGCAAATTTATACACTTGGGGTTTCTCGCCAAATCTGTTATCTAAATTTGAAAAAAAAAACAATATCCGACATATAATGACGTTTATTAATGCTGACTATTTCTGATAGGGTAAAAAGTTGTCTGCACAGTTTAATAGTGTTTAGGAATTGTAAGTAGTAAACAATTAAAACAATTTTAAAACACAATTTTATTTATTTGCAAATTAACTTACAGTTCTTCATTCGAACATTCAGTATCATCGTTGACTGTACTAAAATCAGCCATCGGGGTACAAGCAGATGATGACACCAGCAGTTCCCAAACTTTTCGTTTTTTTTTTTTTTTGGGCCGCAGCCTCTTAAAAATGGCATTCATTGTTTGCATACGGAAAGATTTTCGTGCAAAATTTTCGCGAAATTTTAAAGTAATTTTATTTCGGGCTTCCTGGGCATATAGTTGAAAATAACCCTAGAAAAAGCGGAAAACGCATGTATACAACAAACTAAGACTTTGCGTTCTCTTGCAAGGTCTGCAACCCGATATTTTGTATTGTCGGCATGTGGCAGAGACCTTTGTATGAAATGAGCATAAACTAAACGTAAACATCGATAAACGATTTTTCGATTTTTGGCCAGCTTTTTCGGCTCTTGTAACCACTGTGCTACCTTCAGATAGATCTTCTGTTGACCGGGAAAATGCTTTCTTGCGCTTGGTAAACTTTATTCCAAACTTTAATTTAGCTCACTAGATAGTTGTGCGAGCGAACTGAATTTGTTTACACTTCGAGTGCCTAACTTTGTATAATAATCATATTATTTTTGATATGTTTATATTTATTTTAAAGAAGAAGCTAAATTGAAGATATTTTAAAGTTCAAGCTTAGACTTTTAACTGTGAGCCGAGATTATAGTGTATACTAAATTGCATAGCCAGCAGTCATTTCATAGTAATACGTACTGTCAATACCAAGGTGAGGACGTAAGAGCTCACAACGCAGAATGCTACGAGGAAACACGTAGAGTCAAAATTAAACAAATTTAAGCGAATTCGTTTTGAAAAGCCCTTCGAAAGCTCTACTGTTTTTGTGTTGGAAATTTTCAATGGCTAGCATTTTATTTCTATTAAAAAATTGATTTTTTTTTAACTTTAATACTTAATATTTCGGCAGGGGCAACAGATTTTCGAATAAAATACTTGAGCTTTTCATAACAATGTTTTGTCACCCTAAATGGTAATAATATTTCATTTGTCTGAAAATCTAGAATTCTAGAGCAAAAAATTGTGCAACAATGAAATGCTATAGCTCATATGTAGGGTATTTGAGTAAACGAAAGTTTCCATGACTAACGGTCGTTCAAATAGAAAACCGACGTTTTTTTTTCTCAGTATTTGAGGCTGTTATTGCTTCAAAGGCGTTGAGTTATATCTATTAATAGCAGTTTAAAGAGATGGGTCTACAATTCGGAGACGAATACGAACGTTGGTCGCTTTAATTAATAAAGATTTACTTAGGCAAACAACAACAATGTTGAAGAATTACTTGAGCTTAAAATTAAAAAGAAAATTAAGTTAGTTAAGAGATATTGCAACAGTAGAGTATCTAAATAGTTTGTTTTTTGGGCTCACTTTTTGCATTGCTGTAAGATTTCTAGGTTTACCATGTGCTTACTTTTGCATGTCTCTGCATTATATGATAATTATTTGTTGGCATAATAAACATATAGTTTTTTTGCTACGTCTTTAGCTTTGCAAATTTCATCAAAATAATGTGTGGCAACACTGTTTGCTGCATACTAGCCAGCAAACAGTTTTGCAAACATGCCTCTCGATGTATTTCGTGCTGCTGCGTACTAAGCTTTGTTAACCAAAAATAAAAAAAAAAACGCGTTGGCAGCTTAAAGCAGCGCTGCCAACTTAAAGTGTGTGTATCAATGCATGTCTATGTGCGTGTGTGTGTGTTTGTGTACTCATCAGTCATCAAGCAGTAAACAACAGCAATATATCTCTTAAAATCCATGGATCGAGCTAAACTAGTTCGTCTTTATTTTATTGATTTTATATTTTTGTTCTCTGCATACCATATTCATTGAAAGCCCACAAACAAGCCACAAAACCACAAAAATAAACTTAATTAAAGCGCAAAAAAAACCCCCAACATCTACTTTCAAAAAAAGATTGAAAAAAATAAATAATCAGTCACAACAAAAACAACAACGTTAAGACTACAACAACCAACAACAACAACCAACAGCAACATTAGTACATTTTAGTAGCAGAAGTTAAAGATACATTAGAAATTTTATTTATAGCACCAATTGTAATCGTTTCTGTAACGAAAATGTTTGCCAAATTGTTGTACGTAAGACTCTAACCCATCTAAATTATCGTTCCAATCAACATCTAGTGTTTCAAAGTGTGGCATTTTCGGGTAAGTGCACTATGTTGTTCATAGTATCCTATATAGAGTGTAACGAGTTATTGCAGTTTTGGTTTAAGAGGCAAGACATATTATAAAAATGCTTAAGCTTCAATATTTTGGCCCAAAATCCAAGAGAGTTTATGAAATACGCTTTCCAATGGTATGCCGAAACATCAGCAACTGGGAGTTTGACTTCAAGAACTGCTGGTTTTAAATTCCTTTTTCGAATTTCTTGTGGAATTATACAGAAGTTATTGCCGCTTCAATATCATTTTTAAACGCTTTTGAAATCTATGTATGCAATCGCAAGAATAGTGAACTATAAAACTGTAGAGAGATACACCTTCGATCACATTAGTTTCGGTTTTTCGTCTAATCGAAAGTAAGTCAATAGCCTCTGATATAGAAATGTTTGGTCTTTCTGCAGATATTTTGGCTTGTCGATTTATTGAAAATCATTCAATAGTCGCTTCTTTAGCAATTATACAATTAATATTAAAATATTAACAAAAGTCTGTCATTAGCCTTTCCTTTAGAAATGTTTGGTCTTTCGAGCGATATATCGGTTTATCGACCAATGGAAAGTCACTCAATTGCCGTTACTTTCAGAATGATAAAAATAAAACTTAGATCACATTAAATATGTCTTTCTGCCAATACATCGGTTAATGGACTTATGGAAAGTCAATCGTAAGCCGCTCCATTAAAAATGTTTGGTCTTTAGGTAGATATATCGGTTTAACGACTTATCGAAAGTCCATCAATAGCCATTCCATAAGAAACGATTGAAATAAAACTTAGATCACATGAGATGAGTCATTCTGCCCATATATCGTTTTATGGACTTATCGAAGCTCAATCAAAAGCAACTTCTTTAGAAAATTTTTGCTCTTTCGATCGATATATCGGTTTAACGACTTATCGAAAGTCCGTCAATAGCCATTCCATAAGAAACGATTGAAATAAAACTTAGATCACATGAGATGAGTCATTCTGCCCATATATCGTTTTATGGACTTATCGAAGCTCAATCAAAAGCAACTTCTTTAGAAAATTTTTGCTCTTTCGATCGATATATCGGTTTATCGGCTATAGCCGCTCTTGGTGCTGGACAGTCGCTTAAGCGCTCACCGAACATTGACTTATTGCAGTTCATGTCACTCGAATGAATGCTCCAAGAAATGACTTCTGCAGAAGGACAAGAAAGCGGTCTGAAAGAAGTGCAATCCGTAGAACAGAAGAATTTATTCCTTTCAAACTTTGAGTAGGACATAGGAAAAGGCAACTAGGAAAATACATACTGCCTACTATAGGAGAACTAACAGCTGAAAGGCATAGCGAGATTACGCTTCATTGCAGTCACTGGTTGCAGGTTGGCTCGGTGCTCGACTTAAGCCGTTCTAATACTTTTGTGGGATTTGAAGATATAGCACCGCCAGACATTTTGTGGTAAACTCTTTGCCTTACACAGCTCTTTCTTGTGTTCTAAAACGAAAGACCATGCTTTGATATGGAATAATCACAGTAGCAAAACACGTGCTTACTCTCCGATAAATACATTTTTTATGATATGACGACAACAAATAGAAATAATAAAAGTTTTTGCAACCAAAAAAAAAAGGTGAACTGTTTAGAATGATGCAATATTTCAAAGACCCCCGCTGACAATGCTTGAGCTAACGGCAGTAAAATATTTGAATCAATCGATAACGATTTTTGAGCAATGTTTTCGGCCAGCTTCAAAAAAAAAAAGATGATATCGATAAAGACGCTTGGGGATTGCTGTAGAGTGCTAGCGGCAGACATGCTTTTTGCCCTTTTTTCAGTACGTATATTATTTTGAGCACCCGAAAGCCCTAAATCGATAACAATTTTTCTTTGTTTTTAAGTGCAAAAGCACATTGCTTATATGAGGAATTACCATTGAAAAGAGTATCTCAAAAGTTTGCTATATCTTATAAGCAGCCTAAAGTTGCCTTGCCTCTTTTTTTTATTTAACGCTGCGCCTTTTGCCTTTTTGACTTGATCAATAAGCTTAATTTTTGCTCTTACTTTTTTGCTTCGTTACGAATCGTTTTGTTATTTTTTGGCTTTGTTGCGTTTGTTAATTTTTTTTTTTTAATTATTAGACCTTTTTGTTTTTGTTGTTTTGTTGAGAAGCATTACGTAACATTTACGAAAAAACAGCTAAAAGAATCCCATTAAGTTTGCTTGGGAAAACGAAATTTTTGCTGGCGCCACCTATGTACAGCGCCAGCTACGGTTACACTATGTGTGCCATACCATGTACACTTTTTCTTTCGTTTTTTCTTTAACTTATCATAAGCACAGCCAGTCTATGGATATATTTTGAAACTTTGGGTTTTGCATTTTTAACTTTAAAAAAAGTAAATTGAAATAAAATACACTTACCAGACGTAAAACCTTAAATCAGCTGTTTGTTTTTCACAATAAAATTGCTGCAAATGGCTGCTTGAGTGACATCTAACTGTGATTGGGAATCGTCTTCGTCCAAAATAACCTATAATTGATGGTTTTCGATTTTTCTGGGCCGATTTTCACGCTTCTTGTCACTCAAGTCAAAATGACCGTCTTTGCAACGACGAAACCAGTAACCAGTTTGCAAGTTCTTTCCGCTAATGCAGTGTCACCATAGGCTTCTACAAGCATTCGATGCGTTGTCGTCCGTCATCCGTACCCATGTCGTCAATTTCAGCCCAAAAAAAAATCAGCTAAGATGCGGCCTCGTCGTTTTCAAAGAAATGCGGCCCAATGATTCCACCAAAACAGTAACTTTTGGGCGTATGCAATGACTTCTCCAGCAATCACGTGTGGACGTATTTCCCATATATGGGAAATTTTGGATGCTCACTTAGCCATCGAGCTCAACATGTGCTTCTTCGTCGATGTAAATTGAAGTCGAAAATTCAGCATTTTGCTGTTGTTGTTCGTTCTGCTCGAAAATTTCCATATGACGTTCCATATTTATCAGATTCGAAAATATCAAACTGCAGACAAGCGCAAGATGTTAACTTTTGAAAGCCCGAAATGAAACATTTGCAATTGTTTATGCCAAAAGAAAGTCTTGAAAAATGTTATCTCCATGAAAATTTATTTATATTGTTTACCAAGAAAAACTATTCTTTAAATAGTATGCAGTTTTAAGTTTGAAAATTATTTAAATTCGTTTGAAAAAGTTTTCCTTATTTTTTTCCAAAAAACCAGCGTTAAATTGAATTTGTTTCCCAAAAAAAATTGTACATAAATATGACTTGGTTACATCTATGCAGGATGCGAATGTATATACAAAAAATATATATATATATATGAGTAGCGGATCACGCATAAACATTTCAAGTTAGCATTATTGTGAGCATGCTGAAAACACTCCCCCCCCCCCCCCAAAAAAAAAAATAAATAAATAAATGTTCAGACTTAAGCTTGAGTAAACAGTAGGTACTCAGTCACATCTTGCTCCTGCATTCAAACCCAAAAATTTACAAAAATGTTACTACGGCTTTGTTGTTGGAAATTCTTTTGCACAAAAATTTTTTAGCAATTCGTTTTGGCGCTCCTCCCTCGCCCCCCGAAAAAGTTACGCACCTCTAGCAGCTGGACAAGTGTGTGCCGCCTAATAATTGCTTCAGTTAATTATTAAGTCTTCCAAAGCAGTTAATTTGCAATATATTCCCAAGCATTTCAACTAAAGTTGTTTTTTATTATTATTTTTTTTTTTTTTGCACAGTTCTGGTCTATATGGAACTCTGTTTACGCGAGCAGCAGCGTCATACCGTGCACAGCTACAATATGACCCGTAATCTACCGCACAGCCAGACTATGAAGTAAGTAATGCCAGTTACGCGCCAGGCAATTCAACTAACTAGCTTATCCTATCTTATTGCAGTATCATGCCCATGAGCAAGGAACTGTCGCCGGAGCGCGAGACACCACCTGCATTGCCGCCCAAAAACAGCAAACGTAAGCCCACAGCAGCGGCATTGCATCCAACGATTATCACAACGCCGCCACCGAGCCCTAAGCCGCAGTCTGCGTGTGAGAATATTGGCAACGGCATTAGGAACAGCCGCATGACCACGGTTTGTGAGGAGTTTAGCGATATGCCGTCTGTAGATGATGCGGCCACTGTTATTATGGATAATAATGAGAATGTGGCAGCAAGCAGCACGCCCAGCGGTGGTCAAGTCTTGTATTGTCATTCACATCAGCTGCCCAATGAGGCGAGCAATGCCGCAGTTAGTCCAAATGCAGGTGCACAAGCAAACATGCCGATTAGTACACCTAAGCTGCTAGAAATGGAGAATACTGCTGAAGAGCAGGAATTGGAAGAGCAGGAGGAAGAGGAGGAGGAGGAGGAAGAAGAGGAGGAGGAAGAGAATAATCATTTGCCAAATATGCTAGAGGAAATCGACATAACGCCATATTTAATACTCAAAAAGAAAGACGAAGATGGGCCCGAGGTCAAGGGTGGCTACATAGATGCATTAATTGTGCATGCCAGCCGTGTACAAAAGGTGGCCGATAATTGTAAGCATGACCACGCATTTTAAATACTCTACACGCACACACTAATGCTAATACTCTATGCATTTCGTTTAGCCTTTAGCGAAGCCTTCATAACGACCTTTCGCACATTCATACAGCCGATCGATGTAATCGAGAAGCTGACACATCGTTATACCTACTTCTTTTGTCAGGTGCATGATCAGAAACAGAAGGCGGCAAAGGAGACATTCTCGCTGCTGGTGCGCGTTGTCAATGACTTGACGTAAGTGGCTGACGCATAGGCATAGGCAATCCGCTGTTGCAATGCATAAAATGCTAAATTTTATATTCGCAGCTCCAATGATTTGACCAGCCAACTGTTGAGCCTGCTCGTTGAGTTTGTCTATCAGCTGGTCTGCTCTGGGCAGCTGTATTTGGCCAAATTGCTGCGCAATAAATTTGTCGAGAAGGTAACGCTGTACAAGGACAACAAGCGTTGCAGCTATCCGCTGGATATTGAGAATCCTGTAGGCAGTCAGCCCAGTATGTTGGATCTTAAGTCACTGGAAATTGCTGAGCAGATGACGCTACTCGATGCAGAACTATTTCAAAAGATTGAGATACCCGAAGTATTACTATTTGCCAAAGATCAGTGCGAGGAGAAATCACCTAATTTAAATAAATTCACCGAGCACTTTAATAAAATGTCCTATTGGGCGCGCACCAAAATCTTGCGCCTACAGGATGCAAAGGAGCGTGAGAAGCATGTGAATAAGTTTGTTAAAATAATGAAACATTTGCGTAAAATGAACAATTATAATTCGTATTTGGCATTGCTGTCGGCATTGGACTCGGGGCCCATACGCAGGTGCGCTAAAATGCCAGCAAGTTATTGCATATTTTGTAGACTAAAGTATTTGTGTGTATTTTGCAGATTGGAGTGGCAAAAGGGCACCACCGAGGAGGTGCGTTCATTTTGCGCTTTAATTGATTCGAGTTCCAGTTTTCGTGCTTATCGCCAGGCGCTGGCCGAAACCAATCCGCCGTGTATACCCTATATGTAAGTGGGCAATAAATAGTTAAAAAGCCATTAAAAACAATTCAAATAAACTTGTGCCTTTGCAGCGGACTGGTTTTGCAGGATCTAACATTTGTGCATGTGGGTAATCAGGATTATTTGAGCAAAGGTGTTATAAACTTTTCCAAACGTTGGCAGCAATATAATATTATTGTCAATATGAAACGTTTTAAGAAATGGTGCGTATTTCAGCTTAATTGTTTTAAATATTTATTGACAAAAACCAAAACAAAACTTTTGTGCTTGCCCGCAGCGCCTATCCCTTTCGACGCAATGAACGCATTATAAGCTTCTTTGAAAACTTTAAAGATTTCACTAACGAGGAAGAAATGTGGCAAATATCGGAAAGAATTAAGCCGCGTGGACGCCGACCGGTCAACTATTAGTACATAGAAATACAAACATTGAACTCAACTACAACCACAGCAGCAGCCACAACAAACACATCAGCAAAATAAACCATAACAAAACGCAAAAGTTCAACAACAACCGCAGCAACTATATTAACAACAACAACACCAACTTAGCAAGCTAAGAACAAATGCAACAAAACAAAAACAAAAACCATAAAAAATATTACAAAATATCATAGTGCAATGAGTGTATCTCTACTACTTTATACAAAAAGCAAAACAACCATATACTACTTATGGAACTGAGTAAATGTTGCTACTCTATCTATACCACAGATATGGATATATATACCTATACATATGTATAACTATATGTAGCTCTACATAAACAAATATACGATACAGCATGGTAGTTCAATATTAGGTATATATACAAATATATATATATATATATACAATACATACAAATTAATATACAAAAATGTATAAGTTATTTGAGAAATACAAAATACGTGTATAACTTTATAGAGTATACGTGTGTGTGTACGGCGTTACAACAAAATATATATATATATTTGTGCACACATATACATACAATACGTATGCGAATTTTCGGACAGCGTAATTTCTAAACAAACAAACAAACACTTTCCTTACACTTTTCAAAATTTATTATTTTCAAGCTATAGTTTTTTTTTTTTTTTTGTTTTTTTGTTTTCTTTCAATTTTAACTAATTAACACAACGAATTTTCGATATGTGGTCGTTCATTTTAACTATATATTGCAATTATGTGCGTGTATATGTGTATGTGTATTTTAAACAAAAAGTAACAAAACAAAAACAACAAAATATTTTATGTGTTTAGCTTAAGATTGCATTCGAACTAAATTTAACGTGTAATAAAATAGCGCATTCAAAAAGTCGAAAAATTTGGCCAGCCAAATTGCATATATTCTTGCAGTGTATTAGTTATAGGTAAAAATTATTATATCTAAGTTTGTAAAGTCAGTGCCCGCCCACACTACGTTCATATGGCAGCTATACTAGCTAAAAAGCTAACTCAATTCTGAACAAATTACTTTAAGTGCAATAAATATCTATCTATAAACTGTAATATTGCAGTTGCATAAGTTGAAGTGTTTGCCGAAGTGCATTTCTCATCATGTTTTCTCATTAAAACAAAATCTGTTGGTTGTGTGTTGTCTATAAGTTAGTTTATAATTATGAAGGCTGTATGTAGGCGCTTCGATCTTGAAGATCGTACCAATAATGTTGCAGATTCTGCAAATAGGAATTGCTCTTTTTATGCATCTGGGTCGGGTCTGTTGTCGTCTCCTTAAAATGGCTTTCTTCTCGAAGTTTTCCAAATAGTTACAAACCGAATTAGGCATGGGTCTGTTACACTGTCTTTGGGTAGGGATCTGTTAACTTGTTTTGAAAATCGTTCCCTTTAGAAGTTTACCAAATAGCTACAAATCGCAGTGGAAATAAGCAGTTCATATAAGTCTGTTAACCTGTCTTGAAAAAGGCTTTCTTTTCAAAGCTCCGCAAAAAAAAAAACTACAAATCGCAATGCAAATAAGAAGTTAAAGCTTATAAACCGTACCAAAATATTGCAAGGACTTGCTCTTTTTGAGCAAAATAGTTACGCCAAGCAGCATTTTGCAGTGCATATGGCTCGGGTCTGTTTTGCTTGCCCTTAAAATTAAGTCTTCGAAGTTTTCCAAATAGTCACAAATCGAATTAGGTAGGGGTCTGTTATATAATGGTTCGAAGCTTTCCAAATAGCTACAAATCGCAGTGGAAATAAGTAGTTCATAGGGATCTGTTACCCTGTCTTGACAAATGGTTTTCTTTTCAAAGCTCCTCAACAAGCTACAAATCGCAATGCAAATGAGCAGTTAAAAATCTTACAAATCTGACCAAAATGTTGCAAGCACTTACTCTTTATATGCAAAATATTTAACCTAAGCAGCATTTTGCAGTGCATATGGGTGGGGTCTGTTTTCCTTGTCTTTAAAATGAAGTATTTTCGAAGTTTTCCAAATAGTCACAAATTGAATTAGGTTTGGATCTGTTATATAATGGCTCTCATTTCAAAGCTTTCCAAATAGCTACAAATCGCAGTGAAAATAAGCAATTCGTAGGGATCTGTTACCCTGTCTTGACAAAAGGCTTTCTTTTCGAATCCCTTCAAATCGCAGTGAATCAAAACAAATACCTTCAATTTTTGTTGTTTGGAATACCTTTTGTGTGAAAGCTACTTTTAAAATAAATGATCCTACTTTTGCGACAGTTCTTGAATATTTATTACTATAAAAATCTAGCGAATAAAGTTTACAGCGAACATTATGTATATGTTGTGATATTTTTAAGTGAGAAATTTCACAATTGATTGTTTGAGTTCGATAAATGACCCGTGAAAAGAACTAAGCTCAACTAGCACAAATAAAAAGTTCAACCGAAGTATTTCGATTTTCTAAAAGAACAGAGGCTTCTGGTTTTAGATATTTTGTTTCAGGCATCCAGCTTTACTCTGAAGACTAGCTGTATGAATACAAGAAAGCGATTTGTTGACATAACTGGTTGCTTTGTTTGAGGAAAGTTTTATTATTTAATTTGTTATTGTTCACAATGCGGCTGAGTGCTGTTGATTAACTGATTTCAAGTAATGCGACGCAGAAAGTGCCAACTTTGACATTTCAGTCTACGTAGCACTTAGTGGGGTCGCGAATAATATAGTTGGAATGAATGTGATACAATTTCTGCATGAATATATCTGAATATATTATATTAATATTATTATATTGTATTTGTAATGTGTCTGTAAGCCCGAAGGTCCTTGGTTGATGGCATTTGCTTAAGAATATTTCTATTAATTAAAGACACAACCATTTGGACTCGACTATAAACTGTAGGTCCCTGTTCTCTGCTATTACTAGAGTTCCGGCTTTGAAGCGATGACATAGTCAAGGGAAATACATTTTCTCAGAACTCTCTTTACTAACTCTGCAAACCTTTTTTTAAAATGAGTTTCAATTAGTCACTGCAATGTAGCTTACCTTGGGTACCTGCTTCGAAGTTTAGGATATATAGACAGTTAGGAACAAAGGGCAATATATTTTGCTCTAATTGTGTGAATACCCTAAAATACCAAGCAGGACAACAAAAAACAAGCTACATTGTAGCAACTAACTGGACCTTATTTTAAACAATGTGAAACTTTGGAATATATCTATATACAAGACGGAACACAAAGCAAGAGTTTATAAAGAGTGTTCTGTAGCTTAAGCCTTGTTCCGGCGGAACAGAAATCGTACATACAGCATAATAATATTAAAATATACAAACATAGTGTTGCAGTCTGTGGTTTCAATTAGAATATAAATGTAATATATAAATGATGTTTATTGATCATCTTTCCATTACCACCACTGATGACTACCAATCTTCGCCCATTGCAGCACAGAACATTGACGCTAGAAATTGGCAACTGTTCAGTGCGCATAGCTAAATTCCAGCTTTAAATTGGAATCTTTGCAAATATTTGAGTATTAATTTCTATAAAACTCAACTCTAGAATTTGCGTAGTTTTTGCAAAATCTGTCACCTCGTTTTCTTAGCTTCATACAGGTATTCCAAGTCAACAAAATTTGATACATTTTAGGAAATATCTTTACAAAAATTATTCAATTTTATTTTAAGAAGTGCTTTTCTGCTAACTTAACATATTTTTGGCAGTTTATGTCGAAGCGCTTTGAGTAAAAGTTTGTTCAGATTTTATCGTTTCCATACTCCAAAGTATCGTTGCAGTACTTCTTATACAAAAGTGTAGCCAGTTTACCAATTTGAAGCAACTTATGCAGCTCTTTGTTCGAAATGCAACTTTTGAGCGTTACCTAAAAGTATATATCACTTTTGTCACTTTGACTTTAGTTGAATGGGTCTAATTGTCAGCAGTGCTTACAAGTAGTAAGTATAGCAGTGCAGATAGGTGGCGCCAGCAGAAAAACAGTTTTTTTTTAATATGCGAGTAAGAGAGAAGGCAGCAATGGAGTTTTTTTTCCTATGTGCGAGTAAACTTGAAGTTATAAAGTTTGTCACATTTTATAGGTAATATAGATGATGTGTAGCTTCAATTAGTCGGAAATTAATGAAAATCAGCTAGTTTTGTAGAACTTTCAAGCGCAGTTGGACGCTCTGAGTATATTGTTGAACTTGAGTCGCTTAAACAGCGCCTTGGAAACGAATGGTATGCCTTATATGCTTTTTAGTACTGGACACTTTTTATTTTGACAAAATACCATACGTCATATATAATCAGAGATATACTAAAATTTGACATATAATTCACATTAATGAATAAGTTTTAAAACTAAAAATGCCAACAATAGACTCCAGACTCACATGGAAAGCACATATATTGAACAAAAGAATCTAAGATATAAAAGAAACCGAAATTCCGACAAGTCCGCTGGCTTTTAGAAAACTAAACTAAGCAAAACTTATATAACAAACGATACAGATATGTGCAGATTAGAACTTAAGGGTTTATTATTATTATTATTGACATGTTCTTATTTAGAACACAACGTCATGTTGGGAACTTAGTTTATCTACTATTGTTTGCTAATTTTGCTTCTATGGAGCTGAACAACTTAATTCAATTATCAATTTCTTGATTTCGTTCTGGTACATCGCCACCGCCTGCGTCTCGTACCAATGGGGTTCTGGGTAAGGGCGAAGTGTGCAAAATTTACCCGTTCTCTGCGTAGCGTGTGTTCTAGCCAACTGTAGTTTTGTGTATTGATGTCACTTAGCAATAATCCCACACTAGAGATTCGTCTAGGCCAGAATATACCGAAAAGACGCCTAAGAAACTGATTGACGAAGCATTGTGGATGTTATTTGATAGCACTCGTCATATGCCAGGTTTCGCTACCAAACCAAGTATTAAAAATTTTCAGCTTGACTGGATTTTCAACTGACGGCAGATATCCAAACTCAATAAAACGCAGCAAAAGTACGCTTAGCTTTCTGTAGACGGTTCTGTACATCACGCACAGTACCAACATTCGGAGTCAGCATCATCTCTAAGTTGAGATTATCATGGTTTTCGATTTAGCACAATTTATCTTTAGGTCAGTTTTAGGAGAAACATCAGATAGAGAATTGATCAAAACTTTGTAACTCACTGTGGTGCTGTGAGAGCAAAACCATATCATCGGCGTAGGCAAGATTACGAAATCTCTCATTCAGCGTTCGTTGTATACCCTGTCGTCTGCGCTGAGGAGGTAATAAAAAAGAGAGTAGCGACAACTTAAGGGCTAGTCCCCACTAAGTCTAACTTAGAACTAATACAAAGAAGTCAATCCTAAAATAACTTAATACCAAGAATAGCACAAATGCAGACTGCTCTACATATACAACACGATCTTGATGTAGAAACGATTATGGCAAAATAACTATCATAATACACTGCAAGCATATATACATATATCTATAATATATATATCTATATATATATAGAAATCGAACTGCAAGCAATTCTAAATTCATGTTATTCTTGAAACAAAACACAAGCGCAGCTACACAAGCTTCAAGCCAAAAAAAAAAAACAAAAAACTATAAAAGTTATGTACTTGTCTGTCTTTCTAATTCTAAGCAACTTTCTAGGCTTCAGTTTTTCCCAACTTTGGTGCGAACACTGCTTTCAGCTTCATATTTTTCACTACTTTTTTTCACTTTAAAAACGCTTAAAAATGCTGTTTTTTATTTTAAAATTTCTAAACAATTTTACTACAAAACTTTACTATACATCCCAACCGCTATTGTACCTCCGCTTAACTATTTTAATTGCCAACTGACAAAACTTTTTTTAAAAAACAAAAAATAAAAATATAAAAAAAAATTGATAACAATTTTATAAACATTTGTTGAGCACAGCTAAATGCACGTATACATTAATATTTAAATAACCAAAAAGAAAAACAAAATCAAAATCATTTTTCATGCACAAAAAAAAAATTCAATTAAACGAATAAACTTTTAAAGTTACGAACAAACAAAAAAAAAATAATTAAAAAAATAAACCAAAAAATTGAAATTATGTATTGCTTTTATAGCCAACTTAAAAAATATGTTAGTAAACTGAAAAGAAAAGCTTAAAACTATAAAAAATAAATATATATATATGTATTATTTAATGTGCATATAATTGTATATTATATACTATATTTACACACACACACACATGCAGGCATGCATGCATGCATACATACACACACATATGTACAACTTGAAGCGTTTTATGTATGTTATGTATTAGAAATTATTAAACAAAAAACAAAACATAAAAAAATGCAAAAAAAAATCCCCGCCCTCCTCCTCCTTATTGCAAGCGCAAGTGCCACAGGCCAATGCTTCCACTTATATATTGTGTACATATAGCTATATACATATATATATATATATTATATTATAAAACAAAAAATAAATAAATATATATATGTAGTATGCGCTTTAGCGCAACTCTAATCTAAACTTAATCATAAGCAGACAATGGTACATATTTTTATTTATATTTATATAAGAAAGAAACTTTTTTACACTAAAAACATGCAATTTTCATTAACTATTTTCAATGTCTGCAAAAGTTTTTGCGAATTGTTAAGCAGAATTAACACAGCCGACCAAAACTACGGTTGCACTAAGTATCACTCTGATCTATGTGAGGTCCTGCCGGCCTAAACCTAACCTAAGCAGAATTATAAAATTTATTTTAATATTTTACTCAATTGAACTACAAATTGTCATATTTTTTTGTGAAACTTTGTAGACAAAACTGTGGTAGTTGCAATATTTTATTTTAACACTTATTGCTTTTAATTAAAAAAACTAAACTTAAAAGTCAAAAGAGAATTAAATTGCAGCTACATTAAGCTTAAAGATAAAAAGTATATATATTAAATGCTTGACGAAAATAATCGTTAAAATAAGGAAATTTAAGGGGAAATATTCAGGCATTTGCGTTGCTGCTTTCTTTTATAATCGAAAATATCAATATATCGGTTTTTAAATTAAAAAATAAGTGACAAAGCATAAAGTTAATTTTGTTGCTGCTTTTGAAAAATATACCCGAGTACAACATATTTTGTTCTAAATCAATGTCCAAAACAAAAGATAGAGATCATTTCGACGGGCTAGGATGAGTCAAGTCAAAAGATAGAGAGGACTTGGCTGCTACTTCTAGAAAAATTGAAATGGTTCCAGTTTTAAATAAGAAATAAATACTAAAGACAAAAGTTATAGGCAATTGTATTGCTGCCTTCTTTTATATTATCCGCTAGGTCTGAAAAATATCGGTATATCGAGTTTTAAATTGAAAAATTTCGTTGCTATTCTTAAAATATGTCTAAGGACTGCAAAAATATCTTTATATCGAGATTTAAATAGCAAAATAAAAGGCAAAGATATCCAACAAATGATGAGGGGAAATAGAGGGTATCTCGCTACTACTTACTACAAAAATTTCGAAGGATCCACTTTTAAATAAGAAAATTAATGTCAAAACTTAAAAGCAATTGTTAATGCTGCTTTCTTTTATAATATCGACAAGGGCTGGAAAAATATCGATATATCGAGTTTTAAATTAGAAAATAAAATGCAAGGCATAGAGTTCATTTCGTTGCTGAAAATATCGCTAAGGACTGGAAATATATCGTTGTATTGAATTTTAAAATTAATATAAAAAAAATATTCAGCTATTTTTGAAGTGGTAGGATCTGCTTTCGACTCAGTCACAACGAAAATCTCTTTTTTTTATTTTTACTAATTTGAAACCCGAAACATCGATGTTTTTGTAGCTCTAGTGGGCATTATAAAAGAAACTTTGATTGGTTTACAAAAGAAATAGTATATATTTCTCATTTGAAGCAGAAGCTATCTTTTTTTTTTGTATATTTGTTCACATTTTAAAATCAATAGCTTTCCGCGCTGGATTTTGTTTGGTTAATTTTTGCAATAGACCTGGTATTTTCGAATACAATTGCTCAGCCCCCCTATAAGAACTCTGTGTTCTGCAACAGATCAACCTAAATTGCGTAACTTCTTCTTTGCCATTATGACATTTTTCAAACTTGAAGTCGTTCTTTTTCTTTTCTTTCTAAAGCGTAGAATACGATTTACTTATATTTGTTCATTGAAGCTGGCATGCACAGCAATATTTTTTTGAGTCTATTTTGATAAGTTTTTGAATTCTGCTAGATATGCTCTCGTTTATTTGACTTGTTCTATATAAAAAGAAAAACTATATAATTTTATGCAATAAGCTGTTCTTACCATATTTTCGGCACTGAAAATTTGTAAAAAAGCTGATCAGCCTTTTCTTACAAAGTGCAGCTCGATAACACATTTGTGTAGCCACGCAAAACAAAAAGCTATCGAACAAGGTTTCTTCAGAATGGCTGTACTTAAGTCGTTGAATTTTAAATGAATTTGAAGTAACTTTGATTCGTTAAAATATTAGACTAGAATTGAGTTAGCAAAAAAGTTAAGTTCGATTAGAAACAGTTTTGAACTGAATGTTGCATATACTTGCATATGTCCAGCGCGTTCCTTATGGGCAGAAGATATGCAAAGATTATTAATTTATTAATGAAAAACAAATTAGTAGCAAATTACTAAATAAAATTGATGAATAATTTTACTTGCAAGCATCAAAAGTGTAATGAGTAAGCGTAATAACGTTTACAAGTTATTTTCATCTCGAAGTAAGCCGCAAGAAAGAGAAATAAATGCCCAAGCAGGACTTTAGTTTGTTGCGGAAGCTAGTAAAATGTTGACATAGAAATAATGTTTTTTTTCTGCGCTTCTGTGCATTTAGCAAAATCTTTTATGAAATTAAAAATGTATAAGCAACAATGAGCAGGCATTTGCCTTCATTTGTTGCTCGCATATGGGCAGCTTCACGCAAATTGCATTAGCGATGACACATGGCGTTTATCGATAAAAGTACACAACTGTACCAACTACTGTTAGCTGCAAGTCAGTTTCTAGGCTTTGGAATCGTTTAATACTGCTGCTCTGCTACAAAAACGCAAAAACTTGTCGTTTTTCTTAACTATTTGCTTTATTTTTTAGCCATTTTCGATTAAGTTAATGGTACTAAACTATATAATGTACTAAACTTGAAACAAACAGACACAACAATTTAAAACACGCACATAGAAACAAGACTGTCTTTAGGATATATGTATGTAGTAGAATTTCATTTACACAAACAAGTTATCGTACATGCTACTTATTATGTACTCTGCTTAAAAAAACAAAACAAAACAAAAAATGTTATAAAACATAACAAAAAAAAATATATGGAAAAAACTTTAAGAAAGTTATATGCACACTCATACACACACACACAGCCATATACATACACACACACACACACTCACTCACACAGCAAAACACACACTCGCGTTCAAGTCCTTATGAACAAAATTAATTTAATTAAATTAATTTCTATAAATATTTATACAAGTATGTACAGGCGTCTGCATTATGTATCTGATTTAGTCATTGCTTTGTATGTGCCTATTATCGATTTTGGATGTATTCGACATCAGTTACCAGTTTTAATAAATATTTTTATTACTAAATTATAAAAAATTACAAGTAAAAAAACAAATGTAAAAGCAAACGATATTACATGCTATATAAATAAATATATATATATATACATATATCTAATATATAAGTTCTAAAACTCTAAGCTAAAAAAGAAAAACTAATTTTAAACGCCTTTTTGTGTGTGCATTTTTTTTTTTTTTTTTTGGGTGTTTAATCAATTATCATAATTTATACATTTAACTAAAATTGTAAGTTTAATGTATCTCAAGTCTATTTTTTTCACATAATTTTCCAAACAAAAAAAAAGTAGAGCAATTTTCAATTGTAAATGTATTTGTAACTAAATGTTATACGTGTATTCGTAAGAAAAATAGCTACAAAGTATATTAACTAATTTTAAAACCAAACACCACAATTGTAACCTATTTATTTATAATATTATAACTTTACAAAATAAATGTATTTTTCCTTTAAATTTTGAGCTGTTTATCGAATTGGGTTGGTGTAAATCGTTGGATATCGTTGGTGGAGGGGAAGTACAAAAAAGAAATGACAGACATTGGGCTAAGACTTGCCGAATGGTAAGCAGATGTTACTCGAAGCGATAAAGATGATGACCAAATTATATGTTCTGAGTTTTTGACCAAATGATGACGAAGCACAAGTGCATTTGGCTGTTAGTGGCGCAGGAGCGTGTTACAATAACCAAGAGCTGTCTCTTTATAAAAAAGGTAACCCGCGTCGATGAATAACTTCAAAACTGGATTCGGCGATCACTAAGAATCCTAGCAAATTAAAGATTATTTCCAATATAGAAGCTTAAATTTAAAAATTCGACTTAGTTGAGCTTAATGTGTGCTTTCAAGCAGAAGCTTAAAAATATAGTAACATCTCTTAGTTTTTAATATTATCTAAAGCTGCAGTTGGAAGTAGACGAATACTCGATTAAATTATGCAAAGTTTGACACTTTTGACCAGAGAATAGACTGCATATCAAAAGTTACTGGCGGACATTTGTGGTGATAAGTTAACAGCTTACCATATATACCAACAAGTATATTTGTGTTCCATATTTTGTAACTCATACGCTGGACCTTTAGTTCAAACATTTTATACATAAGGCTGACTGTGTCAATAGTCCTGCTCTTGAGGAACTAAAACAACATTTTGCTATCTAAATTAAATCCAAGATAGAGCATTGAGCATTGAATCGGCCTACGTTTACAAGTAAAATATTTTGCACTTATTTTATATAATAATAATACTTAATGAAAATATCTATTTTATGAAAATTGCTTTAGTTCAGTCAGTTTGCTTGCGATGATGTTCTACTTATTTCCAGAGTCGTTTAAGGCAATGCCTTGTGCAAAGATTACGTAATTTTACATAGACTATGCTTTGGAATAACTTGAGTAAATTTATTATAAAGAATGGTTGCTAAAACTGAACAGTGGCTCTGTCGTTATATAAAGTTAAAGATTTAACTTGCCAGCATGCCATAATGTGTATTTCTGTTCTATATTTTGTAAATGATGTCTCGCCAAATACTTTTTCATATATAAAGTTGACTTTGTTCACTGCCATTGTCTGGAGATGAAACAACATTTTGCCAAGATATTTGATATGCAAGTCAATGCCAGGAATCAGTACGTATCTGATAAACAACTGTAGCAGAAATGTAGATTTGAATAACTGGGTAGCGTACTCACTCCAGCTGGTGGCACCATCAACGACGTTAACAATCGTCTGCAAAAAGCCAAACGTGCGTACGCCACACTATCCCGCGTATTGAGAGCTGAATTTATAAGAAAGTCAACAAAACTAAAAAACTTTAATTCATGTGTCAAAACAGTTCTTTTATATGGAAGTGAAATCTGGCATACGACAAATAATAACTTAAGAAAACTGCAGAGTTTCGTCAACTGATGATTGATGCTTATATCTAATGTGATGTTTTGGGAGATTTTCAAGCAACGGGGTATCAAAAGCCACATTTCGATAAAAAAATATATAGCTGGATCGGACACAGCCTCAGGAGAGCCAACATAAATATGGCACGTACAGCTCTTGAATGGAACCCAGCGGCCAAAGACTACTTGGAGGCGGACAGTGCTCAACGAAACGTCCAAATCGTTGAACGAGTTAAGGTTTTTAGCTAACAATAGGGAAAGTTGGAAACTATTTGTAAATAGGTTAAGTTCTTAATTATTTATTATAAGAGAGCATAACAATCAAATTTATCACATTAATTGAATTAATGCATTGCTTGCGGTTAAAATAAATTGCACTTGTCTTTACAATATTTCTTTTCATTTTTATGAAAATATTTGTAGCTTCCTCAGTAGTGTTGTTCGTTATTAAGTTACTATAATTGTTTGCAGAACAGTACAAGGTAGTGTCAACTGCACAGAGATGTTTTACAAAAACTATGCATTGGAATAACATAGCTGGTAGACTATAAATTAGGGAACGTTTGCGGTTTTAAGTTTAAAACTTAACTTCGCTGCATTCCTAACTGCCCAGAAGCAGCTTACAAAAAGTTTTAAAAGCTTTTAATGTTTCGTAAAAGTTGCAAGAGCGTAGCCACATTTTTTTATCATATTTAAGTAACTTACAAAAATATATGTAACAAGCCAAATTTAAATGCGTAACGTGCGCGCGCGCGCGCGCTCGCTTTTAATCGTTTTGACAGCTGCCAGAGCGGCGCCAGTATTGGTAAATTTAACGAATATAAAAGGCACGGCTCGGCTGGGCCTGTTATCGTTATCGCTAGCGCTTATCGAATCAGCAACGCTAATGTTTGCCCTTGTATGCCGCGCGGGAGGGAATTCATGTAGCGCTACAACAGTTCTCTTCTTGCTGATGAACGACTCTCAGTATCGTGTTTGAGTTGCAAAGAAAAACTATGCGGTTAGTGCAGAGCCGCCTTGGATTCGTTGTCGTTTTCAATAAATTGCAATAACAAGCCAAGCCAAGCTAATGTTTGCTAATTTGCCAATAATTATTTGTGATTAACAATCGATTTGTGTATTAAACGTCTCTCCTACCCCCCAAACCCCCACACACGCGCCAACTAAATGTGCAATAACACAAAAACATAACAAAGTTTCAAGCCGGTGACGCGACGCTTCGTATTTAACGCATCAGTAACAGAGTGGGCGAGGGCGATACCGACCAACCGAGCGAGCGACGACGGACGGACGTACAAGAAGAGCGTATTACAGAAAATCTGCAAAAGCAGAAGGAAACGCAGGAAAATATTTAGAAACAAAAAAAAAAACAAGAAAAATTATAAAAAAAAAGGTGGGACAGCCGCGAGCGATGCACTGAACAAAAAAGCCGATAAATTTTTGTTGAAGAAAAAAAAAAGCCAAAAGAAATTGTTGGCGGTGTAAATTTGTGTGTGTGAACATTAAAAAATTAACTATAACAAGCGCAAGCGAGGAGGCGAAGGAGAAACGTAACAAAAGTAAGTGTTATTATGTTGCAAATTTGCATAATAATTATAATACATATTGTACGTGTATATGTGCTGGCTGCATGTGCATGTGTGTGTGTGTGTGTGTTGGTGTTGGTGTGTGCAAAACTGCTCCTTTGTTTGGCAGAGCAGCAGCCAAGCGCGCTTGCCTGCTTGTTGTTGTTGTTCTCATAAGTTTTGGGTTACTGCCCCGGCGCCAGCACAGCAAAAGGGTGTGTGCCACCGGCTGCATGATAAAAAAAAAACATGTCACTTTATTGTGGCATATGCCGCACGCTGCATACAACATGCAACTACTAAATTGCAACTAATTTATTGCACGCATTTAGCTTGCTGCTAAACTAGAAACTAGAAAGTTACAGCAATTAAATGCACATACAGCGTTGTGGAAAATGTCAATAAATGCATATGCAACAGCAGCGGTGGCAGCAACAACAACAATGCTGGCAGTAGCGGCAACAACCACCACCACCACAGGAGGCCGCCAACAAATCGCCGCAACGGCCAACAGACCAACAGAGCAACACCACCAAAAGCCGCTCAAGTACAACAACAAGCAACAACAACATGTATACATAAGTGCGGCATATACATGCATACATACGTACATAGCGGCATACACACTCACACATACACACCTACATCCCTCTTCGGCTGTCTGATGTCTGTATGTCTGCGCTTGACAGCGAAACAGTAGCAAAAGCTCCTGGTATGGTTAATAGCTTTGCCGGCGCTATCGGCGGCGCCGCCATGCCACCCCCAACCAAGTTTTTTGGGTGCAACCAAAGCAAAGCATTGCTTGCACCCTGTCCCCAGCGCACGCAAACGCACACGTTGCCTGCGCGCACTCACTCTCTCTCGCACGCTCTCACTTGCTCGCTCTCTGTACTCTCTGGCACGCTTTGTTTCTCTGCAGTGCTCTCACTTGGATGCTGCCAACATCCTGCAGGTTATTTTTTTTTTGCTGCTTCCTCTGCTCATTCCTTGCTATACTCTTTAGTATATGTATTTTGTTGTTTGTCTTAAAGGGGGTCCCAGGAAAATTCCATAAAACATTGCGATCCTGGGGAAAGAAAAAAGAAAAACGTATGAAGAATAAACTTTATTCTTTGTAAATGGTATTTGTTTTTGGTCCTGTTTGTAATTTAGGCCTTAAGGGCGTCTAGCAAAAAGCGATCCTAAGAGTCAGCATGTTGCAATCTTTTTTCTTTTCATTTTTCATATTCTTGGTGCAGTAACTATAAGCGCAAGTCCTTGAAGTGTAGAAAATTCTATAAGCGCACTGCTGCTGCACTTGAAAAGGTCCTACCAAACTAGTTCTAAACTAAACAATTTTAAAAATTTAGCTACATTTAAGTCTTGCTAAATTTATACACTAATATTCATATCATATCGCCGTCGTAGTTTTCTAAAGTTCCCTCAATTTTTTACCCTGTAAAATCTGGAACTTCAAAAAATTGCAAGTTATTACGATTTAAGCCTACATAGCTTGTACTTTATGACTTAAGAGGTTCCTTGACAAATTCCAAATATGCAAAAGCGCTCAAACAATTAAATTGATAAAAAATAGATCTTTTGTTTCTGTAGTACACACAGCTAAAGTAAAGAAATTTCAAAATCAATCTAAATTAATTTCTTTGGAATTTAAAGAAAGTACAAAAACTTTCTCGAGCGCTAGCCGGCGCCAAATTAGCTATATCGTAGTTTGCTAAAAGATAAGACATAACAATTTTTTTTTTAAAAAAGTTCTATTCTAAAGATGTTGTCCTTCCGTAGCATTTACGTTTAAAGTCGTAAAAATCTCAAAAGCCACAAATGCTCAAAATAAAACAAAATTAATTCTTTTGCAAAGAATTTCGTAGAAATGCGTTCGCCTAAGTAAATATATCAAAGTTTTCTACAGCTCCTTTATTCTTTACTCGAATCAATATCTTATAACAATTTATGAAACTTTAAAAAATATATAGTCTCTCAAGTTTTCAAGTTACAACGCTCTAAAAAATCAGTTTATCTATAATAATAACAAAAGAAATCCAGCAATATTTTTATATCTTAGGCACAGCATTGTTTTATCGGTTGAACGTCTTATAGAAACTGTAGATTAGGGAAATGTGATTTTTTTAAGGTTAACGCCTTAACTGTATTACGTATTTTCGACTTAAATAATGCTAATAATTTACGTGAGTAAATGCATATTTTAAATCAATTGTCAGGCAGGTGCTAGATTTTTTTTGACAAAAACACTGAACTGTGTACGTCGATCTTAAGTGTTTTTTTTTTTTTTCAAAATCCAAATCTGGAATATACTTGTATATTTTTTTTAACTTACCTTAAGCAAAACATGGACTAGCTCAACGGAATTTTTATATTCTGTACCGTATGGGCCAAAGGCTCTATAAAGTTTTGGCAAGCTGACAATTTAGTATATGTAACACCAACCCAAAGCCAAAGAATATATGTAAGAACTCAAATCTGAAAGTTAGAGGCACCTAGAAGCAAAAGTTGAAGAATATATACAAGAACTTCTAGATCTCAGAGTTGGTTAAAGTTAGAGGTACCTAGAAGCAAAAGCCGAAGAATATATGTAAGAACTCAAATCTGAAAGTTAGAGGCACCTAGAAGCAAAAGCCGAAAAATATATGTAAGAACTTCTAGATCTGAGAGTTGGTTAAAGTTAGAGGCACCTAGAAGCAACAGCCGAAGAATATATGTAAGAACTTATAGATCTGAGAGTGGTTAAAGTTAGAGGCACCTAGAAGCAAAAGCTGAAGAATATATATAAGAACTTTTAGACCTGAGAGTTCGTTAAAGTTAGTAAAGATCATCCGCGACCGACTTTGAAGTACATTTATACCTATATAGTTCAATCCCAATTTTTTAACAGCAAAAAATAGAATGTTTTCCCAAGTACACAAAATCGAATTAAACCGGAGCGGCTTTATTTTGGACTTATTTTTTTTGATTTTTGTATAATCTGATTTCTAAAGTAGAGTTAATCGCTATCAAAAAAAACATTTTTTTTTTTTTAGTAATTACGTCACGCTCTGTTAGGCAAATCACTAGAAAATTCTGGTCTGTGAAAAATTGGATGTACTATGATTAAATGACTGACTATAAGTATATAAGTAATATATATTCGTCATTCGTAGAAAGCATGGGGTATAAAAATAGCAGGTGACGCTCTACAATGACAAAAAATATAGAAATAAAAGCTCAGACGAGCATAATGCAGCTGCAACTTAATTTATCAACTTTGCTTCAGATTTAAATTCGTTTTAAATTTGCTAGCAAATCAATTTTTCTTAGATATATCTGATGGGATCAGGTGTAGTTACCAAGAGCAGGTTCATGCTCAAATTGCAGTCTTGCTTAAAATAAGCCACTTTCAATTTAATAAGCATTATTAGTGCGAAAATATTAATTAGTAATGCTCAAAGCTTTGTTTTCTTAATAAATCTTAGCAGTTTCTTGTAATTTTACAATTTCTGTTTTTAATGGCTTATAATTCACAAGCTTCTATCGATGACCAAAGCTGCAATTAAGACTTTTGCGTACATTTTTCTAAAACTAACAAAGTCGTTGCTGCAGGCAAAATAATTTTTGTAAGCTTATGGTATTTCAGGAATTATTCACATGATCTTTCATATATTGAGCTTAGCTTTCGCAATTTTTTGCTTTATTTTGAAGCTTTATTGTAAAAAATGTTTACATGCACAGATTTCATCCATCTTTCTGAAACTGCTCTTCTTTCGAGATGATTTAGTTCTTCAGATCGTGTGCCATCGATCGGTACAGCTGGTAGGTATATGGATCAACAGCTCAAGTGTTTGGCGTTTGGAGTAAGATTTTCCATTTCAACGTTTCCAAGTAATTTTTGACCACTATTGCGATGTAGGGTTGAGTATTGTTATTGTTGTGGGCGCTTTATTTCTAGTTCTCGGCTGAAACGCATCAACTGCGTTCGATGGCGATTCCCTATGATAGTTTGGCTTCAGCTCATAATATATCGCACCTAGCTGGTCTTCCAAAAAATGCAGAGCATGACTTTGGCACCATTAATATTGGATTTCGCTGTGCACATGTAGGCATGTTCGGGCTTTCTCCAAGACTTTTTGCGCTGCGGATTAACATAATAGTCTCATTTTTTTTTGTTTTGTCGCCAGTTACGATGAGATGTAGAAATCCCTAAGCGTTTTGCCTTTGAAGCAGCTATTTATAGGCAAAGCAACACCGTTCGATACTCTTAGTTTCAAGTCATATGGCAACCAGTGTCCTTGTCTCTGCATCATTCCCATGGTCTTCAGGCGTACTGATACAGTTGGCCAAGTCACTTGTAATGTGTCTGCTCATAGCTCTTGCGTTTGGAACACGTCTTCGTGAAATAATGCATCTTCGCAAAACCTGTTCTACGCCATGGTCATTCTTGAAGCATTGAAACCACTTGCGGCGCGTTCTTTCACTAAGAGTAGCCTCGCCGTACACATTCAAGAGCAATCGATGAGCTTTAGCCGCACTTTTCTTTGAATTGTAAGGCAACATTTCCCACAAATGACACGATTGCGGCTCAAAAACTAACATTTTCTTTATGATGATGATGCAAACATATAATTCCAAATCTTCTAATGCCAAAATATAGATAGATGTCAATCGCTTAATAACGATCAGCGCTTATCTCCCAGAGACATCCCACACCAAAGGGTATGAAAACTTCAACTCTATCTTATCAGCTTTCGGCATGTTAAGTTCTTCCCTATTATCGCTTTGTTTGTTTTTTACTGGCAACAGTGGTGGGCGATGTCGAGAATATTTACTGTATACCCAGTAGCTGGCAATCTCCTAAGATACAAGCATAAAACGCCTGCGGGAACTCCCTTTTGTTTTTTTTTTTTTGTTTTTGTGCGCTTTGCGAAATGTCCAAGTAAGACGGTGGCGATGAGCGGCAACTTCCGCCCAGCGCTCACGTTTAGCCCGTGCATCGAGTTTTCTTTTTCTAAATCACTTGACCCCATTACCTGGTGCTACGGCCTGTCGTCTGGCTGCATGTCTCTCCACTTTTTCAGCTGTCCAGTTGTCTCTGCAATACCTGCTCGTGGTTGTGCGTTGTTGTCGTTCTGCGCAAATCTAGCTGCTGTCCATAGCGACGCTGGCTGCCAGTAGCTGGTAGATACAGCAGCAGCGGCTACAAAAGTGGCACGCAACGACTGCGAAATACACTACCAAACGCAGGTGAAGCCCACTTCACAATGGGATTTACTGTTTTTTATGAAAATTTATGCAAATTTTTAAAATTTTGTTTTTTAAACGAAACAAAGACGAATTCAAATGATAACAAAACATAAAACATATGAATCGGTGCGAACGTTCTTGAGTTTTAAATGTTGTAATACAACTTTTCTTATTTTTTGCTTTCGAGTTCGTCCAAATGCTGCGAAACACTAACGTCATTTGATTAAATCTATTTATCATTTTATAGGCTTTATCTTCTTATACTAATTTGTATACAAATATCGCGTCAAGCATTTCCAACAAATAAAACTATTGAAGTTCCGCCGACTTTGCAGTTCAGTAATTCAGATTACAATATTGGTTGACCACTTTAGTGTGAATTTTAAGAGAAGAATAGGGAAAAAGGGAACCCGCAAATTAGAGTAAAAAAGTTAGCTGGCAGTCTTTATAATAAGTCTTTTGACATTAAATTAGCGTAAAATGTTCTTTCCAAACAGTCCACAAAAGCGAAATCTTTACAAAAACAGAGAACCAAATATTACCAGGTAGATTTTTAAACAGTTTACATTTTCTACTATTAATACCAGAAGGTATTCAAACGATGTTTTCGGTTTTGGAATAATTTTGTTATTGGGTTTGCTGTTTTAAACAGATTTTTCGGACACTCGAAAGACTGTACATTAGTGCTTTCCAAATAGTTGACGCTCGAAGAGAACAGGTACAGCTTATGGTCAAATCCGAACGGCAGTGTCTTTAATTAATAGACATATTTTTAGACCAATAGCGTCGAAATAAGCGCTTCATAGCAACTTAAACAAACTAAGGAACCTGGAAAATTTGCTATCGAAATCTACTTGTTCAACCTCATTTTTATTTTACATGCGAAGTTGTGCTAGAAATTCAATAGTCAGCTTATCCTTGACATATCTGTGGTAATTTACTGCCGAAAAGTCAAAAATTACTGGCAACTAAAGTGCGAGATTTATCAAAATTAATTTAAAACATAAGCATTTTGATAAACGATTCAAATCGGTCAAGGAATTCTTTTTCTTAATAATTAAAAGTTTTTTAGCTTTTGAAGTTCTACGAAAAGTTGCTGACAACCCAACTACGGCAGATATCAAGATTTATTTTTAACTAAATATAAGCATTTTGGTAAACGATTCAAATCGGTCAAAAAAATGATTTTTTTTTTGTAATAATAAATTTTTCGGCTTTTGAAGTTCTACCGAAAGAGAATGAACTACATCAGTGCAAAAACTTGCCGAAAAACTTATTTTTTACAAAGTTAATTATATCTATCTTAAGCAAGTAAAACAATCAAACTATTGTAGAGATACTTTAGTAATATAGCTGATTTAGTATGGATTAGACCTTTTAAGTAATATAACCGTTTTGCTAAGAATTAGGAATACTAAAGTAATATAACTCTTTGGATTTCAAAGCTGTTGTAGAGGGTATTCAACATCATCCGCAACGGACTTTTTGAAGAATTATAAGCATTTCGTTTACCGAGTTTTGGAATACTCGTACAGCGAGGATTAGGAGTACTGAAGCGATATAACTCTTTTGACTTCAGAGCTGTTGTAGAAGGTATTCAACATCATCCAAAACCGATTTTTTTCGATAACTTGAACATTATGTTTGATTTTTAGAGCTGCATCGATTTCGGTTCTTGCAAGAGCCATATCAGTTCGTCAGACGCCAAGTTTAATCAACTCGCCTATGTACTCTACATTTGCAGTGTAATACAACACCGGCTGGTCTATGCCACCACCATCCGATGCCAGACTTAGTTGCTTCGTTGTTGGTTGTTTGGTTGGTGGTCATTTGTTTTGCCGCTTTCTATCGAACCAGTTGAATTCGCGCACGCGTTGTCGCCGCTAGCTGAGAGCAAGTGCCTCCTGAAGTTGGCTGTTGTTGTTGTTGTTCGGCTATTTTTGTTGTTGTGGTACTATATGAGTGTTGTTGTTGTCGGTGTTGTCGGTGTTGTTGTTGGTGTGTCTGTATGTGAGTGTGCCAATATTTAGCTGCACTTGAAATATAACCACTAACCACCAAACATAGAAAAAGTGGTTGCAGTCATCATTTTATTTTCCTGTTCCTCACCTGCTGCTGCCACTGCCGCTGCCATCTATCTATAATAAGTGTGGCAAACACTCTTCACATAGAAATGTGTGAAAGGCCCTTCCCATAATATCAATTGTGGTATGTATTATATATAAATTCGTATACTTCCATATTTACAAACATCGTATATATTGTATATTGTGTATATAAACATTGACCGGGTTCTCCTGTTGCTTTAATTTCCATTGGATTCGAATAAATTTGTGCACTTTTTTTTGGTCTTTGAAAGTGTTTTGGTAATAAACTTGAATTAATAAGATTTTTGGGAATTATAGAAATTTAAAATTCTTTGCGTGGCGGAAAAGTATTTGTCGCGGAAATCCAAGTTTGATTTCCGGCAACAGCGCTGGTGCATTCGTCTTTGAAATGGCATTCCGTATTCTATCCGGAGGTTTATTAAAAACACTTCTCTTATAGTTCGAGCTTAGACTTTAGTTCCCTGTTCTCTTCAAACAACAGTTAATTGCGATAACCCCAAGCTCTGACTTAAGAGTGTCCGAAAAATCTGCGTCCTTTACGAACAACAAACAATAGGGATATCCCTATGCTCTGCCTTTTGGAGCGCCCGAAAAATCTGTTTAAATTCGGCTTTAAACTATAGAACCCTGTTCTTTACGAACAGCAATTAATTGCGATAACCCCAAGCTCTGAACTTAGAGTGCCCAAAAAATCTGTTTGAATTCGACTCTAAACTATAGATCCCTGTTCTCTACGAACAGCAACTAATAGGTATATCCCCAAACTCTGACCTTAGAGTGCTCGAAAAATGAGTTTAAATTCAGCTCTAAACTATATAGCAAATAATAATGATTTCCCCTGGCTTGTCCTTTTGGAGTGCCCGAAAAATGAGTTTCAGTTCGGCTTTAAACTAGAGCTCCCTGTCCTCTTCGAATAGCAATTAATAGGTATATCCCTATGCTCTACCTTTTGGTGTGCCCGAAAAATCTATTTAAAACGACAAACACAATAACAAAATGGTTCCAAACAAAAAACATAGTCGATGTAGCTGAAATCCCTAGTAAAATATGTAAACTATTAAAGAAATCTACTTAGCAAAATTCGGCTATCTGTTTTGGTAAGCATTTCTATGTAGAATATCAACTTCTCTTTTAAAGAAACCTTCCAGACTCAAGATATATACACCAATTTTCAATATATAAATATATATTTTTTCCTTTTTTATCCCACTTTGGAACTGAGGGCCTCTACGAAGGCTTTCCATCGGTCTCTATTTTGCGGCGTCTGCTTAGCTGTGGTCCACGACGAACTGAACTGTGCTTGGTTCTTCTTGATTCTTGGTTCGTCTTCAAGTTGCTTTTGGGCGTCCTACTCGTTTGGAATCTACTCCCGAATTTTGAATATAAAGCCCATAAAATGATACATTGAATCAAATTTCGTTTCTAAACGAAGCATAGCATAGTAAAGTTTTTTACAACATT
Organism: Chymomyza procnemis; assembly: GCA_035046065.1. Classification (NCBI taxonomy): domain Eukaryota; kingdom Metazoa; phylum Arthropoda; class Insecta; order Diptera; family Drosophilidae; genus Chymomyza; species Chymomyza procnemis. Next base: position 26,569,208 of record JAWNOJ010000021.1, read on the forward strand.
GAGACTAGCTTTAGCTGCACTCAAGTCACCTTAACTTGAGTTACCTTAACTCAAAGGTACAAATTTCATTTCAAATATGCCTCAAATCTAAAACAGCTATAGCTTTTCTTGTATATCCAAAATTTGCAAGCTAACAAAATCACTTTTTCACATGAATAACAAACACTACTAGGATTGGACCAAAGTAGAGCTTAAAAAGAAAAGAGGTAGAAAGAATCAAGGTAGGTAGTATGAATTCCGACTTCAATCTCGAGCTAGTTTTTGCGAGTTTGCCATTATTGTTTACAAGTTATCGGACTTATTATTATATAAAATATAGAATCCACATGCTCATTTAACAAGTCATCCTCATTTGGTATATATATCGATATATCGAGGTTTGAAGGGATTTGAGGATAATAAAAATGAAGAAATAAAGAGCTTGAAATCCTGGCATGACTTAAGTCTCTCCCCTTACTTTGCCCTTTTTAAAAGCTTAACTGAGAAAAAAACCATTTAAAAATCTTAAATCTGTCTAATCATATCAGTTGGTCTATATGCGTAAACTCGTCATATTGAAACTATTTATCTGTAATTTTGTACAAGTTGTGTATTTTGGTTCCAATTCGTCACCAAGCCCCTCTTCAATGTAAGCGCATTTTGCGGCTTGCTTTTTGTATGTTAATTTTATGCAAATTCTTCAAATTACATTTTTCAACGAAACAAAAACGAATTTATCAAACTCTAAAAAACATCAATCGGTGCGGCTGTGATTGAGTTTTAAATGTTGTCATTCAAATTTGTTTTATATGCATGGATACTATTATCAGAAGAACGCATCAATATCTTTGGGCTTTTCAAGTCGTTTTAACCCAACAAAGGTTTATCTCTTTGAAGTTGAAGCTTTCGGAACACGAGCTCTATTTTTTTTTTCAATGAGCACTATGATCTATGTGAGGTGCCCTCCCCTGGGGGCATACCGGCCTAACCTAACCTATTTCGCTTTATGTATATTCCAATACTAAAATACTGATTCCAAAACTTTTATTGCCAATATCTGTACATAACAATTTGTTATATTTATTATAAGATTTACTACTCTACAGAGTTCTATTTTTAAAAAATACTCTCCAAAAGTTGAGTTATCAAAGAGTGTGACGTCCTAACCTAAGTTTTTTCTAAAGCTCAAAGTTCAGAAACAGAAGTTCCATTTTTTTAAATTTTGATATTTAATCATTCGCTTCACGCGAGAGTTAAGCTTTTGAAACATAGGGTTGCAGTATCTGTGCATATCCATTATAAGGAAAATTTTCTGCAAGGCTTCGCTTTTGAAAACATGCTCCTGGCAGTAGCACTTTCAAAGCGTGCGCTGATTTTTCCAGCTGCCGTAAGCTAGCATAAGTTTTCTTTAAGACTTGTAATTCAGCTTTCGGAACTCGAGTTCCATTTTTTTTAACTCGATACATACTTTATCGAAATAAAAATACTATACAGACGCCAAATTTTTGGCACATAATTCTTCTTAAAAATTAAAATTCAGCAGTTCCACAAATTCATATGTCTAGTTGTTGGGTCACAAATTATTGTTGCAAGATGCAAAACGTAGCATTCTGGAGGTCTAAGCCGCTGAGACTTGAAGAACTTGATTGGGAATTAAGAATCGGCAATACCAAAAACTCGTATGTCAAGATTTCGTTTTACAAATGCTTCTTGCAAAATTGAAACTTCAAGCTTGCTTTTGAGAGTCTTAACTTGCTAAACGTTGAAGCACACAATTCAAAATTTCAAATTAGTTGTTCGAAAAAACATAAAGATCATTGAAAACTCGTAAAGAAATTTGTATTTTGGAAGAGCTGCTAAAATGCGCATTGGTAGCGTCATGAAATCAAGGATTTTAGATCTTAAAACTTGTGAATGCAGCCAAATGGAAATGTTTCATGCAGACCTATATATAAATTTATAAGAGATTGCCTAGTATCGCAGCCAAGAAGTTTGACATCTCTTGAAAATTCCCTCTTTTCTTCTAGCAGTTTTCGGCCAGAAAGTTCTTCAATTCTAAACAAAGAATTATTTTTACCTGGTGAAATTTAAAACCTTTCTTCCCAGAATTTTGATTAACTTAAACTACGCATATCTCTATATATATGAAAAAAAATCGACTTATTTTCGCTACGCTTATAATGATATCATACAATATCTGTTTGTGTTTGATTGATATGAGTAACCTTAGCTGCTGAGTCACCCACTACTGTTTCCATATGCACATGATTGATATGCCCAGCTGTATATAGCCATGGTCTATATCTGTACGTTAATTATATAGTATATAATATTTCAATATGCAAATAAGCGTTGAGGGATTATGTTTGAATTGCTTTATCACACAATTAAGCCCTCAAGTCCACTTCATATGTAGAAAATCGTATATGTTTTCTTCAAATATCGTTTATGGCAAAAAAAAAAAAAACGAAACGAAAACTTGATTCCTACAAAGACAACTATTGCTGCACATTTGAGTTGAGATTTCTATTCCAAGACATATTTCGCTTAGATTTAGGTTACAAACATGCCAAATTTTGCTTGCCAACCAATTAAAATAAGTATTAATTTATTCCTAAACTTTTTTCGTTGTTTTTGTTGATAAACGAATTGACCTCTACGCATTAAAAAAAGTTCACAAGAATTAAAAGAGAGATTGTGAGAATATATATTAGATATGAAAGAAATAAAACACGAAAGTGCTTAATTGTTATTATAGAGAAAAATATGAATATAAACATGAAATTCAACGAAAATAAAGTTGTTTAATTGATTGATATGAGTAATTTATTAGATTACGTTAGCGGCGTTTAATTATTGTTGATTGTAGAGCCTTGAACTTTGAACTAGAGATTAGGATAAAAGACTGTGTTGCAATCTGAAGTCTCAAGTTAGCCTACAGTAGTAACGAGTGCTTGCCGTTTGGTAGTCCAAGTCGGCCGATTTTTCAAGATATTTCTTTGAAATATTACAGCAACATATAGCAACACTCCAAGTCAAAAGCTAACAACTTAACGCCCAAATTCGTAATTGTTTTGCTCCAAGTTGAAAGAGTTTAGATGAGACCACTGAGATATTGTAATGGTGAAAGTTGTGGCTTTATTTAATTTTAAGTGTTAATATAATTTCTTTAGGTGAAAGGTTTATAGCCCTTGGTTTAGTTTTTTTTTTGGTGACAAAAAAAAAAGTTTACGGCCTTCCTATATATTTATGCCGCGAAATTTGACAAGTTTTCCGTAACACTTTGTTTGAAGCTCACTGCGCATGTTGTTTGTGTGTCTGTAGTCGTGGGATTTTCAATTCTTCAGAACATTGCACATACAAAACTTATTTTTGCTAACTTTAGTTTTATTTTGAGTCTTTTGCGAAAGGATTTTCAGCAGGATTATAACATTTTCATTTCTTCAAAACTTTTTTGGCATATGATCGATGAACATACATAACTTATTTTTGCTAACTCTGTTTGGTCCTGATACTGTTTGAACTCACTTTTGTTCAATTTCGATTTGGTCGATTTCGTTGAGGGTATCTTCTTTGCTAAAAATAAGGATTCTGATACTGTATCAACTCACTTTTTCGCAATTTCGATGTGGTCGATTTCGTTGAGTGTAGCTTCTTTGCTAAAAATAACGATCCTGATCAACTCACTTTTGCGCAATTTCGACTTTGGTCGATTTCGCTGAGGGTAGCTTTTTTGTTAAAATAAGGATCCTGATACTGTATGAACTCTCTTTTGCAATTTCGACTTTGGTCGATTTCGTTGAGGGTATCTTCTTTGCTAAAAATAAGGATTCTGATACTGTATCAACTCACTTTTTCGCAATTTCGATTTGGTCGATTTCGTTGAGTGTAGCTTCTTTGCTAAAAATAACGATCCTGATCAACTCACTTTTGCGCAATTTCAACTTTGGTCGATTTCGTTGAGGGTAGCTTTTTTGTTAAAATAAGGATCCTGATACTGTATCAACTCACTTTTTCGCAATTTCGATTTGGTCGATTTCGTTGAGTGTAGCTTCTTTACTAAAAATAAGGATCCTTATACGGTATCAACTTACTTTGCGCAATTTCGATTTGGTCGATTTCGCTGAGGGTATCTTCTTTGCTAAAAATAACGATCCTGATACAGTATTAACCTACTTTGCGCAATTTCGATTTAGTCGATTTCGTTGAGGGTAGCTTCTTTTAACTTCTTATTAACTTTATTGGAAATATAAATATAGCTAAAGAAATACTAAAGATTTCGGAGTCAGCTTAATTTAGTTTCTTTCATTAAATTAGTCATTCGAAATTTGAATATAATTTTGAGAAATACTAATGTTTTCGAACTTTCATTTCATTAAATCGGTCATCACTTAATTCACATCACTTAACATTTTAACATCACTTAATTTATTTTCTTTCATTAAAACACTATTACTTCTTCTATGAAAATTTCTAAAAAAGATGAGTTGCGTTTCTCCCAACCTCTATTTTAACTTTTTTAAGCTTTTTTAAGTCCCGATCATATTGTCTAAATAGATAGATGTGTCAGAGGCGCCAAACAGCGCCTCGGAAACTCAGGCGAAATAGCACATTGTGCCATATCGGAAAGTAAAGCGTTCAGATAGTGGTTGGAAAGAAACCCATTATACGAATTTCCTCGTCTCTCGGTTGAAATATCCACCAAAATCCTCAGTATTCTTAAAGCTGTTAGATTGCATCGGTTAGGTTAACCGGTTTGAACCACAAAAATCCCAATATTCGAAAATGAGTTGTAAATTCCGTTTGATAAAAATAATCATGCAAACTTTTCAATGACATTGATTTGGAACAACGTGTTCTTGAACATTTCATAAATTTTATATTGAAAAGTTAATAAATTCGTTGAGCTTATTCAAAGATGACGGTTCACTTTCTTACAAACAATTCCAAATGCAGTTTCTTAATAGAATTTTTAAGTTTTATTTCCTAGTGAATGTTTTACAAATTGCAAAACTGGAAAAGTCACTGCAAGAAACATTAGTGACCCATATTAGCGTTATGGCAGATTTTCTATAACGAATCTCTGCTTAGATCATTATTATATTTTCCAAGCTAATCATAATAATTAAGCGAGAAATGTCAATGTAATTGGCAAACATTTTAAGGACAAACGGTTGCCATTGAAGCATAAACTTTTGTATAGATTTTCCGCTTTTCCGGCTTTTGCCACACTTGCACCAGTTAACTGGGGATTTGCTTTCTCTTTTAATACGATTGACCAATCGGGCAGGGAGGTAGGCAGTCGGGCAGCCTGCTGCAAAACCACAACTCAAGTGCAACATAATGACACTGATCATCATCATCATCATCATCACCATTGTGGTGATTGTCGTTGTCGCAGCCTTGCAGCTGCAACATTTTCGAGCAGATGAAACAAGTGCGCCACTCTAGGCCAGACCAGACCAGACCAGGCCAGACCAAGTCAACGCAAGCCAGCAGGCTGGCCAGCACAAGTCTTGGCCCAGTAGTGATATATACCATGCCAGTTGTTGCTCCATAGCCGCAAACTTGTTGCTTGCTCGGAGCTTATAATTAGTTGATGTGCACCAATTTGTCTCTGACGGGCGGAATGCATGATAAGCCTAAGCTTGTTTTGGCCTAAAACAATGTCCACAGTGGGACGACATTTGCCAGACTAGACCCAAAGACAGACAGTCTTTTTGTTGTTGATGTTTGGAAGTGGGTGGTTGGTTGGTTGGTTGGTGGTTTTGTTTGTCTTGCCGACCGACTTGCAGGCCATGTTGTGTGTATTTGTGGCTTATCGGAGAGTCTCTCACTGCGCCATGTTATCAGACCGCACCAAACCAAAGTTGACACAATAATATTTGTGTTTATTGATAACTATAGCCCAAGTTGGAAAAAAAAAATTGTAATGATTCATGCTTTGCAACAATCGCGCAAAAAAAAAATTCACATATAATCGCAAAACAAAGGAAACTAGTATCGTTTAGTGGAGAACTTGAAATGCTCTTTAAGAATTCAACGTGCAGTTTGGAAGCGTGAGAAGATAAAACTGACGATACAACTACAGCATAGACTGAAGTCAGCAAAGAGAGTACTATTATCTGCATGTTCTAAAAAAAACTACACCTATATCTTTTCTTTCTAAAAGAAGTTTTCTATTAGTACGCAGTTGAGCCGAGTTCGCCGAAAGATTTTCTGAACCCTCTGTTCTTTGCAAAAGAAGTTTTGAAGTAGTTCGCTTGCGCGCATTTGATTGAAGTTCGCTGAAAGATTTTCAGAATCCTCTATTTATCGAGCTGCTATATGGGCGCTTCGCAGGCACACGGCTTCTTATGCTCTATAGGTGTTTCATTCGGAAAAAGTGTCTTATGCAGCAAATACACTTTATCCTAACCCACAGAGGTTTTAGGTATAAATAATTATTTCAAAATAAAACTTATATCTCTAGTTTTGGTATTGACAGCATTTCCGACATAAGACTAGTTGTTGTACACTCTCAAAATTAACCATGGTACGATATATAAAGGGTGAACTTTTTTGAAATAAAAATTTCATGGTGTTTTATTTTTTCATATATTTTTTTTAACATCGGAAAATAAATAATTATTTCAAAATAAAACTTATATCTAGTTATGGTATTGACAGCATTTCCTGCATAAGACTAGCTATTATACTCTATCAAAATTTATATTTCGAAATTTAAAGGGTGAACTTTTGTGAAATAAAAATTTCATGGTGTTTTATTTTTTCATATATTTTTTTTTAACATCGGAAATTCTTTATTGAAACTTTACTTTTGCTTAAGAGATTAATATTGAAATCTTAATCTAAGTTACTTAACAATTACTGGATAATTGTCTTCTGAATGAATGCCCAAAGAGTTTAAATGCTGCACTCGTTAATACTCTGCTTAGTTTTCTTGCAAAATTATTCGCATGTGAGATCAGCTTTTCCAGTTTTTTCGCTTCTCTCTTCGCTATTATTTCGTTTACTTACTTGAGTTTGAGATCTTTGTGGTTGTTCTCGTTTTGTAGGTATCACTTTGCACCAGTCATTCGTCACAGGATCTTAGACTATAAACGCTGGACAATGTCTAGGATGCTTCTGAAGGCATTGTCGTGAGCTTGGCTGTCTGGATATTCAGTTAAAAAAATATTTTGTTTTTTGGAAGTTATATTTGTGGGATGTGACTCTGCAAGTAGCACTACCGCTACCAGCAACTTGGTAGTTTGCATGAAGGACATGAAATTCCTCATACTTTGCTGATGTCCCTATCAGTATAGTGTGAGGTGTGGGAAATTGTTGAGTCGAGCATCGTTTTGAGAGTGCTTGCAAATATGATATTTCATGTATGGTTTATGAGCCAGTTAGGATGTGGCCTAATCACGTTAACGTTACGTCTGATGTTGCATCAAGTAACTACTGAATTTAACGTTGAATCGATTTTTGTGTATAAAGTATTGAATTTCATTTCGGATTCGTTGATATTATGTGTATTGCGTTTAAATAAGACAATCGAATTTGTATCTGGTTTATTAGTAGGAATAAGTGAAATTTGTATTGTATTACATTAAATTGATTCGAATGCTTCATGGATATTGAAACTAAAAATTACTCAGCTAAGCCTGGTGAATCCGCTACATCATGCAAACAAAAAAAAAAAAACATTCATATTTACTATATTCAATTTATTATATGTACAGTCGCAATACTTTCTAGCGAAAATGTATCAAAGTCCTCTTAAGCAAGAGAAAAAGTAAAACAAGAGGCGAAACCATTTGCACATTAATTATGCGTTTGATGCTTGTAATTCACAACTCATAAAAGCGGTAGCTGCAGTAAGTAACAACTGAATTCGACCACCAATTGATTTTTATTTGCAAATGGATTATTTGTAAGCATATTGAAACAGTAACTTCCAATTTGGTCTAGTGTTTTGGTGGGATATAGGATTATGGAATATATTATTATATGGTAATAAACGAAATGTGTATTGTATTGCTCCAACGATATTAAATGAAAAAATAAAAGCTCTTAATAATAAAGTCTGCTGAATTCATTGTAAAATATACATCGACGACACCAATGCAAACAAAAACAATTATGTTCATATAGGCTGGGGTACCCAGATGTGTTGGAGCAGCGAAACCATTAGTGGTGAACGGGGGAGGAACCTTATCAGCGACATCTGCCTTTGAGCCCTGCTTTGCATGAAAGACGTTCAGAAATCATGTGACAGCAGTGACAAGTTGATTTTCCAATATATGAGTGCGCTTGGTTCCGTGTGACCACCTGTAAGGATAAAAATTACTCCCATTAAATTGTTATGGGAGAGGTTCTCTCCAAACCCCCCGCTTGTATAGATCTCGCTTTCTCAGATTGCTGTGTTTCCAGCTGTTTCGTGTCTTTTGAAGAAATAACAAAATAGTACAAATATATGAAGGAGCTGTATGAGTTGATATATGAAAATGAGTTGAGAGAAAAGTAATTGCACGGGGGCAATATTTGAAATGATGTATTTTTTTTACCTCTTACTTCATAAAAAAAAGAGTTTTTCTGTTGGCCACATGTTCGCTTCGCTGCGTCGTGTGGTTCTGCCATAATCTACTGAGAAACCGAAGGTGCATGGGCATGGTTAGATTTGCTCTAGCAGCACTTGTGCATTTACCTAGCCCAGGCATATCTCTATTATTTCAAGATACCGGCATTCGCATGAGAGCTCTAACTATAGATTCCTTTTAAAAGTATAGAGCTATCCCCATAAGCTTCGCCTACGAAGCGATGACAACATAATCAAGGTGAATTTTTTTTTTTTTTTGACAAATTTGTTCTATTCTCTTATATATTATTTAATATTTAAAATGTGTAGTTATTAGCATTATAATTAATAAAGAAATAATTGTTTAAATTCGAATTATTTTGTTTGCAGAAAAAGGACGCGCCAAACATTTGCAAAAAAGCTGATTTTTTTTTATTGTGTGTACAATCTATCTATAAAACTATCGAAGACTGCTTCGTCGTCGTCGTTATACGATCTCCATAGAGCTAGAGTTTTATATTTCTATAAATAAATTGCAACAATGGCGTGGCGCTTTAAGGCTTCCAAGTATAAAAATGCCGCCCCCATTGTGCCCAAGGCTGAGGCATGCGTGCGTGAGATTTGCGTTGGATCGTATCAGACGTATGGAAATAATATTGCCGCCTCGGCAGCCTTTATGGCTTTTAATTGGGAGCATACAGGTGCCAGTGTGGCGGTTTTGCCGCTGGACGACTGTGGACGCAAAAGCAAGATAATGCCGCTTCTGCATGGTCATACCGATACTGTGACAGATTTAAAATTCTCACCTTTTCATGATGGACTGCTGGCCACTGCTTCGCAGGATTGCCTAGTGAGTAGCGTTGTTGTTCGAACGGCTTGCCAATTTTTATCTATATACTTACTTGCTTTTAGGTTAAAATTTGGCATATACCACATAAGGGCTTGGAGAGCTCACTTACCGAGGCGGAAGCTGTGTTCTCACACAAACAGCGACGCGTTGAGACAGTTGGCTTTCATCCCACGGCCGATGGGCTGATGTACTCGACCGCAGCGGGATGTGTGACGCTTTTTGATATAAGCACACAAAAGGAAATCTTCTGTGGGTATACGCGCGTTGATCTATACGTAAATGTTGCTTATAAGTTGTACTTTTGTTGCAGCAAATAATGAGCATCCTGAGGTCATACAGTCGGCCAGCTGGCGTGAGGATGGCACTGTGCTTGCTACAAGTTGCAAGGATAAATGTGTGCGCATATTTGATCCACGTGCCGCTGGTAGTCCCATACAAATGGTAGCGGAATCACATCAAAGCATTAAGGACTCGCGTGTTGTTTGGTTGGGCAATCAGTCACGTATACTGACCACAGGATTCGATGCTGCACGCTTGCGTCAGGTTATTATACGTGATATACGCAACTTTGCTGTGCCCGAGAAAACATTAGAATTAGATTGCTCAACGGGCATATTGATGCCGCTATTTGATGGCGATACCAATATGCTTTTCTTAGCCGGCAAGGGCGATACAACTATTAATTATTTGGAAATTACCGACAAGGATCCGTATTTAATTGAGGGCTTAAGACATACCGGTGAGCAGACCAAGGGCGCTTGTTTGGTGCCAAAGCGTGCACTCAAAGTCATGGAGGCAGAGGTGAATCGTGTGCTACAATTGACTTCCAATATGGTTATACCCATTATGTATCAAGTACCCAGAAAGGTAGCTTATTTTTGCTTAACTTATTTGTACAAGTAAATAAATGTTATATGTTTGCAGACTTATCGTGACTTCCATGCTGATTTGTATCCCGAAACTACGGGCTACAAGACTGAACTAATTGCCAGTGAATGGCTAAATGGTACCAATCTGGCCGTGCCAAAAATGAGTTTGGATCCGGCGAAACGTGAACACGGCGATGAGCCCATTATTGTAAGTTTGTGTCTGCACAAGGCGTTGGTTATTTTTAAAAATCTTTCTAAATGATCGCTAGACAACTAGAGCTCTGGCTGAACTTGATTGGTTTTCTTTCAATATTGATTACAAATTTGCACATATAACTTCAGCAGGGCTCTTTAATTAGGGTTTACTTTTTTGGTTGAAACTCTTCAGTTTGTGTCTTGATCATTGCAATTTGTAATTGAATGTAATTATTTAACAATTGTTCTGCCCTGCGCGTGTCAACAAACATTAATATAGATACATCGCGGCAGTTTAAGCGATTTCGTTAAAAACATTGAGAACCAAAAGGCCAAGACCAACAAGTGTCATAAGTTGCCAGCCGCTGCTACTAATGCTGGCAATGGCGCTGCCAAGCGCAATGATAACGAACACTTTGTCATGTTGCGCAAATGCAACAATACTACATTTGAGGAAAAGAATGGCAATGGTCATGATAATCAATGCAATCAATCGAATGGCAAAAAGCTAGCTGGCAATGAGTGCAGTGAGCTCATACGCAAATTTGATAACAAATATAAAACCGATTCGGAGAAGGATGTAGTGCAACTAGCCGCACATGAGGATGACAAGGAATCACCCACCGAATGCTCGACCGGCAGCAGCGAGGAGGCCTCATCATCCGCATGTCTGGATACGAATTTGGCAAGTGGCAATAATTCACCACCAAAACCCATGCCGCGTACCTCACGCAACAATTCGCTGCCCGAATCCAATAATCTAACGCAGCAAGTTGGAGATGTTGTTGTTGGTGATTCAAGTACGCCACGCCCAAGGCCACGCACAACTGCGGCAGCCGCCTACAAGGTGCAATATTCAGAATTCGGCAACAGTTGTTTACTTTGATAAAGTTTACATTTAGTTTATCTGTTTATTTTGTGCATAGTTAGCTTCAAATCTTTCTTTTGTTATAGTATCAGTTCTTGCACCTCTCACAAGTGTGTGTGTGTGTGTTGCAGTTGTTAATATTATTATTATTTGTTTTTATTGTTATGGGTTTTAGCAGTTCAATTTGTAGCTCACGTTTGTTTTATTGTTAGTTCACAATTAGTTTATGCACAACATATGAAATCGTAAAATTCTTACTAAAATGCTTCTTTTTTTTTGTTGTTTAACAGCCACGCCTGGGACCCAAACCCTTCTCCAGCAATACAGGCGATGTTTCATTTGACAAAGTATTTGCTGTGCCTGTGGCACCTGGCTCACAGGAGAACATAGCACACTTAGTGGGTGGCGGACATGCGCTACAGGATGCCAGCATTGAGACAACAAATCAAAGCAGCAAGCCCGATCTGATTGTAGAAATTGAAATCAAAAGTGAGTTCTACGAAAACAACTACTACATTCATACTTTAAACTTACGCTTGAATTTCTACAGAGAATCATGAACACGAACCGCACTCGGGCGCTGGCAATGGAGTGCAAAAGTCTTTAACCACATCGGAGCGCCGCAAGGTAAGCTTTGAACTGCCTAACCTAAGTCTAGCCTTTGCTGTACGATTAATTTTGTAAATCTTTTGAATAATCTCTCTTCAAAACTTCCTTACATGCCTGTGCCAATTTGATAATTTCTCAATACTATCTTGCGTTATAACTATTGTCTCAAATGCATCCTTGCTACTTACACTACTAACCTACTTGCTTTGTCCTAAACTACGCCACTTGAACAAATACCTCAACTTCATATAGTCTTCAGCTGACGATGATGAGTCATCCGATAAGGTCTGCTTCAAATTTAAGACGCCAATTGACCAATATTTAATAATATTAACGCTTTATGCATTCATTTATTCGTGTAGATATTTGAGCAAAACTCGGAGTCTTCGGAGAACTCAACCGAGGGTGAGGATAGAACTGATGCAGATTTGCGTCGTTTTTCATCAGCGCGCAGCAGCATTGCCGAACGTCGACGTCTTTACGAGAGTCGCTCCAAAAGCCAGGTGGATGAAAAAGCGCAATCCCCAGTGCCATTGTAAGTAGCACTAGCAAGCTTATAGGCGCACGAATGTTTTTTAATTGTTACATCTTCTTCTTTTAGACGTCGTGAACACTCGAAAGTGGAGCCGCTAAAGCCCAACCAGCAGCAGCATATTAATGCATTGCCGGCAACAGGTATTGATTGTAAACGCACTTCGGTGCCAGAGGGTAAACTAATGGAGGAGCACAGACGCGGCAATGGGCCAACTGCTGGTCTTAAGAAATCGGCCACAGAAACTGCATTCAGCGCTACCTCAACCAAGCGCACTTCCACGGTGTTCGGCAAAGTCTCCAAATTTCGTCATTTGAAGGGCACACCTGGCCACAAATCCACACACATTGAGAACTTGCGTAATCTAAGCAGGCAAATACCAGGTGAATGCAATGGTTTTCATGCAAATCATGAGCGTGTTGCAGTGCCGCTTTCCGGACCCGGTGGCAAGATTGCCATTTTTGAACTAAGCCGTCCGGGTAGGCTGCCCGACGGTGTTATACCCTCACTGGTGAATGGCAGCAATATTATGGACTTTCAATGGGATCCATTTGATGCGCAGCGTTTGGCTGTGGCTTGTGATGATGGCATTGTAAAACTTTGGCGCATTGCAGAGGGTGGTTTGACGGAGCCAACTAATACACCGACTGAGGAATTAACCGCACATTTGGATAAAATCTATTTTATACGTTTTCATCCATTGGCGGCTGATGTGCTGCTTACGGCCAGCTATGATATGACCATCAAGCTGTGGGACTTGCGCACTATGAGTGAGAAATGTGCGCTAACAGGACACACTGATCAGATATTCGATTTTGCCTGGAGTCCGTGCGGCAAGCTAGGCGCTAGTGTATGCAAAGATGGCAAAATACGCGTCTATAATCCACGCAAATCGGAGACACCAATACGCGAGGGCAATGGACCAGTGGGCACACGTGGTGCACGCATTACCTGGGCATTGGAGGGACACTATATTGTTTGCACAGGTTTTGATAAGTAAGTGCAAAGCTTCAAAAGAAAAAAAAAACAAAACCTGCGTTATTTATGCAATTCTTTTAATATTTTCGCAGAGTTTCGGAGCGTCAAATTAGTGTATACAATGCACAAAAGCTAAATGCACCGCTGAACACAGCCAGCTTGGATGTATCACCTTCGATATTAATACCATACTATGATGAGGATAGTTCTACACTTTTTGTAACTGGCAAGGGTGACTCCACAATTTATTGTTATGAAATAACCGATGAGGAGCCGTATATATGCCCGCTATCGCATCATCGCTGCACTTCACTGCATCAAGGCTTGAGTTTTTTGACCAAGAATCACTGCGATGTGGCCAGCGTGGAGTTCTCAAAGGCATATCGTCTAACTAATACAACCATTGAGCCACTTAGTTTTACAGTGCCACGCATTAAGGTAAACAAAGAGTTGTAGCAGATGCTAAAAGGCCAAAGCAAGCTTATTGATTTGTATTAACTTTACAGAGCGAACTATTTCAAGATGACTTGTTTCCTCCCACGCGTATAACATGGAGCGCCACAATGTCTGCAGAGGATTGGTTTGGCTGCAGTGACAAAATTGCTGCCAAAATTAGTCTAAAACCAGAGGGCATGGATGCATGTAAGTGCTAACTATAATTGCACAACTAAAAATTGTTTTAAACTCGCAAAAATAATGTGATTTCTTCTTACAGTGTCCTCCATACAGCAAGTACCAGCGACTATTAAGAAACCAGAGCACACACAGTTTGCCACTAAAACGGATTACGAAAGCAACAAGCAGCAGGAGGTGGGCTACTATAATGAAACACTAAAATGTTTATATAATTGATGAATATATTTTGCAATTTGTATAGATACAAAAATCGGTTAGTGCGCGCATGGAATATACAACCAAACTGGAGCAGGATGAAATGGAGGGCGTGGATGAAAACGAGTGGCAGGAGTAAAAACGATGTTAACAGCAACAACAACAAAAAATGGCAATTTAGCTTAGTAGAGATTTTTTTTACAAAATTTACTCAATAAGGCATGACAAGATTTGCTATATATTTACATATATATATATAACTAAAGACAAACACATACATAAGCAAAACTCGTATATATGCAAAATATTATGTAAGAAATACATAAAACGCGACATACAGACAGACAGCCATAGTTGGCATGCGCTGCGCTAAATAATTAATAATACTGTATTAAATTTAAAGCTTCAACTAAGCTAACAAATTTCAATTGATTAAAATATATATAAACATATATTTTTTTTTTTTTTGCAATTCGATATAAAACTTAAAATTAAATGTAACTTTTGCGCAAGTTTTGTGCCAATCCAAGCTGCAGTTGCTCAATAATTGCCAAATTTTGAGTGATTTTTGTTTAATTCGTTTTTACATTTGTTTATTAATGAATTAATTGATATTGTTTGATATTATACGTTTATTATTTGTGTTTTCTAGATAGATAGACAAAATTAGTTTAACATTTGTTTAGCGTGTAAAAAAACAAAAGCACTTTTGAGTTGACGATTTTGATATTATAATTTTTTTTTGCTTCATTTTGTGGCCATATATTTAGCGTATAAACATATTTTTTAAACAAATATTTAGCATATATTAAATATTATATATACGCATTTTTTGTTTTCTCAAGGCTGTTTAAATGGCTTTTCAAGTCTAGCTTTTTTTTGTGACGAAATGTTTACATTTTGTGTGCATTTAATTTTTTTTTTTAATTTACTTACTAGTCTTTAGCTATTTTCAACTATGCGCTTGTACAACACATAAGTTTAAACAGGCATTACTTTTCATGTTGCAATTGTCACAAAACAACAATAAAAAAACAAAACAGCAAATAAAGCTACAATAACTAAGCTATGTATGTATGAACCATATATACGAGTATAAAATTAAACCAACAACAATTTCATTAAAAATTTCACTTATGCATAATACACATATATAACAATAGTAAGCTAAATATATATATGAGTGCATAAAACAGCAACACACACAAACTATATAACAATATATAACAAAAATAAACAATTATTCAGCATAACATAATAACGTATGTAGTATATTGAAATTTGACACATTTTTGTGCGTAAACCAATCAAACAACAATTTGTAAAACTATACAAACAATTTAAATATATATATACATATTTTTTTTGTGCGTTGACCAAACAGCCTAAGCTTATTTTTATGCTAGCAACAAATTAGCATAAAAATAAGCTGAGTGCGTATTGTCAACAATATTAACAACTTTTATTTGCTAATGTAAAGAACTACAGCAGCAATCAAAGCAAGCATCATAAACTTAAAAAATCAAAATGCAAAAAAACTGCAAAAAAAACAAAAAAATAACTTAAAAAAGAAACAACAAAAATTCCAAAAGAATTAACTAAAAGACTTGAAATGTATCGTTGCCATTTAAATTTTTTTACAATGTGCATTCAAACTGATAAAGATGATGATAAACTGAACTGCTCAATAGTTTATAATAGACAAACTATGCATACACTTAGCAAACAACAATAACAATAGCATTTTGTAATTTCCATAAGTCTATATATTTTGTATACATAATTAATGAAACAAAAAGTACTGAACGCAAAAACTAAGGCCAAAAAAAAGCCACTGAAATATAATGATGACGACACACACACAGACAAACATACGGTAACAAATGTTTATAGTTAAATTTTTTATAAAAATAAATTAAAGAATTTTGTCAAACAGCCGCAGTGCGCTAAATCAACATAAAACAAAACAAAAAACTGCCTTAAAGTCGGCTAGTTGCAACTAACTTTGTCTTTTATGCGCTCTCTCTCTCACACACATACACACACTAATGCTATCTCTATTACACACTCTCGCTGTCTCGCTTACACTGCTCTACTACTCGCCGTAGCTGTGACTGAACTTGACCAACTTTTTGAGCCTCATGCGCCACACATATACAGCTATTTAGTTAGTTGTTTTGGCCATAAAAGCAAAGCATATACACAAATACTTGAAGTGTTGACATTTGTTCATTTAAAACAAGCAAAAATTGCTAATAATTTTTATATATTTAAATAAAATAAAAGCAGTTAACAAAACTTTACATAAACTACACGCAATACACAACAGTAGCAAGCAACACTTTTTGGCTGCTTTAACTTAAACATAAATTTGTAAAACTTTATATTATGTTTTAATTTTATTTTATTTCTATTAACTACATTATTGTTTTTAACAAATTCATTTAAATGCTAATACCTCTAATGTTATAATAATTATTGCACATGTACCACAACAACATGCATATATATATATTAATTTATATAAATAAAACTATATATGTATGTATATGCGTTGAAGTATATGTACTACATTCGTAGGCCATGTGCGCGCATTCTAGCATGTAGCCACTATTAATTTATAAATATTTACAAATATATTTAAGCATTTTACTTTCTCAACGTCTTGCTCTCTAATCTTATTTAAAAACAATTCATAAAATTGCATACATTAAATTAAAAGTAAAACAAAATATAACACTAAAGCAAATTCCAATACAAGTTTTGTAATAATAAAATAAAGATTTTTTTAATTAATGCAAATGAGAGTGCATTTAAATATGTAGCACTTTATAGAGCTGGACAAGTGAAAAAAACATACACAATATTTATATACATAAAATACATACATGGAAATTTATTTTACAAAGTATATATGATATCGATATTTTAGCCCATAAGTAATTAAACAAAAATATATTTATATACATAAATAAATAAAATGCAATATAAAAAAAAAACAAAACAAAAGTAACATTTAAGCTCGTGCTACTTGGAGTATCAAGGCTGAAGAAGCGTCTCCACCGTGTCCTTTGTTAATGGCGACCGAGTTTCCGGCGATCTGAGTGTTTGGTTTGTTTTGGCTTGCACGAATTTTATATGCTCTTTGTACCACCTAGTACAGGATTATATTATTAGGAACAATTTTAATATTTGCCTTGGAATTTTGTTTTTTATATTTATTTTATCTGCTTAATTATTTTTGGGATTATCCTGCAAAGATCGACAATACATAACATACATATTATCATAACAAGATGGATAACCGGCCACAGCCAACATAACAATAGTAACCTGAGCTTCCAGATTTGAATCTGGAAGCCTCCAAAAAACTCCAATTGCTGGCCAATTATACTCTTCATACATTTACTGTGCCTTTCCGTCTCCGTCTATTTGCGTCCAGCGCATGAAGGTGAACCGCAAGAGGATGACGAATCGGCTTTAACCCCACAAAGCGCAATCCTAGAGCATCTAGTAGTGCAAACATTTTTTGACCTCGCCAATACAAAAACTTTTGGCGCGTTACCAAGACAACTGCTGCTCCATCGATCAAACAAGCACACAAGAGTATTTTCACAAATCATGGCTCATTCGCATTTCACGTTTTGAGCTGCTTCCAATTGGAGAAAAAACCAAAACCCAAAAAAATGCAAAATGAAGTTTTTCTTAAAAAAATGTTTACGCAAAAAGGCGCCAGAGATGAAACCAGGCGCCATACTGGACGCAGTCATCTCTCAGTCCAATGCAACGGCCTGCAAATGTTTGCTTTACAAATTGGCCGATTATAAAAGAGGTAATAGCGCAAGTCTGGCAAAGATTCAAGTAAATTATTTTGCAATTGTTGCAGGTGGAGATTTGATTGATGCCATCAATACGGGTGGACTTATTGCCGTAGAGCAGCTAATACGTGAGCAGTTTGGTGTATTCATGTACAACGATGGTAAGGGGCAGGTGATTAATCGTGCGGAATTTTTGCGCTGGAAGTATCGTGATCATACCGAGGTAACCATACCCATTGAAGCCTCATTGTCCATACACGATCCGCTGGGTAAATGGGAGGATCATAAGGCCTGCTGGCAAATGCAATATCGTGGCGCGCTAGGCGAGAGTCTGCTACATGTATTAATCATATGTGATTCCAAGATACACACAAAACTGGCACGTGTGTTGCTACGTGTGTTTCCCAATCTGGCGCTGGATGTCATGGAGGGCGAGGAATATTTGGGCGCCAGTGCGCTGCATTTGTCCATAGCTTACAGCAATAATGAGCTGGTGGCTGATCTGATTGAAGCTGGCGCTGATATACATCAACGTGCTATTGGTAGCTTCTTTTTGCCGCGAGATCAGCAACGCATGAATCCAGCCAAGTCAACCGACTACGAGGGTCTGGCCTATATGGGCGAGTATCCTTTGGCTTGGGCTGCCTGCTGTGCCAATGAGAGTGTCTATAATTTGTTGGTCGACTGCGGTGCCGATCCGGATGCACAAGATTCGTTTGGTAACATGATCTTGCACATGGTGGTGGTATGCGATAAGCTGGTAAGTAGCAACTATATTGCTGCAAGTATTTGTTGACTGTTCAAGTTGCTGCAGGACATGTTCGGTTATGCGCTGCGTCATCCAAAGACGCCAGCCAAAAATGGCATTGTCAATCAAACTGGCCTAACGCCGCTAACGCTGGCCTGCAAGCTGGGTCGCGCTGAGGTTTTCAGGGAAATGTTAGAGCTGTCGGCGCGTGAATTTTGGCGCTACAGTAATATAACCTGCTCTGGGTATCCTTTAAATGCGCTGGATACCTTATTACCCGATGGCAGAACAAGTAAGTTCGAGTTACTTGGTAGTACTGTCTGCTCTTTAAAAGCAACTACTCCGCAGACTGGAACTCGGCGCTTTTTATCATACTCAACGGCACCAAGCCGGAGCATTTGGATATGTTGGACGGCGGCATTATACAACGTCTGCTGGAGGAGAAATGGAAAACCTTTGCACAGAATCAGTTTCTCAAGCGTCTGCTTATACTCTTCATACATTTACTGTGCCTTTCCGTCTCCGTCTATTTGCGTCCAGCGCATGAAGGTGAAACGCAAGAGGATGATGAATCGGCTGCTTTAACAGCTAGCAATGCCTTGGCAGCTATCAAGGTGGACATACTGCCCATGCCGGAAGTGGAGAGTGACTACAATGTACAAACTGTGGCACGTTATTTTGCCGAGCTGGCAACTATTGCTGGCGTTCTGAGCTATGTTGTCTTTCAGCAGGGTGACGAGATTAAGAACCAGGGTTTATCCGCGTTTCTCAAGCAATTGGTATGCATTCCTTGTCAGTTGTAGTTCTGGTACATCTTATGTTGACAGTTTACTTATACAGTCCCATGCGCCAGCCAAGGCAATCTTTCTGGTTTCGAACCTTTTGATTTTGGCCTGCATACCATTTCGTCTGATAGGTGATACGGACACGGAGGAGGCTATACTCATATTTGCTGTACCAGGCAGCTGGTTTCTGCTCATGTTCTTTGCTGGGTAAGCCTTAGACGCCGGGAAGCCTAACAAGTGGCCTACATAATTGATTCTCTTTGCAGCGCTATACGTTTAACTGGACCATTTGTGACCATGATCTATTCCATGATAACAGGCGACATGTTCACCTTTGGCATTATCTACTCCATTGTGCTTTGCGGCTTCTCTCAGGCATTCTATTTTCTTTATAAAGGACATCCACAGGTGCAGTCTACCATGTTCAATACCTATACCAGCACTTGGATGGCACTATTTCAAACCACATTGGGCGACTATAATGTAAATATAAGAGCTGCTTACCAACTTAGCTCCATGGGAATTGTATTTAATCTGCTATTTGCAGTATCCTGACCTAAACCAAACCACATATCCGAATTTGTCCAAAACTGTCTTCGTTATATTTATGATATTTGTGCCGATCTTGCTGCTTAACATGTTAATTGCTATGATGGGCAATACCTATGTGACGGTCATTGAACAATCCGAAAAGGAATGGATGAAGCAATGGGCTAAGATTGTGGTCACATTGGAACGCGCAGTACCGTCAGCGGATTGTAAAGGCTATCTGGAGGCATATTCCATACCGCTGGGTCCCTCTGATGATTCGGGTTTTGAAGTACGTGGCGTTATGGTTATTAAAAGCAAAAGCAAGACGCGTGCCAAGCAACGCAAAGGCGCCGTTTCCAACTGGAAGGTAAGTAGCTAATATATGCATATGTTCCTAACCAAAATCAAAAGCTAATGGTTTTGTTTAGCGCGTAGGTCGCGTAACCCTAACCGCATTGAAGAAACGCGGCATGACGGGTGAAGAAATGCGTCGCCTCATGTGGGGCCGTGCCTCCATCTCCAGTCCCGTTAAGGTGACCAAACAGAAGCTTAAAGATCCATACAATTTACATACAGAATCGGACTTCACTAATGCCATGGACATGCTTACTTTTGCCAATAATCCTGCCTCAAGCAGCGGTGTACCCTTACGCACTACAGCCACCAAAGAGGTGCAGCCCATTGTGCCCGATCCGTTCAGGGATTTGATAGTAATGTCCGATCAGCGTCCCGAAACACATGATCCACATTATTTCATGGGCTTGCAGCAGTTGGCTAATGAAGCTTTTGATTTGGTCGAGCAAACGCTTAAGACACAGCCATCGTTAAGCAAAAAACCTGCTGCGTTGGAGACAACTACTGCAGCAGCCTTGCCTAGTACAACGCAACCCTTAGGAGCAGGTGCAGCGCCAGCTGCAGCAGCTTCAGTCGTAGCTATGCCTTTACCCATGCCTTCAAACTTGACGAATCTCTTTCAAGATCCCAAGGATATAGTGGATCCTAAGAAATTGGAGGAATTTATGAAATTGCTTGCCGATGTTGATACCGAGGAGAGCGATAGTGGTGGTCCCATATTGGGCAAACTATCGCTAGCTAGACGCACACATACTGCGCTCTCAAAGGCGGACATAAGGCGGGAGCACAATTTCGAAGATAAAGATAAGCCTATGTCCGCGATTTGGGCACAGCAGTTGCCGGAACTGGATATTGAGCCGGTAAGTTACAGATGCAGCTGATTGTGAGATGTTTTTATGAGGCTTAATTTGCCAGCAGGGCTTTAATTTCGAGGATGCAGTGGCAGAGGAAGTTTTGACCATAGAGCAGGAAGCTGAGGTAGAAACTGAAGATGGCAATGGCGGGCAAGACAGCGAGGATCTGCCCACAGCTGACGAGGTGCATGCTACTATGAAGCAGTTTCATTTGCGCAAGTGTCAGCCGCAACAGGATGATGCTGCAAGGCGTGCCAAAAGTGCACGCGTGCGACGCAGAAATAAGTAAGGACCCTGGGGCAGTCCGTTGAAAATTATTTTATGAATGTTTTTGCAGAGTTTCGCCGGAAGAGAGCGAAGCGGAATTTAGTGAGCAGCGTGGTAAAACAACACGTGGACGTTCCGCCTATCTGCGCAGATCTCCACCGGATCCGTTGGAACCCTGGAGTACACGTGAGCTGCAAGATATAAATAAAATTTTAGCCAAAAAGTAAAAAGTTTAATTAAAAATGAAGAAATATGTTAAGTTATGTTATTGAAGTTTTATGGAAATCGCAAAATTAGGAGGTGTGCCAGCTGCATTAAAATTGCGATAGAGTTCAAATTGCCGACTTAAAAGCTTGAAGATTTTTATAGACACCGCATGGGCAGCACCACCCAAAGCACTTGCAATTGAAGAATTATTTAAAACGCTGACATTAGATTCGCTATAAAGTCCAAGTTGCTAGCTTCGCTTCAGAAAAAGTTGCTAGAAAGGCACCCAAAACACTTGGAAAAAATATGCGCACTTCACTTTGCTAAACATTTATAAACTAATAATTGTATTTTTTACACGTTCTTAAAAATGTACACTTCAGATCTTAGTAATTATTTGATAACCTCTGTAAATATATTCCCGCTGCTGTGCGGGATCAAGCTGTGCAAACCTGCATACTAAATTTTTAGATATGATCGGATCGTATCATATAAATAAGCTTAAAACTAATTTTACTTGTATTTATACACTGTATCCATTAAGTTAAGAGTATTATAGACTTGTGCAATATATGTTACAGGCAAAAGTAGGCGTGGCAGAACATAAGCTTCTTGTATATAAAAAAACAGACAAGCTTGAAAAGCGTTTCAGCCATGTGCGCTACCTTGCTGCATACGGCTATGGGAGACTTTTTGCAGCTTAAACCCATATTATTTATAATTGTCATCTGATTGGGCTTTGGCACAGATATTACGAACGGATGAAAGCTTTGAAATAAATTTCAGAGTTTGCATCCTACTGTAGAAGAAGCAGCAGCAGCAGCAGCCGTATTCCACTTTTTCTATATAATAAATAAACTAAAGCTGGTTTGACTTTTACACAAATAACTTCCACAATCCAATCCAAGTCGCAAGCGTATTAATGCAAATAAAAATTGCTTTGGGCTAAAGTTGTTGCAGCATGTTCAAATATTGGACATTGTTCCGACTCGGTTGTATACTTAAAAAACATATCCTCAGCATGATTTCATCGAAATGTTCGATCGGCTGACAATGTTGAGATGGGTTGTGTCTGTGTTGATGTTTGTGCACTCGATACCGCTGAATTAATAAAAATTGGTGTAGCATTGGTATGGTTATTGTTGGCATTAACATTGGCTTGTTGTTGCTGCTGTTGTTGTTGTTGCTGTTGGGTGGTTATCGCATTTGTGGTTGTAGCAGCAGTTGTGCCACCCAACTGTAGCAGCTGCTGTGCGGTTAGCAGCTGTGTTGGTATAATAACTTGCTGCTGTTGATTGTGTTGAGCTGCGGCCGCCTGTTGTTGTTGCTGCTGCTGCTGCTGTTGTTGCTGTTGCATTTGCAGTCGCAGCAAGTGCAGTTGATTAGCATTGATGGTGATCTAAGGACAAAAACACAAGAAAGTCATAAGTAATATGAAACCCAGCTGTTGTCATGTACTTACCGGCACATTTGTCAATTCGCCAGTTGGCGTCACCACCTGCTGCAGCAGCTGTATCTGTTGTTGTTGTTGTTGCTGCTGCTGCTGTTGTTGCTGCTGTTGCGCCAAATTCTGTAGCAAGGCGGTTTGCTGTGCTGCAGCATTTGTGGGTGCCGGCGTAGCAGTTAGCTGTCCATTGGGACCAGCCGTAAGTATTAATTGTTGCGTGGGCTGTTGTGCTACAATATTCAGGCCAAGACTGTTTTGCAAGTGATTCTGTGCAGGCTGTTGTTGTTGCTGCTGCTGCTGCTGTTGTTGCTGTTGTATCTGCTGTACCAGCTGTTGCGGTTGCTGACCCGGTAATGCAATGAAATACTGCAATTGCTGTGTGCCAGCATGTGTGGCTGCACCTTGTTGTATTATCTGCATTTGCTGCGGCTGATGTTGTTGTGCGGTCAGCTGCTGCAGTTGTTGGCTGGAGCTGGCAGTAAACATTTCAGGAGCTACGGTGGTAAAGCTTAGTACTTCGGAGTTATTTTCCAGCTTGATGGTGCCGGCATTACTTGCTGCAGCAGGTACATTCGTGCCGCTGACATTAGCAGCGTTATTGGAGTTGGAAGTGGCACTGCTTGTTGCGCTGTGGGAAGTAGCCTCTTTTTTGGGTCCAGAGGTTGGCTTGATTTCCTCGCGTGGCACAATGTCAATGAGAAAATCAAATTGGTCATAGTTTGCAATGGCCTGTGCAATATCCGAACGTTGTAGTGTGCGTCGTCGACTCTCCTCGGTGTGCACCCAGGCGCGCATTGTCAACTCTTGTATAAAGTACTCACAAGCTTTGGCGAATAATAAGGGCGCTTCGCCCGCAATCATTTTGGCATTTTCATCCAGCTTCATGATTTTCTTTATACGCGCCAGCGGTAAAACCTGATGCTTAGCATCGACCTGTACTATGCTATTCACTTCACTTAATATATTTGGCCAGAAATTGTCTATAGTGGGTGGCGGTTTACGCGCCACCGCGGCGCGCGTTGACTTTGTGCTCTTCTCTTTTGTATTGGCTGCATTTATGCTGGAAATGGAGGTGACGCTGACAGCAGTGCCAGTTGAAGCATTCGCATTTGTTGTAAGCGTTGCCTGCATAGGCAAGGAGAGATTGCCCGTAAACTGCGGCGCACGACGCTGTGCGCCCAATTTGTTTGCGACTGCTGTGTTGGCACCAATTGTGGTGCTACCATAAAGTTGCGGCATTGATGCGCTATGCTCCACTTTAATGGGTGTCACTGTGATGGTGTTGTCAAAAAGCGTTGTGGCACTGCTGCAAGATAAAGATGCATTAATTATAAAACGCATGCTGCATGTTAATCTTTAGTAGTTGACATACCTATTTGGCGCCTTATTTAGTGTGCCATTATTTGTGGCGTACATAGCCACAGCAATAGCGCTCACGTGACACGGACACGATTTCACTGGCGGCAAATGCCGTAAATAATATAGGAAAACTTTGATTTAATCACTATGATAAACTAGGCGCGTTGCTAAATTGTTTGTTTAGTTTAGCATACAATAAGATTGTGTGTTTATTGCATTAAATGTTTTGGTTTTGCTGCAATCAATGGCCAATCACAGCGTCGATTGTTTGTGCGCCCCTTTTTTGAGGCAAAACGGTGGTAGCTGGTACAACTGTCTGCTTGAACAATGTATACAAAAGTTTTGCCACATTTGTTATAAAACACTTTTTACATGATTTCAATGCAAATTAAATACAATAGTGGCGCTAAATTTATGTATTTGTTGTAAAACCTAGTTAAAAATTAAGCTACCAAGCGAAAAACTATATAAGGGCTGCACTAGTGCTGACACTATCGATAATCCAGGCGATACACTTGTTTTTGTTAGCATATCGGGCAACCAGTGTGTACACAGTTTGTGCAGCTAAAGCGATAACTTTTGTTGTGTATGTTGCATCGCTGCCGGCCTACCAGTTGATAGCATTTGTTGATAAGCAACATAACAATATTTACAAAAGTAAAGTTAATACCGTCTTGTCTAACAGAGGCTACAACTTGAAAGCTGCTTCGTTTAATTAATACAAAAGACATTCGTGTAAGCAAGCCGTAGATAAACCTAAATGTACATCATTGCGTGGCGCTGCTGTAGCAAATCATTATTAAGTTCCTATCATGCGTTTGCTTATTTCAATATTTCTTGTCAGCACAGCTATCAAGACACTCTTAATTAAGGCCTAGTAAGTAAAATGTTATACATTTAACACACTATAATGCTGCCACTACAATTTTATAGTTACTCCACCGATTTCGAGGTGCACCGCAATTGGTTGGCCATAACACATAGTCTGCCTTTGCAACGCTGGTATGTGGACTCTACCAGTGAATGGACACTTGATTATCCCCCATTCTTTGCCTACTTCGAATGGCTACTCTCTCAAGTTGCACAACATGTTGATGCACAGATGTTAGTCGTTACAAATCTTAATTACGCTTCCGAGTTGACAGTCTTGTTCCAGCGCTGCTCCGTCATGTTTGTGGATATAGTCTATGCGCTTGGTGTCTATAGCTGTCTTACAGCATTAGGCAAGCAAAAACAACATGTCTACTACTTTGCTGGAAGCTGCCTGCTATTACTTAATGTGGGACTCATAATGGTGGATCACATACATTTCCAATACAATGGCTTTCTTTTTGGCATCTTGCTGCTAAGCATAAGCGCTCTACTTCGGGAACGTTTCCTGCTCTGCGCCTTTACTTTTGCAGTTCTACTCAACTTTAAGCATATTTTTCTATATATCGCACCTGCCTTTGCCGTTTATCTGTTAAGATTCTATTGCTTGGAGCAGCCCAAAGGCATGCAGAGCATGCTAACAGCCTTTTTTAAAGTCTTATCTGTTGGTCTGACGCCATTTGTGCTCTCATTTGGACCATTCTGGCGTCAAATACCTCAAGTACTAACACGTCTTTTTCCATTCAAACGTGGCCTAACACATGCCTACTGGGCGCCCAATCTGTGGGCACTCTATAATACCGCTGACAAGGTTGCAGCCACGCTATTGCGACGTACAGCTGCAACTACAAGCACTTCGGGACTTGTGCAGGAAATAGAACATGTAGTCTTGCCAAGGATTTCACCAGCTGTAACGTTTGTACTAACGTTTGTTTCCATGCTGCCCATACTTCTAAAACTCTTTCTAAGCGAGTCGAAAGGGTAATAAGTTTGGCGAATGTTCCATAGATATGTTTTAAAAAATAATTTTATAATTTGCAGTAAAGCCAAGCTTGTCTTTCTGCGCGCTGTGGTGCTTTGTGGCTGTTGCTCCTTCATGTTCGGCTGGCATGTACACGAGAAGGCCATTTTGTTGTGCCTCATACCACTTTGGTAAGCAAAGGTATATTAATTTTTTATAATTAAAATTCTAACATATTTCTTTCCTAACAGCTTACTTGCTCTGCTCGATCGCCATGATGCCAAGTATGCATTTTTCCTCAGCGTCGTTGGTTATTTTTCGTTATTCCCGCTTTTATTTGACGTGGACTTGTTACTGCTACGTTATACGCTCTATATTTTCTACATTTCCTTGATGTACATTCTACTCACAGTCATGTACCAAGCCAAACCAAACATCCATGCATTGGAATGGCTTTACATTTTTGGATTTACAGCATTGCCTATATATGAGCATTTAATTAGTCCATTGACTGGCTTGGATAAGAGATTACCATTTATGCCACTACTACAGACTTCACTATATTCCGCGTTAGGTGTAAGCAATTTCTTTGTTAGATATTATATATATGCATTGGATGTATCATGGAAAGATTTATTTAAGAAACGGCCAAGCAAAGTTAAGACCAAATAATTGTGTTAATTCGTTTTGCAGAGTATTATTAATGTGCAATTTAAGGTTTTGAAAAGTTTTGTGTATTTATAGTTAAAATTATAGACGCAACTAATTCAAAAACAAAAAGAAAATGGCAATATAAATATATATTTACTTAACTTTGTTAAGACAAAGCAGATATATATCGTTTATTCGTTATTCAATTAGGACTGCAACTAAGTCCAGTTGAGCTTATAATAAATAATAAGATTATGAACTATTAAATTAGAGAGAGAAAAATATAATATAAGACTATTATGTCTCTAGCACGATGGGTGCATTTTTTTTAAGTTTTACAACTTCTCACATCTGAAGCTGGCTAGCAACTTGGATTGGAAAGTTGTTTAATTTCTTATCAAAATTGGAATTAACTCTTACGAAGACGCAATATAATTAGATTGAGCCTGGCAAATCTGCTGATTGAATCAGGCGGCAGCCAGAGCGGTTGCAAGTCTCCCCGTGATGCTAACTGCATAGCTATCTTAATATGAATGGTTGTGCGCAAGGACTCGAACCCCCCTCGGAAAAGAATATCAATAACAGAGCCTCGAATAAGGTCTCCCACTATATTAACGGCCGACGAATGATGACGAAGATGGCAAGCAAAGCTCATATGGCAAGATAAGTAGAGGAGGACATATCTTTCCTTGTAGTAATCAATGGGCTGTTGAGGTCGGCTGTAAACGAACGATTACGGATTGTAATGGCCGGACAATCAGAAATCGATTGAGCCTGTACACAAACAGTGTTTTGTTTTTTGGGGTGTAAATTGGGATCCTAATATTCGACTGCCGTCATATTCTTGTACTTGTAAACTACTTCTTACAAAATTGCCTTCACTATATGAAAGTAGAACATTCCCCGCGGCGTTATAGACGTGTTTGCATAAATTCTTACTCGGGATCATTGATGCCAAAGCACTTTTAAACAAAGTTGCTTTTGTCTATCCATCCAGAGTTACTCGTAATTTTGGGGCTGCAGTGCTGAAGGGCGTAGGCCCACCTTCGTTCATACAACTCGTAATTTGCGAACTCTAGCGCTGCCATTTTGTGGCTCCCATTATGCTTTGCATGATTCTTTTCGCATCCTATACTCTAACTTTAATTACCTGACCATATGATATGCTTTCTTACAAAATCTCTTGAGGTGCCAAGTCGAGCGTCTTTGAACTATCACGTACTAATAACCGTTTCTCGTTGTTGAAAGTTTCTCGCCAACACAAGATATGAGACGATACATATTTTCTCTGCTCTTAATTAATATTTCCTAATTTTAATATTATTTAATCATGAGGACGATTGAATAATGTTGTATCCTTAAATTATCTTTCTATTATATAAAAAAAATATTTGACGTTTTAGACAATTAAAGATAAAAGGTCTTTTTTCAAAGAACACTGATTGCAAATCATTTATATAAGTCAAGCATTTTTGGTAAAATTAGCTATAATCGTGAAGCGATCGGAGATGGAGTGGAAGTTAGTAAGCGAAGCGGGCATTAAAAAAATACATAAATAAAATTGTATCAAACACTTTAAAAATGTTTATTTCTGCAGCTGTAAAGAATTTTTTTGGGAGACTTAAGTATGACTTCGAAATCTGAAAAAAAGAGGCATATTCTTTGAGCCACTTTGTGTTTTTTATTTTTGCTTGGTAAAGGTTGACTACAATGATGTATTCAAGAGGCTTCAAAAATAGATATGTCCAACAAGTAACATTAAAATTGTAGAGAAGCGTCAACATCGAAACTGCAGTTTTTTGGTAGCGGACTCGCCTTTAAACACCCGAAGTTCGGTATCAAACAGTCACTATTGAAGACACAACTGTAGGTGACTGTTTTCTTCTTAAAGCTATTAATGGAGATATCTCCATGCTTTGGAGCGATGATACCATAGTTAAAGGAAAGAAAAATTATTTTATGTTATGTGTTTTTTTTTCCTAAATAATACCTAACGCGCCTACGGGCTTGTTTCATATGTCAGGTAAGAGTTCCCTGTAATTTGTCTGTACGCGCACTTGCAGGTACTTTAATTTTACGCTGAAGGCGCCTGGCGCAGCCAACACGGCGCCGGCTACAAAATTTAAATGGAATTTTGCCAAGTTGTATGTATGGGCTGTACGATGCATAGAGGCGTTGAACATGTTCCATGTATTGAATTACAAATACAATCTATATAAAGCAATGGTTTATGGTGTATACCATACCTGTTGCTTAGCGAAATTGCATTGTTCTCTGTTAGACTTGGGTTGCAGGTAACAAAAGACGTACGTACTACAATCTAGCACTGCTAGCGGGTGTTCCTGAAAACTCCTTGGAATTTTATGAAGTAAGAGCTAACCTGCAAGAGGCGAAAATTTAACATAGTTCAGTTGGTCTTTGGCAATTGAGCAAACCGTTTATACAATGAATAACAAAGTTGTTGACTGTCAGGAAGACATATCAATGCATAATTCATAGTGAGTAATAGTTTTGTAAAAAATGTTCTTAACTAACATGTGAGATTTATTCGCCAGCAATTGCTTTAAAAAAGGCTCCTACATTGAGCTTTCCACTGGTGTGTTGCGCCGTGTTGAGGATATACGTACTGAGGATTTTATACAGTCTGCTATGCGTAGTACTGAATTCGATATACAGGAAGCAACTGTGGTTAAAATTGATTATTTAGCAACAAAAGATTTCAATATAACTTTTAGCTATGATTCGCAACGTACAAAGGTATGCACATTGAGCGCTGAAATGAATGCATTATAATAATTTATGATTTATCTAGTTGAACATGACGGTATCACCAGCACATCCTTTATTCGTTTATGGTCAGGGTTGGGCTTCTTGTAATCCCAAAGCATCGCTACAATTATACGATCTTAAGTGTCAACAACTGCAGGTCGGTGATATATGCTTATCACTGGTGCAGCGAGAGTACGCCCAGCCAGTTGGCCCAGAATTCGGCAACAATACACCACCAGCGCAGCCTTCTACAAGCTATGAGGCAAACGCTGCAACCAAATTTAATACTATCTGTAGCTCATACAATTTCTATGCAGAAGTTGCCTGTTTTGTATCTGCATATACACAGCAAATATTCGATAAAATAGCGCAGTAAATGTAAAAATTTTTACAATTTTAATGTTGAATATCAATTAATAAATACTACTTTTAAATTTGTTTAACTTTAATAAAAGTTCACAATGACTTTTATGTACAATAGAGTTTTAAATTTTTGCTGTACTTACGAGCGAATTTAAATACAGATTCGATAGCAGTCCAACGATAAGCGATACTACAAATAAATTATCGCTTGCACATCGATATAAGTTATTTTAAGTTGTACACACTTGTATATTTATTTGCCTAAACCAGCTGTATGTAAAATAAAAGGCAAACGCAAAAAAAAAAAAAAATAACAGATCAATTCCACACTGGCCCTTAGTGTTTGCGGCTTAGTGAGTTTGGCTGGTAATATTTAATGGTGTCGCTGGTGCCTGTTGCCTTAATGAACAACGTGAGATTCGTTGTTGGATGCCAGGATGCCTGCAGCAGCTCAAATCTAACTGATACTAACCGCGTGTCGCAGCATCGCCATAATCGCAGCAGCCTTGGCAGCTATGGGGACACCAACGAAACGCTTTGGTACCCAAATCAGCTACATGATGTAGCAACAGAGCAGACACATCAGTTCAGTCGCGAAGCATACAAACGTAACAACAGTAAGTGAACGCTTCACAGATCTCATATATCTGCTAACGCTTCGTCTTTCGATTAAGTGTCATTTGAGCGCCAACCACACAAAACGGCAGCAATGCCGGTGTTTAATGCAATCAAGGATGATCTACGCATTACGCAAATAATACGTCGCCTGCAAAAAGAAACCAATTTAAATATGGCACTGGAACTTTGCAATAAACTAGAAATGGCTGTGCGCACACCTAGTAATTTGGGTTACTTAATGCGTTCATTTGAATTTATTTTGGATAGCATACTAGGGTTGTTGCGTCAATGCGCACCAAAGGTTCAAAACGAATGCGGCAGAATTTTAGGCCTTATTGGCTTTTTAAATCACATGTCTTTTCCAATCTATGAAGAATTTATTACGCACAACTATAGAACCCATGAAAGACTACAGAAATATTTTATGTTCGCCTTAAAAACCACTTTAAGGTAAGTGTCATTGAAGCACATTATTATGTTGATTATTTAGTTATTGCGCCTTTTAGCTGTGACACCAATGGTGAACTTACTAAGCACTGTGACAAACTCATATTCATTTTAAAGGATTTTCTGGAGAATGCAGTCAATACTGATACCTTTATGGCCATAAGTGACACTGTCGTACAGTTTTCACACAACTATAGATTAGCCTTTGAGCGTCATTTTACGGATGTTGTTGATATTATAATTGGCTGGCAATTGGAGGCCAAACAACCTAAAGAGCTGAAAACTCATTGCGGCCAAGTTTTGGAAAAATTAACGCCTTACTTTAACAATCAAATGGACTTTACTTATGGTCTGCTAACACAATTCATTGAAGATATTACAGCACTCGACGTGCCCACACCAGGTAGTGATGCTGATACACGCAATAATGACTCGGCGGAGCGTATCGGCGCTTTTGTGAACTCCTTCAACTCGCTGCTGAAGTGTCTAGCGCGCATACAGTTCTTTGTAGGAATTCCAGCCTGTGAGAGCATTGTTTTAATGGCTCTCAATCATTTGACTGAAATATTGCCGCATGTGCTAAACGCCTGGCCACATGACTGCAGTACGGCTGTTGTTTGCATAAATGAGCTAATCTGTATTTGTCTGGTAAATGGCTTCCAACAGCTTGAGGTAGCCACTCTAGCAAATATTATCGAGCTAGAGTTTGAACATTTGCAATATTTTGACGAAGCGCAAAAACTTAGCGCACTATATCTGTTACTCTGCGTTGTACGCAATCTACGTACGCGTCTTCCTGCGACATTGGTAAAGATAGTTTTTTATACTGAGGAGCTAGGGCAAAGTGAGCTACATAAATATTTACATGGCATAAAGCTAAACAAGTCATGCAAGCAACACAAGATATTACTACGCACATATCAGGAGACGCTGCTTATTAAAAATGTACCAATATTGCAGCAAGCCTATAAATATCTGATGCATGACATTGACAGCTGCGTAGAGCGTCTGTGTAAAATTCAAGGCCTACAATTGGTTTCACAGACCACCAGCGATGCAGGTGTGCTACTATTATTCAATTTGACAGCTTTAGCTTGTTTGGCCAGACAAACATCGTCTATTATTGGCATGTATGCCTGCAATCCTTCGATACTAGAACTTTTAGTCAACAATTGTCGTGCTGCAGATCTTAAACTCTGGTCAAAACACAACGAAACACACAATGCCATATTGAATTTACTTATGATGCATTGTCAAAAGAATCGCAACTTTCGTAACACTTCCAACATGCTGCGCGAGGTGCGTGATGCCATCACAGAGCACACTTCACCAACCGCTAATAGTTTTAGCACAATTCTAAAATTTCTAGCTTCTAGCCTTGAACAGGCATCAATGCTTGCGAAACCAAATCTTAAAATGCTTTTACAGTGGACAGAATCTTTGATTAGGGACTGCAAAGAGCATGCCAGCACATTAATAAAACAACAGAGCTTCCATAGTATTTGCTGCAGTGTTGGTGGCCTAACAGCAAAATATGCCCCTCAAGAAAGCGCCAACTGCATTTTGGCCATACTCAGCTATGGCCATAACGTAATGGATAATGCGCTTTATAATTTGTTTAAAGAAACCGCCATGCAGCAGTTACAAACCTTATGCAACACAGCGCATGCGTCCTATGCCCAAATCTATGCGCAGCTGCCATTGGATATTGCATTGCAACAAGGGATACGTAGCAAACGCCAGAACATGCGTAGCCACTATCGCTTTGTGCATATATATCGCGCTTTGAACTCCTGCAGCGCTGTAAAAGATAGTGTCTTCGGTGACTTCTTTAAAGGACTGGAAATAACAAATGATTGCTATTTTGCAAAATCATTGGGAGATTTTTTTGCACGCAGCTATATGGAGAATGGCCAGCTAGAGAGTAAAACTGATAAAATATTTATGAGCATTAGAGAGTGTTATCGTGTGGCTGCTGCTTGGCTGCAGTTTGAGGCGGCACGTTATTGTTTGAATCAGAAGCTGCGCACAACACTCGGCAAACCGCAAGAAACCTTTTTGGCCATTGAAGCCATCATTATGAAGTATGCACGCCTATTGAGCGGTTGTGCCAAAGATGTCGATCGTAGTTCCTTGGATTTGATGACCCTGAAAGAGCTTTTCAATACTCAATTAAATATGCACATGTTGCTGGGCTTTTTGGATGTGCTAGAGAAGCTAATTTACAATGCTGCCGATGGAAGTGCCTTTGCCTTGCATGCACCTGAAAAAAACGTAGCCGCATTCTTTCGCCTCAACAATCCAACATGTCAGTCTTGGTTTAGTCGTATACGTATTGGTGTTATTATCATAGCCATGCATAGTATGCATCCCGAGTTGGTCATACAATATGCGCAGGTGAGTTACAGTGTATTGACTTTAGGCAAAGAAAAATAATACTATTTTGTGTACATTTGCAGGAACTACTTCAAGCAGCCAAGGTACAGGAAAGTATGTACAGTCAGGCCATTGTTTACATGGCTTGGGCGTTAATTTGCTGCAAGGAGCCCGATTCGCTGAAAGGTCTCTATATCTGGGCTAGATCTAAAGCTGAAAAATCATATCAATGGATACAACACGCTGCCGATCAAGCCGCGGGCCGCTATGAAATTGCTTTAGCTGGCTATAGAAATGTTTTGGTTGAAGATGAGCTGGACATACACACGCGTCATTTTGTTATTGCTCAGCTTTTGGAATGTCTACAGGCCACTGGACAATGGTACAAGCTGCTGGAGTTGAAAAACAACATTGTCAAAATGGAAGATAATATACTCAATCCATTTTTGCAGAAGCGTAATACAGATATAAGTGCTTTTGAAAAAATATTGGCCAAGTATGAACGTGCGACAGAGGAATCAGAGGAGCTACAAGCTGCATTACAGAATCTTAGCATTTGGCCCAGCAATTTGTCGGAGAACCAGACAGACAGTAATGGTACAACAGCAGCGAAATTTCTGCATGCCAGTTTCTCGCCCATTTACCTAAAGGAAAGGCTGGAGACCATTGTGCTAATCAATGCCAATGCTAGCAATGGCTTTGAGTTAAACGAGGATGTACAAGAGCTGCTAGACGCAAACTGGCGCGAGCATTTGCTCAATACAAGCGTTGATAACAAACTTTGGCTGGACTTGACGCTGCTCAAACACATTGTCTTCAAATTACGTGCGAATCAATGCGAACAACTGGACTTGTCTTTGTTACCCTTATCCAATTGCCGTTCTTGTGACAATAAGCGCGTGCCGCACACAATATCCAGTGCAGTGCTGGTCAAGTGTCTGGCCTGGAGCAAATTACTACAGCGTTGCTCGGGTAATAAAAAAAATATCAATTTGGGGTCACTTTATCTGAATATTGCGGCCAGTGCGCGTGAAGAGGGCAATCAGCAAAGCTGTTATAATATGCTGGAGCAGTATTTTGCGCATACCCAAGGCGATGCCAATTTGTTGCATATTTCTGCACAGCTAGTGAATCATACAAGTGAGCTGGACATTGGCAACGAGGAGTTGCTGCGTGGCTACAGCGAGATAGCTAAATGCTTTCACATGCAGGAAAAATCCAATGAACTTAATTCGATTAACGTTTCTGCTGCACTTTGTTTGGCTATACATAAACGTGTGTCTGTAGATTCAACGCCCATTTATCCGTCTATCAATTCGGATATGCTGCTTACCTTGGCGGATTGGATATCTGTACGTAGTTGTAATGGCATAACTATTAATATGTCACCCACGCTGCAACAATTGTTGGATCAACTACCCGAATGTGCTAGCCACAAATCTATGCAAATTCCCTATGGTGATCGTGTTGTAGCACGTCTTATCAATGCCAGTCTGCTGCAGCGTCCCGATTCGGAGGAGGCGCTTATAGCTTATGGCAATTGGTGCTATCGTTGGGGCAAAAAAATTGTTGACAACGGCTGCATGCTAACGCAAACGGATTTGACACAGCTTAGTCAGGCCATTGGCAGCCATACAATGTTGGATAGTGAAACGTTAAGTCAACTGGTGAATGCTTTAAATGCGCAACAATTGGATAATTCATTGCTGGAACAAGAGTTGGAGCATCCCAACGAGTCCATGTGTTCGAATGAGAAAAGTAAGGAAGCCACCAAAATGGCCTTGCGTAAATTGCCACTGTTGGCGTATAAACCAGATGAGGTTATCGAGCGTATTATAGAGATTTGGTGCGCCGCCAATGCGCATACTTATGACTACTACAAAGACGCAGCACGCGCCTATTTTCGTTATCTCAGCATTAAGGCCAGCAGCAATGATGATCCAAAGCAGCGTTTTTGTGTAGACGATAGCAATATGGTGACCACTACGCTGCGTCTGTTGCGTTTAATTGTCAAGCATGCTACAGGTTTGCAAGATGTACTAGAGCAGGGACTTAAAAATACGCCAGTTGAGCCTTGGATTGTCATAATACCACAGCTTTTCAGTCGTCTCAATCATCATGAGCTTTATGTGCGCAAAAGCGTCAGTGCCTTATTATGCCGTCTGGCCGAAAGTCGTCCACAGCTGGTAATTTTTCCCACTGTCGTGGGCGCCAATCGTGAGCTGCAAGCACAGCCTAGTGTATCAACAAGTACCGCCAATGTGGATTCACCGGTGCGCCTTACCAGCTGTTTTGCCTATTT
Source organism: Chymomyza procnemis (assembly GCA_035046065.1). Classification (NCBI taxonomy): domain Eukaryota; kingdom Metazoa; phylum Arthropoda; class Insecta; order Diptera; family Drosophilidae; genus Chymomyza; species Chymomyza procnemis. The sequence goes on from JAWNOJ010000021.1 coordinate 26,605,209, forward strand.
ACTTGACGCCTTAACAAAACAGGCACCGGAGACAGTGCTACATGTGCAGCTGCTGGTTAAAGAGCTACGTCGTGTTTGTCTGCTTTGGGATGAGTATTGGATACACTCGTTGGCGCAAATTTACAATACTTATGCGGGACGCATCAATGCCTTTGCTACAGAATTTAAACCGGATGATCATGAAGGCAAGCAAAATAAGTTCAATAGTATCAGACCACAGATACTGAGCGATTTGGAGGCAGTGATTGCATTTACTGCGCGTATGCCCGAAACAAGCTATGAACGCACCTTTAAAAAGCGTTTTGGTACGGCCATCAAGCAAACGCTGGACATACTGCGTACACGCAAATATCCCGAGGCTTGGATTAAACTCAATCAGCTGTATCATATTTTTCAGAATAACATGATACGTGGCAACAATTTTACGCTGAAAATGCAAACCATAAGTCCGGTGCTAACCAAACTGGCTAAAACGCGCATTTCTATGCCTGGCATTGAGCTGCACGAACAGGATCCCGTGTATATACACAGCGTAGAGGATATGGTTTCCATACTGCTTACCAAGACTAAGCCTAAGAAAGTTGCCTTTATTGGCAGCAATGGTCAAAAGTATACATATCTCTTTAAAGGCCTTGAAGATTTACATTTAGATGAGCGTATTATGCAATTTTTATCCATATCGAACTCAATAATGGCATGTAAGAACGATACGCCCACTACGAAAATTTGCTTTAAGGCGCATCATTATTCCGTAATACCGCTGGGCCCGCAATCGGGTCTTATCAAATGGGTAGATGGTGTAACGCCGCTGTTTGCACTCTATAAGAAGTGGCAGCAACGCGATGCCTTGGCCAAGAAACAGCGTACACTGCCAGCACCACCAAAACGCCTTTCCGATTTATTTTATAACAAACTATCTCCACTGCTGGCCAAGTATAATCTTAAAGTCAGCGATCCCAGACGTCTTTGGCCAATAAGCGTGCTGCGTCAAGTGTTTCAAGAGCTCTCGCAGGAAACGCCAAAGGATTTGCTATCGCGTGAATTGTGGTGTCAGGCCAGCAATGCATTCGAGTGGCGTCAGTCCGTGCGTCGCTATACCATGTGCATGTCTGTCATGTCCGTAATTGGTTATGTTATTGGACTGGGCGACAGGCATTTGGATAATGTCTTAATAAATCTGAGCAGTGGTGATCTAGTGCATATTGATTACAATGTTTGCTTTGAGAAGGGACGTACACTGCGCATACCAGAGAAGGTGCCATTCCGGCTGACGCAGAACATGGTGCAGGCATTGGGACTTACTGGCATTGAGGTGAGTTCAAATGTTAAGGTTTTTTTTTATTTTATGCGTCTCCTAAGCTTAATATTATGACATAGTATATAGCTCTAAGCTAATCACTTTATGGTACTACTGCTCTGTAGCATTGAGTGAATTTTTTGTGCTGTTGCTGCCACCTCGTGCGTCGCTGCATCAGCACACTCCATGCTCTTAGCGCCACAGCTGCTCTGTATTAGGGAGAGTGGTGAGAGCGCTACGGCATCCAAACCAGGCTTTGTATAGCGTCGTTCGTTTAGTTCTGCAGAATCGGTGCGAAAACAGGCTTGTGTCTTACAGCACAGCGTTTGGGCAAAGGCTTGACGAAAATTATTATTCTTCCATGAATAGATGATGGGATTCAGCGCCGAGTTGGTCATAGCCAGCGAAAAGACCACCTTGTAAATGGTTGAGTTGCTGCGGCAAATTTGAAAGAGCTGCGCAATGGCTACACAGAAATAGGGTAGCCAGCATATGGAAAAGCTGCCCATGATAAACACGACAATCTGTAAATTAGTTTAGCTTGAAGTAAATAACACAAAATTTGTGTCTATTAGTTGTGCTCACCTGTACGGACTTCCAATCGGGATGTAGACTAACATTGGCATGCGTGTCGAAGACTACAGATTGACGCAGTCGCTTGGCCTGTTTGGAAGCCTCGCGCATAATGCGCCAATAGACCATGAGCATGCATATCCAAATGACAATGAATGCCGGTGTTATGAGGCCAGCAATATACCAAGGCGATAGCACCTCATCGAATTCGCATTCTTTGGCATTTTTATAGTTGTTCCAAAAAATGGGTATTAAAGCCACAAAGGCGCCCAGGCACCAGTTGGATGTGATTATGACATAGGCCACACGACGTGTCATAAAGCTGGCAAGGATAAAAAAAAAGAAAGCAAATTCAGAAAAATAGATTTTGAAGCATGGATGTTTATATTTTTTGATATCTTCAGTCTAGAGTCTGTGAGAGCTATGGAGAAGGGTTTAGTTGTTGGAAGTTCTTTTCCTATGTATACCCAAGCAATATTTTTATAATTTAATGCTTGAGGTTCTGACTATTTAGAGGCAGACGATTTTTTTTCTATGGACAAGCCTGATCTTAAAAAAAATCTCCTATTCCTATTTATCTTTGTTGCTATGTTGGCACATGTATTTTCCAGCGCTGCTGTCCTTCGATAGCGTATTCGCCTTTAAAGCCGAAGCTCTTCCAGCAGCAGTGCTAGTTCAAATGAAAGCAAATGCTTAGCACTGGCAAATTTTGTTAAAAAAAAAATCTTCGCTTGGATTTGGCTACAAAATGTAGGTTGCTATTCCCTGGGAGCCGCTAGTTATAGAGATAACATTTATTCATTAAATTCAGCCCTCTTAGTTTAAAAAATCTAAATCTACCGTAGACTTCAATAATTATTAGATTTTACGCAGCAAGTTTGTTCGTCTTAAAAAGAAACATGTTGCAAAAATGAACACTTCCCTTATTGCCTAAACTTTTGCAGTGATTTTAAACAACGAATAAATTTAATTTACAATTTATCTCAAACTTTTGCGAATAACGTGAAAAATTTGCGAATAAATGAAAATCTGTACGTTGAATTATGTCTTGACAGCGGTCTCGAGTTCAACAGTTCTATCCTTTCCATTTCTGCTGCACTTAATACTTAAATCGAGTAGTAGCGTGCTCCTCTCTAAAATCCAAGCTCAGTGGTGCGATTCCACTGCATTTGCCTAGCACTGGCAGAGCTAGCAAATCGACAATAAGTAATTAAGTAAATCTCTATTAATTTAAGACATCGCAATTCGCATTCGGTCGTTTCAGAGTATGAACCAAAGTCAGATTTAGAATGATTCAACTGGGAAACTCTGTCATTAAATATCAAAAAGTTATCGTCTGGAAGTTTTATATATTTTTTGGCATAAGGCGCATATTTTCTTCATTTTTTTTTGGTTTCTGATATCTCAAATAGTTATTCAAATTGTTCTCAGCTTTCTCTGAGGGAATAAATGATTTTTTTTTTGTTTTTCTTCATATTTATAAATTTGTTTTAAACAAATATTACAAATTTTATTTCCGTTTCTTAACGATAACGTCAAATTTTTTACCAAAATCAAAGTATGTACCATTTTTATGCTGTTTGAATTGTTTGGTACAGCGAAACCTGACCAATGCGTAAACATTAAATTGTTTAAAAATACAGATTTTAATAGATTTATCTATAAGTGAATGTTTACGAAGTAGTATCGGAAATTGGTATTCATTAAAATTTATTTCAATTTAATTAGATGTACGTGAAAGAATTTCAATTTTTTTGCCCCCATTATGATGCAGTAAAGTTTACTACAAATAAAGGGTGATTTTTTTTGGTAGATTGTAAAAATAAAACGCATTGAGCAATGCACAAGCATTGGGAATGCACATAATTGCTTGCATAAGGCGTAGCAGCAGCTGTAGCTATTTTTAAGCAATTTAGAAAATATTTTTAAACTTATTTTGCAAAAATTATTTCATTTAAAATTCGTGTTTTTTTTTAACGAATTCTGTTACTCCAAGCGAAGTTTACGTATTTATTTTTTAATGAATTTTATTTATTTGTATTTAATTTATTATTTATTTAATTTATAATTCATGTATCCAATTAATGTATTATTATAAAATCATTTTTATTTTGCATTTTGTAAAAATTCTCTGACTTGCATTCTAACGCACCGCAGATTTCGGCTTATTTTTTAAGAGGTTCCTCTTAGGTACTGTCACTTTAGTTGCCATTAATTTGAAAGATTTGCCAAACCGATAACTGCTAATACCTTCCGAAATAGTTTTTTTTTAAATCTTAATTCTATTGCACATATATGTGTTAAATAAATAAAAATTGTATTTCTTAAGATTGGCCCGCGTAATATACTGAGTGTCGATCTAATCTGAATCTAAACTTGAAGATTTTTTATTCCAACTTCTGAATTAAAGGCGATTACGCTACCAATACGCTTTCGAGGTGCACACATATTGTTCTAAATCTTACTGCTCAAAAAAGTGCAGTGACGCTCATTTTACCCAATTATTGGAGTGCAGCATACTTTCGCTCTAAGATTTGGTTTCTTGATATTACTGAGTAGCAATATTTTTTGATATTCTTAGATGATAAAAACATGCGTTGCTTCAGTAATATTTTTAATCATTTTACTATCTGACTTATTCCAAGTTAGTTAGGATCAAATGCTAAATTTTGAATTTGTTGCGCTAAATCGGTGTAGAACGTCAAAGTTGAACCATTACGTTAAGGGTCTCTGATCTTTGAGATTATGTAACGAATAATGTTGATTTTTCCTACTCTTGCGGATGTGTTAAAGATGCAAAATATTTAGCATTAAAAATGGCTAAAACTTGTTAATTCGGGGATAAAAAAGTTACGCAATGATGAATCTGGAAAGACAGACAGGCCAGGGGTACAATAGACCGACCCATGTGGGTCATAGTGCTGAAGGGCGTAGGCCCACAATCGTTCATACATTAAATATTACAAGGCAACTTGTAGCTGGACAAACTTTATCTCAAAAGCCTAACTTGATGCGTCTACATTTTGAGCACTATGTTTCTAAATCCAAAAACTAAACCAAAAAAAATTTAAAATGATAAAATTTTAATTTAAAAACTGGGAAGATGTGAAAATAAACAAAACAAAACAACAAAAGCTGTTGCTACAGTTTATAGCTCATGCGAAAAGCGGTGTCTTTAATTAAAAAGATTCGCTTGTACAGATGATCTATTGGCCAGCTATGCTGTGAAAATAACTTGCCTTTTAATAATTAAAAGAAATGCGTAATAATTTAAGTTAAAAACTGGAAAGTCGCTAAGCTAAATTAGCTAATAATTTAAATTAACGAAAATTTCATTGAAAAACTGGAAAGTCGTGAAGCTGAATTAGTTACTAATATTGAAAAAAAAAATGATTTCAAATAACAAAAATTTCATTAATGAAGAAAAAATAATAACAAGCAAAATAAAAGTGGTAAAATCTATCTGCGAAAATATGAAAAATTCGTACTTCTTGAAACCTCCTCATAGCTAATGAGAATCTCGATATCTTAAATATTGAACTATTGTAACTTTACACAAAACTCAAACTGAGGCCTCGCAGCAAATCACCCTTTATTTGTGCTTTCGATTATCATAAACTCACCGTCTATAGTGCAGTGCATACATAACGGCTATATATCTGTCCACGGCAATGGATATCAGTGTTAATATGGAGACGCAACAGGCGCAGATAAAGAGAAAGAAGCGTAGCAAACAATAACCCCGCAGCTTGCCCAAATCCGAACCCAAATAGAAGGCAACATGATATGGCAACGCAATGCCGACTAGAAAATCCGAAATGGCCAATGATAATATGAACAAGTTGGATATAACCGAGCGCAGATTGCGACATGTGCGTACGGCCACAATGGTCAGTATATTGCCACCAATTATAAAGATAAACAGCACCGCATTGATGATGGCCCAAAACAAGAGACCCGAGCCAAAAGCCGGTGTCTCCTCCATGCCTGCCGTATCATTATTCAGCGGCGGTACATGCAAATACTTGGAATCATTACTCCAGACTTGCAGCAATTGCAAATCCTTGGTCAACATTGTGTTAACATGAACTCATCACACACACGCGTAGCCACAAACGGCTGAGGAGCGCCTTGGTTTGGTTTATAGCGCGCCGCCAAGAGATAGCCAAGGTCATGCCGCGTATTACGTTTAGTGTGGCTATGAGCACAGCAAGCGGCCAGCAAGAAATCGAAACACAAAAAACAAATAATAATAATAATAATATAATAATAAAAATAAAATACTACAATTTAATTTGCTCTTCAAAACGAACAACTAGCGGTTTAACGAAGCGCACGCGACGCCGGCAAGAAACAATCTGGTGCGGCAGCAAATCGTTGGACTAACTTGGGGGCAAGGACTTTGGCGCTGGCCAATTCATGTTGGTTTCAAAAAAAAAAAAAAATGCTGGTGCTGCGGTTTTGGGGCCATTTTTCGCACACTAGGCAGAGAGTGGGGCTTGATTGGGGTGCAGGCGTCGTGGGCGTGGGCGTAGTTTGTTTACATTTTGTTGGTACGCTGCGTTATCTGGAAATCAGCTAGTCCCATGGTATTATCATGACAACGCAGCTATAATCCGCTGCCTGATAACTGATAACAATTGGTTCTATTTGCGAGCGTGAGAACTGCTCAACGTTGGTTGATAAGCGTGCCAATTGTAATGTGGGGGGGCCGTCATACATTGTTTTGTTTTTTGTTTGTTGTTTTTTTGGGTCCAATAATTGTAACCGCTGCGAAATGGTTTGGTAGGGGATCCACTGATTGATTGATCACACTGACCTAGTCTTACAAGCCCAAAATCTGTTTAATGGAATTTTAATGGTATCGCAGTTGAGTGGATTAATCTTTCGAAGTAGCAGAGGGGACTGTGTGGTAGAACCACTGCTAGATTTAGACTGAGACAACGTAAAGGTGTTTTAAGAGGCACAACTATGGCACGCTGTTTGCGGTTTTCATATCCAACTTACCAGAGCTTACCTCTAAAACTTAATGTCTTTGGTGCGAATGCGCGTAGCAGCACTGTTGCATTTGCCTAGCACTCGCATGACTAGCAAAAAGACGCAATTTTCTTAAGTAAATCTCTATTAATTCAGCCAAGGATTCGCCTATAAACTGTAGTTCTCTGTTCTCTTCGCACAGGCTTACAAGCTTCGCTTTTGATAGTATAGTCACGGGTATCAAAATTAATTGCGGGTTTTGAAAAATAAGCTCTATGCGAAAAAATCAGCAAAGTTGAACCAACTTACCTGCAGCAAAAATCATCCGCTAACTATCTGGTTTTTAAAAAGTCTAATAGTTGTTGGTCTCTTCTGAAAATCTGTAAGGTTGAACCAACTTTCTTTAAGCAAAAATCATCTTCTTTTAAAAAGTAGATGTTGGTCTGTTAGTTCTGAGCTAGTGCATTGTTTCCACTGACAACATCTGTCCTGGTTTTAGCTGGAATAACTTTTACCTTTTAATAAGAAATCGATTGCAAAATCATTATACGTAAGAGCAAAGAAGCTATCGATAAAAATCGTTAGAGAGATGATATTGGCAATTGATATCGATCAAAATGATACTGTTTGTTTAACAAGATCTCACTTTCACAAACTCTGCCCATTTAATTAACATTTTCGCTATTCCGAAGACAAGTCTTAAAAAAAATGACTTGTTTCATAACTTTTGAATGATATTGGCGCTATCATTGCCGCAGGCAACGTACTGTGCCCAAAATTGTACACGTTCTACACAGCTGATCCAGCAATCATCGCAGACGACTACCTAACCGCCAACTCTGCCGCCTACACTGCCTTTCCTGCAACCGGCTGACGCCTCTGCTTTCATACAGAGACAGCTGGATGGCAGTGAACCTTAGCTACGAGAGGCAACATGACTGTAAGTGCGAATAAATCCGCGCAGTCCACTTCAGCACCCTCAACGTAATACCCACTCCCATTGAACCCTCATCCAAATACCTGAGCATGAAGCTCAATAAGGCGACTACACTGGCGTATCCATATGCTGCGTCGAAGAAAGCAAGCCAAAGAGAGTTTAGAGCAATGCCAATACCAATCTCAAAACCAGAATGCAGCTGCCTGCTAGTTTCCAAAATGATTATAAAACCATTACGGATTTAAGGAATCAAGCTGTGTTTCTTTTTTCATTTTTTCAAACCTTTTCAAGCCTTTGCTTTCCGCTTGGTTTGTCCCTTTTTTGACTTCACCAACTTGCGACTATAAAAAAAACGCCTTTTTTTAATTGTTAGCCAAAGTTGTGTAATAATACAATGAAAATAGCTTTTAAAATATAAAATAATTGCTCGTTGGAAAGAGAAGCGACCATTGAAAAAGTCTAAAACCATAAGGTTGACCTTTGCCTGTCTAGGAGTTTCTCGACAGCTTATTTCTCTTCAGATCTATACGTTCTACAAAACAACTTCAAACGTGAAAATTGTAACAAATAAAACTATAAAAAATACAACAGTTGATGGATCCTATTACAAAGTGTTTTAAAAATAAGTTCAATAAAGAATGGCTGTACAGATTAGTTCGATTCGTTTTAAAAATATAGCTTCTGCTGCAAGTTATGGCTGGTATTGGAAGTGAACTTTTATTTCATTGGAAAACAATAATTATTGTGCGTCTGCTATGATCACAAAATTGAATCGTCATTTGAAAGCAGTTTTAAATTTCATTTTTGTGGGCACCACCGAGTGATGTCGGAGTGCGATTTTTTACTACGGAACTGCTGCTTATATAAAATACAAAAAAGTCGTTTTTGCCTCATATCACAACTGCAGACGAATAGTGAATATGCTAAGGTAATCCCAAGAAATAATACTCTTATGAGCCTAACAAACTCGATTGATTATTGTTCGCGAAAGATTCTGCTGAATTTACTCCGAAAAATAAGTCTTAGTCGTTCCGACGCTTCAAAAAGACAAAGTACATTACAGTTGACGCGAAAGATTTTGTAGATGAGCAATTGAAGGGATCAAGATGCTTATCAAACGCAACCATAACTTGCCAAATCGTTCAGATTGTAGCTGCATACAATTTACGGATTTATTCAAAAGTCGAGGAATGTGGCTACCGTACAGGTTGACGGCCCAGAGATGTCGAAAGTAGCTTTTTCACTACGGAACTGCTACTTGGCAGACATAAAAGAAAGGGATTATAGCAATGGCTCATGATTGGAGATAAAATATGCAGTTTTTACTACAATAACCCCAAGAAGAAAAGATGCTATGCTTATACTGTTGAAACCATTTGAACTACATCGACGATAAAGCCTAACTTACAGAAACAATGATTATGTTTTGCATAAGATGAGCTTGGCGGGTTTGGCTACTATGATCTGCCAGATGAAATCATTTATGAGAAGAGATACCACATAAAACTAATGCATTTGAACCATATGTTGCATGAAAAACAGCCACAAATAGCTGAAAGGCATGACAAGAAGGGTTGCAAGATTTTAAAAATGGTTGGGTCATGGGCCATGTGCTGTATTCTATATACGTTGCTCCTTCGACTTGTAAGTTTTTTCGACGGATGCAAATGGAGTTTGAGTATTTTGAAAATAAACAGAAATAGCTCAAGGATTGTATGGCGACCAGTGAGGAATCATTTTGTGCTTTCAGTATTAAAGAATTACCAGAGAGTTGGAGATATTATGTATTTATTGTTTGGCAAACAAAGCAAGCGAGGGGCTGGCCCCCAAGCAAAATCGTTCAGCGTTTCAATTTAGGCTGCATTGCGAAAAAGTGTTTATAAATATACTTCATAATTCCTAATAACATGGATATCAAATGTATTACAATACTTTCTGTGTGGGATTAATTTTGAAAGAAAAAAAGAAAAAAAAACCCGGATTGTTGATGCTTTTGCCTGTATCATGTGCGCGTATCTATGTCAATGCATGGCAGTCGCCGATAAAGCCATAGATAATCCACTAAATAAACTGAGTCATTTTCATAAACAATTTATTTTATTATAGCTATGTGCATATTTATATTTATTTAGCAACTAATCACAGTGAATAAAAGATTTCGTACGTATATGCGCGCACAGACAGGGTATCTCTATCGTATATTTGATACAACATGTACCCCTAAGCTGATAAGAGACTTTTCAAATTTTATGCACAATTAAATGGTAAAAAACCAAAACACAAAAAAACAAAAAAAAGTTGCTCATGTCCGTTGCAAAATGCTCTACAACCAAGTGTCATATATCTTCAAATCTAGAATGGTCTCGTATCATAAAAAAGCGCAAAGCTTGCATAGAAATCTATCCATACGCGAGTATCTCGCTCAATGGAAAGTATTTTCTTTTTTGTTTTGTTTTTTTTTTTTTTTTGTTTTATATTTTTTACGATTATGTTTATGATATACAAGATTTGTACATATGTACATTATTTATTTCTTTATTGTCATTTATGTACTTTGATATATGATGTGTAATATGCCATAAACATATATAGCATATATTTTATTTTATTTGTTAATTGTTTTTTTTTTCTTTTTTTTCAGGGCGCCTTTCGTCTGGGCTGTGAATATGTGCTGAAGGTTATGCGCAAGGAGCGTGAAACTTTGCTCACATTACTGGAGGCATTTGTCTATGATCCGCTTGTGGACTGGACTGTCAATGATGAGGCGAATATGTTGCGTCGCAACCTGAATGCCAAGCCACCAAATGAGTTGAGTAAAGCACAGAAGAAAGATAAATCGAAGAATAAAGTGCAGGATTGGGATGTCAAGCGTCAGCAGTTTTTCGGTAAATTGGATCAAATGCAAAAGTTTTGGACAAAATATAAGTAAGTACTTATGGTAATTCAATGGGCTGCTACCGGTGCTACCTGGTCAAGCTCTGTTTTGTATCTACTAAGATTTCGACTAAAAATTCCGAACCGCCTATTGCATTTGTCGAAAATGCCAGAAGACGGCAAGAGCAAAAGCCAATCGACTGGTGGAGTAGGGCCTGCCACATTAGTTATTCCCTACCAGCGTTGTCATGTGGTACAAACACCTCGTCAAGCATGTTAGCCATGTCTGGCCACGTTGACGCAATTCATGGTTCAAACGCATTAGTTGTAGTCGATAACGCTTCCTGATTTTAGCTTATCGTAGACCACACTCGCCTAACATTACCATATGCAAGACATAATCTTTGTACTGTGGATGTTTTGCCTTAACGTCGATGTAGACAATGATGAAGTGGGCTCACCAGGCCACACCCGCCTAGCTTTGCCATATGCAAGACATTATCTTTGTACAGTGAATGTTTTACCTTAACATCGACGATGATGAAAAGGGTTCACCAGGCTAAGCATTATACTTTTCCTTCCCAAACACCCCATACTTTCATGTGCGTCAAGAAGCAGTTCTGAGCTGAAACATCGTCCTTCAACATCTCTGGCCTCTACGTACTCAAATTCTTTACTTTTGAATAATTTCCCAATTGTTCTAACCGAACGAAAGTTGTTTGCAAGTTTAATACCAAAGATTCTGCGTGCTCTGTTTTGTGTTCGGCATGAATCGTCATACAGTAAACTCTCTAATTTATCTTGAAATTTGTTGGGTTGTTTTTTATTTTCGACCACTCTACGCATGATGGCGAAATTTTCACAATTGCTACAATTTTTACCATGGAAACACACTTCCGGTCAATTTTGAAGTAACAAAAACAATGATCTTCTTAAAAACAGATTTTAAAGCTTTTCAGTGAAATCGGTAAATCCCTTCCCATATTGATCAGAACAAAAATAGCTTAATAATCAGTTCGAATCTCTTACTATTATATTCCAGACTTAAGTTACTTGAGCAAAATACAATTATTAAAGTTAGAGCAGAATATTTCCATATTTTCAAAATGTTGCGCTTTGTGTTTGTGCTCCGAATTTTTGCACGTCCTTGGTAAAGCGTCAAAGTTTAATACGGCTTTGGGACAATTGCTTGCCTTACTTCATTCCAATATCTCCCAGCATCACGTACTGCCTGCGTGGTTCTTCGCATGGTGCCAACTCAGAGTGTTAGACATGAAACCTGCTCATGTGCCTTACGGCCTTTAGCTGGTACTTAAAAGTTGTAAGAACAAATATCTTGCAACACTAACTAACTCCTTAAATAAAAAGGTAATCAATCCTTGCGATAACACCTTAAGCGGCGTTTGATTGCGTTCCAAGCTAATGACTCTCACTTTGTGCCATTGCAGATTGGAATTGCAGCAGGAGCTTGCAGAGGTCAGCCAATTGCTGCAGCAGGTTAGCGAAGCCAATGCGCAACGTCAAAAAGCCGAACTCGAGCTGGTGGAGCTTAACAAACTTAGCGCACTTATCTCAGAAATTAAATCCCTGGGCACAGCCATTGAGAGTCACTCCTTTAATACGGCCTCGCAACGTTATGCATTGAAAAAGAAACATACGGCCACATTGAACGTTGCCGCAGAAACAGTGCGTTCGGATTTTCCGGCAATACAGCGTAGCGTGCAACTGTTTATGCAATGCTTGGATCCAGCCAAACTAAAACAGCTCAAACTGCAGCTTATGAAGTTCAAATGCGAAAACAGCAGCTGGCATAGTGATTACATGGCCGTCGCCGAAGTGCTGCTCATGCATATGCCTGCCAATACTTTGGACAACTATGAAAACACGCGCATGCAAATTGATGAAATGCTGCAGCATGCCAATGAATCGTCGTTGCAGTGTATTGCGCAGATGGAGGATTATGAAAAAATTATGAAGTATTATCCCAGGGATCAGCAATGCGACAATGTCTATATGCAATTTACGCGTTCCTTTGCTTCATATTTGCAACAAGAATCACCTGTGGCCAGTCAAAAACGCGGCAGCTTCTCTGAAACTGTGCAGCCTATACCATTGGGTAAAAAAATGAGTGAAGCCGAGACCATGGCAACGGTCTGGATGCAGCTAAACTATACGCTGCATTTGACCGAAAATAAAACCTGCCAGGGTGCGGTTTCAGTGAGCACTGCACTGGAGTCCATGGCGGAGCTGCGTTGCCGCAAACATGTGATTTATGCCTGTTTGTTGCGCACTTTGCATAAGGCAACCGTAGCTTTTCAAGCCTACGAAAAATCCGCATTGCTCACCAACGATGATACTGTATTGCCACAGCAAATACAATATCTAAATGTGGTGCATACCATGTGCCAGAGCATTATAAGCGATGAGGATAGGAGTTTTGCCAATGCTTCGCTGTTGCAGCTGCTGGAATTGAAGAATGTGTTTGGCCTGTTGGAGCAACTGAAGAGCATGTTTGAGTATGATGTACCGGCCACAATGTTTAAATTGTTTTTGCTACGCGATGATCTGAGTGAATTGAATGATCTATGTGCGCTTACAGTGGAGGAATTGCAGCATCGCTTTATGGAATCACAACAGCAGCTGGCTGTGGATACCGCTGAGTACAAGTTTTATGTGTCCTTAGAGCCCGTTTTTGAACAGTTCAAACAGCTCTGCAGCGCTTTAGCGCGACTTAAATATAGTGTTAAGGTTTTAATCAAAGAGTTGGATGAGGATGTTATGGTAGGTTTGCATTGTTTAATTCTTGAAAGTATCATTGTGTATAACAATTATATTGCATTCACAGCAGGAAGAGTTGAATATACTAGTTGGGTACCACAAGGAAATCGACGCATATAGCTTCTTTTTCATGGTACTGCAAACTTTGAATGTCGGCAAGAGCTTTGATCTGCGTGAATTCTGTGCTCCCATGCATGCTTTGGTGCAAAACATTGAAGTAACCTATCTGTTGGGTCTGGCACCGCTAATGGCCAATGTATTCTATAGCTCTTGCAGCGCACAGGAGACACAAACACCACTTGAGTCGGAAATCTGCGATGCCAAGCAAAAGTGCGAAGTGCTGTTTATGGCCTTGCAAGCGGATGCCGTGCAAGCGGCGCGACAGCGTCAAATTAAGCTGCTCAAGCGACAAATCGAGCTGCAAACAATTGTTTCAACGGCACATGCTTGGGCGTATAGTACTAAACTTGGTGGCGATGCCGATTGCTTTGGTCATATCATACACAGAGAAACGCTATGCCGCAGCATCTTTGATAACGCACAGACACTGAAGCAAGCCATCAGTAGCATTGGGCTGCTGCAATGCAGCATTGAGCAGCAAATGGCTGATATGAAGCAACAGAAGACCAACTGGAATCGCAATCACATAGATAGTCTTATGCGCAGCGAGGAGCTGCAAAGTCAATTGGTTTGTGAGCATATGATAGCGATCAAAACTGTGGTGGACCATGCCAGCGCTTTATGCCGCATCGATCAGTCAATTGCAGTGGCTGAGCCTAATGAGGAATCAGAGCTTGTGGCTAATATTACGCATTGGCAGCTGGCATACAATCAATGGTTACGCAGCAGTGCCATGATAACGCCCGTAGAGGAGGCCACGGTACAGCTGCTGGATCCCGAGGGTGCCATTGATATGTGTTGGCTGCAAAATATAAGCGGCTTGCTGGAGGAAACCACATTTAAAGTGCAGCGAGAGATTGCCACATTGGAGAGCGATGATCAAAACAAATATGCGCAAATCAATACGCGCGTCAAGAATTTGCAGGTGCGCTTTGAGAAAGCTAGCCAGCGAGCTGTTCAAATAGTTAATGTTTTTATTTCTTTGCAGAAATTACAGGATTTTATGCCGCGTGTGCATGCACTGAATGCACTACAAGCCAAGTGCGAGCAGGCAAATGGCAAAATGATTCCCATGGATGTGCAAATGCTATGCAGTCAGGTGCGCGAGTGTCAACGCACATTGATTGGCCTGTTTCAGCGTCTGCTTGAGTTTCGCAAGGATGTTAACAGCACACGTCGTGAACCGGACGCTGTCATTATGGATAATTGGCAAAAGGAGATCAAGCAATTGCAAGGCACTGCCATACAGGATGTGGATGAATTCTTTAAAACAGTGGAAGAATTGCTGCAAAACACTATTGAATGTGATACACTACCTTTCGAAACATTTGCGCAAAATAAGAGTAAGTTGATTTGGTTTTTATATAAAACTTGTGCCTAACCATTGGTCATCGTTTGCTTGCAGGCGCCGTAAATTTGCATGAACAGAAACGCAATGCTTATGGCGTATCCGTATGGAAGAAAATACGCATGAAATTGGAAGGACGCGATCCGGATAGCAACCAACGCAGCACAGTCACGGAACAAGTGGATTATATTATAAACGAGGCCACAAATCCAGACAATCTGGCTGTCTTATATGAAGGTTGGACGCCCTGGGTCTAAAACAACAAAACACCATGCGCGCTTGCCTTGGCCATGGGGGTTTTGGCTGGACACAAACATTATGAACACAGGGCAGACACTACTCAGAATGTGGGTCGGTTACAATGCATTGCATTGCAGTGCCCGTGCACATGCAATCCAAATGCCTATTAAGCATTAGTAGGAGCGCTTTAGCAATGCATTGTCATATTATAATGACAAGAGTGCCGCAGGAAACTTTGAACTTGGGCAGTGTTTTCTATGCGCAAAGTTTACACCCCATCAATGTAGTTGCCGCCACCATATATGTATGTAAACGCGATTGACAAACAATTTAAAAACGAACGAATTGGAATTGGAAAAATAAGCTTAGCCATAGCGTCACATTTTTCGCATATTTTTCATTTGCTGGAGCAAAATGTTAAGCCACGAGCAAATGTTAAAATATATTTTTTATCGTGTGCATTAAGCTTAACTCAAAAACAAAAACAAAAACAATTTAATTTTTCGACATGGGTCCAATTAATTTAATATGATTTATGATATTTTTCGTTTATAAATTTTTATTTATATCCTACGCTATACACATATTTTTACATAATACCATTTGCATATTTAAAACGCTGTTTTAAATATAACAAAAATACACCTACAAGAGATCCAAAAGCGCAACCTAAATAAAGATACTAATTGGATAATTAAGCATATTTTCAATCTGATAATCATTACATTTGGTTTGGAATTGAATAAAAATTTAATTTAAGCAAAGAAAAGTAGGTTTATGTTTGTTTTTTTTTTTTTCAAAATACTGCGAATAACTTAACGCCTAGTCAAGGCTTGAACTGCTTTTGTGGATAAAGTTTGCTGAAACAGTCACGAGAATAACAATTTCTCAAGAGTTGAGAAATTAAAACATATTTGCCAGACGTTATCGCCATGATTTTCGCTATCGAAAAGGAGTCGGCGAAAGTGGATCTTGCGGTCAACGAGCACACAACAAAGTGTATGCTGTCTATAAACAGGAATGCACGGCGCCTAGGCTTCCCGACTGCCAGGTTACAGCGCACAGCTATACTTTTGAAGTTGCTAAGGAATTTACGCACCTTGGCACCGCCGTTAACACGGCAAACAGCATCAGCTTGGAGATTAGCTGAAGCATTACACTTGCCAATAGGTGTTACTATGCTCTTAGTAAGCAAATGTGTAGCAGAGAACTCTGTCGATCGACAAAACTAACGCTCTACAAGACGAATGGAATTCACTGATTAGCTCTCAACGATTCTGTTGATACTGCTATGGATCTTGATGCAGTAAAGCCGCAACTATTAGGGTTGGACACTTTGCGTCGTCGATGCGGATATCAAAACTTTTAAAGCATCCAAACTACTCTCGATGTGACTAATCAATCGGTCGGAACAGCTGCACCATAAACTGCACAAGTATTCGTTGGACTTTAGCTGCACTTTTTTTTACCATTAAAACAGAAATTCAAAACTATACCATCCAGACATTTTCGAAAAAGTATGTTGTTACTGTTGTTCCAATTAAATAAACAAACGCTTTCAATAACAGCCATAGCTTTGCAGCTGAAGCCACATTTTTAAAACGAATCGAACTAATCTGTACAGTCATTATTTATTGACATAATTTATTTCTACACACAGAAATAGGATCCGTAAAGTGTAGTAGTTTGTTATTTGCAATGACGCAAGTAGTAATTGTACACCTTTAAAATGTATTCCCCGTAACTACCATCGCTTCAAGCGGCACAAAATGTTGATCCATTCATAGCTGTTCGCAGAAATCAGGCAACTGCAATTTATAGACGAATATGAAGGAGATGTTTTTAATAAAGAGAGACTTAGGGCATATATGGTTTTTAGTTGGGCGCTATCATAGGCCTATTTCTTGTATATACCGTGTGGAAGCAGTCATCATAACTGTCGAAATTATACCAAGATAAATCTTTTTTTTCTTATAGAGGAACTGGTAGTCATTGCCGAAATAGTAATAAAATTATTTTACTTTCATTTTCACACTATTGACATTAAGTGAAATGGGCTTTAATTTTTGCTAATTCCGATATATGAAAATCAAATAATACGCAAATCGATAATGTGAGAACGTTCGTTTTGGGATCACAGCAAAATTTGCTTTGCTCATTCAGTGTATTCCTCTAGATTATGCTGTTATCGCTTCAGATAGATAGATAGAGATATCTCTATTAATAGCTGTTGGAGAAGAAGAGAACCCTACAGCTTATAGCCAAATCCGAACAGCAGCCTCTTTATTTAGAAGAAATTTCCTAGTTAACTTGCTAGCTATGCTAAAGCAAATGCATCTGTGCTGTAGATTGAAATCGATCCAAGATCCTTCAGATCTAGCGGCGAGTACCCTACCACAACGTTACTGAGATTCATATATAAATTAAATAAATAAAATCATACGCTTCAACGATGCTGTCGTCGCTCAAATGGCGGAGCATGGGGATGTCTCTATTAACCGAGCTTTTTGGAAAACTTCCCATTACTAATGGTTCGACTTTGAAGGAACAACCAACCAGCAGCTAAAAAAATGAAATTGAAAAGTAAATGTGTGCTGCGCATTGCAGAGCTAACCCAGTATGCCTTGGAGCCGGTGCGTAGCTCAGCTTGCGCAGCGCCTATGACATGATTGTGGCGTGAAGGCAGATCTACAAGTGCCGCTGCCTGAGGGCTCCTATGGACGTGTAGCACCACGTTCGGCTCTTGCTGCCAAGAACTTTATTGATGTTGGTGCTGGCGTTGTGGATGTGGACTATTGCGGCAATCTGAGTGTTGTGTTTTTCAATCACTTGGAGGCTGATTTTGAGATTAAGCGTGGTGATCGCAGTGTGCAGCGCATATTCTATCCGGAATTGGAGATGGTTGCCAATTTGGATGATACTGAGCGCAGCGAGGCTAGTTTTGGTTCAACCGGTGTCGAGACTTGCCAAGCAGCAAAATGGTAATGGCACCATCACCACTGAGGCTGCACCCGTTGCCTCAGCCGCCGCCAACTAGTTGAAGTAATACGCTTCAAGCATTTGGTTTACTCATTTATCTTCACGCAGTAATTGTTTCGCATTTAGTTTAAGATTGTATCCATAGAATTAAGTTTGACCAGCTTAAGTTATGTATTACCACGTGGTTGGTATCTCTGTAAGTTGGCTTAACCACGCTGCTGTCTTCCCAATGAAGGTATTTCCGTGCTCTTAGCAACTCGTTTAACTATGCTGTCAATTCCAATCCTGCTGCTGACTCGCCTGCTGAAGTTTTCCTGCTCTTGGAGGATCTGCACTTGGTAAACCACGCAATCAACTCTGTCCCAGCTGCTGCCTCGCCTGCTTAGGTTATGTATATTCACTTTATTGACAGATCTCCAACTTAGTTAAGCACGCCGTCAACTCTCATACTGCTGCTCACTCGCCTGCCTAACTTGAGAGTTTTCGCACTCTTGGCGGATCAGCACTTACTTGACCACGCTGTCAACTCTGTCCCAGCTGCTGCTCACTCACCTGCCTAACTTGAGAACTTTCCATGCTCTTGGCGGATCAGCACTTACTTGACCACGCTATCAACTTTATCCCAGCTGCTGCCTCGCCTGCTTAGGTTATGTATATCCACTTTGTCAGATCTCCAACTTGGCGTTTGTAAACTGCATCCCTGCTGCTAACTAGCCTGCTTAAGTCAACGTATTTCCACGCTCCTGGCACAACTGCAACTGGGTATACTACGCTATCAACTCCAACCCTACTGCTGTCTAGATCCTGCCAGAAAATGTTTCCATCGTATTGTAATGGCGTTTGCAGTTAACTAAACCCACTGCTGTCTTGGTATTTGCATCAACCTCTCTGGGGATAAATCTTAAGAGCTTTCAAACTTATGCAGAAGCAACTAAGCATTGAATAACTTTGTAATCCTAAAACAAAAAAAACTGTTCGAAGAACAGACAGCTGTAGTTTATAGTCGAATCCGAAAAAACGGCGATTTGCTTAGGTAAATAGCCTCAAATATATGTGGCACATATAAATATATAGTCAATCAACCAAAATATATGAGCGCTTAAGTTCCAGAAGGCACAAAGGGCGGCATAGCCACTGACATAAAGTACGAAATAATCCAAAATGCAGTTTTCTAAGTCAACTCAAATAAATACGCCATTGTTATGAACTAATGTTTTTGTAATTTATTTATTATACTTATTATTATTGTTGTTTTATTTATAAATGTGTATGTGTGTGTTTTTTTGTTTGTTTTTTTTTTCATTTTGTAAAATAACATAATCATTGGGCACGCTCTTTACGCATTTAATCATACAAACAATTACAAATATAAATTAAAAATTACATCTAGATAGCTTGTTGTTGTTGTTGTTTGTTATTTATAATTTGTTTTAGTTTTGTTAAGAAAATCGGCTTTAAAATACCAACACATAAACTTGTTTTCCCTTAATTTGTTGTTTGTATTATTTTTACACTTTTTCGTTATGCTTAATATTATTATCATTATTATTATTATTTAATGCTCATTGCAACATTTTACATATATGTACATTACACTAAAATATATATATATAATTTACAATTTATAGTTTTTTTTATGGGCTAGCTGCCGCTGCAGCTGCTGCAATTTATGCATAAGCACAAACATTTTTTTTATAATTTAAAAACAAACAATTTTAAAAACATAGAATTAAAAAAAAAATAATAATAATTACAATAATAATAGTAGAAATATGTAACTAATTAACGCATTGCTGCTTGTAGCTTATAGCGTTTGACTATGTGCATCCGTTTTAGTTATGGTTTGGGCTGCAGCCGCTGTCTTGGACAACTTGAAGCAGACCACTTGTGGAACACAGATACTTGTACACTTTTTGAATTTGGAAAAGATTTTAAAACTTAACAATTCGTTTGACCAGAATAATTTAAAGTGGGCGCAGCAGCAGGTATGTTTTCTTGCTGGTTGCTGTAGCTGTTGTTGCTGACGTGCTCGCCTCGTCCTAGCAGCGCATTAGTAGAGTAGTAGTAGTTGTTGTTGTTGTTGTTGTTCACATAGTACATTGTTTTGTTTGCCAAAATTTAATCCTATTTCTTTTTTTTTTTGCTTGTTTCCTTTTAGTTTTTAGATTGTTAAAATAATAAATACATATACATTACATTTTACATACATATCCATAGTATAAAATATAAAATTTAACATCACATTGGTTGACATTCTTTTGTTGGTTGGTTGGTTGCTTCGCTTCCATGTTTTCATCATCATTTGTTTTTACACGCTTTTGTTTTTGTTTTAATTTTAGTTTTAAATGTTATTATTTTTGTTTGTGGGTTGGTTGTTTTTGTCGCTTAAGTGTGTTTGCTTTGTCTAGAAATTAAATTGTTTCAATTGAGTTGAGTTTTTTGTATATATTTTGAGT
The DNA here is from genome assembly GCA_035046065.1 of Chymomyza procnemis. NCBI lineage: Eukaryota > Metazoa > Arthropoda > Insecta > Diptera > Drosophilidae > Chymomyza > Chymomyza procnemis. The sequence continues at coordinate 26,625,788 of JAWNOJ010000021.1, forward strand.
GTTTTTCTTTTTTGTTTTGTTTGTTTTGTTTTGTATATTTGTGTGCATTAACATTTGGAGACTATCGACAGTGGGTCGTTAGGTCATTTTGATCGGCAGTACGATCCAAGTTTTTTTTTCTAGCGTTTGTAGCCTCTCTCTCTCTCTGTTTTATCCATTAGTCGTAACACGCATTTTTTTTTTGCTGCTTTGCTTCTGTTTTGTTTTATATAAAGTGTCAGCTTGCTTGCTTTTTCTTATGCATGGCAAAATTCATTTCATTATCTGCAAATATAAAAACAATATTTGCAATATTTTACGTTAAACCTTTGCTCGAACACAAATGCGTGTTGTTTACAAACTTTTTTGCTGTTGCTGGCATGCTTAAAAACATATGTATTTCCACAAATCCACAGTTTCATTCGCAAACTGTACAAAACGAACAAACGTTTAAACGACTTAACGAGCACTGTGTAATACAAAATACAATGCATTATAAAATACAATTATAATACGTATTACATTCATATACATGTGTGTGAGAGTATATATATAACGCATAGTCATACATAAGACATACAATGAATGCTCGCTATAAAGTAGTTACCTATATCATAATGATATTAACTGTGTTGTTAATATATCATATGTTTGCTTAAGTTCTATAATGTCACAGTATAAAATACATTTACAATTACAAATGAATTTAAAGTTTTGTTTTTTTTTTTGTTTTTTTTACTCTCGTACACTCATAGCTGCTGGCAAATCCTTTACTGTGTCCGAGTGTGTTGTTTAACTTGTTATGCGCTTTACAAAATTTACAATATAATCCCACAGTCGTAACTCAAAGTCTGCACTTAGCACAAATTACTTGCTTTTGGCCTTTTGTTCAAACAATTTTCACAAACATTAGCTGATTATTATTATTACTATTTTGTTAAATAAAGCGCATTACAACTTCGATATTGCCGAAGTTTGTTGTTTTTTTTTTGTTTGTCAATTTTAATATATATGTATAATGTACTTAATTAATATTTAGCATATCACTAGCTCATTTCATGGTTTTGTTGCTGTTGGTATTTTTCTGTTGCATGTTGCGTTTTGTTATTGTTAAATTTAAAAATTTTTTTTTTTTTTTTTTTTGTTTTATGTTTGCTTCGTATTTTTGTTATCTGCTTACTTTGTCATAACATTAATGAGATGATTGGTTGCATGCAGCATTTACTATCAGTTGCAACAGTTTGCTTTTGCGTCTTAACTTAATAACTAGTTTGTAGTATGCATTTAATAATTAGTTTAATCATTACCTACGACGTTTTACTAATCGCCAGGATGCTCGGGACACGAGCGATTCACCTCAAACCAGCGATCAATGCATCTGTCAATTGAGATTGTTAAATAGTTTTAGTTGCACTTGTTGCGTACTTACCCTTTATGATAGATGCAAAGACATGGCAGTCGAGCGATTGTATCCCCTGGACTTAAGTCTTCAAGACATATAACACATTCACCCTTGGCGTCCGTTAATGTATCTTCTGCAATAAGTTAAGTATAAATTGTTTTTAAGTAATTTGCATAATTAGTTTAAAAGCCTAACCGAATGCACATTCTTCAAACTTGTGAACGTTTTAAGTAAGTAAGCAAATATTGTTACCAATTTTGTGTCATTAAACATCTTGTTTGGGTTTTCAAAAATATGCACTCGTGACTTTTCATATTATACATACCATTATATGAGAGTCGTGGTTTTGTTAGGCACATAACTAAATGGCATTCGATATCGTCTGGCAATACGAATCTGTTACACACGGGGCATTTAATACCTGCAATTGCAAAGAAAAAATATTTGTACAAATTGTTTGTATTAAATGGCAACATATGGCAAATATTTTTAGCTCAAAACGCACATGATAGCTGAGTTATGATGAAATAGCATAACATTTGTTAAATAGCTTTGTTGCACTTGTAAATATCTTACGTTACTTTACGATTAAAAATGACAAATGTTATTCACATATTTTTCTGCCCAAGTCGTTAGCGTAATTTTAAAATTAGACTGAAATGATTGTGATATAGCAACTTTTTTAATGCCAAATAAAGCTTTATCATAGATTTGAAATTAACAAAGTTTTTTTTTTGGCAAAAACTTAACTGACCTTATAAACGTACTTAAAATGGTTTTAAATCATATTGAAATATCAACTTTTAGCCAAATAAAGCTGTACGATCAAGTAAAGAAATGCTTCGTTCAAAATTAGTTTGAAAAATGTAACTGTTTTTAATGGAATTTATCAAAACTTGCATTGCATTGCCGGCTGCTGCCTGGGTAGCTGACGCCAACGCAGTTAAAAACCTTCCCATTAGATTAAGATGCACAACATCATGACAAGCATAATTCACACATTTGCTCACAACAATATTTAAACCTTTACGGCATACATTCACTGACTGACCCACACGACAAGGTCAATGCAGGAAACAGCAACTAAAAATACATTTGAAGCACATAAAATCTGCCTTTGCACATACCATTAAACGACCAAATATGTGATGGAAGTGATGTCGCTGTATAAACACGTCCAATGCCATTTGCCGATGTAGCCGATGCAGCCAAAGCGATGCTCTCCACTATGCTGGCGCCCGTCATTGACATATCCTGTTGCAGCAACAAAAAAAAAAAAGCGCTATTAATATATAAATGCATAATTTCTTGCCTTTAGGCAATACGTACGCGTATGGAATCGCCAAGTGCACGTCGTTGTTGTATATAGTTTTGTGCAGCTGAACTATTGTTATTTGCAGCAGCTGCAAAACTATTGCTATTTGGATTCGCTGAAACGGATACCGCCACGGCGGGATGTGTTAGTGGACTACTGCCAGATGATGAATGATTATACGCTGCGTTTGCCTGTTGATGCTGTTGCTGCTGCTGCTGTTGTTGCTGTATGTCCGGCACAGAGCTTAGACTGCGTGCACGCTGTCGGTCTATTGAAGTTGAATTCTGATTGTACACCTGCAGACCTGGCAGTGTGCGCAGCAAATTCAATCCTTGGCCGGCATCGTTGCCACGATTTGGCACGCCTGAATTTGGCGGCGATGTGTCGGCGGCACCCGTTGAACTGCTCGAAAAGGTTCGTGAGCGTGGGCTCTGTTGGCCGCTGGTCGCTGGTGTGCTTGCTTTTTGACCCATAGAGTCAGACTCTGCGCTGTATGTGTATGCCTGGGCTGCCTGCCACTGCCACTTGCGCTGCGCTTAGCTCTAACGCGCAAAATGCTAAACGTATGCCCGTATCGTATGCTTTGCTTAATCCTTGTAACTTATGCGTGCAAACAACAAACAACAAATGTCCAGACAACAATGGCAAACAAAGTTTGGACGTCTGTCGTCGGCAGCCGTTGGTTGCTTGCTTGTTGGATTTAATGTTGTCGACGTTGTCGGCGGCGGCGGCGGCGGCAGCAGCGATGATAAATGCGGTATAGATAAGTGTGTGTTTTTCTATGGCAGCAGCAGCGCGGAGCAGGCCAAAAGTGCGGGTGCAGGAGGGCGTTAATCGTACGTCGGTTGTTCGGTGCGTAGTTTATTGTTGTTTTAAAAACGACACAAATAGGTGTGACTTTGCCAAATAAGCTTGCGAGCAATTTATATTAAATGTTACTGTTTTTTCTGTATTATTTTTAACATTTCCGCGTTTGTTCTATGTGTACTTATGCACTCTGACAATTTGATAACTATAAGAAACACACAAAACGGACAAAGAATACCTCCGGACAGTGAAAAATATATATCGAACTTTGTGACGTCTTGTTAGGGACCCATACAAGCTTTTGTATGTTTATCGATAAGTTGTACCACTCGATTTCAAAACACTGACAACTTGTGGGCTGCCAACTTGATGTATGGTGTTGACTCTCCAACACTTGGATTTGCAAGGCCCAATATTGGTTTCTTTATGAGTTGGATAAAATCTTAAGTTGTAGTTTTATTCTTATATTTTTTTTGAGAAAAAAAAGTACAACGTCTAGATTTTCAATAGGCTTGTGTAAACAGTATGTGTTATAATTGTATTTACACCAAAGTCAGCATACATAATACAAGCACAACTCGTCTTTAGTTATTGGCAAAACCATTGCTTAGTGTGTGCTGTTGCAGTGTAAGTAGAAAACTAGACTGGTACTCATACAGTTTAGCAAAAAGCTTAACATTATTTGCATGCTTATGCTAATTAAAATAATTATACGGCTTAAGCAGGATATTTGCATAAACTAAAGTGTCCACTTCACACGGCATGAGTTGGTTTGAAAAGGCCAGAACAGTTCTAATTGAGGCGCTCGACATACAAGATGATGACAGCAAAACGACGGATGCCGATGCCAGCGGCGCAACGTCAGCACCAGCAACATCATCGGTATCAACGCCAGCAACACCTAGTTTGGAGAGTGATAAGCGTTTGCTAGCCGCTACACCAACATTCTTTGATAATCCACATGCCAATGAGATGGTCACAATACCACCTAGAGCAAGTGAAGTCAGCACGGTAAGTGCAGCGCCAGCATTGCTTAGCATAAAACGGCAGTCGGCTACATCGGATTCCGTGGATTTGCTTTCATCACCATCGCCAACGTCACCCAGTGTAGACGCATGTTTGCAAAACTCAGAGTCCTCACTGGAGCTTATAACAGCCACAACTGCAAGCGAAATAGAAACATCGCCAGATACAGAACCCTCGCTGCCGGATAGCATTGTTATTATTGCAAGCAATGAGACATCTGATAATGCTGGCGAGGATGATGATGATGATGCTGATCAAGACCAGGAAGAGCATTCTCATCATTTAAATGGTAAGCTTTTAAGCGCATTGCGTATGTTTTAAACTAACACAAACCATCTGCACATACAGATTCGACAAAAACAATGAAAGCTTTGGTGTTTGGTGAAATGCAGGCTACCGCCAATGTAACTGGTGCAGACTCGGACTCCACACAAAGCTTCGAAGATATACAGTTGCAATTAAGTCATAAAAGCAAAACGGCAACAGCAGTCACAAGTGGCGCAGAGCATCAAGCTAAAACCGAAACAGTCGATCAAAGCTACTCTTCCACATCCTCAGACATTGAAATAATATCCAATCCCAATGGTGATTCTAGCACCAATAGCACTACAACACGTACAAGCCCGCAAAAGTTCAAAGACCTACAAGGTAAAACTAATGCGCAGAGCTTAGGCCTGGGCAGTCAGCTAAAGTCTAAGGGACATCATCGAGAGCCTTCAGACCTCTCGCTGCTATCGGAGGATTCACAGACAGAGCTAGATAAGTTGGTAAATCGTATAAGCGATCTTAATCAAATTATTGAGGCACGTGAACAGCGTTTGCTGCAGTCCGAGCGTCAGAATGCTGAGCTGCTCGAGCGTAACCAAGAGCTGCGTGCAGCCATGGAAGCCGTAAATAACAGTGTGAACAGCACAGACGCTAATGAAGCAGTGCAGCGTTTGTCCGCTTTGGAAAAGAAATTTCAGGCCAGCATACGCGAACGTGATGCATTACGCATACAAATTAAAAGCCTTAAGGATGAATTGCTTAATAAAATACCGAAAGAGGAGCTGACAGAGTGCAACGAAATGATTGCAGCACTGCAGTCTGAAGGTGAAAAGCTATCCAAAGAAATATTGCAACAGTCGAATATTATAAAGAAACTACGCGCTAAGGAGAAAACCTCGGATACATTGCTGAAAAAGAACGGCGAGCAAATCTCACAGTTGTCCAGCGAAGCGGAGCGTTTAAAAAAATCGCTGACAGCCAAGGAAGAAATGGAGCGCTCCCAAATCGAAGCTGTGTGTAAAATGACTGCGGAAAAGCGACGTGTGGACGAAGAAAATGCAGAATACCGCAGTCGCATTGAGGATTTAAAATCCAAATTGGCTGCACTGCAAACAAGTTTCGATGGCGTTAAAGGTGATTTACAGAAACGTACGCGTTTGGAGCAGGACCAAATGAAAGCGGAGAATCAAGAGTACGTGCAGCAACTAAGCGATTTACGTGAAAAATTGCGCATTACCGAACAGAGCATGGCCAGACGTGAGCAGCAGCTGCGCGAAGAGAATCGTGAGCTTTTGCGGCGTTTTGAGGCAGCCGAGTTACGTGCCGAAAGCTCCACACAGGAGCTTAGCTTAAGCACAACGCCACTGATACGTCAGATTGAGTCGCTGCAGAAGTCGTTAAATCAACGGACGGCAAGTTGGAACAAGGATGAACAAGAGATGTTGCAAAAACTGGAAGATGCACAGGTGCAAGTGCGTTCGTTGCAGCAACTGAGTGCCGTGCAAGATGAGAAGCTGGAGTTATTACGTACACGCTGTAATTTGCTGGAGGAAAAGCTGTCGAATGCATTAATGGAGGCAGAAAGTGCCAAGATTTCACTACGTCAACAGCAGCTCGATGCTGAGCTGCTAGAGAGCGACTACAAAAGGTTAGCGAGTGAGATTGCTGTAGGGCGTATAACATTTTTTAAAGTAAATTTCTGCTGTGTTTAATTTAGGCAAGTGAGTCAGCTGCAGGAGGAACTCCAATTGTGCACAACTAAAAATGCTGAATTGGAGCTGCGTTATCAGCAGCTGGAAATGGAACAAAAGAAGCGCTCATTTCATACTACTGAATTGACGGTGGAGGCAGTTAAGGCCAGCAGTGAAATGCAAAGTCAAAATCCAAAGCCAACTCAAAGTCAACAAACACGTAGTTCACCGCCCATCAGTTTAGCCGATGATAGTGGTTCCAATGAGGAAGCACTTGGTGGCATTATTGAATGGCAGGCGGTAAGCTTAAATCTACAATGTTACTTGGCATATATGTATATTTTTTTAATGCGGATTATTTTTAGGACGATTTGGACTGCATGTCCAACTCCGGTCGCCAGCCATCTGGCATTATACAGGGTGTGCAACTTAATTTCTTAACATCCAATACAACAACGCTGGAACATTTACAATCACTGCTTAAACAACGAGACGGTGAATTAACTCATTTGCAATGGGAGCTATCGCGTCAGCAGTCCGAGCGCAGCGTGCTTGATGCGGAAATTTCCAATTTGACCATAGAATTAGAGACAGTAAGCCATAAGTTTTTGTGCTTAAACACAGCTGTAATAGCATTTTTTTTCAGTTAAAAGAAAAATTGCAGTCATATGAGTCCATGGAGAAGTGTTACGAGGATTTGCAGCATCGCTATGATGCATTGTTGCAAATGTATGGAGAAAAGGTGGAGCGTACCGAAGAGCTGGAACTCGATTTGGTAGAGCTAAAGCAAGCATATAAATTGCAAATTGACGAGCTATTGGCACAGCCACCTCCAAATCTGCAGGGAACACCAAAACATAGGCATACATGATTAAGGTGTCTCAGTGTTACGTTGCCGCAGTTGCCATGCTTGCAATGAATGTGTTGCTTCCTGAGCGGGATGTCTCGCTAAACCCTTTACGTATATATTTGTATATTACGTGTATTTTTTTTTTTAATTATTAATAATCTGTAAACAAAAAGTGCGTCATACCATATTTATTCGCTTAAAAGCAAAAAGAAAAATAATGGCATATAAATATTTTCATTCCTTTTATTGATATTTTAGCTGTTCATTAAATGCTCTTCGTTATATGTATACATAATTATAGCACCAGTCAAAATGTTATAACATAGGCATATAGTATCCTTCAAATCATGTTTATATCAATATTATTTGCATATGTTAAAAATTTTCTAGTTAATACAGTGATCGATTGTGATAATTTAATTTATATTTATACATAAATTCAAAATATATGCATATATTTAATGTGAAAAATTCAGCCAAAATCTGTTAAATGCTGCTATACCATTTTATATCCGTGGCTTAGTATGAAGCATAGCAGCAGCACCTTGACTAGTTGATGGAGCTGCGCTTCGCTGTGGATTTGCTACTAACAACATGCTTACATTTCGTGTGAAAATGTTCAAAATTAATTTATTGCGCAGTTTGAATTTATTTATAATTAATTTAACTAATTAAATTAAGTTATGTTTTATTTGGCATCATTTAATTGTACCAAATTATGCGTATGGAATACACAATTGTCTAAAAACTTTAACAAATCACTCGATTCTTTTATAAAACTATAAAGAAATGAGCTCTATTAGGCTACAATATTGATATACAAGTTTTTGCTAGAGGGATTCAATGGAAATCATACATATCTGTTTTTTAAAAGCTGTTTCATTGGCCTGTGGACGTCGATAGTGTAGTGTTGAAGTTCATTGGTTCGAGTTCATCCTGCAGCACTGAAATACCTAGCTAAACTAAAATACAAATTTATACTCCTTGGAAATGCGGTCAACGCTACAAAAGCGCAGTATGGAAATATCTCTAATAATAGCAGTTCAAAGAGAACGGGGACCTATTCGAACCCTCTATTTGTCCATAAATTTAATTAATTAAAGACGCCGCTCGGATTCGGCTATAAATTGTAACTGCCTCTGCTCTTCGAACAGCAATTTTTATAGAAATATCTCCTCGCTTTGCCTTTGAAGCGTCGACAGCAGTCAAGCGTATAAAATGTATTTCAGCTTTATAATGGCCCTTTTAGTCCCTAAAATACTTGTTTTTGGTAACGTCTAATTAAACAAATTTGGAATATTGCTAATGCTGCATAAGAATGTTTTTTACAATGTGAATAAGTGGAAATACGCGTTTAGTCGTTTTGGCCACATAGTGACAAGCATTTTTGACGTCGTCGGCATTAAGCGAAAATATCATGACTCCGCCAACTTTTAAAGATTTGACATATTGTGTTTTGCACAATATGCTCTTTGGGTTTTCATATGATATCCATTCAAGACCGGCACTAAATATGGGCGAGCAAGTTTCATTATCAAATCTATACGTTGGATTGAAATAACTGGCAGCGCAATCACAGAACTCCGAATGGGTGGCAAATCCCAGTTGTCCACATTGTCCGAAACCCGCCGCAGGCGCGAATAAGCGTGTATTAAACGGATTAACTAGCCTGGAAGTAAAATTATGTTTTTTAATCAAATTTATACAGCTTATGCATACTCACCTAAAGCTATGCCCATAGGTTGGTAGACCAACAACAAGCTTATCAGGATCTAAACCATTTGCTAGCCACCAATGCACTGTATAGTTTATATTAAAAGTGCGCATAATGGATTTTTCATTAGAGCGCGCATACAGTGGCGCATTAAGACCTGTAAATGGTGTGTCCTCTCTGTAGAAATGAAAATCATATGTCATAATATTGACATGATCAGCATACTGATTAAGTTCGGGTATGTCATAGGCAAAGTAAGCGATGCCCTCGGGTGCGGCAACAGCAACGGAAAGTAAACGATTTGGACGGCGTTCTCTTTTCCATTCTTGGCGTATTTCGTAAAGCAATTGCGAAAAATGCTGACGCTGCTTATCATAGGCTGTTGGAAATTCCCAATCCAGATCAATGCCAGCTAGTGCAGGATATTTATGTAACAAGGCTTTTAAGGCACGCAAAAATGCCTTGCGATTTGCATGATTTGCAACCATGTCACCAAATCCATGCGCCGTATTTACACCTCCAATCCAGAGTAAAAGCTTTACCTGCGGATTTTGCTGGTGATAGCTGGCAATTTCATTTTCGAGCACACTGTGTAGCCATGGCGTCAAAGTAACATTAAGATGTTCGACATTGGCAACACCAAGATTAATGTGTGTGCACAAATTGCCCGGCACATCCCATAGACGTAGTCCATCATCACTGGCTGAATAATAGCAGACAAGACGTTGCCCAGCTTCAGCGCGCTTCAATTTTTTTAAATCCAAAAATTGATAGCAAAGTGTTAAGGCCAATAACGTTAAAACACATGCCAATGCTATGCAGCAGACACTTAAGCAAAGTGCAGTTTTTTGCAACTTAGTCCTTGGGCTATTATCTTTGTTCAATTGATTATAGGTAAACATGACACTAACAAATTGAGTGCGTTTTTAATTTCTAACCATGTCGCTGTACGATAAGACAAAACAAAACAAAGACAATTACATATGTTTTTTTGGAGCGTCCTTAGTCTATCGATAACTGTAGATAAGCTATCGAATAATGAATAATAATGGACTTAAATATTTAAAAGAACAGAATGAATTTATTGTTAAAATATTGTACGAGCGGTGTATTAGGCGCATTTAATTTTTTTTTATTCATTTATTACCATTTGTATTAAAATCAAATTTCATTAAAGACAAGTTGTTGATAACAAACAAATTCATAGCTGCCAGCTTTTTAGCGTAAATGCCGTTTAAATTCTATTAGTGCATAAATGCATAATTAAGTGGATTTTGTTCAGATTTCTTTTACATAGGCTTATAAAATGTTGTAATAAACAAAAACATACGTCTCTGCATTAATTTAATACGCGCGTCTTTACAAAAATTAAAAGCAACAAAATACGTATAATTTCAATTCGATATATATCGAAAATATTTCTATGAAAATACAACCCTGGCATGTGACAAGTGTTTCCCTCCATTTTTGAAGCACAGCTTGGCTTTGCATTTAACTTTAGTACTCGATTTGCGCTTTTTATAATTTTAATAATTTGTTTTAGAATTATTTCGTGTTGTTTTATTTTATGCATTTGCGTTACAGCTTTATGCAAGTGTGAATTTTCGTTGTTTTTTTTTTGTTGTTGTCGTTGGTTAATTAAAGACATACTACGCGAAATGTCCGAACCGGATACCTCAATTAGCGTCGTTTTGCGCGTACGCCCGTTGGTGAAGTCTGAGACTGAGCGCGGCTGCCAACATATAATAGAACGTGCCACTGACGGTAGCCCACAAGTGACTGTAAATCGCACCGACACCTTTACCTATAGCTATGTGTTTGAAAGTAGCGACAGCCAGCAGGACCTATATGAAGCTTGTGTTCTGCCAAAAATACAGCAATTGCTGGATGGTTATAATGTTACTATATTGGCCTATGGACAGACTGGTTCTGGTAAAACTTATACCATGGGTACAGCGTATAATGGTATATTTGATGAGCACGTTGGCGTTATACCGCGTTCAATGCAAGACATTTTTAAGAATATTTCTTCATTGTCCGCCGAATATGATATTTCCGTCAGATGCTCGTTTCTAGAGTTATACCAGGAACAGCTGATTGACTTATTATCCACAAAGGAGCGTGACTCTAGCACTGTTGAGCTAAGAGAGGATAAAGGCGTCGTGGTTATTCCTGGTTTAACTGAAGTTCATGTTGGTTCGTCGCAAGATGTAATGGAACAGTTGATACGCGGTTCGTCTGGACGTGCCGTAGCTTCAACAGCCATGAACGAACAATCATCGCGTTCCCATGCTATATTTACTGTTACCATTGTGGCCAGCAACAAAAGCAACACGTAAATGCAATATACGCGTCCAATAACACAACTATGACTAATAATAAACTTTCCCCATTGCAGAAGAATGGTATCTACCTCCAGATTCAATTTGGTGGATTTGGCAGGTTCTGAACGCTGTGCCAAAACTTTGGCCTCAGGCGATCGTTTTAAAGAAGGTGTCAATATCAATAAAGGTCTTTTAGCGCTTGGCAATGTGATTAATACGCTTGGCTGTAAGTTCAAATAAGTCGTTTTTTTTTTGTTGGTGCTGATCATAATCTTTTTGCATTTGACAGCCGGTCAAAGTGGAGCATACGTGCCATACAGACAATCAAAGCTCACGCGTCTACTACAGGATTCATTGGGCGGCAATTCAATTACGGTTATGATTGCCTGTGTTAGTCCGGCTGATTATAATTTGTCTGAAACGTTAAGTACCCTACGCTATGCCGACCGTGCGCTACAAATAAAGAACAAACCAGTTGTGAATGTGGATCCGTATGTTGCTGAAATGAATATGCTTAAGGATCTTGTACAGAAATTGCGCGTTGAGTTGCTGGCATCTGGAAACGGTATGAGCAGCTCCATTAGCAGTGCGATCAATTCTGCAGGTATGGGACCTCCGGCAAATACGAATACATTCGTTGATCAGCGCAGCCATCAACAAATGAAGGAAGAGCTGAAAAAACTGAGAGAAGAACGTACGAAACTGGAGCAGAAAAATCGCAAACTACAGAAGGATTTGCATCAGGCGTTGCTGGATGTTGCCGATAACGATATGCGTGCACACATTGCCGAGACATCGCATGATAAGCTTAAATTGGACATGATTAAACTGAAGGATTTGCTTAAAAGTCATGGAGATATTATAAATTCGGACTTGAGTGACGATGGCAACGAGCAATGGCGCCAGCACATAAGCGAAATCAATCAACTGGTAGTAACCATGGATGAGGAGCATCAGCGCACAGAAAGTGAGCTGCAGGAACATCGTAAAACTTATCTCATCAGTGGAGTTGATAGTCATAATGGCGAGTCTAGCAATGTAGCATCCAACGATGAACTTAATGATCTAGTGCGTTCCCATGCTGAAGAGTATACAAACAAGCAGCTTGATCTTAACGAAGAGTTGCGCGGTATTAATCGTGAGCTCAACGTTAAACAGGAATTGCATGAACGCGTATGTAAAAACTTTAAGGCCTTGTATGAGTTGGAGGGTAACATTGCGGAGGATAAAATCAAAGATTATGAGAAAAAAATACACGAATTGGAGTTGGAGCGTAAAGAGCTCAATGAGCAGCTGCAAAAAGTCAAGTCCAAGGATATTTCAGCCAAGTTGGCTGAAGAGCGTCGCAAGCGTTTGCAAAGTCTAGAGCAAGAGCTACTCGACATGCGTCGCAAAACAACACAGCAATCCAAAATGTTGAAAATGCGCGAGAAGGAGCACGAAAAGATACAAAATCTAAGCGCCGAAATACGTTCCATGAAAGAGTCAAAGGTGCGGCTAATACGCGCAATGCGAGTGGAGTCCGAGAAGTTCCGTCAGTGGAAACAACAACGCGAAAAGGAAGTTACACAACTAAAGAGCAAGGATCGTAAAATGCAAAATGAAATGCTTAGACAGCAGACGCTGCATACAAAACAGCGTCAGGTGTTGACACGCAAATGCGAGGAGGCGGTTGCTGCTAATAAACGGTGCGATATCCATTGCTAAGCATTTTAATGTTGCAACTTTTCTATAATTATAATTATACTGCATTTATTTTCCAGGCTCAAAGACGCATTGGAGCGTCAAAAAAGTGTACAGCGCCAGCGTCATGCCAAGGACCAACATGGTTTCAAAACAAATGGCTGGTTGGATGGCGAATTGGAAGTCATATTGTCACTTATTGATGCTGAACAGAGCTTGGAGCAGCTAATGGAGGATCGTGCTGTAATCAATAAGCGCACCAACGATCTCAAGCGTCGCATAAAGTTAACAAACATGAAGGAAGACTCACCGCAGTTTATTGCCATAAACGAGGAGCTTGAAAGTTTAGAGAAAGCGCTAGAAATGCGTAATGCACAGATTGTTGATCTGCAACAGAAACTATGTGCCAATGATTTGGAAAGTCGCTTACGTGCCATAAGTGAAGGCACACAAAATATTGGAGAATTGCGTGCGGTTAGCAAACATTTACTTAAGAATTTCGTGCAGCTGCGCCGTGAACAAACTCAAAGTATACTGGAGCAAAAAATTATGCTTGATGAAAAGATGAAAAAGCTAAGCACTGCCGATGAGCGTATTGATAACTTGTCGAAGGAAATACGTGCTTTAAATGCAAAACATAAGGCAACAATGGCCGAACAGCAGCGAGCATTTGAAGAAAAGATTGCGGTTTTGTTGCAACAGCCGCAAATCACTGGATCGGCCGACGAAACCGCGCAACAAGTATTGCAGGATATAGCGAACAGCATCAAAGCAGGACAAAAGAAAAAGATTAAGAAGAATGCAAATGTAAGATTTATTATTAATTAATGCAAATCATATATACATGTAATTTTCTATGTTTTTAACAGGAAACTAATTCACCCGTCGAATTATCGGAATCGGAGGATTATATTGAAAGTGAAAAAGATGAAGAGGATCCCGACTGGGTACCCAAGCGTAAAAAGAAAAGATCAACAGCAAATAAATCGAATGAAAACTGCAGCATGGATAATCGCACTGCCATGGATGCAACACTTGATGTCACTGAAACTACGCAAAACATGAACTGCATTAAGTGCAAATGCCGCCTTAAATGCGATTCCAAACGCTGTGGCTGCTTTGTGAGTGGAAAGTCTTGTTCGTCAATTTGCTTCTGCAAGGCCAATTGTCGTAATCCCGCAAATGACAAGCCAAATAATGATGACACTGACAATAATAATCATAAAGACATTAGCAAAGATGTAATTGACGATTCTCAGAGTGAATTACCAACATCCAACAAAGAAATCAATAATGCAACAATAACTTTGAGTACTATAACAGAACCAAACAATATACTATACGAACAAGATGAAAACCGTGATACTACAACAAATTCAAATGTTTGCGTGCAGCCTGAAACTCCCATAAACACAAAGCGCCCCTTAATATCAAGGTAATAACAAATAAACTTGTACAATATATTGTATTAATATTTATATATATTTATATTGCAGACTGTCTTCGTTGGAGTTTAATACGCCATCAACAAAGAAAAAGTTTTTTTAAAACTTGCACTTGTCCAAATTTACTTCGTAACCAAGCTTAATAATAATACTAATAATTTAACAATTTAGCAGTAGTACATAAACATAAATACATATTCACCACATTCGTTTTGTTTAGTTTTTTGTGTTAAAAGCGTTTGGTTTAAAAAAAACACACACACTCTTATTTGCTTAAATCGAAAAACTAGCGATTAACACAAAAATGTAAACTATTACAATTTTAACTTAAAAATTAACGAGTAGCTTGTTCTTAAAAATTTATTATTAAAATAAAGTAAAATAAGACTGCAAATATTGTTGTGGCTAGTGGCAAGTGTTGCTGGTTTAGCATTTCGAGACGGGGACTTGTTAGTTTTCAACACATTTTACTCCAAAGCAGCGTGCCAGCGCTGTACAATATTTGAAACAAACACTTGGCACACATTCAGCGGCGCTGCTTGTCCACAAAATCTCAATATTATCAATTTTTTTTTTCATATTTAAGAGTTTAGTATTAAAACATAAATTTATATAATTCAGTTTATTGTTTCTTTGTGTTTAGAAACTTATTTGCTAAAGTACAAATTTTTTGCATTTAAAGAAATATTTTTTGAAATTTTAAAATTTTCTACGAAAATTAAAAATTAGCTTGTGTCCAAAAATTTATTATAAAAAAGTAGGATAAGTCTATAAATATTGTTGTGGCTACTTGCAGGTTTAACAAAGATGCTTTAAATCTTCGTTTGCCACTTAAGTCAAGACTGGGATTTTAGTTTTTAAAACATCTTTCAATGCAGCGTTCCAGCTGCACTTGGAACTCATGCAGTGCTTTTTCATACATAAAAAAAGACTAACGTAACATTAGCATGTTAACATATATAATGCTAATTTTTTTGTTTAATTTTAAGGTAAAAAAAGACTATTACTAAACATTTCCATCAATATGAAAACATTTTTTTTTTTTAAATTAACACGGAGCTTCTTTGTAAAAATTTCTTATAATAAAGTAAAATTAAACTATAAATAATGTTGTTTAAAATCGTATAATAAATTTATTTATTATTAATTTAGGCTTACAAGCAAGTGCAGTGGACCATATTCTTTTGGAAACTTAGGGCCTCTAGATTAGATTAGTTGTTAGAATGGCAGAGACGACAAACACCGATTCGGATATTCAGGATAAAGAGCCCATTGTGGGATAGCAGAAACGTAAGGGGTTAGATTGCGCTTGTGCAGGATAAAAAGGGAAGAGTGAAAAAGGAAGAGAAACCCACTACACGAACCTCCTTGTCTCTCGTAGAAAGTTAAGAAGTGACTGTAGTGCTAATTTGTGTGCTTCATCGAGCTGGAGCACATCGCTGCCTAGGGTACGCAGCCTGGTTCTTGAGAAAGCTGCACAATAGCATAGGAAGTGCTCGGTATTGTCAGCCTGCTCGAGACAAGCCGTGCATTTTGGGTCAGTTCTTAATACCAGGTTAACCATATGTTGGCCACAAGGGTTGTGTCCCGTGATGAGCCCCACTTAAGTTTTCAGATCTCTTCCGCCGAGATGGAGAAGGAAGTTTGCAGCTTTGGTTGAGGGTTTTTTTAACGAAGTATTTTGTAACTCGGCAACCTGCTATGAGCTTTTAGTGGTGCTTACCACTCTTAGTCGTTAGTTCCGCTGTGCGCCTCATAGTTACCGCCTTACTGATAGTTAAGAATGACTCAGCAGCACAGGCTGGGGTGGCCGATCCTCGATTTGCCAATTCATCTGATATCTCATTTACTTATATACTTGAGTGTCCTGAGTACCCTCAGAAGACAGACCTTATTACGATTGCTGAAAACGTGTGCAGTCTGCGTTTGCACTCATTTACAATGAGGGAGGTCGTAGTACATCGTACAACTGTGTAGAAGACACGATCATGCCCATGCAGTGCAATTTCTGGAGCCTCTACTAGCACCTTCAATCGAATCATGTTTAGCGCCGTCTGTTTGGCTCTGTTGTGTTCACCTGCGACAGTTCTTAATGGATGGCTCTTCTGCAGGACGCCTTAGGTCTTCCGATCCGTCTGCTGCCTTGGGAATGCCAGTCCAGTGCCATCCTGACAATACTACTTTTCTTTCAAAACTATCTAAACCATGATCAGTATGACTAGAAACATTGATATATGCACGATTGACTTGACCTCAGATATGGTAACAGTTAGAGCAATTATCATTGTTTGTTATAGTTTTTTTTGATAACGATACCAACTATTATTTTATTAATAGTGTTGGGGAAGATTTGCATCGCAATCAGTAGGTCTATTGTGTGTCCAAATATACAACTCGCAGTTTCGTCATTTATTTGCAGATTTTGCAAGTTTTGTTTGTGAATATTCCCAATCGGTTAGAATTCCTGTAAAATGTCTTAGACTGTCCTTAGTTCTTAACCGTTTTAAATTATAATTATTTTATAGGCAGTTTTTGGTATACAATCCCCTGTAGGCTGTTGCAGTGCTTTTCCCTCTGTCGTTCTTCTTCTCTTCTTCATTTAAAAATTAATACTAAGATTAATATTTATTTTTGTTCTCCATTTCGTTTTGTACCAGCAACTCTCTGGTTCAGCGCAGCTCAAAATAAAAAGTTTTGACTATGGCGACCAAAAGAATTGGCTAAAATTATGGCTGCTGCAGCCAAGTATATTGAGCAGGCCCATGGCGCCGAAGCTGCATCCTGACTACCAGAAATGTACGCTTTTTGGAAAATGTGCGCCCAAACTTACGCATGCCAACCAAGGTGTAAGATAGACAAGATACCTTGATTCCAAGACCTGGTATCGTTTCCAGATGAGAATCCACAAACGCTTTATTGATTTGCACTCGCCTTCTGAGATTGTTAAGAAGATCACCTCTATTAACGTCCAAACTGGCGTAGCAGTTAAGGTCACCATTGCCAACTAAGGCAACCCTCGTACTGCCGCCTTCAGAGGTATGAAAAAACTTCACGAAGCAATCGTAGTAAGGTTGTGAGTTGGCGTTGCTATTTATTATTGCTCTCTAATACCGAAATATAAAAGCCAACCCTCGTATTACTTATATAAGCAAAAAAGTTGTACGCAAGTCGTTTTTGTCCCTGATTTTGCAAGAGCTCGCTGGGATACGTAGTCAAAAATCGGGTTACCGATATATCTTCTCTTCAATTTGGTTTTTTCGAAAACCATATGTGTACAACTTGAACGCATTTCTTGCTAAAAAAACGAACTTTTTTTTGTATTTTCAATAAGTACAAATTAAACGTTTTTGATTTGAAATATTTTTATTTTTTTTTTAATTTTCTTTGATTTTTGTTTGTATTTGGTTCTTTTAATTTTTTGTTTTAATTTTGCAAGCATATCGTTCGATAGTTGTGGGTTTCATTTCTTTGTTTTTTTCTTTTTTTTGTGTAATTGTGTGCTACAGAGGATTCTCAGCGCCATATACTATATGTGGCATATATTGTGTAAGTTACATAGATTTTTCATTTTTATTTTAATTATATTATAATAAATGTTTGTGTGTATATGTGTGTGTGTGTGTGTGGGCGGATATGGATTTGTTGAAGCACCAGTAACAGCTAACAAAAAAAAAAAAAAAAAAATCAAACTGAGAAAAATAAACAAAAAGAAAAAAAAAATTCGGCAGGCCGAGAGCTTAACAGATATCATTCACACCAACTGCTTGAGGGCAAAACAATAATTATTATAATAATTATAAAAAAAAAAGATATACATAATGCTAATTGACAAGTTTGATCGAAACTTTCTTTCATTTTTTGCTTTTGCTTTTTGCTAAAAACTTAATGCGCTATGGCGTAATACATACACATTGAGTTAATAATAATAATAATAATTACAAAATTAAGTTAGTTAAGCGCCTTTGTGAGCGGCAGCTACGTTTTGGTATAAGGACGTTTGTTGCTTCTTTTTGTTTTTTTTTTTTTAATAAATTTATTAGGCGTATTGCAATATTTAAGGCTAGTTTTTTTTTGTTTAATGCTTTTAGATTTTTTGGTGTGAATGATATTAACAGATTTTTGTATAGCTTACGTTTTTTTTTTTGGTTTGTTTAATTTACAATAAATTTACACAAATATTATATTAAATAATGTTTATAATATTAAATATACATAATATAGTACATATAGCAAAACTGACTATGTATTAACTAGAAAAAATATATATATAGCTTTAGTTTTACACTTAATGGAGTTGTTTTTATTTTTATTTTTTTATATATAATAAATTGTGTGCTTGCTGTGTGTGTGTGGGGGCATGTGCGTGTAGGTACTTTACATGTACATCGATTTGTTTATATATAATTATAAATATAAGCATTTATAAAATATATAGTATATATTAGTATGCATGTATTTGTTCACTAATCGTTGATGTGTGTGTGTGTGTGTGGGAGTGTGAGTGTGGTGAATAAGGGCTAAATAAATATATTTATATATATATTTATATTGTTTATTTACCATTGCTTATATGCCCCTAATAGTATATAGTAGTTATAGTTGTAATTGTAGTAGTAGTAGTAAGTGTTATATCTTAGGTGCAAATAAACAACAAACTTGCGTGTGTCCTGTGCGTGTGTGTGTGTGCTGTGTGTGCGGTGTGTGTGTGTGAGTGTAACTTAAGTCTTATAAAATGTACAAACAAATTATTCCATATTTCTTGTATGATTATGACAATAACATTGTTGGGCTACGACTACGCTGCGCATACAGCTATGTATCCTTGTGCGATTGCTAGTTTCTTTTGGTTTGTTTGTTTTTGTTTGTTTTTGTTTGTTAATTTAATTGAATGTTTGTAATTAAGCTTAAGCTTTTGCGCCTCTGCCGCTACTGCTTACACCGTTTCCAGCACACGCACATCCTTTTGCACCACATAGAACTTGTGCTTTTTACCCATTAGTCCCCAAATGACGGCCACATTCTCAATGACCACATTGACGGGTATCGTGCAAACGGCGCCCAGCACACAGGCCAAAAATTTCAAGAGTCCAAAGCGATACAGCGAGAATGACTTGATGACACCAAACACATACATATATATGTTAATGGCCGCTATAAAGGCACATACAAAGTCCACCAAATTTGGACAAGGTATGGGATACAAGCCGGCAAATATAATGTTTGATGTAGATAGCGGCATGGTCACCCAGGAGTAAACGCTTATGCCCAGCAGCAGCTTATGCTTAAAGGGTATTATCTTGGAGTGTACGACCAGCAGTATGCCCTGTAGCCAACGCTTGCGCTGCTGCAAAAAGTCCAACAGCGTAAATGGTGACTTTTCATACATCTCGCCTTCAATGAAATTAAATGTATAGCCCTGCGAGAAGGCGCGCATGGCAAAGAAGCAATCCTCGGCAACGGAACCATCAATGCCATTGTCAAACGAGACCGAACGTTCGGCACCCACCTGCCAAAATGCCAAAAAAAAAAATATAATTAATATTAATTGTTTAAATTGTTGTTTGCTTTTTTGGCATACCTGTGTGACCACATAGCTGCCCTTCCAGCTGAACAGCGGCTTATGGAACAGCTTGAATTGCAGTCGCAGCTTGCCCATGTCATCGGACACGCGAAAACTGTCGGCCAGCGTGGTCAACCAGTTGACCACGTTCTCGTTGGCATAGGTTATAAGCCCTTGGCCAAATGGATGCTTGCCATCTAGCACAAAATTTATAATGCCGCGCACTGAGTTCTCCGTCAGCAGCGTCTCCTCATCCAGATGCACTATCCAATCGTTATCGTTTAGCACATTTACCGAATCCTCTAGGCAATATTGTAACGCACGTGATTTGAATAGCGCACCCGTGCGCGTCTTATACTCCTTGGGCACAACAATTTCACGTATACGTCGATGCGTTGCCAAATGTACGGCCGTATCGGTGACCACCTCGATGAGAAAGTTCTCCAGGCCCGTGTCCACGCAGGTATTCATATTGCGCAACACATTCGTCTTGACTAGGTCGGGAAAGTCACCGCGCGTCACCACGCGTATGCATATAAACGGCGCCAACAGTGGACTACCCTTGAGCACAACCTTCTCGGGGAAGGCATTGTAGAAGACAAGACCACAAAAGTTGAACAACACCTGGGGCAGCGTTAGCAGTGTGAGAAAGCGCAATAAGTACAGTAAAACGGTGGCCACTTGGCCATACTCAGTCCATGGATCGACGATGGTGAACGAGTTCTCATCGATTTTAATACCACCGGAGAATACTTCGAAGGTTACTATCACAGTGATGAGCAGGGTGCAGTGCAGCAAATGTTTTGTGGTTGAGTTCATTTTGAAGCAGATTTTACTTTTTGTTTTTGTTTTTGTGTTTTTTTTTTTTTTTTTTACTATTTTTATGTTAGGTTTTTCTACAACTCCTTAGGCTGCACTTGCTCAATGTGGTTGGAGGGTACTTTGTGTGTGTAAGTGTGTGTGTTTGTTCTTAAGTAAATTGTTTTAGTTTTATTATTATTATTATTAATATTTTAAGTGTAGTTGCTTTTTTGCTGTGTGCTCGACGCTATAAAGTTTTGCTCTTAAGTAGTGTTGCGTTTGCTCGTTTATTTCGTTATGGGATTTCAAGTTTCATGCTCGCCACACGGGCGTTATCGTTTCCCTCGACTTTATGGAATATGTTTATATATATATATATATCCTTATTTTATGGTTGTGTTCCTATGTTGCTCTCGTACTGTGCGCCTTGCTGCATGAATCAATGCTTGAGATTGTGCCTCCACAAACGGAAGAGTAGTATCTGTTGGGCTGCCTTGACAACACCAATTATGCTTCGGCTATATATATATCTATATATGTGTGGCAATTTTATTTTGTTAATATTTTTTATTATCAGTGCAAAGTTTGCCGGCGTTTTGGTTCGTGTTTATGATGACGCATAAAACGGTGGCACTTTCCGCTGTTAATCACTGCAATGTCGACTCTTCCCCGGTGCACACGTTGATGGCGACGCTTAATGGGCTGCGCTTCTCAGCTATTGTGGGCGCAAGATATATTATGTTTGGATCTTGTTGCGTGTAGACAATAGTTTGCATTTGAAACACTTGACACCAGTTGGGCAGTCATTTCTAAAAAGAAACCAAAAATAACTAAGAGTTAGTTGCGTATTTCAGAGTTATGGTTGGGTTTGTGCATCTATCAATCTAGCCGAGTCTTTGGGCGTATCTGTCAGAATATATCACAATGAGGATTATATGCAAGTAGGCAAGAAAATCCGATATATTCTAAGGTTACAAATATGAAGAGATACTTCTGTTTGCTCGTGTTCTTCAACCGTGGTAAGAGTTCAGTTCCATCTTACATCTCTGTTGATCGAAGGCTCACTACAGCCGTTTGGTTGGACAAAACTTCAGCACAATCATCCCACTACGACACTTGGGTCCCTACCCATAATCAGCACAAAGAAAACTCGGTGGACCCCTCGGTAAGAGTTGAGTTCCATCTTACATCTCTGTTGATCGAAGGCTCACTACAGCCGTTTGGTTGGACAAAACTTCAGCACAATCATCCCACTACGGCCCTTGGGTCCCTACCCATAATCAGCACAAAGAAAACTCGGTGGACCTCTTGGGAAGAGTTGAGTTCCATCTTACATCTCTGTTGATCGAAGGCTCACAACAGCCGTTTGGTTGGACAAAACTCCAGCACAATCATCCCACTACGGCCCTTGGGTCCCTACCCATAATCAGCACAAAGAAAACTCGCTGGACCCCTCGGTAAGAGTTGAGTTCCATCTTACTTCTCTGTTGATCGAAGGCTCACTACAGCCGTTTGGTTGGACAAAACTCTAGCACAATCATCCCACTACGGCCCTTAGGTCCCTATCCATAATCAGCACAAAGAAAACTCTGTGGACCTCTTGGGAAGAGTTGAGTTCCATCTTACATCTCTGTTGATCGAAAGCTGACAACGGCCGTTTGGTTAGACAAAACTCCAGCACAATCATCCCACTACGACACTTGCGTCCCTACCCATAATCAGCACAAAGAAAACTCGTTGGACCCCTCTCTGTGGATAAACCGCTGGTAAGGTGTTGTGCCATAGACAATCCCTATTTAAACACAAAAAAGCTAAGTCTAGGTTAGCTCGATCCTCTGACGATGACCTCATGTTACCGAAAAGTAACGATTCCTTCGCGAAACCTAAGTTACTTTGCATTGACGTAATACAAAAGATTTTCAAGAAACTTGCATTTCGTAAAATCGTCGCCAAAAAATATCAACTCCATACAATACTCACGCCCATCAGCTGCAGCTGCGTTTATCTTTTAAGGCTTTGTGCGTTTACAAGATTATTGCACTTTAAAATGACCCTGATGACTTGAGTTTATTGCAAATCGGCATATTGTCATATGATGAACCACGCCCAGCAGCAACACCCAGTCTGTCACACCCTGTAGATGCACAATATTGGACTTTTATTCAAACGCACCCAATATTATAGTAATAAGTTGGCGAAATAAGTATCGCAAATCTTAAATGTGTGCCTCTGCTACTGATGGTTCGTATAATCCTAAGTTCTACAATTCATTGGGAATGTTTTCCAAGGCTTCGTAACACTGGTGTTTGTGCCCTATGGAACATTTTATCAGGATTTTAATTCAAGCTCTTAAGACAGCTTTTTTTTTCGTACTTTTGAAAACGTTTTTTTTTTCACTGTTGGTACTATTACTTCTAGAGAAATATTAGAACATATTTCAAAAGCTATGTACAAAACGTATATTTCATATATATTTGTTCTTCTTTTAAAAGTTTTACTTTAAAAGTTGCATTTTCATTCCTCGGACACTTGCTAATTTGGGCATGACGTCAAACCGCAGTTCGAGTTATTTCAAGCACAAACCACTTTTTATATTTCCTACTTCTTAAGTTCTGTACATTTTCGAGAATGTCTCAAGTTAAGAGGTAGTTTCGGCATCCTGTGATTTGGTCAGCATGCTTAAATTGGAACTGAAACCGCAGCTCACCATAAGCAATTGCATTATGGATTCCTGGTTCCTAGTCTCCTAAAATTGTTAAAGAACTTTTTGATTATTTAAGTGTAATACTGAGATCGAGAGTTAGGGACCCAGGCCTCTTAAGACGAACTAGTTGCTTTGTGATCACTTTCTTTGTCTTTGAATGCCAATCGTTTCTAAACTGGTAAAGCAAAAATGTTGACTGACACTCGTTAGTCACGATGAATTCTGAATAGAACCAATCGAGGAAAAATTATTTTCAAAAGTTACTAAAAATAAACTTTTTTTAATAACTTTATTTTATGAATAATGGCAATAGCTTCTAAATCAGCAGGTTCAAAAACAAATGCTTACTGTCTCTTGTTAATCACGACAAAATCCGAATTCGAAGCAAATCCAACCGATAGATCCAACCAATCAAGGGAAATGTTTTTCAAAACTTCAAATTGCCATGAATCCTAAATTGAGCAACTTGGAGCGAAATAAACATCATTTGTGATCACTTTTTTCAGCTAATATTTTCCAAACCCTCAAGCCTACAGGCCGTCTGATCAAGTTGAATATTATGCAAAATGCAACAAAATTAGCGATAAATTAATGAACAAGTTCTGTTGTTTCAAATGGTTTTACGATTCAAAAAGTATTTGGCTTTAGAAAATGTATCACCAAAATACATTGTAACGCTGAGATTCAAAATAATTTGTAATATTTTTGGCAGGTAGAACAAAAAATCGGCCAGTTATGACAGGATCTAGAATCCAAATATCTGCCAAAGAACGCAAATGAAATAGCAAACCCATAGCCCAGGAGCAACTTAACCCAAAAAGAAAAGAGTGAGAATCAAAAGTTCCGCAGTTCTTTCTGTTGCATTAGGTAAAAATGAAATAAAAATTTGAATTTGTTTCTAGAAGATAACGCCAAAACGATGAATAGTACAAATATCTTCCACGTTCTTAACTCAAAACCATGAGTCTTTCTTCGAAAAATGTTTCTTCGAAATTAGTGTACATCTTTGAGTCTGATCCAAAGATTTGCACGTCGAAAGTTATACTTATAGCTTATATCATTAATTTGCAGTTTTGCGTTAAAATTTAGATTACATTATATTCAAGTATATGTTCTTGATAAGAACGCCGCTTAGCAGCTTTTTGCAGTTATTTTTTTAAATATAGAACTTTTAGCTTTAGAAAGATTTGGCTTGAAAAGATTTGGCTAGGTATTGCCAAAGACACAGAATCCAAGCTTTTTGTACGTCTTTTAGTGAAAAGTTTGTCGTAGAACTAAGTAGAAGTTGAAAGTCCCTTAAGAGAAACTGGAACGGAGCACATAGGCAGTTATTTATTCTCAGAACTAGATTTCAGCACACCTGCTCTAGTCACACTAGGAATTCCCCCAATTTTTGTTGTTGTTTTTTTTTCAGAATTTTATATAAACAAAAAAAAGTAGCTTTGTCTCATTGAGGCTAGGAATTTTAACTAATAAATAATTAATAATATACAATTTTTCAACAAATTTTTCCCACAAAAAACTACGCACTAAATTCAAACAGTAGTCAGCCCCCAACTAATATTTTCATATGACCTTAAAACCCATAATAATAATAATAATTTAATCAATAAAAAGATAGTAATATACGAAAAGTGCGGCTAATCGTCGAAAAAAGCCCAACTCATGCACATTATATTGTATGTTGCAGAGTGGTTGGTGCCTAAAACACGCCCATTCGTAAATCCAAAATATTCGTATATAATAGATACGTGTTTGTAATAAATTACCATTATATTATATACTATTGTACATATTGACAATTATGTATGCTATGAATTGTGGTGCTTTTTGTACAGCTGTAGATGGGGGCCTCTGGTCAGTTCGTCAATGGCGTAATTATCAAAGTTCAGATGCCATCGATTTAATAATAATTGCTACAATTCTCGTTGACATTGTCCAAAACTAAAAAAAAACCTAAATGTAGACTTTAATAGAGCCTCTAATAGAGTTCCACATATATCGACGGCAGAATACGCTGCGAAAAGAATTCAGGTTGCATCATAATAATCTGCGGCAACTCAAGTGCCAAAATGTTTAAATATTTTTGGTTATAAATTTGCTGGATCTTGAAATGAGTCATAAATGTACTTTGGATTTGCTAATCAGTTTATAAAAATAATTTATGAAAAACAATTCCGACATTGTTTCTTCAAAAGTTAACGAACATCGCTATAAAATTGGCTTAAAATGTCTGCAAACATTTGAATACACTTACGGAGGGTAACGATCTCGAGGTTGGATAGGTAGGAAATAAAATGAAAAATATATAAGTGCACTGGCAGCAAATGCGCTTTTACAAACGAAGATCGTTGCTGCAGAAGTACTATGAGCAGACGCTAGTTGCCCTTAAAACAAACTTTATTTATAAATTTAAAAGAGAATTCCGCCTTCGGAATGCTGGAATTTATTTGTTATTATTAAAATCTCATTTAAAATAGACAGCTGCTTGCATATGCGATTTGAAGCTCCCCCCACAACTTTTGATCAAACAATCAGAATATTATTATTGTTTGGCGGGAAATTTGCTTCGCCAACTATAGATCGTAGATCTGCCCAAGCAGCACGATGACTCGTAGCATTATAAATTGTAGTTAGGAACTCTGTCTGGTTATTGGTTCCTGGTAGAAGTTCCTTGGGAGAGCACTAACTAAGTGCTATATTTTTTAAATCTAGAGACAAATATTTTGCGGGATTTCTCTAACTGCTGAAAATAGCAAAAATTACAACTGTTGTTGATCCAACGCAGATAGATTGCTCACATCTTCTACTGGATGGAAAAGCTTCAGCTAGTGCTAGATTGAAGGCAACTTATGAGATGATTCAATGTTATTGAATGTTATTGTTACTCAGAAAAAGTCAATTTAATTGTAATATTAACAAAGATGTTTGAATTACTGGATGTGCTTCTTGCAGCACTGCTAAGATCTAAATGTGTTGTTCTTGAAGTGTAGCAGCCGTGTGTTAGTTAGGAAAACAGCTCTCGAGCAATTTTCTTTGTTGTCTAGACAAAAGATAAATATATAAAGCTATAGGTTTGGCTTACTAATTACAGACCTTTTAAAATTTCGTAACACTTCCTTCTTTGTGACAAAATTGTATTGGAATTCTAGTTTAGCAGACATTTTTAGTTTAAGCGTCTTATATGTTGATTCTTCTGCATAAGGTTATATCTTGAAGGACAGCTATTGTACTGTCAAGTTTTATCGAAAAGATAATATATTCTTCTGCCTCATCTCTTGTTTTGGTTCTTCTACTTGGACATAAGGCATATTTTGAAGTATAAGGTATAGATCCACAAACTTTGTTTCAGGAAAACTTATGCAGGCAACGCAAGTGGAAGTTGCTCAAGCCATTTTACCAAGGTAACCAGTTTGGTACAGTATGATATTTTTTAAAGATGACCAACACAGTACTAACGTTCATCACCGTGATCGACGTCATCTCTCAACTCAACTGTACATCTTTCTTTTCTTTCTTCTTGTAATTTGTAAGCATTTGTAACTGCTTTGCTGAATTCTTGAATAGGTCTTGGAACAGCAAAGACAATAAACTCCGTGAAAAATTATTTAGAAGATTTTTTTTTTTAGTTCTAAAAGTTTATTGGGCTAGTTGATACTTTTATATGATGTTTATAGTTCGTAGAAGTGGTTTTTGCCGAAGCACATAATTACTAAAAAAAAGTTTATGAATTGACGATTCCCAGCAGCAAGTATTTGAAGATATTTTACTTCAATTAGGGATTTAGCTATCCTCGTCGCGTTCAAGTAGTTTATTTTCCCTTGGATTTATGCCAACATGTTTCTTTCAAATATATTTTACTTTGGTTGACAAAAAGCTTAAACTTTGGTAAAGAGATGAACGCGCTAAGAGCCGAAAGTCTGCATTTAGTGAGCAACTTATAATTAAAAGTATTTTACAACACTTAAAAAATATTAATATTAATAACAAAGATATATATTGAATTACTTGAATTATTCTCCACGAAAGATTTTTGGCAATAAACTTTAGTCTTCCCTAAGTGTTCAACAGCAACTATTTTCTATTTCCAGATCCAGCTCGCTACAAGGAATCTTTTTGCGAATAAAGAGGCACATATGCATATGAGAGTTTATTTTTTAAGAAAAACTATGCTTAGCGAACTCGAACAGAACTAAGACAGATAACCATGAAAAACTAAAAAGTTTTAATTGGATCAAAAAGGTGTTTTCTATAAAACGTAACAAGCTTTTCAGTCGAAAAGCTATAATACTAAGATAGGTACTAACATCTTTAACTGCTCGATTCCATCATAAAACACTCCTATAACCGAAATTGCGAAGAAATACAGCTGTTGAAGGTATTAAGCAGAAAAGTATTGCTCTAAATTTAATTTAAAAGCAAAGGATTCGTAATATACAAGTCTATTATATATACAAGCCATATGCTGCGTTTCCCAAAGAACTAAATACATACTATGAATATATATGCTAAAGTCGGCATATTATTTAAAGAACAAAATAAAAAATAAAATAAAGTTGGAATCCAGCGCCTTGACTTAGTTTTTCATATGTACTGGCAAAAGTGTGAAGTGTGTTCACAGCCGAACGACCCTTTGTTACGGCTACTTCCATCGATTTCCTGCCTCAGGCTCATAATTTTGCGCCTCAACCAGATGTTACGCACATTTCCTTCTGCTAAAACATAAAATGGAACAATGCGACTCCCTTGGGTGCTTTTAAGATTTTTTACTCGTTAAATTTCGCTCGAATTCATGTATTCATATCGATCGTGGTTTGCACTCTCAAAGTTAATTGAATTATGCGGCATACATGATTGTTCAAATTAATATTATATATATATGTGGCTGTGGTATGTATAGAGTCAGCATATTGGAATGCTGCGGGTACATTTGAACCTATGAACTATACAGAGCCATCAATTATAGAGTCAACATTCATATTTCAAATTATTGTATGTACAGTCGTGCTACTCTTTGGCGAAAATGTATCGAAAGGCCTCTTAAGCAAGCGAAAAAGTAAAACAAGAGGCGAAACCATTTGCACATTAATTGTGCGTTTGATGCTTGTAATTCACAACTCATAAAAGCGGTAGTTGCATTAAGTAACAACTGAATTCGACCACCAATTGATTTTTATTTGCAAATGGATTGTTTGTAAGCATATTGAAACAGTAACTTCCAATTTGGTTTAGTGTTTTGGTGGGATATAGGATTATGGAATATATTATTATATGGGAATAAACGAAATGTGTATTGTATTGCTCCAACGATATTAAATGAAAAAAAAAAGCTCTTAATAATAAAGTCTGCTGAATTCATTGTAAAATATACATCGACGACACCAATATATGCAAACAAAAACAATTATGTTATATAGGCTGGGGTACCCAGACGTGTTGGAAATCATCAGAAATCATGTGTAAGCAGTGGTGACAAGTTGATTTTGGTTCCGTGTGACCAACCTGTAAGGATAAAAATTACTCCCATTAAATTGTTATGGGAGAGGTTCTCTCCAAACCCCCCGCTTGTATAGAAGATCTCGCTTTCTCAGATTGCTGGTGTTTCCAGCTGTTTCCAGCTGTTTCCAGCTGTTTCGTGTCTTTTGAAGAAATAACAAAATAGTACAAATACATGAAGGAGCTGCATGAGTTGGTATATGTGAAAATGAGTTGAGAGAAAAGTAATTGCACGGGGGCAATATTTGAAATGATGTATTTTTCAAGATACCGGCATTCGCATGAGAGCTCTAACTATAGATTCCTTTTATAGAGCTATCCCCATAAGCTTCGCCTACGAAGCGATGACAACATAATCAAAGTGCATTTTTTTTTTTTTTTTTTGACAAATTTGTTATATTCTCTTATATATTATTTAATATTTAAAATGTGTAGTAAATTTATTGATTATACTAGTTACATGCTTAGCATTATAATTAATAAAGAAATAATTGTTTAAATTCGAATTATTTTGTTTGCAGAAAGGACGCAAGATATTAAAAAAAAGATATTAGCTCGGTTTTTAAAAAACGACATAATCTGTAAATTGAGGCCGATATTTTCTTGTCAACGATAAACAGATACCATCAGCGTCTGTTTCTGGCAAGAGTTCATTGCTGCTTCGAAAATCTTGAGATTTGTGTTAAATAAAGATTTGCGAAAGGTTTTGCTGCATTAACAATATTCAAACCAAAGCAACACATTCTAGAAACGATATCAGCATATTTGTTTAAAAATTTTCTTCGGGGCGTTGTCCCGAAAAGAGTCCCGCACCAGCGAAATCTCTCATTGGTGTACGAGAATACTACTCAGATGTAGGCAAATTTACCTTCGCACAAGATATTCCAAAGAAAAAGCTACAATAAAACATATTCATACACAAAATCATACACTTTTCGCACGGGTTGCAGCAATGACAGTTTCCAGAATCGGAATATCTGTCGAGAAACGCCGAGATCACATGCCACAACACCGGAGTAGAAAGATTTTGGCAAAAGATTTTAAGCCTAAAGAAACCCCACAGGACGAGTTCTTAATGACTTAAGCGCATACCTAAGACAAATCCAAATGGCATTGTCTAGAATTAATAGATTTATCATCATAAAAATATTTTTTTTTTTTTCAAATTAACAACGCGAATGTGGAGGTAGCTCTAAGAGCACTGAAAGAAAGACATTCTTGTCACAGATTTGACGAATATTATAAAGAAAGCACTGGTTCCACACTGTGCTGTCAGGCTTATGATAAAACTTCTTATAAGGAAAGTATATTTCCGCTTCTTCAGCTTAAAAAGCAATGGTAAGTTGCTCCTACTCTACGCTGAGATCTATTTGCAGATGTTTCTATTCGGACTAGTAGATTTTCGGATCGCACTTTGCTCAACTACAAACACAATTCCCAATTATTTCTACCTTTCTATTTCTAACACCAACCTATAAGGTAAACCCTTTCCAAGGGTCATAAAACACAACTCTATTAAAAAAAATGAAAAGCATTTTCGTGAAGTTTTTTTTTATTATGGGGAAATTCGACAGTAAAATTTTGCCATTGGTTTGACATTGCGCTGTAAAATGCTTATTTTACTTTAGAAAACAATCAAGCGCCCAACAATAACAACAATTTACAATGTTTTTGTGAAAAAATAAAAATCAAGATGTTTATGGGGAATGTTGCACTTCAGAGAATTTCGTTTTTTGTTTCGCTCTAAACATTTTACGAGCTTTGGTTATATAGAATTTTCTAGCACTTAAAATAAAAGTAGTTTTTAAGTAGACTTTGAACAATACCTCAAGAGTTCAAAGTTCTTCAACCATAATTATGACAATTTTGACACGTTCATCTAGCGTGAACTATGTCAATTTTTTGTAATTATGAACCTAAGAGTGAGTTCCAAGTATATTTGATGTTATTAGAGTGAAGCACTTACAAAAATAGTTGTAAGATTAAATTTTATGAGGCCGGTTTCAAATATTTATGTATATTCTCATAGTTTAAGAACAAGAAAAACTTTATTTATAAGAAATACTAGACTGGCGTGCTTCAGAAAATGTAAACAAAAAAACATTTTGAGATCACATATTGCTAAGATGAATTTTTATGTTTGCAAGCGAATAGTTTGTTATTTCTTCTTTCAATCCATAAGATTATTGATATCATTTTTGTATATTTTTGAAACTACAATTTCAAAATTAATTAATATTTTTAAACATTAAGAACAAATGAAATATTTTTATTTATAAGAAATGGTACACTGTCTGCTTTAGCCAAATATGTCAGCATTTCGTTTTAAATCCACATTTTTGCTGCCTTCGATTTCACTTATTTTTGTAGTCGAAATCGAATGTTTTCTTTTTCTCTTGCAAACCAATGGCAGAAACTTAGCTATTTATCCAAAAATTTACCAATTTATCCAAAAGTAGTAATATTTATTATTTATAAAGTGTTTTTTATTTTTTAAATCTATCGTAGATTTATATTCGTAATATTTTTCATGTCATGCATCAATGTTTCGTTTTAAGAAACAATTTGTATAATTTGCCTCGACAGATGATAAGCGAAATCAATAAATAATAAAGAAATACAAGAAGATAGCGAAATCGTAGAGTATTGAATGAAATTCAAGACAGATTTTTGGTCGTTTCGTTTTGCGAAGCACGGCATTGTAGTCGAAATACCCTTTAAAATCACAACAAATATAGAACTACAGAAGAATGCCAACTCTGCAGGCTCTCTCTGCAATTTCGAATTTGGGAATTGAAGATTAAGTTTAGCTATAGATATGAGCTTTGTAGCCCTAACTTTTAAGAAACTGCATTGAAAAATTGGCAAAAAAAATTTAATAATTTTCGGCATGCAAAAAATTTTAAAATTTTAGATTTTTATAATTTTTTGCCTTGAAGCAATGTGTGCGCTAACTCCGAAAATACTGAATCCGCCATCTACATCCATAAAAAAGAACTACAAAAATTGGTTTTGTCTATAATCTTAGTGTTCTTATATAATTTGAGAATCTATTTTAAATTTCTATTCTTTGAAGTAATATTATCTTTTAATAAGCAATTTCCTTCAAAAGATGAAAAGTCTAGCGAATAAATAATAAGAAAATTGAAAAAGCTTTTCAGATTATGGAAAATTGAATACAAAACACAAATATTTGGTTATTCTTAAACGAGGCACGAGAGTTGTTGAAATAACAAGTAAAGTCGTAGAAATGAAAGCACTAGAAGCATGGCAACTTTTCAATCTTCTGTCAAATTTTAAGTTCGAAAGCTTAAGAAGATTGGCATGAACTTTGTAACTGTAGCTTTCAAGATAATGAATCGATATCAAAGATCTACAGAAAATGATATAAAATGTAAATAATTTTCGTGATCCTAAAAATTTTAGAAAGTTTAATATTCTATATAATGTGTTTCCCCCAAAACTTTTAAAATACTCAAGGCACATCAAAGATTCAAAAAATAGAACTACCGAAATTGGTACAAAAAAAGTAAATATTAAGAATCTATTTTAGTTATATTATCATAAGTTCATTAGACAATGTTCTCTGAAAGATGTGAAGCGCAGCCGCAAACGAAGAAGAAAATTTAGGAAGCTGATTCATTGAACTGCAAACAAATTTTTGGTTATCCCGAGAGTAGTTGAAATACATTCTAAAGTCATCAAATTAAAAACACCAAAAGAATGATCACATTTTAATCTGCTGTCAAATTTGAAATTCGAAAGCCTAAGATGATCGGCCTGAACTTTATGCCCAAAACTTTTGAAATACTGAAGCGACATCTAAGATTCATAAAAATATAACTAAAAATACTGGTACAAGAAAAAGTAAATAACTTTTGTAATCTGAAAAAGTGATAGATTTATATTCTTTAAAACAATGTTTGCTTTTGTTAAGCATTTTAGATAATTTCCCTTGAAAGTTATGAAGCGGAGCCAAGAAAGCATAAAAAAATACCACAAGCTGGACACCAAATCGTAAAAAATTTAAGGCAACTCAAAATAAGTTTTTGATTATCTTTTGGCGAAGTGCGGAAGAGCAGTCGATAGAGCGATTAAAGTCCAAATAATTGGAAAAACTCTTGAAGAGTGTGAACTGCTCAATCTTTCCACGAATTTTCGATTTTGGAAGATTGACCAGAACTTTCAAGATAAAAAAAATGATCGAATTATGGTTAATAAAATAATAATAACAAAATTTTACGTTAGATCTTAACAAAAACTACGAATCTATTTTGGATTTATACCATATTCTACAAATTTTCTTGTTTTGCAGCAATTTTTACCTACAATAAGCGTTTTAGATCATTTCTAGTGAAAGATATGAAGTCTAAGGAAATATATTAAATAAATTACAAATTTAAAACGGAAACGTATAAAATAAAACAGAATCAAACTGAAATCAAGTTTTATTACCAACGCAGAGTATTCAAAAGCCGTTAAAAAAGCAAAAAATATAAACTTCAGACAATTTGGTAGAATCTCATTGTCTCAATTTCCCATTCAATTTGGGTAATTATAGTAAAAATATTGATATAAACCTTAACTATAAAAATACTGAATCTGCCTTCAACTTCAGCCAAAACGTACCCACCAGCACTAACTAGCTATCTTTGCTATATAACACCCCTCGAACTACTCGTACAATCAAGTTCCAAAATAGAAACATTTCCTATATAAAACGCTTTGAGCTGCTCGCTCAAGCAGCAAAATTTCAGTTACTAGAGCTTCGATTTTCCAGAAATAGCCAAAGGCTATCTTGAAGTATAATGTTTTGTTTTTCGTTTCAAATATTGTATTATGATCATTACAAATAACTTGGTATTGGTCTTTTTTTTTTGTATTATTTGTATATGCTATTATTTTGATAGCGCCCAGGTATTGTATAATACCTTTTTGCTTCGGAACGATTATGCGAATATTACCACAATACAAGACAACTTCGTAAGTAGTATATAGATAAATGCATACATATGCGTGAATTTATATATATTTATTTTTTACGATTATTATAAGGTTCTTGTACAATCCACGATAACTTATCAGGCAAGTGGCACATGATGACGACGACAACGTAGACAACGTAGACGACTCAGCTCCAGAAAAAACAATGATGAAGACAACGTCGAAAGCAAAAGGTGGATGGATTTTGCACTTATTCGCAAGATTATATTCGCTCCAATTACAATTAATTTAGCATGCATTGACAAGTTCTCAAGAGATAACAAACTGTAGTTGAGTCTACAAATACGTTGTTTAAGATAAAATTTTGGAAAAAATTATAACTATTATATAAGAAACAAGCTGTATCAATTAATGGCAAGTGCTTATGTGATGATATAACCCGTGACTGAGGCAACATTTTTTGGGAAAAGTGAATTCTAGGAATATTCATTTGAAGTAAATACTAACAATAATCAATCAAGATATGAAATAAAATATTTATCAGTTTGGATCATAAATGGGCCAATAAAATGATAATAAAGTTTTGAGTAGGCAATTCGGCGCCTCGACAAATGTACTTAATACTTGGCAATAGCATAGAGGAAAAAAACTGCTTGGAAGCTCTATGTTTGCTTAAGTATCTTAGCGATATGTTAGGCAAAGCCTATAGTTTACCTCTGATAGCTGAATTCGAAAAAAAAAAATTCCTAAAGATTTAGTTTGTCGGTTTAGACCTAAGACACGATCTACTCAATCGGCAGACAAGACTTTGCTTAACTATTGTCTATATATTATCTTTTATATTGAGCTGCTTCCGCACTAAAAATGATTCAAAAATATGTCAAATTTGAAAAATTTAGATTAAAGAAAGCCGCAGCTGAGGCACAGCAATCAGCTCATGTGTGACTTTAAAAGTCCTAGAGTGTGCATTAGGCCCAGGAGAACGTCGAAGCATTTCTGGCATTGAATTTGGAATGTGAAGATTTGAACTAAATTGCTTCTGGGGCACATGGATTGCTTGAAGATGTTTACAGTGAAGAGATTGGGTTTTCAAAAAATATGTCTTCTTTAGATTTTAAAGCAAAAGAAGCTATAACGCTTCGGAAAGCCGAGAGTGTATAGAACGTACGAGCAGTTTGAGTATGGCAGGAATCTGGTATTCTTACAAAGTAGTGAAAACATATTGAATTCAGAATATTAAGAATAAAATGCCTCAGAGGCACATGGATTCTAGGCTATAACGCTGAAAAAAGCCGATTGTGTATAGAACGTAGGAGCACGCTGAGTATGGCAAGGATCAGGCATTAGGTC
The DNA here is from genome assembly GCA_035046065.1 of Chymomyza procnemis. Lineage (NCBI taxonomy): Eukaryota > Metazoa > Arthropoda > Insecta > Diptera > Drosophilidae > Chymomyza > Chymomyza procnemis. The sequence continues at coordinate 26,661,146 of JAWNOJ010000021.1, forward strand.
GAAGCAGATTGAATCGGGAATAATACGATTAAGAAAAAAAATCCCTGAGGCACATGGATTCATTGGTATGGATTAAAGTCCAAAAAGTTGTCTCAAGTAGATTTTTAAGCAAAAGAAGCTATAACGCTGTGGAAGGTCGAGAGCATGTAGGAGCACGCTGAGATTGAATGGAGAATAAGACGATTATGAAAAAAAATCCCTCAGAGGCACATGGATTCGTTGGTATATTGGATTCAGATTCAAAAAGCTGTCTCAAGTAGGTTTTTAAGCAAAAGAAGCTATAACGCTGTGGAAGGTCGAGAGCACGTAGGAGCACGTCGAGTATGGCAGGGATCATGCATTAGGCCACAGTAGATTGAATTGGGAATATTACGATTCAGAAAAAAATCCCTCAGAGGCACATGGATTCGTTGGTATATTGGATTCAGCTCCAAAAAGCTGTCTCATGTAGGTTTTTAAGCAAAAGAAGTTAAACCCCGGGGTGGAAGGTCAAAAATCTTTAGAACGTAGCAGCAGGTGGGATATGGCAACTAACGGGCATTCCTATAAAGACGATGAAGCAGATTGCATTTGGAATGTTTGTGCTGCATTGGGTTTCCAAAAACTTGTCTCAAGTAGACTTAAAAGCAAAAGAAGCTATAATATTATACTGCACTTAGGATACAAGTTTAAAATTTTGAACTTAGCAAGACTCCAACTAAGTGCTGGAAAAAGATTTCAGCTGAGAGGCTAGTATGCCAAGATGCAAGAAAACTATAGTCATACAAACATATCATTTATGAATCGAACAACTTTAAACGCAGTCAAAGACGAAGAGTATATTTAGTAGCAAATGCTACTTAAAGAACGATTTTCAAGGAAGAAAAAGGTCTTGAACTTGAAACTGTTACTTAAAATGACTCAATGAGCAATTTTATATCGTTTAAAAATGTTTTTAACGATTTAAAAAGGTCACAAAACCTTTAAGCGAACATTCCAATCAGGCAGGTTTTGAGCATAAAATTTCAGAGCGTTACGTGAATAAAAAGTTTATGACTATCAAGCGATATTGTTGCAATATGAGAATACTGTCTGAAATGTGGTAACCACTTGCCATACGGAAAGTTTCCGAAATTATACTTTAGCCTGATCTAAACTTGTTTAAAATGGAATAACTTTTTGGTAACTCCGCACTAGTTGACAAAAAAATGGTAAGTATTTTGTTGTTTTTTCGAAGGAAAATCAAGTTATAAAGTTGAGGGATGTAGCAACCAAAATAGCGTGTTCTGTGTTTTTTGGTTATGATTATTTTTTGCTCTTGTAGATACACATTTTTTGGGTTTGAATTATTTTTGAAAAAAACACGAACAACTTTTCTAAGCTTTCCTTTTACATTTTTCACGGAACTTTCGATTTTAGTAGGCATTATCTAAAGCCCATAGGGCCACATTTTGCGTGTTAAATAGTGTCACAATGTGTTTCGCTTCATGTTTAGACTTCCCAGAGAGGAAGTGCTTCCGACATAACAAAGATAATGTACATCATTTTAACAATTACAAATTTGGCTAACGTACATATGGCACATATGCCATGTTTTTTAGTGCTTTCATTGTTTAGACTTGATCATGTCCAACTACTATATAGTATATGTCAAGTCCACAAAGTTCCAAAGCTACAAACCCCATAAGATAGCAAAACTAAATTTGTAAAGATAATAAATGCGCTAAGTCCCTACTGCCGCAGCAGTAGTTTCTACTGTTTTCAGATTCTACATACAAGTTCTAAAAGATAACAATCTCAAGATTATCTCATTATGATAAAAATAATTTCAACTGCATTGCTATATTTATATATAAGCCTTTGTATAGAGTCTTGTGTGTGTGTGTGCTTTTTCCGAGGCATTATCAATTTTTAAACAAAGTGCCATGATTCATCATGAGACAAATGCCTGAAAACAAAGTACAAAAAAGCAAACTTAACTTCCGATTTGTGCGCCACACTTATTATGTACTATATATAGTACGTACAGTACGCAATCGGGGTAATTCGTGAATATATATAGTATATCATCATATCAGCTACATGACACTACGTATTGTATGCAAATGTAGCCAAACAGTCTCAAGTAAGCTCAGACGGATTGATGATAGAGACATTTGGCTAGCAAATCGTCATCCAACAATTTTATCATCGTATCGTCTGTCCCACAGTCACTCACTCCGTTTGGATGTCGGTGGGCGTAATGAACTTGGCATCGGCTGCTCAGACATGTGTACGCGGCGATAACCACCGATTCACGAACACAGCGCATTCAGCGCATTATCATTATATAAAATGGGAGCAAAAACAAAAGTTGAATATTTAACCAACAACAACAAAATTAACAGCGAAAAAAAACCATGTGAATGAGACACACAGACGATCCGACTACGACATGCAAATACTCTGTAATACTTTTTCAAAAAAAAAAAAAAAGAAACTCTTCCCGATAATTTATAGTTGAGAATCTTGTTTCAACATTTTATATAGAAGTTAGCTGAGCGCCTTTTTCGGAACACGATTCTTATTTGCTTAGTACAAAAACAGCAGGGAAGTATACGACGTTGGTAACTCCTAAAACTCTGAAGAGTATTTGGTAAAGTGGCAAGAAAACAGTCTTGTTCTACTTCTTTCAAAAATTCCTCATTTTCGAATCGATTCCATCTGCGTTGGCTCGGCCGTGTCGTTCGTAAGAAACAAAGACGCTGTAGCTAAGGTATTTGGTTGATTCTAAACGATTACCACATTACCGATCTTTTGGAGCTCCAGCGGTAAATCTTTTTCCTACTTTTATCAAGTATACCAACGTTTTGGATCGAATTTCAACATGCATACCGATTGATTTGTATGAGTTGCCTCGGCCATGTCATTTGCATGAACAAAGGCGCTCCAGCGTAGAAGGTATTTGGTTGATTCTAAGGGATTCCACATTACCGATATTTTGGAGCACCAGCGGTAACCAAGTGAAGTAGTATCTACACTTGGAGTGAACAACTGTACAAGGCGCACGCAAAGCAGGGGCGTCTGGATAGAACTAGCGAAGTCGACTGTAACCCGATTATGGGTTGTAATCGCCAACTAAAGTTAAAATAAAGTATACCAATGTTTAATCATATCGAAAGGCATAAAAACTTTACATTAATTTACCACTCATTTGAATGCTTTTGGAAAATCGCTTAAACTGTACAGACATTTTGCTAGGCTAGTCATTTTGGAACACAGCTATAACGATTGAGTACACTTTTAAACTTTTTCTAATTTAAAACCAGTTTCGTAACGCCAGCGAGTTTTTTCCCAATAATTCCGATAAGTTAAAGTGGGATTCATCAATAAAAAGTCAGCTTTAGTACAAGCATTACTTATGGCTACATAAGCGATTTTAAACAGAAGCTATAAGTTTAGGACAATATACTGCATATTTCTATTAATTTGATTTATTTTTTGTTGGAAAGAACTTGTAATAATTTGACAGTGTAAGATTTTTCAACAATTATTAACAATTACATTATAAAATACAATTTATAATTAATAATTAAGTCTTCAATAAATCTTGGAATATTAATTTTGTTACAGCTTGTTTTAAAGGCTTTACGAACTTACGATTGAATTAAATGATGGAATTAAATTGCTCAGGCATTACTTTGTACATCTCCTTGGATAAAAAAGTTCTTGAATAAAATGTCTTTTTCACAAAATTAAGACTACTGTAGAAAACCGCAGTTGCTAAACAAAAAAGTCCATAATAAAACATATTCATATAAAAGTGCCGAAATCTTTAGGATTTTACAAACGGAACTCTACGATCCAAATGCCCCATACAAGCAACTTAGGAGGAACATAAACGAATCCGAAGAGAAAGAAGTAAACAAGCGTTTGGAAATAGAACAACATTAATACTTTCAAAAATACTTAAGTATATACCTAGCTATACTTAGTTTATTAAATTGTTATAAGTCAAGTCATAGATGCTTCATACTGCTGCATATAGCTGATGTACGGCGCTTGGCGTGCAGTGTATACAACGAGTCGTTCTCGTTGACAGCAACAACAATGAACTTTGTGCATTGCAAATGTAATGCCTGACTGATTGCAGGGCAACGTTTTAATTGTTATTATTGTTTTTGTAACAATTGTTGTTAGCCAAATTAAAAAAAAAAAATATTGTTTATAACTTAAATGTAAAATGGTCAAGCACACACATACACACACACTCACACAATTTATACCTTGAAATTGTTTCAGTTGAGTGCAAAAATTTGCAATATTTTCACATGAAAAATTCTATAAAAGAAATTATATGTATGGGTTGTTGTAGTTGTTGTTGTTTATTGTTTTATTGTTTGTAAAATTAAAAGTTTATATATATATAAATATATATATACTAAGCTCTCTCAACTAATAGTTTATATTTTATATAAAATGTGTTAAATAATAAAGATATTTTTGAAATTGTACGATTAAAAATTATTTTAAGTTAAACAAGCGATATTTTGTTTTTTTTTCGATAAATCTGCCGAACCGATTGCTGTGATTTTGATTCCGTATCGTGTTATGATATTTTGAGAACTTAATTAAGTTCGTAGAACCATAGTAAAAAGCTATACAACTTTCGCAAGACCCAATATATAAAAAATAATAATAATTACATTTGACTTCCTTCAACTCCTAATGCAGCATTGGAATGACCTACGATCACTCAAAAGAAATTATACTTTCTATTACTATATACAAAACTAACACACTCATATGATTTTCTGCTAATACAGCTTTGGGACGATCCCAGAACCCCCAAAAGAAGTTGAGGCTATATATTACCAAAACATATATATGATTTCTTCATCTGCTAAAAGACCATTGGCACGACCTACGATCCTCCAAAATAAGTTGAGAATATATAATACAAATACATGATTTCCTTCATCTTCTTTTGCAGCATTGGGAGGTGACCCATGATCCCCCAACAGAAGTTGGGAATATATAATATACATGATTTCCTTCATCTCCTTTTGCAGCATTGGAACGACCCACGTTCCCCCAACAGAAGCTGAAAATATACAATATACATGATTTCCTTCATCTTCTTTTGCAGCATTGGATCCCCCCAACAGAAGCTGATATAATACAATATACATGATCCTTCATCTCCTAATTCAGCATTGGGACGACCCACGATCCGCCAACAGAAGTTGAGAATATACAATATACATGATTTCTTTCATCTCCTTTTGCCGCATTGGAACGACTCACGATCCCCCCAAAGGAAGGTGAGATAATACAATATACATGATTTCCTTCATCTTCTTTTGCAGCATTGGATCCCCCCAACAGAAGCTGATATAATACAATATACATGATTTCCTTCATCTCCTAATTCAGCATTGGGACGACCCACGATCCGCCAACAGAAGTTGAGAATATACAACATACATGATTTCCTTCATCTCCTTTTGCCGCATTGGAACGACTCACGATCCCCCCAAAGGAAGCTGAGATAATACAATATACATGATTTCCTTCATCTCCTTTTGCAGCATTGGGACGACCCACGATCCCCCCAACAGAAGCTGAGAATATATGATATACATGATTTCCTTCATCTCCAAATTCAGTATTGGAACGATACAAGACCGGCCCCTCAACAGAAGCTAAGAATAATACCGGAAAACACCCTTTAATATTAAATTTCTGACTCTAAGTTTTGCCGAAAGTCTTTGGAACTCACATATATAATGTTTCACGTTATTAAGTCAGTCTTTATGATGATAAAAAAAAATGCTTTCTACATCCAAAATCTCCCAAAAAACTATATTACGCAAATAAAGCTTATTTCCCAGACATTCCGAAGATTTGCTGTTAGCTGCTTCAAGTTCGAACCCACATTTCCAAAACAAAAAGATGACTACCTATTTTGGTAAAAGTTGCACCCTTATAAAGCTCTGAAGTCGTAAATGCTGAAAATCGCACTAATTCGTGGAAAGTTAGCCACTGATCATAGCAGCTATTTAATAGGAACCATCACTGTATTCAATATGCATAATCATGCTACGTGGCAAAGCTGAACGTAACTATCATATCGAACAATATTATTTCGGCTATAATCTTTGGTATATTTTATGACATTTTTGACAATGTATAAAGATTATTATAGAGTATTGCTATAGAACGGGATGTAGTAAAATGAATGTGAGTCTTACTTTGTTCAAAATTGCCAAAACGAAATATTTGTATTTTTTGCGAAATAAGATATTTTATTTAAAGCAACTCGAGAAGTGACTCATAAAAATGGATAAGAAATTTTGAATTTAAATCGCAATAAGTTTGTTCACATGAGTATTTTTTTTTATAGAAATTGTAGACCTTAAAAAAATTAAAGTTATAATGCGGAAATAATATATAAATTTAAGATATGCGCAAAAGTACAATAGTGGTTCCGATTACATATTTTTGCTGCATAGAAACTTGGATTTGGTATATACAACTTGGATACAGAGATAGTACATTATATAAAAGTTGAAACATTTTATTAAGAACAACAGTCAAAAGATCGGCATTGACCGAATGTGGGATTCATAGTTCAAGATGAGTTAGCATAGATGTAGAGCTGCATTCAATAGTTTCTTTGTAAGATAGGAAATCGTAGAGCTTATTATAGTTAGCGCATAAGACGCAAAAAGGATTGTGGAATGCAGAATTGGATCTATAAAAGAGTAGTGCTAGAGGTCGAAAATTACGAGTTACTCTAGATGGTATGACAAAAGAAACTTTGTTAATCTGCGCCTTAGAAGTAATGAGAGCATAAGCAGCTATCTATGTTCATAGTGAAGGCAAGTATAAGTAGAATAAGAATAAGAGAATAGTAAGATCGTCGGATGTTAGAAATCTAATTCTATTGAATCTCAATCAAACAAAAAAGATGTTTTGTGACAGAATTAAGAAGAAATAGATTAGAGTTGCAAGCCAAGTTAATATTTGCAATAAAAAAAAGTTTAGATTATGCGTTTAATCAGTTCTTAGAAAAATCTTAATAATTGCATATTTATAGAGCAACTCATGAAATGTCTTAATTATAATATAAATTCATAATAAGCTAATTATAAGCATGTTTATTTGTTTATGATTAGGGTTATGACCACGACTGCCGTATTGCTCACTGGGTATTTTTTTCAATAATAAATATAGAGGGCGGTGCTCGGAAAGTCAGCGATAAGTAAATATAGCAAATTTTTCTATATTGCATAATGCGAAATATAGTTCAACTATAAGCAGGCGAAGAACCTAAGATCGTAGCAAGCGTTCAAAGTAAATCAATACGGCTCACAAATTGTAAGTCCAAAGATAACGATTGGGATTTTGATACTAATAGTTTTCTGTGTTAAAATCGTAGTTTTTTCTTTTAAAATGCAGTTTTGAAGTTAAAGATCTGTAGATCTAAGTCGACTGAATTTTAATAAGAAATCTTTTTTTATAGCTTTCGAAGATCACAATTTTAAGGCAATTTCTTACTTAATATTTTTAGAGACTGCAATATATAGAACAGAAGGAAAATCGTAGACATTCTCAAAGTAACCGAAACTATGATCAGGAAGACTATAGAAACTATGCTCAGGTTAATTCCATGTCTGTCTATCTCCTCGAACGTCTAGATCTCTTTAGCTGGTAAGGGCTTGTTCTCCTGAGAAATGCAAGCTTCTTGCATCTTCTCCTTTCTGATATCGAGGACATATAGAATAGCTTTCATGGGAATGATTTACATTACCTAAAAATAATAAAAAAGTTTTGAATGAATAATTTGTTTGTTTATAGAAGTCAGAAAAACCAAATGCCTCATTCAATAGTCCCAAGCTTGATTATAAAAAAAAAAATATATAAACAAATTCGCCATCCCATAGTTTTCTTTTATGTTTTCAAGCATTCAGTCAATTCAATTGTTGACTATAACAAAAATCAGTTAAAAGTCTCGATTTTGTCATTTAATTCGTTGTTTTTCGTTTGTTTCTCAAGTTACCTTGACGAACCTTCGTTGTATAAGGGTATTCAATTGCTCTGAAAATCTAATGATTATATGATAGCTTTCTTGAGGTTTGCACTTCACTTACTGCAATTCGTTCGTTTTTCAGCTTATCCTAGACTTAATTAGTAACAATTAGTATATTAGACTTCTCATTTCTTTACGAAATTCATTTTATAAGAGTATTTAAGTCTACCCAAAATCGTTTAACTATATCATAGCTGTCATGGAACACATCTGTAGAAAAAGTTCTATTTTTATCGGAACTTAATTTGTTTAAAAAAAGTTCTTTAGGTTTTTCACTCACTGTACTTGAACGATATCGTCTGATCACATTCATACAGCTTATATAGGGAAAATCGTACAACAAATATAGTTTTCAAAAAAATTGTTATTTTGCATATGATTTGTGAATAAATCTCGAGCAAATTCGCTTCTTTGAGTCTTTTTATTATTTTCAAGTACTGTCATAATCTAGATCGGTGGATTTAATCATATAAGTTCCAGTGGGCTTAGCGTTCGTTTGTTTTTTAAGTATAAACATATTTGGATTACAAGATTAGCTGCATATTCTCAATGCGTCGGTTTTTTGATCGAACTGAAGGAACTATATCAAATAAATTTTATAGGACAAATCGGTCAAAATGTTTTTGCATAAAATTTGTTTGCTCTTATATATATTACGAGCGAAGGTTTTAGTGTTTCTCAGTACTGTACCAAATGTCACCGATATCGGTGGGCTCTGAGCATAATATGCGGGATATTCTGGCCAAACAGAATATCAAACAAGTGAGTCCCCAATTTACTTTCAAATCCGGAAAAGAAAATGGAGCATGCTCTCAGAAATAAATCAAGCAGCATTGTCCGCATGACACTAGACTGAAAACCTCGAGAAAGCAAACAAACAGGACGATCAACAGCAACTTGGAGTTTAAGCGTTCTTCAGGAACTAGTCCAGATCAGCTCAACGTGGTTACATCGCTAAGCAGACGGCACAGAACAGAGTACGGTACAAAGCCTTCGTAGAGGCCCTAAATTCGCAAGTGGAAGAACAAAGGATAATATATATATATATCAAACTGGGAGAATCGATTAAAGTAGTCTTGGTTGTTGTGGAGGTGCTTCAGTAATGCAACGTATTGTTTTGCAGAAAAGTGGTACTGGTTGTCTACGAGTTGTACGAATTATGACCGATTCGGCACACACAAGTTTTTAGGCAGTTCCAGTGCTGTGCAAAAATCGGTTGACTTTATCAAATAGTTTCTTTGATTTTCCACTTATCCTTACCAAATTCGGTTTACAAGTGTGTTTTTGTCCAATTATTTTTAATTGATTTCTAATTAATTGATTGTTATTTTTCTTCTTCTTATTATTCTTGGGAACTTAGGGCCTCTGCTGGAAACTTCCAACGAACCCTGTTTTGTGCCGTCTATTTCAGCTTTTCTTGCTCGAACTGTGCTAAACTAGATGGTTCTTTTTAAGGACTTCAACATTCCACTGTTCAATTCGTGTTCGTTTTGAAATGCCTATGGTCGTCAACGAGTTTGGATTGAATCTACAAGCACCATTTCGATCTAAAAACCCAACCGATTACAGAAACCAATACAAGCGAATGTCGCATATAATATTATGAACAAATTCCATACGCTGAAGGTTTGTAGTATTTCCATTGACTATATCATTTGGGGCTTTGCTGACTTATTGTGAACCAATGCGACACTTATAAAAATATTTTGACTTTATTATATAGCTGCCCGAAGGAATATCGTTTCTAAATATAATATAATTTCTAAAGAAATCGTAGATGAATCAAACAAACTTAAGCAATATTAGCGATTTAACGGCAGTAGTAAAGTGTTACAGGGTATTCCATAAATTGTTTGCGCCGAACTTTATAGCACGTTGGCCAACACAAAAAAAAAAAACTCTATTTTTTAAGCTGTTTTTAACCAAAGCAATAACAACTGAATCATTCAATCATTATGTAATATTACAGATTTAATTGCAGAAATATGTGTACAGGGTATATCAAAGTCGCTGAGGCGTCGTAAATTATCTCAATTTCAATGATGTAGCTCCAGGCGCTGTGAGCTCAAAGTGTTCCCAAGTTATAACTAGGTAATACCCAATAAGTAGTCTGGTTTATGCGGCCCGTTGCTCTCATATTTAACCATTAGCTAAGAAGAAAACTTTTGGGCAATGAGCCCAATAAATTTTCATTCATTCTCATATTATCTGCACAGATATATATATAATATATACACCTATGTATGTTTTTTTTGTATACTAGAAATCATGCTAATCTGTAGCTATTAGAGGTCTACGCATAGACACATATAACATTATTTATGCCAAAATATAAAAACTACTTTAGACATAATATTGTATAAGTTATACGAAAAAAATAGAACATACAAAGTTCCGAAACGAGTCCGGCATACAGCATAGTTTTAGCTGGCCAATTTGGACAGCAGTGCTCTCACCTTACGGTTTTTAGGTGCTAGCAACGGCTGCTTTTGAAGTCTGCAGAAGCGGTCCAAAGTTTACCAACATATTTAAGTGTTGGCGTAGATCCCATAAAGCGTCTTGTCCAAGTACGTGTCGAACGCGTCGAAAATCAGCCGGTACACTGTGTACTTTATAGTTATTACTTAGTTATAATGAACCGGCTGCGTCCGTTCCAAAGCACCGGCACCCGGCACCCAGCACCCAGCACCCAGTACATCCCCCATAAACTAACTGAGCGCGTGTGTGTGTGTGAGCGCGAAGTAGTCATAATAATAAATTAAATACGTTATCAAAAGCATGTACGGGTGTACTTGCGACACTCTGTGGTTTAGGTATTTTTTTTTTCTACAATTTTATTTGTAGGTTGTTGTTTTTTTTTCGGATACAATTTTTGGGTTTTTTAGTCTAAATTGATTCATGATGTTGGAGTGACGGACGCGTGCGCGCTGGTCAGCCAATATATCATATGCATCTGTATGATTTCTTAATATTTAATTAATAACAATTCGTATGTCAGCACTTAGGTGCGGGCATCTAGTGGCATGGTCAGTCAATAGCAAAGCTAGCTTATCAGCTTTCAATGAGTTGGGCATAGTTTCCAAGCGGCAAGACTATCATAAGATATTGCAGTTGTATAGATAGTAGCACTTACGCGATATATACGTCAATATATAGTATATCATCTGCAGGGAGACGAGTAAGGGCGCGCATGCTAGATGAGCTCTTGGTTATGTAAATTGATAGTTGGATGTCTGCTATATAATATAGAAATCGTAGTTCACTACTAGTTCAGTGGGACATGATAGCTAGTCGTCGTCGTCGTCGTCGTGGTCGTTGTCTGCGCTCTAACAAATGCCATTACGAATACAATTTCCTTGGAAATCTACTGGTATGACTAAGACAAGTCGGTTTGCATTTTTTGCTGTCTAGCTTTAGTCATTACTTAAACGCGTCAAAATAAATTTAAAACAATACTAAATGCGAGGGTTGGCTATGCCATACCATATCAAAACGATAATGTTCAAGAGAAATTTGTGTAATGTTTAATGTTTCTATAAGATCTCGCTATTATTTCTTTAAAAGAAATGACTTTATTGAGCAGATATAGCAAATTGCATGTAACTCGAACTGTCTGGGTGAACTAAGCTGCAAAGAATTGAAGACAATTTTTAATATCAAAACCATTGCATCTCGAAAGCAACTTGAAATCTTAAAAAAACGTTGAATTTGACAATATTGTCGCTGCATTGTGCACCCGGGTCTGGCCAGACATATTTAATTTTACGACGCTAATTACATGCATTTATATTTTGTGCTTCCAGCTGCCTACCTAAAATTTAATTCTTTATCGATCTATGAAAAAATATTGTTTGAAAAGTTCTTAGAAATGTTAGTAAAAAACGCTTAAAAAAACCCCACCTAACTTTGTGCGGCTGGTGTCTGGCCAGACCCCTATAATGAATTGAAAAGTTTGTAAGCGCTTGACTCAATAATGAAATCAATAGTTTACTAAAGTTATCCTAGGTTCTAAGACACTTAAACAAGACGCGTGTGCCTTGAGCAAGAGCCCAGGAAGCTCTATACTTCAATAGAACACAGCTTAGGTCACTTTGTGGAGCGTCGACAGACCATTTTCCCTGCCACAATCACTTGTAGATTCTGTGAGAAGGATGACGAGTCAATGAAAGAACGCAACCATTATTTCCCGAAAGCAACTTATATTGTTAAAAAATCAATTAATTTGACAACTTTGAGCAGTTTGTAAGGTTTCAATAAGCGCACGTCATTAGATTTTAATGAATATTTTAACCGAAGTTTTTTTTTGAAAGAAATGAGCATATTTCGAGATAGAGAATATTTAAATTGACTGAGAAGTTACGCGTTTGTAAAATATTTCCTGACACATCTAAGCAACATATCGCACGATAATGTTCAGAAATCGATGTTTTTTTTGCAAGTTAAATATATCTTTTGTTTTGTATAGAACTGAAACCAGTCTATTTGTTGAAATTGTTACAAAATACTCCATATAATACGTTATATGTATCCATGGCCTAAGAATGCAGTATTTTTCCAAATCGTTAAAAATTTTACAACTTCGAAAGAGTCCATTTTAAGCACAAAATATTTCTAACGTCACAACATGCTTTTGGGCTACGCGTCATATGTAGACATTCAGTACTTCGCCATCATTTGGATTCATAATGGAACGCTTAAAATTCCTTTTTGAAGATCTTGTTCTCTTTTGCTTCTAAAAGATTATTGCATTGTACCAATGCCAATGCAAGCAATTTAGATTCATTGTACTCTTTTTTTTATGAACATCTGTTTTTCTTAAATTTTCTTTTGGCAACAATCCAGACGAGCCTTCTCTTTCGTATAATCATTGAAATCATCTTGACGGTCAACTGCTCAACATAGTACACAGAGCATATACGCGGTTAAACTTAATTTAACACAAAAAAATCTTAAGATTATTAATATAATACATAAGGTAAGTCTTTTGCGATTTCCGGATTTCTTTACAGCAACAAATCGAAGAAGCGCTAGAGGTTTTGTTCAAATACATTTTGGAAGCTTGTAGAACAAGCGTTTAAAATATAAATTTGATAAATGTCAATTTTTTAACTTTTAAACTCTAAGCGATTTTGTAGATTTGCGTGGTTTTTGAAAGCGATCTTAGCTTTCACAATTGCTCAAATAAAAAATGACGTCAAAAGTTTTTAAAAATTCAAACTTATTAATATTCTTCGAAGAAACTAATCTCTCAAACATAGAGTAACATCAAAAGTTCTTAAAAATCGAAACTTATTTATATTTTCGACCGGAAATAATAAAAATAAGATACTACTAGGCTTTAAAAAAAGTCAAGAAGTGCCGCTTATTGTTGTCTTGTAATTATAGTCTTTTGTGAAAATAATATTATTAACTTTCTGGGTTTGTAGAATGCTAAATACTAATTTTTAGAACTAAGTACTGATGCGCTTGTTCCATAAGCTGTCTAAGTTACAATATCTTTGTAGAGCTACAATATAAAAGTGAATTATAATAGATTACGTATGCCTCGGAACGTAGCACCAGCATATATTCAAAGTACCAATGCAATACAAGTTTAAATTATTGTTCCCAGCTTGGTTGGGTTTAAAGAAGTTTATGAGTGCGACAAAAAAAATTTACAAAATTTGGATGGTATGCCAATTATTTTTGGAAAAAAAAAATAAAGTGATTTCCCGACACTACCAGGCTATCATTGCTGTAAAGGCGAAGCATGGAGATATCGCTATTAATAGCACAGAGACCCACAGCTTATAGCCGAATCCGCAAATAGCGCGAATTTGCTAGCTCTGCCAGTGCTAGGCAAATGCAACTGTGCTACTGCGTGGAATCTAACCACCGACCTACGCGTTTAGAGGCGCGTAAGCTACCACAACGCTATGAGAGGTCCATAGTTCTTAGCAAAACTAGCTAAAATGAAGTCTCACTTTTCTGAGGCGGAATTCAAAGTTAAATACTTTGTGTTTTTTCTTACTTCGCGTAGTTCGTAGCATAATTAAACTAAAATAAAGTCCATAGAAAAAATTCAAACTTTAATAGTTCTTTTTATTTCTTTCAATTACGAGCATTTTTTTCTAAAACTGACTAATAGAAGTCCTTCAAAAAATTCCGGCAAGCTACAGCACACTGATTGCTATGAAAACAATTCCCTCTTGCGATTAATATCTAATCCAAATTATTAAATTTTTAATCACCTGTCTGGCTGCCATGTTAGGGTAATGCTCATGTGCGCTGTAAGCGAGAGTAATCAAAGTCGAACAAAAAAGTAAAGGAAAAATAATAACATTTTGTGGGCCAAGTCACGCGGCTTTGTGACCAGCTTTTGGACATGCGAGTACTTGTAGCCCCCCAAACAATTGGCCGCCTTATCATTAGGTTGTGCAAATACTCTCACACACACTCAGGTATACAAACAAATGTACTCAAACACACGACACCTGTACATGTGAGTAGATAAGCGCCACAACAACAACAACAGCAAACACAATCAACAGACGGTAATTAGAAGTACAAATGAATGTAGAATGTACCCAAAAGCACTGAAGACATGAGCAAATACTCGATACCCTTACCGAATGCAGGTTTTGCGATTTCGGACGAGAAATGTTTATTTATAAGAAAACGAGGGTAAAAAAAGTTTCAAGTTTCGTAGAAGTTGCAGAACTTCAAAGCTAACCGTAGTATCGGCGTCACTGTGAGTCTTACTTGTTAGGATTAAGTTACTTGCAGTCTTTGTCTGAATATACTTCGGAAGTGGCCTTTTCATTCACTTATAATTTTTATAGCAAATTTAACTATAGTTTGAAATTTGAGGATGACGCAAAGAAAAATACTCTTTATAAGGCCGAAATGTTTATTCCTAAAACTTTGAAACTTATACATGCATAAATTGTGGAATTCTCAAAGTTTAGACCATATAAGTTAGTCTTCACTTACAGATACTCAATATTTTTCTATTTCGTACTTAAGCAGCACAATGACCCATAAAGGGTATACAATGAGCTGACTCGATGTGCTCATATTGCCTCACAGGTGTAGTAGGTGTAGTGTAGATGAACCATATACGATTAACTTAAATATGCTTGGGGCATACTCTTATGGAAGGCTGTCTTGATTTTAGAGCTTTAGTTGTAACATCAAGTTAAGCATCTTCAAATAGTTGAGATGTAGCGCGTTTGAAATAATTTTTTACATTTTTATAGTTTTTATAGACAGTTAACTTTTAGCTTGAGCTTTTATGAGCAACGCCATCTATAAAAAAAAAACTAACAGATTATGGTAAAGCTGGATCAACTCAAGTGTGTAAATATACCCAACTATAGCTCTGAAATCATGACAGCCTTCAGATGACAATAGATAACTTTTAGATGTAGTTTGTATGTATAAAAAAGTTGAAAAATAATCGCGCTTGATCATCTCAAGTATGCAAAGATTCCATACTTAAGGATTTAGACCTAACTCTAAAATCATGGCAGTTTTCAGATAATAATACACAACTTTTAGATGTAGTTTGTACAAGTTACGCAATTTATGAAAATCCAGAAATATGTAAAAAATAATCTCACATGCGCTTGATCAACTCCATCCCCAACTTGACACTATAGGTATAGCTCTGAAAATAAGACTGCTTTCAGATAATAATACAAAACTTTTAGATGTAACTTGTATGTATACAAAATTACGAAAAAAAAAGTTGAAAAATAATCTCGCTTGATCATCTCAAACGTGTAAAGTTCCCCAACCTGACGTTACAAGTATAGATTTAAAATGAAGACAGCTTTCAGATAATAATAGATAACTTTTAGATGTAGTGTGTATAAGCTACGCCATCTATGAAAAACAAAAAATGTCAAAATTAATCTCACACGTCTTGAAGCGTTTAAAAACGTAAAGCCTAGCTAAGCCCCAAAAAACATTTTATGTAACGATTCACTCTATTTTAACAAACTTTTTTAAATCCCAAAACTTTCACTCAATTAATGTAATATCTACTTGAATCATTTTACCTCGCAGTTCATTTTAGATTTGTCCAACAAAAAATTGCAAATTAGGATTTTACTCCTTATAAACTATTTAAATTCCTCAAGCTTGTACCGGAATTTGAATATTCCTTTTTTCCAAAAGTATTTTAAGAACATTTAAATTCAATATTTAAAAAAAATTATATTATGAGAATATACCTATGCTACCAAAAAAATGTCTTTACCCATAAAAACCTTAATAGAAGATACCCACTCTAAACTGTAAGTCCCTGGTTTTTTTCTTCAAAGAGTTATTAAACGAGATATCGCCATGATTAGTCTTTTGGGTAATGACAGGGGAATAAATTCATCTGCAAATAATGCTTCAAAAATAGCATAATACGAAAGTGATGCTCTAGTCTATAAATATTTAAATTTCCTAAAACAAAGCTAAATATGGTTTAGTTTCTCTGTAACTCTCTTCAAAATTCAATAAAACTGCTACTTTGCATATATATCTGCTGCACATTATATTCCTTTCATTAGATTCTTGGAATATTTTGCCTAGAAGAAACACATTTTATTTGTTAAATATGTGAAGCTCCTATTACAATTTTAATCTTCTAAAGCAACAAGCTGGCAGACATTAAAATGGTGGTAATTTCTAAGCTGTTACAATCGTTAATCTGGTGGATATGGATGCGATAAGCTATAAGACTCATACCTAATAATGCTGAATTAAATTTATACGATCTTTATATAAGAATTTTAATGAAGAATTGCTGCATATTATAGATATTGCGCTTGAAGAGGTATTGGAATGCTTAGTTTTTCTTATTG
Organism: Chymomyza procnemis; assembly: GCA_035046065.1. Taxonomy (NCBI): domain Eukaryota; kingdom Metazoa; phylum Arthropoda; class Insecta; order Diptera; family Drosophilidae; genus Chymomyza; species Chymomyza procnemis. Next base: position 26,678,036 of record JAWNOJ010000021.1, read on the forward strand.
ATGCTTGAAAGAAGTTCGGCTGCTCAAAACTGTTTAGTGCTTATGTGACTTTTAGTATAAAGACAGATGTTCTGAGTTGATTCAGCAATCAGTTGCTAGTCAATTCCATCAAAAAATATACCAATTGCGTGTTTTATACAAAACGGATTTGAGATGAAACAGTTGTCTCCAGCAATCTAGTAAATCTTATAATAGTTTCCCAAAATTTAGGCCAAGTCTGCATCGACTAGTTGCTTACAACGCTCATAAAAATATCTAGAGAATTGCTAAGAACTTAACAGATGACGTGCAAATTGTCAGGTCACAATAGACTTAATGTAGCTGCAGCTTAACTCGCAGACAATGTGGCATCACATTTACCCTGCAGTGAGCAACTTTTTGCAGTTTCATGTTAGAGTAACTAAACTTCGTTGTTCAACAACAATTTCAGATTTACTCTCTCATTATGGTTTTTCATGGATTTGTTTGTTTCTACTGCAGTGCAGGTTAGATTTAGCCTTGCAAAGTGCGAATGACAACCAAGTGGCCAAAATGTGTTAATAAAAGTTAGTTTGGCTATACAACAACAACAACAACCACAACACCACCACCAGCACCACCAACAACAATAGCAACTGAGTGACAGACATAACGTATACGCATTGTACATATATATCTTGGAATATGTTTATATGGGAGCGCTGTCGATATAGCGATTTCCCTGGGTAGCAATAAATGAACGAAATGAAGTTAGTAGCGGTAACTGTGTCAGTGGCGTGAAAAAGCTGTTAGAGGAGGGGATTAGGAACAACGATTCCTGGCTGTCAGGCACGAGAGGATTAATGACAATTAATGGCATTATGATAAACAGTGGAAATTTTTGAAAGTTTACAATTACTTCTGACTGAAGTTAAGACTTGGGGGAAACACTTTTGTCGATGAAAAAGAGAATTTTCAGTCAGATATTAGCAGCAAAATACAAAGAAGGAAATAGTGGGGATTGAGCATACGCATCAAGCAATGTGCTGAAATTTCTTTCATCAAACTGCGCGTAGAATTCAAAGTTCAAGGCACCAGTTGATGAAAGTTCAACTTAGTAGTGCCTGAGTTGAAGCTATGACGAATTGAGAATTATATACCAAAATAGAGTTCGATGCAAGGTTGGAAATTGCAAATGCACCCTATGCTAAAATAGCAGATAAAGCAAAGCATATTTTATTTGCTTTGTTTGGGATTGTCTGAAGATTACTAAAAAAATATACACTGATTCGAGCATTACCATTTTTATGCGGTGTTAAATGTTAGGAGTTTTTAAAACTCTAAACGTGCTACCCCAAAAATAATTATTCCAAGCAATATGATTTGGGAACTTGAAAAAATTACACTGATTCAAGCTTTACTTTTTTTGGACTTAGTAGTTCTTGGCATATACAACTGTGATTATAACGCTCTCATGAATCTAATATTTTTAATGATTTCTAAAATCATGCAACTTTTGAACAAGAACTCTGTCTTAGGACAGACAGGTGCATTGATTTGTAGTTAGGTATTTTTTGGTAGAATCTTGTACGCTTCGGAATCTTACATTAATAATCTTTTTTTTTTAAGATGCAAAAGCTGTATTATTTGGGAATCGGAACACATATCTTAAGCTGTTCGGATTTAAGCTGCTGCTGAGGAGCGCTAAGCTATCGCTGCGATTTGGTAAAAAAACAAGTTGTAAAGCGAAAGAAAAGTAGTACGGTGTGAAGAGCTGAAGTTGCTGATAAGGTAGAAAAGGTGTGAAAAGTTAAATTGACTGCTTGAAAGATGCTCCCAGAAGCACGAAACTAAAATACTGAAAGGTAGCCAGTAGAACAAACTGAAAGATATTGTGCGCAAAGCTTAATGCAGAAAAACTTCTCCGCGCAGCAATTAAACAAGAAAGCTCCAGAGTGTGTTCCCTCTAGTAATAATACTACTTTTGTTGAAGAAATGCATAGGTGGCTTCGGAATAGTAAATATTAGAAACGATGTATGGAACAACTATGTTTTCGTTCATTGCTCTATTGGGTGAAGAATTTTGAACATTTTTTGGCCTTACACCATTTCCTGGCAATGGGGCGCCTTACGCATAGCGAGTTTGAATAGGAAATGGGGCTGGCTTGGAAGTAGAAGCGCTCCAAATGGCAATCAACTGAAATCCACAAACCAGTAGACGTAGATACAGCTCCGCACTGTGCGGGAGAATAAACTTGGATTTGGAGAAAGAAAAAACAAACGAAAATTGTAGTAAAATCAAGGGATGGATAAAAGAAGCAGCACAAAAAGGAGGCAGTCCTACACTGTGCTGGAGAATAAACTCAGATTTGGACATAAGTAAAACGAATAAGAACTGGAGTGAATTTAATAGATGCGCGTAGAATTAACTTGGGTTTAAAATAAGCAAAAAAAATTTGCGAATTTTGGAAACTACAATAGTTGTTGTGCTCTTATGGGTGTCGTAAGGAACCATAGCTCTAAAAATATGTATAATCTTTTATCTTAATTCTGGTATTAATGTTTGCAGAGTTAAAACAGTCGAAATTGATTCACATAAAGCGGGCGGACATGAGAAACGCAAAGTTTTCGGTTAACATGCCGAACGTACGTAATCCGCATAAAACAAGTCGGCACGGAAGTGAAAACACGGCCGATGACAGGCGCAACTCCTTTCCCTTTGCTTTGAAGCTCGTATGACGCCACTGCGCTGTGTTATGTAAATCAACGTTGCTGGAATAATTAAAGGACAACGGGCTTGATATTTGCTTTTTGGGGTTTTTCCTACTACTGTCACACATATGCGTGTATATATGTCGATATAGATACTAAACAGGATATATACTTACCATGCTATTAGCCAGCATTAAAACGTAACGATTGTTCTTTCCAACTGACAGAAGCCCGGGTGCGAGCGTAGCGGGGCGTTGAATGAATGTGGCGTGCGTGCTAGGCGCACCTTTTAAGGAAGTGGCGTGCTACAGGAGCGGTCTACGTTGCTGTTGTGTGCTCTGCGTCCGCACTAGGACACACGTATTATATACACAAAAGTTCAAAAAGAGACAACACAGTGGGCTCTTGGGAAGCAAAAAAAAATCGCGCGCGCGCACGCAACAATAGCTTGTGTATGTTTTCCCAACTGGCCAAAGGAGTAGGGTACGTTAGGGTACGGCGTAAACGCTGCAGGGTGTGTCTGTGTGCCTCCTGGTTGTAGCACTTTCACGTACTGCAAATGTTATAAACACAGAAAAGGCATAAACAAATGCCGCCGCTGCTCTACAAGATCTCCCTCTGGATGCTGTACGTTTGTGCGCGTTTTTTTTTTTTTTTTTTGACTGCTGCTGCGCTCTCACACGCTCACGGCGGCGTCTACGGTTGATGCTGCTGCTCTCTGTTGCCTAGCGGCTGCGATTTGTTTGGTTTATTTTTGGTTTAAAAACTTTTTTCAATGTTTTGTTGGCTTGCAAGAGCATTAATATTTGCGATGTTTGCTTTTTGCTAAATTTGTCGGTTTGCACACTCCCGGTTTGCGTTGTTTGTTCGTTGCATATATGCTATGCGGCATGCGGGATTGTGTTTTCTTGAGGGGTTCGTTCTTAAGCACTTGCCACAGCAACAAAAAAAAAAAAATATGAAAACAATTAAGAAAATAAACTATTAAACAACAATAACAATAGCGAATATTAACTATAGTAGTTGTAATGGAATATAATTAAAGCGATCGATTTTTCAACACACGACGAGCGAATCTCTGTAAACGATGCGGTCCGGTTGGGTTAGCGGCGGCGGCGGCGTCGGCAGGCGGCACGTACTTTGTTGCAAATTGATTTTTTTTTTTGCGCGAGAGTTTTGTTTTATTTTTTGTGGTTAAAGTTTAACTAACAAACATTTGCGTAATTGTTTGTCGTATTGGCTGTAGGACGCGCGCTCATTGTTGCTTTTGGTGAGTGTGTAGGGCAACAATATACGGACTGCACGATTGTTCGTAGTAGTTTGTACCTTTTATTCTGGGAAATTTCAACCGCGCACAGAGTCGTACAAGCAACAGCAACACAAGAGCGAGACAGAGCTGGACATGGGGTTGTTGATGTCATATCGATGTGTCGATAGTTGTTGTAGTATGCGCGTTATCGCACGCCGATATGTGCCTATCGATTAACTGCCTAAATGTGCTCCTTTAATTTACGCGCTTAATGTAGCAAATAAAACAATAAAAACACACTTTGGATTTGCTAACAAAGCATTAGCAATGTTGCATTTTATTTGAAAATTTTGCACACAATAAATAAATGATAAACGATAACTGCCTCAAATGTATCGCTTGCCAGTGTTGTGTTGCACTAATTGGCAGCAGTGTTGCAATGTTTTGTTTGGCACGTGCATGTAGCCGGTTGATTTTGTAAACTATACACGTCTTTTGTTTATAAATGTTATTGTAACAACATGGCCACCGGGAAGCTGGAGTACGATGCGGCTTTGGGCGGGCGCACTACATTGCCCACGCATATATCTACATTCCGTTACGCTGCCGGCGCACTGGCTGAAATCAAAGATTTGATCAACAATGCACAGCAACCATTTAGCTCCAAACTCATCTTTCAAACATTGCCAAAACATATGCGACGGCGTGCCGTATCGCATCATCCTAAGCGTTTGCCACGTAAATATCGCTTTGCACACAAATGTCAAATGAACAAGTCTGGTGGTCAACCACCGCCCTCCAAACGTCCATCGCGTAAATATCGTAGGCGTCCGAAAAATCTGTTACGCGAGCATGTGCGTCGGCAGCGACGACATGCCTGGCTTGAGACACATATATGGCATGCTAAACGTTTTCATATGATCAATCGCTGGGGTTATCGTCTGCCATATGCCAGTTGTAACAAAACCTATCGTGTCTGTTACCGTGCCAGTGCCAACCATTGCCTTTTGCAGGATATGTCCTACTATTGCTGTGTGCAGCTAGAGGGCAGTGTGGAGTTAATGCGCACGGGTTTTGTGCGTCTAACAGGCGCCAACTGCGGTCCTAGTATTTGCGCCAAAACCTATCTTAGTGGACGTCGTGAGGGCAGCGTGGAGCTGTTTCGCGACGGCCAGTATCCTTATGGTGCTTTACAACGCATAAGTTTTATGTGGCAACCATTGGAAAACGCTGTTGAGGCGCAGCAGCGTACGCTCTGGCTGTGGCTGCATCCCAGCACCGCAGCGGTTGTAATTGAGCAGCTGCAGCTTGTCTTTGAACTGCAGGCGAACAAACAGCAAAAGCTGCCTCTGGTAGAGGATACAGAACAACCAACATTGCGTTTTTGGACACGCACAACTGCCTTTGAGCAGCATGCAAGTTACAGCAATGACGGTGGCACACTGAAGCTCATCGTGCTTAAGCAGGCGTTCAATCGTTTTCGCTTGACAGGCCCGCGTGCACAGCAGGTGCTTGCAGCAAGCCTGCGTGCATATGAGTTTCCTACGGAAGAAAATACCAAACATGAGCATTGGCTGGCGCAGTGCAACCAGCAGCAGCAAACAGTGCATCAGACTCAAGCAGATTACTGCGAAAAAGCTTTAAAATTGAGCTCACCCAGTGAGCTCTTATCCAACATGATTATTGGACTTAACATAGTTGATCCGCGTTTGCAGAAGCCACAAAGACGCACCAAGGCTCCAAATCGCGTGCAAAATACTGATATTACGCAGTTGCTACAGCCGCCTGAGTGCCTGCCGCACAGCAGTCTCTGGCAGTGCACAGTACGTGCACGTTTAGCCAAGGATATGCTAACTACACATGCCTACAATCAGCTAAGACAACAACATGCCATTGTGCCTGGTGTTCCATGCGCTTTCGAGCATGCTATGCAACCGTTACCCGTGCTCTTAGTGCAGCGTCCAGGCTCACAGTTGCCCAGCTACAAGCGTCTGGGATATGGCTGCGGCTGGGATATTATAGCGCCTGCACGTTATGGCATGCCACTTTGGCTGACACTCATCATGTGGGGTGCGCGTCCTGGCGGACTGCGTGAATATGAAAGCATAGCGCGTGAGGCAGCAACAGAACAACATCTGCCGGATACACTGTCAGGTAAGCTAAGCTAAGCATAGCAGAGCATGTCAAACACGCTGATTTGCATATACTTATAGGTGTGGAGCTAGCGGCGAGTGCTGCTGCCGAGCGTCAGGCGCGCTATTTTCGTTTGCCACCCAACAAACGTTGCAATTATCGCAAGTACTCAGTTGTGAGTCCTTTTAGCGCACCATTGACACAGCTTGTGCGCGATTGGCAGCCGGAAGGCACAACTACAGCTGATAAGTTCTATGTGCTGCGGGATTATGAGCAGCTACAGCAAATAGCACAATGTCGCAACTATGCCAAGGATTTGCCCGACGTAACGCAGCTGCCTGCAAATGCACTTGTACAGGTGCAGCTACGCCTGCTGACACGTGGTAAACTGCATGAGAATGCGCTTATATGTTTGCCCACAAGCGCCGATTTAAAGCGTCGGCGTAAGCACATAAAGCATCACAATCGCGCACCCATCTATACAGAACCAGCTGTGCCCGATGTCAATGAGGCAACACGCCGTACGCTGCGTTTGCAGCATAAACGTTTGCTGAAGCGTCTACGTGCACGCCGTGTGCGTGAGAAGCGTAAACTACAAGAGACGAGCACACGGCGTGTGCATATACGTGCGGCGAATACAGCGCAATTGGTGCAAAGTCAGCTGCAGCAAATGTGCCAATTGTGGCTGCCCACAGAGCCGGCGGCAACTATGCAAAGCGTGCGCAGGCAATGCACACGTGAGGTATTCGGCTATGTAACAACGGCCAGCTTTAGTTTTATCGAAGCGCAGGTCTGTGCCGTGGGCTATGTGACAGTGGCAGGATTGCGGCAGCTGCCACAAGGCGACATGCAACTGTGTCTGGTACGTGATGCGGATAGTCGGGATTATCGTTTCGCCAGCTTTAAGATTAATGCCAATGCAGGATTGCTGTAAGCTGCAGCCAAACGACGTATTTAAATGCTACCAAGTAGAATAAACTTAATTAAAAATAAAAACAATTTGTTAATTATTTTGTTGTACATATTTTAATACTAATTTTATTCAATTTAAAATTACTTTACTTTATGCCAGCTTCGTTTAGCATTAACTTTTAGCTTCGTTAATGCAATATAATGTAATGCAGGTGTGTGTGTGTGTGTATGTGTGTAGTGTTTGTAATGCCGACGCCAGTGATTGTTATGCATTTTACAACACTGCTGGCATTTCCGCTTGTCAAATGCTGCCGCAACTACAATACATTGCCATGGCACTGGTGTGTGTTTTATGTTTGCTGTGTGAATTGTTCTTTTTAATTTGTTGTTACTTTTTTTGGTATACTAAAAATGCGACAATGATTTAAAAATTGCTTACAACTTTTATGTATCATTACATTTTGCTGTTTTGTTGTTGTTTTTTGAATTAATTGTAATTTATTATTTATTTGAGCGATTATGGGAAAATGTATTTTAAATGCATGTAAATTTTGCTTAATATTTGTTTTTTTTTACTTGTTTTATATATGGATTTTTGTTTTTCATTTATAGAAATCGCCTATATACTTAAGTATATACGTATATATTAACTTCTATATATAAGTATTTATGTATTTGCTGTTTTGTTTTCATTTTTCATTTTTTGCTTTTTTATATTTGGTGTTGTGCGTTAGTTTGTTCGGTTTGTTGTTGCTGTTATTGTTTATGTTGAGCATTTTGTAAGCTAAACTGAGCTACAATTAGTTAAGCATATAAATTTGTGTTTTTTTTGCTTTTTGAAAAAAAAAATAAAACATTTAAACTGCACAAATTGTTTTGCGGTATTGAAAACAAGTGTTATGCTTAAAAGTTTAAATGAATTTATTGTTTTTTATTTAACGTTTTTGTGTTTTGACAAAGCCTAGCATACTTTTAGGCGCTGTCAATTTATAACAAAATCTTTTGGCACTGCCAACTTGCGTCAAACAGTCAAAAAAAAAACGTTGGAATTTTGAATTGCGCCAATTTGTACGCTTTGTTTTTTGTTTTTTTATTTTTATTAAATGCTTCAAATAAGCAAACTTTTAGCAGACTACACTAGCTGAAATTTTAAACTTTACTTTATGTAGACTCATAACATGTCTTGCTTTGCTTTATATATATATAAGTACTTTATATATATATATATATACGCGCATTGAACTACTTACTTGCTTATGTACTCGCCTACACGTTACATTTGTTTGATTATGAGTATGTTTGCTTTATTATATTATGTAATGTAATACATATAATGTATTATATATGAGACTGGTCTGGTTTGTGTTTTGGTTTTCTTTTTTTTTTTTTTTTTGAAAAAATTGAATTACTTTTTGTTTTTTATTTTATTGCCTATTTGCAATACATACATATACATATTAAACGTTTTGTATATAGTATATTTTTCTTTTTTTTTATAGACATGTATATACACATAAGTATGAGCAGTACAGGAGAGACGGCAGTGTATATAGAGTGCCAACAAAAGTTTTTTTTATGCTTTTCATTTATTTTTTTTTAACAACAAATCAAGTAAAGTTTAAACACATACACACACATATGGTATATATATGATTATATATAGTCAAAATTGGATTTTTAATAAGTTGCGGTGTAGTTTTCTTCGACTTCTTCTAACTTTTTTTGTCTTCAGCTTTAGTTTATAAAGTTTTGTTTAAATTTTTTGCCATATCTTTTCGAGTTTGGTCTTCAGCAACAGACAACAAAAGTTGTTGAGCTTTTTGTCTTGCCAGAAGACTATGGTTTTTGGTTTTTTCTTAGTGTTGCCATCTTTGAGCGATTTTGTATTTGTTAAATGCATTGATTGGTGAATACCCTTGCGTGCAATTTATGACTTGTAAACAATTCTTAATTAAGCAAATAAACTTCGAGCTGCATAATTGCAACATCTGCAGCACACTTTTGCGCTTTTTCAACGGCAACAGTGCTGCAAGCTTGTGGGATGTTGCTTCTACGCTTTCGATACTCTTATGCAACTCGAGTCTGTAGAACATTTTTGTGCCTTTTCAACTGCAACAATGCTGCAAGCTGCGGTATGTTTCTTCCAGGCCATCTTTTGCATTTTTACGTCTTTTCTTCAAACACTGATCTACGCTTCTATAGTTTTGAGTAGAAAAATGAGAAGAATCTTGAAGCCTCTGCCAAAACTTGCGATATACAAAAAAATAGCAGAATCCTGCTCACGCCTTTTCATTGCGCATATTGAGATAGATCATCATCTTTAAACTTTTATAATTCATGATCGTCTGCTGGTACCTTGTACGCTTGCACACAGTCGTAGCGAAGTCAGTCCCGCGAAAATCAACTACTTCTACCTTTCCAACCTCCTTTCCTTCAACAATTTTTTCCCGATCTTTTGTGTCATCTCAGATTAACTGTTCAAAGGTAAACAAAATTTCTGTCTATCTGAGTCTTCGTTTGATTTTAATGTTTGAGCTTGTTTCTTCTATGCTTTCGACACTCTTGGTACAATAAAATGGAAGCATCCTGCTGGCTTGCCTAAGACTTTTCTTTAGCGAAAATGGGTGTCTTTTTTGCGAATTTTTAATTCATCATCTTCCGCTTAAGTGTGTTTATACAGCTGATGGCAAGCAGTTCTCTGCCGATTCTTCTAGAGTTTTTTAATTCTTGATCAGCTTCTGTACAAGTTTGTCTTTTTTGTTTTGAAAGCCTAGCACCTCACACTTATACACAGTCAGACCGAAGTCAGTTCACAAAAGAAGGCTTGCCTAAGCTTGTACATCGCATTAATAACTCTGGAGTTATGCTCCTTCTTTCTGAGTTTTTATACGATTTTTGTGTTTGAGCTTTTTGTCTCTTTCACGCATGTTGCTTCTATGCTTTTAAAACTGTTGAACATCTCCCAGCATTAGTATGCTTTTTCTTTAGAGCTTGTGGATTTTCGTTCAAGCTTTATCTGTGCTTTAACATTACAAAAAGGAAGTAGAATCCTTCTGGCTCGCAAAAGCTTACAAAATTCTTGTCATCTTTTGTCTCTCTGTATTACTAGCTTTCCTGAGCTTTGAATCTTTATTTTTGCGGGATTCATGTATCTACTCTTTTCACTACAACTACAAATGTCTCTCTGTTGAATGCTAACTGCTCAAATGCTGCTTAATTTCGGAACTTGAGGGTCAATAATACTCACTAAACTTAAAGAGCAAAGCTACGGACCTGTGCGCGGTACTTAGTATTCCAAAAGAGAGAGAGAGCAACAAAAGCATTGCTAGTATGCGCTCTCTCTTTCGAATGCTAACTGCTCAAATGCTGCTTAATTTCGGAATTTGAGCGTCAAAAACACTCACTAAACTTAAGGAGCAAAGCTACGGACCTGTGCGCGGTACTTAGTATTCCAAAAGAGAGGGAGAGAGCAACAAAAGCAATGTCAGCTTGCTCTGCGGAATGCTTGTGTGCAAGTGAACTTTTTTTAAACTCTCAAAAGCTCTCTCTGTGGGCACATTAACTCAGACACAGCAGCAGGATTTGACTGTGGCTCCAAGCGATACAGTGCAGCATTTATTGGCGATCATTGCCTCAACCCATGGTCTTATACCAAGTTAATGTTGTAAGAACAACTTGTTTCTCATTTGGACATGCTCAACGTCAGTGTAAAGCGCAAGCTGTCCTTAAAAAGCTTCCGCTATGAAAAAGCTGTAGCTAAAATTAAGCACAGCTTTTAACTACAACGTCACCTTATTATTATACCATGCCTGAGGTGTATCTACATTTTATTTGCTTGCTACAAGGGTATTCAAGCTTCGGCGTGCCAAAGTTAATTAACAAATACTTTAGAAATATCTTTGTTTTAGCTGTTGTTGCTTTGGTTTTGAGTTTTGAGTTTTGCTTTTGCATTTGTCTTTGTTTTATGTTTTTGCAATTGAATCAAGCTTTTGATGCTGGCGCTTGATTTTTGCATAAAAAACTTGAAATACTTTGAATTTGGTGGGTTAGTATACATATATTTATAGATATACGTTGCATATCTTTAAAAATGGTTCTTAACATTTAATTGTAAACATTTGTTTCTCATTACTGTTTGTTTTTTTTTTTGTGTTTTTGTGTTTTTTTGGTTTTGGTTTTTCTTTGCTAAAATGTCATCTTAAATGCGTTTCATTGTTTGGATTGCTGTTGGTTTTTTTTCCTTCACTTTGCGCTTTGGGTTTTCCAATTTTCTTTTGTATGCGTTTTTTTTTTTACTTTATGCTTCTCTGTTCTTTTTTTTAAATATTTCTTCTTTATATATATTAATTTTTTTATTTATTATTATTATTATACTTTTGGTTTTTTTTTGTCTTGTTTAACATCACTACTAATAATCAAAAAATGGACATTTATAAACATTATTCATATATATATATGTATATGTATTAAAAATGTTTTTGTTTTTACTGTTTATTTTTATGTATTTTTTTTTATTTTTTTTTTATATTTATTTTAATTTTTTTTATTTGATGTTTGTTTGGTTTTGTTTTGCCGCAACGCGTTGATTTTGTTGCAAAATGCTTGTCATGGTGTTCTATGTTTTTACAATTGGCCTTACTTTGTTTGTTTTACTAATTTATTTTTTAATATTTTTTTTTTGTTTTTCGTTTCGGGTTTTAGAATAAAAATTTGCTGTTGTTTATATAAAAATGCATAGAAATGGAATATATATATATATATTATTATTATTTTTTTTTAGACACAAAACATACTAACTAAATTTTTTATGTAGCTGAAAAATGATTTTGTGTAAGGTTTTTTTGTGTTTTTGTTTTTTTTTTACTTTTTTTAAATGATAACATTCAAAAAACAATGTTGTTGTTTTTTAATTCATCACAGTTTGTTGTTGTTGTTCTTGTTGTTGTTGTTGTAGCCGGCTGTTGGATATACAAAAATTTTGTACGAATTATTATACCCTTTAATTTTTTTTGTGTGTTTTAACGAATTTGAGCAATAAACTTTTGGAGTGCATTTTTTATTGCTTTTTTTTAGTTAATGTTGCCTTTGGGGTTTTTTTTAATGCAAAAATTAAACAACCATTTTTTTTTTATTTGGCATATTTGTATTATGACGTTTTTAATGTAAATTTTTTTGTGGTTTTGTTTTAGCAAAAGAAAAATGCATAACTTTAAAATATTAAAATCATTAAAATATTTGCGTTTTTTTTTTAGTAACAAGACATTGCAGCATTTTAAACAATTAGAATTAGAAAAGTAAAACAAATAAAATATAATTAAAATAAATAAGCAACTATTTATATGCATATAACTTAAACTTAATTATTAAGTTGTTTTTTGTAAAAAACTTGTAATTTGTTTTTGTTTTTTAATTTTTTTTAAATTTTTTTAATTTTACTTAATTTCTTGCCAATTTTTTGCTTTTTTTTATTAATGAAAAAATGTTTTATGTTGGCATTTAAGCAACTTTATTAAAATGCTATGACTTAGTTATTAAGTTTATCATGTATGTTTGACATGTTAGAAATTAAAAAAAAATTAAACAAAAAAAAAAATGCATTTAAAAATTAAAACAAAAAATATATATATATATTTATGTTTTTTAAATTACAATTAAGCAAAGCACGTGCTGTGCATTTAAATGTGTTTGACGCATTTTTTGATTTTTTTTTTAATATTTTTTTTTTGGTTTGATTTTGTTTTTATTTTTTATTTTTTAGTTTTAAGTGTTTTTTTTTGCATAGAATTCTTGAGTTTGGTTTATAGCTTTAGCTGTTGCTGTACTGTACGAGTTTTGTTTGTTTGTATTTTTTTTTTAAATTTAAACTTATTTTTTTTTAACCACGCACACGCACACACACACACGCACGCACACACACACACATACACACACACACACTTTGTGTTAGAGCGCATGAGCGTTTGAGCGCGCGTGCGTGCGGTTCAGCGGGCGTCTATGGTCCTTTGGGGTTTTTAGCTTGCTTAAATGTTTTTTGTTTTTTAATATTATTATTTTTTTTTTCTATATATATAGATATATATATATATATATAATTTTTGTTTCTCTGTTTTGATACATCAATTTGTTGCCGTTAATAGGCTTACTCTTTTTGGTTTTTTTTTTTTGTTTTATTATTATTTTGAACTTAGTTAACCTAAAAACAAAAAAAATTACACACACATACATATATAAACATATATATTTAAATACATATATGTTACATATACATATATATATGCATTTAGTATATTTAAGTATATAATAATATATTGTATTTTAGAAACTAACTTTTCAACTTTTTTTCATTTACTTCTTGTTTTTTTTTTTGCGTTTCTTTTCGCTACTTTTTCATTTTTGTTTTGGTGCATTTGTTTTATTTTTATTTTTTTTTTAATTTATGTTTTTTACTTTCTTCGCTCTAAGTGTGTGTGTTTTTTTTTGCGTTGTACGAACTCAAGTTCTGTAGTTCGTGGCTAACGTTGTGTTGCCTCTCTCTCTTATGAAGAGTTTACTCCAAGCGCGCCTTGTAGGTGGTCTTCCAGATCTCGGCGAGTGTAACCGCGCTGTGGAAACGATGGAAAATGCATAGGGGCAGTGTTATGCGCTGTATGATGGACCAGGGCACAAAGCCATAGAACTCCAGTTGAACCTGTTGTGTTAGAGGCAAGAGAAAATATGTTTTAGCAGATTTTGGACAAACATCCGACTTGGGCATATAACATAGAAAACGGCATGCACCTAGGAGAAACACAACAATTAAGTAGATTATACATGATATATTACAAAGAAGTATATCTATTTCTCTTGATTTTTTGAAAAATCTTATGAAAAAAATGCCAGAAATCGTTAGTTTTATGGCAAAGCTTAAAAAAGTCTTTGTATAAGTTATGCGCGAACTTCATTTTTTGTTTAAACTTCAAAAACTTTATTTATTATTTTTCGACGTTAAAGCGAGTATGGCAATTTATAATATCCCAGCACACAATTAAAATCTTGTAGATTGTACTATTTGGTTAGATCACTTAAAGTTTTTTTTGGTGCAAAAAAAGAAAAGTTTTTAACTAGACTGTAATAAAGGGTGTTTTTTTCTCGAGATATAGAACTTTAAGTTCGAGATGGCGACCCATTTAACAGCTGTCAAGTGATTTATTCGCAGCTTGGTTTGGTAATTAGAGAATTATAGCCAAACTAACATCAAGCAAGGCGTAGATTCGTCGAATGGGCCCAAAACGAGTTTGCCGTTGTTCCCGATTTTCATAAGCGAATTTTGTTTAGCGATAAAGCGCACTTCTGGTGGAATTGCTAATTCCACCAACAAAACTGCCGCATTCGAAGTGAAGCTAAACCTCAAGTGTATGGCGAAACATCATTACATTCAGAAAACGTGACTATTGGGTGCGCTTTATGAGTTGGTGGAATCATTGGTCCGTACTTCTGTAAAAACGATGATGGCCAGCACGTTACAGTCAATGATGATCGGTATAGAGCCATGATTCCAACTTTTTCATTGCTGAATTGAACAACCATGTTGCCCAGGAGCTGTGTGGTTCCAACAAGACGGTGCACCATCTTACACAGCTCGTGCCACAATCGATTTATTGAAAAACACGTTTGGTGAGCGCCTAATTTCACGTTTTGAGCCCACGAATTGGCCTCCAAGATCTTGTGACTTAACACCGCTAGGCTACTTTTCGGTGGGGCTATGTAAAGTCACTGGTCTATGCGGATAAGCTACAAACGCTTAAGCATTTGGAAGATAACCTGTTATTGCCGATATAGGGCCACAAATGTGGGAAAAAGTCAACGAAAATTTGGATTGGACTAGATCCAAGCCAGCCGCGTCGGTCATATGCCAGAAATCATATTTTAAATATACTGCCACAAAATTAGCTTACGGATACATAAAATTCATGTCAATCGAATAAACCATCTTTGTATTATTGCAATTTAAAGTTCTATATCTCCATAAAAAACACCCTTTGAAAATTCACACTGAAGTGCTGAAGCAGTAATGTATTCCGTAATATAGTGCAAAGTGGTTGGTATGTTGTGGAGATACCGAAAACCTCCAAACGCTAAGGGCTTTCATAAACATATCAACACAACTTAGTTTTAGGAAATTTTTTCAAGAACCCGTACTTGCTTAGCGTTTTTTTTGGAATATATATTTGAAGTATAACCGTAAAAAAACCAAGAGCATTAATTTTCTTAACCCCAGGTTCTGAAATTGTGATGAATATACCTTTTTTTGTTTTACGAATCAGCTATTGCTGATATGATCTTTAGAACATAGTAGATATAACTATGATGTCGAAGCAACGTAGACTATTTTATACAAATTCGTGAATGACTTTAAAGAATAAGTTTGCAAAAAGCTTGAAAAACTAATATGCTTAGATCTGAAGTGGTCTGTTATGAAACCGTACGAATCTATTTTTATAATCGAAGTGCTGCAGAAATTATTTTAAAAAGAAGGAAGATCTGTTGTAATAAATCTTATATTTTTTTCAGTTTTGAGGGAACTTTATAGGAATGGAAGTAGCGCTCAACCGTCTTCATATTATACTGATCTTAGCTGTTCGCAGAGCGATTTACTTAGACAATTGGCTTTAATTTGCTAGTTATGCCAGTGCTAGGCAGTTGCAGCAGTACTGCTGGGTGTATTTCATTCATCATCGTTTAGGTCCAGAGGCCAGTGTGCTACAAACACGATGGACACACTATCTATATATACAAAGTAAAAACTGATATTAGTCTTGAGCTCGAAATCTTCAGATGAAACTTAAGTAGCTACTATTTCGAAAATCTTTTACAGGAATTAGTTTGCAGGCAATTGTTTGGGTTTTCTCAGCAGAGGCATTATTTATCAGAGAACGTTGCAGGTAAAGAGAATTCCTCTCAGACATGGATGGTAGCAGCGAATTGAAATAACTCTACGTGAACCAAAAGACCCAAAGATGGTAAATTTTTTGGGTTTTCTTGGAGGAGGCATTATCTATCAGAGAACGTTGCAGGTAAAGTGCAGACATGGATGGTAGCAGCGAATTGAAATAACTCTCCGCGAACCAAAAGACCCAAAGAAGGTAGCCAACGAGCCCGCAAAACAGGTTCTACGGTAATGCGTTCTATTCGAATTATTAGCCTCCCCAGCGAATTATCTGTACATATTCTTCCAAGATTTACGAAGTAGCTGGGTTATCCTCTTCATTGACGTTGCAAAACATAAGCGACTTCTTACATTTTTGAAGTTGCCCAGGACTTTCATAATACTTTCTTAAATAGTTTAAATATTTCATATAACTTGGATGCATGAAATTCTCAACAAAAGTATCTGAAATATGTTTTCCACTTCACAATTTAAGCAGCTTAGATAAGCTAGATAAGAATATGGAGTACTTCTTAAAAGCTTAAAATAAAGAACTCAACCTATAATTCAACTGCAGCAGTACGAGTAATAAATCCAATAAGCTGAAAAATGCAGCCAAATCTCAATTCGCCGAACTGCACAGATCTAAGAGTTTTTTACAAAGTTGTCGACTAGAGATTTTTGTCAGAGTTTGGCTAAAATAACTGAATCTCGCTTACAAACATTTACCTGACGATTTTGAAACATTTTTTGAAGAATTGAAATGAAGATTATAAAAATTTTCAACATGTTGCAAAATCGGCCGGAATTACGATGTCGTTGTATCTGTAAGTTCTACTAATTGTTACGTGAATTTAGGTATATACATTGAAATTGAAAAAATAGTGTAGAGTGTATGAAATTCTTAGTCCTTAATTATCCCAAAAAGCGACGCATGCATATAACACATTATATATACCATTAGTAAAGATTATGATAAATAATATAGTTTATAGTATTAGTATATATAGTACTAGTAGATAACGAACGATGTGGATAGAACGAGATCGTTAATCGTCTTACATAACTCAGTCTCGCTTACGTACATATCTACTTACAGGATTGGCGAATACTTTTTGAGCTTCGAAAGTATAGATGGCAAACATGGCCACATTGCAGATAAGTAGGAAGGTGACAATCTGGCGTCCCGGCTTGCTGCGATCATGTTCCGGCAAATGTACGCGACGGCGTGATACATCGGCAATGAAGAGCAATTGCAAGATCACTTGGAATACGGCAACACCGCCTGTGGTCGTTACCAATAGGCTGGGCTCACTCTCTAGCACCTTCAGACTGCCGGCAATGATGCTGAATACGGAATAGGTGAAGAGGCCAAAGGCCGAGATGCGCAACAAGATGTCATTCAGATTGGATTGCTCCTCGCAGCGGAATTTCAAGTTCTTGACTCTGTGTAGGGGAACAAAAATAGTGTTAGTGTTAGTTAGGATTAGCAAGAGCTGCGCATACGCACCTGATAAAACCAATTATGATGGCCAATATGGCAAATGCCATGAGTATGCAATGACTGGCATCGGCCAGATATATGGCCAACAGCGAGAACTGCTGATGACGCACCAAGACGAAGAAGAGTATCAAGCAGATGAGCGCACCGACCAACAACAACAGTCCGAAGAATAAACCCTTCGATGAGCCCACACAATCGACACGACCCGAACGTGCCTGCTGCGCCATGGCGACGGCTCGTCGTGACAGCATCACCTCCAAACGATGCTCCAGATCCTCATCGTTCAAACGGCCCGGATAGCGACCAATATGCTTCCACATCACATACAGCACCACGGCCCCAATTAGCGAATACTCAATAATGAATGGATACAAAAAGGGCGCCGAATCGTATACAATGGTGCCCATAATGTCAATTCTGCCGCAGGCTGTCGAATTCAATGTGGCTATATTCGAGGATAATGCAGCCGGATATATATTATCAAGACTCTCCAAATTCTCAAATGCCACCATGCCATTGGAATCATCGTGCGATAAATCCGAATATGTTTGAAAGCTATTCTCCATGCCGGGTCCAAACAGATTGTTCATTATATTGACGGCACCCTCGGTGGTAGTAGATGGCGTGGTCGAGCTAATGGCCGTGCTGGGCGTAGACGAGACCAGATTGTTAAAGAAGGTGGACAGGCCAGAGCCCAGATTGCCAGCGGTGGAGGCATCGCCGGCGGCAGCAGCGGGCGCAGTAGACGAGTCGATGCCATTGCTGGGCACTAAACTGGGTGCAGCCGTTGAGAACATGCGATGGAAGCTATTAAATGGTGTCTCACTGTTGCCGCTTAAGCCATAGACGGAGTCAGCATGTTGCAAAGCCGCCGCTGTGGTGGTGCTCGTAGTAGTGGTGCTGCTGCTGCTGCTTGAACTGCTGGCACTGCTGCTGCTGGTGGCTGCGGTAGTGCTAGTGATAAACTTCTTCAGCTTGCGTGCCATAGTAGTGCTATGCCATTGATAGTTGGGCGTGGTATACGGAGCACGTGTGGTGGTGCTGGTGGTCGATGTAGCCACTTCACTGGATCCCATGCCCAGGCTTTTCGAAATGCCGTCCACAGTATTACGCACAAGCTTGGACAGTACATTATCGCTCTTGTAAACATTCTTCGGCAAGATATCCTCACCGTCTAATACCTCAAATTCTTGATTTGGTCCTGCATGGGTGCGCAGCACTGTGCCGGCATGACGCAAGGCATGCTGGCGTATGGAATGAGCAATGGAGGAAGCATCCGGATCGGCTTCACGTTTCTGATGATATATGGTTATCTCCAGCAGCGATTCCTTAACCAGTGTACGTATCCAGACGCATATATTGGTGGCCACCACATGCATGAGACCGAAGCGTGCAATCACCTTGAAGCGATGTATGTTCAGCTGTGGGACGAAAGAGAGCAGAGCACCAAAGAGTTGAGTGCGCGCAGGCGCACGCTTGAGTATGATTTGGGTTATGTGCGCTCAAGGAATGCATACAGAGATCTTGGCATAGAGTTGTTGCATATAATATTGGTTTCACATAAAATATATCTGATACTTTATACATCGAGTTGTGTTATATATTGTAATAAGATTTGGAAATAAAACTAACTGCGGCTGCGCCGAAGCTTAAATGCTCTTTACTTGGAGAGAGGGCGCTGTCTGGAGAAGCTAAAGCTTAAGGTATTCACTTATGAAACTTTTTGTTTAAAAGGCTGATATCCCTTATATATATCCCTAACTATTGCGTGAAATCCATGGATTATGGATATGGAAACTTCGATGTCGATTCGATTCAGTCAGATTAGAATCTATATTATCGGATTCGAGATTGTAGGCATTGGAGAACTTCAGGAGTTAAACTATACAGAAAATAGAAAATTTAACTCCAACATCGATCAATCGATCGATCGATCACCAAAATATAGGTACCGAATTGGCGTAAAATTAATTGCGATATTAAATGAAGGATTTATCTGTGATTTTCAAAAGGAATCATATTCTTGATTGTTTGTTGCATTCGCTGCGATCTTGAAAATTCGATGTCTATTCGATTACAGCCAGTTCAGAATCGACAGTATTACATCAAGTTTTCATGAATTTTTATTGAAGAATTGCAGAAGACAAACTACATCTGCCAATAACGGATTTGAGTTTTTCACGAATTTTCATTGTAGAAATTGAAAAACTGGAGTTGACAAACTACATGTGCCAACGAAGAGGTAAAAAACAGAAAAGTTAACTGAGGATTAGCCGAGTACCAGAGTACGAATATTAAATTGGCATAGAAACGATATTAAATGCTGTACTATTAAGTAAGTACCAACTTAGTTAAGTTCAGATTCTTTAAGATTAATAAAAATCAAATGAATTCGTGTTGGGATAAGTGATTTGTAAGCAAAATCCAACGATAACGAGTATACGTCCCGTGGGAATGTATCAAATGAAAGCCTTTTGTTTCTCGATCATACCACTACTGCCCAGAGCAGTTCCCCTTTATTTAACTTTTGTAAAGATACTTGAGTAGCTAAGGACTCTAAGCACAACGATATACAATATTCTATCATCTAGATTGATATAGCCGGTACTCTTATGTACAATAATGAATACTTAATCTATAATGGCGAAGCAATAGGAGAATCTATCCAGCAGGAGCGAAATAATTATTTCTGAGGAAATTTTTTTTCATCAGATTTTATCGTAATCGTATGGAGAGATATAGATATAGAGAACTATAGCTTGTTTACGTTACATTGGCTTGATTTTTTTTAAAGAAGATTAAGTTGTCAATTTAAGAATACACATTTACTAATTCTATTCCAAACCTATATATTTATATTCCGAAATTTTAATATTTTTGTTTTTAAGACAAAAACCGAATATTTCTGAAATATAGTTCAAAATTCTGAACTTAAGAAGTTTCAGAATCGTTTTTTGCTTATGGCGATCAGAAAAAACGGAATTTTCCTGGGGTTTCTGCTGTCTTGGTTCAAATTTTGAGGTCAAAAAGTTTTTAAAGCCCAGTTCGAATATTTTTTGTGCATATATCGAACAGAAAATGTTAAGTATTTCTGAAGTTTCTAAAATCTAGTTCAAAATTTAACATATAGAAATTAGAAATATTTAATAAAATATTTCAACAGTTTCTAAAATCGTAAACGTCGAATCCAAATATGGAATCTTTCTGCAGTTTCAAAAATCTAGTTCGAAATTCCGAAGCCGTGAAGTTTCAGAAACTTAGTTCGAAATCTTTAATGAAAATTTCAACAGTTTCTAAAATCGTAATCGTCGAATCATAATCAGGACTATTTCAAAAGTTTCAAAAATCTAGTTCACAATTCCGAACTCAAGATGATTTAGAAACTTAGTTTGAATAGTTTTTCGCATATAGCGAACAGAATCAGAATATTGTCAAAATTCCGAATACAACAAGTTTCTGTAACTTAGTTCGAATCGCTCTTTGCATATAGCGTTCAGAAAATATTGAACATTTCTGAAGTTTCAAAAATCTAGTTCACAATTCCGAATTCAAGAAGTTTCAGAAACTTAGTTCGAATAGTTTTCGGCATATGGAAATTAGAAATCTTTAATGAAATATCTCAACAGTTTCTAAAATCGTAATCGTCGAATCATAATCAGGACTATTTCAAAAGTTTCAAAAATCTAGTTCACAATTCCGAAATCTTGAAGTTTCAGAAACTTAGTTTGAATAGTTTTTCGCATATGGCGAACAGAATCAGAATATTGTCAAAATTCCGAACACAACAAGTTTCTGTAACTTAGTTCGAATCGCTCTTTGCATATAGCGTTCAGAAAATATTGAACATTTCTGAAGTTTCAAAAATCTAGTTCACAATTCCGAACTCAAAAAGTTTCAGAAACTTAGTTCGAAAGTTTTTCGCATATAGCGAACAGAATCAGACAATAGTAAAAATTTGAAACTCAAGCAGTTTAAGAAACTTAGTGTGAATAGTTTTTCGCATATGACGATGAGAAAATATGTAATATTTCTGAAGCTTCCAATCTGAAAACTAGTTGACAAATTTGAACTCAAGTTCAGGAAAAACCTCGAAATCCCCCAGACATACTCCCTTTCGTAAGTAAAGCGCATTAAGTAAAAAAAAAGAAGAATGTATAATATTTGCTTAGAGACATAAATAAGTTAAAGTTTCGAAATATCATAGAGTTCTTAAGTATATGGAAGTTAATTTAAGCTAATGATTAATATTATATATATAGAGCATATAATTATACGTAGACATAAATGTTTTTTTATTAATTTTTTTTAATGTGAGAAATTAGGGTAGAGTTGGATAAAATAGGAGGGATAGAGAGTAGTAGAGAGTAGAGAGTAGAGTAGAGAGTAGAAAATGATTTGTATATCGTACCTGAAATGGTGGCCTAGTCTGCATTGCGAATGGGGCGGAGTTGAAGGATTATGTACACAAAATTGTTTCATTAAAAAACTACTTGCAAAAATTTCGAAATTTGATTTGAGTGAAAAATTATATATGGCATGAATGAATGGATGATTGATAAATGGAATGAATGATGAAATGAATGCTGAATATGTTTCAGTGTCGAGCGTATGCATTGAATAAATGAATGAATGTGAAATTGAGTGTAAGAGTATTGGAGGCATATAATTGTTTTTTGGGTTGAAACTGTTTGCTACTTGGGCATTCGACTTGGCCGAATGTAAATAAATAAGTTGAACATATTCGTAATAATAAAGAAAATTATAAAAATGAATATGTTTTTCGGTGTGTTTCAGTGTGTTTTTTTTGTGGTTCGCTAATGGAACGACAAGAAAATACGTTTTGTGGTTTGTAGTTTGGTGATCTGAAGTAGTGGTTTGTTGTTTCAGAAGCATGGCAAGCGTTAAAATGACAAAATACTCGGTACAAGAGTGTATCAGTTTTTTTCTAAGCACTTTATGCAGAGTTATGAGAAGGGTATTATTTGAAATTCTGTTTTTATTAGATTCCTTGAAAATGTGGTAAAAGATTTTGTTTTCCCAAAACAGCTGAAGTTTTATTTGTTTCTAGAACTAAGGGTATACGAACTTTATGGTAAACCTTCACAAGTAAACTGTTCTCTGTATGAGTAAGTAGTGCAGCCAGCAAGTGCGCAAATGAGTGCGAGAGCGTATTTCAAGCTAGTGCGTGTGAGAGAGAGTTGACACGCATTGACAAACGTCTTGATTGAATGATAATATTACAATAGATACATCAGCAGTGGGGCTCCCTTACGTGCTTGGAGGAGCACAACGACGTAACGGATTTTCTCATATTATTTGTTAATTCTGCACTTGTATCTATTATTTTAAACTGACTTGCATTCACAGATAAGGCAGTTAGAAACAAATGTTGCAAAAATGATTAAAAGAGCATATTGCTCTCACGGATATATCATTATGAATAGTTTTTCGAAGAAAATAGGCAGCTACAGTTTATAGACGAATCCGTCTTAAATCGATAGAGATTTTTCTAAGCAAATAGCGTCCTTTTTGCTAGCGATGCCAAAGCAAGTCAAAATCAAAGTTACAAACAATGAAACTTCGGTTTTAGCAGCAATTGCGCTATCATCTCGTTTTCAAAGCTCACAGAACTTCAATATTTCATCAAAAAAGCTTTGATACATCTCAAGTCATATAACATGTTCTCATTTTATTTTTGATTACCCTATTACTGCATTATTATTTTTGCACAAATATTCGCTAATTATTATATTGCCTCTTAAGCGCCCTTGCAACTTTGCAACAGTGTTAGTGTGAATACCCCAAAGCGCATTTTTTTTTTAACTTTGCCAGATTCAGTTGCTGACTATATCGTTGGATTTGTAACGTGTATTTTTGCACAAAAATACGCTAATTCTCACATTGCCTCCTAAGCGCCCTTGCAACTTTGCAACATTGTTAGTGTGAATACCCTAGAGTGCGTATTTTTATTAGCTTGCATAAAAGTGTGCGAAAAAAAAACAGTTTTCTACACTTTGTACCATGAGTATTCGGATGAAAGCGCGCATGAATGATGTAATGAATATGAATATGTCTAGCTGCCAATAAAACCGCCAATTGTAAGAAACGAGCGAATAGAGTGAAGTTAGAGAGATCGACTGTTTTAGTGACTCACAGTGTGGTTAAACTTAAACTAAAAACTAACCTTAATCAAGGCTTTGAGAACAACACATCAAAGTACGATTTTTTTCGGTTTTATTTTCTTTTTTTATTTTGATCTAAGACTTAGTTGCTTAGATTTAGTCTTGCTCAATGCGCTTAGGCTTTAGAAGAAGTGTTGTGTACTTAAAATTTTTAACATATAGTAGGTAGTAGTAGTAGTAGTATTAGTTTTAATAGGTAGTAAATGGTAGTTAGCAGGTTATATTTAGTTAGAGGTATGTATATAGAGTATTAGTAGTAGTAGTAGTAGTAAGTAGTTTAACGCTTACAAGAACTGTGTGTTTAGTTTTAGTTTTTCATTTCTCATTTTTTAGACAGTTATCAAATATCTGGGACTCTACTAGCATATAAGGCGAAAAACATGACTTACCCGTGCATTCATGAATATAAAGTACATCTGCATAAATGTAAAGATCATTTGCAATAATGGATTGACACCGATCAATATATGATGGCAGGGTGAATCGAATGGTATCTCAAAGAACGAACCAAATTCCAGACCAATGTAGATCATGGCGCCCAAGCCAAATGCTAAAAATTATACAAAAACAAAGCGGACGCACACAAAAACATAAAAAAATAAAATATTATTTTACTAAAAATAATTTCATAATATTGCTAGAAATTTCTAATAATTTTACCAATGGCGCCGACACGCAGAAAAAAGCTGCCATGTGTGGGATCGCTGTGCGTGGTCTTGCGTTTTCGTACGTTCTTTGGTGTAACCGCCACTTCGGCATCAACGGGTGCTTCCTGCAATAATCAGAGATTTGACATTTGTATATCATATTTTGTTTTTTTTTTTGTTAATGAGTTCGGGGTTTTTAATTCACAGCGAGTTCATAATGAATACGACCTTCGTTGGTTTGTGCGACTGCGCGAATGCAAAGCGCCCATTAACGGGGGCCTACTAATGAGCTTAGCTTTATTTATGTTGATGCCCTGGAACGCTTGGGTAAGGTCAAAAGTGAGGCGGGTCGGTAAGTGCGACAATATGTACTATACTATAGAGTATATGACAGCTGTGTGGATGTCTTTGTGCTCAAGTGCTTTATTTGTTTTTAGCAACTATTGAGTATAGACAGAGGGAGTAGAATTTGCGAAATTAAATTTATTGCAGTTTCTTTACGAAATGCGTAACATTTTTATTAAAATATGTTGCATTTTCGAATTTATTCCTAAAATGAGTTTTTTAAGCGTTTTGCAATGTATTCGTGAATTCGAATTTCCGTACTTTTTCAATTTAAAATTAATTGCAATAAAAAGCTACGTAAGCCGTGGTACAGGTTTTTTATGTCTTTCCAACAAAAGAAAACAAAACAGGTGTTGATACTGCTGGCGCCATCTAGTGGTCATTCGATGATTGAATTTTTGATAAAACTGCCATCCAATGAGTAAATTTTGCATAAGCTGTCATCTTATTTTTTTATTATAATGGAAAAAAAGCTGTTGGTACTTCTGGCGCCATCTGGTTGATTAGGCGGCGCCATTTAGTTAATTATGTGGCGCCATCTAGTGGTCATTCGATGATTGAATTTTTGATAAAACTACCATCCAATGAGTAAATTTTGCATAAGCTGTCATCTTATTTTTTTATTATAATGGAAAAAAAGCTGTTGGTAGTGCTGGCGCCATCTAGTTGATTTTGTGGCGCCATCTGAAGGTAATTCAATAAATGAATTTGAAAAAACTGCCATACAACGATTAAATTTTAAATAAATTGTCATTTAATCTTTTTATTAAAACGGAAAAAAGCTGTTGGTGCTGCTAGCGCCATCTAGTTGATTATGTGGCGCCATCTAGTAAATCTTTTTATTATAATGGAAAAAACAGCTGTTGGTACTGCTGCCGCCATCTACTTGAATATGTGGCACCGCCTAAAGATCATTTGATGATTATATTTTGAAAAAAACTGAAATTTATTATAATGGAAAAAAAGCTGTTGGTACTGCTGGCGCCACCTGGTTGGTTAAAAAACTGCCATCCAATGATTCAATTTTGAGCTAAGCTACCATTTAATCTTTTTATTACAAAGGGAAAAAAGCTGTTGGTAGTGCTGATTTGATCAAAAATACACAAGAAATTCGATAAGAGTATAAGATCATTTTGGAATTTAAACGGGCTTTCTTAAATAGATTCATTCTTTTAAGTTTACTACCTAGCTTTTGCGCATAAAACTTAGCCGGCATTCGAAATGTATCCATTTTTCCACATTCCAAAAATGTACCCCTAATTTTGTATATACTCATCGAGATCAAAGCAAGCGATTTACCTGATATGCAGCGCCTTTGCCAGCTTTGCCAGATTCCTTCGAGCCCTTCGCATCCTTCGAATCGGCTGGATCCGGATTTTTCGATTTCTTTGATTTCTTCTCCTTGGGTTGCGGTTTCGGTTTATTGCTGCTGCCATTACCACCATTGCAGCAGGAGCTCTCTGCAATATAAAATATGCGAATAAAATTTCTCAAATTCAATCAAGTATACGACATGCTTACCCTGCAGCAGAAAACAGAAGACATACAACAGGAAGAGTATGCTGGTTCCATATAGATACGTAAAGAATGTCTCATAATAGAGCACCGGCAGTCGATGTGTGGTCACATCGCTAATGACATAAGCGATGCACACAACAATCAATAGAATCGCATATACCAAGCTGGTAACAATAAAGAGCGATGTCCTGTGAATCCAAAATAAGTTGCCATTAATATGGAGAACAGGATAGACAGTTTATATGGTAATATTTTTTACATATATGTTTGTGCATGTGTGTGCGTGTAGCATGTGTGTCAGTGTGTGTGTGTGTGTGTGGGCATACCATAATGTGCGTGTGTGTGTGTATATAAAGTCTAAAAGGACTTTTCCTCGTCCACCATTTTGCTGTTTATACAAAATTTACAATTTTACATTCTGACAACGTTTGTGACAAGTTTATTTTAAGCTTTTCGCATAACCTGTGTGGGAACTATAATTTGCGATTCTTTTGCTAATTTGGCAAATGATATTTCATAATCGAAATTGGCAGTTGGGGTTTTTGGGTTCTAAAATAACTAAATATATATTGTCACCTGTTATGGTTTGATCAGTCGCGCTTTGCTATAGAGCAGCTAAACGTAAGGATACGGATACTGTGTCTAGACTGAAGTACAATATTTCCGTTGCATACCCATATTTGTTTCTATTGCCAACCTATTCTTTTTTATCATAACCTAGATATCTAGATAATCTAGTAATGCTCTTGACGTCAAAAACTTCTCGTTATGCGAATTGTTTCAAACTGAATGACTTTTGTATGAAAAGTACCAAAAATTTCCCAAAAATTGCACAACTCTGACGAGGTTTTCAAAACTACTTCAAAGGGTAGAGTAGGTATCCGAATAATAAAAGAGAATTATTTAAATTAAAAATTTTCTGTCTAACCTCTCACAGGCTCTGCGACATACAGAGCAAGACTGATGATCTCGCCAGGATAGCAGGCAAAGTCGGACTTGAGATAAACTTAGTCAAGACCAAGGCAATGCGCTTCAAGCACTCCAGCCAAGAGAACAGTACCAACTATGGAATGAAATTAATTTCTTCACTAGTTTTCGATACCTTGGCACCATTATCTACAACAACGGCAACGATTGGCATTTGGGAGACTCTACCGCATTTGGAGCAAGAAACAAATAAACAGACGAACAAAGTTCCGGATCTACAATGCGTCAGTAAAGTCATACTGTGCGACATGGCGCTCCACCAAAAAGATGACACAGAGATTGAAAGTCTTCAGCAACAAATGCTTGAACACTGTATATCTGGGATATTCTGGCCAAATAGAATATCCAATGCAGAGTTGTCTCGTGTCACAGGTGAGCCCTCTAAAACCCTCCAAATAAGGAAAACAAATTTTGAAATGGATAGCTCATGTTCCCAGAGGCAAGCCAAACAGTATTGTCAGGATGACATTGAACTGAAATCCCCAAGGCAGCAGACGGATCGGATGAGCTGAGGCGACCTGGTGGAAGATTCATCTTTCAAGAACTGACTCAGACGAACACAACATGGAACAGAGCTCAACAGGCAGCGCAAAACAGGGTTCGTTGGGAAGTTCTCTAGTAGAGGCCCTAAGTTCCCAAGCGGAATAATGACAAAAAAAAATTTAAATAAAAAATAAAATCTTTCTCAATAGTAATAAATGCTGTCATAGCTGAAAGCCATGGAGATCTTATCTTGATTAATGACTTTTAATTTATTTAGGAAAATTTTTAATATTTTTAAAAAATTTGGGACCACGTTTACCAAAATGTGTAATTTTATTTTAATAATAAAATTTGTATCACAGAAGAATATAAATATTTTTTTCGTCGTTGATAATCTTTTATGTTTTTTTTTCTCTATATTTTACTTCTTCTAGATGTTCACGCATTTTAAATGGGAAATTTTGGCTATTCTTCGAACAAAAAAAAAACAAAAGTCATTATTGGAATTACATATGCTACAAATATTTCAAAATAAAATATTGTGCCGACGGAAACGTAGTTTCTCGTCTATATAATTTTTTCATTTCATTTTGTTGGTTTTTAAAAAATGTTTGGGGCATTTCAGGATTACTTTTTTTTAAGCGCTGCCAGTAAAGTAATTTTTCTGAAAGTAACTCTCAAAGCATAGATTTAGTACAGAAATTTGCGAACTCGCAGTAAATATAATCAGTTTAGAGATCGTTCAAACTTATTCATATTGCAAATGTTCAAAATTCTTAATGGGCTTTTCGCTTTTTACTATTACAATTCTTTATTTACTTTAAAATTCGTTTTTCTCGAAAGAATTTTTTGAAAAATTTTAAATGCTGCAACTTTTTCTGCGAAATTGCTATATCTCAAGCAACACATTTTTGCTTCAAATAGCGATCGAATTCTGATTACAATTAAACAATAGCTACAAAGACTGTAAACTTTTGCAAAAAGTCTCTAAAAAATCGAAGCTTTATTCAAAAAAAGGTGAACATCGATTTTCTCAAGAATATTGTGAAAATTGTCATAATTGATATTGAAGAAAAACCTTATTTTTTGCTATTTTTTCAAAATTGTTAACAAATAGAAAATATGTGACCCCCTTTTGCAGCTTGTTTCTCGACGAAACAAATTCAATCCCAAATTTCTTGAACTTTTTAGGATATTCTAATTTTTTAAATATTATTCCAAAATATAACCATTTTTTATTTTCAATGCGCATTTTCAATGGGAAATTTGTGTTATTATTTAAGTAATTGTTTCGATAAGATATTTTGTCAAAATTTTTGCGAAGTTTGTAGTATTATTTTCAACAGCAAAAAAGATATTGTTTGCATTTATTTTAAAATAGTTTCGAATTTAATTATGTTTTTTCTAAATTTGTTTAGCGCAAATAAACATTTTTTTATGCTTTTTGGACAATAAGCAAACCAACATGGCGGCTTCTACATAATAGTTGCGCATATCACTGAATTCAGCTGAACATTTCCCTTATCATATTCGAACTTTCTTCATCCCAAGCCGTATTAAACTGTTATTATTAAAAACATTTTTGAAAATTCAACATGATGTACACGTAAAAATAACCTAAATCTTTAACATAAGGCAGGCATTCTCTTAAAATTATTGGCAATTGGGAGCAACAAATTTTTTGTCAGGCCCATATATTCGTTGTGGTCCCCAAACCAAATAATTTTGAAAGAGTTCCGATTAGAAGCACTGTGAGATGGGTGAATTTTAGATGGTTATTTTCTGTGTGTGTTTTTGGAGAGGGCACAGCCAGCGTGACGTATGCGTGATATCTATTACGTCAATTACGAATTCCTTCTAAAACAACCAACAATCATTATAAGAAATACTATCCAAATTATAGGCGGCTAACCGCCTCTCTAATATCTTCTGAAGGCCTTTAAAAATACACCAAGCGTGATCCGTCTGTGAAATAGTTTGGCACTTTTTTACGTGATTTTGCTAAAAATTGGTAACAAATTAACATTTTATATAATCATTTTGTTTCTAAGAGTGCAAAAATTTCAAATAGTCTTCTGCTGGTACTTTTTTGACAAAAACTAGAAGTCACACGACGTATACCTAATGTTTTCGGGTAAAGTGAAAAATATTTCCAATTTAATGCTTTTTTAAACTAAAGGAGATCTTCTCTTTGAAATAGAATATTTATGTTCACTTTTTAACAGCTCTTTTGACAAGAACTGCAGATACATGACGTATACTCAATATATTTTGGGAAAAGGGAAAAATATGCTCAATTTAACTTTTAGATTAGTCTCGGTGATCTCTTTCAATTAGAATATTCGTGCTTCTGAAGACCAGAAGACACTTGACGCGTAAAGGAAAATTATTTCCAATAAAATTTTAGATTCATTTCGCTGCTCTCTTCAAAAAGAATATTTCGGGTTTTGTTTTAACGGTAGGTAGAAGTTACAGAGCTTATACGTATTATAATGAATAATTTCGGCAATTTTTTCTTTCTTCAACTAGTTTTCAGAGTGTACAAAGGTCAGCTCTTTCAATCAGTATAAGTTATACCAAATCATCTTTACCTTATAAAATATTTGAATGAAGAAAAAATTGTTTCTGCTTTGTTTCTGTTTGGGATAAGGTCCTAAGGTGCGATTTTTTGTATAGAAATATTTCTGGCATTTTTTTTTTGATAGAACTCAAAAGCTGCATGACTTATAGCTTTTAATCGTTTAAATAAAAATACAAATATTCAATCTAAGTTCTGTCTAGAATAGCTTACGGTCAGTTGTTTCAAATTGAAGATTTCTGCTGGTTTTTTGACAGAAACTAGCAGCTGCATGATGCATCAACTGTCAATCTAAAATTCCTCACACCAGCATTGTAGTTGTGTACTTTCCAAAATTTGCGAGTTTTGGGGGCGGCTTGGGTGCTCGACTTTATTTAGGCGCTAAACAAAGACCTAAACAGCTTGGCGTGGGGGCCCCTAAAGTGCTAGCTGTCGATCAAAAGTCGGAAGCTATAATCGAGGCTATATTAACGTATACTTAATAAATTATTTGAATGTAGAAAAAATTGTTCTAATGCAACGTTTTTTTAAAATATCTTAACGTTTGTATTTTCAATTAAACATTTCTTTCATTTTTTTTTATAGAAACTGTAAGCTATTCGATGTAAGCTTGGGAAATTTTTTGAATAAAGAAAGAAATTTTCCAATTAAGCATTTGTTTTTAATTACCTTTAGGTTAGCTCTTTCAAATTGAATATGCTTTTTACTTCTATGACAGTTTCTAGTAGCTACATGACGTATACGTAACAAATTGTTCGAATGAAAATACAAATTTCCCAAAATGCGTTTCTAGAATATCCTTTTTCGAATAGACTACTTGTGGAACATTTATGTCATAAGAAAGTTTAGTTAAGAAAATATTTTTCAGTTTAACTTTTTGTTCGTCTTAAATTCAGCTTTTTCAAATTGAAGATCTCTTTTACGTTTTTGACAGCAGCTAGAAACTACATGACGTATACGTAACAAATTGTTCGAATGAAAATACAAATTTCCCTCTTGAATTTATAGAATTTTCTAAACACGAGTAGTCACAATTATTTTAGTTATTGAAAACATTTTTCGATTAAACTTTTTCGATTGTTCATAATCATTTTTGACAGCAGCTAGATGCTACATGATTGAAAATATAAATTTCCCTATTGAATATATAGAACTTCCTAATGCAAGCTCTTTCAAATAGAATACTTGTGGTACTTCAGAGCAGACTACGTGACGAGTAGTTACAACTTATTCAGTTACGAAAACATTTTTCAATATAACTTTTTTGAATGTTCAAATTCAGCTTTTTCAAATTGAAGATCTCTTTTACGTTTTTGACAGCAGCTAGAAACTACATGACGTATACGTAACAAATTGTTCGAATGAAAATACAAATTTCCCTCTTGAATTTATAGAATTTTCTAAACACGAGTAGTCACAATTATTTTAGTTATTGAAAACATTTTTCGATTAAACTTTTTCGATTGTTCATAATCATTTTTGACAGCAGCTAGATGCTACATGATTGAAAATATAAATTTCCCTATTGAATATATAGAACTTCCTAATGCAAGCTCTTTCAAATAGAATACTTGTGGTACTTCAGAGCAGACTACGTGACGAGTAGTTACAACTTATTCAGTTACGAAAACATTTTTCAATATAACTTTTTTGAATGTTCAAATTCAGCTTTTTCAAATTGAAGATCTCTTTTACTTTTTTGACAGCAGCTAGAAACTACATGACGTATACGTAACAAATTGTTCGACTGAAAATACAAATTTCCCTCTTGAATTTATAGAATTTTCTAATGACGAGTAGTCACAATTATTTTAGTTATTGAAAATATTTTTCGATTTAACACTCATAATCATTTTTGACAGCATATGAGTGAAAATACAAATTTCCCAATTGACTTTATAGAATTGCCTAATGCAAGCGCTTTCAAATAGAATACTTGTGGTATTTCACAACAGACTACATGACGAGTAGTTTCAATTAATTCAGTTACGAAAAATTTTTTCAATTTAACTTTTTTGATTGTTCAAGTTCAGCTTTTTCAAATTGAAGATGTCGTTTTTTGACAGCAGTTAGCAGCTACATTGCTTGAATAAAGAAAATAAGTACCCAAAGTACTCCAAAAGTTGGTAGTTTTCAAAATTTTCCAAGTTAAGCCTTTTTCAAATAGAAAATTTCTGATGCTCTATAAACTTTGCGTTATTTTCTATTTCTAAGTTTTATTCAATAGACCCTGCCAAGTTAGCTACGACCAAAACTCAACTCTTTCAACTTAAGATCCGGCAAATCATAATAGCTTCATTACCAAAATCCATCTCAAAAACAAGCCGGAATAGATCTCAACTGCCGCACTTAAGTTGTCTAAAAAGTTCGCTCGAAATGTATTATTATCGTTCAAGATGTTTGTTATAAATGATAATGAAAATGGCATAAATATTGCACATTATTGTGTGCTTGTGTGGCAAAGTGTCAATTACACAGTTTATAAGTCTGTGCAACATAATAATTAGTGTACTTAATATGCCACTAGTGCAGTGTGTGTGTGTGCGTGGGTGTGCCTGCGAGAATGCAACATCATTATTATAATGCTCATCATCTCGTTGCATGCTAATGAAATCGCTTGCCCAACAATTGTTTACCACTCGAGTATATAACCTATATATCGTACTTGGATGGAACACTTGTACACAATTAGCCTCCTGTCGGCAGCAGCCCATCCAACACATTTTCCGCATCGTTTGCCCCCGGCAGCTATAATATATCTTGATATTTGATGAAAATTCCATTGACATAGGCATCGGAAGTAGGCAAAAAGCTTAACTTAAACTTAACTATGGCACAGTGGTACAATTTGTACTTTTTGTTGTCACCTTTAACGATTGGAAATGTTTCAGCTTAGTAAGAGAGCGAGTTCGCGCCCAGATGGAAGTCATGAAATTTGCAGTTGATGGGTTCATTTTGAGAAACCAATGGTAGCTTTGCAAATAAATGAGTACTGCGAAAAGTTTAGATTATATTTGCTGAACTAAACAAGTTAAAAACTCGTAAAGCAGGGGCGCCGATAACGGGTTGGAATGAGCAATTGAAGTAAGCAAAAGTAGTATATTCTCTTTAAAGTTTTAATAAAAATGATTTGTTATTGTGCTATTGTCTTTATAAAGAAAAAGTTCTTATATATGTGTAGGAGTGGCTATGTTTTGCTATATTCAAAAAGTGGGCAGCCTTAAAATGAAAAATTTTTGCCACAAAACATTTATCTAGATTGGGTTAGGGAGCTGACCTTACATGCTCAAAAGCTGTAACTGCTAGATTATTGATAATTAATGAAGTGTAGTTATGTGATAGATTTAGTATCTCAAAAAAAGCTATGTCTTCCGAACTTTTAATGTATAAACTTGAATTAAGGTATTTTTGCGAAAAAGCTTATTTTATTTCGATTTAAAAACGAACTAATATAGAGTTAACATTGCTAATTAGCTAGGAATCACACGATTTTTATATTGCGCAATATTTAAAACTGAAAAAAGTGCTTAAGTTATACTCCGATTTTCAAAAGACTAATTGTCTACCGATATTGATTTGAAATCGAAAAAAGTGCTTAAAATAAACTTAAATTTTGATAGACTACAAGACATTGTTAAAAAGCTAGAAATCATACTACATTTTTCGAAAAATTTAGATTTACAGAATACTCTGAGTTGAGATGATCAATGAGAGCTTTCGCAGAAAAAAGTCGTATAGAAACTATATTTTGCAAAAGCAGATCTTATAAAGATAAACTTTTCTGTAATCTTTGTAATTCATTAAATTAAATAGATTACCTTAAGATTATTTTACCCGCTGCCAGAACTTTTACATTTTATAGCTTTTTAAAAGCTGCCAGGATCTTAGAAGTTAAGCTTTAGCAATATTGAATAATTTTATTGCAAAACGTTTGCCTTGCTAACATTAGCTTAAGTTTTTTTTTTAAATAAAAATTTATATTTTTTTTATTCCTAATTTACGGGTACAACTACTCCTAAACAGTATAAAAATTAGTATATTAGAGTGTAAAAAAAAATTATAAAACTAAGTCGCGTACCTAGTCTGTTGAAGGAATATTTATGGATATACAGCGTCTCACTGCAGGCACTGGGTAGAAACTTGTTTTTACAATATAAAAGTTGCAAACAGCAAACCGAAATTTAAATAGTAAAAAAAAAATGTATCGTAAAACAACTATTTTTTCCAGCGATAATAAATAATCTTAAGTGGATTTAGAAGCTTTTTGCTGAATCCCTACAGAGCAGACAGTTAAGCACCTGGTAAGTATTGCTGCAGGGCAGCGCTGGGCAAACTGCCGTCACCCATGAAGTGGGCAGATAGTTCGTGCTGCCGCAGCGCTGCCAGCACATGCATAATTGTAAGTGTATTAATATTAAAGAGAACTTGCAGCATAACTGTTATTTTGCGCTCTTTTTCGCACTGCCTGACTGCACTGCTTACACATACAAAGAAATATTGGCTTGCAGGAGTCTTGACCAGCGCTAAGTTCAATGACATTTTTAAGTAAAAAATTTTTTTATTTGAAAAAATTTTAAGATTAAAAGTACAGAGTTGTTGGTTTGGGATACTTTTGTCTTAAAATGTAAAAAAAAAACCGCAAGTTATTTATATATATTCCAAAATGTCTGATATTAGTTTTTGAGTAGGATTTTATTTACATAAAAAATTTACCCGTTCCATTAAATGACATTCTGTACCACTGTGCATTAATATCACTTGGGCAAGCGTTATTTGACCCAGTTACAATAAAAAAAAACAACAACATCCACAATCACATCTACAGAGACACTCACACACACGCACGCAGACACAAGTATCTGTGTGAATGAGGGGCTATGGTGGGGAAAGCATAAAATACACGCTTATATGCAAATTTCGCCTGAAAACCGAACCAAGTAAATGAACGCAGCAACTGCAATTTGCAGTCGAGAGCACAAGCCGAGTGTTGCCATGGAAATCAATTATGTATCATTAAATCGATGCGCTTTTAGTTCTGGGGAGTCTTAGCAGGAAGCTTTTTCCCTGGTCTCCTATGGCGATTCTCATAAAATAATAGATAACTTTCATGCGAAACCCCCTTTAGGATTTAGTGCTTAATGATGTTCCAGCATGCCACTGAAGCGTAGAGAGCGCTTCAAAACCCAACGGCTTGATTAGCGTGTAGTCAAGGTCTTGCAAAAAAAAAGGGGGCCAAGGGTAGAGTATATTGTAACTCTCGCTCGCTTGCTCTGAAATATTTTATGTCCTGGCGAAAGCGCAGCTCTGGTCAAATAGAGCCTGAAACTGCACAGCGAATGCGCGGGCTGCCTTCATGTAAGCAGTTGCAATTGTTTGCGTGCAAAGTCCTAACGAATTTCAAATACAGTATCCGAAGTTGTACAGAAAAATTGTGACTTTAGCTCATATGTAGCTGGACGAGGTTGCTTCAAATTAAAAAGTTTTTTAAAATGTTCGTAAACATGAATACTTTTAGAGTTCTTAAAATTCTTGTTTCAATATAACGATTTTTTAAATAATGCTTATTATTCTTATATTTATTGTATTATTATTATATTTTATATTATATTTTTAAATATTAGTTGGCGTTTCTATGGATGGTGTTGAAGATGGATACCTAGGACGAGGTTGCTTAAAATCTGAAGTCTGCTTTCGGAGATATTAAAATCTCGTTTCAATATTTAGTTCTTTTTCATTAAATTGTTTTGTATTGTTTTTTACTTTAAAGTAGATACAATATACACTAAGAGAAAAACAACAATAGGAATATTCAAATAATAAAAAATTTAATATTTAAATAAAATTCCATTACTTTTTCGGGTCTTAAAAGTATTTCATAACCTTTTTAAGTTTTAGAAAAAATTTCAGAACTTTAGATTCTAAAACAATTCCACAATTTCTGCAGATTCTAAAAAAATTCCAGAACATTATTAGGTTTTAAAAAAATTTCAGAGCTTTTTTAGATTTAAAAAAAATTTCAGAACTATTTTGGATTCTAAAACAATTACAACATCTGCAGATTCTAAAAAAAATTCCAGAACATTATTAGGTTTTAAAAAAATTTCAGAGCTTTTTTAGATTTAAAAAAAATTTCAGAACTTTGGATTCTAAAACAATGCCACAACTTCTGCAGATCTTAAAAAAATTCCAAAACTTTTAATTCTTACTTAATGAAAGCAAAACGTCACAAAATGAGTGCTAAGATTAATTTTAGTAATTCTCTTTTTAGCTCGTTCACACTTAGCCGCTGGTAGTTTTCAGCATTTTTTTTTTCAACTGTGCTAGCTGTAACTCGGGTTTCCGCTTACCAATTAAGCAAATTGAAAAAATATAACATATAAAATGCTATAAGAAACTTAACTCCTGAAAAGTGTGCCTCAAGGGGTAGTCTACACAATATTCAATAAGATGCGCAAGACAACTTGTATTTTTTTAATTTTGTTAGAAAATATTAATTTTTACTACTTATTTAGTTAAGCAATAATTTTTGGTGTATATTTCTGTGTTTTATAGGGTATTGCAGGATACTATTGAAATGGATTGTATATTACCATAGTTCGATGGGTCCTGTTATTGGATTTGTTTCGTATGTGCCCTGCACCGTTATTTGAGCTGGCATAAAACTGTATTTATTTGGATTTGGCTTGAATGTGTAGCAAACCCTATAAGATGACAATAGTTTGAGTGAAACATTTTGCTTATATGTACTACGATTGATTGAAGGATGGTACACAGCGACAGCTACTATTGGTTGTAATGGTGAATAAGGGGCCAAGGGCCAGGGGCCAGGTACTGGGCTGTTCCAGGTAGATAAGCATAACAAAAGCAGAACTACAGCAGCACAACAATGGTAGCAAGTATGGTTTGTGTAGGTGGGTGATTTTACGGCGGGAAGACATTGCTAGCTAAGCTGCTAGCCAAGGCTGAGGAGCACTTGATGCTATTGGTTGGCATTGGGCGCGGCAACAAGCGTACGTACGGATTTGGCTTTTCAATTTTATTTGTCTATTTTTTTTTGATTTATTTGTAGCATAGTAAATTGTAGTAACTACAAAGACATATATGCTGTGTACATATACATAGTTACAGATATATATATATACCTACAAAAAGCTTTATATACATTTAACAGTGTGTGTGTGGTATGTGTATGTGTGTAAAAGTTATGTACATGACTGAAATGCAATGATTGGCAGCATATAAATATAGAGCAGCGCTATGAGGCGCTTGTACAACCAAACCTTACCCCAACCCACCCCAGCCCCAGCTGAAAACCCTTAATGTAGTATGCACCTTTGTAATGGCTGCGGCATAACATTCTTAAGCTCCATTTCCTTATTGGCCGCATTATTTTTCTCGGCACTATCATTGCTGCCAGCCGTATGAGATCTTGATACCGGCAGCGTGGCCATATTATCGCCACCCTCAACATCGACGGTTGCGACCTTCACTTCACCACCGCCCATATTCTCCGTTTCCGTTTCGGTCTCCGTTGCACTGATTTCTGGCTAACAGTTAGTTGGCAATGATTTGGTTTTGGTTTTGATTTTTTTTGTTTTTTTGTTGTTTTTCGATCAAAACCAGTCTGCACTGGTGGCTGCTTTTGGCAACACTATAACACTTGTAACACTTGTATGCACTGTGGTAACACTTTTTTGTTTTAAAATAATTTGTATTTAATATTTTTTTTTATTATTTGAGTCAAAAGTTTTGGAACTTTGTAGGCCGTTGCACAAAACTTGAATGAAATTGAAACGCTTTTTATTTTGTATTATATTATCGTGTTTTTCTGCTATTGTTTGATTTTATGGCACGCGTTTTACATTTAGCGCCCAAATGTATGCAACAGTAAGTGCTCTCAGCAGCATACGCTGCGTATGTGTAATATTTGCTGTTGGCTATCTCTGTTACGCAGCCGCAGCATTGCCGAATAGCCGAACGAGCTGCCAACACGGCGCAGCCAGTGTGGAACGCATTGGAGGAGAAGCAAGATATGCCAAAAAATGTTTGCAAATTATGCTTATGGCAGCGTGGAGAGCGGCAGGGGAGAGCTGCCACTGGGCGTTTCCTATGCAAGCCAGGCTTGAGACAGTTGAGCGCAGTTGCTGCTTTAAGTAGAATTTATTTATTTAGCGTGTAAACACTCACGAGCGCGCAAATCACGCAGTCACGCAAAATGTGGCCCGGAACGACCTAGTGACCTCCCCAGCATAGGTAAACAACGGCAACAAAACTTGGCTTTAAAATGTGAGTGTGCGAGTGTTGTGTGTGTATGAGTGTGTGAATGTGTCTTAATTGAGTGTATGTGTGTGAGTATGTTGTGAGTGGGTGTGTGTTGTGTGAGTAAGTTGTGGAGGTATGTGTGAGGGTTTGGTGTATGTGAATGGTGCGTGTGTGTGTGGTTGTTGTTGTGTGCGTGTTGTATTTGTTGTGTGTATCAGTGTTGTGTTTGTGTGTGTGTAAGTGAATGTGTAGAATGAGTTGTGCGAATTGTGTTTGTGTTGTAGGTGTGTGTGTGTGTGCTGTGTGTGGCTGTTGGTTTAAGTTGCTGTGTATGTGTTGTGTTTGTTATTTGTGAATTGTGTGCGTGTGTGTATATGTATAGAGTGAGTTGTGCGAATTGTAACACATACAAGTGTGTTGTGCGTGGTTGTTGGGTGTTGTGTGTGTAGAATGAGTTGTGCGAATTGTGCTTGTGTTGTATGTGTGTGTGTGTGCGTGTGTTGTGTGCAGTTGTTGTGTATTGTGTGTGTATGCGGTGTGTGTATTGTTGCGTGTGTGTAAGTGGTGTGTGATTCTTATGTGAGAATTTTCTGTATGTGATGCGTGTGTGTTGTGTACGTGAGTATGCTCTGTGCGGCTGTTGTGAGCTGTGTGTGTATGTTGTGTGTGTGTGTGTGTGTGTGTGTAATAAGATACAAACAATCACTTCAACCCTCTCTGCAGCACGTGCCGAACTTTAATCGTGCGCACACACATAGACACACACACACACACACAGACAGCCGAATCCTGGAGCAGATGCTTGCAAAGCTACAAATACATAGGCATTTTGTAGCAGGAGAAATGCGGAGAGCGCGCGCATAGCCGTTGCTGGCCTACACACTCAAAGACAACAACAACATCAAGAGAGAGGGGCAACGATTTATGGCGCTTTGAGCAAAAGTCAAGCGTTATTGTTGCCAGCATAAAATATAAATGAGCGCGCCAAAGCTTTGTTGTTTGTGTAAAGAGCGCGAGTGAGAGAGCGTGCGAGCGAGCGAGCGAGCGAAGAAGCACATTAATATGCGAGAGCGGCTGCTGTATTGGATGCTGGCAAGGATGCCATTAATGTGCTGCGGTGCGTGTGTGTGTGTATGCGTTAGACTCTGCTATGCGAGCGCGCGTTTGTATGTATGTGTGTAAGTATGCAGCAGCACTTGAGCCAGCGCATATGCTGCCAGCTCGCTTGCACGCGCTGCTGCTTAGGGCTGCTGCTGTGTCCGTGCGTGTGCGTGCGTGTGCGTGTATGTATTGAGAACTTGCTGCCCGGTGCCATAAAATCAACTACAATTTTTGTAGTCAAAATTTTTGCGCGCTTCACATAAAAACACTTGAAAAAACTTTTAAGCTTTTGTCGCTCAGTACTTGTTTGCTTTGGTTAATTAATTAACTAATTTAAAGTATTTTTTTTTTTTTTTTAACACAAACAATATACAACAACAGCTATATATACATAATTATCTCTCTATAGACACAGCGCATAGCTTGTGCATGTATTGTGTATAACTGTTAATGTTGAAAAACTTTTTTGCAGCAATTTGCAGAAAACAAAAAAAAATTTTAAAAAAATTTTTCACACACACAAACACTTAAGTCTTTGCACTTGGCCAACATAGTTTTTACGCACAAAACTGCTACATAATTTGCAAAAAAAAAAGTTAAATATAAGTAAACTTGGCTTGGTAGTAAAATTTCAGTCAAAAAAAAGAAATATATTGTAGGCTGCTAGTTGTTAGCCTGCTGCTTGTACTGCATCTGCCTAGGCTACCTTTTGCGTACGCTACAACACGTCCAAGAACCTTTACTATCCAACTACAACTGAAAAGGCTCGGCTCGTTTTAACTGCGCTGCGGCCAAGGCAGCGCCAGGCAACAAAAAAACAAAAAAAAAGGCGCACAGCGCAGCGCACTCTACTAGACCAGACCCAAGATGCTGCCCAGATTCGGCGCACAAAATTGGCTACAGGGGCGGCTGCTGCTATTGTTGTTACCTCTAAATGTGCTCTCTCACACGGCGGCAGCGGCGTTAGCTGCTCTCCCGTTTTGTAGGGGAAATGTGCATAGCACACACAAGTATGCCAGAAAGTAGGACACATTGTAAGCGATTACATTTTTGTCTACTTTTTGTATTATTATTCCAAAGGTGGTTTGCATTGTGTTTTAAGCAGATTTTTTTTTTGCAATTTTTTTTTACTAATTTTATTTTACATAGCACATAGTACACCCACCCACACACACACCTCCATCCACACACACACTCGCACACCTTAGTGGCCATTTACATGCAGTGCAGAATTTGTTGATTGGAATGTTAATGTCTGGCTTTGTCCTGATTGCAGCGTCTGCCCAGCGCCACCCAACATACCCCACATCCCCGTGTATATATACATATATACTACATCCGTTTACCCAATATACTTTGCCCAGCTTAGCGAGCCGGTTTGTTGACTGAGCTCGAAATGTTTTTAGTTCCGTTTACATTACAGATTTGGGCTTTGTTAAGTGAGGCCCCCCATTGGGTTGGCATGCTTCGGTTTGGGTTAGTGCAGTGCACTTTTTATGGGTGGCTGCATTTTTTTTTTGGTTTCTGTAACTAACACATATTTTGTATTTTTTTCGGAACTATCGATCTAGCTGACTTATGCTGCTTGTGTATTTATTTTCATTTTTTTTTGCAAACAACTGCCTTTTAGCATAGTTACATGCTGAAGAATTGTAGCTCTTAATGGAATGCTGCTGGGGAAGCTGCAGCAGTGCGCCACAAAAAGTTGAAAGTTGATGGGATTGAATATAATTCTCATATGGAACTCGTTGTGCAGTACCAAGATGTGTGTATTTATTATGAACATTGTTCAGCATGGATTTGAGTTAACACGTTGGGCTTCGCTAACTTTTCAGTTATAGCTTAGCTCAAGTGATTCGTCTTATAAAAGTCGTGCCAACAAATAATCGGTTTGAAATCGGGGGCTTCGCCTCCTGCTCGCTGTGCTCGACCAGCTACATTTTGTGCAATAAAATACATTGTTATAAACTCGTATATTTTCCCTAAAATGGTTGATTTATTTCTTCATGTGGATATTTATCTTGAGCAGGCAGTACATATAATCTCTAAGGATAGTAGGAATGTTTTGAGCGACATTTTATTTTCGAGACTCTTTCGTCATATCAGCTATATACATATATTCTACCTTTATTCCTGCTTCATACAATCCTAACATCAGCTTTTGCTCGTTAGATTTTACATTTTTGTAGGAATTCAACGCTCGATTCATCTTTTCATCAATTTGCTCTCTCTTCGTAATTTTTTGAAAAGTACATTTTCGTCTTAATTTTTCCACGCGAGCTATTTTCTTTTTCTCAATTGACATTCTCTCTCTATTTTTAATTTTTCGTATTCCTGCCTGTTCGCAAACTCGAACTTTTCATTATTCTTTAGAAATATTCAACCTTTTTCTAGCCATTATATTTCAAGTACATCCTACAAAACGTGAGAGACGTCAAAAAACTTGACTTATGATATAGTCAAAAATGGTAAGTTAAGTTCAGACTTTGGTATACTCTGCATTAATTTGCTGCAAAAAAGTCAGTGATATTGCCGACTTCTTTAATAGATTTACCCTATCGAATCTATATATTATAGTCAACCATTTTTAATGAAATACTAAAAATCGTCAAAAATAGGCAATTTACTCATAATAGACTTAAAAAAATAAAATACAAGTTTTTCGCATAAAACTTTTTGTACCGATTGGTCCGCGGCGAGCCATATAATATAGTCAAAATATGTGGATCAAATTCGACACATTGATTGCAAAGACAAGCGGTTCAATTCAAAATTACTTATACGAAATTTAGTTATAATTTGGAAAAGAAAGCAAGTACAACGAATTAATAGCAAAGATTGGATTTTTCGACGGATTTTCCATAATATATAGTCAACAGATTTCGGTTGACGCAGCGATTTAGAATTTTAACACACTTTTA
Source organism: Chymomyza procnemis (assembly GCA_035046065.1). Taxonomy (NCBI): domain Eukaryota; kingdom Metazoa; phylum Arthropoda; class Insecta; order Diptera; family Drosophilidae; genus Chymomyza; species Chymomyza procnemis. Next base: position 26,720,433 of record JAWNOJ010000021.1, read on the forward strand.
TGAAATGAATTTGGTAGAAATAAAATCGAAATACAAAATTTTTACCGATTTGACCTATCATAAGGCCTTATGATAAACTCAACCATTCAAATCTCCATACAGTACTGAGACGTAGGAAAATCTTTGGAGTTGGAAATTTGATCATACTTTGTGTGCGCATTGAAATTCAACAAATTTTGTTGAAAAATTAAATATTCTTACCGATTTTCCCTCTGCAAGGTATATGAATTGTGTGATTGCGGATCTTGGTATCGTAGTGACAGCGTACTCGTTTCTTAATCAAGAAAGTAATACAGATAGGGCGATTCTGCGCAGCAGCTTTGGTAGCAAAAAGACGCTATCTTCCTAAGTAAATCTCTATTAATTAAGGACAACGCCGTTTGGTTTTCATCATGTTAGAGACGAAAGTTCTTGAATTCAAGCACAAAAAATATTTTTTTCTATTTATCGTTTTTTGTCTACTAATCTCATATATCATAACATCGAAATTTTCCAGCTCTTTTTCATATTTTACGCGTCAATGTCAAAGCATTTTGAAGGTAGCTTCCCTTGTATTTATTTTTTGATGTTTATGTCAAATATTTTAAATCTTAAAAAAATGTAGTATTTAAATTATATATTTATTTCCAAAAGAATCCGACAAAAGAACTTAAAAAATATTTTAAATTTGTACCCTAAGCTCGCAGATAACTATTGAAAGGGTTATACAAAGCGGTCGGCACACGCACAAACAATTAAAAAAACGAATACTTAGGGTTTCTAAGTAAATCGATCAAAGAAAAATTCAGTCCTGTTTTGAGTTTCGGTCACTTTTGAACAAAAACTTAAGTATTTTTTTATTAACTTAAATTTGTTCTCGAAATATGAAACTTATACCATGTTCTTTTTGTTCTGTATTTAAAGAATGAGTAAAAACTAAAATAAACATATCTACTCAGAATAAGAATTGAATCGATTTCCAAAGAAAATTATTATGATAAAACCTGAAAAACCATATATCTTACTGTTCAGAATGAAATAGTGATGTACGCACTGCACTCATCTCATTAAAAAGATTTTGTAATACATTTTTCACAAAACACCCTAAAAATTATTCCCAAAAAATTGTTCAACAATAATTCCAGACAGTGGGTCGAGTTTGATAAAAATGAAACGAAATTTTAGGAAAACGTCGGACAGCAAGGTAGCTCAGATGGTCGAATTATCTTAGAATTCCATTTTACATGTGCTATAAACACAGATCTTTCAGAATCAATTGGACATAAAATTTTTAGAATTATGCCTTGAACCTCGTGAGTAATATCAGCGTATGTTTCGTTCGAATCAGAAAAATGCTGAATAAGATGGGCAAGCGCTACATCGAAAACTCAGCCACTAAACCATAGGTCTTGTTATGAACAAATAGAAAAAAATTATTACCCTTGACTCAATGGTCATCGCTTCAAAGACGGAGCATGGAATATCTCTATTAATAGCTGTTCGAAAAAGTACAGGAGAGCTGAAGCTTATAGCCGAATTCGAACGGCAGCTATATTTATTTCGCAATAACTTCTTCAAAGGGAAATATTTAAATAAAATTACGAGGAATATAGACCTCATAACTTATTTTCGAAATACATTTACCGCCTACGCTGAAGATCTATTTGGCTTTGATCTTTCGGAAACTATTAAAAGCAAAATTAATTTTTAAATCTTCGAACAGTGGTAAAAAGCGTGGGAACTTCGAGCATTCCGCCTAACAACTCAGCGAAGTACAACAAGCGACCCTGTAAAAATTGCATCCCAACTAATCTGGCATTAATTTCATCGATCTCTTTCGAATTCACTTCAAACACTTTAAAATATGCAAATAAGCTATAAGCATTTAATCAATGCAAAGTAGACGGGCTACTTTATAATGAGTGAAGAAAATGGGTCAGTTGACACAGCAAAAATCAAATCGAGTAAAATGGGAACGGATTTCCATTTGTATGACAATAACTCAGTCGCTCCAGGGGCGCATACCATTGATACACACACAGAGGGGTGAGTGACACGGGCTGCAAAATGCCATACAATCAATGGGAAAAACTCCAAGAGGCGCAGCAACTGGGAGTAGACTGGCTGCATTGATGCAACAATGGGAGCAGCAAAAATCGCAGCAGTTGAAGCAGAAAATCAAAAGGGAAAAGCCTGAAAATGCTAACCCTCCTCCTACCCGCTGCCATGTTGTAGTTGCAAATTGCGGCAACGTTGCAGCAGCATTTGATGCCGGCTACAGACGACTTGGAATGACTGTGCAGCGCAGCGACGCAGCCGGCAGCAGCATTTGTTGCAACACAGAGAAAGCCACCCCCAGAGATTTCTGGCAATACGATGAAAGTGGCAATGCGCCACAGTGGTTCGAGTTTGATAAAAATGAAACGAAATTTTAGGAAAACGGCGAACAGCAAGGTGGCTCAGACGGTCGACGGCGGGTTACATCCAATCACATATAGGAAATTTATTCGCATATTAAATAGCAAAGAGTGCCAATTCTGATTTCTAAAGGGTGATTTTTTAGAGGTATAGAACTTTAAATTGCAATAAAATAACGATGGATTATTCAATTGGGATGAATTTTTTATAACCGAAAGATAATCTTGTGGTATAACATTTTAAATATGATTTCTGGCCATATCCACCACGTCTGGTTCGGACGTAGTCCAATCTGGACATCCAATTTTCGCTGGCTTTTTGCAACATTGCTGGCCGTATATCGGCAATAACAGAGGCGAATGTTCTCTTCCAAATGGTTAAGCGCTTGTGGCTGATCCTCATAGACCATTGACTTTACATAGCCCACAGAAGGTAGGTGTCTAGCGGTGTTAAATCACAAGATCTTGGAGGCCAATTCGTGGGTTCAAAACGTGAAATTAGGCGGTCTTTCAATAAATCGATTGTGGCACGAGCTGCGTAAGATGTTGCACCGCCTTGTTCAAACCACAGCTGCTGGATATCATGGTTGTTCGATTCAGGAATGTTAAAGTTAGTAATAATGGCTCTATACCGATCACCTTTGACTGTAACGTCCTGGCCATCATCGTATTTGAAGAAGTATGGACCAATGATACCACCAGACCATAAAGCGCACCCAACAGTAAGTTTTTCTGGATAGAACGGTGTTTTCGGAGAATCTATGCCAAACCAAACCGGGAATAAATCACTTGACAGCTGTTAAATGGGTCGCCATCTCGAACAGTAATGCCAACTTAAAGTTCTATAGCTCGAGAAAAAAAACACCCTTTACTTGGAATATGATGCATAGAAAAAAGTTGAATATTTCTAAAGAATAATGAAAATTTCGAAAATGTGAACAGGCAAGAATACGAAAAATTACAAATCGAGAGAAAATGTCAATTGAGAAAACGGAGAAGATAAAAAAAATATGCTCGCGTGGAAAATTTAGACAAAAATTTACTTTTGAAAAAGCGAAAGATGATAGAGTTAGAGACACTTGAAGGGAGGACAAATTGACAAACAGAGCAAGCGTACAAAAATGTGAAATCCAAAAAATAGAAGTTGATGTTAGGATTGCATGAAGCAGGAATCAAAGTAGAATATTTGGATTCGAATATAATATAACGCTCTTCGCTTTCGAAAATGAAATGTCGTAAAGCTGTCATAGGAGAGGTGGGGGTTGGGGAGCGAAGCCCCGTAATAATAAGTAATATTATTTACGAAAAAAAGTCAAATACTCAATTGAACCTGCTCTTCCCATAAAAAATATGCTTAAAAAAGCCATATTTCAAGTATTTGTTGTTTGTGAGTTTTACTTTAAAATATATTATGTAAATATTTATAATTAATAAGATTTCCAAGAGCAAAAATTCTCGTAATATGTCATACATTTTATCTTATATTAAATATAATCTTTTTTTTTGCATTTATAAATTTTTAATTAATTAAGTAATTTATGCCATTAAAAAATCTATGACAAATGTGACTCTGGTCACATTATAATAATTATTTTTTCAACCTTATAAACTATTGCAATTAATGTAGTGCACAATTCAAACTAATATTAAATGAGTCATCATATATATTTACTTTTAAATAATTAGAAAAAATTTACACTTACAATGAGTTGACAACCTAAGTGACATACTTTTAGAGTTATATCATTCTTTAGTTTATTTTATTAGATGAAATTTTTAACTTTTGTACTTTCACTCTTAGAAAACAGAATATAAGTCATTACCTGAGACAATAAAAGGACGTTATGTGGATGTTAACAATACATCGTATGTTTTTTATACAAGAAAAATTTTGGAAATCTCCAAATGCTCTTGATTATTTGAAAAATGGGGCGTCTATAAATGCGTTTCTACCACCTCTTTGCATAGTAATTTATAGAGATATGCCCATGCTCCGTTTTGGAGCGATGACAGCAGAGGCGAGCCGAAAAATGTTAAGTCCGTAATAATGTTCTAAAGTTGTAATCCAACTTTCGTAGGGAACAACAGTAGCTTTGAAAAGTGATAAGCATAATGCCTGGGAACCTGATTATGGAAACATGTATTTAATTTTTGATAAGCAACGAACAAGAAGTAAAACCTATCTTCTATCAAGATGTGCAATATCAGAAGTTTTGAAAAATTTGCCTTATTTTATTTAAAACTTTAAGTGTAACATCAGAAATCATTACAAAGCTGCAAAAATGGCCGAAAGTAAATATAAAAACTTCATAGTACCGATAAATAAGTACATATACCCTTTGACTAGCTTTTATCGCTCCAAAGACGTAGTATGTCTATATCTCTATTAAAAGAGATCTAATATCTTTATTAAGAGAGTTCTCTCTGTATATATCTAATTATTGTATATTACTCTAAATCTCTACTAAATGAGATATAGCTATTTTAAGGAAAAAGCGTGCTACAATTCATAGCCGTATATGAACAGCGATACCTTCTATTATTGACCTTTTATTATTATAAACGATTCGATGAGATAATTCAGGCGGATTCAATAACGGAATCTACCTTAAAATTTCAACAAAGCAAGCCTACCGTTTGCGCAATAGACTTAAGATGTTTCTTGCTATTGCGCAATTGATTTTAGATGTTTCCTATACCCTAGAACAAACAATATCAAATCCTTTTTGTTACTTGATCGAGGTGTGTCTCGAATTTCCCTATCTTGAAGGCACCTCTAACAATAGTCGCCTAAGCAATAAAAAACTTAATTGAATAAATCTTGTACGAAATAGGTAGGAGATATGTAGTTTTTCCAAAAGAAAAGTAGAGGATACCTGTCGGCTACCGCTTCAACTGTCTTATACTTTTTAATATTAAAAATGTGAAAACAAGGCTACAAGGGAGAACAACATAAGAGTCTTGACATTAAATCCAAATGAAGTGGATTCTGGGTATAGAGTTATTAGAAAAAAATGCGAAAAATCGAGTTTGTAGAAAATCGTTAAGCTTAACTTATAGGTCTAGTTCTGATAACAGCGGGCTCTAACGTTAAGAATTTCTTTAAAAGAACTTCGAATAGCATTTTCTTGGACTGACATTCCTAAAGGTAATGTGAGCCGTAGAGTCACATAAGAAAGCCGGTATGTACTTGAAAAAATGGCTAGCAACTATTTTTTATCTTAAACATATGCAATAATCTTACACGAAAAAATTCTAAATTAGTAAGATTGCATTCTTTTTTCGAATTTATTTCCCATGATTATGCTGCTGTAATTGTTTTAAAGGCGGAATATGGAGATAACTCTATTATAATTCAAGTTTATTCCCCCTGACTACGCTCATCGCTCCAAAGGCGGAACATAGAGAGATCTCTATTAACAGCTGCTCAAAGAGAACAAGGACCTATAGTCTAATTAATAGAGACATTACTAGCCAAATAGTGCCTATGTGCTAGCTATGTCAGTGCTAGGCAAATGCACAAGTGCTGCTGGGTGGAATCGAACCATCGACTTTCAGAATAATATCTCTGTTAAAAGTTATTTTTAGGTGCACAGGGAACTATAGTTTAGCAGAATCCGAACGGCACGTCTTTATTTGATAAAGACTTACTGCGGCAAATAGCGTCTATTTTTTAGCTTTGCTTAATGAGAAATCAATGATCTTCGATTTTAGAGGCGAGTAAGATAGCATGTTTCCGGCGACCACTGATAGGTTCGAACAATTCCTACGGCCAGTTCCAGTGTGTATGAAGAGAGCGAAAGCATAGATCTTCTACGGTTTTTTTCAAAAGAGTTTTTTGGCACTGTAGCTGACTTGTTATAAAAATGTAAAAAAACTCATACCTCGTAGGGTTTACCTACAGGGTTTCTTTTAGAGCTTTTTTGCACTGTTAAATCCCATAGGATCTATCGGCTTTTGGTGCAAAATTTTATAATTTAGCTTACTTTGCTCAAGCAAATATCGTAAACTTCTTTTTTTTCAACTAATTTCGCGCTAACTTGCACCACTGTGCCAAACTTACGATAAACGCTACAACCGACGTCGACGGCAACGTCACTCTGCCAGCGACAACGTCACACTCAAGCGTCGCCGCTGACGTCGACATCGACGTCAATTGGACTCGGTTTGGTTACCTTCCCCATTGAATTCCTGTTTACCCTTGCTGGCTGCTGCTGCGGACGAGGCTAATCCTTGGCTTTCGTTTTGGCTTCGTATTTCGTGTATTTTGCGTATTTTCGTTTCACACGCTTTTCACAACAAGCAACAACGTTGTTGTGCCACGTCCAATCGGCCATCTGTTTTGTTGCCACATTCGCAGGGTAGCAGTGGCAGCAGCAATACCCTTCCGTGCAGCAAATTGTTGCTGCAAGTGCGTATGTGCCGCACGCATTGAGCATAGCGGCAGGAAGGGATTTGCGACGTAGTATGCTGCTAAGCCGACACACTACGTCGTAGTGGCACTTTTGGGATGTTGACGGAGTGCATCAAAAGGAAAGCAGACACCACAAATCGCAAATCACAAAGCATCAGAAACAATGGAAATCGTAAAATGCTGCCTAATGAGGCGAGTAGTGTTATGAGTGCGACGGGGGTTGCAAGGGCGCCCCAGAGTCCTTCCCGGTACACACGACGGCTACGTCACAACGTAGTCTGTGTAAATTCAACAAGTCATGCCTTACGTCTGCAGCGGCGGGTTCTTGAAAGCTTTTTACGAAAACAAAAAAATATAAATCCAACATATAAGACATGTGCACATGGCAGGATATGTATACGCATAGCATCCCTTTGATGCTGTCCTTGAAAAAATTCCCCCTCCCGTCAATACACACAGCGCTGCTTGCTAATCAACAGCAGCAGAACGCTTATAAATAGGACTTTGGTGTTGCTGTAAGGGATTGTTTTGCCTTTGTTTTCTTTTTGGGTTCTCGAACATGGGGGATCTGTTTAATTGGTTTGTTTGTTGCTTCTGCTTGCAAATATTAATAGCCTCGGGCTGGGGCCAGCTGTATGTAACCTGTCGCTGAGCTCACAAGGACTTGTGTGTATTTTATTTATATGTCTAAACGTAATGAACCCTTGAACTCCTTTTTTTAGGCATGTCCGTATCAATGGATAGGCCTACATTTAATAACCTCGTGTGCATTTCGCATTAAATCAATCGAGCGGCAAAGGATACGTCTACCAAAATAAACAAATCCTTGAATAGATGTTTGCGTTCACGCAAAATCAATAAATTGTTGCTGTCAGTTAAGTTAGCAAAGCTTTCGAAGAAGAAGTGGTTTTTTTTCGAAATATCTTGTAATCCTTTTGCAAGATCTCACTGAAAAGCTTGCTGGGAAATCACTTCAGATGCCTTTAAAAAATATGTGCCGTTCTGAAAGTTTCCTATAATGTTTCATTATACTTTGGGAGTTACTTGATAAAACAGAAAGAGTTTGGAAACTATACAAAAAACGTTGAGTTTTAAGAATATGTTATTTATTCGTATTATGAAACACAAGTTTGCCAGCACGTAATGGTTTTTGGAACTAGAGGTATCGACGCTTAGAACCAAACTTTCAAGATTAGACACGCGAAATATAATGGTAATTCTGTATAAAAAGTTCTTGGAAAAAAGTGGGATTCATAAATGGTATAATAATTATTGTGTTTCGCCATAATGCTTGTATTGGAGGAACTTATGTGCAGAGCTGTTATGACCTGTTGGTCTGTGTTTTCAAATCAGCAGGTAAACCATTAATCGGAATTTAACTAATGTCAGGCTTTTCTCAACGCTCAGATTGTGCTCCTTTGAAGTCGATATTTAAGTTCGTTTCACTCTTGCATTTCTTTTAAGTTCCAAGTTGTAGGTAGTTTTTCTAATTAAAAAACTTTCGAAAATGAAATGATTTTTCAAAAATTCCCTAATCACGCTTGGGGAGGTACTTGATATTTTCGAATTAACTTCCATATGAGATCTTAGCATTATGCTGGGAATACGCTTGATATAGCATCACGTTATGAAGTACTACTTCTACTAAAGATCTTTTGAAAAGTTTCTGCTCTCCTTAAAGTTTCCTAAGAGCAAGCATTGGTAGATTCCCGTTTGTAGAGAACTACTTACTTTTTTTGCTATTAAACTCGCCTTGCCATGGTACTTGCAAAATTGTGTGTGCTACTGCGAAAACTTGAGTAACAAAAGTCTAAAGGTCTTAAGAATATTAGATTAGCAGCATTTCTTAGAAATGGATCTTAAAGAGAAGTATAGCTTATTCAGTTCCATGTGGCTTCACAGAGTCAGTATTATAAAAACTTTAATTTTTTTATTATTATGTAAGAGCTGCTGCACCAGTTGGTGCCTATGAGAAATTATTGGGAGATCCTATGCTATCCTATCTTGGGAGATTTAAGCAGAATCTCGTAAGTACTTCAATTTTTCATTTTGCATTTTGTTTTTATATATTCTTAGAAAGTATTTCAAACTTCTTTATTAAACCCAAGCCCATCTTGACGCGAAGCAAACGAATTACAAATAAGAGAAGAATTAATTATGAGAAAAAGAGCTAACTCACGCATTCGATTTGGGATAAGAGGGTACCTAACAGCAATCTTCTGAATGCTTCACAGTTGCTAATTATGTGCAATTTCACTTTGAAAGATCTTACGAACTCGTGTCGTAAAAAAATGCCGCAAAGCAGTTAAAAAGGATTCCAAAGTACACTTGTTCACCTTAATAATAAAGATCAGCACTTCTTGGATCGCGCGAATTGGGCTTTGGATTACAAATTAAAACTATACGCTAGCTTAGTGCCTAAGAGCTTACTTACTTCAGCGTTCCTTATTACACCCAACCCCAACGTGGAAGATCTGAAGAATTCAATACTTGTTCTCTTCTTATGATAGGAAAGATGCGCTAATAAAGTAAAATATTTTTGCTCAACCTTGCCATGGGTGCCCTTAAAAGAACCTCGACGACAGCAAACAGCGATGATTGCTTTCAAGAAGCTGCTTTTGACCGCTGCTCACTTGAGAGATCTCAAGACCTCACGAAGAAATCGAATCACGAAGGGATGCTCAAAAAAGTAAGAAATGTTTTGGAAAAGGTGTTCAACGCCGCCTTTAAAATTCTTTGAAGTATCAAGCTAATAGCTAACAGCGTTCTGATCGCTTAAAATTTGGGTATTTTAAGCAATCCCAACTTGGGCGATATCAAGAACTTATGAAATAATCGCATCACGTAGAAAAGTAAGTAACGTTTTAAAATTACTACCTGCCTGAACCCATTTTTCAATTACCAGAGATTTCTTAATTGCAGATAATTTTACAAAATTTTATTATTATGCTCAAAACCTTCTTGGAAGCTTTTTGAAGAATCTCGACGACAGCAAACGGCGATGATTGCTTTCAAGAAGCTGCTTTTGACCGCTGCTTACTTGAGAGATTTGAAGAACTCACGAAGAAATCGAATTACAAGAGATTTCTCAACGAAGTTAAAAATATTTTGAAAAGTTCTTCAACGCCATCTTAGAAGTTCTTTGAAGTATCAAGCTAATGGCTAACAGCGATCTTCTGAAAAGTTGCTTATTTTGAGCAATCCCAACTTGGGAGATTTTAAGAACTCACAAAGAAATCGAGTTACAAGAGATTTCTTAACGAACTTGGAAATATTTTGTAAAAGTTCTTTTTTATGCTCAACGCCAACTATGAAGCTTTTTGAAGGATCTCTCTTATTGTTAACAGCGATCTTCTGATTGCTTAAAAGTTGCTTATTTTGAGCAATCCCAATGTGGAAGATCTTAAGAGCTCGTCAACTTCACGATGCATAAATAGATAAAACTAAGACGCAGACAGACATCTCATCAGATCTGCTCACACTTGCTGCAGCCTCAACGTTGACTCAATTGTCTGCGGATGACGCATCAATAGCTTGAGTAATTGTTGTTAATCCTTGTCGGAACTGTGTTAAAAGCAAATCCTATAATCGGTCAAAAACTTGTACACGAACTCAATGAGTTATGCGGCAAGAGGAGCCATGAGATGTTGCAACAATGCTTAGGGGCATGTGGCAAGCGAGTTAGTTGTTTGCATAAGTTTTTAAGTGTAGATTAAGTTGCCAACTTGTAGCTGCATTTGGCCTAAACCGAAAGCCCACCCAGCTTAACTTGGCATGGACTATTGTTTTGCATTTTTTTATTTTTTATTTTTTATTGTGTTTTTAGCAAATTGTTAAAAAGTGGAAAATGTAAGTCATTCGTACAATGACACTTTGTGCTGCGCCATTACTAGAGAGGCACGCAGGCGGCAGCGAAAGGGACGACTGTGCAACAACATGTAGCATGTACTACAACAGATACATTTTCAGTTACAGATACATTTATTCTTGGTCGCCAGTTACAATGGGTTGCAATGAAAGCAAGATCTTGGCATGCTTCAGTGCCAGCCACATGGCTGCTGTTGCTCCCGCTGCTGCTGCTGCTGCAGTCAGCCATGTGGAATGCTTGTTGGATTGGCGATTTGGCGAATTGTCGGCTCGACGGGTTGGCCTGCCTCGTGTGTCTGGTTGTCAAGTTGCGTAATTTGTTTTCAACTTTTCTTACATGCCTGCATTATGCCAAGCAATTTTCATGTCTTTTATGTAGCTTCTTTGCTGCTGCTCTGCTTCCGAATTCCCAACAAAGTGGAGTACAAAGTAGGGATAGCCCCCAGTGAGTGAAGTTATACGCGGCACAATGGTAGCGCAATCGGAAATGTAAGTCAATGTGCCCCACTGGTTCATTGACATTATAATCTGCATGTCAAATAAGTTGGAAGCAACAATGGCAGATACAATAACCAAGCCAGTTGGAAGAGAGAGAGCGAGTGAGAGATCTAAGCAGCGGCTTTGGAAATGCTTAATGCAGTTGGGGAAATTACGATTATAAGCATGCGAGAATGTGTGTGTGTGTGTGTGTGCAAAAAGGATGCCTTTTGTTAGGACACTATGGGGTACCATTAATAATACTCCAAAGTTATAGCCATTTTTTGGTCAATGCAAGTCTTAGCCAGCAACTTTTCTTAAAACTACAAAAGAGTTGGCCAGCTATATATGTCATTGGCGTCATATGTCATATCAGCATCTAGTTCTCAACCTACTCATACACAATACGACCTATTGTCATGCATTACATCTGGTCATATTATGTCAGGTTAATAATATGGCCACAATATAACTTGACAGCTTTTATTGCTTATAAAATAATAGTTGTCAGCAAAATGTTTTCAATTTTTAATACCAAACATATGTCATAGGTATCTATGAGCAAATTTAACAAGTTTTTAAATGACATAATATGTCATATGTCATATGTCTTTGTTATGCAAAATATGTAACTTTATTTGTAAAAGCTAACTTGACCCTATTGTGATAGCTTTGAGTTTCGTCATATTATGTCAGCATTATAATTTTGGTAGTAAATATATGCTGATAGCTTTTATTACTCAAATGTTTCAGCAATAGTGCTTCAACTCTTTATGTCAACTATATAATAGGTATTTATGTCAAAAAATTTAATATGTTCTTATACGACATAATATCTCACATGTCATTCTCATTCTCAATATAAAACTAAACTTGTTAAATCTGACTTTTGCGACAGCACTTTTGTCATATTATGTCAGCACAATTAAATTGGCGATAAATATGAGCTGAGAGCTTTCAATGGTAATAGATTTCAAACAAATATGAATAATTATGACAAAAAGTTAATATGTGCTTATGTGTCATATTAGCCTATAACGCATATATTAAAAATAAACTTTCATTTCTGACACAAATTGCTTGCTTGCTACTGGTAATAATGTGTAATCTGTGTCACATTGTGATTTTGTCAAATTTGGTCAGTTTTTTTTTTGACATATAAAGTGATGAATAAATAATTAGGCACATAATATGCCTTCTTCTCTGAATCGACTGTACGTTTTATAAACTTTCGTTATATTGCATTTTAAAATAAGGAATTCTAGTGTAATTCGAGGCAATATGACAACACACAGTTGGCGACAAGAAATGAGAAGCAAGTATGTCATAATTTAACAATTCGGCCATATTTGGCAGATTTTTAATATATAAACATATAAAAACAAACTTTAACTGAAAGTTGCACAGTTAAGTCAGAAAAGCTGTCATTGATCTGATCTGTGTCATTTTGTAATTTTGTCACATTATGTCATTTTATATATTTCTTGACAAATAAAGTGATAGACATAAAATTCCAGAAAATATGGCTTCGATGCCGAATAAAAAGTAAATGTTAAAGTGTCATAAAAAATTACTCCATTGTCATAATATGTCGTAGTTTTGCCATAGACAACATGACAATAAAAGTTGATTACTGACGAAAAAATAAAACATATATATTATTTTCGATAAAATATTTTGCCATATAGCCTTTAACAAATAATACTATAGAATTTTATTTTTGTCTACTACCGGAGCTATTGTCTGTCTTTAACAAGTTGTAATCTGTGTCAGATTCTGATTTTGTCACATCATGTCAGTTTACATATAGAGTAATAGTTAGTCATATATTAAGGCAAAATATGCTTTTAACTCTCAAAAATTAATTAAATATTATAGCGTCATATGAAATTTGTCTATTATCGAAATATGTTACATAAAACAACTATGTCATATTTTCACATATTGGCCATAATTATCAGCTTTGTCGTTTATTAGGATATTTGTATACAGCTTTTATCTGAAAATTGTGCAGAGTCCGGATGATGATTTGTGCTAACTTATTTTGTCATATTATGTCATATATGTCTATCAATATAATAGATTATCAGCATGGTAATTTATTGGCTGGCATGAAGTAAGCCACTGCACTTATAGAAGTGAAACCCCATTGTCATATTTAAGAGTAAATCATAATGAAGTCCCATTTGCAATAGCATTTTTTTTTTATTATTTAAGATCACTCTGTCAATTCAGGGTGTTTTTTTCCAAAGTTCGTTTTGTCATATTGTGACAGTTAAAGGGAAACTCTTGCATTGAAGATGCCCAAGAAAGTTAATGTCAATAAATGATTATAACAACCATTTAAGTAATTTTAACAATAAAAATTGCTAAAATCCTTTGAATCCTTTGGATCACATTGACATATGAATATATGAAAGTCTGATTTGGAAAATAAAAAAACATCATCCCTACAATAAATATAGAGCCTAACTCGTGAGCATAAAAGAAAGTTCAAAATTATTCGTCAAGTGTAAATATGACACCAATATGACCAACTTTTATGACTCAATGACAAATGCAAGTATTGCTTAAAATATTAGATTATCGATGGCAAACATTTCAGCTGGGAACAACGCATACATACCAAGATATTTTCGTATGAGTAAGGAGTACAGTCAGCAAGAGCGTAAATGAGCGCGAGAGCGATAAACAAGCAAATGCGTGTAACAGGCAGCTGTCACATTTGCACTGTGTATGTCTTAGGATTTTGTGAAAATAAACTCTAACTCTACTGACTCTCATTACAAAATCTAATTAACATTCACCAAAAATGAGATCTTTTCCAAAATATGCCTTAATTTATCTCTCTTATTTTTTATATGGTATTATGACGACCTTTAGAATTATTAGCCTCATTGGCTTTCCCAACGATAAATGTGCAAGTTTCTCTAGTTATAAACTAGCCAAAGTGTGTTTTTTGTCTTAGGGGTTAGTAGTACTACGACAGATTATCGGTGCAATATATTCTAAGATAATGTAAAAAAAGCTAAACGGTCAACGAAAACCAATTCTCTCAACAGGTTCAAAACATCTCAAATTAAGAAAAAAATATTTTTTCATTTATGTTTCATATTGTCTTAAATTTGAAAAAGGAAATCGCTGGCATGTTTATAAAAAAACGGAAAGTATTGATGTTAGAAGTAAATATGACAAAATTAAAGTATAGTCCGTGCATGCAAATTTTGTAAATTGTAAATGAAAATCTAATATAGTTCCCAGCAAGTTTAGAATAATGAAAATCAAATACATTTCGTACGTTTTTCGATTTCTTCTCTATTGTTTAAAATTTTGCTGGCAGAGAAGATCTAATATTTAAACATTTAAGCAATTTTTTCAAGGTTATAAACATAAACCAGAAATGAACGTATGCCAAAAAATTTGCACTAATTTATTTTAAATTGCGAAGTATTCGGGCATGTACTAGAATTCGTTTCGAACAAAAACTCTGTTCTACTATGTAGATGTTGTAGATTTCGATTGCGATAGAAGAAACAAAGAAACGCAATGTACTATGAAAATCAATATCGTAGAATTCGCCAAGAAATACGAAAACACAGTGCACTATGGAAGTCGATGTGGTAGAGAGTGGTCGTTCGCCCCTGTACTCAATTCTGACAAGCGATATGCACGTCAGAACTGTTTCGATCTTCCATCAGGATTTGCCTTGACTTCAAACTGAGCAAGTAGAGTTCAATATCTTTCGCATCACAGCATGTTCAGGCTACGTTCCAGTACACGATTTCAACAGAAGAAACACGAAATCTCAGTGCACCTTGAAAGTTAATATAGTAGATTTCAATTTCGACAAAAACGACATCAGAGCATTCATCAAAAAATACCAAATTGCAGTGTACTATGGAAGTCGATGTCGTACCTATACTCAATTCTGACAAGCGATATGCACGTCAGAGCTGTTTCGGTCGATAAAGTAGCTAACGATTTCGACACAAGAATCAATCACTCTCTGTAAACTATAGAATGCAATTTTGTAGATTTTGATTTCGACAAAAAAAGACGGAATCGCAATGCACCATGAAAGTAGGTTCTGCATATTTTTCTAGGAATTGAATTATAGAACATGCCGGAATTAAGAATTTGCTGAACTTCTCAAGTTTTAAACAAATCAAAAATAGTTTAAAAATTATTGCTTTGTTGCAGTATTTAGTTTCCAATTTCAAAGTTATGGGAAATTAGTTTTCTTGAAAGGTTTTTATGATTATAAAACGAATTCGTTAGAGTGGAGTCGATGTGTCAAATAGACACAACTAAGCAGCGAAGCAGAAACTGCTCTAAGAATCTATTTTTGCAGCATTTTTTTAGAAGTTTGGGAACTAGAAGTTCTACTAGCAACTTTGCTAAAAACAGAAATTATTAATAAAAATTAAAATACTTTTCTTTTCTATAAAAGTGATCTCAAAAATGTTCAGAAAATTTCCTTTTTTCACAATTATATAAATGATTTATAAAATAATAAGGTTATATTTTTTAACATTTTCCATAAACTAATACCAAATTTTTTTTTGAGCGCAGTTTTAACTTAATTTGAGATGTACGAACCGGAACGAGTTTTCGAAAACGTTCTATATATTTTTGCTAAAATTTATGTGTGTGTGTTTCAGTGTATTTCTCTGCACTAATTGTTAGTTGTTTGCAATTTGATTTAAAAAATATTAAACTTAATTGAATAAATATTTATTGTTTGTATCGCAAAACTTGTACCAAGTCTAACCTTTTTTGTGGTTCCGTCAGAACCCTGGGATGTTTGCCGCTGCAACAATTTCTGGCTTATTAATTAAAGTTGAAAATATTATGATATAATATGCTACATGAGAGAACTAGAAGTTTTGGAAATGGAATGAATTTTGTATTGTTTTTTTTTTTTGTTTTTGTTTTTAGCAATAGTTGGATTGGTACAGGAAAGAGCGCTACATATATGTATATGTACAGTATATAGCATATAATTAAAAAAAAAAAACTAGCCTCTGGGGTTACTATAGACATATAGACAGCTTTGGAAGTATAGACAAGCTGCATAAGGCGTAGAGAGCGGAATTACAGGTAGTACCTTTAATTTTTGGATAAGTTTTTTTATATATATTGTGTGTGCACATGGATAGTAAGTGGTAGAGTTTTTAGTTTATCGAACAAACACAGAAAAAAAATATGAAAACACAGATTTGTTGTTGTAAGGACAGAACTATAGCATATGATAGGTTCTTGAAGATTGTATTAGATTTTTTTTTTTGTTAAATTTTAATGGAACACACTTACTTGGCATTTTTTGGTCGTCTGGCATCGATTGGGAAATCATCATCAAAATCCAAATTGAAATCCTCGCCCAGATCGTGCGGCACTAGCGGGGTGCGCTGATGTGCAGGACTCGTGTGGTAACCATCACCTTGCAACTATTTGTGGCCATTCGATTGAAAGAAAATTGAAATTGAAATTGTTGTGGATTTTGTTTGTAAATCTCGAAAGCATTTGTCTAAGTATTTACTTTTTTTCACGACAATAAATTGGAATTTTTACTAGGATACCAGCAAAGTTTTGCACAAAAAATAAATCAAAAACTTTTTAACTACTCTTTGAGACTAGGGCTGCAAGAGCTACAATAATTTGTTATAAAAATTTAACACAATTTTTTTTTATGTTGTTTTTATTAAGTCGCTGCATTCGATTTTGGTGCTTGATTTATAGGATTTTTTTTTATCAATTAATTTTTAATTTCTTTTCTGTATTAATTTAATTTTAATTTTGTTGTATTTTTGGTACTAATTTTATTTTATTTTTTTATTATTTTAATTTAAAATATTTTTTTGTATTTTCAAATTTTGAGATGTGTCAAAGAATTATAGTTTTTAATATTTTTTAAATCTTATATAACATTTTTACAAAAAAATTAATTTGCAAAAAAGCTTAAAACTTTTTATTAAAAGTTTCAATTGCAAAAACAGATTTGATAGAAATTTTGAAAACTACAAAATAAAACGGCTGAAAATTTTAAAAAAGGCTTCAATTTATAAAATTATCTATAATTTGGTAAAAAAAAAATTTTTTTTAGATTTTCAAGCTTTTTACAAAATTATGTATTTTTTTTAGTTTGTCTTCAAATATTTTGAAATATTTGTTTAAAATTAATAAGTTAATATTTTCTTTACGATTGAAAATATTTATTTTAAATAAAGCGTCAAGTTTCTCTTAAATAAAACAAAATTCCAAATCTTACTACCGCATTTTTTTTAGAAACTAATCTTATGCGCAGAAATACAATATTATATATAACATCTAATATAATGCTTAGAAAATGTAATATTAGATTAATAATAGAAATTTTGGAAAATATAAATTTTGTCAATTTGCCATGACTTAGACCTTGTAATTCAAAAAAAAAAAAAAAAAAAAAAATTGGCTTAAGTTCTCAGTTCGTTAAATTCATTTTGCAGCCCTAGTAGTAGTAAGCTAAAATATATTTATAAAAAATTAAAAGGCATGCAATTCTAGCTTAAATTGTTCAAAATATTCAACAAATCAATTCCAATTTATTGCAATTAAACAAAAATAAAATAGAAGTTTAAATAAAAATAATAATTGTTATTTTTATTTGAAAGCAAAGTAAAGGGCAAATCGTTACTCGTGCAAGGATTTTGTTGAAAAACATTTTGAAAATGCAGCGGAATTCGAAAACACCGAACTTGAGAAATACACACTCGAATAATTAGCTGAAACATTTTTATATATATATAATATAATTTATAGATTTTTATATTTTAATTTAATTAAAAAGTTACTTGAAAGCGTTTAATTTTCAAAAGCAAATAAATTATCGATTATTATTAGTTCAAGTTAAAAGAAACGCGCTCAATGAATAAATACAATATTAAGGAATTGTCACAACACTTGTTTCATATGCAATATGTACAGTAAAATAGAGAATTATAGAGTATTATATTTAAGAAGTAGAAAGAGTATTATGCGAAATGAAAGTGTGTGTTTTTTGGAATGAATACGAAAGTTAGTGTATGAGTTTGAATGTTGTTGTATGAGTGTGTGCAGCGAGACTGTACATGTCTGAATTATTGTATTTGCATGAGAGCTGATATTGCATATGATTGTAATCCTTGGGAGACGAGTATACCGAACAGCCCCTACCTTGACAACAGTGCCGACCTGATTGGATTCGGATGCCGATTGGCGATTATCCAGCAGATTGGCTCGCTCCATTTGTTCCAACTGCAGTGTTTCCCTTGGTTGATCAAGCAAACGTTCACGCATTTCATGTAAATAGGGACAACGCTGCATTCCTCTTACCAGCGCAACTGTCTCGTTCGACGTCTACTCGCTGCCTGCTGCCTGGCTTCCTGCGCGCGCTTCCCTTTGCACTTCCGGTTTTAGCTTTTTAATTGCTTGGCTTGGCAGTTCACGTTTTTAGTTTATTTAGTTTTTTTTTCAGCTGTTTTTTCAGAAATATTTATTTGGTTTTTATACAATTTTTTATATAAACTAGCTACTAGTGTTGTTTGTTTTTTTATTTTTTAAATATATTTTTTTGTATATAACTAGCTGGCTAGCATTTAATAAACATAAACAAGCCTGTAGAAAACTAGTTTATATCTTAAGCTGATTGTTTATAGCTTGCTACGGAGGTATATAATAATAATAGCTAGACAATAGTTTATTTTTTGCTTGTATTTAATTTCGAAAATCAGTCATATAGTTTTCAGCAGCAGTTTTTTTTGTTTTTGTTTTCAAGACTTTTGGTTAATTATTTTGGTCGTTCTGTAAAAAAAATAAAGAGAAAAATTTTTTTAGTATTTCTGCAGAAAAATTAGAGAAAAAAATTATTGTATTTAAAATTTATATCTTATATATTTACTAGTTTCAGAAAAACGAAGACTAAGTAGAGAGTGGCAGAGTTACAGATTCCCAAAGGCTAAAGAACAGCTACAAATAGCAATACGTGGGCTTACCAGGGCACTTGGGCCGAAGGATGCTCAGCATCTGTACATGGAACAACTATCGCCCATCAGCACAAAGTACCCTTTGTGGAAAGCACACAAAAACTGGCACCGGCCGACATATTGATACCACGAGACCCCTCTATAGAATGGATACGCAGCGTTGAAGACAGCGCTTCTACGTTCGCCGACCATCTTCAGCAAGTGTTCCAGCCAAGTCCTGCTAGCAACTCATTTGTTCTCACTAGAGTACATAAACACTTGCTACCAATACATCCCAATAATATTCCGACAAAGTGAAATAACATCTATCATAAAGCATGGATCTAAAGCCAAAAATATCACCAGAGCATGACTCAGTCGCACCACAAATGATCATGGAACTCCCAACCTATGCGGTTCTGACCTTATGCCATCTCCTCAACGCTAATTACGAAACTTGCATACTATCCGTAAATGCGTTCTTAGTAATGATTCCTAGACCAGGTAAAGACCAAACGCAACCATCATCATCCTACACCAATCAGTACATGTCTCTCGAGACTGTTTGAAAAAGGCATTTCTAAAACAACTTACTTCCTACGTCAAACAAAATCCCAACACATCAATTTGGTTTCCGATAATTGCATGAAATGATCGAACAGTTTAATCGCATCACAAACGAAATTCGTACTGCTCTTGAGCACCGGGAATATTGCGCAGGTATATTCTTAGATGTTGCACAAGCATTTCAGCGAGTATGACTGTAAGGACTTATGTACAAGATAGCAAAACTCCCTACTTAGAACACACACAAAATGCTCGAATCTTATCGCTTCTAAAGAGTAATCTCAATCAGATGTAACAGTTTCACTTTACACAATCGCGTCATCCTCGCTGGAGTTCACCAAGATAGCGTTCTGGGCCCCGTTCTCTATACCCTATACACAGCGTGCATACCTACAAACCCACAAACTTAGCCGATCTAAATGCCCTGCAAAGCCAACAGCACAAATGGGCTGTCATCTTAAAAAAGTGAAGAGATGATTCGCGGACTGGCCCTTAAGATAAACGAGACCAAAAACAGACATGTAACAAACAGACCTGCCCTCCCTGTGCCCTGAATAATACATGCATCCCACAAGCAGAAGAAGTAAAATATATCGGCATTCACCTAGATATAATAGATGGCGACACCTGGCGGCGACGTATAGAATCAAAAAAGACACATATGAAGCTAAAGCAGCCAGTCTGAAGTACAAATACAAAGGTATATCGAATTTGGGCATTTTATGGTTACCTGGTATACCAGAACGATTATGTATACATTGGGTATCCCAAAATCAACGACAGACCAGGGAGAGGCGTCAAATTCGACGTAACTGCCAGTTTTGAGGTATGTTCAAGATTTCGTATTCGACTAGAATCATATAATATATCAAAGCATTTTCCAGTGTTTTGTCGAAATCGAAATGTAGAAAAGAATCGAAATCTATGTTCGCCGCTTGTTTCGACTAGCACAAGGCTTCAAATTGGAGATTTGAAAGAAACAGTTTAAGTTCAAGATTTCGAATCCAACAGAAATACTTGAAATCTACTTACGATTGCGAGTTTATTTGTCCAAATCGACAAGTGTCACATTTCTTTATTGTAGATCTCAAAATACTTGACAATTAAAAATAGATGTTTGTAACTAGATCAACTTCTCAAAACCCCGCATGGCTTTCTACTTGAAAACGAATAAACTCTTTTAAAGAGCATAAAATCGAGACGTGCTTAGAATGACGTAAAACTAGCGCATAGTTGTTAATTACAAGTTGTTTTTCTATTTATTTTTATTTTTTTTTATTTTTTGGGGTTACGCGACTTTTCCGAGTCATCGTTGACAAGCTGACCTCCCAGTGCGCTCATTACTGCTAAATACATAAAAGCACGGCCAGAAACGGGGGCAGTAGAGAAGACAATGACATGGAAGTGCAATTGGGGCATCTCATTAAGATGGCCATAAGCAGGTGTCTCTATCACCTGTTGCTCCATTCTCTGTCGTAAGATGAGTAAGACATAAAATTAATAGTCCCAAGCTCTTAGGTGCTACATACTTGGAATGGATTAGTGAAAGCAATTGTCTTCAAGCGGGGCACTCTTTGGCGCAGAAATGTTAAAACGAATGGATTTTGCTGAAATGCTTCGAACTCTAATAGTCAAAAGTTCTATACTCTGCTTTATTTTATTTCTTAGAGCTGATATATAGAAGTGCCTGAACTAACAAAAGAAATAGTGGCTACTAGGTAGTCGAGATACAAAATGCGTCAAGAAATCGCTGCCAAGAGTGGCAATGCGCAGGGCTCCTGCTCAAAGTATAGGGCCAAGAAAATCCTGCCGCATTTTTGGAAGTGTGCCAGAATGAGGAAAAATTTTCAGAAGATACGAAGGCATGAGGTATTCGGCAACTATTTGTAGACTTCTGCATGACTGCCTGCCTGCCTAGTAGCACAGTCTCCTTGATCTTGTTTCTGGACTCTGTGCACTTCAGGACGACTGAGTTGCAGATTTGCACAAGCTGTACCAGTATAAGGAAATAATTACAAAAAAACAATAAACAACCAAATAGAGTTCTTACTTTATTTGCTTCGATGCTGTTCAAAAAAGTCCTTTTTATTTACTTCTGTTTGGCTAAGTGCAGATATGCACAAGTTGTACCAGTTTGAGCAAAGATCTTCGAAAAAGACCAAAGAATGGGGCACTCAGCACGTATTTGCTATTTAGATCTTTGTGCCTTATGGAATTCAGCCTGCTTAAGTGCAAGTGTGCACGAACTAAAATCTTCCTGTTGTAAGAATATCTTAAAATGCTTTTTAGATTAGTCCTCTCTTGTTAACTCTCGATCGTGTGCACTTCTGTCTGGTTAAGTGCAGATATGTTATAAGGAAACAGATTCGGAACAGATTACAATATGAGTTTCAAAGCAATTTTTTCTACTTCGATGCTGTTCTCACTTTGTAACTCTCGATTCCTAAGCACTTTTGCTTGACACAAGCTGTATCATAATATGGAAAAATGCTTACGAAAGACTAAAAATTGAGGTACTCAAAACGTAGAAACCTAACGAGGTGCAAATCTTCACAAGCTGTACTTCGCCTGAGCAAGGAGGTCGGAAGAGGCCACAATACGAGATACTGAGCAATTCTTTTCTGCTTCGATGCTTTTTAGCATAGTCTTCTCGTTTTAAATTTGGACCCTATGCACTTCTGCTTCGTACCAGTATGAGGAAACAGATTCGGAAGAGACCGCTGAATGAAGTTGTAACCGTTTTTTTCGCTTCGATGCTGTGTAGCATAGTCCTTATTTTTTAACTCCGAAGAGCCCACAACAGCAGAAACCTACCAATTTTTTTCTGCTTCTAGCTGCGTAGAAGAGTTCTCTCTTTTTAACTCTCAAATTTGTTCACTTCTGCCTGTCTAAGTGCAGATATGCACAAGTTGTACCAGTTTGAGCAAAGATCTTCGAAAAAGACCAAAGAATGGGGCACTTAACACTTATTTGCTATTTAGATCTTTGTGCCTTATGGACTTCAGCCTGCTTAAGTGCAAGTGTGCACAAGCTGAAATCTTCCTGTTGTAAGAATATCTTAAAATGCTTTTTAGATTAGTCCTCTCTTGTTAACTCTCGACCGTGTCTGTCTCCACTCTCGATTCTGTCTGGTTAAGTGCAGATATGTTATGAGGAAACAGATTCGGAACAGATTTCAATATGAGTTTCAAAGCAATTTTTTTCTGCCTCGATGCTGTTTAATTTAGTCCTCACTTTGTAACTCTCGATTCCTAAGCACTTTTGCTTGACACAAGCTGTCTCATAATATGGAAATATGCTTACGAAAGACTAAAAATTGAGGTACTCAACACTTATTTGCTGCAGCTAGAAACCTAACGAGGTGCAAATGTGCACAAGCTGTACTTCGCCTGAGCAAGGAGGTCCGAAGAGCCCACAACAGCAGAAACCGACCAATTTTTTTCTAGCTGCGTAGCAGAGTTCTCTCTTTTCAACTCTCAAATCTGTTCACTTCTGCCTATCTAGGTGCAGGATACGCACAAGCTGTATCAGAATCAGGAAAGAAAGACTCAAGAAAGACTAAAAATTGAGGTACTCATCACTTATTTGCTGTGCACTTTGTCCTAACGAGGTGCAGATGTGCACAAGCTGTACTCCCAGATAAGGAGGATAGATATGGTGCACGATAGATCCATAGGGGTCGCAATGCTGAAGGGCGTAAGCCCACCCTCGTTCATACATAAGAAGGTATGATACATAAGATAAAAACAAATTTTTTTATGCTTAAATGGTATCTTTTATCTCTGGATCCTATTGATGTCTTTCCAAGTGCAGCTGTAACCCAAGCTGTACCACAATGAATTGGAAAGCCTATGAAGCAAAAAATATGCAGCTTACCTATTTTTTTGCTTCGATGGTATGTACAGTCCTTTTTGTGTCTAGAGTCTGTACATTTCGGCTTGATTCAACTATAGAGAGGTACGGAAAAAAGACTAAAGGAAGAGGGGGCTGCTTGCACTTTTTCGGCAACCATTTTTTTTATCGACCCTGTGCATTTCTGCTAGACTAAGCGCAGATGTGCACAAGTTGTACCAGTATGCATAAAAATATTCGAAAAATACTAAGAACTGAGATATCAAACAGATATTAGGAGGTCGGCACAGCCCAAAACCACAGATACTGTACCCGAATAGGGGGAAAGGATACGGAAAAGAAAGAAGCAAGTGTCTTTTATCACAAATTTACTGCTTAGAGAAGCTTCTATAACTATTAAAAACGTTAAAATATTTTGTTTTTAATTTAGTTTTTTTTTAAGAAACTGAAACACAGAAAAAAAATACTGGACGTTATTGATTAAACGAAACTAAACACTTGACGTACTAAAAAGGTATTATTCCAATACATAGTTGTTACAATCATAAATACTTTTCAAGAAATTAAAGCATTCAATGTTCCCAAATAAACATAAATACTTAGATGTTAGTTTTTGAAGTCTATAAAAATTTATACTTTCCTTGCGTCTTGTTCCATTTAAATCAAGTGCGTGCTCTCAATATTAATTTAAGCATAAATTGCATAATAAATTTTTATTTCAAAATCATTTCTACGCACGTTCGCAGAAAAATAGAAAAAAAAAACCAGCCAAATGCTAGAGACGGGAAATATGATCTTGATGAATCACTGGAGCTGACCTTAAAACATATATATGGTATAGGTCTCCGCATAGTTACAGTTGTACTAAATAGGACGCGGCAACGCTATAAATACGCTCTAAATTTCGATCGCTGCAGAGTATTCAAGTTGCATATAATTAGATATATTTGTTTTGATTGGATTTCGTGCAGTTGGCCACACTTTTCTGTTGGCCCGTGGCCAATATTGTACGCACTCGGCAACTCTGGCGCGTTGAGACGCAGCTTTCAGTAAGTTTTGTTTTGTTTAATAAAAATCAGCAAATATTCGCGAAACAAAAAAAAAACATAATGCAATTTGTAGTTTTTGTTTATTTGTTGTTTGGAAAACTAACATGAACCGAGGTCGTGTGCCATTTATTGACCAGAGGCTGTAAGGAAACAAACATTGAGTTGAAGACAGACAGCGGAATACCCTGCTGCGATGCGTAGGGAAAGCTAACATAGATACTTATTTTTATTCAGTGCGTCGGAATGTGATGGGATTTCTGCAACGGTTGGGTTTTCGTTCGAAATGGTGACGAAGACTTATCCCAGTGGTAGGGCTGCCAGCTGATGTCTTCTGAATGTGACGTCTACACTTATCATTGTTTTTGGTATTATTATGAAATAACACGTAGATTTGATAATCGTGGAAAGGCTGGGGGCGCAACAGTCTTGATGAATGGCGCTTGGTTCTATGTAGAGCTCATCATTTAGCGCGGCGAGGGGTTGAGGAATTTCGCAAGAGGGCTTGCCGAAATTTTTGCCATTGTGCAATAGACAAAATGCTTTCTATTAAGTAGAAAAGCAGTTTTTCAGAGATATTGGTAACATGGTCATGCCATGAGTAGTAGGATTTGCACCCACGACCTCATGTTTAGTTGGCAATTTCCAAAAAAATATATACATCTTCTTTTTTTAAAAATGATTAATTTAATATTCTTCTTTTTTATAAGAACTTATTTTTAATTTAGAAGCAGCTGGCATACCAGACGCCACGCGTTGAAATTATTCAAAAAGTTTAGTTTACCATTGCACTCATAATTATAGAGTATATAAAAATTATTGGACCAAGTTATGAAACGCTAAATATGTGTGAAGAAAAAAAATTAGTCTAAATTATGTTTTTTTTTTTTAAATATATTATGCGTTAATCTAGAAAATTGCAAGCAGCTGGAACTCATGGTTATTATTTAAATACTTGGAATTATGAGAATGTGCCGATATTATGCGTTCAATTTACAGAGATTTTTTGACGTGGTACATTTCAGGAATATTTCAAGTGCAGTTATCAAATTAAAGAATTTAAACAATTTTTTTTAGCTGCAGTTTGTAAAAATTTATACTTTGTATTATAATCACTTAAATTGTTGTTTGAAATGGTTTCCGAAATTTTGAAAAAATTTTTCGAGAGCCATGAGTACTAACTTTTTTATTGCTAAATTGGACAACCATAATGTCCAGGAACTATGGTTCCAACAAGATGGCGCAATATCTCACACAGCTCGTGCTACAATCGATGTGATTGAAAGACACGTTTGGTGACTGCCTAATTTCAGGTTTTGGACCTGTGAATTGAACTACAAGATCTTGTGATCTACCACCGCTAGACACCTACTTTCTGTGGGTCTATGTAAAGTCATAGGTCCATGCGAATAAGCCACAAACGCTTAACCATTTGAAAGACAAGTTTCGCCGTGTTATTGCCGTTATACGGCCACAAATGTGGGAAAAAGTCATCAAAAATTGGACGTCAAGATGGAACTACATGCGAGCCAGCCGTGGTGGTCATATGCCAGAAATCATATTTAAAATGTTGTGCCACAAGATTATCTCTCGGCTAAATAAAATTCAAGGCAATCGTATAATCCAACGTTTTATTATTGCAATTTCAAGTACTATACCTCTAAAAAAAACACCCTTTATATATTATGCTTAAAACTTTAAATTAAGAAACACACAGCCGAAGGCCTCAGTAGCCAGTGCTTACTCATGTTTAATTATAAGTTTACTTATAAGTAACATTTACAAGTAAATAAATAATAGTTCGCAACTAAACAATCAACCCTCGTTGAAATTTCTAAAAAAAAAAACTAAACGCGCCAAAAAGAAAATTTTGCTTCAGCTTTTTTATATTTTGACCACAATTATTTTGCTTTGAAATCGGTTCCCCCATTCGGGATGTCCAAACGTTGGCGTTGTGTGGTTGTTTTTGTTGCTGCCGTTGTTGCCGCTGTTGTTGCCACAATTTGTGGTTGCTGCTGCAGTTGTTAGCCAACAAATGTTAATGGCATTAACAAAGCTTTCAATTTGTATCTTGTTGCAGTCGTTGTTGTTGTGGTGGTTGTTGGTTAGCAACAAGAACATGCAACAACATGAGGCGTTCCCTATATATATATATATATGTACGGCCATGACACAACAACAACAACAACAACAACAACAAGAACAACAACAATTCCAAAGCAAATCCAAGCAGAACTGTAAAAACATTATTATTTCTGAAGCGCGTGGCGCCCCACGCGTTGGCTGGATTATCCAGCAATTGTACACGCTGCTTTTCAGCAGCAACTTAATCCCGAAATAATATTTAGAAAACTGTGGGAGTTCTTAGACTTTTGCACAAAAGCCAGCCAGGTGATTCTTCACCCGCACCAGCAAAGTTCAGCAAATGCGCTTTGCGGCTTTCAAAAACAAACATCAAAGATTTTCAGCATAAAAGTTGCCAACGTTTATAGCTGGAACGCTCAGCAGCCGTTGCCTCTTAAGTGAGCCTAAGACATCTTAAAAAATAAAATAAATTTATGAAGTGAAAACTTACTAAAATTCAAGCAAGTTGATGGAAAAATGTACCAAGTATTCCCATAATTGTCCAAGTAATCGGGCCACACCCTGATTGTGTTTTTCTTCCAAGATTTGTGACTTGATATATATATATATATATTTTTTTTTTAAAAGGAAACAAGCATAAAAATCGTATGATTCAATTCGTTCTGAAGTGTTCAGCTGCCAGACAGACGAATATCAATTTTAAGCCTTATAAACAAAGTGTGTGTGTGTGAGTGCCACATGAAGTAGGTATGAAATTTATTCTTTCTTTATTTTAGAAATTTTTGATCTATGTATTTTGGTATCCGATGACAGATAACAAACAAATGAGTGAAGCGACGGCACTCCGGCACTTGCTGCAGCGCTGCAAGCCGATTGAAAGTTTGCACGAAGTGCAACGAAAGTTGTATACACTGCCGAAACAATTAGCATGAAGTAGCATGCTAGACTATGCTGGGTTCTTTGGATTGCTAAAAGACGTAGGGCTTGTTAAAAATAAAAAAAAGGTATGCGCTTTGACAAATCTGTTAGTGCGCCAGGGGCGCAGCGTGAAAAAAGCTCTAATAATAGTTGTTTGCGTAGAACAGGCATCTGAAGTTCTCAGCTCAATACGAACGGCAGCGTTTTGAAAATAAAATTTTAAACAATAAAAAGAACATATTCTAAAAATTATTGAATTACTCTGGTACGCGGAATGTAGAGACGCTTACAAATATTATTAAGTATTTTTTATATTAAGAATATATACTTAGGAATTTTGTATATAGTTGAACAATTTTATAGAAAATATTTAAAAATATTATACTATACTGAATATTAAAATTGAATTAGAAAATTGGATATTTTTCTAGAACACCCGCACTAATGGGACCAGACAATTGCAAAATCGGTATGGCACAAAATGGAGCTAACATCTTTACAGACGCATCCAAAGTGGATGCAGGCATGAGAGCATCGTTATGAACTCACCCATGGAGGCGTCATTTGAGTTACCGAAACACTGCAGCATATTTCAGGCGGAAGATTGCGCTATGACGCAAGCTGCAGAATTTGTACCAGCTCCAAGTCAATATCTTCATCGACAGTCAGGTCAATCCATGCAAGCCTATGCCATTAGCTTCAAATCTATACTGGCAAGCAGGGTCTCTTACTTATTACTACTAAGGTGCGTGTTGAATAGACACAAACGAGGATTAAAAACTTAGGGATACCTCCAAGGGCTCTAAACCACAGATCGAAAGAAAGCGCTGCAGTCGCTTTCGACTGAAGGTGGCACAACGCAACGAAATGTAGAATCGAATACATCATATGCGGGAGATGCGGAACCAACTTGAAATTAGTCAAGCACAATATGCAGCTTCCCAGGAAAGACTGCAGCCTTATGCTGGTCTTACTTACGCGCCACTGGCTGATCGTAGCACATGCCAAAAGGCTGGGCATCACTGACAACGATGAATGCAGAAAGTGCAGGGAGTCCAGGAGTCAAAGAAACCCTGGAATACCTTTTATGCAATTGCCCTGCCCACTGCACCTGGAGAAGTTACTTTCTCTGGGAGACAAATGCTTGACGCGCTCGCAGTGGCAGCTCAAAGGCCATCTTAACATGACTAACTCATACACGACCACAACTCACAGTCGACAAACTCCGGTTCCACTAAGGATCACTCAGATCTATGTAAGGTCCCCTCCCCTGAGGGCCGAACCTCTTCTAACATTAATGTAAAAAATAATGTCTTTTTTATTTTATTTAATTACTGATTTATTCATGTTTTTTTTTTCTTTTTTTTACTTATTTTCTTGATTTCTCGATTTTTTTTTGTAGACAAATTTCAGTTAAGGAACAATTTGGTATTTTGAAATATACTTTTTTTTACTAAGATTTTTTGAAATTAAATTTATTTAAAAACAAAGGATTTTTAACTTTTTATTGTTTGCTGTAACGAAAAAATGCTTAAAGAAAAAATTTGGAATCTTGATATATTATTATTGAGGAATTTTTTTTTTGTGTTTTGTTTGATTAATTGAAAATCAGAATCAAGCTCGAATGGTTTAATTTCATAGAAAATTTATTTTTTCAGCTATTTTTATCTTTAACTTTTGAATACCAATTTTCCTTGTTGAAAATCAAAAACAAAAACCACATTTTGTTCAAAACAAACTTCATGCAACCAGCTGTGACCAGACGCTCGCAAGAACTATCTATGCCCGCCGCATAACCTGCTATAGTGTATTGAAAACTATTCTATGCAGATCTGAATTTATGGAGAGCCGGCGCCCACATTGACTACCGGATATGCAATTGTATAGAAAAACTAGAATGAACATGAGCATGAGAACGTTGCAAGCAGCTGGACACATTTTGCGGCTATCAGACGGACAACAGCAACAATAAGAACAACAAGCGCCAATGATGACGATAAACGGCTTGACTTGGAAATGGGGTAACCTTATAAACAGAGCACAAAAAATTCAACACGGTCTGGTCTGTCTCTCTGCCCAGAGAGACATGCACATAGAATACCAAACAAAATGCATTATTTGTCTACGTTTGCGCTTGATATATATAGAGATATATAATGTTTAAGGTTGGTTTGCATTAGTTTGGCCTTATGAATGGGTTGCTTGCTTAAGTGGGTGGTACGATGCAAACCGTAAACAAAACCAAAAAAACAACAAAAATATATAGAGAAAAATAAAAAAACGCATAAAACGCAGTGTTTCCTAGAGGGTGCTTTGGTCAGTCATTAAGCGGGTAGAGTTCCGCTCTATAGCACCGCTGGAGAGCCACCCTCAGTCCAATAGAATTCTATTAAAAACCAAACCAAACTTAACCGGCGACTTGAGCGCGCGAGTTCCTCAGCTCATTAGTTAATATGCTCGATATGCATATTTGTGTTTTTGTTAGGGTGTTGCTTCTTTTTAATATGTCTATGCAACCATCAAAGAAAACCCCCCACTGCCCTGCCTCGTCAACCACCCACAATTGGGAATCGTGCAAAAACTCACCACCGTTCGATGTGAAATAGTCAAAAAATTTAACGACTTTATGCACTATATAGTGAATGAATGGGTTCTGAATTATTTTTATTTTCAACCCTCGCATGTGAAACACAAATCTGTTATATCTGTCACGGCGACGCTGTCTAATGTCTAAAATCGTAATTCGTATGCAACTCTACTGCGATATGATCGATTTTTATTCACTTTTATGCATTTAATGTGCAAGTAGTGGTAGTTTCGTTGAAAAAATAAAACACTTTAGTGATTTGTTGATAAAATCTGTATTTTGTTAATTAAGTAAGTTTGGCGGCAATGCATATCTACGGGGGGTTTGCTGTATTAAAAATACTTGATGAACTAGTATTTCCAAAATAGTGCACTTTTTAACAAAAAAAAGATGATATATATTTTAAGATTTACTAAAACTGGGTTTTGAAAAAGTTAAGACAATGACTAAAATTCATACTTCACGAACTGAACGTATGACACTGTGACATCAATTGCAGCACTATCCTTAGTTCATAGCGGTGAGATTATCTCAGTTAACTCTGGTCTGATTATAAGCATGATTGATATCAATAAAAAGCTGCTTTTATTTTTAATATATGGCCCATAAGCAGCAAACTGGTAATTTTGAAATTGTAGAAATCGGCAGTATTTGAAAATTGTTTAGTAAGTTTTTTTTTGATGAGCTTTTTCCCTAGAATCTTGACATATGTTTATTTCAGTGAACTATGGTTTATATATACATTTATTTGGCTGTTACAGTTTGCTAACAGTAATTGTCGAAATCAGTCAGAAAAATAATATAGACATGTTCATGCCTCTTGCAGTTTCCGGGAAAGGACTGCAGGCTTATGCTGGGCAAACTAACAGACCACTGGAAGTGCAGGGAACCCAGCAGTCAATTAAACCCTGAAGCACCTTTTATGTAACTGCGCTGGGAGAACTAATTTTCTAGGGAGACCAATGTTTGAATCGCTTGCAGAGGCAGCTCGTAGGCCATCCCAGAGACTATTGGCGCCTATATTGAACGATCCATGACCAAGACTTACGGACGACAAACTACGGTTTCACTTATGATCACATTGATCTATTTGAAATCCCCTTTTTCTGGCGGGCTGCCGGTTTAACCTAAACCAACCTAGACATGTTCATGATGCCGAATCTAATAAAAAACACTCGAAATCAGTGCTAGTTTTCGTTGCGTTTCGCGGTGTTGTGCTCGGAATCCTAATTTAGAAAACATTCCAAATCGTTGTCAACATTCAATACGCTGCTGAGTCTTCTGTTTTGTCTAAACTGAATGAAAGTTGAGCAAGTGTTGATATGCATAAATTGGTTGATTTTTTGGGTTTCTTTTTTGTTTCCCCCACAACAATGAGAAAAACCCATTAATTTCGCAATATAATTTATAAGAGAATTAGATATTGCAGTAAGTGGGAAGAAGGCAATTTTGGCTAAAATTAATTTTAGAAACTTATACAATACTTTCCAGACAAAAACAAATTTGGAAACCCCAAAAATGTCGTGTGTTATGCATAAAAGAGCTTCAAATTGAAAATATTTTCTTTATAAAAATATTGTAACACTTTGTTGGTATTTCTTATGTATTCTCACTTATGTAACCTAGTACATAGCATTGTACATAGGCAGTGGTGGTATGTTTTTCCATTGTTTATTTCTTGCGCTATTAACATTTTCCACTTCGATTTCTTTGTCATTTGCCGTGCACTTCTAAGGTTTTCTTTTCGAACAGAAATTCACAATAAGCAATTGAACGTAGCAAAGTCAATACAACAAAAACCAAAAAAAAAAATAAATAAATAAAAATAAATATGTAAAAAAAAAAATAAAAAATAACGCCATATAGGGGAAAATTTCCAATGTCGTTTAGGCTTATGTATATGTTGCAACTATATAATACGAGTACATAAGCCTATGAAATTGTATCACAGCGAACCCCTAGTCCAAAGAATGTGGAATCTATATGTAAAAATTTGAGGCTATTCTCTCTATAAATCTCTCTCTATAATTTAAAACAAATTGAATTTATTGTCATTAGCATGCAAATATTAGTTACTTCAATTGCAGCCGACAGGTGGCGCCATCCAAATTGAAGGTTTTTATGCCAGCGTAACATCAAGTTATGTTAAAGTCTAAAGAATAATTTTGATATAGTTATAAGACAAGCTTATGCAGACTATTGTCTTCATTTGTTGTAGAGTTCATCAATATCTATAACTTGCCATGTATAATAGATCTTAAAAAACGTAGAATTGAAACAAAATCTGCAAACTCAGTCGTCGAAACTAAAATCTAACTTTTGCAATATAAAATTAACTTTAAAATATTTAGCAGTCCCTTTGAGTAAATTTTATAAACTATTGCTTCTTTATACTCGTCACGTCTTATAGTTGACAGTATTTGAGCAAAAATGCTTCAGCAAAAATATCTTAAAATCCGTAATAACTCTAAATTCGCGGAGTTCATGTTTTGTAATCTCACCTTATTCGCATTCTTCAGTGCGCTTTGGTTCGCTTAATTTTCGTCAGTTTTTACTTTTGAAAACTCATCAGTTCTTTGGTGTAATTTTGCCTCATTTTATGTTTCGTATCCGTAGTTGGCTTTTGATCTTGTTGATAATATTTTTAGACTTCTCTAAGCCGTATTATAATATTATATATGGAAAAGAATATTGTCTTTTTGGAAATAAAATGTATCTTGGCTTTGCATCTATTCAAAATAAAGCTTCATGTTTTGAACGATTTTCAAATACCCTTTAGTATAGCAAACCAACCAATATATACCCTTTATATCTGAAAAAACAAAATACACGGAAGCGTACCAAAATTTACTTACATTTTTTGCTAAAAAGAACTGCAAGTTATCAAAGACAAAAGTTGACCTATATTGTTCTAGTGCTTCATCACAAAATCAAACGATTCACGTGGCTACCATATCTGAACAAACATTAGGCAGAAACATTTTCTGTCCTATTTGCCGCATAGCATCTATATGATATACTCAGCCAATCCTACGGCTTTTCCTTCGCACAAACCCTTTGTATCCAGGTTTTCAGGGTATACATAAAAAATTCTTCTTCATCCAACTGCAGATCGATTGTATACAGAACATGTGAAAAATATTTGCAATTTATCGTTGAAACCCTGCTTAAATTATAGAGATCATGGCCTTATCCGTCACAAAATATAGATAAGATTTCTGTAGCATCCCACAGATGGTTTCAAGAACAT
The DNA here is from genome assembly GCA_035046065.1 of Chymomyza procnemis. Lineage (NCBI taxonomy): Eukaryota > Metazoa > Arthropoda > Insecta > Diptera > Drosophilidae > Chymomyza > Chymomyza procnemis. The sequence continues at coordinate 26,753,871 of JAWNOJ010000021.1, forward strand.
CGGGCTTAAGATTAGATGACTATTGCGCTAGATGCGTATCCATAATAAAAAAAAATCATTTATTCCCAGTCATCATCGCCATAAGCAGAGAATGGAGATATCTCTTTTAAGAGCTGATCCAAGAAACAGAAAGCTATAGGGATATGACATTCTAAATGCTAGCTATGCCAGCGCTTCCGCGAGAAACTATCCAAGCTGGCCAAAATTTTTGGAAAATACTTGGAAAATGTTCCACCTTTAAAAATAAAAATAGTTTTTATAAATGCTTACCGAAACAATCTATATGCTGCATGTTTCACTTGAACTATTAAATCCAACTGTTTCTCTATCTTAACTCATCTTGATTTGACACAATCGAGCAACGATTTTTCCAATGCTGAACTAAGAATCTTCTACTTTGTCAGTACTGATTTTTTGGCATTTTTTGTTTAGGAATGTTTAAACTTTTATCTTTTTTTAACTTTTATATAATAACTGCAAGTTTTTAGCTAGCCCCAAATGTTCTGCGGTATACAGACATACATATCATATGGAAAAAAATGCACCCATCATGTTAGGAAAACGGATAAGTATTATATTATGTTTTCCTCACTCCAATTAATATTCTCTATTTTGAATAATATATATTTTTAAGGTCAACTGCACAAATTTGTGCCCTTTAAATTGATATGTTTTTCGATTATAAACTGGATAAAGAATTATATCATATAAAGTTAGGTACGCTGCTTTATAGCTAGCAGGGAACTAAGAGAAAATCTCTAAGATAAAATAATGGGGCAAAATAGTACTACAGAACGCGGTGCAAAACTCACCCATCCGATGACGGACACGGCATTTTTGAAACGGACACGAATTGGACAATGGAAGTTTAGAACTCTTAAAGAGGAAGAATCATCTAGACTAATCGAAATAAGGTTCGATGGAAGGTGCTAATAGCGGCCCTAAGTTCCCTAAGCTAAACTTTATAGCTGACATTGGAATAAATTGATTAAGGAATAAAAGATTAGGGCTTAGGAGATTCATAGGTCGCGACGCAAATCTTCCATAGCAATATAATAATAATAAGGTATAAAAAATAAAAATTATAATAATAATAATGTTCATAAAAAATAAGTAAAAACTACTAATAATAATTATAAAAATAATAATAGTAAAGAATAATAATAATTATAATAATAGGTTAGGTTAGGTTAAGCCGGCAGGCCCTCAGACAAAGAGGTGACCTCACATAGATCAGTGTGATCGTTAGTAGAAATAATAATAATAAGAAGAATAAAAATAATAAATTAAAAATATCACCGATATCAATCATATTAGTACAATGAGTATAATTATCAAAGGATCTATCCTTGGATCATGTCCTTTGTCGACTACAAAAAAGCCTTCGATGGTAGAGCTATTGCTACAAAAGCATTCCAAACCACATCAGGCGTTAAGCAAGGCTGTGTGTTGTCTTCTCTATTATTTATTACCACACTAGATATAATTCTCGATTCTTCTAAGTTGGCCAGGCAAGGTGTGCAGTGGAGAGCTGCATTTATAAGAAAGTCGAAAAAAGCTAAAAATCTTTAATGAAAGTGTCAAAACCGTAAATTTATGTGGAAGCGAAACCTGGCATACGAAATTAATATCTTAAGAAAACCACTGACTTTCGTCAACCGATGCCTGAGGCGCATTGTTGGAGTCTTCTGGCCCAGAATTATATCCAATGCGAGGTTATGGAAGATTACCAAGCAACGGTGCATCAAAAGCGACATATCGATCAGAAAATATAGATAGATTGGACACACCCTCAGGAGAGACAACAGAAATATAGCACGTGCAGCTCTCAGATGGAACCACATTGACAATCGTCGTAGAGGGCGTTCCAAAACTACTTGGAAGCGGACAGTGCTCAACGAAACGTCCAAATCGTTAAACGAGTTAAGGTTTTTAGCCAACAATAGTGGAAACTGGAAACTATTTGTAAATAGGCTAAGTTCTTAATAATTTATTATAAAAGAGCATGCCAATAATAATAATAACATTATCACCCGATATGGATGTGAGCGACATGACAAAATTATTTATTTTAGGGGTACAGCTAAGTTTAGTTGAGCTTAAAATGAAACAACTTGAAAATGTTAAACTTAAGAAATATTGAACAATAACGAGGGAAATATAATATAAAACTAATCCGTATCCCCAGCCTGATGGCTGAATTTTTTAAAGATATGCACCGTTTCTGGGGCTGGCAAGGAATTTCGACTTTCAGTGTCAGAGATGAAAACAGTAAGTAACATAATAATTTCAATATTTCTTAACAAAGAGAGAAACCAAAGTAAAAAGTTGACCAAGTTGGGATTTAATAGAGCGTGGTTGGTCAAAGAAGCTCGATTTGGGAAATTAAGATGAGCAAGTTCGACAGATAAAGAGATGAATTGAATAGACCGCTCAAAAGAGAGGAATTCGTAGAAGTTATTATAATTTGCGCATAAGAGATGAAAAGCATCGTGTAATGCATAATTAGATCTACAAAATGGTAATACTAGAGATCGAAAATTACGAGTTACTCTGGACGGTATGGTAAAAGAAGGAGTGCATTAGAGTCAATGAGACCGAGTAAAAGCTTATGCAAAAATAACACGCCGTGGCCTATGCTACGATCATTTAGAGAAGATAGTTTATAAGGCGAAGTCTACAGGAATAGGATTGGATACCAATTGAAACCCCAAAGAGCAAATAATACAAATTTTTTTTGAACAGACTCAATTAACTCTTAATAAAGTTGAGGGCTACGAACACAAGAGCAATATTCCGGAATTGATCGGACAAGCGAAACGTTCTTTTGAGCAGCGGTAAATAAATGCATTTACATTTTAAATAAATAATAATTTTTGAAGAAGAAATATAATAATATTATTCAAAACCATTTTCACTTTAATATATTTAATAATTCTTTATAGTTCTATACATAATACACAGACTTACCTTATATATTAGATAGATATTTGTCGCTTACATATAAGCCATATATATTTATTTACTTTATATTTTTATTTTATATTTTTTATTTTCATAATTATTATTATTATTGTTTCATGTAAAAAGTTGATATTGGTTTGTTGTGTTTTTGTGGCGCTTACGTCTTTTCTACACTGTTCGCAATAACTGTTATTATTCGTTTTGTTTTGTTACGCGCTTCGTGATGTCCTGTTCAGGTCGCACTTTGATTGGGGGTGGTTCTGGCAGTTGTTGTTCGTCTTCGTGTACTACTTGTTGTTGTTTTTGTTGTGGCTGTTGCGCGCGCGTTTGCCTCTGCTGTTGTTGTTGTTGTTATTGCGTTGCGTTTTGTTTAGTCTTTCGCCAAAAAAAAAATAACAACAACAACGTATTTTTGCACAATTGCTTTTGTGCTTAGCTTTCGCGTCTGCCTTTTTTGTTTTGCTGATTTTTGGCTGTCAAATTTTTTGCGTTTTATTTATTTTGCCTGCGGCTGCCGCTGCTGCTTCTTCGCTGCGACTTGCACACGACGGAAACGGAAGCGTGCTGACACACACACACACACAAGCACACAAGCACACGCACTGCACACGTACACGGGCGACAACAAAATGGTTGCTCTGCGTCTGATTTGATTTGTTGGCAAACTTTTTGTTTTGTTTGCTTTGTGACGCAGCGTTTTGTTTTTGTTTTTATTTTAAAGTTCGTTGGCGTAACAAAAGCTAAGCGGGTTCAAAGTTGAAACTTAAGCACTTCTAAATGACACAAGAAAAAAATGTACAACAAAAATTAATAATGCAAGCCAGTAGCAGCAGCAGCAGCAACAACAACAAAAACAACAACAACAATGCCAGCAGCAGCGGCAGCGACAACAACAAACGAGCGCTAGCCAAATACGTAGAAAGCCAAAATAAAACAAAAATACTAAATAATACCAAGTTTATAGCCGGCTTTTCACACACACACCACACACCACACACACACACTAGCCTACCACGCTTTTGGCCAATTTGCACAAACTTGATTATTTTGTTGGCCTTGCGCTTTATTTGAATTAAATTTGCTTTTTTGTTAATAGCAGTTAAGTTGTTTTTGCTTTTTCAACAAAAACACAAACTGCGCATATATATATATATATTATATAGAAAAATAATTGTTTTAATGTTGTTTCTGTTGTTGTTGCTGCAATGCTGCGCTTGTGTTTTTGTATTCTAGCAGCCACCGTATTGACTCTTCCATCACTCGTAACAGTTCGTTTATGACTGAGTTCGAACGCAACTAACAACTCAAAACGTAGAACAACACACACACAAACACACACACATGCACACACAGCACGGCAGCGGCATAGCCAACGGACACACAACCAACAAACGCCGACTGCGATGCTAACGTCAGCAGCAGCGGCATAAAATTGTTGCTGCCAACGTAGTGCAGCGACGTCAGCAGCAGCCACATTTGCCTTCGACTTGGTGGTGGTTGTTGTTGGCTTTGCTGCCTTTTTTTTTGCTGCGGCTGCTGCTGTTTTTGTCGCGGCTGTGGCATGCGTACAATAACAACAACAAGAGTAGTGGCAGCAACAGCAGCAGCAGCAGCAGCGACAGCGGCAACAACACTGAGTGCGCCGCATTGCACAGTGGAACAATTTTACTTGGCTGACTTCAAAAAGGGTTTTTGTTGTCTGCTTGCACTTACTGTTCATATAAGAATAAGGGAAGTGAGGACAGCAACAGTGGAACAATTTTATTTGTCTGTATTCAAAAAAGTGTTTTCGTAGCTGTACTCTTTCGTGTGAACGTATTTTTTTTCAGTTAAAAAACTATTGTACGTTTTTCAAAATTTTGAAAAAATCGTAAATCGTCGTTTGTTATTTTTCTTTTAAATAAAGACAGATGTCTATTCAAAGCGTTCACTGTCCCTTTAAATTGAAGAAATTCGCTTAAATTTAATCATTTAATCAGTATTTATTTTTAAAAAGTAATTAGATTTTATACTACAATTATCAAAATCAGCTTAGTTTCGCCCATTTTTTGTGTATTCTGCAGTGATTTGAAGGAACTTAGTTGTAAGTTTTTTACAATTTTAAAGCTTCCCAATGATAATTATTTATATATTTCGTTTTTTTAACTATCTGCTCAACCATCTGGTTACAAAAATTGCTCTTTTTGTATATATAGCATTATCATGGCCGATATATGATAAATCTGGTTTTCGTAGTTTCATTCGTTCTTAGAATTTTTACAGCAATTATTTTGCTATTTCTAAAAATGCTTATTTTTCTGATTCATAAATTCCTGTAAGTCCTCTTTAGGGCCGCCACAAGATACGCCTATTCTGTATCAATTCCGAGTCGGGTTTGTAAATAATTTTTGATATTGCCTTACAGTCTTACAGTCTAAATCCCCGCAATTTTGTCAGTAAGATCTGCTTTATACGTGCTTGATGACAAAATCTAGAGGAAATAGCTATCTGTAGCAGCCTATATTTCAAATATTAATTTGTTGCAGAATCTCATAATATAATATAGTGAAAAAATGCTATCAAAAATACAAAAAAATATATATAATATATGTTCGAAACTATTTTGTTTGAAAAATGTCTTTAAAAAAAATCGATTTACACGATTCATGCTCATTCTAGGTTTCCTAGTTTTGCGTTTGAAGCGCAGTTGTTATAGTTATTTTTAGCATATATTAGAAGTTTTGGCAGCTTATTACAATTCGAAACTTGAAACATAAAAAAGTTACTCCAAAAACTGCGCGAAAGTGTCAATTTTTCGATATTGCTTGTCTTTTATAATTTCTATATATAATGAAGAATGAAACTAATCTTTAAAAAAAGCAAAATCTTTTCTCAAGAAAATATTCTAAGACTCAAACTAACATTAGGAAATAAGAAAGATTTGCGTTAAGAATTAACGAATGAATAAAATTGCTTGGGATCTCTTGTTCTAAATAATAAAACAAAATATCTAAACTTTATGACAAATTAATTATAAAAAAAATTGAAACACATACAATACATATTCGAAATAGATTTACCCTACCTCATTTTGGGCTTTTCTTAGCAGAAAAGGGGGATTTTTGGAGAGCAAAGTTTTACCAAAAGTGGAGCTATAGGACATTTTAACTAAAATGGCAGCTATATCACACGAGGTGCTTGTGAGTTTGATGGAAAATGCCAAAAAATGAGCACGCTTCTGTATTCATAATAAAGGATGTCATTTGGTCGATGTTCATTTTGGAAAAAAAATTTAAAAAGTTGATTTGAAAACACAAAAAAATGCTTGAAATATATTGAAAATTCTGCGAATTTTCTATTGAACCGTTTCAGAAGACGCACCCTTTAAATAAAAACTTTTGCTGCTGTTACTTTAGTTCAAATCGTGACGCTTTTACTGGAGATTTGCTTTAATTCTAACAAAAGGTTAGACCGACAGGCCTCCATAGCACAGAGTGATTATTAGTGAAGCCGGAGTTTACAGATACATAAGAAACTATAAAAACACTTCACGTCGAACTATTTCCCTCTATTAGAAATATGATACGTCAACTTTACATTTTACTATTTAAAAAATTTTGACACATAATTTTGCATACGCGTACCACTGTGCCACAGCTCAATGCTGTGAACGGGTTGGTATGCCATCATATTATGCTAGCACGTAACATTCTTACGATATTCGACAACTTTACAAGTTTGTTCGTATTTCTATGACACAGTGGCTGCCATAATTTTTGCATTTCGCTGCACACGCTATACGTCCAACGAATCAGCGGCATAAAAGATAATCCCCAATAAAAGGCCAACACGTGAAATTTGTCATCATCACCACAAACAAGTTACCAGATACTAATTGTTCATCTATCTGTATAGTATCTATGGATCCATGTAGATCGATATATATCGATTGCATAAATAAATCAAAAAGAAAGTGTATTAGCGCAAAACCGCATTGGTGTACACATATTTATTGCATATACTGTAGTGGGACAGATCGGATCTAATTACTTGGTTAGTCATTTAAACGGTTCGATTGTTTATTGCAATTCATTCGATGATGTACTTTTTGTTGAAATCTTTATGCGAATATTTAATTTATAAAACAATGTCGTTTGTCTTGCATTCAGGCGGAATAAACGCTGCAAATCGTTGCTTTAATTAAACAGTTATAAACGTTGTTGAATTAATTAAATAGTTAATTAATTGACATGAAAATGTATTGGTATTTCATATTGACTGATGTAGTATTTGTTAGCGTTGATGGTGCCAATAATATTGAAATGAAGGTAGGTTCTGTTAAGTTAAGAAGTTAAGATTGATTTTTTTTTTTTTTTGAGAAAAAAAGGCTTAGATTGAATATTTCTTTAGAATAATTGCATAAACTAAAGAATATGTTGTATTTTACACAAAAGGCGATTGAAACCTGCTTGAAAATTTCGAATTATTCTTAGCAGAAAAAATATTTTCAGTTTTAGTGTATCTTAGTCTTATGTTTTCTGTTTAAATTTAATCTTTTTCATCAATTTTAATCGAGGAATATTTTATTTAAACGGAAATTTTGAATTTCTGTTGTAGTTTTGGTATATCTATCAAATCTATAAAATTAAGATGTAAGATTTTTTGAGGAAAATAAGCTTAGATTTAATATTCTTTAGAATAATTTGATTAATTTTAAAATATTTTAGCCAATTTTCATATAAATTGCGTGTATCTTTTCACAACAACCTTTAGTTCTTCTAGGAAAAACTGTTTCAGTTCTTTGTGAAACAAGCAAATCTTTAAAGTTTGAGCAAATATGCGTAGATTTAATATTAATTTTGGCATACATTCATTTTTCGCTTAAGAATATTTTGTATAATTTGCTTTTAAATGTTGTAAATTCTATATAAAAAAATAATTTTAGAATTGGAGAAAAAAGCAAATGTTTAAAGTTTCGGCTAAATACTCAAGCAAATGTGCATAGATTTAATATTTTTTAGATTACATTTTTTGTTTAAGTTAGAAATATTTTACAAATTTTGCGTACAAATGGCGATAATTTATTGAAACTCATAGTTCCTCTTAGAAGATCAGTATCTGTTCGAGTTTTAGGCTTACTTTTTTGCAGGATCTATATCTTTGATTTAGAGAAATAACAATGGTAATAGAGTAAAGCTGAAAATACTTCGTTGTACTCTATAAAAAATAATTTACCGAAACTCATAGTTCTTCTTGTTGGAACAATTTCAGTTTGAGTTTTAGATGATGTAAAACTGAAAATCCTTCATTATTCTCTATTAAAAACATCATCATCATCATTCAGCTGTACAACCCGGCGTAGGTTTTGGCTTTCTCAACGATTCTTCTGGTTTCGTCTCTGTTGTTAGCAAGGACGCGTTTCAGTTCCTTATTTCCATCTTCAGCATGTCATCATCAATAGTGTCAATTAGGCGTTTTCTTGGTTGACCCCTGCTTCTTGTGTAGAGTGCAGTGTGTGCCAGCACAAGCTTTTGTGCTCTGTACTGGTGCATGCGTAGCACATGTCCTATCTATCTTAACCTCTGGGACTTATTGAACATTTTCTGTTCTGGTGCATCCGTAGCACATATCCTATCTATCTTCACCTCTGGGACTTATTGAACATTTTTGCATGTAGCAGCCACATGAATCTTGTACTAGAAAATACAAATTTTTAAGCTTTCGGCAAACTACGATATATCGATATATCGAGCTTTATATCAAGCTGTAGTGTTTATAGATGATATTTGTTGCTGGTTTCAAATTTGAATGCAAAATTGTAGATTTTTCGATACATCGCTCTTCGTAATGCATATTCCCTGCACAATTTAAAAGTAAGAGTATTCGATAAATCGATACCTCGCGTTGTCTTTCAAAGAGCGTATGTAACTTATGTACTCTGCAGCCTAAAGAGCATAATTTTTTATCGAATTTGCAGTATCAACTGCCAAAGCTCTTTATAAGCGAAACGCATTTTTTTTTTTTGCAAATTCAACTGTCCAAATCCGGAAGCTGTTCCAACGACAAGCGTAACTACATTCAGCTGGCCTCGGGCCTTATGTGGGCAGTTGTTCTATTCCAGCTGTGGCAAGCTAAAAAATGCTATAACCATAAGAAAAGCCGCCTAAGACCCAAAGGAGCTGACATGTCTACAAGCTAAGTACAAGATGCAAGCGCAGCGCACCCACAGGCACACCCAACAAACCCAAACCCGTGTACCGTGCCAGACCTGTACCAAACCCAAAACAAATGTAAAATGCGAGCGGGAAGATATATACAACTCACACACACACACACACACGCACAAAAAAGAAACCAAGTAGAAAATGTTGAACAACTGAACTGAGGCCAGGCTCTGCTGGGATTGCAGCAGAACGCATGCGTCAAAATTTCAGCAAAGGACATTCACCTTTTTGGGCCTTAGTTTTGCCGCCAAACAGGGTGCTGCTGGTGTTGGTGGTGCATTTGAAGTAAACTTGTATCTAATTGCAATGCGGCGCACCCACAATTATTATGCGACGCACTTTATGTGTGATGTGAGCAGGCGGGGGTGGCGAACTTAGGAGCAGCACGGAGGTGTGGCCAAAGCTTGGCTGCATAAAATATTAGCTATAAACAATGGCCCACGCGCTCTATGGGGATTGGTATGGTCTATTGACAAAAGTCAAGTTGGATTGAAAGTGGCGGCGGCATTGCTGAAGTGCACACAAATAAAATAATAATTTAATTAAGGCCTGCGGATGGAGCAGGGCCTGGCCAGGCGCCAGCAACATAATTGGAAGCAGCAAAAGTGTGTGTAGAAGGCGAAAAAATTTAAAGCAAATATAACTAAAGAAAGCAAAGGCATTAGGAAGGAGTCGCAAAAAATTTGTATTTATGATAACCTAGTTTTCGGTCTGCTCAGTTGGCCAGGGCGTGGTTCAAATCCCGGGTAAGCACTGCCGTTGTACATATGTGCGACGCTATGTGTACATAAGCGTTGTGTGGCCGTGCCCCCCATGCCGTGCAAAAAACCCGCTGAACAGCATCCACAAAATTGCAATGGAAATCAGGGGTAAAGGGCTGTCAGATAGATGGCATCCACAAGCGGAGGCTCGGCTTGGCTGGGGAAATGTTTGCCGAAAAACGCCTCAAAGCATGCAACAATTTTTGAAGCTCGCAGTAAAGGCAATATGGTGGTGTGTGTGTGTGTGTGGGGGGGGGGGGAGGTGTGGGTGTGTGTGTGAGTGAGCAGTTGTGAAGATGTGTGTGTTCCATATTCCAAGCCTGATTTGAAGCGTTTTTCAATAGCGCGCATAATATCCTAGACCCCACAACAGCCAGCAAGCTAGCATGTGTATCCATGAGATACGCCATACGCAACGCATTTTTGCTCATGATGCTCGGCTCTCGGCCTACCCTTAGCCGGTTGCCCAATTGCTCTCACATGTATACTACTACCACACACGCACACACAGTCACGCTCAAACACACTTACACACTCTCACACACTCGCAGATACTCGCACACTCACACTGCAGATAGAGATGTGCGCATTGGTGCTGTAGCATTTTTCAACACTTTTTTTTGAAGCTTTCTGTATCTGCTTGTGGCTGCTGCTCCCATTTTTTACACAAAAAAGAACACACACACACATATATACACAACTACACACTTATACCTAAACACCTCTACACACACACACACACTCACACACATCGTAGATATATGTATTAGTCTTGGCCTAAGTATGAGTTGTTGATTTACTTATGCCTTTTGTAAGCTCTACTTCACTTTTGCAGAACTCCCTGCCCACCACCCATATAAGCCCGAATAAGTATGTTATATTTTAGCTGAACATTTTGGCAACAAACCAAAAGTCCATCTTAAAGTAATCCCCAAGTATCTTGGCCTGATAACAGTTGCTGGTCGTAACTGTTACACATCCTTTGGTTAACATGTCTTACGTTTTCATTTTTTTTTTTTTCGGAATTATCATAAATAATTTACTACTAAAAAGCATAAAAAGAGAATGCTTTCCATTAGGCGTATAAATAATAATAAGATGTTTTCTTTTTTATTGAAGTGAAAGAAAACGAAATGCATTAATATTATATCGAAATTAAAAATAAATGGTTGTATTACGTTAATGCTGCTTTTGAGTTACGATTTCGCAAGCCACACCCTTTCGGAAAATATTCTATTTACTTATTTATTTAAGGGCATACAACTACGACCCATTGAACTCATATTCGAACAATCTTAAAATTAAGATATATAAAATAGGAAACGAGAAAAATATAATATAAAACTATTACGTTGCCACAGTCTCACAGCTGTTGCTTACTTGGATTTACAGTGTAAAAGCTGAAAACAGGAAGTAACCTAAGAGTTCAAACGTTTCTTAACCGAGAAACCAAAAGATCGGCGTTGACCAAATTGGGGTTTCATAGTACGTGAGTGATGACAGCTGCACGAACGATTTAGCGAATTCAAGATGAGTTAAGATAGTGAAAGAGAAAAATGGAATAGTTCACTCATAAAACATTAAATCGTAAAGCTTATTATAAAGGGTGTTTTTTTTAGAGTTATAAAACTTTAAATTGCAATAAAACAACGATGGATTATGAGTTTGTCATGAATTTATCCCTAAGATAAGCTTGTGGCATTACATTTTAAACATGATTTCTGGCATATGACCGCCATGGCTGGCTTGGATGTAATCAATTCTGAACGTCCAAGTTTCGTTGACTTTTGCAACATTTGTGTCCGTATATCGGCAATAACACGGCGAATGTTATCTTCCAAATGGCTAAGCGTTTGTGGCTTATCCGCATAGAACAGTGACTTTACATAGCCCCTACGGAAAGTAGGTGTCTAGTCGTGTTAAATCATAATATCTTGTAGGCCAAAACACAGGTCCAAAACGTGAAATTAAGCGGTCACCAAACGTGTCTTTCAATAACATCGATTGTGGCACGAACTGTGTGACATGTTGCGCCGTCTTATTACAACCACAGCTGCTGGACATCATGGTTGTTCACATTAGGAATGAAGAAATTAGTAATGATACCGCTCATCATTGACTGTAACGTTCAGGCCATCATCGTTTTTGAAGAAGTAGGGACCAATGAGTCCAACAGCCCATAAGGCGCACCGAACAGTCAGTTTTACTGAATATAATGTTGTTTCGAGATACACTTGAGGATTAACTTCATGCGCTTCATCGCTAAACAAAAGTCGCTTATGAAAATCGGAAACAAAGGCAATCTCGTTTTGGGCTTATTAGAATCTACATCTTACTTTATAATCGTTTGGCTTCAATTCTTGCACGAGTTGGATTTGGTCAGCACGCAAAACAAGTTTCTTCCGCAAAATCTTCCGTTAAGACAGATCGAATTGCTGTGTTCCATGGCGGATGGACTCATTCGGGTCTTATTCAATGCCACGCTCTACAGCAGCAATTGCTTCTGCTGTACGCACCATACGGCGTCTCTGGAGATGCGAGTTATCTATAAGAGAAAACATGGTGCGAAAATGTTCCATGGCTAAACGAATTGACTGCTCTGATGCACGATTTTGTCGACGATAAAGTGGACGTAGTGCGCGATACGTATTCCGCACAGAACCATTACTTACGAACTAAAATTGCACCATTTGCAAGCGTTGTTCAGGCGAGAGTCTATACATGAAGAATTTTCAAACCAAACTGAGAGTAAATCACTTGACAGCTGTTAAATCAGTTGCCATCTTGCAGAGTACTGCCTACTTAAAGTTCTATATCTCGAAAAAAAACACCCTTTAGTTCTCTTTATGCATTTTACACATATATCCCTAGATTTGAGATAACACTATATAAGATACAAAGTGATAGATAGACTTTTAATTATGAGCGCATTTGTTTGTTTGAAGCCTGAGGTATATATATCTTCTTTATGAAGTTCTTTAAGAATTTTGATTATGATTCTTTGTCTAATTCTAAGCTAATTTAGCACGATGAACAGTTTACTCCATCATACCAGATCCGGCTATCCGGCAATTATCTACATGAAAGACTCAAGAGGAACAAAATGTATTTCTTTTAGAATTGTAGCATTATACGAACAAAATGGTTTGGCAAGGGATACATATAGAAAGATCTTCCTCTCATCAGTTCTAAAATCACAGTTGCCATGTTATATACGGAAAAAATAGCCCAACGCTTAGTGATTTGTAGTAATAGCTTCTTATTATATCCCGAACCAATTGGTACCAAGGATATATTATGTTTCTGCAAGCCCCAAAGAGCAGTAACGTTATATTTCTCCCAAAGTTACTTTATGAAAGAAGTGAATATACTCATAAGCGTATGTCTTTTCGTCGGTTTGTCCATCGGTCCGTTTGTTCGCCTGCTTTTCAGTTGATATGTCTATCCATCTATCCAATCTTGTGTTTGTTTCTATGAACGCGTAGCTCTCAGAGATGGTGACAGCGAAGCAACAAATTTTTCGGAAAATTTTGGAGGCATAAAAGTTCATTTTATTTTTTTGATATCGGGAATAAGTGATAGAGCTCTCATAGTTTTGGATTTATAAATCGCTTGTTTATAAAGATATTTATAATCTCATGCGGCAGACAAGCATTTTCTAGTAATTTCGAGAACTAAAACAACACGTTACTCTACAAAGTAGGCTTGGAAATTTGCTACATTTTAAATTCAACTTTTCATAAACAAAAAAAAAATAAAATAAAAAGAAATGGAAGACTTTGAAAAGATTGAAAAAATCGGCGAAGGCACTTACGGTGTTGTGTACAAGGCTCGTAATCGTGTGACAAAGCAAATTGTGGCTATGAAAAAGATTCGCCTAGAGTCTTACGATGGTGGCGTCCCTTCGACGGCTATAAGAGAGGTAGCGCTGTTGAAGGTATTAAAACATCCCAATATTGTTGCCTTGCAAGACGTTCTAATGGAGGAAACCCGCCTCTACTTAATATTCGAATTTCTATCTATGGATTTGAAGAGATATATGGATTTGTTACCGGCGGAGAAGTGCATGGACAGTAATCTGGTGCGCAGCTATTTGTATCAGATAAGCAGTGCCATATTATACTGTCATTGTCGTCGCATATTGCATCGCGATTTGAAGCCACAGAATCTATTGATTGGCAGCAATGGCATTATAAAGGTGGCCGACTTTGGACTGGGACGTTCGTTTGGTATCCCTGTGCGCATATATACCCATGAGATTGTGACGCTTTGGTATAGAGCACCCGAAATACTCTTAGGAGCAATACGATATTCGTGTTCCGTTGATATTTGGTCTATTGGTTGTATATTTGCCGAAATGGCAACACGTAAGCCACTGTTTGATGGTGATTCTGAAATAGATCAATTATTTCGCATATTCAGCATTCTAAAAACTCCTACTGAGGACATTTGGCCAGGCGTTACCAGCATGCCAGACTATAAACCGACATTCCCTCGCTGGTCAACCAACGAATTACAAAATCATCTTAAGAATTTGGATGCAACGGGCATTGATTTGGTACAAAAGATGCTTATTTACGATCCAGTACGTCGTATCTCTGCCAAGGATATATTAAAGCATCCTTACTTCAATGGTTTTCAACCGAACTTGGTTGTTAATAATTAATTGAGAGCAGCAAAGCCAATGTACAAGACATTTTATAATTTTTCAAAATTTTGAAAAAAAAAATTCTTTTAGTTAAATTAATAATTGTAATATTAATAGTAAGAATAATAAAGTAAAACTTAGCAACCATAATCCTTCAAGCACATATTGTAACTTTATCGTTGTCCACAAATTTGGAATGAGCACAAGATTGTTTGCTAGTTGGCAAATGGTCTCTCATCATGCCACAATATCTCCACAACAAGTTCTCGAAATTGGAGTAAAATTCTTTCTAAAAATCGGCAGTACATAAAAAAATCGAATCGAAATAATCGTAAGGGCTCAGATGGCTAGGATTTCTGTTAGTATCAAAAGATCAACTTGATCAAACGTTGGAATGAAAACCGATTATTTTCTCATGTAGGTACCACAAAATTCGCGGAGTTCGGTACTTTCGTGCTCCCAATTATTGCATGCAATTTTATCGAAATCGGTTGACTATATATAACAGCTCTCATAGATCAAATTGTAAAGAATTAATTTTTTTGTTTTTAAATATAATAGCAACAAATTCCTTGCGCTGGATTTATGTGTCTCCTAATAATGCATCCGGTATGCTCAAACTCGAATGGTTTTTTTCAAATTTAGCAAATCGGTCGAATATGTCAGTTTTTTGTCGGCTTACAGGAGTGTTAGGCAAAAAACTAATTGTAACAGGGTATCACACCGAATATCGCACCGAACAAGCTGTGAAATGGAGTGCCCCGCTTCACCTGCCGTTCACAGACTTCAAGAAGGCGTTCGACTCAATGGACAGAGCGGCAATATGGAGAGCACTTGCAAGAAAAGGAGTACCGACACACATCATAAGTATCACCAAGTCGATGTACGATGATGTCAATTTGAAGGGACCTGCACAATGGGCAAACATGTGCACCTTTCCAGACGAATACTGGATTCCGGCAAGTATGCGCATTGTCGCCGCTACTCTTCCACAACGCGGTCGACGAGTGTGCAATCCCAAAAAGGGGAATCAAGCCTAGACACCTTGAGGACTTGGATTACGCAGACAAAGAACGGACCTCCCACAAGCTCTGCGACATCCAGAGCAAAAGTGATGACGTTGCCAGCCTAGCAAGCAAAGTCGGACTTGAGATAAACATAGCTAAGAGCAAGGTAATGCGCCGCAACCACTTCCAGCCAAGGGAACATTACCATCTATTGGGGTTTTTTCTTCAGATATAAATTTATAATTATAATAATAAATAACCAAAAGAAATTATATATAATAAGAAAAGATGGCACTAGCACCCAGCAAATGGCCGAGAAGCATTGCTTCGTAGGGGGAGTCATCGTCTCGTCTTAGTTCGCTAATTATTATTTCAGCAAAGGTTGTCACAACTTGCTAGTTTTCGATGCTTTTCAGCATTATAGGCGCCACGCTGCTGATAGTGTTGTTCTTGCCAGTAACGCTTCCAGAGTGGTCCTTGGCAAGCAGAATCTTGAGCACTCAAAGTTACAATGCTTTACATCTTCGCTTGTCCCACACGTCTCGCATTGGTCGCTCATGTCGTGACCACATCTGTGTAGGTATGCCCTGAAACAGCCATGCCCTGAGCGTAGTTGCTTTAACCAAAAATGTAACTGTCCGTGCTTCCGCGTGACCCACGTCGGATAGGCTCTATAAGGCTGTGTGTTCAGCGGCCTTTTCGGTAGCTGTTCCATCTATCTTGCCAATTGTTAAAGCTCGCCAGTCTGAGAGCCTTCCGCGTTTCTCGTGGATTCGCATATAGCGTTCCACATACCAATACCAGGTTCTGCTGGACAGGACTTGGGCAGCATTATCTGAGATTGTTCTGAATGCACTACAGACTCGTATAGCACATAGACGATATGTTGACCATCTATGGGTACGCAATTGAGTTCGTCACTAGTTTTCCATACCTTGGCACCATTATCTTCAACAATGGCGGCGTGGATGATGATGACGTCACAAACCGACTTGCCAAAGCCCGATTAGCATTTGGGAGACTCTACCGCATCTGGAGCAACAAACAAGCAGACGAACAAAGTTCTGGATCTACAATGCGTGTGTAAAGTCCATACTGCTATAAGGTAGTGAGACATGGCGTTCCACCAAGTCTTCAACAACAAAGGATTATATGCGGGATATTCTGGCCAAACAGAATATCCAATGCAGAGCTGACTTGTGTCACAGGTGAGCTCCCTATATACCTTTCCAGAGGCAAGCCAAACAGAAATGTCAAGATGACACTGAACTGGAATCCCTAAGGCAGCAAGCGGATCGGAAGACTCAAGGCAGCCTACAGAAGATACATTCTTCAAGAACTGAACCAGGCGAACACAACATGGAACAGAGCTCAACAGACGGCGCAAAATAGGGTCCGTTGGGAAGTTCTCTAGTAGAGGCGCTAAGTTCCCAAGCGGAATAACAAGGGGAAAAAAAATTAAATAAAATAAATAATTTTTATTCTAAAAAAATTAGTTCAAAATAAACATAAAAATACTCAAACACAATTAATTTATAAAATTATAAAAGTTATGCTTTAAAAAAATCTTTTTTTATATAAAAAATAAAGTATAAAAATGGGAAACTAAAAAACGAGCTAGTTTTGATGATTTCAAAATTATAAATAAAAAATGCGTTTTGAGTACAAACATTTTTTTTAGTTTAAAATGCTTAATGATTACTCTTTTTTTTATAAAAAAAAGTGTTTTCTCCGCGCAACATTTATGTGCGAGCTCAACAAAGAGCGCTTCGGTTGGAGCACTTAATCACAATTAAATAAAAAACGATTTAATTTTTGTTTTTTTTTTTTAAATTGAATTTTATTAATTACTGTAGATTACTGTCATCTTGCTATATTTTTTTTTGTATTATTTTGGGCTGTAGGATCGTTTTCAAACTAGTTATATATATATATATATTTATATATTTTGGGTTTTTGGGTATTGGATATTAAGTATATGGTCAACTGCACAATTTCGTTTGTTTTGAAACATTTTTTTTTGTGTTTTCGTTTTTTTTTTACCATAGCCACACGTATGCGTCATACTTATAACACTTAATACAATTTTTATAAATTTTTTAGGATTTTTTGTTGTTTTTTTTTATGTTGTATATATTTATGCTTAAAAAAAATTGTTATCGGGATTTTTTTTAAGTTTTGTATAGTAAAACTTAAGATTGTAAATAAAAGACTTGTTGTCGTCGTAAAGTCAAGAGCTTAAGTTTATATAAGGGAATTTTAGACGTAGTAATACTAAACTATGACTTCGACTTGGCCGAACTGTGCGGAAAGTTAAAAGATTTTTTTTTGTTTTTTTCAGAAAAAATATAAAATTTTTAAAATATTTTTTTTTACTTTACTTTGTTGCATTTGCAGTATTGAGTTCTTTTGCTACTGGATTAGGAATGTTTTATATATATTTTGGGGCTTAATATTTGCATTAAATTTTTTATACTTGTTCTTCTTTTTTTTTTGTTAATATTATTATTATTTCGTAACTACAATAGTTCAATAAATACTAAGACAATACTTTGTAAATACACATCGCTTGTTTTGAGCAGTTTTGCTGTTGGTACTATGTTTATAAGAAAAATGCCCTATACTTGTATAAATATTTATATAAAGTTATAGTTACAAATACAGTTACAGTCACTAGTTAAAAAATTTTAGTTTTTTTTTTTGTCTTTTTTATTGGTTTTTTTGCTTGTAAATTGAGATAACTAAGTTGTATTTATTTAAATTTTTGAAGTTTTTTCGTCATGTTCGTTTGTTGGCCTGAATGCAAATAACTTGAATATATAAAATTCAAACTTATTTAGACATTTTTTTTTTAACTTTTATTTTATATTTTTTAATGTTTAGTATATGCTGCAGTTTTTTAATACTTAGCTAGACTTAATTGAAAAAAAAAAACAAATAAATTAAACTGAGGCTTTAAAAACTCTTTGGCATTGACAAAATATGCAAGAAAGTTTACTTAATTTATTTATATTTTTTATATTTATATTAAAACTTAAAATTTATATTACTCTTTTTTTAGTTGCATATTTAAATAGTTTAGCTTTAAGTTATTAAGAAAAAAAAATTTTTTTTTACTTTATGTTTGCTTAAAATTTCTTTTTAAACTTTTTTCAAAATACACTATAAATTTTGTGCGTAATTTTTTATCATTTATTTTTTAAGTTTTCTTTTTTTGTTTGTTTTAAGTTTTGCTCATTTTATTTGTGCGTTTTGATTTGTCGTACTAAATTTTGTTTTTTTGTTTTTTAGTTTTTATTGCTTAATGCGCATTATTCATACATATTTATATATGACTTATTTTTAACAACTAAAAACTTTAAATAAATTAATAACTAATTTAATGCGTAGCTGAAATAAGCATTAGCGCTTAAACTGGGAAACAAACTATCACAACATAATTGCTAACAATTTTTTTTTATAATTTAATAATAATAATTTATGCTTAAAAAGTATTTTTTTTTTAAGTTTAAAAACCTTGCAATGCAACAAACATAGTTTTAATATTTAAAAATGTTTTATTTTAATATATATATATAAATATTTAATTATTTTTTTTATATTATTTTATTGGCAACTTTGTAACAACAGTGGCAACCATAAGTAAATGTATATAATATTAAGCTAAATTATTTAAAAATCGGCGCTGTTTTGCAAATGCGTTTTTCGAAAAATTTTTCATATGAAAACTGTTTTTTTTTTGATTTTCTGAGCGAAATAAAGTCAAAGTTTTGTTTAAGTGAAGCCACCTCCTCTGTTGGCAAATTTTGAGGGACTTCTGCATATAAGTTATAGTTATATATATATATTTATTTCCGATTTCATATTAAGACTAATTTTTATAGACTAGCTCAGTTATGTCTTAATTTTAAGCCAAAATCACTTGGGCATTTGATTTTTTGAAAAAAAAGTGGCGTTGGTGTTTTTTTTTAATTTTGAAAATTTCGAAAAATGTCTGGCTGATTGTTTTTTGTTATATTTCTCTATGCGCTGGAAAATCTTTTTACTCTAAAATAACAATATAATTTTTAATATAAATTGCGACATATATATATTTTGTTTTAAATTTTTTATGTTTTTTTGTATTTTGTGGAATATATTATATTCCAACAGATCGCACTCGATTCTCTTTACAGTTGTAATACCCCCAAACAGAGAACAACAGTAAGAAGTGGACGATCCACATAGAAGAATTATAATTTTGCAGTAAAATTTGACAAGAAATCTTAAAAACAAAAAAAAACGAAAATTACATAAGTATTAAAAAACAGAACCGACAACATATATTGGCTTGTTTACTTAAAACAGCAATTTTTGGGAAACATTTTTACGCATTTAAAAAAAAGGTATGAAATTGTGTTGAAAAAATTGACTTATTTAGTTTAAAATTTATTTGAAAAATTTCTTACGCATTTTTAAAAAAGGAAGCAAAATCGATATTTTTTCAAAGAAATTAGCTTAAGCAGCTTAGCTTTTTGGAAGCATTTTTAAACATTATTAAATAAAATGGACAATATTTTTTTTTTTTTTTTTTTGCAAAAATTGTTAGACATTTTGATAAAAAAAATCCATGAAATTGCTAATTTAGCTAAGATAATAAGACGGCCAAACAGAATACCCCATGCAGGGCTGTCTCGTCTCATAGGTGAGCCCTCTAATGGGAAAGAAGAAGAAATCTAAGCAGCATTATCAGGATGGCATTGGACTGCAATGCCCAAGGCAGCAGACGGATCGGAAGATTTAAGGCAAACTGTAGAACAACCATTCTTCAAGAACTGAACCAGACGAACACAACATGGCACAGAGCTAAACAGACGCCACAAAACCGGGTTCGTTGGAAGTTCTCTAGTAGAGGCGCTAAGTTCCCAAGCGGAATAATAAGGTATAGCATTTAAAAAAAAAAAAACAAAAACAAATTGACAGTTTCTCAAAAAAATTGGCTTATTAAGTTCAGACCATAAATTTGTTGACGCATTTTCATAAGTAAGAAAAAAATAAAATGAACAACATTTATTCGAAAAACAACAATTTTAGAAAAAATTTGTTATGTATTTTATAAAAAAAAAAAGTTAAAAATAGGGCGTATTTAGTTTTATTTTGCTGCCGCTTGATATTTCCTAATTTTTGGTTTACTTTTCCGCATACTTTTTATGATGCCATCCATCCAACTGATTGCAAAAAAATCTATATGTTGCAAAATCGAAAAATTGTAATGTAAATTTATGGTCATTCGAAGTAGCAGTTGGAAACGCTTTTTGTTTTTTAGAATTAAGCCATCAACAGCAGTTTTAGGAAATTAAATTAAATTAGTAAAAAATAAAGCAGACCTCGGTACCGTATTCGCCCCTAAATCGGAAGGTCGGTGGTTCGTTTCTAAACTGTTGCATTTGCCGAACAGTGGTATGTCCAGCAAATAGACGCTATTTAACTAGAAAAATCACCCTATGATAGGCCTTTGCAGCAATGACCACCATAGTCAAAGGGAAATAATATTCTATTTAGTTCAATACCCCATTTTTCTCTAGTATTTCTGTAAAATTTCTGCACACAAACTGCAGACATTTCTTTTGATCAAAATAAACATTTAAAATAATAATTTTTGGGAAGAAATCAAAAATACCTCAAAAATTTTGGAAAAAAAACCTCATGAAACTGATTCATTTGTAAAAAAAAACTTAGCCAGTAATTGTTGTGGTATAGATTATCTGCTTGTCCCACAAAGTGTAGCCATATTGACTGCTGCATTTATCTCGAATACATATATTTCTCCAAAAATTCCAACATTTTTTTCAAAAAATAATTGCCCAAGTATTTCAGTGCGTTCTAGTTGCTAATTTATGTAAAAGTATGAAATTTTTTAACTTGAGCATTTTCTTTACTTCTTTGCTACTATGTAGTATCATATAGTTAGTTTTTAAGGGTCTTCACGTTTTATCTTTAATTTATAAATTTTTTCTTTTTTTTTTTGGTGGGGTTTGTTTTTTTTTTTTTTTTAATGGTTACAAGACTTTTGAAATGTTTTTTTTTTTATTTTTTTGATTTAAATATGCACAATTTGGCGCTAAATACTGGGTTTTCATTTATTACTTTTTTGATTTCTTAAATTATACGAAAATCGTTCGCATATTATTCACCACAAACACTTAATAACTGCAGGAATATTGTTTTTTGTATTATTATAATAATTATACGCTTTTTGGGTTTTAAACAACGTTTTCGTTTAGAATTCGTTTCGTTTTAGTTAAGTTTTCGTTTATACATATATTTATTCGAAACTAAACAACATGCTATTTTTAATAAATATTTTGTATAATTTATAAACTTTAGCATATTGAACACACACATTCAGTCTCCATATACTACATAATATATCAAGTCAAGGAAGTAGCATTAGGTATATAGGGTTGGGGTCAGTGTCTAAGTTGAAAAGCTAAGAAAAAGAAGAGTCTTGGATAACAAAGAAAAATCAACACTCACATACACGACTTATGCAATTTTTTTTAAATTTTATAAAATATGCAATTTTTTTTTTAAGTTTTTGATAGAAAACTGTATATTTTTAACAGCGAAAATCTGAGAAATATTTGAAGTTTAAAACTTAGTTCAAAAGAAGATACAAGAGATGGGTTTTAGAGTAGAAATTGCGTCATATCAACAAGTTTTTGACTTGTTTGAATGTCAAAATCAATCTTTCCAAGCAGAGAATTTTGAAAGAAACTTTTGCAAAGTTTTCTTCAAGCGCTCAGGCATTTTGGCATATTTGATAGACAAATAAATGGCATTTTCATTTTTTGTCTTTTTTTTGCTTTGAAAATTGAGCAATTTTGGATTATAGTGTGAGCATTGCTTACCATACCATTGGAACCATACAATATAAAAATTCGTATTAGACTAAAAAAGCTAGTTTTTGGTTAATTCATTTTCGGGAATCGAGCAATCTAAGATTATAGTGTGAGCATTAAAAATTTTCATAACTGGAAAATGTAAAAAACGAAAAGAAAGTACACAATTTCATTCGGATTTATGGAAAAACGACGATTTTGCTGGCGCCATCTATTTCAATTCATCTGGCTCGATGTTAGAACAGCTAGACAACTTTTTAGGCAAACTGTCCACTATCTTGATAATCGCATTAAAAGTACAAATACTGAAACACACTTGATGGTCGACACGAGCCATGTATACATTCGTATTGACTACTGCATACTCTTTTTAGGCTGAATAAGAGTTCAAAATTGTGCATTATATTGATAATGCAATTTTCTTGAATTGTTGTCTACGAAATATACTGAAAATATGGCGGCCAAGTATTCAAAAAAAATTACAAATTTTGATGAAAATCTGCTCAAACCTCAAAAAACTCTGTACTTTGAGGAATAAATTATATTTGGAAAAAATATGCAGATATAAGCCAGACTAGATAGGCTAAACTGAAGACCACGAGAGTGCGTGCATTACTCAAACAACGCAACGCAGCGTTTGTTGGAGATCTGCCTAGAAACTGGCTAATCGTTTAACAAATTAAGACCCATTTTTGTCAAGAAAGAGTTTCGTAAAAATCATATTCCTTAAACTTCTAATCGAGCTTGGAATTAATATTTATAATAAAATTCAACTCGTATAGAACATCGGGTAAATATTTTTAAAGATAGAAATTTACGATTTTTTACACTTTTCTTTCATTTTCTAAGTCAAAAACGCGTTTTCAAAACAAATCCGTCTAAATTGTGCGAAAATATTTCATTTATTTAAATAAACAACACGGCGCTCTTCATTGATATATAGAAATTAGTGATGACAGCGTTGACGACTCACGCGTGCAGTACACAGATACATTGCAGGCATATAGCTTTAGTCACGCAGCTGCTAGGGCATCATTATATAACAAATTCAACATTAGTAGAACATTGGCTCTTTCGCTAGACCGAAAGTGGACAGCCCACAGCCCAAAGGAGTAGACATGTTCAAGTCTTAGCGCTACCGCTTTGCTCTTCCGACATATCTCATTGCCCAGAGGCGTGATTCCAAAATTTTTTTTGAAAACATAAGAAGTGCTGTTTTTTCCAATAGCTACCGCTTACACGTAAGTTTCGAGTTTATTTTAAGTGCAGAAATTATAGCGCTGCCTTAAGGGTCTTTCCAAGGGTCTTTCGTAGGGTTTTTCGAAGTTTTCTTTTTATCGCATAATAGAGACACATCGTATAAGCCTTTGAACAGCTACACATATTTCAATACTAAGTTATATACGATTATTAAAAAAAAATGCTCTTCATTACATACAATACTATATTGTATAGAGAATATAACTATTTCACGATATATCCGTAACTCTTACAAAAAAAAAAAAAAAAAAAAAACAGACACACACACACACAACTTTAATAGTATTTCACATTGCTTATGTTGCCGCATTTGCTTTTTTATATATCGTATATATCATCATATCATATATAGCACTATATATAAGGTATATAAAGTCTTTACTATAGTTTTTACTTATATGGGGCATTACGATGCGATTTTGTTTTTTTTTTTTTTTTTGCTTTTTCCAACTCTGATGCGGATATGTCTGGGTGTGCTAGGTATATACTACTACATATGTTCTGGACTAGTCCAGCATAAAGTTGATTTTGCTCCTTAATATACAAGACACATAGCAGGAGCATCCCTATATACTTATGGATAGCATTTTGCTAGTGTGGTTTTTGGTGTTTTAGTGGTGGTTGTGGTGGTGTTGATGGCTATATTTTGGTGGTGCTGTTGGTGTTTATGTCACTGGTGGTCTTCAGATTTGCAATGCAATGCAGCCCGGGTGGGTCAGGATTCTTCGAGTATATTGTATTTTGATAATGCTAAACAAAACTGAGCTCATGTTCGCTGAAGGCGTCTATGAACTCAAAGTGAGCGTAAACTCATTCACCATTTATAACATAGACGGGACAAAATGCCTTATCGGTATTCAAGCTGCGTGGTGACGACATTTGTGATTTGAGCGGCTTCAGCTTGCCGTGCTCCAATTGTTCGCCATTGCCAGCAGCAGCATTGTTTTTGCTGCCGGAATCACCGGATTCTACATCGTTGGCTGTGGTGCCGCTACCTGTGCCGCCGCTATCCACCTCCTCTACGGTCTCGAGTTCGCCGCCTGTCAGCGTTGTAGAGCAATAGCAATAGGATAGATTCGTTTTGAGATCCTCACAGAATTGTTGCTGCTGCGCAATACTTTGTATGCGCGAGCGGGCGAATTCTCACATATACGTGGGCTTCAGCTTATAGGCACGCTTCCAGATCTCGCACAGGCAGACAGTCGAGTGAAAGCGATAGAATATGGCCAGCGGCATGGAGACATGCGTAATGATGGTCCATGCCCAGAGGCCATAAAAGTTCAGCTGTATGGGATGCGATTCGGCGCGTGATTTTTCCAGCGTGCTTATGGCCCACATGGCCAGATTAACCACCAGCATAAAGGTAACAATTTCGCGTCCCGGCTTCTTGCGTATATGCTCGGGACTGACGGCCTGCCGTCGACTGGCATCCAAAATGAACATGGTCTGACAGGCTGTCTGCACTATGGAGGCCAGCGCATTGAGCGGCACTAACATATCATCGCTGCGCAGCGTAAAGTGGCCGGCAATGACGGTAAAGATGTTGTACAGAAATGAGCCAGTTTGTGCACCCACAAGTAGTATATCATCCAAGGAGAAGCTGCGATAGGCATCATATTGCAGATGACGTATTTGTATCATGCCCAGCAGCGTGGCTATGGTGGCAGTGCCATAGATAAGCAACTCGCAAATGGTCACCTCGGTGACGGCCAAAGCGACAAATTCCGGACGTGAGATAAGCACAAAAAAGATGATCAGCGAGATGATGGTTAGCACGAGTATGAGTATGCCCACAAAGAGGCCTTTGTGTGCACGCGCGCAGTCTACGGAATAGTGATGCGGTGAACGCTTCATGGGTGAGCTAATCATATCGGGACGCTGTGGTGTGCTGCTTTGCGGTCTAGAGATGCTGCGCCACATAACATACAAAATGGCGGCACATATCAGTGAGTACTCAATGGTGCAGGGAAACAAAAATGGTGAGGCATCCTGCACTAGTGTGCCAATAATATTAGTACGGCGACACTCGAAGATCTGATAGGGTCCCTTGAGTCCACGTGGTACACGCAAATGTGCCGTTGGATCGGGTGCAATGACCACATGACCACGCGAATGACCCGGTATGCGATGTGAAATGCGCAAAGTGCGATTCTCTGGATTATAAAAGGTAAGTATCTCGTGTTTGGTCTCCTGTATGAGCACATTAAGCCAGACAGCCAGATTGGTGCCAATCATGTGCATTAGCCCAAAACGTGCGATGATCTTATAACGATAGACCTTGATCTGTTCGTTGTTCAAGAAGATGAAGTACATCTGTATAAAGATGAAGGCCATGCGTGTGGCTGGTGTCAGCGCAAGCAGCACATTATGGCATTTGGTATCAGGATTCAGCTCAAAGTATTGTCCAAATTCCAGGCCCGAATAGATCATGCTGCCAATGCCAAAAGCTATAAGACATTGAGTTAAGCAATTGCACTAAGTTGATCCGAAGCGGTTGCCCAGCAGCAACTACCTACCCACAGCGCCCATGCGCAAATAGAAGCTACCATAATGATGCTGACGTCCCAGTGGCGAGAGCAACGATGGCCGTCTTACGGGTATAACCGGTGGCATATGTCGTGCTGAATTGCTATCCGTATCCGACTCATCCATGCTATCCGTGCCGCTAGCCTTGGCCGTGGATTTGCTGGGCGATGCTGTGGAAAATGAAGCATTTAAGATTTTGGTTTTAGTTCGTTCAATGTGTGCACTTGGATAGAAAGCTGACTTACTAATGGGCACCGGCAGCTTTGGTCTGCCCCAAAGCAATGTGGCATACATGAAGAGTAAAAAGATCATGCTGCCAATATACAAATACAGATAGTAGACCTGAAAGAGAGGACGCAAATATTTTGGGTTACATAAGAAACTTTGTTTAGAGTTGGAAAAAATGTATTTAATCTGTAGAGGTTTGGGAAAAATAAGCAACTATACGAGAAAGGTTCACCCGGACAACTCAGACTTATACTACAACATGAATGTGTGAAATTACGCAGACTAAAGTTGGTATTTATATGCAATAATAGATGGACATCTTATAATAATTTTCTTGTCCTTAAATTTTTCCTGCATGTGTCTTGTATGCAAAACTTAAATTTTTTCGCAGTTCAGCGTTCTCCATGGAAATGAGTCGCCCATTCCAAAATAAATTATTTCTTGCCGTTTGGAAGCGAACGATTTTGGAAGACACTGTACGTACGTGCCGCTTTCTGCAAGTTAATCAGTTGTATGACCTAAGAACTCCAAGGCAGGATTATTGGTGGCTTCTTATTGCTGTTATCCCCATCAAAACCGATATGATAGGTAGAAGTGGGCAGCGCAGAGACACTCAGGCCAAATAGTCCATTGTGTCATACCGGAAAGGGAGGGGGTTAGATAGTGTTGGGTAAGGAGAGAAACGGAAAAAGTGAAAGAGGGAGAGAGGGAGAGAAACCACTACACGAACCTCCTCGTCTTTGGGAGATATTTGAGAAGTAACTGCAGTGGTAATATGTGTGCTTCATCGCTGCCCAGGTTACGCAGTCTTGTTCTTGAGAAAACTGTACAATAGCATAGGAAGTGTTCGGTATTGTCAGACTCCTCTAAACAGGCAGTATATATTGGGTCAGTAAGTCGCATCTGGCCAATCACCAGTTCGATCGAAAAACTCAACAGATTATAGAAACCAACACAAGAGAATTAAACATAAAACGGCTCCCCAAATTCGATGACGTCCAAAGGCATTTTCAAAAAACGGACACGAATAGGACAATGGAACGTTAGAACCCTAAAAAAATGAACCATCAAGATTAGCACAGTTCGAGGAAGAAATGGAGAAACTGCAGATAGCGATAGCTGGCATCCATCCACAAGGCAATAGACGGATCGGCAGACCCAAGGCGACCTGGAGAAGATCCTTCCTCCAAGAACTGACCCAGGCGAACACAACATGGGACAGAGCTAAACAGACGGCGCAAATTAGGGTTCGATGGATGGCTCTTGTAGAGGCCCTAAGTTCCCAAGCGGAATAATAAGGAAAAAAAAAATATATTGGGTCAGTTCCTAATTCCCAAGAGTTATGTCCCATGATGAGCTCCACCAAAGGGTTCTTTCACGAAGTATTTAGTACAGATACTAGTATATAGTCATATAGTTCTGATATGTGGAATAAGTTCCAAAATACAAAAAACTTGGTGAAAAAAAAGTTTTTTTTACCATTTTCCCTTTATGATATCATCAACCGATTTTGATCAAATATTGTATAATAGTTAAACGATTTTCATTCCTAGTGCTTGAGAAAACAAAAATGCTTTTCCGTAGCACATATAGTTCTGATATCTTGAAAAACAAGCGTAATACAAAGAACTTTGGAAAAAAAACACATTTTTAATCCAATTTCTCTTTATGATATCATCAACCGGTTTTGATTAAATTCGACGCATTGATGGGAAACATTAAAATACTTTTAGAAACCGAAGCTGCTTAGCGTTACTTGAAAACAAGCGAATACACCCAATTTAGAACAAAAATTGCCATTTTGTTACGAAATGCACATGGGAATTATGTGCATAATTCATTTGTTCACAAAGATGTTGATGAATATTGACGAATAATACATATATGATATGGTTCCAATAGCGTTTTGTTCCGCATCAAAAAGAAAAACCAAATAATCAGAAGGAAAAGCCGAATTCCCCCACAAGTTGATTAATATTACAATCTTTTTCTTAGACTTTACTTTCTGCTGTCGCATCTTATTATTGCTTCATTTGTAGATTTTTTCAAGATTTATTTTCACAATTGCCGGAATTGTCACTAAGGCGCTTCAGCACCTGTTCACTTCGCGCATCAACTATTGTGTTTCCCTTTCTGCACGTATCCATAATGTTATTCTCTCTGATTGAATTAATCTGAAATGCCTGCCTCTGACGAAGGAAATTGTGAAACCAATAATCAGTATCCAGTGCAGTCCATTGTCGATGTCATGCAGCGCTAATGGCTTTGAAAAATTCAATTAAATAGCTGCTTTGTCCCTTGTTCATTGTGTTCATTCTGCAGTTATTAGATCAACTTGGCAAGTCTCATTTTAACGATTTTTTATCTCCATTCTCGGCAGCATGAGTAAATTAATCGTAGTTGACAAAGTTATGCAGTTCAGGGCTTTTTGAAAGTCTACATGGATAGATCCAGATAAAAGTAAATGTTGTTCGATTTTGTCAACTCGAATTGAGCTTATTTGATTGCAGTTTACGATAATGATAATCCCGCTGTTCATGCGTTTTATAAATCCAAAATTATAATTATCGCTTCAGTCGTTCTTGAGTTATAAATAGTTCTAAAGCTGCATTGCACCCAAATATACCTAGATTCGCATTAGAACTGTATTCGACATAATGAGATACAGGAAATTTCAATAGGGAACGATATGTATTACATCTCAAAAAGCTCTAGAAGTTCTTCCGAGCAGACTTAAAAGCTTTGAATTTTGCTTTGAATTTTAATTATGTGTCCCTATTGTTATAAGCGTATTCAGTACGAAGAAAAGCTTGCTCAATAATAGCATACCTTGCTTCTTAACTAAAGCTTTCTTGACGAAGAAATGTGTGTCTTTTGGGATTGTATTATTATTCGAGGGAAACTGTTTGAGAAGGGAATTTTATACAACTCTTTGTCCTTTTATCAGTCCTCGAAACACTTTTTTCAGTCCAGCTCAACACTTAGTGACAAAAACACAAATTCTAGATGCTCCAAGAATATATTTTGGTTCTACAAGCTGAAAAAATCGGAGACCCTTAAAGTGTAAGCAGGATGACTAGAGAAGTTGATATATCTATGTCTACGTCCAACTTGCCCAGCATTACAATATATATATCCCTTGTACCAAATGTTTCAGAGCTTAATAAGGAGCATCTAGAATTTTATCTTATTTTAGTTACTTAGCGTTTAGATCTTTATCTTCGTTCAATGTAAAATTCAATTTAAGAACTGATAAAACATAAAGTTTTGTTCATATTTCGCTTACTAAGCAATTTCCTTCGAATGATTCTACAATTCTTAAAGAAATGCAATTCATCATCAAGGATAAGCAGCAGAGTCTGGTATGATCGCTTAGCACCGTTCCAAGTTGGAAGTTATCCAAGTAGTATACCACTCGCTACGCTCTTTTCCCATTTCCGCGAATACTTCCCAGTTCCGAATTTCTACAATGAAAGCTACAGAGCCCCGAATAACGACTTGCAGTTTTATCTCTCTTTCATAGAAATTGGGAAAAATTTTAGCAAATTTTTTCCATAATTCTTAAGAACTGCCTAGTTAGAACTTGGAAAGCTTCGAAAGTTAAGAGTGTGCAGAAAGTAGCTCCGACATAAGGAATCATAATACTAACCTCATAGAATGAAGGCGGAATATAGGTGGAAATAACCTCAGCCATGGGGAATGCAATGCCCATGACCACCAGCAACTTGCCATATAGAGCCGAAAACAGTGTAGCCAGCGCATCGCCACTAAAAAAAAGTAAAACATTTTCAAATTAATTAGAATTCAGAAGGAAACTATTATTTATAATATTAATTACTTACGCCTTGACGCGCGGCATTGGCGGGTAAACAAAGGATGGTCTATGGGTGCGTTTGATTGCTGGCAGCACCGGATAATTGGTCAACTGATGCGAGTGATACATAAGCGCCAAATGATCATTGCGCTGTTCACCATCCAAATTGGCTAGCTGCTGTTCTGAAGAGCTGCCCGGCGATGAGGTCGTACCAGTGCTATCGCCATCGGGATCTGCAGAGCCGCCGCCACCACCACCACCATCATCACCATGGCCAGCACCAGCGCCTATAATAACACCACTAGGTCCAGCACTTTCAATGCTGCTCTTATGCGGCAAACTAGACTCATCAATTGTAACATGATGCTGTGAGCCAGATCTAGCCGAGACGCGTCCCGGCGAGATGGCCGACACCTGAGAGCTGGCCTCAGCCGGCGTTATAAGCAATGAGCTGCCCGAAGCTGTAGCCGCGCTCAAGGCGGGCGCAAAATGTGTGCGTCGCGTTTGGCCTGGTGAGGCTGCATCATCGCCGCGACCTGGTACACCGCCGCCACCACCGCCACCACCGCTACCGCTGCTGGCATAGCCACTGGGCACTGTGGGTGTGGCAACGCGCACACTATGCGTATGATGATTCTGATGATGCGGATGCTGAAACTGATGCGGCAAATGATAGTGATGATGACTGCTGGTAAAGTGTGGACGCACTGCCTGCGGCTGTGTGGTGACAACTGCTGCTGTGGTCAATGGTATTGCTGCGGCTGGCTGCTCATCCTGGTAGCTGAGCGCGGCGGGTGCATCTATGCTGCTGCTGCTGTTGGATGACGACGAATGCATCGATTAGTTGGCATTAATAACAAACTTCTATATACAATTATTCCACATATATGTGTGCAACGATCTGGTTGGACGCGTGCATCCAAGGCAACGGCGGCTAAGCGAATGTTACAGTTTTGGGAATTTACATTACCTTGATTTGATTGTGATTCGCGCTTTTGCAGACACCAATACCGATGCGACTGCTGGGTGCTATATATATACTATATAGAATATATAAGGTATATGGCATATGGTATATGGTACATGCTACATGGTACTCGATGTCCACGACACTTTAATTAAATAATGGACTGGAATCAGTGCTGAACACAACAGTTTGTGGTGTGCCGCATCATTTTGCGAGCTGTTGCCATGGGATCATCATCAAAATTCCTCTTACTGATCATCACTGCTCATCGTGGCATATAAGTACACATAAGTATATAGCATGGAATACATATATGAATATGCAATTTTTATTTACTTTTTTTTTTGTGAACTGTTGTTGTCCATGTATTTGTGTTCGCTCATCATTAGTTTGTTGGTCTGCCCCAGACATTTCCGCCGAGGCGTCATTGTGTGACCTCAAACATTCAAACATTAATAAAAAATTTCATTTGAAATCTCTCAAAAGTCCGTTTAGTTCGACAAGTACTTGGAACTAATTTATGTGAGAAGTCATCATAGTGGAGATAATACTAATTTATTGTAATATCTGATCCATCGTAAATATATGTTTTAAAAGAGCTTTGTCGGAAATAGCACTGACTACGCGATTACTTCTTAATCAGTCGCGTGCATAAGCGGACTGCCTTTCTTTTCAAGATCTGGCTGGGATTTCTGTGATATATCTTTATTAAATCAAAATGTGCATCAAAAACTAGTTAAATTTTTATATGGTAGCTCTCATTATGAGAGGCCCCTAGTCGCTGGTCAAATGCAGGCAAACTTACCAACAATTTGAGTCTGAGGTACAACTATAAAGATGTTTTAAAATCTGTTTATGCAATTGGTTGCCGTTTTTGGAAGCTCTGTCGATGTACCAAAAGAGTCACCTTTCTCAAATGGATCTCATAGAAGACTAAGTATCGGCATGTCTATGAATGAACCCTAAGACAGACTATCTACAACTCAGCAGGCGCAGAGTGGATAAGCAAGGGTTTGGAAGAATAAGAAAATATAATAGTAACGTAACCAGCGACTACGCCAAAGTCTCAATTCCTCTAAGACATTGCTAATGGCCTTCATAAGGCGGCATAAGCTTGAAAGCTTAAGAAGAAACGCCCTATAACAATATCGCAAATGAACAAGTAGTGTATTGTAGTGGAATCAATTTTCTAGGAGCAACCTTCGAGCGAACCATGAGCTCTACAACGACATAGATGTCGTTTAGCGTATTTCGAAGCAAAGTCGGGGTTGGCCCGTCCATGTCATGCGCCTGGACGTAGACGCTTCAGCGAAAGTCGACCAAGAAAGACGCAGGGGATGATCTAAACACAGATGAAAAGACCAAGTGGACGAGGACCTATCTTCATTGATGTGACCAACTGGAGCGCGCTAAGCAGAGACGTCTGGGGAGAGTTAGTTAGGTCGGCTGTAACCCGATATCGGATTGTCATGGCCAAGTAAAGAAAAGCACCCTTCTACATTAAACTTAAATTGAAGATCCGTAGGTAGCTCAGTCGCCTCCAAAACCGAAGATACTCAGTCTCAGTATCTCGCGTACAAAACGCGAATTCCGTTCGGAATCAGGTATCAACTGTAAGTAGTGGAAGAGAGTAGTGGCTGAAAGGTCGGTGATTCGACTCCATTCTGCAGCACTGATGCATTTGCCTAGCACTAGCAAATCCAGTTCTGTTTTTTAAGTTACCACCGTCCGGTGGCTATAAACTGTAAGTGGTAGAGAGTAGTTGCGAGAACGCCTCTAAACCCGAAGGTCGCTGATTGGATTACACTGGCATAGCTAGCACGTTGACACTATTTGTCCAAGTAAATCTCTATAAATTAACAAAACCGGCATGCGCATTCGCTAGAAGTCTATAGCTCCCTATTCTCCTCGAACAGCAAAAGAGATTTCCCCATGCTCCACCTATGGCGCGATGACACGATAGTCAAGGACAATCAGTTTAGTTTTTGATTTAAAGACACATATAGACACAACTCTAAATAGTCGCTCTTTGCTGGGATTTACGCTTAATAAGATGACCGTATTTCATAATTTTACTCGCTCTTGTTGCATCAAATCCAAACTGCAAAAGCTGCAAAATATGTCCTGCTTAGGACAAAAGCAGTACTGCAGAACTTGCCTGCGATCGAAACACACCGCTGCAATTTAATCCACGTTAATTGGAATTCGGAAAGATGCAGATGACTTCCGTTGCTTTGACTACAAAGGAAATTTATTGCAAACTTTGCAAAGAATGCAACTATGGTTTGGCGCCCCAAGGATAATGTAATGCTAACTATGCACAAGCTCGACTAGAACTTTGACAAAACCAATGAGCACAGATATTTGTTTATTCAGTGCACCCAATGAAACCGCAATAAAGTGTGGTATACGAAAGCATTCCTGTCAGATGAGGGAAATGGCCTGAGGGAGCACAGCAGCGGTATGCACGAT
Source organism: Chymomyza procnemis (assembly GCA_035046065.1). Taxonomy (NCBI): domain Eukaryota; kingdom Metazoa; phylum Arthropoda; class Insecta; order Diptera; family Drosophilidae; genus Chymomyza; species Chymomyza procnemis. The sequence goes on from JAWNOJ010000021.1 coordinate 26,787,602, forward strand.
TGGAATTGATGCAGATGTCAATCTGAAATAGAACTACCACGACAGTAAAGCAGTAAATCAGTGCTGAGCGAGCAACTGAGGATGGGTAAGAACTTCACGGGGCAAATAAGCTTCCACAAATAAGCTCACCGAGTTCCAGCCAATAATAACTTTTCCCGAAGACGAACTGACAGAGTGATTATATATCAAGCAAATGAACTGTGAACATATTGATCGGACTCAACCGATATTGTGGGCCTCGGTGGCGTTGTGGTAACGCACTCGCCTCTTTGGTAAATCCGAAGGTCGGTGGTTCGATATAGCTAGCAAATAAATAGACGCCGTTTATCTAGAAAAATTTTTACTAGTGAAAGATACCATATGGTTTCTTTGCAACACCAAGCCAGCGCTGCTCGCATTCCGCTACCTGTTATCTTCGAACTTCGAGCTATTAATAGAGATATCTGCAGGTTCCGCCTTTGGAGATATGACAGCATAGTCAAAGGGAACACATTTATTTACTTAATTATTTTCAACCCATATTGTGGAATTGGTAGATTTAGAAACAGAGCAAAAGCTCTGATACCAGCCCATCGAAAATCCTGTTTTCCTACAATTACCAAACGAACTTGAAACTTGTAACTATTCAACTTAAAAACACTGCGCGAGGGTTGAAGGGACATAACTTCTTACTATAAGTCCAGAAAAGATACTGAACTACTTAATGCCCATTAGACTATGGGACGAACTTTAAGCCACAAAGAGGCTACAATACTAACTTTCCTTCAGCTGGCTAATACAACCAGTTTTTTAGGTTACAGCCGATCTCAACCTACTTATAAGTACCCCCAATGCTTTTATTATATGAAATGATGAGTGTGATAAGATCTAATAGGCTGGGTCAATCGATTTTACAAAATACCAAAATTGAAACAATTTACGAGTTCCATATGAAAAGTTACATGTAAATAAGTCAAGCAACTTATTGCGCTCACTTTTTCACAGTATTCTATATATTGAATTATATAGATCCGTCCCATTTATCAACCGAAATCGATTTGCATTGGATTTATTTTTAACCTACGAAAATGAAGCTTATGACATCTGGACAACCATAATATCCACACGAGTGAAATATTAAACTTAGAGCATTCAACTATTTTTCCTTAAATATTTTATAAACTTACAAGTCTGAGTTTTAAAAAATTTAATCAACTTGTATTACTTGTTGTCGCATCTTCGATACCCATTCCTATTTGCAATTGGATGTATATTTGAAAGATGATACACACAGACATGCTTTCAAAAGCAAATCCATATCAAATTTATTTGACTTTGTTTTTAATTAAATGTTTCGACCTACCCCCACCTTGTCCAATATGAATTTTCCATGTAAATAGGAGCAAAAGCAATAAACAGGAATTCACATAATGTAAAGGTAAGAAGCATTTTATATTAAAAAATTTTAATTAAAGTTTTTTAATAACTCTTACTAAGTGCAAGCTGCATTTTACCAAGACTAGAATGCAGCAGACGAACGTTACTTGATTGTGGAACATGTCTTGTATAAAAACCATAAATCATTTTCGGATTGGGAAAATTTCTATTTTAAAAAGGAGCAGAATAGTCGCAAAGAGTTTCATTTCAAAACTCTGCTAATAATAAGCAGGGGAGGTATGGGTAGATGCAGCCAGTAAATATTGGCTTCTCTGGAGCATTCTCCATAAGGAATGCGAGTCTTTGGTAGGGTGTAAATCCGTTGCCTAGGTACAAAGTACACAATATTGTTGCATGTATGTGAGGGACTACAAGAAGAAGGCGGGTAACTCCCAATACCTTCGAATTTGCAGAGCATAGCAAAATGAATCTGAAACGTTTGAAGTGTTTGAAGTTTGAAGTATATTAGATTTGTGCAATATATGTAACGGCAAGCCGGATGCCTCGGTAGCGTAGTCTTCAAATGGAAAGGTCGATGATTAAATTCCATACAGCAGCACTGGTGCATTTGTCTAGCACTGGCAGAGCTAGCAAATAAATGCTATTTACCGGCTATAAACTGTAGGTACCTTAAAATCGAACCAATATACTTTTTTAGGCGACTGCTTTGAGACCAAGTCAGGCGTCAAGCAAGGCTGGGTGCTCCCTACAGTCTGTGCTGTATTGGATACTGGAGATTTTTGATTCTGGTAATCGTGGCATTACGTGGAAAATGGGTCACCATCTCGAGGCTCTTGAGTTTGCTGACCACGTCCTACGCTAAATGCACTCAAAATTGTATCAACTTACTATAGAATATACAAAAGCTGGCCTATTTTTTTGACTTCATTTCCCCATCGTTGACTGTGGTATTGGATATCATGTATATTGCATCAAAGCTACCAAAATACGTAATCCTGTTAATTTCATTTAACAGTCTTGGACAGGAGCTTAGGAAGCCATAGAAGATGCATTATCCTCAAACAGTTGTATATGTGGTGGTTTCTAAGGCATTTTTGTTTCGCACCTGGTCTATGTGCGTCTTTCACTCTTGGGATCAACTGACGTCTGCGGTTTTGTTAGGTAAATAAGCAAAGTTAGGCACTTTGATTATGCTGACTATCACTCCAAAGGCGTTGAATGTAGATGTCTCTATTAAAAAATATGTTCGCAGAGAACAGGTCGTATTTGTACGGCGGTGTCTTTAATTAGAAGAAATTTACTTACGCAAATTGAGTCTATTTGCTAGCTATGCCAGTGCTAGCCAAATGCACTAGTGCGAATACGCTATCGACAGCCAATGTGTTTTTGTTGCATTATCTCAAATAATTTAGTTCCAAGTTAGAATTGTGACTAGGAGACTTCAAAAGCTGTCAAAATTCCGGCTATATTGCGGTTGAGCTAAATTAAGTGTACAATAATGTAGTTATTTTTTGTGCTTGTTTCTCGAAGGAAATATCCATCCTTTAGAGTAAAACCATGCTTACACCTCTCCAACTTACGACTTAACTGACTTAAGACAGCAAAAACTGCAAATATCAACCGAATAAAAGTTCTCGCTCTAAATTCAACTACAGAAGAAACAGTAATTTTCAACAGAATTAAAATTTTTGCTGTTTCATAGAAGAAGTCTTTAAAACTTAAAACGAAGTCCCAGACTCGGCTCCAATATTATGCCGGCTTATGCCAACACAAAATACGCTCGCTAAATTGTAAAATATTAGCAAGGACTACAAAATTTCTGAAAAAAAATATTACCTCAAAGCCATAGCTGTTGGCTACCTGGACACAAAACTCAGCTAAACTACTCAGACAACTAATCTGGGGATAAATGAATGTCATTTACAGAGGTCAATGCTCCCAGACAAAGTGTAGTCGCTCATGTAAAAACAAAAACAATTTCTCTTACTTGCAACATATTTGCCCCGCAGCTAGCACTGCCAGCTGATTGCAACACTGTGAGGCACGCTCAAATTAAATTCACGCGCGAAACTGTACACCACTGAAAACTACACCCACGCTCAAGAAAATAGAAGCACAACAAAAATAAAAAAAAAAAAAAACAATAATATAAATAAACATGCTTGTATAAGCGAGGGCTGTTTGAGTTGTTTTATTTGCTTGAGAAAGTGTAATGTGGAGATATCTGAAAATTATGTCGGTTTGTCAAAATCGTGTAAGGTGGCACAGCTAGCTGTTTAAAAAGTTTTCTCCGCGCATCATTTATCGTATCATGGGTGCGACTAAAGCATGGTCATGAGGAGCAATTTTTTTTATAGTGCTTTTGGGCCGTTCCTTGTGTAGAGGACGATCAGAAGTGGCGAAGATATAGCTCGCAACTTTTTGACTGCAAGGTTGCAAAATTTACTGAACACCAAAAACATATCTTGCAGACCTTGCTCTTGCCGAGCACTGGCATTCTCAACAGAAAATATATATGGGATTCAAGAAATCAAAAAATCAAGAACTGTATTAACAATTGGTTGGAGAGCATGTATTTATCGGATCATCATGCGAAAAAAGTATGGAAATGGGACGCAATACGTTGAAAAAGGCGTTTTTTATAATACAATATTTTTTTTAAACAGAAATTTAATTTTAAAACGAAAAACAATATAATAAATCTTATATATATATATCCCCAAGGAGCTAGGAGTGTTTGAGAGAAAAATTCTTCGCAAAATTTACTTGGGGACGACTATCATCCAAGCGAACTATGAGCGGTAAGAGCTCTACAACGACATAGATTTCGTTCAGCGTATTACGGCACAACGTCTGCGCTGGCGCGGCCATGTCATGCGTCTGGACGTCGACGCTTCAGCGAAGAAGGCTTTCGGTGCGAAAGTCGACGGACCTAAGCTTAGATGAAAAGATCTAGTGGAGGAGGGCCTATCTTAAGTTGGAGTGACCAAAGCTAGGACGCCTAGCGAGAGCTAGCCAGGTCTGCTGTAATTCGATAACAGGTTGTCATGGCCAAATAAAGTAAAGTAATAAATCCCCAAGGACCCCAGATGGAACACAGAGCCTCAAAAAGAGAATTGATCTAGAAAATAATTGAAGCGAGCGGCATATTAAAGGTAGGTTTGGCTAGCGCAGCGAGCAGAGGGTGGGCAGATGAGTATAACTTAAATGTCTAAATTTCGAACAAAAAAAATCTTCCAGCTTTGCCTCGGTGCAGCGAATTTTCGTTCTCTACAAGAGCTTTCTTCGCACCTGTATCCCATCACTATTTATTTCCAAATCATACTTTAGCGCAAAACGAGTAAAGATTCGGGATAGAACAAAGATATTCCTGCTGACTTCAAAATTAAATCAAACCAAACGTAGACCAACAAAATATATCCTAGTTTCAACGACTTCTCACACAACCCCCGCCCTTTTGAGGTACCCGCCAGCTTATTTCTAAATTGCGCTTAATAATAGCAAAAATCCAAAAAAAAAAAAGTATTACTAAAAAAAAGCCTGAAATGAAAAATTAATGAAAACCCCTACAAATAGCAAGTGGCGTGTGCTTGATTTGCTAGGGATCCAATGCTTTGGGGGAGGGGCCTATGGGGCGGGGGTGCTCATTGTGCCATGGCATACACACAATTGAAAATAATCATTCCTGTCTAGTAGCTAGTTAGCTACAATTAGATGTAGTTTGTAGTCTAGTGTAGAATTATTATGAAATAGATGCGATGTCGGACATGCAATTAAGACATGAAGCCAGACAGTCGCATAGACACAGGTGGGTTGGATCAAATTCTATTTTTTCTAAACTCACACTCAAATAACATGAATCACATTCAATGGAACTCACTAATGGCATCCAGTCAAGACTTTGTTGTTGTTATTATTGTGATGGAAAGCTGCGGAGCACTCGAAACAATCGCTCGAGCCAAGCACATCAAGCCACTTCAAAGACTACTACTACTCATCATTAGGGCATATGCTGAGGCATATGTGGGATTATGCACTGTATGCGAGGGTGGAAGCGTAAGTTTAGCCATGTAGGAATTCGAAAACACTGTCTACAAATTTTAACCAACTTTTTGAGCACCCGAATTCCATTTTCCAGCCTAGAACTTAGCGTTCCAATTATCTTAGTCGACTGTTGTTATTGCAAGTACTTCAGATCACATTCTTCAAATTTTTATTAAATCGGCTCAAAAACGTTCAATATAATTTCCGTATTAATATTTTCCATTTTTTGTATTATTTCAAGGACTCTGAGCAGCCATTGACATTGCCTCCGAAATTTACCCGCCTGCTATCGGTCTTCGAAACAGGTTTGGGCCATGAAAAGTTTCGGGGAAAAAGTACTATGTCGAATACTGACTTTGAAGCAGAGAATGAAGAGACAAATTTGACTGTAAGATTACACCAAAAGCGTCTTCTGGTCCAACAAAGATCGCTATTTACTATTTTATACAAAGTACTGCCCGTTTTTCTCCCAAAGCTGACGTTAAATATCCCACATCCGAATCATACTTTATCTTTAGGATACTAAAGACGTAGCGTTCAATTTTTGTTTACTCTCAAGAGCTGCAAAGAAGATCTTATATCATCAGACCGCTTCAGAAGGTAAGACGTAGCGAATTATCAGCAAGGGCGGCATATAGTTGAGTAGGGTTTTTCTTGAAAGTGATCCTATTAGGATAAGCCTTCGTTATGGATTTCTGCAATTAAATTAGTAGTTAAAGTATGATCCAGTCTCTTCCCTTTCTGTTAAAAAGTGTTTCTATTAGGAATTAATCGTTTTGGCATTAGTTTCTTCTCTCTTTTTAAGAAAGCATTTCGATTAGGGATTATTTGTTTCGGCATATGCTCTTGAACCTTCGTTATGGACATTATGAAGTTATCAGCAGCGGTGAGATGTAGTCCCCTCTCTCCCTTAATCAAACTGTTTCTATTGGGATTTGCTTGTTTCGGTATATCCTCACGAGTTTTGCTTATGAACATTATTGAGTGAATTATCAGCAATGACCTCTTTTCAAGAAAGTATTTCTATTAAAATTGAATTATTTGACATTTTCGCATGAGCGTCTATGCTATGGAGATTTAAAAAAGCAAAATAGTAGTCATGACGAACCACCTTGTGGTTTTACCTTCTTCAGGTTATGTCTTTGCTACTCAGAAGGTATAGAATCTTTTGCTTATTGTTTGATTATATCGTCTTAGCGATGTTTCGACCTGAATGTAGCCTATTATCTAAGAAATGCTTGCTGCAAAAGGAGCATTGGAATATATGAAATCAATGACTAGCACTGGCCTGGCTAGCAAAAAAATGTCTACTGCCGCTGGGATTGGTCTATATTCTCTATGAACCGCAATTAATATAGGTATCCTTGACACTCCTGGTATGCGCATTCAGACTATTACTGTGTTAATTTATTTTTTTTATCAATCCATATCTAAAGATGAAAGATTCTACTTGAGAACCTACTTGATCTTCAATGCTACAAAGATGTCTCATTAAAGAAAGCTGCTCGAAGAGCACAGGGACCTTCAGCTTATTTCGCAGTATCCAAACGGCGTTGTCTTGAATAAATAGAGATTGTCCTAGCCAAATAGCCTCTATTTTTGCTAGCTCTGTCAGTGCTAGACAAATACAGCAGTGCTGCTAGGTAAAATCGAACTAACGACATTCGGGTTTAGCAGCGAGTGCGCTACTCTTACGCTACCGAGGCCCACACTTAAGCGATTGAAATAGCTGCTGAATAATATCCATTCCTCTTGGGCTTGATATTCTACTCTTCCCATAAAGGCGCTCCCGCACTTCTTACGGCTGTCAGCTTCCGAGAAACCATACGGTGCGGCGCTATGTCATTAACATTGAAGCTCTTCTGAGGAGACAGGAGCAGTTTTTTGACAACTTTAAGTTCATTTTGTCCCGCTAAACACATCTTCTACTCTCCAAAAACGTGTTCAATACAATGACTTGGTTCAATGTTGGCCGTGTTGTGCCCACCGTTGCGCACACACCTTGCATCAATTATTTCCGCCCAAAAGCTTCTCAACCTGCCCTCGTGAGCAAATACAAAGCGCACAAAAAAAAAACGAGATGACGGTTAAAAAGAAGCAGGAAATGTGGCAACAAGTGTTGAATGAGAGATGACTATATATTTTTTTTATGCTTTTCTTGTCGTTGTTGCTGTTGTTGGGGCTGTTTGGCAGAGCTTATAAATAACCTTGACAAAGTTAGAGGGTAAAATGCATTTGCGATTTGTTTAGGTTTAGCCAAATGCTGCTGTTGACATGCTGTTGACTGGCTTTGAATGGAAGGATACTTGCGTGTAGCATATGTCATGTACTAGATACATGCCACTTGTAATCAGATTTCTCAAAAAAGTGCTGCATACTTTTCAGCGTTTTCAGAGGTTGTTGACCTGCAACATGTTGTGCGCCACGCAAACCGACTTGCCCATGCACTCTAATGGCTTAAAATGGCTTTGGAACGAGCTTAAATACCTGGCAAAGCGATTTCCCACTTGGCAGCCAGCCAGCAGGCCATGTTATGTCACAAATCTCACTGACTGAGCCCGGACAAAGCACAAGTCGCGCGCTGGCTTGGAAATGCCCATTTTACAAGCAAAGCGCACAAAAATGGCAAATAAAATGAAGAGAAAACAAAATACGAAAAAAAAGCAAACGCAATGCAATGTGGCAACTCCCAGCTGCATGCCCCACATCCCATTCCAACGCCACACAACAAACTTTCAATTGACCCATTTCTGCGTTTGGGGCGTAGGCGCATGTTGCTGCTGCTGCTCACGCCAAAAGCCAATTCACCAGGCCTACGCATTAAGCTAGCAAATAATAGGCTTGGCAGTGGCCAGAGCAGTCCTGGTGAAACGTCTGGCCACCAACTGCATTGCTTTGTCTTGCGCTGTAGCTCATTTGATGGCGTCGGACGCGCTCATTATGACAACAAAACAGGCGACAATGCGAGAGGCACCGCAGGCGCCAGTTGGCCGTTGACGCCAACGGCAGGTGCAGTGTAAACGAAGTTGACGTCACAGGACAACAACCTGCATAACCTTATTTTTTCCTACTTTTTTTTTTCTTGCTGTTGTAGCTTTTGCTGCCACTGCCATTCATGGCAAGCCAATCAACTTTGGAGCCACAATGCTGCATAACAGATGGACAGTTGATGTGTGTGATGCAATGAACAAAGGTTTTAGTCTCTCTACGCTTGGACACGGATTGACAACAAAATGGTAGAACCACCTGGCTGGATTTTGCACACAGCATGAGATTGCAATTGTTGATTGAGTGATGAAACTCAAAGCGCATTGACTTTATGTGGAAGTGCGTCCCTGAAAGCGTTTATGAGATTTCAACAAAAAAGCATCTGCTCGGGTTGATCTGCTGACTTTTGTGCTCATGGAACTTGCAATGAGTGTTCTTTGTTGCAAGATAACCTTATGGAGGACATAACGAATTGTCGATTTTTAATTAAATTCTAAGCTCTTTTTCGATTTTTTTTTTTTTAGTTCCTTGTACAAGATATTCCCTCAATTGGAGAATTGCGCGAAAACGCATTTTGATTCGAATACCTTTCTCTCTTATTAAGCTCTTTCCTACATTCCAAAGGACGAAGTGTTTAGGCAGTATAAGTGTGAAGTCGGGGTTGCATTTGAAATTTTTTAGTGGCATACCTAGAGCTCGCTTAATTTTGTTTAGTAGTAGGAGTATAGTACAGAAATCTGGATGTCCCTCACTTTTTGTACTCTGTCTTCAATGCTGAATTTCGAAGACTTTTATATGGAGTATATAATAGCAGAACAGAACTTAGATTTGTCGCTTTTTGGTGGAAAGATCTTTTTCAAATTATTTTTGTACCTAACTCTGCTAGCTTTTAAGTTCCTTAAATTCATCTTGAGCTGAACTCGACAAAAGAAATATTTCAATTTATGTCAATTGTTTCACCTTGAAGCTTCAAGATTTGCTTTAAAATTACACATAAGTTAAAAGGAACTGACAGAACCCATAACCAAGTGAGAGTAACTTTTAAAAACGCCAAAAAATAAGCCCGATTTTGTATTGGCAATTAAGGGTCGATCTTGTTTTTGGGCAACAGCTTAAACCAATTGTAAAAAGGTGAACTTGTTAGAAAAAAAAAAACAATTTTTCATTTATTGAAAATTCTAAAAGTTATTCGTCTTGTCTATTGACCCGTTTCAATTGGTGCATCCTGTATATATTCCAAAAGAAAATACACTGCCGACTAAAACTTTGGTACTACCACCCACAAGATTTTGGGCCTATATACTTTCAGTAAAAAAAAAAATTAATTTGTATTAAGCATTAAAATGCCGATGACTAAAATCGGAAATTTCTGAAATTTTGTGGATTGTAAGGTATTTTTCTGCTTTTATTTTATAATTTCAAGGATGACAATTCGAATGATAGAAGTTTTCTGAAATTTCTAAGAGTGTTTTTCGGCAACTTGTGTCGATAGCTGAGGCTTTATGTACTTCAAAAGTTGCTTGGAGCGACAATTTGGACATAATCCGCACTTATCATATAAAGTTTGGGGACATTTTTAGCAATCAAAGCTTAGCATCATAACGTCACGCCATTAAATTGCGTAAACAATACTATCGATTTATGTTTCGTAGTGCTGCGAACAATCGCAATAGCAGTTTGCTGCTCTTTCATCGCATATTCGATCATTTTTTTAAACAATATAATACGATAAGGGATTTTTGGAATTCCAGAAATAAAAGGGCAGCCAGTTTTTATTTCACTCGATGAGAGATGCGTAAATCTCGAATCGTGCGCGGACTTTGAGGGAATCGCCAAAAAACAGCGAGCAGGGCATATCTATTTGAAGTCGATACTTGATCTCGTGGTATCCTGGCATTCTATTTCGAAGCAGTACTATATAGACATGATTTCATACGTTGCATCAGACAGACATAGGCAAGAGCAGTACGTCGCTCTCAGTATTTTATTTATCATGCGATTCTCCTAGAATTCTTGTTAGAGGCATGGATTGATTGTACAAAAATGATCACTACTTCACGGAATTAAAGCGCGGTCTACTGACGTTTAGACATTATATTTAGAAAATAATACTGTACTGTTTTATTCTTCGAAAGACGTAGAGATAGACGCGGTATGTTGCTTTCAAGTTTCGGTTTCTAATGGTTTCTATTTGCTCGAATTCGCCTCTACAAAAGCCAGGATTGTGTGATGCTAAAGAGCTGCTTAAGATTGTTAAACAAATTAGAGGGTGCTCATTTCTTAAAAAAAAAACACTTTTTGTAACTAAAGATTTGTGTTGTCCTGGCATTGTGTTATGTGACGAACAACTGACGATCAACGCCTGATTAAACTATTTATTTATTTATTCATATTTAATCGCGACAAAAACACAGACTTTCCTAAATTTCTGCAATGAAAATCTAGGGATGCAATGCAATGAAAATCTAGGGAGCCGTATGCAACAAGAGCCCGTTTCGTTTAAGATTGATCAAGCGCTGAGGATCTCAAAGGCCTGGTGTACTAGTAAAAACTTTGATAGTACCATAGACCATGAGATAAGGCACTCAAAACCATTAGATTTGGAGCTATGGTGAAGATTCAATGCTGCACGAGAAGAAAAAGCAGTAGAAAAGTATAAATTTCGAGGATCCCGAACGGGTTTATATAATTCAGCAAGCTGTCACAGCCAAAGTACATTGCATTGGGATGTCGGAGTAGATTTCAGATGCAGATTTACTATTTGACAAGATTGTTTCGTATATTTCCTATAAACATAGCTTTGGCTATATCCTCACATATCCCATCAAACGATACTAATTAGTATGATGTCAACCTGAAGCTGTTTGAACTCTAAAGTTTTGTATTCGGCGTGGCTTCTTCCAAGCTGCTGGATCTCATTCTTCTGCCTTCATTCAAACTATCTATTCAAGCAGTCATAATGAATGCACTAGCACCCCAACACACCTACACTTACACCCTCCCACACACAGCCTCCCTCGCACACACACACCGCCACACTAGCTTCTACGCACTTAACATGCCGCATATTGCTCATACGCCACGTTGTCGCTGTTGCTGCTGCTGCCCGAAAGGCTCAACTCGAGACTTGTAAGGGTGTTGCACTGGAAACGTGATGTTTAATTAATGCAAAGTGTTGCAGGCGCGCTTTGCTCGATACATGATGCAACCAAGCGTACCAGCGCAACCGGCAGCCAGGAGTGTGAGCGCAGGAGCTCTTGCCGTGTTAAAAAACATAAAAAGCAAATGGGGTTTGGACAGAATGTTTAGTGTTGCTGACTGCAGGCTGCGGCATTGCGGGCTGTGTCGTGCAACATGCGGCAAGCCTCGAGTGTATGAGTTAAACAGTTTTACGGAGCTATTAGCAGCGACAAGTGCAGACAAGCTGGGGACATATAGTGCCACGCTTATGCAATTAATAAAGTACAAGACACAGCGCCAGGGATGGAAGCGCCTGTAATCAATACATTAAAGTCGCCCTGGAGGAGCACCATGTAGCACACACCAACAGTTTAAAGTCAGTGCGGAAAATGTTGCCTTGGATGCACAGAGTGTTGGTGAACAGAGCTTGTTGCAACTTACCTGAGTATTTGTTTCTGCTGCTCGACTGGACTGCCGGCTGTTGTTGCTGCTGTCTCCGGCTTGCCATTGGCGGCTAGCTGCGCCAGCTTGGGCGGACTGCTCACCAATGGTGGGCTATAAACACGCGGTGGCGTCGTTATACGTGCCGGACTATGCATCTGCAGCGGTGGACTCTTTGTCTGTTCCGCTGGTGGACTGCGCATAAGCGGTGGCGATGGCATGGCCGGTGCACTTTCGCCCACTGGTGGACTCTGCACACGTTCCATAGCTAGCGGCACAGGCGGCGACGCCGCACCAGCGCTACGTAGTGAAGCCGATTTTATGGAGAGCACTGGGCTCTTGACCGATTTAAGCGAGGATTGCGGAGATAGCACTGCGGGTTGTGCTGCAGCGGATGCTATGGAACCTGCGCGTGAGCCTATGCTGCCACCACGCACGCTGCCGCTGCGTGAGGCAGCACGACTGCCGCTGCGACTAGCATTGAGGCTACTGCGACTGTGGCTGCGACTAGGCAGACGGCTGTCTGGTTTGGGTGAGCCACTGGCGCTGCCGGCTGCAGCTATGGCTGCGGCAATGGCGCCACTTGTGGAAATAATACCACCGCTGGCTATGCTGGCGGCACGCGGTGAACTAATGCTATCGGCAGCTGGTTCATCATCAGCCTCGTCTTCGTCCTCGGCCTCAACGCCTTCATCATGTTCGGTATCGCCGACAGTAAATGATACCTTATCCACCGACAACTCATCGGTTTCCACTTTGGTCAGCTCTTCCTCGTCGTCTGGCTCTTCAGATGCGCTTACCACATCCTCTAGGCCAAGTGGCGGCGGTATAAAGCTGCCTGAGACCAAACGATCTATGGTATCCTCATCGAGCTCAGCAAAATGCTCTGGTGGCGGTGCTATAATCGAGCTTGCCGAATAACCATTGCTAGGCGGTGTAGTTATTGTTGTAGACTCATCGTCATTATCCAGCGATCTGCTGTATTCCTCAGCGGCCAGCTGCTGTGCGCCGCTATTGGGCAGCGGTTCTGGCAGTGGTGGCAATTCTCCAGCCGCACCGCTGGTCACTGTGCTGCCCGAGTGCCCCGGCGAGCTACGTCCACCATGGTGCGGCAGTGGTGGTGGTGAATTTGGCTGCGACTGATCGCTCTCCGAGGAGGGCGTTAATGGCGGTATTTGTGAGACATGCTGTGCTGGCGGTGAAACAATTTTGGTAATGCCCAGCTGTGGGCATGGTGGTGGCGTCACTGGTGGTGAAGGCGATGTCGATGGTGACTTGGTCAACGGTGGCGTCACTGGCGCCGCATGCATTAAGCCAGCGCCAGTACCCTGTACATAGGATAAATTTGAGGGCAATGGTGGCAGTGGTGGCGGTGGTGTGGATTTATCTTCATCATCGTCATCAGCTTCCGATTCGGCTACCATGCTTTCAGATGTTTGCGGCTGCACGGCTTCCTCCTCATCTTCATCGGCCGGCTCATCGGCATCATCGGTCTCATCATCTGTGCGCAAACCTGCATCATCCATGGGTGATAATGGCGGTGGTGGTATCATTTCCAGCACCGATGTTGTAGGTGAGGCTGGCGGTGAAATAGCCTCCAAGCTGAGTTGCTGTGGTGGCGGTGTAGGTGTTGGTGGCATATCCTCCGTCTCCGTAAGTGTAGGCAACGGCGTGGCCATGCTGCCAACCAATGAGCTGGTTGGTGGCGGTGGTGCAGCTACCATCATTAAAACCTCCTCGCTTAGGCTCAGTGGCACTGTGGGCAAAGGTGGCGCTGGCACACCTACTGCAGCTGCTGCTGCTGCTGTTGTTGTTGGCAGCTGACTGGTATCCACTTCCTCAATGTCTGAGTCAATGCCTTGAGCGAAGTCCATGTAGAAATTATCGCGAGAATCGCTAGAACCGCGTCGCAGCTTAAGCGATAGATCCGGTGAGCTATCCATTTTGCACAATGTCTTTTTTTTTAGATAAGTTTTCAAGTTTTACTATTTTTTAGTTTCTTCGTTTTTTTTTGTTTTTTTTAGGTTCACCAAATTCCAATTCCTGCAACACCCACTCACGCACACAGTGTCACTTAGGAGTCACATAGGTGTGATTTGCGTTCACTTTGTGTTCACTTTCAATAGAGCTTGAAAAGGATGTTTGGAGTTGTTGCAATCTATAACTTTGGTCAATTCTGGTTAAAATAATAGTTTTAAGACCGAAGTCGTAATTTCGCTTAAAAATATGTGATTTGCGTTTTGGTTACCTAGAAATGTATAGGTTCGGTCAGAAACAGATTATAGCATACTTTTCAGGTGCCATTTGTTCTCACTCTCATTAGTTTGAATTTTATAAAAGACCGAATGTGGTTACCAAAAACCCTAAGACAGTTGTACCATATTTAGAGAACAGCCAAATCAATATTTTTCTATCTGCATTCCAGAAGATCCCAGAAATGGAAATGAAAAATCTAATAATTTGGCAGGAAGTGTATCTACCCTAAGCTTATCCTTCCGGCAGAAGTTATAATAAAAATCGCTAGCTTCTCCAAAGCTGAATTCAATCCAGCATATACTTTAAAATTATGCCCGAAAGAGCCTAAATATTTTTGTCTATACTTCTGGTAAAACATCAGCAAAGTTTTATGATAGCCACGCTGAATTTAATTAATTAAAATAATGTCCCAAAGCATAAGGACTCTTACCAAATTTAGAGAAGCGCCAAAATATTTTATGGAAAAGATAATAATGTTGCAGGAAATGCAACTAACATCAGTTAGGCACTTGCAAAACTATAATTGAATACGGCGATATTCCTTCAAATGGAGGGTTACAGGTAGAAGAGAGTGTCCTTAAATTGTAACTCAAGTTACCCTGAAATATATCGAGATGTTGTGTTTCGTTGTGGCTGAATTCAAAATCATCACTACAGAATTCTCTATATCGTAAGCCTTCATTATCCTTATTAATTACTCGTTACACGAAGGTTTTCTGTCTGTATCTCAAAAAAATTAAAATATCGTTGGCAAACTTGAGTGGAAGTGGTGTCCTTAGACAAACTAGCACAAAATGTAACTATTTTGCATTATCCTGCTTTTCCTCTTTTTTTTTGTGCTGCTGGATAGCAACGCTTAGGAAAGCCGCTTTTTAATACAGTTACCATGAAGAACTTTGAAAGGATTGCCTAAAACGCAGACAAAACAGGCTGTGGCAATAAAAATTGGCCTCAAAGTGCTTGTTGAGCTTATGGAGAGCCAGCACTACAAACAACCCATCCAGAGAAACGTTTTTAGCCGCGCAATAAACTGAATCCTAGCGTTGGACAGCAAAAGGACAGTATTTGCATAAGCACATCCCAATAGCCGCCTTTCGGTTGCGACTATAAGCTGCAGATACCTGTTCTTTGTGCTCAGCTATTAATAGAGATAACTACGCTTCGCCTTTGAAGCGATGAAAGCATAGCCAAGGAGACAACAAATTATTTTATAAACAAGCAAGGAAGCAATCAACTGTGACAAAGTCAAAGCTCGAGCACACGATAGCTACGCAGGCGAAGAGAGATGAGAAATATATATTGGGTATATATAGTCTGCTTACGTAGCTTATGATATCAAACGCAATCCTTTGGTGTCATACTAACAAGTGAACTATGGGCAGTCAGTGGCGTACAAGATAGGGCCGCAGAGGGAAACAGCATGGTATGTATGTCACTGAATTGAAATGCCCAAGAGCAGACGTGTCAACAGTGTTCCTTCACAACAAGTAAGCTCCAGATGGAGTACACTAAAAACCTGCCTTTAACTCCCGTATGGCACACTCAAAAGGATAAGAGAAAAACAACTACGCAGTCAAACATGCGTTGTGATAAAACGCAGTTTATCAATACAGTTCTGCCGCTATTTGGCCAATTGCTGTAGAGGATTGCGCGACGCTTTTCACTATAAAACTGGGCTAGCCTCAAAAATTGGGCTGCTGCTTGTTTTTGGCAGCGCACAGCCTGCCTTTTTAGTTAAGGGCGTTGGAATTTGTTTTCATGCTTGTTCTCCAAAGTTGCGCTCTTTTTTTTGTGGGGAGAGGGGGTACCAACGCAAAAATATCGTTGTACCGTCTTATGTACTTATTGTTTGAGCCACATGCTTCATCCTTTTTTAAGCTTTATATATATAGAAATATCCTTAGCATTCAATTTTGATTAAATTTTAGCTGGCGCCTAATTGTTGTTTTCATTGTATTGGCATTTGCAGACGCACACGCATACGCACTCACTCACGCACGCACAAATACTATTACACTGTGCCATTTTGTGTATCCCTAAAATGTAAAATGAAGTCCTTACACACACACACACAGACACACTGGCAGTACACACACACACACATATGCGACACATACATATAAAAAGCTGCTAGCCCGGAAAAATCATCAACACAGCCTCTCACACGCCCCGCTCAGCGCAAAGCACGCTTCTTTTAGTTTTTTTTTGACATTTTTCTTAAAGCTGCGCTTCTTGGTACGGAATGAAATGGAATGGGCCAAAGCGCACTTTGAAACAGGATCAAGTTGCTGTTGCTCCTGTGGTTGTTGCTGTTGCAACTGCATTTGCTACGCATATTTTGCTTTTACGCAATAAATACGCGTGCTTGCGGCGCGGGGAGGCATACAAACTGACACACACACACACGCAGTGTTTGTAAGTGCGTAATAAGGACACAAAACAACCCCCAACCCTAAACAAACCGGCTGCAGCCAAGGGGGTACAAGCAGCAGCAGCAGCAGCACTCAAGTGTTTTGTTTGTTTTGTTTCTGTGTGTGTCCTTTGTTGCTTTGTTGCGTAGTTTTTGTTAGGCGCGACGTGACTTACTGACCACCAATGTGCCGTTATGCAGCGATTACGGCAAGTGTCCTGTGTGTGCGCGCGTGTGTGTGTGTGTGTGTGTTTATATACATTTGCGGCATACATAGGCAAGTTTATGTATGCCAACGTTGGATGCTGTGCGTGGGTGGGCGGCGGCGGCGACGACGACGGCATTAACTTCGTCTTCGGCTTCGTTGCGTGCTCGGCGTTGTATTTAGCGTCGTTGCCTTTGCGCTCTTGTACATCGTGCGCGCTTTCGATTGTTAAGTGCAATAAAAACAACAACAACATCGCACACACACTCACACACACATAGGCACACATCCTGTACGCCGCCCCATTAAAATGCTGTTGTGTGTGTGTGTGTATACCAAAAATATTGCGTATTGTAGTTTGTAGGCCAACGCAGGCACTATCGAGAAAATCACACACACCAAGGCACACACACACACACACGCACACAAAAACAACAAATTTTGCACCTGCAAAAAAGGAAGCAACAGCCAGCCAGCTCACCTTACACACACACACACACACGCATATATCTTGCTTTCCGGTTTTCGCACACGCACAAAGCAACAACAACAACAACAATGCAGCGCCACGCATGCACACATACGCACAACGCTCTCACTCACACACACACACACACACACACACACCTATACGCATATGTGCCAAAGGATACACAAAGTAACTGTATTTAACTGCCATTGTTATTTGTCTACGCTTTGCTTGGGCATTCGCTTTGTTGCATTTTTGTTGCTTTCTTTTTTTTGTATTTCCTCTTCAATTGCATTTCTCGTTTACCGTTAGTTTTGTGTATTTTCTTAATAATTTGCCGTTATTACCGTTACGCACACGCACACGTTCGCAAAAAAAAATAATTTCGCTTCGCTTCCGGCTGTGGCACGAATGCCCTGTCGCTTGATTTTTGCTCCTGCTGCGACGGCACTTAATTTTCGAATGAAACGCCATCACGCAACAAAGCTGCGCTGCGCCATCGCTACAACGGAGCCCGTCGTCTCCGTGTCTATGGCAACAGCCTCAAAGCTCTCGGACTCTGGCAGCAGCAGCAGCAGCAGCGGTAGCAGCGTCGGCAGAGACCCAGAGAGAAATAAAACGAAAGATTTGATGTAACAAAGTTGTCTAACGAATATTGCATACACTAACTTTGCTATTGCGTTGCTATATATGTAATTATTTTTTAAAAACGTTAAGGAAATATTACTTTTTGTGCCTTTTTGTTTACACTTATTTATATTTTAATATAGTTACTATGCAAAAATTAAGCAAAATTTTGTTTATAAAAAAGTTAAAACCATAGTTTTCGTCATTTTTTTTTAAATAAAATATTCTCTGAATTGAATAATAAATACAATAATTATAAAGGGTGTTTTTTTAGAGATATAGAACTTTAAATTGAAATAAAATAACGATGGATTTTGCGATTGACATGAAGATAAGCTTGTGGCATTACATTTTAAATATGAATTCTGGCATATGACCGCCACGACTGGCTCGCATGTAGTTCAATCTGGACGTCCAATTTTTGTTGACTCTTTCCAACATTTATGGCCGTGTATCGACAATAACACGGCGTATTTTGTCTTTCGAGCGCTTGTGGCTTATCCGCATAGACCAATGACTTTACATAGCCCCTACGGAAAGTAGGTGTCTAGTCGTGTTACATCACAAGATCTTGTAGGCCAAAACACAGGTCCAAAACGTGAAATTAGGCGATCACAAAACGTGTCTTTTAATCACATCGATTGTGGCATGAGCCGTATTATTGGAATCACAGCTCCTGGACATCATGTTTGTTCAATTTAGGAATAAAAAAGGTAGTACTCATGGCTCTATACCGATCACCATTGACTATAACGTTCTGGCCATCATCGTTTTTGAAGAAGTACCGACCAATGAGTCCACCAGCCGATAAAGTGCACTAAACAGTCAGTTTTTCTGGATGTAACTTTGTGTCGACATACACTTGAGGATTAGCTTCATTCAACCAGAAGTGCCCTTCATTCGCTTATGAAAATCGCGAACAATGGCAAACTCGTTGTAAGCCTATTCGACGAATCTACGCCTTGATTGATGATCGTTTGGCATCATTTCTTGCATTGCCAAACCAAACTGAGAAAAAATCACAGTAATGCCAACTAAAAGTTCTATACCTCGAAAATAAACACCCATTCGCAGGAGTAAACCAGCATTGTTCAAGCATTAAATAGAAAATTTTCGTTTTGCCTTCTTTTAGTCTTAGGTGAATGCAGATTTTGTCAGTTGCCTCTTGGTGTCCCAATCAGCTTTAGTATTCGCAAATAACCTGCGCTTAGTGCATATGGAGCTTGCGCAGATGCCGCACACTGTACAAGAGCAACTGCACACAGAGTCTGCCGTCACATATTCGCATATCAATAGGTAGCCCATGGTGTATGCTGAGTGTTAAACGGCACTGCGAAATAACGCCTCAATTCTGGATTGTTTATGGAGCTCTAGAGTGAGTGAGAGCGTGCGAGAGCTGATGGGAAGCCTCGAACGGAAGTAGTGCGCGCGCGTTCTCAGCGACACAGAAAAAAAAAAAAAACAAAAACAGGAGCACAAAGGGACACTGCCTTGCCGCAGCCTGTCTTTGTGCTGGAATTTCGCGCATCAAATAGCCCAAGATGTGCTTAACTCTTTACAATGAAAGCATGCCAAAGTGCGCTGAAGCGCAAAATTGGGGCTTATTAAAGCCGAGCAGCTTTGCTGTAAAGCTGTTAAGCTTCATTTGAATTTAATAAATTATTAAAAATATTTGTGTGCTAGTAGTATTACGAAAAAAAAAAAAAAAACAAAAACTTTTTAAACTTAAGTTCAGTCAGCTGTAATTTTAAATGCGCGCCTAAAGAGTGCGGGAGAATTCTTCAAATTTGAAAGCAGTGTTGTGCAAAAGTTTTTTAAGCAACTAAAAACTAAAAGCAACTTGCTTCAATTTACCTTTATGTAAACTTTAAAACAAAGCACTTAATTTTGAATGCAATAAACTTTGTTTAATGCTGCAATACTTTATATTAATATTATTTGCTTATTTTTAATTAATATGTAAAAATAATTTTGATCTTGCAGCATTTTAAATGCGCGCTCTATAAGTGTTGGTAAATACAAACAATTTGCAGTGTTCTGCAAGCTCTTTTGTTACAGGAAAAACAAGTGTTGTATAACTTGTAAAAACTGCTGACTTAAATTTAAATTAAAAAACTTTGTCAAGTAAACTCACAGTTATGTGCAATGTCATTGTTTTGTCTTCGGGTAAAAGCTAATTTATTGATACTTCGGCGTACAGTTTATTGCAAAAGTAACACAACTCGCCTAAACTGACAAAAAAAGGCTTAACCTGCAACAATTTTTGTAACATCTCAAAATGTGTGCAACTAAATTATACTTTGCTAACTTTACAGATTTTAAGAAAAATGCTTTAGCTCTCCTATTTTAACTTTTATAGTTTTTAATACGAAGAATAGCAGCAAGATAGTGATCAGTCATACTGCTTGGGTATTTAAGAATAATGTTTAATAAACAAATTATGACCAAATATGTTCGATTTTAATATTTGTCAAATGTTCTTCCTACAGTTATACCATCCATTCAGAGCAACTACATAAAATATTTTCTATAATGTTATGAAGCTAAACTGCTTATTAACAGGTTATAAGCTTATAATATGGTTTGCTTTTAAACACAAATTATGTTTAACTTAATTGTAGAATTGAATTTTAAAAACGGCGCCACTTGTCAGTGTTGCACAAGTGGGCTAGCTTCCAGTGCTGTAAAATACTGCATATAGCTAGCGCTGCCATATTGCTTAAACTTCTGGCTATTTACGTCAACACAAAAAGGTGTGGCAGCTCTACTTTTTGTAGTTTTGCTTTTCATCAGCAATTTGTCACTTCGATTATTTATTTAGGAAATGTAATGTATATAATTAACAACAAGCAGCAGTGAAGCCACACAATATACAATGAGCGCACATAGGGCCAAGAATAAGCCCACCTGGAACTTCAAAGCCGTCCTGCTGGGCGAAGGTAAATCAGCACAACGTCTGACTTTGCTATGCTTTTGTTAGACGCGCCAGCAATAAAATAATGAAAAAAGATAATGCCTCATTTTATTGCAGGTTGCGTGGGCAAAACATCATTGGTGCTACGCTATATGGAGGATAAGTTTACGACACAACATTTGAGCACATTGCAGGCATCATTTGTGACAAAGAAATTGCTGCTGCCGGATGGTAGACGTGCACAGCTGAACATATGGGATACCGCTGGACAGGAACGTTTTCATGCATTGGGACCGATCTATTATCGTGGCTCGGATGGCGCACTTTTGGTATACGATATAACCGACGATGATTCGTTTTTAAAAGTTAAATCATGGGTACGCGAACTGAAGCAAATGCGCGGCAGCGAGATATCATTGATTATAGTTGGCAACAAGACTGATCTGGAGGAGCAACGTGCTGTGCTCTATGAAACGGCCAAACAGTATGCGCAGACCGTTGGCGCCGAGTACCTGGAAACTTCTGCCAAAGAGAACGAAGGTGTTGCCGATGTATTCGATTTGTTAACACAAATGATGCTTGTGCATCGCACTAAGCAGCAAAACGAAACGCCATATGCCATGTGTCTGCAGAGCGGCGGTAATGCATCGCCCATAACCGTATCCGATGACAGCGAGCCGGACTCGCTGCAATCGCACGACCAAGGACCAACGGCGCAACGTTCCTGCTGCGGCATCTAGACCCAAGCGCCAACTGCATGCTGGCCTGCGCCACCAGTTGTGATAATAATTAAATACTAATAGTTCTTTAGCTCGTTAACTGTATATAGATATATACTAAATTTGATAAATTTTACGTATATTTTGTACCCTTACTCTGCTACCCACACTTTGTTAATTTCCACACAACGACACATATATACACTTTTTTTGGTTTTTATTTTGCAAACAAAGCTAAATTAAATTAATATTTGTGCGCCATGCTGTTGAAATACTTTTGTTGTATTTATTTATTGTTGGATGTTTGGGACCCACTGAACACCCTTTCCGGGCAGCAAGTTTGTTATTGTTTTCATTTTGCGTTTGTTGTTGTTGTTGTTGTTGTCGCAGTGCATAGTTTCATTGCCGCTGTTCCGCAAGCGGAACGCGCGGTGTTCCATGCATCAGCTGTTTGTTTCGCGCAGCAAAGCAAAAATTTAACAACAATTAAAATGTGCCGCTTGCAAATAGCTAATAAATTTAATTGGCAACAAAATATAACAAATTTATTTGTATTTATGCAAATGGATTGTGCCATAAGTCGAAACGCCGCTAATATACAAAAAGCAGACGCAAAACAATTGGCAGCTGAAGCAGCAACCCAGAGCAGCACCTAATGACGCGCCTGTAGTGTGAGTGCTGGTAAATTTATTTACTTATTTGTATTTCGTGTAATTATTTTGCCAGTTGTTTTTAAATTCCATTTAGTTACCGTCTCTTGAGGCGGCAAACGCACAGTAAGCCTGCAATACGTTAAGACGCTGACTTGTGGCTTAATCTGCAGCAGCTGCTTTGAGTTAAAACCTGGCTGGACAGCTTCAGCAATTACTATTGTTTGCAGTACGAGATGTCAGCAGGCTCCACTACTACTATTTTGGCCATAACAATGGGTTTTGTGTCTTGTTTTCTTGCACTTGTTGGCGGCAATTCGCAAAACCCAGGCTGCGCAGCACAGAGACAGCTGCTCCCAGTGTCGTCGTCGAACTGCCAGCGAGCACATCAGTAGCTGCAGCATTTATGTGCCTTGCTGCTCCTAAGGCCAAGCTTGACAGCAGTAGCATGCGCCAAGTAATATCTGTGTCGTCGCCCAACTGTTTATTCATTCAAAGACAGAAATTACCATACACAATACTTGGTCCTACAATACGTCGCAGGATTATGCTCTTGGAGGACTAAAAAAACTACAGTAAAGTACAGACTTCAGCGCCAGGTAGAAGTACAAGTAGGATAAGTATCTGGGTTCTGCTTAAAGTCTCACTGCTTAGCCAGCTCTACCATTGCCTGAACTTTTCATCGTAGAAGCAAGTGACCGAGTGTTGTCGTCGTCTAACGTCCAACTCTGCAGCTGCAGCATTTTTGGGCTGGACCAACCAGAACTTCTGCTTCTATGCGTCCAGCAATGTCAGTGTCGTATATGCAAAGCTCATTCAGCGCGAGATTCATACAATTGCGTACACACATCAGGGCCATGGAGAATAACGCACATAATTTGGATCTACAGGCTGTAACTTTGAATTTCCTACTCAGCTTGAAGTAAGACCGCCAGTAAGATAGCCAGCTCTGCACTTGCCTGAACTTCCCATCACAGAGACGTTTGCCCCAGCATCGTCGTCGTCGACGAACTTCTATAGATTTTCATTGAACAGCTGCAGCATTTCATCAATGCGTGCACCTTAGGGCCAACCAACACATACCAAACCTCGTGATTCATACGAATGCAGAATTCACCATCCACGATACTTGGTCGAACACTGCTTTTGAATTTCCTGCTCAACTCGTCAACAAATTCTACAGCTGACATCAAATGCAACGACACGAAATATCGTACAAATTTGAAGTTGTTGGAGTTTTCTTTTAAAAACAAATCAGGACCATAGAGAAGCAACTGTATGATTCGAATATATGGGCTCTACTCTGAAATTAGCTGATTAGCTTAACACTGGATACCCAGCTCAAATCATCGACAAATTCTTCAGTGGACATTATCATTATTAGTGTACTTGATGCTGGCTTCCAAGTACACAGAATCCTTTACAACTTTGAAGTAGCGACGTTTCCGTACTACAGTGGTTAGCTGGCTATACAAATTATATAGTGCATCGCATGCATCCATGTAAGCCAATATTAGGATCTGCTTGGAAACTTGTATATTAATTGTATCCTCTATTTGTTTAGTTATCATTTGAAGGCGGAGTCCACACTATATGTCGCTTGTGTATTTTTATTGAGTTGCTGCTTTAACTTGTCCAGCTAGATGCGGGCATCAATCAACAATTAATGCAGCATCCGTGTAAGGATGCCATGTCCGTGTAAGCATGTGCTTTGGATATTTATTTTATACTGTTTCATTGCAGTTACCATTTGGAGGTAGAGACCACTTCTGTACTTGCATTTGCTGTTCTTCTGGCCAGCCAGATGGTGCAGTCACCCATTAAGTCTGAGATGCCTTAAGTAAGGATGCATAAAGCTGTAGACGACTTGCTTGAAAAAGTCTCTCGACACATGAAAATAGTGAAAAATGCTGTAGGTGTTATTAGTACCAACTCTTGAGAAACAATTGTATGAAAGCACAGACGTAATATAATCCGCTCTTGTGGGAATGATGCATATGATGGATCATCATACATACCTGTAAGTAAATATAAGATTTACTGCTAGATCAGTTGCTTAATATATCTTCCTTTTATTTAGTTAATATTTTGAAAAGGAATGCAATACGGTTGCCTCTAAGATGATAACGTGCGGTCTTGGTGATAACAAGCCTTGCCTTTGGTGCAGCTAATTGTGATCTGGGACTGCAGTACAAGAAAGCAGCGAAGTCAATGGAATGATGTTACTTTTATCGAAAAAATATTATGTGTGAACAGCGGCTAGGACGCTGATGATGCACTTGCATGGCAATGTTAGCGAAGTGACTCACAATACTTTTGGCTGCTAATCCGGCTGGTAATTGGGCTTTGTTTTTGTTTAGTCTCTAAATCTTGTATTGTCACTGAGGACCACAGCTGATGTGTATGTGATGCCTGCATTGTGAAAGTTATAAAAACTATATCTTGAATTAAATGTAATTATCAAGAGCAACAACGCACTCTGCTTTAAACGAAGACATGTATATGTCTTTTGATCTAATGACACCTATGCTTGGGCTGCTATTAACTGCAGCAGCCTAACGTGTCTATAAAGTAGTTTAGTTTACAAATTATACAAAACAACGTCTACGTCAACCTACTACACAGCGCAGCGCTTCTTCCTATAGTAAAGATATTTTTCTTAGTTTATACAGCTAAGTGAGTTAACAAGACTTTTGGCTGCCAAAAACCCGATTTTTATTGTTTCTTATTTATATTTGCAGGCCATGCTGTGACAGCTGATGGATTAATCTACATGCAGCGATTTCTTAAGTTGGGCTGACTAAGACTCTAATAAGGAGCAACCAACCCCCCAATAATTGGGCGAAAGGACTTAAGAATGTAAGCTAATGATTTCAAGTGTTCTCAAACATTAATTTACGGCTGCATATCAATTGGCATAAAATGTTATGTGGGCTATGTGCGCTCATATATAGACATTTAGTATCGCTATCTTCCATGTAAGTTATATATGCTTTGCTCTTTACTTTGATGCTAAGGATAACCTATTTCTATTTATATAGTTGCTATCTCATGAGAAGAAGAGTGCAAAACATACTGCTGGCAGTACGAAAATAATTTGCTTAAAAAAGTATGTCTCTTAGAGATATGATGAGGCAGCGATTGTGTACGCGGTCGTCGATAACGTCGTGTTAGCTAGCCCATTCGCATCTCTGGCTGAAAATCGGAATTTGGATTTCCCGCAGCATTGGTGGTGCATTTTGCCTAAAACTGGCATGTGTTATTTGCCGAAGTAAATCTGTAATAATAAAAGAAAGCATTGTTCGGAAAAGGTAATAAGCTACAGGTCCCTGTTCTGATCTATTAACAGAGGATACCTCAATGCTGCGCCTTTGCAGCGAGCACAGCTTAGTCGGAGCAATAAACAAACGATAAGGAACAACGAAAAACAGCAACTTGTAAACTTTACTAGTGATTTCTCGCTTTCTCACAAAAGTTACTTAAACAATAAATGACTGACTGCCTCTGCTCGCCATATTGCGTGTGAAGATTGATATACATCATATCAAAAATTGTCGCTTTTACGCGAAACATGGGAATATCTTTACTGTTCTTTGGAAACATATAGCTGAATGTGCGTTATATTAGAAATTCCTGATCAAATGCTGTACTTTTGCGAGCAGTACCATCGACTAACAACTTACAAAGCGAGTACCGCGCAAAGCATTCGTGCCTAGAGGACACATCTTTCAAGTAAGTAATTAAAACTTATTTCAAGCCCCATATTCAGTTGCTTATTATGTCTTTTGATTTGTACAGCTCTGAAGTGCCCAACTCATAAGTGACAACCACTGCATTAACTGAAACAACCAACTCAATGGATCTTCACGTAATTGTTAACGAAAGACGCCTAAGATCACAACCAGCTACAGGGAGTCAAAGCAGCTAAAAAGGATGTACTGCAACATAACATATGTCCTTTGTGAATCGTTTTTGTAAACAGTCTGACGTCTTGTAAGAAACAATTTTGGATGCTAAATTTATGTACAAAGTAACCGCAATTGCTGAACATGGTTTGGCTAATTATGGCCTTGGGCCGTTGCCACTGATGAAACCTGCGCTGCGCACTGCATCGTCGTCGTCGTCATTTGTGTTATTAGTTCAAGCAAACTTCAGTATACGTTTGGAGCAGCAGATTTTAAAAGCTTCAATTCTACGCATTGGTAGGATTTTTAAATTCCAAGATTCCAGCCCATAGAGTAGGAGAGGATGCGTTAGTTGATGCTGATGTTGCTATTGTATAACTAGAAGAAAGCAGAAAGAAATCTGTGCTGAAAGACTTGCTGAGCTTTTATTTAAGAGAAGCCAAAGTGACAAGGCCGAGAAGAAGTCATGGCAGATAAGTGACATGCCGCGTAAATGCCTCATACCTCTATGACTTTTTTGACGCTAGATCTTTATCTTTTTTGTTAAGGTTTTATTACTAATTTGTTGTTTACTTGTTATACAATGTTAACCTTATAATTAGTTAGAGAAAGAGAGGGGGTTTGGTAGGTCTTGGTCAGCCCTGGGCCTGCGTCGATCCGGTGTGTAGGACGGACTGCCGTGGGAATCGTCATCGTCATCATTTGTGTTATTAGTTTTAACGCGGAAAATTCACAGTATAAATACAGACCAAACTCATAACTTTTTCAAATGCATACGGACGAGGAAAGTGATACATGAGATACTTCACATAATTCTTGTGCGCAGGAGAAAGCGACCATTCGAGCACCTCTGAATGTGGACGAGGAATCCGCAGTAAAGTCAGAAAACAAGTTAGAAGAGATTCCGAAACGACAGTCGTATATTTTTAGCGATTCCGACCAACAGATTCCGAATACTCAGTCGGTGCAGGAGACAAAAGCGAAGGAGTAGTGACAAAAGACGAGATCGCATTATACGGAGTCGAGCAGCAAGAGGAGAAAGGTGGGCGTGAATGGCATATTGAAGCAATTGAGTTGTCTCACATAGGATACGACAAATTTTTTAATTTAATCGCTAATTCAGCTTCTATGGGCGACGGAATGAGTACGATTTTGATCTCTCTCTTTGAAGGAAACAACAGAAAACTACATAAAATGTAATTATGGCTATAAATAATTATTTTTGCATAGTATATACCAATATTATACATACTTTTGTTTATTTTTACCCCAAACAGTGCCTGATGGCAAAGCAGAGTCCAAGTGATAGGATTGTGGCGCCCACAGTTCTAAAGTCATAACTCCTATGAAGAAAATCTGTATTTTGACACATTTCCAAAAAGAAGACAAGTTGTTGCTCTTAAATTAAGTCAAAATAGCTGAAAGAAGCAACTTAAGACGTGCTTACTTTGTATTTTGAGTATAAATTCTTGTATTCAGTTGCTACAACTTAAGAGCTTTCCAGAGTTACGCTTTAAATTTGTTTAAACTTCAAGTAAGTAACATTAGTATGAATTCGTTGAGTCTTTCTGATTATATCTTGTTTTATTTCAGTCAGTTTGCTGTACTATTGTGGAAGTATGTTCGTATCTTTTACGAAGGCGACGATCTCCAATTGCAAATAGTGCCTTCTTTGGCTCTAGTTAATCCCTAACAGTCCACGATGGTTTCATGCATCCTCAGAAATATTATGAGTTGTGTATTTAAATGGAATAAGAGCGTTAACACTGTGCACCATTTACCAGTTGCCAACTGCCAAGAAGTTTTAGAAGATGCAGTCTGATGTATACCGGCAAGCAAGATAACACTCTGATTTGGTTGACTTAATCGCGCTGATATCAAGTCAGTTGGGGCGGTTTGGCTATGTGGGCACTATGAGTTGGTCGCTTGTTAAAAGGCAGCGTGCTTACTTGGTTGTGAAAATGTCATTTGCATATGCAGCAGATAGCAAGGGATTGACTTTGTGGTTACTATACTTTCCTGAGTATACAATGCGTTAAGAGGAAGCTTATTTCGCCCTTACTGTGCGAATAAAATCTGGATTGCGTTAACAGGCGTTATCAAGTTAGTAGGCTGAATGGTCACTAATCAGTCCTGACTTATCGAGCATATGGCCCTTGCTTGGTTGACAAAATCGCGCCTGCATAAACCGCAAGCCAGTTGGAAGGGATGCAGTCACGTTGAGCAACTTTCCAAGCTGCTGTGAAACTGGATGAAATGCTGGAATACCTTTTCAGGCGCTGCCAGCTTACGCACCTTTGGTTTTATGTTATGCGCTCACAGCCGCATACGACTTATTATGGGCATGTCATATAGGAGAGACAGCGGGGCGTCACCTCTGTGGGCAGCAGGCGCAAAACCAATTAAGAGTGTCACAAGTCCAGTCGGTGCCACTCGCTCTCTTTCCCCCTAAGTGAGTAACAATGAGCACATGTGTGCATGTAATTATGGCTTAAATCAAATGTTAATTATGGCTTGTATTTATTTAGTTGTGAGCTTCGTACACGTTGGAGGTAACTATTTGAGGGAAGAGGAAGCCTTGTACTTGGGAAAATTTGCCTTATCATTAATATAAATGGGTAAGTTGAAAGGAAAAGTAAAGAATGAAATGTAGTGCTATTAGTGTAATGAGGCAATTTAGGCCTTGGCCTTAAAATGTTGCTACTTTTATATGATTCAGCTGGTTCATTATAATAAGAGTTCGTGAAGAAGTTTATAGTGTATAGAAAAGGTTTAAGTTGGTCATACTTTGTGAAATGTTCGAAATGATGATATTTGGATTGTAGCTTCTTAAGCAGTTTCTCAATAGTTTCTTAATTACTGATTACAAGCTGAGTCTTTATAAGAGTTAACGATCGTTGTAAAAGGCAAAATATAGTGAAAAATTCATCGTATTAGAGACGAGAGTTTTTAAAATCCTTATTTATTTATGAATAATTTTAGGGTTACATTTTTTTCTGGTTATTCCACTTAGGAGCTTAAGACCTCTACTAAAGCCTTCCAACGAACGCTGTTTTGCGCCTTCTGTTTAGCTCTGTCCCATGTTGTGTTCGCCTGGGTCAGTTCTTGAAGCATGAATCTTCTCCCGGTCGCCTTAGTTCTTCCTGTTCTTATGAATCCATAAGATTAAAATTAAGAAACATTAAATTATAGTGAGACAAGTTTAACATACGACTAATCCACAGCCTGATGGCTATTATTTTTTAAGATATGCCTCATCTAAAGTTAGAAACAGAAAGTAAGCATAAAAAAGTTTAAAGATTTCTTAACAAAGAGAGCAAAAGATCAGCGTTGATCAAGTTGGGTATTCATAGCTCGAGATTGCTCAAAGATGCTGGATTTGACGAATCAAGTTGAGTTTAGATACATTTCCTTCTAGTAACTGAAGCGCCTTCTAAAAGAAAGTAAAAAAATTCGTCATTGCTGTAGCATTTTTGCTTGTGTTTGCCTGCCAATGGCATGATGCGGAGTATCGCGAGGCAACTGCAGCGAAGTTCGCTAGGAACTGGTACAAGACTGCGGTACTCTAAGATACATGGATCATCAAAGCAAGAGATCTGTTAGAAAGGCGTAGGGCAAGTGCGTCAATTGCCTAAAGTACAAACCATGAACTTTCATCAGGAAACAGTGAGCGCACTGCCAGTTGACAAGCTACGCGGTTATCGATCATTTTTATAGGCGGCATAGACCTATGTGGCCCAATTTGCATAACATTATAGATGAAAGTGACCGATTGATCGTAAGAGAGGAAAGTTGATTTAGTTGGCACATAAGAGGCGATAAGTATCGTTTGTAGAGAAGCAGACTTGTACTTGATTAATAATATTTTTCCAGAAGATTTTGTAGTATTTTCCAAACGATTTAATACTACTGGAAATGTAGATTTACAATTCGGACTATAGGTCTTTTGCTCCCAAATGCAAAGAAGCAAAAATTGAAAGACTGTTAGGCTGCAGCCCAAGATGTTCTCTGAAGAAAGCAAACTGAATCTGCTCCAGAGAGTTTATTTTATGTGGCATGTGTGACATTGCTGCCTTAAAACCACAGTGGTCACATATGCAACATGAGCCAACTAAAGCCCCTCAGAATCATCAGCCGGAGCAGATCTGTTTTAGTTCGGACAGACTCGGACTTGTGGGACACATACGCCGAGACTGGTGATACTGTCTTTTGCCGACGTCGTATAAATGCGTTCAACATCTGCAGCCCTACGGTCTCTCCAGTACTCCAGAAACGCTTCATCTTTCGCCCACTTAGTGAATACCACCAAGTTATACTACTAAGTTTGACAGAAGGTAGTACCAACTCCGATTGTTGGCAACAAAGTGTTGTGCCCAAGTACACCACACAATCCACCGCCCTAATACATCATGTCAAGTTGTCTTAAATGAACTATGCCGCATTGCTAGTCGCCTGGGAACCGCTGTTCGTATTTCTAGAACTAACGATTTGATATGTTCAAAAAGCAAGCCATTTACCTCTCTACCGCTTCTACAAGCAACCCAAACAGCCTTGTATACCCATTCAGGGTCATTTCAGTTTTGGTTTGTTCTTTGCATGCTAGACCTTGTCACCTTCTCCAAACATTTGTTTCTACATTATATACAATATGTATACATATATATTATCCATTCATATATTGAGTAGAGGTTGCTACGAGTTGCTACATGTTTTCTGTTTGTTGTGCTTTTATTTTTCCACACAGAGGCGCATGATGAAACTTGTGGCGCCTCCATTGTCATAGCGGGTCTGGGGCAAGCACGTTTGGTCGCGTTCAAATTACACCAAATCAGCATGTATGGTTGGCTCTGCTTTGGGAACTGCACGGCTCGCGTCTGTGCTGCAAACGTTCTCACCAATTCGAACCCAACCCTTTTCAACGCCACCTCATGGGGAGGGCTTAGCGTGGTCTGGCCACCAATTCGCTATCACCTGACATCGAAAGTAAAAGAAAGCGTCATTTGTTGAACGGTTGTCCGTGTGGGCCCAACAACATGAAGCTGTTGCTGTTGACGCTCAAAACGTTGCTGGTCTATGGATTTGTGACGATCTTTGCACTGATAACGCACATATTGGAACGTGAGCTGCAGCTGTTGCATTCATTGTGGATCTAGCAATATGGCAGGGTAAGTGATATCTTGCACTATGCTGCGCTACAGGGTAGAATGTAGGGCATATTAGTGAATGAAGGGGTAATGCGCGTTATCGAATCTGAAGTAATTCTGTGAACTTGATCGTGTTTTGCGCATATAAAATGGAGGATTTTGATAATTAAAAAGATATTTTTTAGTATAAAGACTTAGTAAGCCGAGAGCGTTTAGGATGAAGATCTAAGTACCCAGGAAACTGATATGGCTGAAAGCATTCAAGATGAAGATGATTTGAATGCGTCAAAGACGAACTAAGTAACCAGAAAGTAAGAAACTACTAGCTGGTCTGTAATGCGTTTAAGAATATTTTTTTTTGGGAATCTTAAATCTAAAACGAATTCTAAACAAATATGACTACGTTGTTAGATTGTTTGGTTTACGGAAATAGAATAGATAGAAGAGATTTGCACTGCGAGGGTCTTCTGCTCTTAAGAGCTAGGGTCCAACCGACTGCTCGATAAGCTCAAGCATAAATTAAGCTTAGAGCAACAGGAAAAATCAAACTTTATTTTTTATTCTTTTCAAAAACTTGAAAAAGTTGGTATACATTGATAAAGAGCTTGAAAATGAACTACAAATATTTCTTCCGCCTTTCATACTTTGGCAAGTTGTTTTAAGATAGATCCTGATTGACTTTATAGTAAAAAAAAGGTTTTTGTTTATTTGAGAATAATCTTGTGATGGTTTAGTTCGAGGTAATGCAGTGTAAAAAAGTGAATATCAAGCAAAATATATATAAATAATGCCTTTTCCCTAGCCTGATAGGTGCATTTTTTATAGATATGCCTCAACTCACATCTGGAGCTGGCTAGGAACTTGAATTTACTATATAAAAAAGTTGTAAATAGGCAGGCACACAAAAGATTAATAAACATTTCTGAGCAAAGTAAGAAACCAAATGATCAGCATTGATTAAGTTGGGTTTTCACGGTTCGTGGTTGGCCAAAGATGCTCGATTTGGCAAATCAAGATGAGTTTAGGTAAAGAAAGAGATGAATTGAATAGACTGTTCGTAATCGTTAAGGGATCTACAACATGGTAGTGCTAGAGATTAAAAATTACCAGTTACTTTGGAAGGAATGACAAAAGAAATTTTTCAAAGCAGTAACATTGACATTTCTACTTTTCAAGTAATATTTGCTGACCTATTATGGCTGTAGATTCGGCGTAACGTAACGAAACTGTAGCCGATGTCTGTGTTGATACCATATTTCTCATCGAAACTAACTTTCTTGGCGATACGCTAACATGTCATTTTGAAATTTTGTACATTTCATGCATTTTCCCTGACTATGCGATGATCGCTCCAAACAGCGAACTGTAGTTTATAGCCGCATCCGTACGACTTTGCAGTGATTTACTTAGACAAATAGCGTCTAGTTATTTGCTAGCTATGTCAGTGCTAGGTATCTTATATGAGATGGGCTACTTATCTTCGAGCAGCGTTTGGCAATATTGCAAAGTACTCATAATCCATTGATAACTTGGTTGTTCAAGAATTTTGAAGCGCTGCAGCAATTTAACATTTTAAATGGCAATATTTGTGTATAGAGTATGCCAAAGTCGCATATAACAAACAAAATAGATTAAGTTGCTTTTATAAAGTTTATCAAAGTTTATGAAAATCCTTGACTACATCTCACGCGCAATTCGCGCAGCAGCGTATTCCATAGTCTGACTAACCTAATCATATCGTATTTACTTATAATAACTTTTGACACCTTCTCACCCTGTAGTTATGTCGGTTTTTCAGACTCGGCGCTATCAATTTGACTGATAATTCTTATCTGATGCATAATCAATAGTAAACTGTGTTATCGGTAACCACAACTATGAACGTCCATTCGGATAGCTTGCTGCGCCAACCCGGAAACTTACTCATAGCACCGCACATAGCAGCGAACATGTGTGAGGCAAGTTGTCGCTTAAGGTTTACGAACCGCTGCTGCTACCTGCTACCTGCTACCTACAACTTGCCACAGTGGTGCCACACGCAGCTAAGTACAGGCAACTAGGCAAAGGTGCCACTAATGAGCACCACGCACCAAATCTCAACACGCACCATAAGCAATGGCAGAGAATGCCTTAAAGACCAAACCAAAGCAAACAGCTTCGGCTTTGCCGAACACCCCTTATCTTAACGTTGGCAGTGGGGCAGTTGGACGGACTGCAATTAGATAATGACTAAACTGAAGTGGCACGTTATGAGGGCCAGGTTTTGGTTTCGGTTTAGGTTTAGTTATTTTTTTAGCATTTGCCGTACCTGTCGCACACACGGCTC
This sequence comes from Chymomyza procnemis, assembly GCA_035046065.1. NCBI lineage: Eukaryota > Metazoa > Arthropoda > Insecta > Diptera > Drosophilidae > Chymomyza > Chymomyza procnemis. The sequence goes on from JAWNOJ010000021.1 coordinate 26,821,257, forward strand.
ATATCGTGTGGTGCGTGCGTCTGTGCAGAGATCAGCAGTGGTTTTGTGGCAGCAGCAATGTTCTCGCGTCAGCAACGGCGGCAGCTGCTTGTGGCACTGTTGCTCATCGTTGGCATCGTGGGCTTTTATGTCTATCGTGTGCATCAGGGACCGCTCTTTAATCAGTATAATATTGTGCGTGCCTCGAATGAGTTGAACGATGCGACGGCGCCGGCACGCTCGACGCGCACCATTTTGCTATGGACACCGTTCTATAGAAATGCACGTTGGAATTTGCCGCAGGATATAATGGGACCAGATGAGTTTCGGCATGAGCTTAACTGTCAGGTGGAGCATCGCTGTGAGCTGACACATTTGCGTGACTTTTTGCCAGATGTAGCGCTCTTCGATGCGGTGCTGTTTCACGTAGCCGAGCCATTTGCAGTCTTCGATATGGTACCTGCGCGACGTAGTCCACATCAGGCTTATGTTTTTGCGCTATTAGAGCCGCCGGGTGAGACCAAACATGTGCTAAGTAATGAGCATTACTTTTACAATATGACCATGAGCTATCGCATGGATTCAGATATTGTTTGGCCATATATGCGCATGATTGATATTGAGACCGGTGCGTATATAACGCCCAGTGCAGCGCCGCATTGGCGACAGCCGCCGCAGGTGTGGAACGATACGGATGTCTGGCGTCTTTGGCCGAAACGCACCAAAATGGCTGCCTGGATGGTATCACACTGTGAGACGCTGTCGCTGCGTGAAAAACTGGCCGAGGCACTGCAGCAGCACATGCCTGTGGATATCTATGGCAAATGTGGCACGCTCAGGTGAGTAGCTGCGCTTAAATGCCGAAATCTTACTAAAGCAAGCGCTTGTTATTGCAGCTGCGCTGAAGAGGAATGCGATAATATGCTGGAGGCCAATTACAAGTTTCATTTCTCCTTTGAGAATGCTTTGTGCACGGACTATGTTACCGAGAAAGTCTATAGACCCATGTTGCGCAATATGCTGCCTGTGGTGTATGGAGGCGCCAATTTTACGCACTTTTTGCCACCGCATTCATATGTGGATGCCGAGCAGTTTGAAAGCGCCGCAGCGCTGGCACATCATCTGCAATATCTAGCCGGTAATGTTAAGGAGTATATGCGTTACTTTTGGTGGAAGCGTTACTATAAGCTTGTGAAGAGCTCTCCTTATTGCGATCTCTGTGAGAAGCTGCACAGCCCTGGCTGGGCGCACAAGTCACAAACCTACACAAATATAGAGTCCTGGTGGCTAAATAGTTGCCGTTTTAAGGCAAAGATACGCTTTTGAGCGTGAGACTAACAGAGAGGGCGCGCATTTTGTCTGCAATTGTTTATAATTTAGTTGAGAAATTTATAACTAACTACGCTCAATTGTCTTCGAAAATACTATAACTAGCACTGCATGACATGACTGCAAAGTTATTTTTAATTTAAATTTAATATATTTGCTATTGAACTTAAGTTAAGTCATGTTTTTGTCATGATGTCATTTGTATGATTGCAGCAGACTTGATTTGCTTTGAACTCAACATTATTTGCATATATAGTCATCATTGTGCAACTCTCATATATCTTGTCATATTAGACAAACATTTGTGAGCACAACGTCTTACGTAGAGCTGCTAGCGATAAGCGATGACATTATATAAATATAAGTACATATGTCGAATGAATTTAATAAACTAGTTTTGTGTACATACCATACGAAATGATAGCATTTATACTTAAAAATTTGCAGATAAGATAACGCTGCAGTGTATCTATACATATACAATATATTTAGCTTGGCTGAGCCAAAGAAACAGTTGTGCCTTTGCTTCAAATAATGTTTGCCATCTATCTTTTATGCATTTTGTAACTTCTACAACTGCTCAATGACCCTAAGTTTAAATTGACAAAAAAAAAACAAAAAACAAAAGGCTTTAGCTTAGTTAAGTTTGTCACTAACTTGTATAACTCTTAATTGTTTATAAATTGTTCGCTTAACATAAGTTTATTATATGAAATATACAACTTTGTAAATTTTGAAGTCATAATTTCAAATGCAACTTTTGTAAAATTCTGTCAAAGCTGTCTGCTTGATTTTTGTTTTGCAGACTTTCTTTCTTTCAAAAAGCATATTTCTCTGTTATTTTGATTGTTAATAATAACAATGCCAAACAAACTTTGATAATTACCTATAAAGTCTCTTAACAAAACGAAATGTTTGAAAGCATACAAGAGTTGCCTTTGTGGATTACGGGATTGGGCAATCCTAAGCTTGCAAGCTGGCAACTGATAGCTTTTTGGCATTTCGATATATGAGCGTTATTTGTATTGTTTATATTAACTTAAAAGGTTTATCTTGTCCAAAAAAATAAAATTAAATTGTGAACCTTTTTGAGTGACAACTTTCGACGTGGAAACAGTGCTTGGATGAACTGAATACAAATTCTGGCGTTGAAGCTGCATCAAGTACCAGAGTGTTTATCGATGGTATGCTGAATGCAACCAATGTCGAAGGTCGTCCAAAATTAGTTGTTCTTCTTCAGTAAACTATTGTTGCTCTGCGCAAATTAATATGCCAAGATTGAGACAACCTTAGGCATTTGTGGGAGCAGCATACATGCAACATAGCATGAACATTTTGTTCCCCCTTATTATTCCGCATGGGAACTTAGGGCCTCTGCTAGAGCCTTTCAACGAACATTGTTTTGTGCCGTCACATGTTGTCTTCGCCTAGGCCAGTTCTTGAAGGATGAATCTTCGACAGGTCGCCTTAGTTCTTCCGATCCCTCTGCTGCCTTGGAGATTCAGTCCATTGCCATTACTGCTTGGGTTCTCTCTTAGAGCATGATCTATGCATGTCGCATGAACATTTAGGACTGTCGAAAAAATTTGTTCCACATAACCTGTCCAGACAATTTGTCAATTGCTCGAAAAAAATACCTCGTGTCGATTGGTCGAATGAGATGCTCGATAAATACGAGCGCGGTGCTTCGTAACACGTCTAGGACATGCTGACAGATGATGGATGGAATCACGGATTTACGCTTATGAGCCCGAAAGTAAGCAGCAGTCGACTGTATGGGTGTTGCAAGTCTAGAGCCAAATCCAACAAAAGTTGAACGCAGCACTTCCAAGTAAATGGTCGCCCGTTTTGTTGGGGAAAAACCGAACATGTCGCAACCGAAGCACTAGCACAACGCAGAACAGCCAATTCCGAGTGATGCACAACCATTTGCTTGCCAGTTGTCTTCCAAGGAATCAGCAAAATCAACCACCACTCTTTACCACAACAATGCGAGCTCTCACACATCGGTTGAAACAACTGCACTTTTGAGCACTCAAAATAACGATTTGATGAGTCATCATATAGTCCCTGACTTGGCACCGAATGACTTCCTGTACGTAAAAAATAAAAATAAAAAACAAAATTTCCGATTGGATAGACAGTAGATCATATATATGAATTTATAACTTTACGGAACTTCTAACTATTGCCTCACTTTGCAGTTGTTATGCGTTTGTCAAAATGTTTTATACTCAACCAAAGTTTGTATAGTAGTTTGCCCTTTGGATGATCTGTTCATTTTGTACATTTCTCAAAAAATATGTCAAGTTTAACTTGTTTTTATGTGTTTTATGCGCAAAGTTGGTCAAAAATAAAGATTCACAAGAACAATTCGTAGTGCTATAGGGAATACTCTTTTTTGTATTTGAAATTTAACTTTATCCTTCAGAAATTGTGAGCATTATTGGATTCAGTACATCATGACATGACATAAAATGACAACTTAACGTAATTATTTTTATGTCAAAGCCGAAAATCAAAGGTATAGTCGCGGACGCTCAGGGCGATGAGAAAAGTTAATATACCCAGGGCGTCTATTCGTCTGTACAAATGCTTACATCTAAAACTTGACACAATCTAAGGCAACAACTTTTTCTAGTTTTGCTTTAAATTCAATGTATTTCGGTTTCCGCTTATCTTCACAAATTGGGTGAAGTATTTAGTTAGAAGTATTTTAAAATGTAGTGAATCAACGAGTTTGATCAAAATCTTTCAAAAGCTTCCAAAGGGTAAATCTGTAAAAAAAGTTATTTTTCATAAAATTTGTTTTTCTATCTCCAACGTCGCCAAATGCATAGAACTCTATGCTCTCGTTCTGTTAATCTGCATAGATATGTTATGGCCAACTTATTTCAATATAATTAATCTTACGAATAATAAAGAATTCATATTATTCATTCAGCTTTTTATTAATTGTCTTTGTAAGTTCGGCTTAAAATCATTGCTATCACGAAACAGTCCAAAGGAATGGTGAACGCGTAATACATGAAGTCTCTGACCTCACATAGCCTCTCCCGCTCAATTCCTAGTGTCACCTTTACGTGGTGGACTGTGACACCCTGAGCAACCTGGTGAAAGATTGGGTACCCAACCCCAGTGGGAAACCGGGTCAGGATAGGTGACGACGCAAGGATATTGGTCCTCCAAAATGGGGGTTGGGCGTTGGGCTTACAACCCACCCCTGCAAAAACTTACCCGTAATAAACTCTCAACAGCGACCTTCAGGGCCTCGGATAATGAAAACACTCGGCAACGAATTAACGCAACGTAAAAGGACTAACGATTTGATAACTGGAATTAATTGGCAATATTGACGATGACATGCGGAAGATGGAAGTAAGGAACTGGCGCGACCTTGCTAACAACAGAGACGAATGGAGGAGAATTGTTGACAAAGCCAAAACCCACCCCGGGTTGTAGAGCTGAATGATGATGATGATCACGAAACAGTGTTGGCTGATCCAATTTGCTACTCATTTTTAAGCGTTTCTCGAAAGTTTATCCAAATAGTCTATTTTTGTTAATTTACGAGTGCTACAACAATATTATTATTATTATTATTGGCATGTTCTTAATATAACACAATGTTATTTTGAAAACCTAGCCTATCTACTTCATTTTCCAATGTTGTCTATTCTGAGTTAAATTTCTTAATTCAGCAATCGACTTCTTGCTTTTGTTCATAAGGGTACGTCTTCCCGTAGTCCTAGGACGCTACCTGCATCTAGTACCAAAGTGGTTCCAGCTACGGGCGGAGTGTGCATGATTTTCCTGGTCTCTGCGGGGCGTGCATCCTAGCCATCTGTATTTTCGTCTGGGGGTCAAGACACTAGCTTCTCTTGAGCAAATGTCAACATTGTCTGCATTACCGCAGCGATCCTTGTTTTACACAGAAGAGCCATGGGCGACCAAGCACTCAGCGGTACAACTAAGGAACTAGACTGGTATATAAATACTAGACTAATCTAATTCCAAACAAGATAGACAATCTATCAGCGATCTACGCAACTTGGACCAATCAAACGTGCCTGCTGAACTGCCACTGATATGAGTATGAATTGCCAGGTAAATTGGTACAGCTTACACCAAAGTTATGGGTTATTTTTAAAGCAAAATATTCTTAGTCTTTGTGCAAAATATTACAGCATCGTTTTAATTTATTACTATTTTATTTTTGTACTATTAATAATAAAAACTTGTATTTTCTTTTATTTCAAATTTCAAGTGAGACTTCAAGTTTTTAACGGTCAACATGAAAGCCTTTATAGCTTAGTATCGCATCACGCGTGACACGCTAGCTGGCACATGCGCCGTGACACACACAGCGTGCATATAATATTCGCAAATGTCAAGTGACAAATAACTTGAGAATTTCGTTGACAGCAGTCAACATTTTTTTATTTTTTTTTTCGATACTATAGAAAAATGTCTTAAAAAAATAGTGTTTCCGGGACTAAAGCTAATTGGCTGTTGTGGGTAAGATAAAATTTAAAAAAAATGCATTTAAATTTAAGTTTTTTAAGTTAAGAGTACAGCTGAAAAAACCCAACAAAAATGCCGAAACTAATGTTCTATGTGAGAGCAGCGCATCAGCTGTGCGAGCCAATACGGAGCGCAAGCTTTTGCGCTAAAGCTTTTGCATGGCCGAGCTTTTGTGACGCCACAGCTTTAAAGGACATTGTAGCTGACACGAAAGCTGGCCAAAAGAGATTTTGCCAAAGTACTCATTCTGTGTTAGATTTCCCGATAGTCCGAATCAGAGGTAAAAAAAAAAATAAAATAGCACTGAATAAATTTTTTTTTCGCATAAAAAGCCATGCTAAAATAAAAACGTTAACAAATTTGTGAATTATTTTTAACTGCAATTGAAAAATTAACTAACTTGTGTGAGCCAACAAAGTGCGTGCAAACTTTTGCTAAATGTGCAAGAAATTTCTATAGAATTGTGTTAAATTGTTGCTAAATGTGCGCTAGAGTGAGACGTAAGTTGCATAATTTTCGATGCGTGCAAACAAGCAAGAAAAAATATAAAAACAATCAAGGCTTTAAAAGCAAACAAAAAAACAATAAAAAGCTTGTATAAATATTTGTTTAAAATACGCGCATAAAAGTAGGCAATAGTTTGCTGCTTAAGATACGCGCATAAAAGTAGGCAATACTTTTTTGTAAATTTAACAAATTTTTTTGCTTGACTCGCTGCATGTGCATGTGTGTGTATACGTGTGTGTGTGAGTGCGCGAGTGAGTGTTGAAAAATTTTACTTTTAAAAAGTGCAAGAAAAATGAAAAGCCAAGTTAATAAGTACAATTCGAAAAAAGTAAGAAAATTGTGCACAGATCAATCAAAAAAAAAGCAGCAAAAAAAGAGCAAAAATAGCAAAGTAAAGCGAGAGAGCGAGAGAGAGACTTTGGCAAAACGTGTAGCTGGCTATATGTGTGTGAGTGTGCGTGTGTGTGGTGTGTGCGTGTGTGGTGCGTGCGTGTGTGTCTATATGTAAACGTATGCGTGCGTGTGTGTGTGTATGTGCGTAGGCGCGGGTTGCGCTTATGTTCATGCTTGCTCGCTCAAACGCGTTTTTCAACGCTCTCGCTCGCTCTCTCTCTCTCTCTCTTTCCTTCTCTCTATCGGTTTTGTCGCTCAAAATCATCGATTTTTCCATTACAACAAAAACAATAGCAACAACAACAGCAGCAGCAACAACACCATCAACGCCAACAACAACAACAAGTACATTGAAAGGTACTACTGCCCCCCATTTTCATTGACGCGTTTGTCCTTCTCTTATTTGTACCTTTCCTTCGTTCATTTTCCTTTTTTTTACTTTCTTTCTTCTGCCGTTACGCTCTCTCTACTTTCTAAAATAATCATTACAGGTAAAGCCATTGTTACAGCCCCGCGCTCAGCTGCTGCTGCTGCTGCTGCTGCATTTCGTAATGTTTTTGTTCTGGCCACATTTTGTTGTTATTCTTAGCCAAAAAGCTTAAGCAAATCAACAACGTCTTAATGGAAATGGAAAATTGTTCTGCCTAAAAAAAAGGAAAAGAAAAGAAAAACCAAGAAAGTAGCTAAGGAAATCTGTATTCGATAGATTTGTTGTTGTTGTTGTCGAAACACTTAACGAAAGTGACGTGCACGCAAGTATTTTTTCTCTTTTTTCTTTTGCAGGGTATGAGTCGAGTCGTTGCTATTTTTAGTTAAGCAAAAATGTAGCAAGCATTAGGGCGCCTTAGCCGGTGTTTAGCGAGTTAACCAATTCCATGCCAATTTTTCGCTCAATTCTGCGCCACTAGTCTTTTTTGCTTTTCCTTGTAATTCATTAAAATTTAATTTTTTGTCAAATTTGAAGAATTTTTGCTTAAAAGTATAGGCACTCAATATTGTTTGGAAAATTGTAATATTAAACCCAACTCAGTAAAACTTCACCTTGGCTCCAACTGAGCTTAAGTCCTTGGTTCCCCAAAATATATCGCAAGCTGTCCGTATCACAGATGCAAGTATTTTGTCCCACTTGTGCGGAAGACTACTTTTTCAGCCTCTAGAGCTATTTGTTTAGAACTTGTTCCCCAAAATCATTCAAAACGCATAAACCAGCAGCTTCGCCTTGTTTTCAACCATTCTTGGTTCACTCAAGCTACTTGGTATATTGACAATACGGAAAATTTTCGGAAATTTAGAATCCTTTATAAAACTTTTGAATTTCTGAAAATGTTATATATACAGTCTGAAATCACAAAAAAAAATATGAAACTGAATAGGGCATGATCTCAGAAAGCATTCAAGCAGCATTGTCCACATAGCTGGAACCCGCAAGCAAGCAAACGAACAGGACGACCGACGTGGTCATGGATGAGTTAGTCATTCTCGATGCGCGTGTGTTTCGCAAAAGCTACGAGTCTCTGGGGTGGCCTTTGAGCTGCCTCAAGCATTGGTCTCCCTAGAAAGTTAGTTCTTGAGATGCAGAGGGCAGGGCAGTTGCACAAGAGGTGTTCCGGGGTTTCTTTAACTCCTGATTCCCTGCACTTCCTGCATTCGTCGCTGCTGGTGATGCCCAGCCATTTGACATGTGCTGCGGCCAGGCGGTGGCCGGTAAGTAAGCTCAGCATAAGCCTGCAGTCTTTACTGGGATAGCTATATAGATCCTCGATCAATTCGATACTCTTCTTTTAGTAATCGGACGAAAGTTTCTTAAAATTGGTGTTTTGGCAATAACTTCTTCGTTGGAGCGAGCCAATTTTTCAATTTTAAGAAGTTGTAAACGCAGGCAGCCAAATCTGGTGAATACGTTGGAGGCGGAAGCATTTCGTAGCCCAATTCGATCAATTGGGTGTTCGTTTTCATAGCTTTGTAAGCTGCCGCGTTGTCTTGGTGAAAACCATTTTTTTCTTCTGCAAATGGCGGCGTTTACGCTTCTCTAACTGGTCGAATCGTTCCAAAAGGTCACTATAATGTTGGCGCACAATCGCCATGCAGCACTAGGTAGTCGATCTGAATTATTCCGCACGAATCCTTACCACCCCAAAATGGATTTGTAGTACCTTGCTCTCCAAATAAGTGCAAAATGAGAATAATCCATTGTGTTCGCGTCTGGTGATTTTAAGAGTCATTGTTTGGACGTTATAAAGTGCGGAAGGTTTTTTTTCAGCTATTCTTGCGCTATGGCGTTCAGTTCAAACGTCTGTGCTCTGCCATATCGAAATGCATGTCTGCTCAGCGTTTAAAAAAAAAACATCCTGGGAATTCTTGGAAAATGTATGCAGTTGGATAAGAAAAAGAAACCCCAAGAGTGTAACGTAGTTTTTTGCTTAGTATATAATTGATTATAAAATAAATCAAAATTTAATAGATCTGGGTTTTTTCACATTAGAAGTTCCCATTTTGCTAATATTCGATGCGACATTGTTTTGCAACCACAGTTTTTACGATTTGTAAGACAATCCTTGTTTAAGCTTCTAAATTAATTTTAATGTGAAGAAAGTATACTTGAAATGACTTATTTGCCAGTCATTTGGACAATTAAGTTCGAGACATTTTTAGTTTTTGTTTGCGACATTTTTAGTTTCCTTCAGGTATATATATATAGTATATTGCAACTTGAACTAGTTGTTAATTATAAGCATTTGAATTCTTAAATTAAAAAAGAATCCATTACGACTTTTCGCTATTAAAGAAAAACAAAAGTTTTGAAAAAACAATTAGAAGACATACAGTGTTGGCAAAAATAAAGCAATCGCGCAAACGATTTTATTCTTTAAAATTAACTATTTTTTTGACTTAAGGATAACTTTTATGTAGTTCTTCACTATTAATTAAATTGAACACTGCTGGCTTCCAGAATACTTTTGCGATATTATTGGGCATTTAACTTGACGTCAGGCTCGATGAAAGGAACAGTGGAGCGTACTTATGTGATCACGGTGGCGCAAAGCCTTAACTGTGGCTGGTGCTTCCTTCCGTTGGCCAATCGATGACTCAAAATTATCCGTCAAGTACTTACTTTTGTTTTGTGAGTTAACGATTTGCTTGCTCAATTGTCGAAAGTTTTTCTTCAGAAAACACAATTTTCGGAAGTGTAGCATTTTCGGCAAAGCGCAGCAATTTGTTCGCTCTAGCAAGTCTGACTTGTTGTTGTTCATGCGCAATTTGGGATCTTGTGAGGCTTGACCTGGGTATAAGTTGGATCTCAGGTACAAATATCTTCAGTTATTTCATCATCTGCTTGGAACTTCGTCGCGAATCTCGCACAAGACGCTTTTTACTTTTTCTAGTATGACTTGTCTTCTTTTGATGCCTTTTGATGAACATCTTCATGGCGTTTTGTGATGCTTCTGCAGTACCATTGCAAAAAATTATGTTGCGATAAACGAAAACTTTATTCATTTTAAAGTGTTTGAGCACATCTCCGGTTGAGATTTTATAGCTTAATATAATTTCTACTGAAATCCATTACTGTTTTCATTCTACACACCCCGTACACGCTCGCCGATATGCTTTCGCGCGCTTGTAAAAAATATTTTGAACTGTTATTTTGGCTAGCTTATGGATAGCTGATGCCTGTCGGTAGCGATCTAAAGTTGGTTACACTTCTACTGCCACATCCTGTCATAAAGCACTTGCAAGTTTATTAAAAAGCATTAGAGTTTATTATATTCGTCAGAAGCTGCTGTACAGTTTTGACAGCCACGCCAAGTGGCAGCTGTCAAATCTGACAGAAAGTTGAGTACCGCTAAGCAGGAAATTGACACTTTCTTAAGAAAATAGGACAACTGCTTTTTCCTTTTTTCAAAAAGTTGTTTTTGGCAACTTTATTGGATTGACCATTTTTTTAATTATTTTTATTTTTATAAAAATTTTACAAAAGCTTAAATGTCTCTTCACTTACATTCGGCTAAGCATATATAGGTACCGCTTCTTTTATCTTAAATCAATCCAAAATAAAACCAATTTTTCTTTCCTAAATGAAGCTAGCTGAAAAGCAATTCAAAACGTTTACTCCAGTTTCAACATAAGTTTGATAATTCTATAAATTTGATAGCTCCTCTGCCCATCCCCAGCACTTTTTCGCATCTAAGTTCTCATTTGAGTTGCTGAACCCACATGCATAGGACATTCGATTAAAAAAGAGATGGCAGATTCTCTGACAAAGTTTCCCAATTCCAAGCTTATATTCATCATCATTAGAACTTAGTTGAGTCTTGGCCTCCCCTTGAAATCTCCCCCATCACTTTTCGCGATGTAGAGCCAGCCTTCTTTAGTTTTTTCTTCCAAGACGCTCTGCAGTTAGCTATACATTGTCTATCCAATGAGCATTTGGTCGACCTTTTCTACTTCTTCCTTCGGGTGTATTTTGGAAGACTTTTCTAATTGAGCTACTGGGGTCCATTCTTTGGACATGACCAGCCCACTGCAGTTGCTTGAGCTTTATCCTTTTGCTGATTGCTGCTTCAGAAAGTTCTCCATCGCATTCGCTGTTGTATCGAAGACAATAGGAGGAGCCATTATTTTCTTGCACGGGAGCAAGTATACGGCGAAGTACTTTTCTTTCCAAAAAAAATTAAATTGGATACTAGGCTTCATTTATTAAAATAAAAACAAATTACATTTTATTGAAAGTATAATAATTTTTTTAAGTAATTTTTTCTTGTTTTTCTATAGAGTTAGAGTTAGGTGTCCAAATCATTATGCAGATTAGCGGTTTTGCAGCTTCATTTTATTAAATAAATAACACTTAATTGTTAAAAAAGCATTTAAAAATATATTGTTTTTAAATATAATAATTATCTAAAAGTACCCACTTTAAAGATTCTAATGCGAAGAGCGTAAGCAAAGTGTGAAGAAAACTACTTTTAACTCTCTTCTTTGACTTTGGGTCATTGAATTTTAACAATAAATCGTTACAAAAAAATTCCATTTAAAAAAAAAAATTTCATAATTGGCTATTGACAAGTATAATCGTTTATAATAAATTAAAATAAAATTGAAAAAATGCAAAACTAATATTAAACCAAAAAAAAATTTTTCTTAATTTTATTGTAATACAAATTTTTTTGAAGAATCTCAAGATCTTAGATCTTGTAACTTTAAGATTTCTTACTGAAATCTACAAAATGTTTAATCAAACAAAAAAGAAACGGCGACAGCGCCAAACTCTATTACTTGTTCGATAATCTATTATTAATACAAAAATTGGTGGTTCAATTTCCCTAAGCATTGTCATATCAAGCACAAAGACGATGTTTCCGCAGTTCATCTCCCTATATTAAAGACAACGTCGAACGAATTTGTCTATAAACTGTAGATTCCAGTTCATTATCATATGCTCAATCTTTGGAGTGATGAAAGCAGCATTTATTTTATCTACTAATATTTATATTGTAATCTTCTAAGTGAGCCAGATTTTAAAATTATTCCCCTTTGACTAAGGTAATCGATCCAAGCGCATAGGGGAATTGCTTTTTACTAGGTAAATAGTGCCCATTTGCTAGCCATAGCACTGCTAGGCAAATGCAACTGTGCTGCTGGATGAAATCGAAACACCGATCTTCCGATTTAGAGGTGAGTACGTTACTACTCATGCTACCGAGGCCCACAAATGCGTCATCCTCAATATTAATGAAAATATTAAGGAATTTCGAATATTTTGACAAATCTTAAGAAATACAGAGTTGTATCATTATTTTCACGTTAAAAAACTATAACGTTAGTTCTATATTCACAAAAAGGTCTACAGCAATAAATTCAATCGCTTTCATAAATATGACAAGCTACAAAACTACAAAAAGAAATCCAAAGTTAGCTTGTAATAAGCTTCAAATGCACTTTAAGTGAGTTTCTACTTATGTCTGTCTTGGAAGAACAAATAATTACTATATCTCTAGTACAGACCGTCTTAACTTTCATCTTATTTAACTTTTAACTCACCTTAAAGATACATTATTTCTTTCGTAGAAATTTATGCAATCTACTCCACTTGTTCTTAAATCTTGTAAAGAATCATACTATTATATCATATACCAAATCGGTTTTAAAAATTCTTGACATAATTTCTTCTTCACTTCCCTGCTGGTTTCTGGTCTTGTTGTGATCTCTGTTGTATTTGGTGACCTTTTTTAAAATCAAAGACCTTCGCGCAATGTTTCATCATCTTGTTCATAGAAGAACTCTGCACAGCTAACAGCTCTCTGTTAAGCTTCAGCTGTTAATGCAAAAATGTTAAAATTTTAAAAATGTTAACGCGTTGTTGCTGTTGTGGCTCAAATGTTAAAATAACATTGGTAGAACCTGAGCTTAGGGTTGTCAGCATCGGTCGGTTCATTTTAACTAACTTTGCAATATCTTATACAAGAATTGCATCATTTTAAAAGCTTTATTTCATTATTCTTGCTTGTTCTGCGCATTTATTACTACACTTTGTGATATAATTGATTTTATATAAAGAAAATAAACACACACAGTCTTTCCCCCAAGACAGTCTTCTTTCCTTGTGCTGCGTTAACCCATTTTTATTGGGGGGTTTCTCATTTTAATGCTTTGTTTGATTTTGCACAGCATTGTGGGCACTTTTCATGCCGTAACCTTTACGTTTAGTGTATATAAGCTTCGTTATAAGGAAAATGTCAGCGCTGTCGTTGTTGTTGCTGGTAACTGCCAGTGGGTGGTTGGGTTGGGGTTGCTGGTGGTTCTAATTATTCCTTTGCCTTGCGTTTGGTGTGGTGAAAAAAGCTTTTCTATGCTGCTCGCAGTTTCATGTGTACACATAGCTGCGTGGAAGCATTTTTGTGTGAGAGAAGGTCTTTGCTTGAAATTCACCATTTGTCAGGCAAGTTGTTTGGTTGTGTAAAATGTCTAATTTTTTTTTTTTATAACAATTTGAATAAATAATAATATACACGCAGCGCTTAAAATTAAATGACAATTGAAAAAAAAAATCATAAAAAAAATAATAAATGGTGCACGTCTTGAAGAACAAAAGTGTTGGCTCTATTGGGATTAAACTGGACATAACGAGGGTCAACTGCGGCGGTGAGTGCTTCCGGTAGCTAAGTGCTTTCAAACTATATAGTGTACTTACCTATATATAGTTTATAATAATACGTTACTAGTGTTGTGCTCATCAATATATTAACTGCATCGCTAGCACCATTATCATCAACTGTTGCAATCAGTGCTCCTCCAAGTGGTGAAAATACTTTCATGTAACAGTGCTCATGTGTAGTTAAGGTCAAATGTCATTACATGCAGTTCAGGGCCAGGCATTGGCAACTGTGGCATATCCGTATCAGTAGCTTATATAACGCGCTAGACCCTGCATACTTTGCACATTCCAGCAGCACCCTATCCCATACCGCTTGCAAGTGCTTAGTTTCGCTATTTCATGCATCATCAACTCATTTAATGTGCTTGCGTTTAATTTGCAGACCGATCTCGATGTCTCCGCAATTAGATAATGCTTAAGTTACCAAAAGGTTTAAAAAAGAAAAAGAAGAAGTCGAAAAAGGACCAAGAACTCTTCACCGAAGAGGAGCTCGAACAGTACAAACGTGATCTCAAGGCAAAACAAGAAGCAGCCGCTAATAAATCAGACGCTGGCGAATCGGACGCAGCATCAGACGTTGAGGGCGTAGCGTCAACATCGAGCACAGCTGGCGCAAGTGTTGCAACACATACAGCACATACTGAGCTCTCGGCGGCGTCCGGTCATACAGGCGCGCTTGAAAGCCACAACGCGGCTGGCGTTGCGAGTGGCGCTGCTGCAGGCGAAGCTGACGAAGAATGGGCCAAGTTTAAGGCATTAACATCTGGAGTCGATACTATTTTACATAAGACACAGGACGAGCTTGATCGCATCAAAAAGGAGTCTTTCTATCAGCGTTTACCCTCGGCCGCAGAGAAGAAACAACAAGAGGAGGAAGAAGCCGCACGTCTTGAGGCTGAGCGCTTAGAGCGAGAGCGACGTCGTGCTGAAGAGCTTGAGGCACAGCGGGATAAGCTTGCCGAAGCGGTTGTTGAACTATCCGATTCGGAGGGCGAACACGAAGAAGAGGTCGATGATATCTTTGCCACAGACTATATTGATGCCATAACCAGTGGAGAGGTGCAATTAGCCGTTGTACCCGATTCACCAGTGCTTGAGCTAGACGACGGTCCTGATCCGTTTGATACCGCCTACGCTGAAAAGGTCATAGTTGGCGCCGACAAAGCCAAGGGCAACAAGAAGCTAGTTAGTCTTGGTGCGGCCGTTGAGGTACTATCCGGACGCGTTGATCGTGAGCACGCCGTTGCGCTAGCCAATCCAAAACGTAAACTACGCAAGGGCATACAGAACTTGTTGTTAAGCGAAAGCGTAGATGTTGCCGATCCCGACGTTGATTTAATTGCGCCTGAACCGCAACACAATCTATTGGATGATTTAGTAGATGACGTGCCGGATACGGATGTGCCCATTGATTTGAGCGTTTCATTGCACTTGCATTTGATCAAACCAAAAAAACTCGAAGAAGAAAACGAAGACGAGGAGGAGGATAACTTTAATCTTGAGCTCAATCCTTTATGTCAGCCTGTTGCTGGTTCATCGTTAAATCCAGATCTAGCTGAATTTGATGCACTCAAGGACGAAGAAGACGACGAATTTGCAGAATTAGCCGCTGAATCTCTTACCAAAAAGGAAGAGGTAAAAGTTGTACTTCCAACAGCTGTGCAACTTGCTGCCGCAGTCGACGCCAGTTGGGCTGAATTTGAGCAGGATCTCGATCCGGAATCAGGTAATTTCACACAAATTCCACAAATTCACTTACAATCTTAATATTGCGATTTAAATTTGCAGGTAAACCTAAGCGTCCGCCGCCGCCAGTGCGTCCTGCATCAGGGCCACATATAGTGCCTGGTGCCATCTACGTGAGTGACGAAGAAGACGACAATCTTGACGACGATCCATTCAATACAGCTTACGCCGAACAAGTCATCAAGAAAACAACTGTACTAGAGGAGGACGACGACTTTGATCCGCGCGCCGAAGAGGCAGCTGCACCTGCTGGAGGCAACTTACTTGCACAACCAAGCCGTGATCTGTTAGCCGGTAGTGCCACAGATCTTACCAAAGTTGGACCGGCACCTATTGCGCCTACACTTAGCATTGATCAGGAGGCCGAGGACTTTGATCCATTTGATACTTCGGCGGTTAGCGCAATTGTTAAACCCAAAGCTACAGAGCTTAAGTTTCTAGAGCGTGAGCTGCTGCCAGAGGGCGGTCTCAAACATTCACTGAGCGATCCAGATTTCGATCCACGTGCAGACGAGCCGGCGGCTCCAGAACCAGCAGCTGTAGTTACTGCAAAAGCAGTGCCTACAGTGTCCGCAAATTCAAGCATTGAGTTTGACGCCGCACGACGTAAGTCTTCCTTGAGTTTGAACATACAGTCAAAGAGCGTCGGGTTTTTGGTGCCCGATCAGGATCTACTTGGTGTGGGTAATGACGGCACTGGTAACAAAAAGCCATTGACACCTTATTACGCGCCAGCTGATCCATCAATAGCCGAAAAGGAGGCTGAGGATCCTTTTGACACCTCATATGTGCCAGAAGCGAAGCTCTCAGACATCGAGTTGAAACATATTGAAGCTGATTTAATAACTGAACCGACGCTCAAGCACAGTCTCTCGGATCCAGACTTTAATCCACGTGCACCACCCACACCAGTGCCCGCCGAGGTTCTGCTGGCTGTTGAGGAAAATATAAATATAAAAGTGCTGACACCGGCACAGGAGAGAAAAGATTTGCCAGAATCTGGTGAAATAGATCCATTTGACACTTCAATTGCTGCCAACCTACAACCGGGCAAGACAGAGTTAAAACTATTGGAAAACGAGCTTTTGCCGGAGACTTCAACGGATATAGCCACCGGTGTGCTTGATACGCAAAGTGACGCACAGGAATTGGGCTTGGGTGACAAGGTTTTGACACCTTCAGTGCCTGTTAAGCAAATAACCTTACCAGAGGAAGTGGATCCATTTGATACTTCAATAGCCGAGAATTTGGCACCGGGTGAGACCGAAATCAAACTACTGGAAAGTGAGTTAATTGAGCGATAAGGTAACCTAGAGGACTGCACGAAGAGAACTCATAAAAAATGGCAAACCCATTTTTAATGGACGATGACCTGGGCGATGGCGAAGCGGCGGTAAATCCATTCCTAATGCAAGCCGATGCCGCAGAGGGTGATGGCGGTGGAGAGTCCGAGAATCCCTTTGGCGATCAAGCATCCAATCCCTTTGCATTTGGTGACGACACAGAGCCAGAGAACGTGCCAATATCGGACATTGATCCGGCAATGAGCTTTTTTGGTACTACCATTGAGGCTGAGGACGATGCACTCAGTATTAAATCAACGGCCGAGGAGGAAGACGATGGTACAAAGAAGGGTCCACCACCGCGACCGGTGCCACCACAGACACAGGAGCTTATCAATACGGTTTCCAATCAAATGGAAGAAGCTAGCTCAGAGCTGCTCGGACGCATACCAGTTACCCGCTCACCCAGTCCCGTCTCCATGCGCGATCTACACTCCCCAAGTCCCACTCCTGATTCGGGACTTGCAGATCTGTTAGACGTGTCAGATAGTGGTTCCTCTGCCAACACCCAAGGCATGGATGTCGACCTGGTTGCTAGCAATAGTACGCATGATAATCCATTTGGTGTGCCAACCGCAGTGCCCAACATACAGGGTACAACGCCCATACCATCCCCAGCAAAGCAGCAGCCACCAAGACCACCGCCACCACGTCCAGTGCCACCTAGGCCGACTCCGCCTGTTCCCATGGCGGTTGGACATCAGGCACCACAGCGGCCTCCACCACCCACACAACCAGCAGCCGAAACCGATGCCGACGATTTGTTGGACATGTTTGGTACCACCAAACCAGCAAAGCCACCACCGCCAAAGACCAAAGAAGATATACTGAGTTTATTCGAAAAACCAGCACAGCCAGTGGCCAAACCCGACTTGCTCAACGATGATCTGGTACTTGAACGCGCCGAGCCCGAAGCAGCTGAGTCTTCAGATTCGGATAACAACAAAAAAGAGGAAATAATCTTTACATCTACGCTAACCAGACCAGATGAGAGCACTCATGATATATCGTCTCAACCACAGTCAGCTACGCTGGCACACGAGGCCAATAAGAATAAGATTACAGCACCTCCGGATACAGCCAGACAGCGTGCGCCCACGCCTGATATTGAGATCACAACAGTTGAGGATCTGCCACGCTCGGATGATGAGGAGGAACCCGAACCTAAGGCAGCACCGGCTGAGGTGCCAGCTGTTGTTGTCAACACTGAGCCGGAAGAGAGTCCTGAGCCCACAGTTGCCGAATCAGATCAGAGTCCACCAACTGAATCGGCAGCCACAACACATGCTGCACAGGAATCCACAGCAGAGCTGGCTAGCGATGAACCGGAACAAATGGATACAGGATTGGACTTCCCCATTGCCTCAAGTGGCGTGGCAAGTGGGCAAGCCTCAGCCAATCCATTTGCCAGCCCCGATGAAGATGAAGAGACCTATCCGACAGCAGCCACAGTGGCCAGCAATATATTTGGCGCAGATGATACAGAACCAGCAGCCAATATATTCACCACCATGGCTGAGACCGTACCAGCTGCTGCAGCTGCCATTAGCGTGTTCAGTGCGGATCCTGTGCCTGAACCCGCTGCTCAAACCTATGCCACAAATATATTTGCACCAGAGCCAGATGAGTTTGATGCATTTTCGGCTAAATTTGATTCGGTGAAAAAGGACAACATAAGCATGTTGGATGGCTTTGGTGGTTCGGGTGCTATAACTCCCGTAGGTGGCGATGGTAAGTTTCTGTGCTTATAGTAGTAGGAATAAAAAGTTAAATAAGTCATTTCATTTCAGCATGGGGTGAAAGCGCCTTTGGTTCGCCTAATCCTGTAGCGAATGCCTTTGGAGATGCTAATAGCGGTGATGGCTTTGGCAATGAAGATGACGACTTCTACTCTATGCAAGCACCAGTACGTAGCGACTCTGTTGAGTCTGTGGATAAAGAATTCAGTGTGGTTATACGACCCAAGAGTGATGGTACACAAGGTGTTGCACCACAACTGGCACCACCACCACCGCCAGCACGCAGTGGACTATCGCAACAATCGGGCGAAACTTCGCCCGCTGTCAATCCCTTTGAAGATACAGGATTTCCCGCACCGCCTGCTACAACGGAGCCCAGCATGAAACGCACAGACTCCCAGGATACACCACAAACGCCGCTGTACGATGAAGATGTGTCGCAGCCTCTGGAAGAGTTTCCACGACTGCATTATGTTGGTCCCGGCTGGGAAATGCAGCTGCGTCAGCCCAATAAAAAGAAAATCACCGGTCAACGTTTCTGGAAGAAAATCTTTGTGCGCTTGGTCTTACAGAACGATGTGCCCGTGGTGCAGCTGCTGAATCAAGCCGGCGACAAGCAGCCTTTTCAGGAGCTACCGCTGCAGCCTTCCTACTCAGTCTCCGAGATTGGCGCGCAGCAGTACGATCAATTTGGCAAAATCTTTACCATGAAGCTGCAATACATCTTCTACAAGGAGCGACCCGGCGTACGACCAGGTCAGGTGACCAAAGCCGAACGCATTACCAACAAGTTGACAAAATTTGCACAATATGCCATTGCTGGTGACTACGAGGGTGTCAAGGAATTCGGCAGTGATCTCAAAAAACTGGGTCTACCCGTGGAACATGCACCACAATCGTCACAGCTCTTCAAGATTGGCTCAATGAACTACGAGGATATGAAGCAATTTTCGGTATGCATTGAGGAAGCACTCTTTCGGCTGCCAGCGTTGCGCGAACGTGCGCTTACTTATAAAATGGAAGAGGTACAGGTCACGGCTGTCGATGAGATAACCGTAGAGCAGGACTTTGAGGGAAAAATACTGAAGCAGATAGCACGTGTGCGACTGTTCTTTTTGGCTTTTCTTACGGGCATGCCGACCATTGAGCTGGGCGTCAACGATATGTGGCGACAGGGTAAAGAGGTGGTGGGACGTCATGACATTATACCCGTGGCAACCGAGGAATGGATACGACTGGAGGCCGTTGAATTTCACAGTGTGGTCAATCAGGATGAGTATGAGCGTACGCGCACTATCAAGTAAGTTGAAGCTAAATGTAGATTGGTTTACCAACTACTAAAGCCGTTGCATAGATTTCAGCCACCCGATGCCAACTATATAGAACTGCTGCGCTTCCGTGTACGTCCACCCAAGAATCGTGAACTTCCCTTGCAGTTAAAGGCCACCTGGTGCGTTACCGGTAACAAAGTAGAGCTGCGCGCGGATATACTAGTACCCGGCTTTACGTCGCGCAAATTGGGTCAAATACCATGTGAGGATGTGTCCGTACGTTTTCCCATACCCGAATGTTGGATATATTTGTTCCGCGTGGAGAAGCATTTCAGGTAAGTGCAGTGGGCTAGAAGTCTTCTGGCATTATGGCTAACGCTGTGCTTTTAGGTATGGCTCGGTCAAGTCAGCGCATAGACGCACCGGCAAGATCAAGGGCATAGAGCGTATATTGGGCGCTGTGGATACACTGCAGGAGTCACTTATTGAGGTAACCTCCGGTCAGGCTAAGTACGAACATCATCATCGCGCCATTGTCTGGCGTTGTCCACGTTTGCCCAAGGAGGGTCAAGGTAGGTGTCGTCTTCCAACACACAAAACACAAATAGATTGGGTATAGGCCATGGCTAATATATTGTTCACTGCGGTAATTTAGGTGCCTATACTACGCATCAGCTGGTCTGTCGCATGGCACTAACCTCGTACGATCAAATACCCAGCGAATTGGCGCCATACGCTTTCGTGGAATTCACAATGCCCGCCACGCAGGTCTCGCATACCACCGTACGCTCGGTAAGCGTGCAAGACTCCGATGCGGATGAACCGCCGGAGAAGTATGTGCGTTATTTGGCGCGACACGAGTACAAGTAAGTAGTCTAGGGTGCAGCTGGCTGCAGTTATATAACTAACTAACTCTCTCTCCCTCTCTCTCTCCCTCTCTCTATCTCTATCTCTTGCTCCCATTGCAGGGTTGGCATCGAGACCACGCACGGCGAATCCACGAATGCGTATTTGGCGGCAACACGACCCATACGTGAGGAAACCACTAATAATGAAAGCAAAAAGCCGGCTGCCTCTCCGGTGCCACCCAGTGACTCCGATTCGGACTCCAACTAAGCGCTTGTTCAGCAGAATAGAACGTTGAGAGCCAGCGAACTCGTTTAAATGCAAAACTATTATATACATGCATATACATACATACATAGCCAATATATATATTTATGTATATGCATTTAATTGTATATATTATTTTTTTTATTGTTGTGTTTGTTCATTATTGTAACACACAGAGAGTTACACACACACACATTCAAACAGCTGCAATACCAAGGCCGAAGCGTTGCATACTTTTATGTGGCAGTGTAATCGCAAAAGTAGGCACCTTACTCATTTAAGAAACTGTAAGCTAAAAATGCAGGTGAACTAGTTAGCTAGCATATTTGTTGCTAATTATTGCTTAATTAAAAAAGAAAGAATATATATATATGTAAACATAAATATTTTAAAAGTTAATTTAAGTGTAGCCCCGTGAATTCCATACAACGTTCCATATATTATTCTCTTTTTTTGTTTTGTGTCACAACATGTAAGGACGTATGTCATCAGTACAAAGTTATAATCTGAAAACGTAACGTCTGAAAGTTATATATATATATCATACGTAAAGTTAATAATTTTCAAGGTTGCGCATTAGTTGACAATAAAGACAACAAGCTTAAAAAAAAAATTAAAGCATTATTATGAAAAAAAAAATAAATAAAATGAACATTCTCGACAACATCTTTCAAAAGGTTGTTCATATTTGTTGTCTAATCCTAGTTTTTCATATAAACACAAAGTACATGTTTCACAAATATACATATATATATACGTATGATATAATCCGTTTTATGTATAGTCAAAATTGATAAACTTACATTTATATTTTTTTTTTTAATTTTTAAGTGTTTCCAAGCATCTCAAAACAATCAATATATTCATGTGAGCTAAGAAATGGTTTTGCTTTAGGAATTGTTGAAGACCTCAATTGCCGCAGAGTAGACAGCTGGTGACTTTGGTATACCCTTATTGAGTCTTCAAGCAGCGCTTATAGCCTTCCGGAAACTTCTTCCTAAAATGAGACTAAACGATTTTAGCACTCAGCAAACTTCTCCCTAATGAAGAAATGTTTCAACGATATTAGAGCAAATGATAAAAAATTCAAAATTTTCTTAATTTCCCAAAGTCCTTTCCAAGTACATAAGCAAATCCTGAGATTCGTTGAAAACTCCTCTCAAATCATAAAATGTTCCAACGATATAAGAGCAAATGATAAAAAATTCAAAATTTTCTCAAGTTGCCGAAGTCTCTTCCAAGTAGAGAAGCAAATGCTGAGAGTCGTTAAAAAGTGCTCACTCTCATGAATGTTCACTTTTAAAAGTGTTCACTCTGAAAAGTGTTCACTCGCAAAAGTGCTCACTCTCATTTATGTTCACTTTCAAAAGTGTTCACTCTGAAAAGTGTTCACTCGCAAAAGTGCTCACTCTCACGAGTTTTCACTCTCAAAAATGCTCACTCTCATGAGTGTTCACTCTCAAAAGTGTTCACCCTTCGAACTTAGGGGACTCTGTACAGTTGTTAAAAATGAAAAAGTCACAAGTTTTATTACTAAACGATCTTTACATATGTGTTTTCTTGAAAACTTTCACAGAGTTTCATAATATTCGCCGCCTTAGTATCGAAGTTATAGCTATATATTATGCTCCAACTGCACAGCGGCAGCAAACGTGTTTATCGCAGAACTTTTTTCAAAATTGTCGTAACTGTGGCCAGCAAAACTTAAAATAAACTGATTAACTGAGCAACACCAAATTTATTTTTTTATCTTGAAACTTGTTCTTTCGAAATTATCTTTGCTGTGGACAGCATTACCAAAAAAATATTAATCCCATCGTTCATCAACTCTATATCACTTTTTTATTATGATAAAAGCTAGTCGCTCAACGAAGGATTTTCAAATGGCTTTTGGAACTTATTGTTTTCGAGCAAGCAGAAATCGAAAAAGTACATTTTGTGTTTTATTAAATCAAAATTGTTGGATGGAACAGAAAATGCACTTTTTCGATTTCTGCTTGTTTGAAAACAATATTTTCCAAAAGTCATTCGAGAATTCTTCGTTCAGCGACTAGCCTTTTTATCATAATAAAAAAGTGATATTGAGTTGATGATGATGGGATTAATATTTTTTTTTTTTGGAATGCTGTCCAGAGTAAAGATAATTTCAAAAGAACAAGTTCCATGATAATTGCGTTTAAGATTTGCTGTGGTCGAAAGCCCGTTGTGTTGTAAATAACTATAACTTAGTTCGAATACTCCAATTGTTGGCGTTGAGCTGTAGCAGCCGTTCTTACAGCAGAACTTAGTCCTTTGAAATTGTCCTAATACGAGCAACACTAAAACATTAGATTTTATCATCTCGAAACTGTGGACAGCTTTACCAAAAAATAATAATCCCATTAACTGCAAATATACATCACTT
Source organism: Chymomyza procnemis (assembly GCA_035046065.1). Lineage (NCBI taxonomy): Eukaryota > Metazoa > Arthropoda > Insecta > Diptera > Drosophilidae > Chymomyza > Chymomyza procnemis. The sequence goes on from JAWNOJ010000021.1 coordinate 26,844,755, forward strand.
AATTATTGTAAAAAGAGCTAGTCGCTCAACGAAGGATTATCTATTGATTTTTTTCAACTTTTAATTTTTCGAACAAAAAATCGAAAAAGTAATTGGTTGAATATATTATCAACTCAAAGCTTTTAGAAAATCTTTGTTCAGCGACTAGTTTTTATCATAATAAAAAAGTGATATAGAGTTGATGATGATGGGATTAATATTTTTTGGTAATGCTATAGACAGCAAAGATAATTCCCAAAGAATAAGTTCCGGGATAATGACGCTTGCTGCAGCTCGACGCCCTCTTTGTGAATATTGCGCTATAAATAGCTATAACTTCGATACAAACGTTACGATCGTTATGAAATTTTCTAAGCGTATTCTTGAGAACACTTACTGGAAGTATGTTTAACATTAAAAAGAATGACTCTTCATGCATTACCACTGCATATAATCTCTTAAGAAGCTAGAATCGGAACAACTCAAAATGTACAAAAAATGTTTTTTCTTTATCATTATAAATTGGAAAAGGGCTTTCCGAATTCATATGTTACTTAGCTTCCCAAGGGCATAATATTATTTTATTAAGATGGGGAATTAGGGGTTTCGGAATTGACAACGTACCCAGAGATTATATTATTTTTTTAAGTTTGGTGCTATTAAGTTTTTAGGTTTATTTTTGATACGCTTGGTACTCTACTTGGCTTGAGTTTGAATATTATTCTCATTATTAAACTTTCAAGCTGTAGCAATTTGGCTAAGATTTGTTTTATATTAACTGTCACTACTTCTAAATCGTGGTGTATGTGAGCATTACTTATGTACCAGTCTGCATTTGTATTTTTTGTTAATAACTCAGATTGATTTCTATATATCAATTTTTAGTTAGTTTTACTAGCAAAGTCCTGATATCCTGATATCTTTGAGAATGCAGTTTCGCAATGTTTATTGTCCATAAGCTAATCCTTTTCTTCTAGCTTTGATAACATTCCCAGCTGTATTTTGAAATACTGTGCTCACTCCCTCTATACAACTTTATCTTTTCTTTTTAGCACCTTACTTAAATATTCTTACTTTCCAGGAGTGAATCTATAATCCTATTCACAAAAAGGATGCCAAAAGTCTCTCATATACCGCTTGCGTACTCAGCACTCTATATAATATAAATGCTGCGCGGAAAAAATATTTTTATATAACAGCAAGTTGCAATATTTTTTATGTGAATATTTGTGGTATATATTCAGGACTTTCGGTAATTCGACTAGAACTAAACTAAGTTTAGTTTAAAAGTGTTTTAAGATCATTTTAGTGTTTCTGCTCTCCAAAATAGTAAAAATCTTCAATTTGCATATATTATTATCAACAGGGCTTCAGAACGGAGTTTTATAACATTTTAATGAACATATATTTTAAATAGAATAGGAATTTTGAAAAAGTCAGCATCTTTAAGAAAAAAGTTATAAATATATTCAACTCAACCACCTTTTTTTTGATAAAAAATATTAAATTAAAAAAACAAGAGCAGCAGCAAGCTTTAGATTAGCGCGTAGTTTGTCAAACAAAGCAAGCAGTGGGTTAACCCCCTACTTTTTTATTAAAAAAAAGCACACTTTTCTGCACATATTCCTCGAATGACATTATGCAAGCAATATTTTTTCTAAATTAAATAATTTTTTAGGGATAAAAAGTTGCAGAAACTGTTGCTTTTTAAATGCTATTTATGGCACAGAGTAGGGGGTTCGGCCACTGCTTGCTTGGATCATGCTAATCTACACGCTAATCTTTTACTTGCTGCTCTTAATCTAATAGTTTTTATAAAAAAAAGTTGATTGCTCGTGTTTAATAAATTTATAAAAACCTTCTTGGAAATGCTGGTTTTTCAAAATTTCTGTTTAATCCAAAAAAATACTCAGGAAAATCTATTTAAACTCCGTTTAAAGGTCCTCAGAGCGGGTAAGGAATTAGAAAAAATCGTAGCGTCAACAAAGCCCAAAAATACAAATTAATAAATTAATAATTAAATAATAAAAAGTGTGATTATTTTAATAACAACTAAAAAATAATCTTGACGTAACAATTTAGGTAATAATTAAAAATAATAATAATTAAAATTTTGAATATATCAAAATTGTTTGAAGATTTTTATGCAATATTTTGATTATTATTAATATTAACTATTGCAACATATTAACAATAATAATTTATATTTTCAAGATTTTTATGAAAGATATAAGTTGTAAAAATTAAAACATATAAAAATTTTGATATTAAATTAAATTATAATTATTTATAATTTTCATAAGAATAGTTTCAATTTGAAAGAATTTAAATTTATACAAAGTTTAAATTATTATTAAAACAAAAAATAATAAATTAATGTTTATATTCAATAATAATAATTTTAATTCTGAATATAAAAAGAATCAAATTTTTATCAAAGTTTACATTATTATTACCAAAAGTATAAATAATTAATATTTAGTAATATAAATATTTACACAATTTTTACTAGCATTGTTTTATAAAAATTAATGAATAATCATTTAACTTTGGTATATATCAAAATCAATCGAAGATTTTAATGTAAAGTATTATTATTTTTTAATAACAAAAATAATAATTAATTAATAACTTATTGTGAATGAAAATCTTTACAAAATTTCTAATATTCAAAATTTAATTTATTATTGATATTTATATATGTAATTGTTATAGTTAAAATAAGAATTTATAGTAAAATTAATAATTAACATTTTGAATATATAAGAATTATTTCATAGTAATTATAATTACTACAAATTCTTATTTTAACAATAAATTTAATTATAAATTATATTTTATTATATACATATTAATTATAGTTAATTTAATTATAAATTATTTTTTATTATATAACTATTAATTATATTATATTCTAACAATAATATTTTAATATTAAAAATTCATAATTTTGTAAAGATTTTAATTCAAAATTAATTAATTATATTAATTATTATTTTTGTTAATAAAAAATAATAACACTTTAAATTAAAATCTTTGACTAATTTTGATAAATACTAAATTTAAATAATTATTTTTTATTTATTGTTTTAATAATAATTTAAATTTTGAATTCTTTCAAATTTAAATTTATTTAAATTTTGAAGTCTGCCAAATTTAAATAATTCTTATGAAAAGAATAAGTAATTAATAAATGTTAAGCTTGTGAATATTTCAAAATAGTGCAAAAATGTTTATTTAAATTATTATTATTCAACTAACTAAACTAAAAAATTGGTGTTATTAATAAAAATTTTTTTTTAATAAATCAAACAGTTATAAAATAAATATTTTTTACGATATTGATATATGCAATATTTAAAAATTAAATTTTAATTATTTATTCTCTTTAGTTTTAATTTGGAATATTTAAAAATTGTTTAAAGATATATGTCACTAATTATTAGTTATTTATACTTTTAGTAATAATTAAAATTTGAAAAATTACAAATTTTTTAAAGATTTATATTCAAATTTAAAATTATTATTTTTGAATACATAAATCTTTGCCAAATTTAAAATTTTTCTTACTTTAAATTATTATTAAAAGTATAAATAATTAATATTTAGTAATATACATTTTTACACAATTTTTCATTATTGCAATTCAAAACTAAAACGTATAAATATTTAATTTTTAAATGTTGCATATAACAAAATTAAAGAATTTAATTTAAAAATATTTCGTCTTTAAATTTTGTATAAAATACTTTACAAAATTTTTCAATATACAAAATTATAAAATAAACATTTATTCTTTTTATAATAGTAATTTAAATTTTGTATGATAATGTTTTTAAAAACTGCAATTACGCAAAATTTAAAATAATTATTATAAACTGAATAAGCAGTTAATTTAAATTTTGCATATTTATAAAATTTATAAAGTATTTTATTCCACATTAAAAGCTAAAATATTTTTAAATTAAATTCGCTAAACGTTACTTCATCAAAATTTAAATTATTTTTATAAAAATAATAAATAATTATTAAAATGTTGAATACGATTTATAATAATTCGAAATTTTAAGTTATATTATTATTATTTAAAAACATATATATTGAAATGTTAATTAAAATTTGAAATATACAAAAATTATTTTATATAATACAAATTAATTTACAATTAAAAAAAATTAATAATAAGTATATTTTATAACATTTTTAACTTAGTATAAGAACTAAAAATGTTATAAATCAAATTATTAAAATTATTTGTTTTTTTTTTTTAATTGTAAATTAATTTGTAGTTTTCGACTTTAACGATTCTTATGCAAAAGCTTTTGCACAGTAACGAGGTCTGAAAAAAATAAATTCGATTAAGAAAATTGCTTAAATATAACTCCAAAACTAAATATTTGCTTAAGCAAATTCTGTTATTTTCATTTAAGAAAACTATACATTTTAAGGCGTTTTTTTCGAATTTCCAAAAATCACAAATACATTTTATTTAAACAATATTTTAATTAATTTAAATAATAACTAATTATTTATGTTATTTAAACATTATAAATTGTAATAATTTGTAATTACATTTATTTTATTTAAAAAAATTTGTTTTAGGTCAAAAAAATTTTTTTTCTAAACTATATATATTAAAATTGTATAAAAAATAGTTAAATTTAAAAAAATATATTAAAAAAATTGCCCAAAAACTTTATATGAAAATAGTTGAAAAAATAGCTAAAAAATTTTAATAAATAAAAATCCTTAACGAAATTGATAAATACACAATTTTTATTATTTTAATTATTAATTTATTATTAATGTTATATAAAAACAATTATTTGTAAAATTTAAAGAATTTCATTTATTTTCAAAATAAGCTTTAAGTCGAAAAAAATAATGGCGCAAAAACTTTATATAAAAATAGTTAAAAAAACAGCAAAAAAATAGGATTATCAAAGTGAAATCTTTGAAAATGTATGCAAAATTTTAACATTTAATATTCATTCTTTTTACAATAATAAATAAAATTTGCAATATTTAAAAATGTTGTAAAAATTTAAAATTAAATTGCAACATTTAAAATTTTGTAAAAGTTGAAACTTTTATAATAAGTAGAATACAAAAATAATAATTATTAAAATTTTGCATATATATATATTTTGTTTAAAGATTTTAAATTAATAAACTTTTTATTTAAGCTGTTTTTTCAACTATTTTTATGTAACATTTTTTGCGCAATTATATTTTTCGACTTAAAGCTTATTTTGAAAATAAATGAAATTCTTTAAAGTTTACAAATTATTGTTTTTACATAACATTAATAATAAAATAACATAATAACATTAATAAATAAAATCACTAGTTTGTTTAATATGACATAAATAATAAATTAATAATTAAATTAATTAAAATTTTGTATTTATCAATTTTGTTTAAAGATTTTTATTTATTAATCTTTTTGGCTGTTTTTTCAGCTATTTTTATATAAAGATTTTTGCGCAATTATTTTTTAAAATTATTTTTACTATTTTAATACTTTATATTTACTTAATATTTATTTTATTTTTAAACAAATTTTTTTCGACTTAAGACTAGTTTTTTAAAATGAAAATAAATGAAGTTCTTTAAAGCTAACAAATTATTGGTTTTACATTACATTAATAATAAATTAATAATTAAAATTTAGTATTTATTATTTTAATAAAAATAATTGAAGTTCTTTAAGTTAAAATGTTTAAACAACACAAATAATAAATAAATAATTACGTTAATTTAAAATTTTACTAAACAAAGATTATCTAATGATGCTTATTCTTAATTAAAATTATAACAATAATTAATTATTTATATTTTTTTTAAGTTTCAAAAAAAGTTGTATTTTTTTGACTTTGAAGATATTATGTAAAATCTTTTTTTTTACTGTGACGTTGCCTGACAAAAATCGATTTAATTTAAAAATTGCTTAAAAAAATAAACAACTTTTTTTTGCAAATTAAAAAAAAAAAAAATAAATATAATTTATTGAGAAAATCTTTAAATATTTTTTTAATAAATTATATTATTTATTGAGAAAATCTTTAAATATTTTTTTAATAAATTATATTTATTAAAAATTATTTATTGAGAATATGCTTGATAGTATATATTTTAAAGCGAAATATTTAAAGACTTTCTCAATAAATTATATTTATTAAAAAAAATTATAAGTAAATATAATTTATTGAGAAAACCTTTAAACATTTTGCTTTAAAATATATATATAATCAAAGCAATATTTTTCTCAATAAATTATTTTTTAATATAATTTAAATTCTTAAATATAATTTATTGAGAAAATCTTTAAATATTTTGCTTTAAAATATATACAATCAAAGCAAAATATTAAAAGATTAATTGAATTTAAATATTTGATTATATATATTTTAAAGCAAAATATTTAAAGATTTTCTCAATAAATTATATTTATTTATATTTTTTTTTAATTCGCAAAAAAAGTGTTTTTTTTTTGACTTTGTGACAAAAAATTATTTAATTAAAAATTGCTTAAATATAATTTCAAGGCAAAATAGTTATTTAAAGAATTTCTCAATAAATTATGTATATTAATATATATATTTTTAAGTTGCAAAAAAGTAGCTTTATGTGGCAAAATTTACTTCGATAAAAAACCTGCAATATTATTTCAAAGATTTTCTTTTATAATGATACAAAAAAATGTAGGTTTTAAGTCGAAAAAGTTTGTGTTGATTTACAAATCGTCAAAAATAACGGCTAAAAAACCTAAATTATGTGAACATTTTCAAAGTTCACAAAAGTTTCAAAAAACTTTTCGAAAACCACAAATAATATATTGATTGTTTTGAGCTGCCTGGAAAAAGCTAAAAATTTCTGGCCGGGAAAGCCAAAATTGATGCGACCAAATAAATATTCGATTGTTACATAAAATGTAGAGTATAAAGCATATACCATATATACATACATATAGCCACTTATAATTATAAATATTTAAAAAAAAAATCATGATACATATGTATTTAATTGTATATGAATAATGGTTCATAGTTATAATTAGTTAAAGAAGTTAAACTAAAATGAAATGGAATGAAATGAAATGAAAAGCAATTTCGCAAAACATCGTTGAGAAAAATTAAACACACACACACATACCAAACATATTTAAACACTTACGCATTATATAACTAAATAAATAATATATATATACATATATATGTATTTATATTGTATATGTATGTGGCAGGTTCCTAGAACATGCAACAGCAAGAAAACAAGAAAACAAAAACAAAGCAACTGCAACAAGCTAAGTGAAGCCTAAAAATATAAATAAATATAAATGCGTCTAACTTAAACAAAAAAAAAACATAAATTGTAAACTGTTGCGTATCATTTAAACTTTTAAAAGTCTAACGCACACGAAGATACTCACCCACACACGCAGACAACACACACACACCTACACACACATATATATATATAACTTATACATAATGTACTTAAATCTGTGTTACAGTTTACATAATAATATCCTAACTGCATACATATATAATCGTACAACTGTCTTTTAGTTGCAAGCAAAAACTTTTAGCAAAAATTCTAGAACGTAACGTCGCAGCAGCAGCAGCATACCAAGTAACTACACATAGACAAGGCCCAAGCAATCCATACTAATTAGCAAATAACTCTTAAAAACTAAGCAACGGTCAAACCCTATATCATATCGTGTCCTTACTCAAGTCTCTATGGCATATGCAAATCAAGCTAAGTAACAGCTGATACTTCAAAACAAACAAAAAATTGAAAACTAAAACCTAAACTTAAAAATTGTTTTAATTTATTAACTAAAAATAAAAAATAAGTAAAAAAAATCCAACTAATTATGAAAACTCAAAACCAACTTAAGGCAAATCGGAAATGCATATTCAAAATGTTATTGTTGTAAATCAAATAAAAATTAACTATATTTAAAATTAACAAAAATATGCTAAAAAAATATATATATATATTATTAAAAACCTTAAACAAAAAAATACACTCACACATACATACAGTATCAGTCTAGCGAAATGTTGTTGTCACTGGCATACATTTTTGTTAATATCAAAAAACCAAAAACAAAAGATGTTTGTGCAAAAAATATAAAAACTACTAACTACATACTGCATATAGTTATTAAACTTAAAAAAAAAAAACTAAAATAAAAAATAAATGCAGCATAAAGCAAATTGAATTTACATGCATACACAACGTACATAACTATATAAATATTTAAATTAAATAATCAGTTAAATAGCAAAGTTTGCCTAATAGATTTGTTAATTTGTTAGTGTTAAATATAAAAAAAAAATAAAAAACCTTAAAAAAACAAAACAATAAGCAAAACATGTTAAAAAAAAGCTACAAAAAATTCAAACAATTTTTGATGTGCTTCAATTGTGCTATGGGTATTAACTTAAAAAATATATATATCTCTATGTTTTCTTAGTAATTTAATTGCGCTTTAATTTTAAATATAAATTTATTTCATAATTTAAACACAAACTTAATGTTTATATTTTATTATTTACAAAAACTAAAAGAAAAAAAAACTCTCTCTCAATGAACATACAGCATACAAACATTAAAAATGCATAAAATTATATATATAAATATATAAAACAAAAGAATAAAAGAAATTATAAAAAAAAATCAAACCCTATATGTATATTGTAAAACCTTAAGAATTATATATGCAAAGAGTGTTGGCATTTAATTGCTTATATGCAAATTTTGCATTAAATGTCAACTTTCTATTTGATTAATGTTATTTTATTTACGTTTAAATTTATGTGTACAATAAAGTGCAGAAAAAAAGTATATATATATATATATATAATATTAAAAAAGCAAATGCAAAAAGTTAAAAAAAAGCTAAAGAAATCCTGAAAACCTTCACATGTTATATATTATATATACATAAAATGAAATAAAAAATAAAACAACAGCAACAAAAAAATTAAAAAAAAAAAAAACTATATATATGTATGTACACACACAGGACATACCTATATGTAGTCCAGCAAATGGTATTATCCGATAAAATAATTACGATATATATAATAAATATTATGAGCAGCAAAATTCAATATGATGGAAAATTAACTAGACAAATGAACTAAATAAATATTAAAAGAAATTATTAAGCAAGTTGGACTTTTCATTATAAAGGGTGTTTTTTTCGAGCTATAGAACTTTAAGTTGGTATTACTGTTCAAGTTTTTACAGCTGTCAAGTGATTTATTCTCAGTTAGCTTTGGCAATTCATCCTGAATAGACTCACGCCTGAACAACGCCTGCAAAAAGTGCAATTTTATTTCGCAAATAATGATTCTGTGCGCACTACGTCCATTTTATTGGCGACAAAAACGTGCATCAGAACAGTTAATTCGCTTAATCTTGGATCGTTTTCGCACCACGTTTTCGCATCCCCAGAGACGCCGTATGATGCGTGCCGAAGAAGCTATTGCCGCTGTAGAGCATAGCATTGAGGCAGACCCGAATGAGTCCATCCGCCTTTGAGCACAGGAATTGGTTATCCTCTTTGTGGAAGATTTTGCAGAAGAAACTTGTTTTGCCTGCTGACCAAATCCAACTCGTGCAAGAATTGAAGCCAAACAATCATCAAGCAAGTCATAGATACGTCGAATGGGCCCAAAACGAGTTTGCCGTTGCTCCCGATCTTCATAAGCGAATTTTGTTCAGAGATGAAGCGCACTTCTAATTGAATGGCTACGTCAACAAACAAAGGTACCGCACTTGGAGTGAAGCTTGTTCTCAAGTGTATGCCAAAACATCCTTACATCCAGAAAAACTGACTATTTGGTGCGCTGGTGGAATCCTTGGTCTGTACTTCTACAAAAACGACGATGGCCAGAACGTTACAGTCAATGGTGTTCGATATAGAGTCATCACTACTAATTTCTTCATTCCTAGTGTGAACAACCATGATGTCCAGGAGCTGGGTTTCCAACAGACGGCGCAACATGTCACACAGCCCGTGCTTCCTGCATAATATTAATGTCAGGGCGGCGATTTAACGTATGGAAATCCTTGAGTATCCCTATCTACCCTAGAGTTCATTCTCAAGGCTTGTAATCGTTCTAGCTAGCTGTTTATATTTTGCACCGCAGCAAGCAACTCCCTTTCTAGCTAGAGCATTCCAATCTCCCCTAATTCTCCAGTACTATCGCAAATGGAATGTTATGGTTCTAGCTAAATGATAACTTGCATCATAATCCAGTGGTCACCGAGATGAACACTCTTTTGCTAGCAAGTGCATCTCTGTCTACCCTATAGATCATTCTCCAGCACTACCGCAAATGCTTACAGCTAAGTGATAGCTTTTATCATGATCCTATAGTTGAATGATAGTATAGATAAGCCATCCTTCTAGCAAGTGCATCGCAATCAAGCAGACCCTTTCTACAGCTCATAGAACATACAGTCATAAGACTTAGAAATGGTTAACTGATTTAAGTGTTTCCCGAGCCTAGCAAGTGCATCCCATTTTGTGAATAAGTGCTGGGAAAACTCTGATGATGCATTATTCTCTGTAAGTATGTGCTGTGAAGACCCTTTTTTGAACCTACAGTCGTTAGATTTCGAAATGCCCAACTGATTTGAGTGTTTCATGGGCCTAGCAACTGCTTTGCACTCTGTAAATATGTGTTGTGATGCATGATTGCAATTTTCTGATGACCTGTAATAGATATAGCATGATGATATGTACTAAGAAGACCCATTCTTAAACTTAGAGAACATAGATTCTTCGAAATGGCCAACTGATTCAGATGTTTTCTGAGTATGTAGAGTCTATTGACATCATCATAAAAATCTCGAACTTTTAACAAAGCAAAACTATCACTCTCAGCGAAATGGTTTCATACGCTTATGGATAATACTCCGAACTGTCATTGGGCTATGTTACACATCTGACCCTTCACTTATCCCATACCGAAAAAGGGCCTTGGGTGTTGAAAACTACGTAACAATATGGTAATCTAACTTTGACAACCTCTAGCGCTTAAAATGTATACAAAAGTCGGACCTTGACATTTCATTTCATAATGAGCAAAATAAGTAGGTCCTTATGTTGAGTCGTCCAAGAAGCAGACTAATTAGCTTTCTGCAGATTTTTCAGTCTGTCCAATTTTCATCTTGTGTCGTCCAATAAGCAGAGTTATTTTACATTCTGCCGGTTATTTCGGTGTATCCAATTTTCATCATCAGTAGCTTTCCGTTGCAAAAATCCCTGCTTTTAGTCGTTAAAGAAGTACTTATCTTTTTGACATCTCTAAGCTTTATGTAATATATGCAATATTTCCGATTTGCTTGCCTTGGCGTAAATCCCAAATGTTTAACCGAGCGGAAACTGTTAGCAGCGTTATTACCATCTGAATCTATGGCTTTTAGCTATACGATCAAAACTTTCTGCAAAAGACTTTTGAGTCAAATTCGGAAATTTTCGTATAAGAAACAAACTCTGACGCGATTATTGTCGACAGACGTGAAACTTTTCCAATGAAATAGGTAAGTTTCCTATATCGGTCGTAACATGCAGGTGGATACGCGAGTAATTTGTATTTACTTCTATAGAAAAAAATTAGTTTTTTTTGATATGTTCAGATAAAGCCAAGAGTAATTTGAACTTCCAATTATTATTATTTTTAGTGGCGCGACGATCCTAGTTGAATCTTGGCGACCCCCTTGAAAACTCCTCCTCCACTCATCACGATGTAGTGCTAGCGTTCTTCAAGTTTCTTCTTCCAAGACGCTCTGCAGTTTGCTTCACATTGTCTATCCAATGAGCATTTGGACGACTTCTTCAACTTCTTCTTCCGGGTGTTGGAAGACTCTTCTTATTGAGTTACTGAGGGTCATTCTTTGGACATGACCAGCCCACTGCAGTTGCTTGAGCTTGATCCATTTGCTGATTGCTGCTTCACCAAGTTCTTACTCGCATTCGTTGTTATTTCGAAGGCGACAGGAAGACACGGCACCAAATAGACGGCGAACTATTTTCTTTCAAAAATATCAATTTTTTTTCTCATCCGTCTTTTTCATGTTCCAGGTTTCTGCTCCGTAGTATCGGTGATATAAGCGTTTTGTTTTAGAACCTAAAGCTTTGTACAGTCTGCCAAAGCTCTTGCTTGCTGATTTTTTATTTGTGTTTATTTCCAATATTAAGTTTTTTGGGAATGTACTCAGATATTCACTTGCTCTTATATAAATTCCTGGTCTACTCCACATAAAACAAGGAATTTTGAATCTCAAGCTAATACATAAATTATCCATACTCCCTCTAGGAGCTTAAGGTTACAACATAGAACTTCCAGCTGTCACTTTCTCTAATTGCTCGAAGCTCTTTAGACGATTTGCCAGTTTCCTTCTGAACCGTTCTTCTCCAAGTTTGGGGTCGACCGCGTCATCTCGTGCACTGCGAGTTCCACTCCAGCACGGCGTGCGGGTTCTCATTGTAGCCAGCAATATTTTCTTTTAAGTATTTCGTCGTTACTGCTCTATTGGCTGGTGCTTCTCCATGGATCTTCATTGCTTCTGATGTTAGGCCACCATATCTGCAGCATAATCAAGCTAAAGTTTGAGTGAAACAAGGAAATTCATATAACAAAAATCATTTTGGCAAAGTTTCAAAATCATGTTCCTCTGTTGGAAAACTCTGAATACTTTTGTAAGTTCCATACGAACTGTTAAATTAAACAGTTTTTTTTTTTTTGAAAAGATATCGAAAATATTACGCAGACTTAGCTGTTAGAAAACGCAGGAAGCGCAGGAGTAAGTGAAAAATTTACTCAACTTTTTCGCAAACTTTATGCAAAAAGCCATTGTGTTTATTTTAGGTAAAAATACTCTCTCACATATATACATCGGTGTATAAATAGATATATATACCTATATATATATATATATATATATATATATATATATATATATATATATATATATATATTTTTTTTATACGCTTTTGAGCTATTTCTCTTGCCAAAATTTTATTTGAGCTGCCATTCAGAATTCAATGTCCAAGTGAGCTCGAAGCCTTCCGTGCTGTCGCTTTTCATGGCAAAGTCCGAGAACGAGAGAACGATAGCCGGAAAACTCTGTGCGAGTGTGTGTGTGTGTGTGTGTGTGTGCGCCACAAAAATGGCAAAATGAAAAGCAAGGCGTCAATAGCACGTGATGAAAATCTGCTGTCAGCAAACTTGCAAAGAACCGACCGGGTTGGACTCTGACTGAGGCAAGTTAGCTTTATGGGAGAAGAAAGAACGAAAGAAAGAAAGCCTGCAGTGTGGCCGTCTGTCTGTACAGCAGGTTCCCGTCTATCATAGAGTCGTCCTGTCAGTCAGTCGATAGTCAGTTAGTCAAGCGAGAGGATGCGAAAAATTCCTTTTCTATTTTCTTTATTTTATTTTTTGTTATTTTTTTGATTTTTTTTTTTATAAACTGACTGACTGGCATAACTTTGTTGGTCCCTGCGACTTGCCACATTAAGTGAGCCGATCACAATGGAGCTAGAGAAAAGCTGATGATGAAAATATTTGTGTGCTGCACGTTTTTTGTGTCTGTGTGCGAGGGTAGGCTGAATTGTTGGTGAACTTTATAGTTGGAAATCTATTTGCTTCTTGTCATCTTTAAGTAAGAATAACACTTTTTTGAGCAAAGTGAGCAGATAACGCAAAGTAGTGATATGGAAAGGGGTGGGGGGTTACCCATAATGGCCTCACGTTTTCAAGAAAAATACTCTCTTATCTGGCAGTTTTAGGTACATTTTACTCTCTTTTGTAGTAGCATTTAGTTCTGTGATTGCTCTTCTTGGCATGGTATAATTAGTAAAGGTAACGACAGTAAATAAAATGAGCTCATGTCTATTTTGCATATAGCAAATGCAATATGCAAGTAAAGTCGGATTGGAAAGCAAGTGCTACGGCTAATTGTCAAAAAATCTGAAGTATTTCAGTATGTGTGCTGAGCCATGACATAACTATTAACCCTTTGCGACCGTATGTCTGCTCTCAGCCACCAAAGCTGTTGTACCATTCCAGTCCTATGTCTGCCGTCAACGAACGAAGCGTTCATTGATATATTCTAATATCATTTTTCAAAACATTTGCTCAATTTTAGCAATTTTACACTTCGAAATAATCTGTACAGTAAAAGTTTTGATAATTGAATTATAATTTCGGTCTCTACAATAAAATTGATCTAAGTCCAGCATTACCTAAAAATTCAGTTGTAGACCAAAAATAAATATTTTGCTATTAAGCACGCAGCCAGCTAGATGGCGCCAGCACTTACAACAGCTAAACCGCATAGAAAACTTACTCCAGCACAACAGACTCACCAAACACCCCTCGTAACGATATACATCTATATGCATCGATGTCTATATGGAATATGTCTTGCTTGAAACACGTGCGGCACAATAAGCATGCATATGATTCAATGGCTGGGAACAAACATCAAGTGAACCTCGAACAAATGAATCAATAAATGAGATGAATCCGATGATTGTGATGAATAAATGGCACAAGCTGCCGCCTTATTGCCAAATCGAATGAACGTGTTTACAAAGATGAGATTTTGACGGTCTTGTTTTGGCTGCTTATTGAAATGTCTAAGGACCACTTGACCAACTGTTAATGGAATACGTGCCCCGAAGGCAATAGTAAATCCAATTGCTTAGGTTAAGGACGAACAAAAAAAAAAAAAAACAAAAAAAAAAACAAAACACAACAATGAAATTTCCCACTTTATATGCATAGTTGCTGCAGTGCAACCTTGGAAAACCTTTGGTAAATACTTAAAAAAAAAAGAAAATTAAGTTATGTTTAGGTTAAGCCGGTAGGTTTCCAGGAGGGGACCTTACATAGATCAGTATGAACCTTAGTGAAACCGGAGTTTGTCGGCCGTGAGTCATGGCCATGACTTTGCCCTATTGAATGTTTTATTTTTTAAAATAATTAAATAAATTTTATTAATTTTAAATTTTGAGTATCATTTTTTTTAATGCCTTAATGTTAGTAGCTGCCCGAATACCCTTAAGCATATAAACGTAGGATTTGCTCTTAGATTTTGTCGAATTAAAAAATTAATTCTCTGGAATTTTTTTTTTAAATTTTTCTGCAAATTTTTCCATAAAAAGCTGTAAAATGCTTCGTTGCTAGCTCAAGGTACTGTGCAACCAACTTAATTGAAACTAAAGTTTATGCAGTTGCAGTCGTTTCCTTAACGTACACAATCTCCCCCCCCCCCCTGGGTTGAGTATTTCAACTTCTTAAACATTTGGCATTTAATATCTTTGGCCAGTTTTTATTGCCTTGAATGTTTGCCAATTGAATTTTTTGTGGCTGATACGGAAGCACCTATCATAAACCGGCAAGAAAGTAATTGCGCTTCCTTGTTGGCAATGCCGGCTAATTGCCAGAGGGCCAAGTTATGTAGCTACCAAAAGCAAACAACATGACATGACAAGTTTATGGCAAAGACATCGAAGTGAGTCATGTAGCAGCGCAAGCAGCACCAACCGAGAGAAACAAAAATTTTCCCAAAAATTCCCATTAAAATCATATCAATCATGGCATTAGCTGGGCTTCATGCATACAGCAGCTTCAAAAAGCAAAAAAAAAAAAAAACAAGAATTTCTTTATATATAAAAAAATATATAACGTATATAATGTGCAGGAAAATTGTTTGTGCGCCAAAGCGGCAGAAAAATGTCATAAAAAAAAAAAAAATGCTCAAAAATCAAGAAGAACAACAAAGTTGCATGGTTGCTTGCTTATATAACTTTTTAACGGCTCAATTGATTCGAAAGCTTTAACATGCAACAAAGTGCTTGCAACGTGGCGCAGTGTGTGGCAAACGTTTGGTATTTTTACCGATTTTTATGACGGCCATAAGCAAGTCAAGTGCCTGCAACTTGGCCTTAAACTGTGCTGACTTGACTAACATGGCTCACCTGCGGCCATAAAAGCCAAACCAGGCTTAACACATAAAAAAGTATATATATATATATATATTATATTATATATAATATATTTGTAGCTTTATACATAAATGGGTTTCGATTACGGCTGCGCTGTGGGCTGAGAGACACAAGCTGACGATTTTGTTTTTTATTTCGGTCTCAGTTTTGGCCCAAAATGTGGGCCATAATTATGCTTTGGCAGTTTTACAAATGAAATGTGTGTGGCAAAACAAACAAAATGGCTGCCACAGGAAACAAGCACACAACAGCTGCATAAATAAGCTGAAAATTAATGATGGCGCCTTTGAGGGGTCAACATCAAATGCAAATTTCGCATCTTCTTGTAGATTTCGACTTTACATTGTTGTTTCTATTGTTATTGTTGTTGCTGTTACTGTTGTTGTTGTTGTCTGTCGCATGTTCAACACATGTTCCAATCCACACTTATACAACAATACGAGTAAACATAGACAATCCTAAGGATTCTAGCATTCACATGCATGGATTGTGCACATACCATAGTGCCCAGTTGGAAATGTGGGAACGAAATTGCCTAAAGGAGTTGCCAGCAAAGGCTAGATAATCAACGCTTTGCTAAATGTCGCCCGTATCTTGCTGCTTGCTGTAATCGCTAGATGTAAATATAAATGATGCGCGGAAAAAAATGTTGTATGTAAATCAGAGAGGCTTTCATTAAAAAAAGTTACAATTTTCTAGCATTTTTTGGCACACAAAGTGTTCTGCAGAATTTTTTAATGGAAATATCTTCTGCTCATTATCATTGCCGTACCATTATTGTAGACCTCTACGATTTCCTATGCTAAAAACGCTCTATTCAATTCATCTATTCGTCTATCTTAACTCATCCAAACATTGAGATTGGCACAGACAAAGAGATGCCGCTCGAATTTGGATATAAGCTGAAGAACACTCTTTGCCTTGGAAAAATGTTCGCATTATTGAGGCTTAACTTAAGATGGCTCAACTAAGTTACGCTAGATGGCGCCAGCTGTATCGAAATCATAAAATGTTTACAAATGGATACTGAACTCTACATAGCGAATAGAAAGAAAATAATTGAAGTCATATTACTTATTATTATTTTCCTCAAGTCGTTAGGCAACTGAAAGCTAGGGATATACATCTGTTTCGTATAAGGGTAAGTGCTTTTACTTTACCAAAATACTTTTTCCTTGTAGGTTCTAATCTCGCAGAAGCATGGGTAGCGCTTAGAGTGTTCGAGAGAAAAATGCTTCGCAAAATCTTCGGTCCCTTTCGTATTTGGGACGACTATTGCATCCGAGCGAACCATGAGCAGTAAAAGCTCTATAACCACATAGATGTCCTACAGCGTATTATGGTACAACGTTCACGTTTGTTGGGCCATGTCGTTCGTATGGACGAAGACGCTTCAGCGCAGAAGGGTTTCGATGTCGAAAGTCGACGATGGAAGACGAAAGGGACGACCTAAGCACAGATGGAAAGACCTAGTGAAGTAAAGTAAGGTTCATCTCCAGCCTTGACTAGACCTTTGAGTCGTATACATTTGTGCGCTAGTCCTATTTGCTTATACCAAGAAGATCTCCGAGATATTAAGAACAGAGAATTGTCTCATTTTTTCGCCTTCTAGGTTTCCATTTAGTGTTAGGATGTTCTGGAAAGCCTGTATAAATTCGAAGACTTTCACTCAAAATTTGCTTACCCAATTTCCAACTGGTTGCTATGGCATTCACTTCATTCACTCCATACAGTCTGGCACTTTGCATTTGGACACGGAATGTATTCGAATGCAAACGAATAAAAACGAATTAGCATAGAAAACTGCAAAATTTGAATTATGGTCAAGAGCAGATGTTGATATTGATGCTCAACTTAATGCCACCATGCAAGGGCGGCCGCAGGCAAAAGGGCAACTGTTGTGCGGCGTGTGTGTGTTTGACCATGTTCTCCCGCTAGGCATGGGTTATGCGCCCCCCATCCCGTACCGCAGAAATGAAAATGATACGGAACCCTTCATTTGCATGTTGGCATAAAAAAGCGTCACAAAACGAAAAGCGTCCAAACGAAAGTTGTGTACCTTCTGTATACCAAATTGTCTAAATTAAAGCATAACTAAGAATATCTTTATTTTTTTGTATAATAAATGGCATATGGTATGGGGTATGGGTATGGGGTATGGCGTATGGGGTATTCCCATATATATGTCAATAGACTAAGATTCTATTAGTTTGGCAAATGTCTAGCCGTGCATCTAATGTGCCTAATAAACCGTTCGCATGGCGCTGTTTGTGTTAAGGAAAAAGTTTTCGTTAAACAGCCAAAGGGCAGATGTCGCCTAGACAGCTGAGCCCCATCAGTCCAAACTTTAGTTGCCCTACCTACCCGCCCCGCAAATGCTCCGTGCCATACATTGCTCTTTGCTCAGCAAATACGTAATCAAGAAAATTTCCATGCAGAGTTTTCTTTCGTTTGGCAAATAATCGCAGAGAGGCGGCGCCGTTGTTTTTGCTTCCTGATGTCGCTAAACTTGAAATACATTGCTCAATTTCCATAAACACGTGTGCAAATAACACGTGTGTCGCAGCGTCTTCATGATGCTCCTTGGTCTAGCCAGATGTAAGCCTTTGGCCCACCCTCTCGATTTATGTGTTTGGCATTTTTATACCTAACATTCGAGTACTTTAAGTACGAATATCAATCGTATATAGTTGTTGGAAGTTGGTCATATAGTTGAAACTGGTTTGAAACATTATGACAAGTGGGTTCAAGCACACTTCTGCAAATTTCCAAAAAGTATTACTTAATCGGTTGTTGGCTCTGACCTGTAATATATTGGGTTGCGCAAAAAGTAATTGCGGATTTTTTAAAAGAAAGTAAATGCATTTTTAAGAAAACTTAGAATGAACTATGATCAAATATATAATTGCCATTTTGTTCGATAACCTTTTGCCATCTTCCTGGCAAATTTAGTATTCCACGCTCATAGAACTGAACCAAGTGCGATTTTATAGCCTCATCATTGCCGAAAGTTTAACCATTTAAGGAGTTCTGCAAAGATCGAAATAAATGGTAGTCTGATGGTGCAAGGTCAGGGCTATATGGTGGATGCATCAAAAGTTCCCAGCCAAGCTCACTCAGTTTTTGGCGAGTGACCAAAGATGTGTGCGGTCTAGCGTTGGCCTGGTGGAATACGATTGACCAATTTTTATCGCTTCTCCTTGATGGCTGTATTCAATTTGTCCAATTGTTGACAGCAAACATCCGAATTAATCGTTTGATTCCTTGAAACCAAATATACCACACCCTTCCAATCCCACCAAACAGACAGCATAACCTTCTTTTGGTGGATATAAGCCTTTGAAGTGGTTTGAGCTGGTTCACCATGCTTAGACCATGATCCATGACCATCCGAATTAATCGTTTGATTCCTTGAAACCAAATATACCACACCCTTCCAATCCCACCAAACAGACAGCATAACCTTCTTTTGATGGATATAAGCCTTTGAAGTGGTTTGAGCTGGTTCACCATGCTTGGACCATGATCGTTTTCGACTAACGTTGTTGTAAACAATCCATTTTTCATCTCCAGTTATGATTCGTTTTAAAAACGGATCGAATTCATTGCGTTTAAGGTGCATATCACAAGCGTTGATTCGGTTTGTTAAATGAATTTCTTTCAATACATGTGGTACCCAAATATCAAGCTTCTTCACCAGTCCAAGACTTTTTATGTGATAATGAACGATTGATTTTGGTATATTTAACTTCTCTCCTATCTCACGCTCAGTTACATGACGATCCAATTCAATTAATGCTTTGATTTGGTCATCATTAACTTCATTTGGCCGTCCTGAACGTGGCTCATCGTTAAGTGAAAAATCTCCAGAACGGAATTTGCGAAACCAATTTTGACACTGTCTTCCTTTTAAGGCTTTATCACCATACACATCTCATAACTTTTTAGCAACCTGCTCCGCGTTTTTTCCTTTACGGAAATAATAAAGTAAAATATGACGAAAATGCTCCTATGTGGGCTCCATATTAAGATTGACGCCAAACAAGCTAAAAGTAACAGCTGATAACTGACAGAAGAAAGAATGCAATTACAGAGTCACAAGCCGTTGAAAAAATTTGTCAACGCCGACTTTATGAAAAATCCGCGATTACCTTTTGGGCAACTCAATAGAAGAAAATAAAAGATGATTAGCGACTCCTAGCTCAGATATGTCGATATGTACCGTATGGACATTGATCTTCCTCTGGTTTTTTGTTTTTAAAGCTGCTGAGGTGTATTTTTGCGATTACTCGATGCAACCCATAAATATGTTTGAGGCCCTCTACTTAGTTATTTGGAGTTAAGCCCTTATATCTTGAGAACCAGAATTTCACCAAGAACCCGTTTGGAAACAGCTGATTTTAAGAAACTGGCCCAGTTGGAGAACACACGTATTGTTGCAATAGAATTTCCCGACTGGTTTAACCAAATAGACGTAATTCGCAAGTGGTTCGATAGGTAATAGCGATTGGAATTGGCTACCTATATCAAAGCAAATCAAGATCGTCTAGTGGTCTCGGTAAGCCAGTTTCTTGTATGGAATTTCTCGGATCCAATTAAAAGATAACAAAATTGGTCTAATTTTGACGTAGTTCGAGTATACAAGAACTAAAGTTCAACCAAAATTGCGTGGCCTATCTGCTTTTGCGGCTTTATAGGAAATGATCTCTGATAGCAATTATAGCAAGCAATGGACCAGTGGCGGCTTGTCGTCAGACTCTACCGCAATTTGGATAAGATGTTCTTTGGCAGACGTTGTACTAATCAGGCGTAAAGATTATATTTGTTTGTGAAATGTTTTTGATAATGTTTGCACAGCCCTCTACAAAAATGTAGTACACATCGAGTACTTAACAGACCAACCTCGTATGATCGATCTATTTGATGTTAGAAAACGCTGAAAACTTTTCAGAAATACATTTGCGCCAAAGTTAGGGCCTGCGGCTTTGTGGTTTACTTAGCTTAGGTATGCATATAGAGCTGAACGAACATAAATGAGATCTCGATAAGGTATTGAAAAACCAAAACAACGTAGTATGAGCTTCAATTAAGAAATAAAACTGTCGGAAATAGAAATAAACTTATATATCACCGTTTACAATTTAAAACCGGTTGCATGTAAAAATTGCTTGAAAAGATCGTCTGTATTGTGGTCAAACCAGATGATTGTGCCTCCACGAAATAAATCTAGTGATCATTATTACATCAGACAGCACAGCTCGCAGACAGCTGAGCCGCATGTGAAATGTGATCTGGCAGCTAAAATAGTCGGGTGGTGGTCTGGCTAAGTAGAGCCATGTAAATCAATCACTTCCAAAGCATGGGCGCATCAAGCGGGAACGCATTAGGGCCACACTGCTGGGGCTACACCACTGCCAGGCGACATGTTGCAACCGGCGCAATGGAAAAACAAGTTAATTGCTAGAGCAAATCAGTTGGATTCATTTGCTGCAGCAACTTGGACATGGAACGTTGGCGAAATCGCGTAGCTGTTGTGACAGGCGCCAGTTCGGGTATTGGAGCAGCCATTACCAAGCAACTAATTGCAGCTGGAGTGATTGTTGTGGGTTTGGCACGTCGCATGGAGCGCATGGAGCAATTGCGTCTGGAATTGCCGCAGGCACAGCGCAGTCAGCTGCATGCGATGCACTGTGACGTCACAGATGCGACCTCTGTGTGCGCAGCCTTTGAAAAGCTGGAGCAAGAGCTGGGGGGCGTTGATATACTTATAAACAATGCTGGAAAACTTTCAGGCGGTCAGCTGCTTACCCTGCAGCTGGACACGGTGCAGCAAGTGCTGCAAACCAATGTTATGGGCGTGGTCTACTGCACGCAACGTGCATTCAAATCCATGCGTGCGCGTAATGTGCCAGGTCATATCGTTCTTATCAACAGCATTGTGGGTCATTATCTGTTTAATCCGCTACCCGGCAGTCTGCAGGAGTTGAACATGTATCCGCCCACCAAGCATGCTGTAACAGCCATGGCAGAGTTATTTCGTCAGGAGTTGCGGGATTTCAAGACCAAAATTAAAGTTACCGTAAGTTCTGGCAAAAAGGCAGTGGAGCTGTGATATGAGAAATTTAATTTTTTGCTTACTACTCAGAGCATAAGTCCTGGGCTTGTGGATACGGAGTTGGTGCCACAGGCCTACAAGACATTGCCCATGTTGCAGGCGGATGATATTGCTGCAGCCATTATGTACGCCTTGGGCACACCACCCCATGTGCAGGTGCATGAGTTGACCATCAAGCCCATGGGAGAACCTTTCTAGATGCTTGCAGAATGCGAAAAGTACCAAGAAGATGGATTTATTTTTTATCTTTTATTTTGTTGCTTAGAAAATTCAGAAAAGTTTGCATTACTTTTAAATTAAACAAATTTTTTTTATATAATATGTGTTTATTTTTTAATTAATTTGTTTTTGTTTCTCATCTAATTTATTATTTATTATAACTACGAATTTTGATTACTAGACAAATATGAGTTGCTAATTTATTTATTTTTTATTAATATTTAGACAGCTTATATTTTTGGTTTTTTTATTTAAAAAAAATTATAAAAGGATTCATTTTTTTTAACTTTATTTAATTATTTATATTTCACTAGAGTGTTTTTTTTTATTAATGCAACATTTCACTTTAATATAATATACATTTTTTTAAATTTAAAAAATAAAAATATTTTTAAATTTTTTTATTTAACTAATTTATTTATTAATTTCTAAGCTTGCTTATCGTATATTATAGCATTACTTGAAAAATTTAATTATTTTAATACAATAGTTTTTTAATTTGTTATATAAGTTTAAAGTTTATTTTTTATTAATATTTAGTCAGATTCTTGTTTCAAAATTTTTTTTTTAAATTAAATTAAATGCTAAATGTTAAATTTTTTGACACAATTTTTTTTTCCAAACTTTTTTGAATTCTATTATATTTAACAATATTGTCTCTTAATTGCTTCAGCATGCCATTTTTATTTAAATTTATTTTATAACTGTGAATGTGGGTTAAAAATTTTGTTTATTTTTATTTTTAATTTATTTACTACTATTTCAGTTAGGCCAGCCCAATTAAATTATTTTATATAACAGATATTATCATTTTTTATGCAAATTTTTAATTTATATTGTTTTACTTTTTAATGGGATTTTTTTTATGATTGAAATGTTTAGCGGCAAGGTTGTTTTAAATTATAAAAAATATTAAAACATACAATTTTTAATTTATATTGCTTTAATATTTAGGCAAATTGTTTAAATTTTTTTTATATATATGTAAACAATATAATTTTTTTTTAATATTTTTTTATATGAAATTAATTTGATATCTTTAATATTATTTGTTTTTTTACATGTATAATGTAAAAAAATATATATTTTTTTTTATATTTAAATATATTGGTCTCCCTACATTTTTTTTAAAGGAACGCTTCGAATTAGATTATTTTAGCAAAAAATGCTTGACTTTGATATATGAATTGGATAAGTTCTTTGAAAATACTAATATATATAATAGAAAGATTTAAAAGAAAAAATAAATAATGAATGTTGTTTCGCTAAAATTAAATTTATGCTGAATAATGTTCTATAAGGAATTTTATATCGTACAAAGTATTATGACAACCCTCCCAATCTAATTGAAATTGTCCCACGCTCTTGATTTTCAAATAGCTTTATTTTTCCGGAAATCGATTAGATTTTTTTTTTTTTTTGCAATGATTTGCATTTGATGGCCTTGTGTCACGATAAGCCAATTACACAACTTTTCGCAATTACCATTTATTATTTCTGTTCGCATTCATAGAGGGCGGCATAATTATTATTATACGACTTAAGAATGCTCTAAAATTTGATTGAACTTATATGATAACTTTAATTTTGGGAAAGTGGGGTTCATAGACAGCTCTGTTCTGCATAAGAATACAATTTTGGGTTAACAAATGCTGCTTGGTATAGTTTATTATTTTGGAACAGAACTCCCGGGAACTTTGCTACTTTAAAATCAAAGTTATTTTTTAATATTTCTTTGCTTTAAACTAAAAAAAACATTAAAATATGACAATCACCTCTTGAAGTACTCAATCTGATAAATTTTTTTTTTTTAAATGAATTATCATGATGACCTCAAACAAGGTCGTTTGTGAAACTTATGCACTCGTTGATAAGTTGTGACGAAATTATCGTTCCCCAAATCTTATCTTTAGTTTTATTTCTAATATTATTTTGCTACGTTAGGTTATTGACGACCTTGTTTTACAATAGTATGGGTGTACGATTAGATCATTTCCTAGAAATTTGTCAATTAATTGTTTATGGTTCTCTAATCAGTTGTCTCAAAAATGCACTTAGTTTTTTTTTTTTTTTTATTTTTTATGTTTTGAAGGTGATTTAAGGGTCAGTAATCAAATTTATTTTTTTAAATAAATTTAAAAAATGAAAATATTTATCAAAAGTGCATAAAATGTATAATATATTAAGCAATATTATGCCGACATTTGGAATAATGTCAAGCAGAGGAGATTTTTCATTTTATTTTTATAATTAAAAAATTATCTATATATTAAAAAAATGTACTTGGCCAAAAATAATTTAAAGAGCAAGATAAATCTATCAGGTTAACATTTGCAATCTGCTCTTTTTAAACTACTTATATTTTAGTTAATTTTTTTTTTAATTTTTATAATTTAAATTATTAAATTTAAATGCTTGGTATGCGTTTATTTTTATTGCAAATTAGTAATTAAAAATATAAATAAATTACTAATATAATATCTAAAAAAATAACTTCTTGAAAATGTTGCAAAAAAATGTTACATGCGCTCTCGCTAAGTAAGACAAATATTTTATATTAATTTATATACATTATATTATATTTATTATTAAACTAAGGAGCTCTGCCCCCTGCTAGCTTTTCTCACCAATCAAAATTTTTTATTTCTGTCGTAATTTTTAAGCAATCCATTATTTTCATATAGATGGAATCACGTATGTGTATCTCGCGTTGTTTAAGTTCGATCGGGTCCGAAACATGACAGATGACATTTCTGACTTAAAAAGGCTATTCCGACAGATTTGTGATTGTAGTTTTTGTTTTGAGTGTGCACCGGAGATGGCCACTAGCATAGAGACAATGCATTTTATAGTGTTGGGAGAAATCGCAAACCAGGCAGCTGAAAATTTGAATAACGATTATGGTCCTGGATACTCTAACAGCCAATCACGCGCAATTTTGGTTTTGTCGATTTCGTTCCGTTTATTTCGTTGTCGAAGATGCACCACGCACTGAAAGGCCAATTATCGAAAATCTCGATAAAATTATGTACATTTTCGAGTCCGATTGTCATGTAAGCACTGTTTCGATTGCCCAAAAGCTAAAGATTGCACAACAAACCCTTAGGAGCAATTTGAAAAAGGCTGGATATGAAATGCAGCTGGATATATGGATGCCGCACGAGTTAACGCAAAAAAACCGCATAGATCGAATTTCCAGCTACGAATCACTGATGAATTGCAATTAATTAATTAATGGCCAGGAAGGTTTTGCTCTGTGTTTGGTGGAAATGGCAGGGAATTATCAAAACTCTTAACTCGGAACTGTACTGTCAACAATTGGACCGTTTGAAGGAAGCAATTGCCCAGAAGTGGCCAGCTTTGAAAAAAAGGAGAGGAACTGTGTTCCATCAGCACAACATTGGGTAATACACATCGATAGTGACTCGCAGAAGCTCCGGGAGCTTGATTGGGAGCTTTTGATAACTTCAGAAGCGCCAAAAACAAAATTTTTTTAAACGATTTGCCTGCCCATATGATACAGTCAACTGATTTTGTTTAAAAACGACAAACTACTTGGAATGACTAAAAATCTTTTTTAAATTTAATCATTTCTATAAATAGGTTTAAAAACATTTCAAAAATACAACGACCTTTTTAACGATTTGCGCTATGGCAGCTATATGATATATTGCAGTTTACCGATTTTGCTAAAATTCAACAGCGATTGGAAAAACTATTGGGTGTCGATTTTGGTCATATGTTTAAAAACAACTGAACTACTTTGCCATAAAAAAAAAAATGATTCCCCGTGACAACGCTCGTTGCTCCTGTGGCGAAGTAACAGAGATCTACATTTTATATCCGAATTCGAAGGGCGGTGTCTTTAAGTACTAACAATTTTAATAAACAAATAGCGTCTATTTGCTAGCTGTGTCAGTGCTAGGAAAGTAAAACACTGCTGCAGGATGGAATCGAACCACAGTCTTTCCGGTTTAGAGGCGCGTAGCTTACGCTCACGAGGCATATTATTCATCCACACATTGAGATTTTTTGGAGGTGGCGCAAAGCACACCCAAGAGAGTTTTATCATATATCGCTTTGCACCATCTACCATCGATAATGCATTTTGTTACAAGTCTGAAATAAAATTTTAAAATGTTTTTGAACAATGCTACCCGGTATCTGAAAAAGTTTCCCCCACAAACACAACTTAGCTTTGCGTTCAATGTTCACATTCAGTTTCATTTCAGCAATTATTTTTATAAATGAGTTTTAGAAATTCTGTTCAGTTTTATTTTAAGCTTTTACGGTGCGGTTTTTTATTCTTTATCCAATTCTTTCGATACTGGCGCAATGTCCGAACATAATACCTCCATAAGCGTCGTATTACGCGTTCGCCCTTTGCTGAAGTCGGAGACTAAGCGTGGCAGTCAGAGTATCATTGAACATGCAATCGATGGCAGCCCCCAAGTGACTATAAATCGGACGGACTCCTTCACTTACAGCTATGTATTTGGAGCAACCGATTCCCAAAGGCTTGTATACACAGAATGTGTTCTGCCCAAAATAAGCCAATTACTTCGTGGCTATAATGTAACTATCCTGGCTTATGGACAGACCAACTCCGGTAAAACATATACAATGGGCACAGCATTTAATGGCATCGAAAATGAGGCTGTTGGCGTCATACCACGTTCTGTGCGTGATATATTCCTTAATATTGAGCCGCTGTCCGCCGAATATGACGTCTTCGTGAAGTGCTCGTTCTTGGAGCTTTACCAGGAAAAGTTTATCGACTTGTTGTCCACGAAAGAGCGCGTGTCCAATATTCAGTTGCGTGAAGAAAACGGTGTCGCCATAATGCCCGGCTTAACCCAAGTTCCGGTTAGTACATCGCAGGATGTCATTGAACAGTTGATACGTGGTTCAGCTGGACGCGCCGTAGCTTCAACAGCCATGAATAAGCGTTCATCGCGTTCTCATGCCATTTTCAGAGTCACCATTGCAGCCTACAACAAAAGTGACAAGTAAGTGCACCATCGGGATACTCCTGGAGTATACGCTTGACAATATTTTATTAACCCTTTCAATGGCGCAACCATGTCTAATAAGGTCATTTCACATTACAGAAAATTAGTGTTCACCTCCAGATTTAATTTTGTCGACTTGGCGGGCTCTGAACGCTGTGGCAAAACTTCGGCCTCTGGAGATCGTTTCAAGGAGGGAGTAGTTATCAACAAAGGTCTTTTGGCGCTTGGCAATGTAATCAATAAGCTTGGTTGTAAGTTCAAATAAGTCGTTTATCTACTGGCCCGGATTGGGGTAAGAGTTGACCGTACTTATCACATAATCTTTTCATTTTACAGCTGGCCAAAACGGTGCGTACGTGCCTTACCGACAATCAAAGCTAACAAGACTTCTGAAGGATTGTTTAGGCGGCAACTCCATTACCGTTGTGATTGCTTGTGTTAGTCCAGCCAATAGCAATTTGTCCGAAACGCTTAGTACCCTACGCTTTGCCGATCGTGTGCTTCAGATAAAAAACAAGCCTGTCGTCAATGTAAATCTGAGTGCTGCCAAAATGAATGCCATTTACGATCTTATAGAGAAATTGCACACTGAGTTGCTGGAACATGGACGCGAGCATATGAGCAACTCTATTGATTGTGATATCTCCGGCGTATATGCTGAGCAACATCGATATAAAACGATATACGAAGAGCTTAAAAAATTAAAGGACGAGCGAAGAAAACTCATACAGCAAAATCGCAAGTTGGAGAAGGACTTGCATCAGGCGTTGCTGGATCGTGATGAGCAGGATACGCGCGCAAAAATTGCAGAGGCGGCGCATGATAAGCTCAAACTAGAAGTAACGAGTTTAAAACAATTGCTTAAGGTCAATGGAAGTATAATTAAACTTGACTTAAATAGCGGCGGCCCAGGAGAGCCAAACCATGAAATCAAGACGGAATGGCAGCAGCACGTAAACCCATTATACAAACTAGATTTAACCATCAATGAGGAGGCTCAATATCCAGAAAGTGAGATGCCGAAACATAGAAAGGCATTCCTTATATGTGGAGATGATTGTTATAACACGGAGTATGGCGGTTTAGCTTCCAATGATAATCATGAGGGAGTGCATTCCCATGCTGAGGAATGTTCATTCAAAGAGAAACACGTGTGTCAAAATTTAAAGGCCTTGTATGAGATTGAAGTTAAAATTTCCGAGGATAAGGAGAACAATTATCAGAAAGAAATACAAGAACTAAAGTTGGAGCGTGAAGACCTGAATGAAGAGCTGCAAAATTTGAAGATTAAGAATAGTTCGCCTAAGCTGGCTGAAAATCGGCTCAATGCATTGCACAGCCTGAAACGGGAAGTAATTGAAATGCGTTGCAAGTCAACACAACAATCTGAAGTAATAGTCAATATGCGAGAAAATGAGCACGAAAAGATACAAAATCTAAGCACTGAGGTTCGATCATTAAAAGAGTCGAAGGTGAAGGTTATTCGCGCAATGAGAGCGGAGTCGGAGAAGTTCCGGCAATGGAAGCTGCATAGCGAACTGGAGCTAAACCGATTAAGGGACAAGCAGCAAAGCATGAAACGCGCTATGCTCAAAATGCAGACCCTTCACCAAAATCAACGCCAAGTGCTCACTCGTAAATATGAGCAAGTCGTTGCCGCCAATAAACGGTGAGCATTCCATCGATGGACATTTAAATGATGCAAGTCTTGTAATTATCTTTACTCCATTTTACTTTCCAGGCTGATGGAGGCATTGGGGCGTCATCAACCTGGTATGAAAACAATTACCTCCTTGAACAGCGAATTAGAAAAGCAATCATCGCTGATTGATTCCACACAGTGCTTGGAGCAGCTGGCCAAAGATAAATCGTGTCGTAATCCCTCAAAGGAGGAACAGAATGATAAGAAAGATAATAATCCTGACAACAAAAAGCCGTTGACATTACTAGTGGTCAATCCACTCCCCGCAAAGATATAAGTGACGCTCTGACTCTAATTTTAAGTTGTTCAACAGAGCCAACTCCCGCTGGAAAAATAAATATACATATTGACGTGCTGCCACCTATTCCCATGACTGCAAAGGACGCCACATTTATGCGGTAATAACAACTTGACTTTTATTTAACAAATATAAAGAATATATATGTATTTCTGTTCCCCCGCAGACTTTCTTCCTTCGACTTTAATACGCCAACTACAATGCAAAATTTTACGTTTTTGTTCAAAATTTTACGTTTTTGATCAAAATTTCTCGTTTCACCTAAATACAACTTGAGTAGCATAAATTTCATGTATTTGTTTCTTTTTTGTCTTGGATTCGATTTGGAAACGGACGCCAAACAACATAGAAGGGCGTTCTTTTGGGTTTCGAGACGTAATACGCGGCGATCTGTATCCATTATATTACATTGGTCCGGATAATTGTTCTATACTGGACGTCGAGGATATTTCAATATGGAACCACAGATTTGAAATCCAATAACATAGAACCAAATCCGAATCAGACGAACAATATGATTAATACTCTTTTCTTAATTGTAGGACTGTGTAATGCATATCTAAGTAATTAAAAATATTTCTGGTATAGAATTCGGTTTTTTTATGAAAATTTTACTTGGATGTTTTAAGTGATTTTTTTTAAGCTCTTACTAAATGTTTCAAAAAAAAAGGCTGATGACGAGGAAAATTGAATGTTTTAGCAATTTATTATTATCTATTTTTTAATATTTTCATAAAATTCGTTTTTAAAATAAATTTGGAAAAAATCTACTTTCATAGCCAATTTGCCCACCGATTGTGATCAAACTAAGCACTAAAAATCATCAGAGTAGCGCAGTTGGTCGTGATATATTCAAAAAATAAAGAAAACAGCAAATTTAGTGAAAATAAGTTGGGATGACAAACAAATCGATTTTGGTAAGGATAGTTTGAAAAACAAACGAAATGAATATGTTGTCGAATTAAACTGTGGTATCTATATGATCAACCGATTTCGGATCACCACAAAATTCTTGCTTGATCAATTTGAATACAATATCCTAAAAGGTATGGTTAGCTTTTGATTATTTTTAAGGTAGTGCAAAATACCCCCCTATAGAGGCATATAACATCTCTTCGATATCAAAGAACTGAAATAAACTTACATGCCCTCAAATAACAATACGATTTTTTTTTGTCCAAAAAGTTGTTTGCTTTAGTTAAGAGCATCTCAGAGATCTATGCATTCAGAGGGGCAGAGGAGCATGGGTATACCAGCTTTAGGTATCTTTGGGAGTCTATTGACCTTTTGTTTTAGATGTTAGACTTTGGATAATGTTTTTATCATATAGTACAAGTCATAAAAAATGAAACAACTTTATTGCAAAGCTAAACACAGTTCATCCACAGCGCTCAGTCATCGTCAAAGCAATCACCATATTATACTGACTATTCGAAGTGCACGCCCCTACAATCAATTGTAGACTGTGCAAAATACCCGTATGAGAGGTTCTTCTATCTTCTATATGAATGAACTAGACTAAACTTTCATTCCCTCAAATAAAAATAAATTTTTTTTTCTGAAATGTTTGTTATTACTTTAGATTTTACCATATCTCAGATCTTCGCGTTTGTGCAGCGGGATTGTTACCCTGATCATTTTTTAGTTAACATTAAGGGAGTTTTCAATAAAACATATTTTTTTTCATTTTATACAAACAAATCAGAAATTAATTGATTTATGTTTCACTTAAAATTAGCTTTTTAAGTAGAAAATGTGACTTTTGTTGTGTAAGAGCTATTTGAGGTCTTGTCTAACGACTTATATGTGCACAAAGTAAGTTGAGGTAGTTATATTATTTTATGTAAATAAGTTTTCAACGCACCTTAAATAAATTAAAAAAAATATATACAAAAATAATTGAAATTCTGTAAATTACATGAAGAATAGCAATGACCCTCACATTTCATTTACTTGTATGGAATAACATATTATTTCCGTAGAATTTGTTTTATGGAATAATAATTCATTACGAAATAAATTAAAGTAATTATTTGAGCTTAAAAATTAGATACATGTCATCCATGGTAATTAATACACATTTGTTTATTCTTTTATTTAATTCTAATAATCGTGAAATACAGCCGAAACTCAAATTGTATATAACTTTGTTTTTTATTATTTTAAGTTAAAAATTGTTGATGTTAATATTTGTATATTTTTAAATTTTTTTAATTATTTTACTATATTTGATTTTTTTGAAATATTAAATATTTATTAATTAATAATATTCAAATTTATAATGTTGACGATATTTTGAATATTTTTTTTTATATTTGTAATATTTGTAATATTTGTAATATTTGTAATATTTGTAATATTTGTAATATTTGTAATATTTGTAATATTTGTAATATTTGTAATATTTGTAATATTTGTAATATTTGTAATATTTGTAATATTTTTAATATTTTTAATATTTTGAACATTTTGAACATTTTAAATATTTTGAATATTTTGAGTATTTTGAATATTTCTAATAGTTTTAATATTTTCAAAAGATTCACACAGTTTGATATTTGTAAAATTTTCTATAATCTTAATATCTTTTAACATTATATAATTGATTTTGCAGAAAGAAATTGTTAATATTATGATTATCGTTGATTTGTTATTAACTCATACACGTTTTTATTAAAAAAATTATTTATTGATGGTAAAAAATTGTAATTTACGTTCTAACATGCAAAGTTTGAAAATATTTGGCTAATACGTGTTTGCTAGCTGAAAAATCATAGAGCTTGTTCAATTTAGACAAACATATAAAAAACATTTTGTTTTTAAACTGAGATAGCGTTTTTTTATAAATGATTTATTGATAGTTGATTACTTGAATGAGTGACTGGCCGGCAAAACAACTGAAGAACTGATAGACTATCTGTCAATTTGATAAACCATTCATACCCCGTACCGATAATTAATTTGTTTTTAGTATAATTATAAAGATACTGTCAAGCAGTAAGCGAAGTGCGAATACACTGAAAATTAACAAAAAAAAAAATAATCTCTCTAAACTGATTTTGAATAGAGCGATGTAAGATTCTGGGTTTCGATGATATTGTTTTTGATCCATTTAGCAATTAATTAAGAAATATGCAATGTTTTTTGTTTCCTTCCTTAGTTTTTCTCGATTTTACAAAAAATCAATTATTTGGTTTCGTCTATTTCATTGATTACTCGCTACCACTTGCCAACCCCCGCAGCGGTAAGAGCGTTACAATATTGACACTCTTTTTCGATATTCCCTATATGCAAATATTCTACGTTTTTTCCTGCTTCATACAATGTTTACATTAACTTCTGTTTTTTGGATTTTACATTTTTGTTCGAATCCAACGCAAGCTTCCTCTTTTTGCCAATTTGCTCTCCCTTCAAGTCTCTAAATCTATCATCTTTCGTGTTTTCAAAAACTTTTTCTTTTATCTTTTTCTATTTCTCAATTGAAATTTTCTCTTGATTTTTAATTTTTTTGTATTCTTGCCTGTTCGCCATTACGAACTTTTTGTTTTTCTTCAGATATATTCTTTTTTCTCTACTCATTATATTTTAATCATATCTTATATATAAATCGTGACTGACATCAAAAAACTTTTTTATATAATATAGGAAAATCTTTAAAAAATAAAATACCTATCTTACTATCCGAAAAAAAGATATACTTAAGTTTTTTTTTTCTAATAGTTTTTCTATTAATTATTCCCAGTTGAGCATAGGGCCACGAGGTTTTTATTGAATACAACCAAACCAGTTTTGAAAAATCTCTGATGCTATGTGAACGGAAGCAATGTTGTTGGAAGCTGAGTGCTGCTACCAAAAATTAATTGGCAATATAGACCTACATCGCTTCGCCTATCCACAATGCAAACGTACCTCTTGTAAGGGTATTGAGATATACAAATTCAAATTGAGAGCTTAAGCAGGGGTTTAAATTTTGCGCATTATATTCGCGACGTTCCTATAAAACTGCCCAGCCAGAATACAGCGCTTCAGTTTGTTACCGCCGTGCAACAGCTACACACATAGCCACATCTCTTCCAGACCTAGTCAAAAACCTACAAGTAACTCATCATTATGCAGCGTTGGCAAAATAGTGTAGCCGTTGTGACTGGTGCCAGTTCCGGTATTGGCGCCGAAGTGGTCAAGGATCTGATCCGTGCCGGTTGCATTACCGTGGGCCTGGCACGTCGTGTCGAGCGCGTCGAGGCATTACGCAAAGAGCTGCCCAAGGAGCTGCAATCCCGCTTGCATGCCATCAAGTGTGATGTGTCTGATGTGGCATCGGTGAATTCAGCCTTTGATTGGATTGAAGGCAAACTGGGCGGCATCGATATACTCATCAACAATGCCGGCACACTGCATTCTGGTCAGGTGCTGACACAGCAGCTGGAAAAGATGCAGCAGGTGCTGCAGGTAAACATTATGGGCGTGGTCTATTGCACGCAACGCGCTGTCAAGTCAATGCGTGAGCGTAATGTGGCCGGTCATGTTGTGCTGGTGAACAGCGTTGCCGGGCATCATGTTGTCTGCCCACCTGGAGATCATCTACAGAATCTTAATATATATGCGCCCTCAAAGCATGCCATCACCGCGCTTAATGAGATACTGCGTCAGGAATTGCTGGGCTTTAAGACACAAATCAAAGTGACGGTAAGTGAAAAGCGTTTTGGACTTCAGATGCATCATCTCGCATGGGGTTGGGCTCGCATGCAACTGGCGCGTAGTATTGTGGCAACTATTAAAGATTTGCTATGGTTCACTAAACTTTGTTCGCATTTTTGTTAACACATTTTTGAGCTAATCTTTGAGAGCATTGGCAGCAAAAAAACACTTGTTGTCGGAGGTCAGCTTGCTGGGGTCTTATCGGAATTACTGGTAAAAATGTTTGGCGGGATTTAGTAGAGAGGTTCTGATAGAATGCGTATACTCTATAGTTTATAATGGCTTTGGTGAAGAAGCTATGGGTCGGGCGTATAATGTAAATTTACCAAAATGACGATCAGCAGGTCTGCCTTCGTCGATCAGTTCGCAGAAACGTGTAGATTGCAAAGATGCTAAAAATTCAGGCTATCTATCGATTTTTCAAAATTATTAACGAATGAGATATTAAATTTTTATAGTATTTTTTTATTTTTTGAAGATTTTGTTCTTCGATTAGATTTAAAAAGTCGATTGACTATCACCCCTTACCCAGTTCCATAGAAGTTTTTTTCAAAAATCAAATAAATATGCTTAATTTTTCTTTATGATAAAAAAATAAAGAATTTTATTGCCCATGATTAGGGTTATGGAGATATCTCTATTAATAGCTGTTTAAAGAGAATGGGGACCTACAGTTTCTAGGCGAATTTGAACCTCGGTGTCTATAATTAATAAAGATTTTCTTAGGTTAATAGCGTCGTCTATACAATTGCTAGACATATCAGTGCTAGGGAAATGTATCAGTGCTCCGGGCTGGAATCGAATCATCGTTCTCGAGCTTAGAGGCGAGTAACCTAACACGATGCTACCGAGTTCTATAAAATATATCTAGGTTTATTTTCAAAATAAATATTTCGCCAAATACCCAAGCTGTCGTGTATTCCAAATTCTCGACGCGCGCTTCTTATGTAAACTTTGCTCCTTAAGTTTTATAAAACTAATGATAAGTCCAACCAGTTCAACGTTTACCCATATTTTGCACCAAAATTTTCGCTTATAAAACAATAATATTCCATTTTACAGAGCGTCAGTCCTGGTGTTACCGATACGGAAATCTTACCGCCTGGTTTTACTTCGCTACCGGTACTCAAACCGGAAGACATCTCCAATGGCATTATGTACGTGCTGGGCACACCACCACACGTGCTGGTGCATGAGCTGACCATCAAGCCAATGGGCGAACCCTTCTAGGCATTCCAAACATATTACTAGTAAAATCTGCATATCTTGCTACGCTTTTCTTTTTATTTTTACATATTTAAATGCAATAAAGTTCCATGATGAGAGCATATAACAGTTTTGAAATTTTCATCATTTCATTTTTCAAACGATATTGCATTTTTTCATGCCGTCTGATATAGTTTGGCGTTTATTTGAAAAATAACTTGGCCAAAATGTGAGCTGCACTTCCGTGGCAGCCACATGCCAAGCTGCTGCGAGCATAAGCCAACATTAACTTGACGTCACATAGACGTAGCTGACGTCACGATTGTCGCTCCGTTGGAGCCGTTGGAGTCAGTACCTGTGACAGGTGGCGTCGTCTGATTGCAGCGCACATAATCGCTACTGTGACGTAAGCAACGTCTCTGGCGTCGACAGCAGCGCCGGCGTCTGTCAATATTGCAAGCGTGCGCGTTTGACATAAAATGTAATATAGTAGCAGCTACACACACACACTCACCATACCTCATACTCTCCCATGCACACACTCACATACACACACACACACACATATTACCAACTCACATAGATACTTTGTGATGCCGGCTTCTGTGGAAACGGGTGTGACTGCAACTACGGCAGTTTTATGCAAAGTAGCTATTACAGTTACTGCAATGTCGCTGCTCTATAAATTTTCTACACTGAGAGAAACGATTAGACAAATGTTGGAAAAATATTTGTAAAGGGTGTCTTTTTTTTGTAGGTATAGAACTTTAAATGGCAATAAAACAACGATGGATTATGCGATTGACATGAATTTTGTTTATCCGAGACATCATTTTGTGGCATTATATTTTCTTTATGATTGCTGGCATATGACCGCCACGGCTGGCGCGGATATAGTTCAAGCTGCGACGAATGTTGTCATCCAAATGGTTAAGCAGGATTATCTTCACTCCAAATGTGGCAGTTGTATTTGTTGACGTAGCCAGTTAACCAGAAGTGCGCTTTATCGCTAAGCAAAGTTTCGGATAGGATCGCAACCTCGTTTTGCGCCCATTCGACAAATCTACGCCTTGCTTGACTATCGTTTGGCTTCAATTATTCAAACTGAGAATAAATCACTATTCAGCTGTTAAATCGAATAATAAATTAAATAATAAATTTATGCCTCGAAAAAAAAACACCGTTTAAGCGCAAAGCAAGAGCTACACGACGAAGCGAAAGCGTCTGCTGACTATTCTTTTTGTTTTCATACCCTCCAAGCAGCCCGATCACTGAACACGTTAAATTTCTCAAGATCGCTGGAGCGTTTTGTATTAGTTTTGAGTTAAAGTTGTTGTTTTGCTATTTGTACCTTCTACCATGTGGCAGAGATGGTATTGTTGAGGTAGGTCTGCGTTGACATAACTTCAAACAGCGATCCCTAAAATATGATCAGTTTAAATATTGAATCTGATAGGCCAATATCCGAGTAAACGATTTTTTTTTAACAAAATAGTATAGCACATGCCAAGGCCCTGCTCGAGCAACATCAAATTTGGCTATTTTAAGCTTAAAATAATAAGAAAAGATTCTTTTTAATGGTTGAAAATACACAAATTGCACTTCTAAAAAATTCACAATAGATATTGCTCAATCTCTTCTAAACAATCATAATTTTTTCGGAAACCATCGCAAAAAAAAACGAATTTTATGAAAATATACAATAATTAAATAATAATAAATAGCTAAAACATTCAATTTTCCACGTCATCAGCCTTTTTTCTTTTGAAAAATTTAGTAAGAGCTTAAAAAAAATCACTTAAAACATCCAAGTAAAATTTTCATAAAAAATCCGAATTCCAGAAACATTTTTAATTACTTAGATATGCATTACACAGTCCTACAAATAAGAAAAGAGTATTAATCATATTGTCTGATTCAGATTTGGGTCTATGCGATGGGATTTCAAATCTGTGGTTCCATATTGAAATATCCTCGACGTCCAGTATAGAACAATTATCCGGACCAAAGTAATATAATGGATACAGATCGCCGCGTATTACGTCTCGAAACCCAAAAGAACGCCCTTCTATGTTGTTTGGCGTCCGTTTCCAAATCGAATCCAAGACAAAAAAGAAACAAATACATGAAATTTATGCTACTCAAGTTGTATTTAGGTGAAACGAGAAATTTTGATCAAAAACGTAAAATTTTGAACAAAAACGTAAAATTTTGCATTGTAGTTGGCGTATTAAAGTCGAAGGAAGAAAGTCTGCGGGGGAACAGAAATACATATATATTCTTTATATTTGTTAAATAAAAGTCAAGTTGTTATTACCGCATAAATGTGGCGTCCTTTGCAGTCATGGGAATAGGTGGCAGCACGTCAATATGTATATTTATTTTTCCAGCGGGAGTTGGCTCTGTTGAACAACTTAAAATTAGAGTCAGAGCGTCACTTATATCTTTGCGGGGAGTGGATTGACCACTAGTAATGTCAACGGCTTTTTGTTGTCAGGATTATTATCTTTCTTATCATTCTGTTCCTCCTTTGAGGAATTACGACACGATTTTTCTTTGGCCAGCTGGTCCAAGCACTGTGCGGAATCAATCAGCGATGATTGCTTTTCTAATTCGCTGTTCAAGGAGGTAATTGTTTTCACACCAGGTTGATGACGCCCCAATCCCTCCATCAGCCTGGAAAATAAAATGGAGTAAAGATAATTACAAGACTTGCATCATTTAAATGTCCATCGATGGAATGCTCACCGTTTATTGGCGGCAACGACTTGCTCATATTTACGAGTGAGCACTTGGCGTTGATTTTGGTGAAGGGTCTGCATTTTGAGCATAGCGCGTTTCATGCTTTGTTGCTTGTCCCTAAATCGGTTTAGCTCCAGTTCGCTATGCAGCTTCCATTGCCGGAACTTCTCCGACTCCGCTCTCATTGCGCGAATAACCTTCACCTTCGACTCTTTTAATGATCGAACCTCAGTGCTTAGATTTTGTATCTTTTCGTGCTCATTTTCTCGCATATTGACTATTACTTCAGATTGTTGTGTTGACTTGCAACGCATTTCAATTACTTCCCGTTTCAGGCTGTGCAATGCATTGAGCCGATTTTCAGCCAGCTTAGGCGAACTATTCTTAAGCTTTAAATTTTGCAGCTCTTCATTCAGGTCTTCACGCTCCAACTTTAGTTCTTGTATTTCTTTCTGATAATTGTTCTCCTTATCCTCGGAAATTTTAACTTCAATCTCATACAAGGCCTTCAAATTTTGACACACGTGTTTCTCTTTGAATGAACATTCCTCAGCATGGGAATGCACTCCCTCATGATTATCATTGGAAGCTAAACCGCCATACTCCGTGTTATGACAATCACCTCCCCATATAAGGAATGCCTTTCTATGTTTCGGAATCTCACTTTCTGGATAATGAGCCTCCTCATTGATGGTTAAATCGAGTTTGTATAATGTGCTTATGTGCTGCTGCCATTCCGTCGCGATTTCATCGTTCCGCCCTCCTGAGCCGTCGCCATTTAAGTCCAGTTTAATTATACTTCCATTGACTTTAAGCAATTGTTTTAAACTCGTTACTTCTAGTTTGAGCTTATCATGCGCTGCCTCTGCAATTTTTGCGCGCGTATCCTGATCATCACGATCCAGCAACGCCTGATGCAAGTCCTTCTCCAACTTGCGATTTTGCTGAATGAGTTTTCTTCGCTCATCCTTTAATTTTTTAAGCTCTTCGTATATCGTTTGATATCGACGCTGCTCAGCATATACGCCGGAGATATCACAATCAATAGAGTTGCTCATATGCTCGCGTCCATGTTCCAGCAACTCAGTGTGCAATTTCTCTATAAGATCGTAAATGGCATTCATTTTGGCAGCACTCGGATTTACATTGACGACAGGCTTGTTTTTTATCTGAAGCACACGATCGGCAAAGCGTAGGGTACTAAGCGTTTCGGACAAATTGCTATTGGCTGGACTAACACAAGCAATCACAACGGTAATGGAGTTGCCGCCTAAACAATCCTTTAGAAGTCTTGTTAGCTTTGATTGTCGGTAAGGCACGTACGCACCGTTTTGGCCAGCTGTAAAATGAAAAGATTATGTGATAAGCACGGTCAACTCTTACCCCAATCCGGGCCAGTAGATAAACGACTTATTTGAACTTACAACCAAGCTTATTGATAACATTGCCAAGCGCCAAAAGACCTTTGTTGATAACTACTCCCTCCTTAAAACGATCTCCAGAGGCTGAAGTTTTGCCACAGCGTTCAGAGCCCGCCAAGTCGACAAAATTAAATCTGGAGGTGAACACCAATTTTCTGTAATGTGAAATGGCCTTATTAGTGATGATTGCGCCATTGGAAGGGTTAATAAAATATTGTCAACCCCTTCAGGATTATCCCGATGGTGCACTTACTTGTCACTTTTGTTGTAGGCTGCAATGGTGACTCTGAAAATGGCATGAGAACGCGATGAACGCTTATTCATGGCTGTTGAAGCTACGGCGCGTCCAGCTGAACCACGTATCAACTGTTCAATGACATCCTGCGATGTACTAACCGGAACTTGGGTTAAGCCGGGCATTATCGCGACACCGTTTTCTTCACGCAACTGAATATTGGACACGCGCTCTTTCGTGGACAACAAGTCGATAAACTTTTCCTGGTAAAGCTCCAAGTATGAGCACTTCACGAAGACGTCATATTCGGCGGACAGCGGCTCAATATTAAGGAATATATCACGCACAGAACGTGGTATGACGCCAACAGCCTCATTTTCGATGCCATTAAATGCTGTGCCCATTGTATACGTTTTACCGGAGTTGGTCTGTCCATAAGCCAGGATAGTTACATTATAGCCACGAAGTAATTGGTTTATTTTGGGCAGAACACATTCTGTGTATACAAGCCTTTGAGAATCGGTTGCTCCAAATACATAGCTGTAAGTGAAGGAGTCCGTCTGATTTATAGTGACTTGGGGGCTGCCATCGATTGCATGCTCAATGATACTCCGACTGCCACGCTTAGTCTCCGACTTCAGCAAAGGGCGAACGCGTAATACGACGCTTATGGAGGTATTATCTTCGGACATTGCGCCAGTATCGAAAGAATTGGATAAAGAATAAAAATCCGCACCGTAAAAGCTTAAAATAAAACTGAACAGAATTTCTAAAACTCATTTATAAAAGTTATTGCTCAAATGAAACTGAATGTGAACATTGAACGCAAAGCTAAGTTGTGATTGTGTGGGGAAACTTTTTCAGATACCGGTTAGCATTGTTCAAAAATATTTTAAAATTTTATTTCAGCCTTCTGACAAAATGCATTATCGATGTTAGATGGTACAAAGCGATATATGATATAACTCCCTTGGGGGGTGTTTTGCGCCACCTCCAAAAAATCACAATGTGTGAATGAATAATATGCCTCGTGAGCGTACGCCCCTAAACCGGAAAGACGGCGGATCGATTCCATTCTGCAGCAGTGTTTTACTTTCCTAGCACTGACACAGCTAGCAAATATACGCTATTTGCTTATAAAAATTGTTAATACTTAAAGACACCGCCCTTCGGATTCGGATATAAAATGTAGATCTCTGTTACTTCGCCACGGGAGCAATGAGCGTTGTCACGGGGAATTATTATTTTTTATGGCTAAATAGTTCAGTTGTTTTTAAACATATAACCAAAATCGACACCCAAAAGTTTTCCAATCGCTGTTGAATTTAATCACAATTAGTTTACTGCAATATTTTATATAGCGTCAATTTGTAAAAAATATCTATTTGTTCAAAATATTCGTAATTCGTTTGTTTTTTTAACCATTTTTATAGTAAAACGTTTATAGAACAATTTTATTTTACCTAAGCAGTATGTCGATTTTGATGAAAATTTGTTGAATATATCAAATGGAGCGAGTTGTTCAACAAGTGGGTTTTTGGTGTTTCAATCTCAACATAAAGTTTTTATTTTACTAACTCTAATTGGCTATTCTAACCGATTATTGGGATACAGCCAACCTCACTTGCGCCCGCCAGGCGCCACTGCTTTGCCTTGGGTCACTGCAAGGGAAGTCCTCTTTCACTTGGTATTCCATCGGAGCTTAGTTCGTTCCCTTTGTCTTCCTTCGTCGGCTTTGGCATGGCAAACCATCTTCGCTTGAGCCTCTGCATTCATTACTTGCTTACTTTTGGCATCCATCACAACACGTTATCGGGTTACACTCGACCTAGTCTGGCTTCCCTGCCTTCTACAGTACTTCACCCTGAAGGAAAGATAGGTGCTCCTCAAGTTGGTATTTACACAGAAGTTGTCATTTGTAAAAATTACAGCTAATAAATAGATACGGGACGGCGTTTTAGTATTGTTTCTTGAACAATAATTTCGCTCAGTGTACTTAGATTTCATTGTGAATTCTTAGACGACAACAACACAAACATATTGCATCCTAAGCCCGTCAACTTTTGTGAGCAAACGTAGTGCTGGAATGCAGTGGCACCAGCAGCAGCAGCAACCATCTCCTTCATGTGGTGGCAGTGGCAAGAACAGGAGCAGCAGCAGTTACTTAGATCACTCGCGTCAAGTGAAGTTGCCAATGTTGCATATAAACAGCTACACACAAAAAAAAATGCTGCGCCTTGTCAATGTTGCCGTTGTTGCTGTTGTTGTTGTTTGCTGCATATATTGTAACTGATGCAACAACTTCCTTGTAGACTGCATGCAGCAACCAACAGCAGCTGGAAGTGAAGCTGTAGCCGTTGCTGTAGGACTTTTTTGCATGTCTGTTTCGGTGGCAGATGTTCCGGCTGTTGGCATAGCTAATAATGTCGCGCATCCTTCTTCTGTGTTGCATATTTATACGCTTCATACATGACGGAGTCGTAGATTCGCTGACGAAATATGCAACATTTTGAGAGTATATAAAAAAAAACAAAGTTTCAGCGTATATTACTTGGAGTGTTGCACTCTGTTGAAGGTTGAGTATGCTGCTAACATCTTAGATAATCTAAGACTTCTTTTCAGTTCTTAGGTTTGCCTAAGACTAAATACCGAAGAGAATGCAATCGTCAACAAGCTCGCTACTCAGCTCGAAAAAAGTTTTTCAAGCCTAAATCACATTTCTTTCTCATAGTACGTACACATGACATGATCCCAACGAGTATAAAAACTTCGTTGCAATCATTACCAAGAAGTCCTATTCCACCTACTTATATTAGTAGTATTTTTTTCGTTGTCAGTCTTCCTCTTATATTAACATATTTGACAGACTGAGGCTGAGATGTAGTCTCCACCTTCGATGAGTTTTTAAACTTGCCAGAGATTTGCGCCAACTACTTGCTCATTTATAACATTGAGCTTGCTGCCTGCTGCAGGACACATCAGGACACAGACAAGGCGAAAGCGTAAGGGTTACACACAAAGTACATGGGCAACAGCTCGTTTTGACCTTCAGCTGCAAGATTTGGGCGTCTTCTCAATAAACACCTACAGAACAGTTCGGTCAGCTAGCCATAGCGCCAGCCAGTCAGCCATAGTGCGAGCCGATCAGCCAGCAGCTGTGGCATGGCTGCTGGGCACTTCCGTTCATGTTCCATTTCCGTTTCCTCATCAAGTACATGGCCAACGTGGCTTGGTCATGGCTTTAAGTGGCAATGGAGCATGCTTCAATGGCAACTTGGTTGCTTGGTTGACTTCGTAACTTCGCGGCGTTGAAGCTGAAACTGAAGTTGATTTCAACTCAAAGTTGTTGTTGCTGTTGTTGGAGTTGTTTTTTTTTTTGCTTCATTGTATATCAGTGCAGATGGGATGGGCATAAGGAAGCGTATATAAGTAGTGCTTCCTTGAGCCAACCCAACTGTAGTGAAAAGTATTATTCTTGCTTTTTGCGGGAGGGCAACGGAAAAAATTTATTTTGTGCTCGGCACTTGAACTTTTTCCCTACTTGTCCCAAAGGACAAGGAAGGGGTCTTAAAAATATGTGCCAGCTTAGTAGCA
Organism: Chymomyza procnemis; assembly: GCA_035046065.1. NCBI lineage: Eukaryota > Metazoa > Arthropoda > Insecta > Diptera > Drosophilidae > Chymomyza > Chymomyza procnemis. Next base: position 26,888,018 of record JAWNOJ010000021.1, read on the forward strand.
ACAGGCACAAGTGGACATTCTGAACTTTCAATTGTTTAGATGAAATAATTGTACATAATCGCTTTACAAGTGAAGGATAAAAATCAAAACAGAAAGAATTATAGACAAAAAAATGTAAAAAATATAAATATTTTTGAGTATGGAGATGTCTCCACTTGCAGGTTGTGACCGTTATTTAAAGCGATTACCTATTCCAATGAGAAGCTTTGAGCTTGCTTGACAATCTGCGTCTGTTTACGACAACAACATTGTTTTTTGTGTCTGCCACGACATTTGCGTGAAACCCACGGAATGTCTTTGCTCAAATTGCTGCAATCGATAAGTCCTGTAGAGAGTACTTTCAATGCTTCAAAGGTGTTGATTTTAGCGATGAAGGCAAAGAACGTCCTGGACAACGCATAAATTGTGTTGGTTACGCTTTTCTCTCAGTTAAAACAATCGGGATTTAGTCAGAGAAAGATAATCAGGTGCTGTGGAAGCAGAAAGATGTCGAAAGACGATGTAATACTTTGGAACCGCCGCTTGAACGATAGAAAGCAATTGCAACGGCTGACGATAGATATATGTATATATATGTATATGTATATGTATTCCTCCTCCAAAGATGGATACTAGTGTATTCTTCGGAAAGGGCGAAAACGTAAGCCAGTTAGCTGAAAATATGAATAACGTTTATGGTCCTGATACTGGAACAGCTAATGATGCATAATTTTGAATTCTCCGACTCCGTTTCGGCAATTTCCTTGTCAAAGATGCACCACGCACTGGAAGGCCAAAAAAGTCGATAAAATTATGGACCGATTGCTGTTTGGATTGCCCTAGAGCTAAAGATTGCACAAAAAACTCTTAGGAACCATTTGAATAAGGCTGGATATGGAATGAAGCTCGATGTATGGGCGCCACATAAGGTAAGGCGAAAAACGCAGTGGACTCAATTTCCGATGATGGAGAGTGAAACACTCACGTGAACGTCAACTGACAACGGTCGTGATCGAAGCGCGGTAAGTTAGCAGAAATGGTGGGCATGCCCCATCATGATCAAGAAGGTTCTGCCGTGTTTTTTGTTGGAATTGTCAGGGAATTGTCTGCTATGAGCTGCTCCCATACTACAAAACTTTTAACTCGGAACTGTACTGTCTACAATTGGACCGTCTGAAGGAAGCAATCGCCCAAAAGTAATAAGCTTTGGCGAAAAAAAACAAATTGCGTTCCATTAGCACAACATGAGGCCATATACATAGATAGTGACTATTTTGCAAGCTCCGGTAGCTTGGTTGGGAGGTTCTTATGCGTCCACCTTATAGTCCGGACCTGGCACCCCAAGTGAGCTTCATTTTGCTCGTGAAAAGTTCGCCTCGTGGCAGAGAGCATTGTGCAAATCGACTGTCAATACAATGGGAGACACATAATAAAATAACCTTTAAAATGGCAACAAGTTTTCGAAAAAAACAACGCATATTTGAACTAAATAGCATTATCTAATAATTAAAGCTTTCAATTTCACTCCAAAATTATGGGTTTCCCTTTACTACATCCAATTTTTACTTCTAATATTTTACTTTAGACTTAAATAAAAAAAAAATCCTCAAAGCAATTAATTAATCGAGATGAAAAACAAATATAATTAAGCGTCAAAAATTCATACTTTATGTTTTAAAAGCTGCTGCTTGTTTTCTTTATCCTTTGATTTATTAAAAGCGCTCAACTTTGGCTTGGGAAGCATCATGCTTCAGTTTAAACATTTTGTTTATAACATTTATTAATCCGATAGTTTCTAATTTGTTGCTAAATAGCTCAAAAGTTGCTTCAAAACGAAACTCTTTTAATTAGGTGCGAACGATTTGTATGAAGTTTTTTTTTGTTTAAGTTTTTGAAAAACTTACTCTTTTCAAGCAGTTTTTATAAACTTTAAGTTGGCAGGCAAATCGTTTAAACTATTGAGCTGCTTTATAGCAAGGAAGTTATAACTAAAATTGTTTAAGGTTTTTTTGGGGCAAAGTTGTTGGCCACAAAACAGCAAGTAAAAGTCTAATGAGGAATGACTTCAGACAAGCACAAAAGCAGTAAAGTTGGGCTATATAATTCTGGTACAGGATCTTTGTGCTGGTTGACTTTGTAGTAGAGCACTTGGGTTTGTTCCCTAGCTTTTTAGCTAAGAAGAGAATTGGTAAGCTGATACAAATGTAAGGGAAGACAGAAGTGATTTTATATCTAGCCGGGTAAAGATAGTGAGTAGTCTTCCAGGAGCGTTAGAAAATTATCTGCAAAAAAAGTTTTGACTGTCTATCCTTATATTAAGTTAACGAAATTCTTCATATAATGCATTTCATTAACTGCCTGACGCAAGGCTACAAGTCCAAACTCTTTTACTGCCGAGATGATAATGGAAATCTGGTTACAGATAGGTAAGCCACTGAGATTATGAAGGTATTTTTGCTCAAAGCTGCTAGCATGCGAGCATGTGACAATTCTTGCCATTTTGGAAAACAGATTCAATTAAGTGACAACAATATAGACGTCACTCCACCTATTGAAGTCCGAGTTATAAAAATGCGACTCTAAAACGAATAAGTAACCGGTGCTTATGACTTGCTGCCTGTAGAATTGCTGACGGCAAAGAGCTGATAGGCTGTATGCATCATCAGTTTATCTGCAAAATATAACTAGCAGCTTGTATGCCCTACAACACTCAGTGTCCTTTGTTCTGCACTGCAGAGGGGAGACCCAAAGATAAGCGCAAACTTCCAGGGAATCAGTCCAAATGCTGTCTCATATAAAGTTGTATCTCGCACTCTCGGTAAAAAACTGAAGCCGTACGCCAACACATTGATCGAACTGCATTCGTGCGGCTGCAGACTTGGTACATCCACCATAGACCCGGTCTTCGATCGACACACACCAGCTCTTTGTCGATTAAAAAGTTGCATTCAATAGCTCGATAAGGAAGCTCCTGTATGCAACACTGTTCGAGTTCGGTGTTCCTACGAAGTTGATTCGACTTTGCGGTATGACATTGAACATCACTATGATCTCTGGCAAGGTAGCAGAGCAAACAAACTCTCTGCTAGACGCTCATCCTACCCATAGTCTTATATGGCTTGCACTTGGGATGTTCGACAGAAATATTCTTTGCTAAATATTGGTCTCCTTTCGGATTGCCTACGACTTTTGTACTCGATTGGTTCGGCCTTGTCGTTTGTATGGATAAAGAAGCTCCAGCGAAAAAGGTTTTCGATGCGCCGACGACGACGAATGAAGATGAAGGGAACGACCTAAGTTCATATGCAAAGATCAAGTGAATCTTTTGGCTCAGTTCTTGAGGTCGGCTGCAATCCGTTGAAAAAACGCAATGGCCACTGAAAGTAAATAAGTATCAAAGTATCCGACGTTTTTTTGTTGTATTTCAAGTAAGTAAATTGGAATCGTAAGTACAAAACTATCAGTAGCACAGCTAGCAAATAAATAGACACTATTTATCGGAATTGGCTATAAACTGTAGATCCCTGATCTCTTGGGATCTCCCCGCTTTTGCCGCATAAGTAAAAAAAAACACGCTATGTAAAAAAGTATAAAAGTAAATTAAATAATTAAAACGAACTATTGTAGAAGGAAACGGGATGGAAAACAAGACCTTTAAAATGCAGCAGAACTGGGAATAGTACTTTTCAGAAGTACTTAGACCCAAGCGCTAATCTTGTTTTTGCCATGAAAGTTCAGCTTTATGTGTTGGCCTTCTGTTCCTATAATTTATAACAGCTGCAAAATTCAAAAAATCACATGAAATCAAAAACGTTATCGAAATGCAGCGCCGCTGTCATTTATTTACTTGCTCTGTCATTTTAGCATTTCATCATTCACTCATTAAATGTTTGCCACACACAGCCAAACACTACTGCATGTAAACACACACAGATACACACACACACACACACACACACACATATTTAAATCGAAATTAGTTTGGCTGCGAAATTATGACAGCCGCAAAGTATGCAACACAAAATAACCCATTTTCTATGCCAAAGATACCCTACAGCGTTTGGTGATGCTCGTCGGTTTGGTTAGAGGCGCTTTTTTTTCTTTGGTGTGTTTGTATGTGTGTGTGGGAGGGAGTGGTGGGGGTGGGGTGTGTGTGTGTAGGTGCACCTACTAATATAGACGTACATTGAACCGTAAATTCCCCAGCTAGTACCCGGATCTGGGTAGCCTGCCATGCCACAACTAGTGGTCGCTGCTATGCCAAAGTGCGCGCACCTGCTGTAAATTTCATTTCACTGGCAGCAAATTTGTGTTGGTTGCATGCTTCTGGGGACACACAAACCCGAATTTGCATTGAAATTAGAGCCGCTGGCAACTTTTTTGGGGACTGATTAAGCTAATCAGCATTGCGTCAGTGTGCGCTGCGTCTCACTCTGCCGACGACGCAGTCGCTGACACAGATTCGTAGTCTGCTTTTAGGCTTGTTAATTTGTGGCAAGTTTGTGTGTGTTTCGGCTTGACTTTTTTTCTGTTGCTGTTGTTGTTGTTGTTTATTTTCAACTTGCCACCGGCATGAGCAAGTGCGAGCGACGACGCCTTGCCTCAAGTAAGCGGCGGTAGCCAAGAGCAACTGTGCTGACCGATTTAACGACCCTGACCCAATTTGAGCTTTTGATTGATCTGTTTGATTTGATTTTTTGGCTAATTAACAAGAATGAGAAATTATGCCAAGGCTTTGGCGTTCTAGAACTGTTGGTTTGATTTTATTTGTTATTTTTATTTGTATATATATATTTTTTTTGTTGATGCTGCCAGATATCTGTGAGTATCTGCGACAGTTTTTTAATAAGTTTGTTGTTGTTGTAGTGCTTAAGCTGTTGGCAGCAGCTGCTTTACATAAATAAACAGTGACTACACTGAGAGAAATCATTGTATTGCAATGAGAATTACACTTGGGAAATTTTTTCATGAGCAGCATTTCTTCTGTGCTAATCTGGTTCTGAAAACAAACATTGTTTTGAGTAGAGATAATAAATAGCTATAGTTTGTGTAAATCAAAAAGAACAAATACACTCGTTGAGCTTGCTTTTCGTTAGGATTAATTCACGGCGATCGGAGTTACAAAAGTGAGAATTGTGCAGCTTTCTACAGTTTACAGAAAGCTCAGTGGAGCTTTTTTGATATAATATATTGTGTTCTATATGTCAAAGCTTATATTTTAAGTTGGATTCACAAAATAGTAATCGTTATCAAAACAAACATAAGTGGCAGTGGCATTTATAATTATTGAAGATAAAGTGTATTGGTGCTGCACCGGACATTCTCCCCACATTGAAAGGAACATTCTTCAAACCAGACTAGCTTCAACAGGCAGAAGGGCTAACTTTGTGACAGCTTCTTTGCCAGATCATAAGGCTGTGCAGACTATGCCATCTCTGCCGGTATTGACTTCCTCGATGCGACCAAGCTGCCACTTTGAACACGGTAAGTTCTCATTCTTTAGGAGTACTATACTTCCATTTCGTAGATTTGCTGTATTGGCTACCCACTTTTTTCATTCTTGGAACTGAGACAAGTAGTCGGTAGTTCACTTCTTCTAGAAGACTTGCTGCACTTGCTTCACTTGTTGCCAACAACTGTGGCGACTGGTGCTCCAGATGAGTTTTGTTTGCTTCAGAAAACTTCACAATGAGCAGCAGTGAGTACGGCAATGTCAGCAGGATACTCTGAAATTGATGAAAGTGTACGTGAGTTTAGTATGGCAGAGATTTCGTGAAGAAGCGTCTGGAGTTGCACAAAAGTTAAAATGAACTGGCTGACGACCCGATACAAATGGAACTTGGCAGATTTCACTGCAGCTTCCCATTAGTCATCGAAGTATGGTGATTTCAACGCGCAGACTGCTGATACAGATGTGGTTGTCTAAGAAACAACTACCATTGCTCGTCGAGTTCATTCTTAGCTCCAACCAAGCTTGTAGCATTGGCGGTCCAAATAGTGCGTGAACTTTCTCGTCGCATCCACTTTCAGCTGTCTGAGGAGATCGATTTAGTTTGTAATCCACTGTCGGCATAACAATTTAATTTCTAATAGATACTAATTCCTTTTCAAAAACGGACACGAATAGGACAATGGAACGTTAGAACCCTAAAGGAACCATCAAGATTAGCACGGTTCGAGGAAGAAATGGAGAAACTGTAGATAGCGATAGCTGGCATCCATCCACAAGGCAGTAGACGGATAGGCAGACCCAAGGCAACCTGGAGAAGATCCATCCTCCAAGAAGTGACCCAGGCGAACAGAACATGGGACAGAGCTAAACAGACGGCGCTAATTAGGGTTCGATGGATGGCTCTTGTGGAGGCCTTAAGTTCCCAAGCGGAATAATAAGGAAAAAAAAAAAAAACTAATTCCTAAAGATTGATTCTACACCCCAAAAGAAAGCTAGTCCAGAAAAAAAACTGTACTAATATTTCGTTGGCTTTGAGCTTTGTCTTATGTGATGCTGATGATGATGGAATAAAATACAAATTATATGACGTCAATTTCTCTCAGTGTAGTGAATGGGTTTCTTGGCATTATTTAGCTGCACTTTATTTACGCGCATTTGCGGGCTTCTTTGTGTTTTTGTGTGTTGTTGTTTTTTTGTCTTGCCAAATCTGTCGAACAAGTTGTGAGCCGCAGAGACATTGAAGCTGTAGTGTAGTAATGGCAGCAGCAGCCGCCGGAGTTGGAATGGGAACACCGTCATTTGGACGTCGCGTCGTTGCACAGCTGCGACTGTGTAGTAGTGCCTTGTACATGCCTTTTAATTAAAACTTCAATTGGAGACCCAAAAGGAAAGGCGAATCGACGAAGGCAAAGCTTCTAGCGGCAAGTGGCAGATGGCAGTTGGAGAGCAGCATCTTTTTGAGAAGACGCGGCAGACAGCACAGGCAGAGGGGCAGAGGCGCTGGCATATATATATACAGCGACCACAACGCATCGTGTGCTGCTCAGTTGCGACTCAATCACGCGGCGCACATCTCAAGTGAAAATCTAATTAAACAGTCTCGTTGTCGTCGGCATTGCCATCAGAACAGAACTTACACCCCTCCAACGCAGCACAGCCTCGGCCGCGTTCACTCAAAACCAAAAGCTTGCCCCAAAAGAGCGCAGCTAAATAGGCAACAGCAAAGTAACATTTTGTCCGATGTCGTTTGTATATTTTGCATAGCTTATGGCAGGCTATGCTCTATAAATAAAAGTATCCTGTAGCCTGTGTATCCTATAGCTGTATCTATAGATGTGGTTTTGTGTAATTGTATTGGTGTGGCTGTGTAAGTGTAAGTGTAAGTGTTTGTGGCAACTTTATACACTATGCGAGGAGCAAGCCTATGACAGATATGTGAAAGATATGTAATAGGCGTAGGAGGCAGCTGTGTCTGTTTTGTACGTGTGACCACCTTTACCTCGGGGATGCCAGGAGTTGGAAATTTGGAATTCTATCAGTCGTTGCGCAGTTAATGGCCGCAGGTTTTTATGCTAAGCTGCTGGGAAAATATTTTAAAAAAAATACCAAAAATAACAATTTCCAACTTACCATTTTGGGGCATCTGTTTCGGGAGACACTTGCTGTGTAGAGTATCCCACAGTTGTTGTCTGTCCAATGCCTTATCTGATTTTTTGCCTTCAGTTTGTTTTTTTTTTCTTCCTTTTACTTGCTCCTTATAAGCTGTGGCGCATAGCTTCAGTGTGTTGAAGCTGAAAGGCCAGCCAGCTAAGCACTTGGCAGTATTTGAGGCAGCTGAAGCATAGTATTTGAAGTGACTTGCCACACCAATGAGATTTGCTTCAGTTGGCTCTAGGGCTTTACTAGTTGGTCAGGTAAGTGTGCAGAAAAACTTACTGTTAAGATTTCTTAAGCACTTTCAATAGAAGTAAGCTGAGATATGATGAAAATGATACACATAAGCTTTATACGAGAAAATTGCTGGAATCGTGCAGGACGTCCCCCACTACGTCCATGACTGCTTCTTGGTGGATTTTAGGCAAAGCCGAAATCATATTAGCGGCATTCAAATAGCATAACAAATTAGAATGTGTTTTGGCGACAAAATTGAAGAGGAATTTAAAAGCAAAAATTTATTTGAAATTTTTACATAAAATTCTATATAGAATAAGCACTTCTACGAGTTTAAGAAGGCAGATTCTTATTGATTACTTATAGAGTATGACGTTTGTAGCAGAATTACCTTATGTTGCAAAGCATCTAGAAATGTTTTATTGTTGTGTCATCTTTCGTCGAATAAATAATTAACACCCTAACGTACTCATCTCTAAGCTCAAAGGTTTGAGTAGCATAGCTAGCATATAGTCTCCATATACCTAAGTTAAGCTCTATAAAATAAAAGTTACCGCCGTACGGATTCGACACAGCTATTCAAATCTTAAGAAAACAAAAATGAAGATTGATTTTTAGCGACTAATTTTTACTTTGTCAAAGACGGCAAATGCCGTAACGTTATTGAGCACTTCTTTTTTTTACAAAATGGAATGAGTGACTTGGCTTCAATTTTTTTTTTCGAAAATCCAATTTACAAGTTCGTAAAAACTCACCCTTTATAAATGAAAATAAGCTTTTTGGTCCAAACCTACAAAACACCCTCTATTTTTCGAAATGTGGCGATTTATTACTAAATTTCCACTCATTCTTGTTTCACTTGCCCGAGAGTTGATTGAACATCTGTAAGCAAATTGTGAAAACTCAATTTTTCTTAGCTTACCATAATCTCTTCTCAGTTTCACTTGATGAACTACTTTAAGCAAACCGAAAAATAACCAATTTACTCGAGGTTTTCAAGGTATGTTTCATAGCAACGATGACTATTCTACGAAGGACCTTAATTTCTGCAACATAAGTAATTTTTCCGGCTTAGATACAGCAACGCACAAGTGGGTAAATATAGAAAATCGATGGGGTGGTAAGCGTTGAGGTGTAAGCCCTAAATGAACATAGTGGCAGCAGACCATTTCTTTGCTAGCGAAATTTATATTTATCCTTAGACATAATCGTTTTGACATTTCTAGGGAATCGTTGTAGTTAGATTTGATTTCATTAGTGAACATTCCGAATCGCTGAACATCAACTATTCAGCCCATTTTGTGGTCCACACTCTGCTGCTCTTTGCAAGTTTTGGATCCTTGTTTATTACAAAACGACGTGGAAACGTTGGATTGAAGCAGCCTAAAACACTTCCCCTGAAATTGTCACGGTTGCGCTTTTAAAGTATTATTCGCAGGCAACATCCATAGCGCCGACAGATATTGCTTATATCCGAAATTTTGCATGGATAATGCCGGCTCGCTGTCTTGTATCTATCCTGTTCGCCCTAAATCTGTGGTCTGTCAAGTACGAGATAGTTTGTCATGTTTTCCATGTATTCTGAGCATCTGAGCGTGAAAGTTTATTGAACCAAGTCTTGACGGTCTCCGATGATATGGAACATTTAACTTAAACAGCCTACATGCGCTTAATGAGCTTACGAGAGTTTTGGTCTACAGTTTTTACCAAACCCGTAGACACTTCTGAAATAAAATAAATTCTGATTCTTCTGAGATAGTTAATGGCACTTAACGGACCACTTGCATATAAACAAGTTAGGTATCAGATTTGGTCATTGTTTTGATGTCATTATGGAAAGAAGTTAGTAAATGGTGTGCGAAGGCTACTAGTTATCGTACCACTCTCGTGAAATCTATCACATAGAAATTTATATTGAAACGCTACCAATATGATAAATATCTTTAGAGCTTAAAGTTTAAAGTAAGAATTAAGTAAGAAGCATTGTGTGCCTAGGTGGTATACTCGCCGCTAAGCCGGCAGTTCAGTAGTTTGATTCCACCCTGAAGCATTGCTGCATTTGCAGGGAGTACAGGCAATACTTTACAAATTTGGACACTTATTTATTTGGCGCCATACGTAACACCAATCGAAGATCCTGAGAACCATCACCGACGGACTAAGGTACGTTCGTAAGGAGAACATCCAGAGTGATTTTTGCATACATCCGGTTAGAGATGAAATTGCCCAACAAATGGAAAAATATTGCAGCATTCTGATATGCGCATACGAATAGCCTTGCTAGGGATTTAATACGGCTACCTAACCGAACTGCGTCCTATTCATATGCCAATTCAACTTTTGGATTACAACCAAATTTTTAAGATTTGCAAACTTATTGTTAGTCTCATAATGAGAAGATTCATTAAATAAAGCAACGTATTAAACAACTGTCTGCTGCAGCAATAAAAAAATTTAAAGTTAATTCCTAACTTAAAACTTAAATTTCTAAAACTACTCAACTTTTTGTGTGATGAAACTGATGATGTGATGAAAACAAAACTGACTATATAGTTTTGTTGGGATAATACCACCACAGCTGTCGAGCAGAGTGCATGTATCTAGTTTAGCTCTTTCTTTCGGAAAGTTTCTTTAAAAGAAACCTATATTTTTATAGTTTATAAGTTATTAGAAAGCCTCTATGGGCTTTTATCTATTAGACTTTAAAAAAGCAAAAAAAAAGAAAATTTAGTTTCTAGGTGCTTCATATAAGCTTTCAACCAATTCTTCAAGTGCAGTAGCTGCATCAGACATTCTGTTATCTTCTAGATTCTCAACTTGAGCAAATAGCCAAGACAAGGCCAAGGATTACCATTACTGCCACTCATGCAGATACAATTTAAAGGACACCGACAGTACCTATGTAATAGTCCATCATTACATTGCATTTAGTGCTTAAGTCTTTCCTGTTTCCTGCTGCATATTCATTTTCATTTTCATTTTTGTTGTCTTTTATGTCAGTTCCCCCTCAGTGCGCCACACAACTAATTATAAAGTTGGCCCGGAAACATTTACAAAATATTTAGCGAAAAATGCACATTTCCCAAATACGTGTGCAGACTCGGTAATAAGCTACGAAGTCGGCCAAACTTGCTAACGAAATCAAAGGGCCAAATGCGACACGCCCACACATACGCACACACACACACACACACACACGAGAAATGGGCAGTGTGGCATGCAAATATGGCCAAGACCATGAGTCGCAGCAGCATCATTAACTTTGTCAGATACATCATTATGTGCAGCAGCTTTAGTTTCTCCATCATCATCATCGCTGTTAGCTACATCATCATCTGCATTAACATTTGCTTTTTCTTCATCATCTTTGTCAGCTGCATTTAACATTAGCTACATCAGCATCAACTGCATCATTTTGTATCATCATCGTCTTCATTATTTGGTTTACCAGCTTGTTCATCATCTGCTTCATCATCTTGTTCATCATCTGCTACATCATCTTGTGCCTCATCATGTTTAAATGGCGCGCCGCAAAAGCAACATAGCGTTGTCAGCTCTTCTATGTCCAACGTCGCCTGACACGTTTGCAGAAGACTCTGCGTGTGTGTGTGTGTGTAGATGACGAAAGGCGGCGGCACAACTTCATTTGGCCAAAAGTGCAGATAATAAATGTCAAGCTTGGAGAGACGTGGCCATTGTGGCTTATGGGCTTGAAACTTTTTTAAACTTCATGCATTGCTGAATACGTAATCGTAATCTCTGCATATGCGTGCAAGAATCCCACGCTCTCCTGCACCAGTTGCCTCACTGTCTCTTCATCTTTCTCATGTATATCCCACACTCGCTGCTTGGACAAAGCACGTATGCAGTAGAGAGTTGTTGCAGGAACTGCGGCATTTAGCTGAATTGTGCATAAAGCTGCGGGTTTTAATTTTATCGCTGCAGCTTGGCAACGATAAAAAAAGAAATACAACACTAAAAATGCAATGTAAATCCCCGTGCTGGCTGCACATGTCTGCCGTTCAAAATTAACAATTTGACGTGCCAAGTTGTCAGTCAGCCAGACCGAAATACAAAAATAAATAAGTAAAACCTAAAAAATATTTTAAGCCCCCCCCCGCCCAAGAAGTTGGAGCTGTGCATACACATAAGGACTAACAGCATCGACGTGCTTGACAGCGGCAACTTTTAAGTGGTAAATATATCTAGAAAGTTGAAGTTAGCGTAGAATTAGATAGTAGAATTATAGCCCATGGCATAACTTTTATGGGAATAAATCATATACGAGCTGAACGTATTTGGAGAACATACACACATAGACACATAGACACAATTGCAATCCGAAGCATTCGAAGTAAGTTGAAATATTTTGACACTTATTTTCTTCAAAACGCTCTAAAAGCTTTTAGTGTCTATAATTATACTAAGTACTAAGTGTGCTTGATTTAACTTGCTTTAACAATTATTATACTAACTCCGTTTTGCATATTTTGTATATTACAATTTTATAATCAACTTCATCAATAAACAATAAGCTGTTGCATTAATTGACATGGCAACACTGGCTGCAACTATCGATAACCACGCAATTGTCTCGCTCTATCTCTCTCTCTTAACGTTTCTGGCTCTCTTCATAGCCTTTCTTTAATTTACTTTCGACTATATGGTACTTTACAGATACCCAAAGATAACCGCATGCCATACGAAAATAAAAGAAGAAGCACAAGAGAAGTAACGAGAAGACTACGCCCACAATGGCCGTAAAGTGCTTCCTATTACGCCACTAATTGCATAATTTCGTTGACATTTTTATTAGTCTGCTCGCTGCGTTTCCCCTTTGATGTGGACACATTTCACCAACACCAGCACCAACATCATCCATATTATCATCATCTGCATCAGCAGTATCAGCAACATCATCATCATCATCATCCCCGTCATCATCAGCGACAGCTTTATCCGTGGCAACAGCCGTGTAGTGGCAAGTAGAGTTTGTGCTGCCGCAGCTACGATTTGTTCCGTACCATTACGTTTGAGTGTTCGACAGGGCATGGCGTTGTTGGCGTTGTCAGGCTACGAACCAGCAGCAGCAGCAGTGGCAGCAGCACCAGCATCCGCACCCACATCACCCACAACAACTTCCCACCATAACTACCATTAGATTATTATAAAATTGTTCTATTTATTGCATAACATATACGTGACCAATGGGCGAAATGGAAAAAAAAGTAATAATGAAAGAAATTGTACAAAAGTGCGGAATGTGTGGCTCGGGGCGAGGCACTCTAACCTGCTTCAACTCGTTTGACTGCTGAATTATGCTTGTTTGGAGAAAAGCTGTGCATATTATATCCACTTTTCGTAGAAATGCAATGAGAGCGTCATGCATATCGACCGATTAAGTAAGTTAAGCAGTGAACAGTGTGTACATATCTAATTTGGAAATATTTCTTACCAAGATTTAAATAAAAAAGTGAAGACTTATCAGAAAGTCTTTAATAATTAAAAGCAAATATTTTTAAAATAAATTTATTGCCCTTGACTATGGTCAACGCTTCAAAGACAGCGCAAAAAGATATCTCTATTAGTAGTTGTTCGAAGAGAACAGGTAACTACAGTTTATAGCGGAATCCGGCAATGTCTTTAATTAATAGAGATTTTGCTAGATAAACAGCGTGTATTTATATGCTAGCTATGACAGCTAGTTCTAAGGTAGAATCGAATCACCGACCTTCAGATTTAGAGAAGAGTGCGCCATCACTACGCTGCCAAGACCCACAGAAGAATTGACATATGGGGTATTCATACAGTCATGGTATTAGGCAGAGCATAAACTTCGTTTCTTCACTTAAGTTAGGCATACTTAGCCGCTACCGAGTTGAGGTCTACCTCTCAAGCTTTTGTCAGCCGCTCTTGCTTTCCGTTCGCCTTCTGCAATTGATTACCTAAAGCACCTTACATATACCTTTGTAGGTTTTTGCATTGAATATCTTTTTTTCTGGAACTACTTCCTTACTTTCGACATAGCTGAGAGCTGAGCCAAAGCAGCTGTTGTTCTGTTTTATGCGGAAAGACATTTAGTTCGTCATAGAGCTGCTACAGTCCATAGTACATTTGAATGCAATAGCCGTCCCCAATCCGAAAGGGATTGAAGACTTGGTCAAGAATTTATCTTCCGATCAGTTAAAGTGCAGCTGCATTCGCCCACGATATAACTTGTGCTTATGCGCCATATAAGAGCATGGGAACAATGAGCATGAAGTTTTGAAGGGTATCTGAGGTTTGAGGGATCCACACTTTCAAATTCGTAGCCCAAGTTGAGGTCAACCTTTTCGTCTTATGGCTTATGGAAGCCTAGGCGCTGTGCATCTCTGCTTGTAAACATTATATACTTTGTCCTGAGGATTTAAAAACTTTTTCTCAATTCAACTCATTTGGATGTACCAATAAACTTATTATTTCTGAGTCTTCGCTATAGCGATTAGGCGAAATATCAATGTTGTACAATTTATTTGTGAGATATATTGGAGAAGATTTATATCCCTTCAATGATATACAAATTTGGGATTTGCCAATGAGGAGAAAATTGTTCGCAAAGATTTAGCTGAGCGCCGTGAAGTCTGCGATGACTTGGCCGTATAAATGAAGCAGATTAAGCAAAGAAGGATTTTGATACAAAAGCGGAGTAACGCAGATAAAGGGAACGACCAAAACTCATTTGGAATGACTTAGTGATGACTTTCTATGCGGAAAACCGGCGAAAGATGATGAAGGTGAGAGAGGACAAAACCGCAAACAGAGAAACTAAGTGGAGCAGTACTTATCCTCCCATGCAGGGGTGTCTGGCGAAAGCTAATGAGGTCGGTTGCAAGCCAATATCGCCTTGTAATGGCCACATCAGTAATATGAGCCTCGGTAGCGTAGTAGTAGTCTATTCGGCTTTAAATTAGAAGGTCGGTGGTCGATTCCAACCAGCAGCACTGGTGCATTTGTCTAGCAGTGGCATTGCTAGCAAATAAATAGACGCTTTTTGACTAAGTTCGAATGCGGCCATGTTTGCTTCAAACAGCTATTAATAGAGATATCTTCATGCACTATCTTTGGAGCGATGATCACAGCCGCACTTTACCTGAAATTTTGCTATATCGTTTGTTTCATCGACTGCCAGATTTCATACAAATTTTTTGAATTTCAAGGGTTTTTTTATGAACATCAAATTAGCTAGCACTTAAAAAATCACCCTTTATATGAATGGATTTAGGGTTAAGTTGAAATTAAAAGATACAAATCAAAAGTACATTGTAAAAGCAGCTATATTTACCAATATATTATGCATTTTTGAAGATTCTAAGCAGAAGAGAGCACAAAAAATTATTTAGATCTGCTACTACATCATCTTGTAGTACTTGCTCTCTTAAA
Source organism: Chymomyza procnemis (assembly GCA_035046065.1). Lineage (NCBI taxonomy): Eukaryota > Metazoa > Arthropoda > Insecta > Diptera > Drosophilidae > Chymomyza > Chymomyza procnemis. The sequence continues at coordinate 26,903,259 of JAWNOJ010000021.1, forward strand.
TTTACAAAGATTGATCTTTATGCATGTATTCTTTGCCTTTGAGATAAGCTTTAATTGCTAAAGTAATTTATTAACTGCGAACTACGATTCTGTAACAAATTACTTTCAGAAAAACCTGCAAATTTCTAATAACTGAGACGACTGCATGAAATTATATTATGCTTTAAAAATATTCTCTTTCTGCTGAAGCTAACTTGTTTTTTGGTACTCTCCAAGCTCAATGCTACAATGACAGCTGGTTTTGTACTTTGAAGCAATTAACTATACAATTCTTCCGCTTGGCTAGTTTGAAGTTACCTGGTTAAAAATTTAATTTTTGTTTGCTTAATTTTGTAACATTTGTTTTTTGTTTTGTTTGTTAACCCGCTGCCGCAGTTTAACAGCAACTCAGCGCTGGTTGCCTCATGGTCTGACTCTGGCACTGACTCTGACTCTGACTTTCTGTCTCGCCGGATTGTTGTGTTTTGGGATATGCCCCACACAGATCTTACCTGACAGATTTAATGGCTGCAAAAATGCTGGTTACCATAATAATGCAATATATAGTATATATATTTTTTTCCTTTTGTTGTCTGACAGTGGCTCGTATTTTTATTTTTGTTGCTGTTTTTATTATTGTGTGCGGCATTAGTATCCTTTGTTGTGCTTTTTAAGTTTGTGTTGCTGCTTCATGCGCAACCAACTGAGTTGGAAAAAGATACACATATGTATGTCTACATAGCTACATATCCTCCACACATAGGTATATATATATGTATATATATTGTATAGGAAGTACATATGTACATTAATATACACTTAGATATACGCCAAAATGGACATACGCCCGTATGCGCTGGACTGTATGTGTACTTAGTTGGCTTGTCTGCGTGGGTCGACTGATAAGTTGATGGATTGGATAAAGATTTTATTTAAGCAACACTTTTTGATTATAAGTATAACATGGAAGTGAACGTTGCTTGGACTGACAAAATGTTGAATGAAGATATTCTAAAAAGACTGGGTAAAGTTAGAGAAGAACTGCTAGATAGAGGTCAAAACTGCTATAAAGGGCATGCAATCTACTCATTTATAATTCCATCATAAGGCGAATAGTCGCATATGGAGCAGAAGTTTGGACCATGGCGGCAGCAGACGCAGAATCCCTAAAAATCTTTGAAAGAAGAATACTGCGAAAAATGTTTTGGCCAAAGATAAATGATCTCGGTGAGTACATTCGAAGAGACAATGACGAATTGTTGAGCTTAAACCATGGCGAAGATGTAGTCAAATTCATTAAATCCCAGAGGCTAAGATGGATATGGATGGATCATAACAGTGCACAAAAGCTTGTGTTGACATACATACCACTCTGCACAAGAAACAAAGGTCGACCAATTAACAATATTGATGATGACATGCAGAAGATGCAAGTAAGGAACTGGCGCGCTCTTGCGAACAACAAGAAAGATAAAATCCACACCGGGTTGCAGAACTAAATGATAATGATGAAAGATAGAGAACTCCTTAAAACAGCTAAAACGAGAAAAACTATCACATTATCCGAGGCCCAAAATATAAATTACTGCAAATGATTGTGCAAGACATCGAAAGAAATCAAATGTCTTGGCTGAGGCATATACGACACTGGACTGAGGCAAAAACGATTGGAGATTTGATACAGACAAAGAAAGACAGAGAAAGCTTTAAAAATATTATTTATAATATTTTATAATAGAAGAACAAGAAAATAGCACGAGATAGAGTTAGTTGACATCACTCTCTTAGGAGTGATGTGTTTTCGAATTTTGTACGTTGTATAATATGCAGGAACAATTTAAGAATATGATCCTACATTCGTTTCACCGAACTTCCAAAACATCGATATTTAGTCTGGCGCTTTCTGCTAAAAGCATCACGAATTTTCTAGCTGGGTATAGGGTTCTTACATTCCATTGTCCTACTCTTATACTTTTTCGTCTGGCATTGTTCGTTATCAGATTGATTTTGTTGTTATCCGAGGCTAATCTTGTGAAAACACGAATCGTAAACTTTTTCAGACGCAATAATAGATTAAACCAGAGCGAACTAGTTCGGTAGTTGAGTTCAGGCCTTCGAACTTCCTGTTTGTACTACAGTCTTTCCCCGGTAACACTGATGAAGGGGTTCAGATATACCGCTAAGCCCTCGGTCGCAATTGCCTTATTTGTGAAGAACAGGGGACACCACGGGAAGGTTGTCAGCTACCTACGCCATGAAATCTGCTAAATTCATTTTCATTTTATCATGATAGAAATTGTGAAATACAGGGAGGAATTATACCAGCGATCTTCTGTATTAGAGGCGAGCTTGCTACCGATGTGTGTGCACCTTTCATCATTTATCGTTGAAAAATCAAAAAGATTGTTTGGAAGCGTCTCAGCCTGTTCAAATACTGCTAATATTTATGGAATCTAAATAGCTTTTCTTGCTTTTGAAGGAAATTATTTGTAAGGAACTTCTTATAGTAGCAGCTGAAGTGCTAAGCTTGTTCTAGCTGTATCCCATTTTAGCAGCGTCGACAAGTTCGCTTATATTATTATTATTATTTTCGTTGGCGTGCTCTATTATAATAAATTTTAAAGAACTTACCCTATTTACAAATAGTTTCCAGCTTTCACTATTGTTGGCTAAAAACCTTAACTCGTTTAACGATTTGGACGTTTCGTTGAGCACTGTCCGCCTTCAAGTAGTCTTCGGACGCCCTCTGCTAGGATTGCCAATGTGGTTCCATTTGAGAGCTGCACGTGCTATATTTTTGTTGTCTCTCCTGAGGGTGTGTCCGATCCATCTATATTTTCGGATGGATATGCTGCTTCTGATACCCCGTTGCTGGTAATCTTCTAAAACCTCGCATTGGTTACGGAGTTTGGGCCGGAACACTCCAACAATGCGCCTCTGGCATCGGTTGATGAAACTCTGTAGCTTTTTTAAGATATCATTTATCGTATGCCAGGTTTCGCTTCCATAAAGAAGAACGGTTTTGACACATGCATCAAAGATTTTTAGTTTTGTTGACTTTCGAAGATGAACGTCGTTAGTGGTGCCACCATCTGGAATGAGTACGCTATCCGGGTCAAATTCTTCTACATTTTGAAGAGTATAGTCGTTGATTTGTCAACATTTACTTTCAAGCCGGCTGTTGCGGAGATAGCTGCAAGGGCGTTCAGCATGTCTTGCATTTCGCTGTGGTTATGGGATAACAGAATGATATCGTCGGCATAGGCTAGGTTGCTTAGTCTTTCGTGTAATCTACACCACACGCCATGGCTGGCCAACTCAGAAACATCGAGAATCATAACTTGGGTAATGTTAAATAATAAAGAAATATTGCTTAACGCTTGTTTTGGCTTGGAATGGCTCACTGAATTGGCCGACATGAAGCTGCGTCATATGAGTTTGTTATTATGTTTTTAAGTTTTGAAAGAATACCTCTGGATTCTAGCAGAGCCCAAGTCGCGTCTCTTCGTAGTGCCTCGAAGGGTTTTTTTGTAGCCGATAAAGGACATGTACAGTATAGGTCTAAACTCAGCAGACTGTTCGACAAATATTCACATTGTACTAATGTGATCGATACAGCCGCGCTCCTGTCGAAATCCAGTTAGGTTTTCTTAATAAGAGAATTTTCTCCAATTTATGACAGATAAAAATTTTATGATAAAACCAACTAAACCATTTATCTTATTCTGCAAAAAAATATGCGGTAGCACATCACAATCGTTTTTCCGGAACTCAAAAATATATTTAGTATAAACCGCAAGTACTTCGGTAATAGAAAACTTATGCGCCTACCCTCGCAGTACACATGCAAGTTTTTGAGCTTTTCTCTTATGTGCATATAATTGTGCGCAACGTGCTTAAATTTTGAAAGGGTTCATTGAGCAGCATTTAAAAGTTTGTATTTCAATCTAATATTTCTTTTTTTTATGGTTTCATTGCTTAAATTTCTTGAAACAAGAAAAATTGTAAGCTTATTAAAGCGAAGAGAATCTGACTTTTCTCATTGGGAAGCCAATATAAATGCGTTTTGTTTTTTTTTTAATTATTTACTTTAAGAGGAATAAATCTACTAACGATGAAGCCCCCCTAAGCAATGCTTGAAACTTATGTTCACTAGAAATTGTGCTCTTGGGTATTATATGAAAATTAATTAATTTATTCCCGTTGACTGTACTGTCATCGCTCCAAGTGCGCGCAAATAGCAGATGAAAAGTTTCAGTTGATGTAAAATTGAGCTGAAGATTGGATTGGCTCAAAATATGCTCAGATAAGTTTCGCCAAAACGTCAGCTGCTATATTGTCGTATACAAATTTGAGTCTTTAGATACCAATTGCATAGCGACTCAGCAGAACGTAATTATCATCATCATTCAGCTCTACAACGCGGATGGGCTTTGGCATTTTCAAAGATTCTTCTGCAGTCGCTTCCGTTGTAGGCAAGTGAACGTTCCAGTTCCTAACTTCCATCTTCTGCATGTCATCGTCAATATTGTCAATTAGGCGCTTTCTTAGTCAACCCAATTCTTCGGGATTCTTAGTCTGCTGCCGTCATGATCCTAACTTATGCTCCATGTGTGACGATTGGCCTTATGACAAAATTATAAATTTTAAGCTTGTATGCCATCGGTAGCAGATTTGATCTGAATATTCACTATTATTTTGGCCAACGCATCGATCGATATGGCTGCAATTTCGTGTCCTATATTATCTTTAAGTTGAATTATGGTTCTTGACTTATCAGCGCATACCTTGGACTTAAAAATATTTCCCACAAAAGCAAAGTCTGCTTGTGTTAGATCATGTAATGTCCGCTGTTTGATGTGCAGTTTGGCATATTGCGCCAACTTGTTGTAACCAGAAGCCATTTCAACCATTTTCAGGAGCAATATTCATCACAAAAATCTATTATTGTCGTTGCTCCTTCAATGTCTGCGCAAAAAAATAGGTAGCGATGATCCGATATTCGCACACCACACTAAACAGTCACTTTTTGAACGTATAGAAGCTGTTCTTCAAGTAATTGAAGGCTTTCAGTGGCCGACAATTTTGATAAAAAGTTCACTTCCAAGTGCATACTTAACTAAGTAAATACACATTACGTATACGCAGTGTAGCCTTATGTGAGCCATAGCTAGATTTTTCTAATTTCGGCGACGGTCTCCCATAACCAAGCATACACACTATTGGCATGAAAGTTATCTTCTACTCTTGCAAATATATCCCGAAGCCCACTCATATTGATTACGAACAGAAATTCTGTTTCGATGGATTGGCCAGAAAGGCTTTGCCTCCTGCTATCAGACATTTATTTACAGGCTTATTTAAATTACGTTAGCCAAGGGCTTAATGGCCCATTTAAGTTACACGTTTTTATTAATTTTTATGCTTTTTAATATACGCACAAGCCCACTCCCCTACCTTACCTTTGGCGTCTTCAAATTTTTTCTTTTTTTTTTAAGGGCAGAGAGCAGCCAGCCAAGAAAATGCGAGCAGTCGCAAGTCTCGTTGTTCGCATCGCTGCCTTCTTGCTGCAGTTTTCTGCCATGTCGTTTATATTTTATATACATTTCTGTGAGTGGCTTGCTCCTGCCTTGGTACACCTAGGTGTGTGTGTGTGCGAGTGTGTGTCGAGTGCTTACACACAACCAGTGTATAACCTTGGCGTTAGTTTTCCTCCTTTTCCACGCGCTTCTTTCCTTGTTTTTTTTTTTTAACTTTGCATGCCACCGATGAGCGCGCTCACTTGCCATAACTCAGAGACGCCGCGTCGTCTCCATATATGGAACATGTGGCACTGAGGTGTAACCACAACCACAGCTAGCAGTCGGCAGCAACAGCCGCAACATATAGCGACAGCACCCATACATTTATATAGACTATATATGTATGTGTGAGCCATATATCTACGACTACTTGAGAGGCCAGCCAGATAATGCACGGCAAGAAATCGGATAGTGATTGCAGAAGATTGCCACACGACTGTAGTTCTTTGATGTCGTGCAGCCAACTTGTGTTTGCAAAACGTCGGTCCACTTCTGCTAAGCTGTTGCAACATTCTTCTTCTTTTTGATAATGGTTTCACGGAAGAAAAACAATATAAAAAATGGAAATACAATACAATTGGCTGAAGTTAAAGGCTTTAAGTACCATTGAGTGATCCGATTCAAATATGCGCCATTTTCTTCAAATACTTGTTGCCATTTTAAAGTTAACTCCATGGGTCTTAGTCACTAAAAAAGCAAGAGCCATGAAAGCACTATCCTTAAATAGGACACAGCTTTGGTCACTTTGTGGTGAGTTGACAGTCCATTCTCACTGCAACGCACATTTACACAAAATCGGCCAAGATTCTGTGAGAAGAATGCCGATTCAATGGAGCATCTAATCACTAACTGCCCAGCCCTGGCACGAAGGAGAGCAATTCTCAGTGGGAAGAACCTGATGTATATCTCGCAGACTCGTCTGAGGCAGTTTCTGACAGCATTAAACCTGAACTAGTAGAAAGGGGACACAATAAACCCATTGGGGTCACAGTGCCGAAGGGCGTAGGCCCATCCTCGTGCATTACATGCCTCTCTCATAGAAGCTCTCATTTGCATTGGCACAAAAATTAAGACAGAAGATTTTCACAAGTCTCTCTCAAAGCGAATTTTCCACCAGCAAAATTTTTCACCACAGACAGCAACAGATGGTAATTACTAGATGGCAGCTTCAGACTATAAGCTGAATGCATAAGAAGTTACTAACCAAGCTCCCGTAGCTTCTGGCTAGTCAATATCAATGTGTATGACCTCTAGTTGTCCTCATGGCCAAAGGCTTAGCAATTCTGAACGATTGCTTCCTTTAGACGACCCAATTGTTGATAGTACAGTTTCGAGTTTAGAGTTCTGGTGTATGGCAGCAGTTCATAGTAGATAAAGTAGTCAAATCATTTATTCTATAAACCATTCTCTTCTCCTTCTTAAAACATCTTGTTTGGGTTTACCGTCTCAATTTTTAAATGGGATCATCGTATTTGTCAAACCGACTCTAGTAGTTTAATTTCAAAGGCTGTGAATCTCAAGAAATAAAAAGTAGAATAGTTGTATCACAAAGTAGCCAATTAGATTCCAGACTTTTTTATTCATTTTTTAATGAATTAATCTCTTTCTCTCACATCCTTATGTTTCTCTTCTACATGCAATTTTGGAGTACTTCTTCTGTGTTTGGCGCCCCTATATACCAACAATATTAATTATTGATTGAGTCGGTACAAATACAAATTGTAGTTGTTGCTCTTGGTGGCTTAAATTGGGAAGCTAACATCCGACGGCCGTCCTACTTTTGTAGATTTCGCTTAAGTCCTTACTAGGGCTTATTGCCTCAAATGGGCATCCAAACAAGGTAACTTTTGCCATTCCATATAGGGTTATCTCCTTATTTTCGATCTTCAGCTCTATTATTTGGTAAAAATAATTATGCCTAAAACTATTCATTTTGTCTGTTATGTTTCGTCTATAATAACTTCTCTAGAGCAATCTCTTTTACAAACAGTCGTGTCCTGCCACATCGAGCATCCTTGGTCAACGCTGAGCTTTTGGCTGCTTTATTAAAAAATATTTAAATTTGAAAATATTCAAATTTTGTAAAACTAAATTCCTAGCCACTTTCAGATGTGAGACAATCTGTAGAAATTCAGGCTGGGGATACGCATAATTGTACTTTTTATTATATTTTCCCCCGCGTCTTCTTAGTATTTTTTAATTTAAATTATGAGGTAATACGGAGCAGTTTGTTGTACCCTTAAAACTAATTATAATAGAAAGATATTCATGTAATAACTTGTAAAATAAATAATCCATTGCATTTTTTTTGCTTAAATCTTTTTGCTGAAAATTAATACATCAGACTTACAAAAATATTAAAAAACTCAAAGAATTGATGAGCGTAGAACGTAAATGGACAATTAGAGAGATGACAGAGGAGTTGGGCATTGCGTTTACATCCGTTCAAGACCATTTTGGTTAATGTTTTGAGCCTCAGACGTAACGCTGCACGCTACACGTTTGTGATTCCGGAAATTTTTGCTCAAACTAATATAACAAACAAAAAATCCCCACAAAAATGATGCTTCAAATATCAAAGTTAATTTTGCAAAACTTATCTCAATGCCAGAAACTATCTGTCTCTCTCTTGCTGCAATACATCGAACTAAAAACAGCTAAAAATTACTATTTCCAATAATTACAAACATTCGAGTGCTACATTTTTCACAGTGTATAATTAATTCGCTCTTGGCAAAAAAATGTCATAACACGAAGAGTGATATTCCACGCTCCAATTACGAGAGCAGCCGTGCCACGAACTGAACCCAAATATGCTTACATAAAAGAAGCTCCCAACGACAGCCACAAAATAATATGACAAACTGGCTGGCTGACTCAACTTGCTGACTGTCTGGATGGAAGTGAAGCAGCAGCAGCATAGTCCTGTGCCTGCTGTGCCTTTTTGCGTCTCTATAACCAATGTCAGCTTTCTTATTAGATGATTTCTAAGTTTTATACCTCTTCCTCCTGTTACTACTAATATCCTTCTATTTTTTTTTAAATTTAATTTACAAGCTTAACCAAGGTTGACACAAAATTAGTTTTGACTAAGACAGTTCTTCATTTATGCGTCATCTATATAAATGAGACTAAGATGAAGTCTTTGCAAAGTCTTTGGTATATGTAGAATTTCCGAAAAAGCGAAACATTTGCTGAGGGATCATCAATTGAAGGATCATCAAGAGGTATATTGCCAGTGTCGCAACATTGAAACTATCTCTGGCAAAAGATAAGACATGATTGGAAGTGTAGAGTTTTTAGTTTTCCCTACATATCACTTGTACACCTTGTAGTATGATGTACTCTAGTAAACCTGCTTCTGGAAACATACTTTCAATTGCGTTTAAGCTAAAATGAAAAATTTTTATGAAATTGAACTGCACTTACTACTACATACTTTTATTCTTACCTTCTAAGAGATGCAATTTCTTTCAAATCTACAATCTGTGGGATCATCTGAGCATATAATGATTCAAGGTGTTGTGTTTCGTAAGATTGCCGGGTAACTGTTTAAAGATAAATGGAGTTCAGACCATAGATCTACTTACTAATCTATGCAAAGGCGCTTTTCTTGTAATGTAATCTATAAACGAGTGTGGGTCTACGACCTTCAGCACTGCGACCCCCATGGGTCTACTGTACCCCCTATTCTCTTAGTTTAAGTATAATGTTCTCAGATACAAGATACAGTCTACAAGATATACATCAGATCGTTCTCACTAAGAAAGTAGTTGCCTAGCAGCTTTTAGGTGTTCCATTGATTCGACAAATTTGTTATCTGTTCAATCATTCTATTCTACAATTCTCCATTCTATTTTCCAATGGGTCTTGCTGCTTTTCGTAGCATCTTCGCACAGCATGGTCACACTGGTTCCTCATTAACATAGAAAACAATACGCAGCCAATTTTCAAGCAATTCAAAGCGTTCCCCCGAAAAAAAAACCCCATTTCAAATCTTTTGTCTAATTTATAAGTCTTTTTTACGTTTTATTTTATTACCCCAGAAACTCACGTAAAATTGAGTTGAAGTTTCGTTGTTTCGCTAACTCAATTATCTTTTGGCTCAATCGGCTGGCAAATCTATGTAAAAATTGTCCGCTGACAAGAAGCTGCTCTCTAATGCAGTCAGTCAGACGGTAGTCGTTGGTTAGTCGATAAAGTAAAGGTTAAGCACAACTCTAGGGTCCAATCTTGGCTACCCACAAATACCAACAACAACAACAGCAACAAAGCCAAAAGGGCAGCCAAAAAACAAAAAATTAACAAAGCAAAAAAAGGCCAAAACGAAAGTGAAGTGCATAAATTTTACACCTAATTAAAAAGTAAATGTTCTTTTATGCAAATCAAGTTGTAACTAAATAAATTACGCTCGAAGTGAGTCCAGGGTGGTAGAAACAAAGAGGAACAGAGAGGCAGAGAGAGAGGAAGAAAGAACGAGCGCACAAAGTGTTGGAAAATCCGCGTAAATGAACTTGAATCTACTAGAAAATACTAGAAATACTTCAAGTTTTGTTTTTGTTTTCTTTATATTATATTTTTTTTTTTCAAGCATAATAATAATGGCTGGCTACAAGTCACACAGATACTCACACACACACACACACACATGCACTTACCCACACACATATACGCACACACGCACACAAATGAATGCTTTATGTGGGCTATATGGATGGGCAAAGGTTTCCATTTTATGGAACCAAAGCCAAGCTCGGCAGCGTGTTAATCACACTTAATCTCATTTTTATTTCTGGGTCAGCATCTTTATTTATTTTTTTTCTTCTTTGTGTCTTTCGCGCAGGGGTGTAGCTATCATGCAGGGGGAAGGTCAGCCATTTATTCATTCCTTGAGCCTATGGAAATTACAAACTCTAGAGTGCATTTTAAGTGAGATGAAGTAAAAGTAAATACTACTCTTAATCTATTAAAATCATTCAATGAAATATGCAAACCATTATGAAAAGATTTTCGAAAGAAAAACGTTTTTATCATGAGCTTTGAATATTTTTGAGAATGTGTAAGGTTTTATTGAATACTGAGATGAGATGAAAGCAATAAGTAAAGATTTGAGAAGAGAAGAGATAAAATAAGTTGAAAACATATGAAATAAGATGAAAGAGGATATGTGATATGTGAAGAAATCAGATATGCGTTGGGATGAAATTAGTCGAGATAAGAAGAGATGAGAAAGTATGCAATAAGATGAAAGAGCATACTATGCGAATAAATGATACAAAAAGAGATGAAATGAGATGTAAAAAGCTGAGATGAAAAGAGATGAGAAAAGATCTGAGAAGAGATGAAATATGTTGATATGAGAACATATGAAATAAAACGAAAGAGGATTAGATGTGAAGAAATGAGATAAGATGAAATGCGATGAGATGAAACTGTTGTGATAAGAAGAGATGAGAAAAGATATAAGAAGAGATGCAATGGAATGAAAGCGTACAAGAATGAGAATAAAGAAGATTAGAAGATTTGCGATGGTATTAATTGATAGGAAAACTGTTGAAATGAGATGAAAGAGGATAAGATGTAATTAGATGATATAAGATGATATGCGATGTGATAAATTGAGATGAAATAAGTTAAGACAAGATATGAAAAGATGAAATAGGATAAGATGGGTAATGAGATAAGACGATTGTTGAAATGAAATAAGTAGCAATAAGAAAGCATGACATAATATCTGATTTTGAGATGAGATAAGTTAGAATAAAATAATATATGAGAAGAGTTACAATAAGATAAAAGAGAGTAGAATAATATGGTAATAAATATGACAGAAACTTACGGGATAGAAAATCTCCCATTTTTTGCAGTCAAGAGATATATATATATATATTCTGATGAGAAACTTTTGGGTACACCAAATTCTATTACTACCCCCAAGCACCAGCAGCTACCTACGTCACTGTCCGCCATTGGGTGTGGGTATGTGTGAGAAGTTTAAGAAAAAAAACGGGAGACACAGAGGGTGTGAGAGAGAGTGAAAGAGTGTTGCATGCAAATCCAGACGCTAGACGCAATGCCACGCCCATGCAGGGCAAGCAGCGGGCGCGTCATGCCGTAAATATCCTTGACAAATCTTTTTGCCCTTTCGGCTCGCGAGGCGCAAATAAAAAGACATTAATTCGTTGTCCTTGTTGTTGCTGTTGTTGTTGTCGCGGCTATGCCTTAAGTGTCGCCAATGTTGTCGCCGCCGCCGCCGTCGCCGCCGTCGCCACCTACCCAATTTCTATCTCTCTCTCTCCCACTTGGCGCTCTCTCATATTCTCCGACTGGCGCTTTTTTATGGCCAGGTAATTTACGTAACGAACCTGACACTTTCTAATTTATAGCATCAGCCGGTGCAGAATTTTCAGCGCGTCTACTTGGCTTCTATATTTATGTCTGTGTGTGGGGGGGAGGGTGGAGGATGTGGGTTGGCTTGGAACCGTGTAGGTGTCCATATTGGGGGCATGCTGGTAATGATGTCGCATTATGATGAGCATGATGATTATGAGCTTTGCCAGCTAACTAGCAATTCTCTTCAAACGCAGGCACTTTGCCATATTGTTGCATAGGCAACTTATTTGGCTCACTTGTGTTGTCCTTCACACTCGCACTCTCCCACTACCCCACTCACCCTCTCTCATTTAATTATAAATTAAAAACTTCGGAATAAAATGTTATAAAAGTGTCATTTTCAATTCAGAAAAATTTAAATTCCATTACCCTTATGAGTTGGCCATTATGCAGCCACAGTAAATGCCATCAAGTTTAAAAAGCAATTTCTCAGCGACTACCTCGACTATTTGGCTCATCAACTGTACGTCGGCGTCGACGTCGACGGCGGCTTCTCTCAGTGTCCTGGTAAAACCCTTTTTGGAATATGTTTGCGGCAAAACTTTTGGGATTCACACAAAAGAGCTGGGTGCTAAAATGTGCGGTGAGCGTAACCAAATCCTCACCTAATATGCAAATTTAATGAAGTAATTCGAAGGGTTGTGCTGTGACATGCCCCAAACATTTCCTTTTCAATATTAGGCTGCCACTTTTTTTCGTTTTCATTTTTCTTTTTTTTTACATATGTGCGCATTTATGTGTGTGTGTATGTGTGTGTGTGCGTCCCAGGACACCTTGCGCTTTGTTCTGAGGCAGAGTGGCGTTGACTTATATGGCGACACGCAGGAGCAGTCAGCTAAAATAATTCACGCAATTTGCCGCACATTTAAGCGGCTACACTGCGATAAAAATTTGCATGAGAACTAACAAAATTTAAAACTTAAAAACAATAAAAAAAATTGTGGAATCAAAATATAAATATAATCAAATGAAAATTTAAATGCTTAAAGATAATTTACTCATACTCCAACAACTCCGAAGCTGCAAATAAATCCACGCAAGCCTAAGCTATTAGCTCCAAATGTATTCCAGCAAGCAGTTTCTCACTAGTTGCGCTAAGCACCCGCAAGAGGGTGCGCATATTTAGGGTTCCCAGCCACCAGAGCATTGACGGTAACGAAATGACGGACAGGTTAGCTAAGGAAGGCGTCGAATGGACAAGAAAGCGAGCTCAAGACGTTGGGATACCCCAAAGTACTCTAAACACCAAATCGGAAGCGAGCGCTGCAGCTGCCTCCGAAGAAGGTGGCACAACACGACGCACTGCAAACTGCCCGTAGCATATGCGGAAAAACTAACCCGAAACTAGCCAAGCACATCATGCAACTTCCTAGGAAAGACTGCAGGCCTATGCTGGGCTTACTAACGGACCACTGCTTGACCACATTCCATATCTAAAGGCTGGGCATCACTAAGGACGATACATGCTGGAAATGCAGGGAACCTGGAGTCAAGGAAAGTCTGGAACACCTGTCCTGCCCTCTGTACCTCGAGAGCTAGATTTCTAGGGAGACCAACTTTTGACACGCTTGCAGAGGCAGCTTGGACGCCACCCCAAAGACACGCGCATATTGGACTACTAACGTACCCATAACTATGACTCACGGTCGACAAACTCCGGTGCCACTAAGGATCCTACTGATCTATGTGAACTTACCTTTCATTATTTGTATAGAAAATAAAGCGAAAGATTGGCAATGCGAGTGATCAACAAACCCAGCGAGTTGGTTCCCCCTTGTTGCAGTAATTTGAAAATTAATATAAAATCTTTTAAAAAATTCAAGTAGACTAAAGAGAGCGGAGGACAATTAAAAATTTTCTAAATAAAAAGCAAACGATGACTTTTCGCTACTTATCTCGTATGAAATAAAAAATGTAATGTTTTCCTCTTGACTATGTGGTCATCGATGGCTCCAAAGGTGGAGCATGAAAGTATCTCTATTAAAAGCTGATTGTTTATAGCCAAATCTAAAAGGCGGTGTCTTGCATCCGCAAAATTAACTTGGGTAAATAGTGTCTATTTGCTAGCATTGTCAGTGCTGGGCAAATACAATGTAATTGCTAGCTATGTCAGTGCTAAGCCAAACCAGTAGTGCTGCAGAGTTATATCGAATCACCGAACTTTGGGCTTAGCCGCCAGCACGTTGCCGAAAATCTAGCGATTACCACATTGAATGCAACTTTTAAAAAACTCACTATTTTTTTGTGACTTGTAATTTTGTAAAGTAAATGAATTTCTATAATTTCGCTCAGTGTAGCGAAAGCCATAACCCAGCTTGCTCGTAGCAAAACTCCATTTTGTTTTTGCTTTTTTTTCTACGCTTTTGGTTAATTAATAAAACGACCTTTGCGTGTAGACGCCTTTTTAGTTCCACACCCATACACACACACACACACTCAAAACGAGAGTTAAAGAGAGTGAGAGATGGAAGTAAGAGAGCCAGAAAGAGGGGCTGGAGGCGACACTAAGCCATTTGCCATGTTGCAACTAACTGTAACTGAAAGCAACTAAAGACAAAAGGTCAGCAGGTTTTGTGACTTTGTTTCCGTCAAAACAGAAGCGAAAAGATGGCCAAAAAAAATAACACACACACACACAGATAAAAGACAGCAAAAAGGCAACAAAAAAAACAAAACAAACACAAAATAACAGTAGAGAACCAAAAGGAAGAGAAAAAAAAGCTGCCAAAAATAGAAATTAAGAGTTAATTGCGTTGCTATTAAATTTAATTGTCGCGCAGCTTCAACACTCACCAACAAAAACCAAACTGAACCAAATAAAATAAAATAAAATTAGTTTAAAAAAAAAACAAATAAAGGGTGTTTTTTCGAGGTATAGAAGCTTAAGTTTACTAAACTGTTCAAGATGGCGAGCGATTTAATAGCTGCCTGGTGATTTATTCTCAGTTTGGTTTGGCAATTTAAGAATTGAAGCCAAACGATCATCATGCAAGGCGTAGATTCATCGAAAGGGCCCAAAACGAGATTGCCATTGTTCGCGATTTTCATAAGCGAATTTAGTTTAGCGATGAAATGCACTTCTGGAATGGCTACATCAACAAACACAACTGTCGCATTTGCAGTGAAGCCAATCCTCAAGTGTATGTCGAAACAGTGTTACATCCAGAAAAAATGTAATTCCACAAGATTATCTTTCAGATAAATAAAATTCATATCATCGTGGTTTTATTGCAATTTTAAGTTCTATATCTCTAAAAAAACACCCTTTATAAAAACGAGAGAGAGAAAGCCTGACAGAGGGAGGGGCATTGGAATTAAGACAAATGTGTGGAAATAAAATAAAAAGGAATGTACAGGATACGGCTGCCTTTTCAAATATATTACTAAACATTTATACATTTACTTGGCATATAAACGAGCCAGCGATGACCATAGGCTGGATACGTTTTTTTTTATTTTGGAATTAAAAGAATTTATCGATGTCTTTCAATTATGCCTTTTAAATTATTTATTATTTGTAATTTATTAACTAAAAGCAAATTGATTACCAAAAAATGTAAGTATTGGATTAAATTATTATTATTATTATTGTTGATAAAATCAACATTATTTCGGAAGCATGAGCAATAGGAGTTGAAACGGCAATATATAGGTGAAATACTGCCAGTAAAAGTTATCCCAACGCACAACGAAATATTAAGAAGTACAGATACTAAATAACTCGATGCTTCAAAAAAGATGATGTAGTTTTTGATGTGTATATTGAGATGCTGCCCCGTACTGTTGCACGAAAGAAGAAGGATTATTAGTTGTCAGCAAATCGAAAACCATGCACGTAAGATCTAGTAATCGAACTCCATATTCTGTTGACCATCACAACTTAGAGATAAGAGACGAGTTTGAATACCTAGGTAGTATGCTGAGTCCGAATGGTGGTACCGTGCGTGATGTACAGAACCGGCTACAGAAAGCTAAGCGTACTTTTGCTGCATCTTCTCGAGTTTGGAGATTCTCCGTCAGTAGAAAATCAACCAAGTTGAAAATTTTTACTGCTTGCATTGAGACGGTACTACTTGGTTTGGCAGCGAAACCTGGCATATGACGAATACTATCAAACAAAAGCTACAATGCTTCCTCAACCGTTGTCTTAGGCGCCTAGTCGGTATATTCTGATCAAGACGAATCTGTAATCTGCAATATAATCTGCGATGTTCCGCAAAGAACAGAAAAATCTTGCACACTTCGCACTTACCTGGAACCTCATTGGTACAAGGCGCAGTGGGCGCCCTAGGACTACGTGGAGACGTACCCTTATGAACGAAACCAATAAATCGATAAATGAATTAAGATATTTAGCTCGGGATAGACAAAATTGGAAAATTATAGTAGATAGGCTACGTTCTCAAAATAACGCTGTGTTATAATAAGAACATGACAATAATAATTATAAATAAATATATCAAATGAAGATAGTCAAACTGGAACTAAACTAAAAGTAGATGGTTTTGGATTATGAGATAAACTCTTAGAAAAGAATATAGGCGATAATAGATCGATCTACACAATAATAATAATTCAAATGGAATGAGTTGCTCAAAAATACGACATATTTTGGCGTTTAACTCGAATTTTAGGATTCAAAAAAAGTACTAAAAAGTACTAAAAAATAAAAAAATAGTTTTAATTATTAGCATAATATTATTTTTATTATTATCTTAATCAGAAAATCATTATTATTGCTTACCCAGCAGCTGTAGAAGTCGTCTGGCCTGTAAGGCAAGTTTAAGTATGGATCGCCTGAGAGCGCCTTTTTGCAGTTTTGACATTGACTACTCGAACTCGGATATAAGTTTCCTTTACAGATTTCAAGATGTGACCAAACTGTGTTGGTAAATTATCTTCATAAATCTGCACTAGCTCTCCGCACGTGATGCTGGCTTCTGGCTTCTGGCTTCTCGGCGCCAGAGCTCCCAGAATCTTTTTTTTTTTAAATTAGGTAATGCGTTGATAATGTGTAAGGCACGACACCTTGCTGGTGTCAACGCCAACCCGTCCTTAAGATCATCGAAGAGAATTTCTTTAACCTCGAACACCACTAGGATCGATTCTGCGACATTCTACACTATATCTGTCTTCATTGATATGAGTGCGGGCTGCCAGAATCTTTGTCCTTAATAGGTGTTGCGTGTATAATGTGTAAGGTATGACGCGGTCACCAATGGAAACTACGTCTGCCGCCTCCCAACCAAGCAGCTTATCAACATGTTATAGGGCAGGATTATCCATACAACACCGAAAGTACAATATAAGATTATTATTATTATTGGTTATAAAATCCTTACCATTGCTTATCCAACAGCCGTTGAAGTCTATTCAGCAGTAGATGAACTTAGATGAAAAAATTCGAATACAGGGTTATCCATTTTGCGAATCTAATTCCAAAATACTATAGATTCTCTTCAAACACATTAAATACAAGAGGTCTGTTTATCATTGAAGGAAATATATACCTTTCAATCCTTATACACAAAATCTAGGCCAAAGCAATACTTTGGAGATATGACTACTCCAAATGTGCCATAGCTATAGTATAGTGCTACCAGCAAGTAAACTATTTACATGCCCAACAATCTGAAACATGTAACCAAAAATCATTTATTTCAACGCGCTCAACACATTCGATACATTCGATACACTCGATACATTGAATTCAAATGCATTGCTCGACACTCAACTGCCGCACCATATCAATGTCGATGTATATGGGAATATTTCCATGTTCCAACACTGACATGTAGTTAATCGGTCGCCAACTTTCAGAAGCTGAAAACTGGAAACAGGACATGCATTGCTAACGGTAACATATATACACATACAACAGCGTCGCTACGTCCTGGGCCCCAAACTGAAGACATCTCGCATGCGAAGGTGTGCGTGAACGTGCCACAGGCCCACTTAATGCCATTCACCGAGGTGCGATAAGGAATTTTCAGATTTCTTTTTACTTTATGTACATATGTGTGGCCACGCAAATAGGGTGCTTTTTTGTAGGCAGTAGACTTGGTAAGTTTGCAGAAGTTGGCAAAGTATTTTTTATGCATCCACTTGGAAATTTGCTTAAATTTATTTTAAAATTTAATGAAAGGAAGACAGTCGTGTTTGCACTAGTAAAAAAATCATTGCTTTTTGGTTTATTTTTTAAATACTTCAGTGGAGACTCTACTTGGTTCTATTTTTCCCAAATGTAAATGAAAAGCAAATGTTTATAAATTGAAGAGACAATTATTAAAGTTATTTCCAAAGACTTCGCAGTTGTATTTCGAAAGGGTAAATGTTCCGAAAATGCATTGGATCATTGTGGTCTTCAAATAGTAAGATGATTTTGCAGAAAATTGTGCCAGAAAACTGTACACTGCAGATTCCATTGGAAAGATCTCTCGGCGATGTCTTCATCTGACTTGCTGAAGGTGTATGGCCAATCCAGGTCCATTTGCGTCAGTGTTGATGGAACTCTTCTAGAGAGTACAAGGCACCAAGCACGCCCTCGACAGACCTGGGTGAGAACGGTGCTTGTAGCAAGTTAGGAGAGTGTGTCGTGGAATGAATTACGTATTGTCGCCCAAGATAGAAGGCGTATCACTTTGCTCCAAATAGGAACGTCAATTAAACTCCATTACTGTATCACTTTGTTGTATTATTTTGTAGTAAAATTTGACAATGAATTAGAAAAAACTGTACACAAACCTTCAATTCTGAAATTGAACATGTCGCATGACATATGATCTTCTGAAATCAAGAACGGTATTGAAAGGTTCCGAGACGTTGCCAGTCCGTTGCACACTGGCCTTCCGCAGTCACAATTTTATCAAGATATTAAAGAGCTCGCACGATCGAAGATTATCTTCTCTGAAACCTCTAACGCTATTGAAGTGTTCGCAGAAGTTGTTAGTACCATGTACACTGGCCACGCTTTCGTTACGAAATTTAAGGGTTAGCTGATAGTAGGTCGCCTTGAATATAGAAATATTCGAAGAGGTTTGATCCTGTCTTTCTGCCAAGTCGTATCAATTTTGCAGGAGTAGCGAACTTGATGATTTTCCCAAATGTACGCCGAATTTTGCAGGAGAAGCGAACTAGATGATGTAACGCAATGGACGTCGAATTTTAAAGTAATATCTAAGTTGATGATTTTTCCGCTAAGTTTTGTAGGAGTATCGAACCGAAATGTTCTCCAAAACTAATGGTGACCGTGGACTGCTACTCAGCCTTTAAGTGCGGCTCTCCCGCTTTTAGATGTTCGATTTTGAAGCGAAATGGAATATGTATTCCGAAACAGTGCTTAACTACCAAACCAATAGCTTGCCCACTGAGCATTATTTTGGCTGCAAAAAGTTCCCTGACATATTGCGATATATCGCGAACAATCGTTGTATCGCAATACAGCTCAAAAACTGCACAACTTCTAGGACTCCATACAGTTAGAAGTTAGATCTCTGGGGAATCTTCATTTTCGCACATTGCAAAGTGCCACATAAGTGAATAATCATTTGCTTGCTACTTTAAAACTATTATCCCAAAAAGGCATCCTATATATTTGAGTGTTTTTAGCTTTGTTTTGCTTTGGTAAAAAGTATATAGTATGTATATAGTATATAGTAAATATATATATATACATTTTGGTTACCATTGTTGTAAATGTGCCTTGTTGTTGCTCTCAGTGCCAGCAACTGTCAATCTTTTGGTCCTGATGAAGCTGCCGTTGTCGTTGTCGCCATTGTTGTTGCTGGCATTACCGCTCCTTGAGAATTGTGCTTATGTGTTTTGATACACATATTGTATCGCTTCTTCACACACACCAACACACTCACACACACAGATACACTAACACACACAGCTACACCCACCCACACCCCCACACACACATAACTTAAGGTGCGCCAAAAGGCAGCAAGTTACAACGACTTGGTATGATGTTTATTTTCGGTGAGTCTGCCGAATCTTGAATGTTGGCTGCTGGATGCTGGGCAGGTATAAGTGCCCATATAAAAGAAGTCGACATTTATTTGCGAGCATGTTGTAAATTGTAAATTACATTCCTAATCTTTGTAGCGCGTCACACACACACACACACACACACTAACACACCCGCACACACTCACTAGGAAGCCTTAGTCGGTCACACATGCCACACATGCCCCATGCCACAAACTGAGCGCAGAGCACTCCAACTACACTTCGAGGCAGAGTTCCCCAATGACGCACAAATAGGCAGCGAAACTCTGTGCGGCATGCTCATTTGTGTTTTAAATTTCATTTCAAACAACGCCAATGAGCAAAGTTAAGCAAAGAAAGCAAAGAAAGTAAAAATTTCGTTTCATTTTTCGTGATTTTTTTTTTCATTTTGTTCCCTTTTTATACTCTTCCGATTGGTTAAAGTGTACTTGAAGTTTCTAATGAGTTTTGACTTTAAAAAAAAGAAATGGTAAGTAAGATGGACAACAAGTTAAAGTTGATTTTTTAGCCGTTGAAATTTTAGGGCAAACTTTCAGTTATTTATCGAGGGCAGTTCATAAAAAATTTGGTAGAGTTTTTAATTTTTAATTCTTCATGTTTTATTTATGAAAAAGAATTAGTAAATTTTTTTTATTTTTAAGCTATGTTATTATTATTATTGACATGTTTTTATTATAACACAACTTTTTTTTGAGAACGTAACCTATCTACTATAATTTTCCAATTTTGTCCATCCTGAGCTAAATATCTTAATTCATTTATCGACTTATTGGTTTCGTTCATAAGAGTACGTCTCCATGTAGTTCTAGGGCGCCCCCTGCATCTAGTACCAATGGGGTTCCAGGTAAGTGCGAAGTGTGCAAGATTTTCCTGCTTTTTGTGGAGCGTGTGTCATAGTCATCTGTATTTTCGTCTATTGATGTCGCTTAGTAAACCTTTTTGTCCAGTTAACTACCATAATCGCACATTAGAGACTCGTCTAGGTCAGAATATACCGACTCGGCGCCTAAGACATCGGTTGAGGAAGCATGGTAGATGTTGTTTGATAGCATTCGTCATATGGCCGGTTTCGCTACCAAACCAAGTAGTACCGTCTCAATGCAAGCAGTAAAATTTTCAACTTGGTCGATTTTCTACTGACGGCGGATCTCCAAATTCGAGAAGATGCAGCAAAAGTACGCTTAGTTTTCGGTAGCCGGTTCTGTACATCACGCACGGTACCACCATTTGGAGTCAGCATACTACCTAGGTATTCAAACTCGTCTCTTATCTCTAAGCTGAGATGGTCATGAGAGTGTGGAGTTTGATTTCTAGATCTTACGTGCATGGTTTTCGATTTACCACAATTTATCTTTCAGCCTCTTTTAAAAGAAACATCAGATAGGGAATTGATCATACTATATTTAATCTCTCATTGAGCTTCCTCTTCCTCTGAGGTCCGCTGCATCTAATAATTTGTAAGGTATTGCTTACTCATATATAAAAAGTTTTTTCGTACGTCATTAAATATTTTGCACAGTCAAAAGAAACGAAAATAAATATAAAATTAAATAAAACTAAATAAAACTAAATATAGCTGCAAAGGCAAAGAAAGTTGATTTAACGATCAACCAATTTAGGACCAAATGTCTAGTGGAGGGACGAAGCCCACGGAATCTCAGCATAGGTGATTATCACTTCAAAGGAGTTGCCAACTTTAAATAAAGGATGTTTATTTCGAGGTGTAGAACTTCAAGCTGGCATTCTCAATTTGGTTTGACAATTAAAGAATTGAACCCAATCATCAACAAGGCGTAGATTTGTCGAATGGGCCCCAAAATGAGATTGTCGTTGTTCCCGATTTCGTAAGCGAATTTTGCTTAGCGTTGAAGCGCACTTCTGGTTGAATGGCTACGTCAGCAAACAAAACTGATGCATTTGGAGTGAATCTAATCCTCAAGTGTATGTTGAAGTGTATGTTGTGCTTTATGAGCTGGTGGAATCATTGTGATCGATATGGAGCCATGATTACTAACTTTTTCTTTTCTGAATTGAACAACCATGATGTCCAGGAGCTGAGGTTCCAACAAGACGGCGCAACATGTCATACAGCTCGTGCCACAATCAATGTGATGGAAAGACACGTTTGGTGACCGCCTTATTTCACGTTTTGGTTCTGTCAAATGGCCTCCAAGATCTTGTGATTTAACACCGCTTGACACCTACTTTCTGTGGGGATATCTAGGGTCATTGTGGTCTATGCGGATAAACCGCCTCTCTCATGGCCGATATACGGCCGTAAATGTTGGAAAAAGTGATTGAAAATTGTACGTTTAGATTGAACTACATCCGAGCCAGCCACAATATTTTCATTCGTATAAATAAAATTCATGTCAATCAAATAATCCATCGTTATTTTATTGCAATTAAAAGTCATATCCTTGATTTTCAAGGAATATTCCTCAACAGTATGCGTGCAGTCGTTTAGGGTTCCATCCGTTAATCTTGACGTTAAATTTATTATCCAGAATTTTCTAAAAAATTTCCGCTTTTGAGGCAAAAAATTTGAAACAAATGGGAGCTGCTATTGAGTGCAACGCTGACTGAGTCAACAACAAAGTTTAGATTCTTCTCGCTGCCTGCACTAAAAAGAGTATTTAGATTTCGTGGTATTTCATTAATTCAATCGGTTTATTTCAATTTTTTTTTCGTTGTTGTTGTTGTTGTGGTTGTATGCGTAACGTTTTGTTTAGTAACCAACTCAGTTGTCATCGTCATCGTCCTTGTTGGGCGCTTTGGGGACTTTGCATTGTGCTTTTTGTCATGAGCATGATTTTGATGAGAGTGTGTGTGTGTGTATCGGCATATCTGCCTGTGTGTGTGTGTGAGCAAGTGTATTTTGTTTCGCTTAAAAGTCTGCGACAGTGACAATGTCACGTTTTGTGTTAATTTAATTACAAGAAACCATTTGTAAATATTACGACGTGATTTGCTAAGCACGCATGGCCGTATTCCAACTTTACAATTGCCCGCGCACACACAGATACTCTACACACACACACACACACCAATACAGAGAAACTTACGCGGCATTTAAATGTGTTTTGTTTTTCTCTTTGTGCTTGCATATTTGTGTTTACATAAAAATGATATATAATTTTCAGCCGTTTTCATTTTCATTTGTAATTCATACACAACAAATTGTCTTTGCGCATTTGTTTGCATACTTTCGGGCTTGACTCTTGATATGAAACCAAATAAATATTCCAAGCGGCATGTGGTGTGTGCGGGGCTGTATATCCTTTTGAGCTGCTTGCGCATTTAATGAGTTCCCGTTTTGGCTGCACGCATCCCATAGCCACAAATCAGGCGACTCCTTAAAATAAATCCCGCAAGCATTTGCCGGCAACATGAATAAATTTCCCCCGAGCAACAAACGTCATGTTGCTGAGTCTGTTGTGCAGCGCAACATGTTGCTTGCCAATGTTGCGCAACATTTCGCGAGCATTGGCGCTGAATCTGTAAGCCGGCAAAGCGGCATTTGTTTACAATTTGACTTCAATGGTCACTGGTCAACATTATTACGATTATGCTCGGTTTGGGCCCAAGAAAAATAAAGGGTGATTTTTTTGTTTAGAGGTACAGAACTTTAAATTGCAATACAGCAAAGATGTATTGTAAGATAAATGTATCGTAAGATAAATTTTAGTAAATTTTATTTTTTTTTAATTATCATACGATGCAGTAGGAAACAATTTAGGGTGCCGCTGCCAAGTTGATATTGTTTATATATTTCTCTTAGTAGGCCTTCAAAATGGAATAAAAGCCAATTCTATATTTCTAAACTGACAAGCAGGCCATGCCGACTTACATATAGCCTTCACTTTTGAGAGCTACAAAAAATTCGTCAGTCTCAGTCTAGTTATCGTACAGGCAACAACAAAATATAAAATTGTGAAACAAAAATTTCTTCAAATAAATTCGATAAAAAAAAAACAAAGTTAAATAAAAGTTTAAATTAAAAAATCTAAAGTGAAGTTTGTGAGAAATCAAAAAAAAAAAAAGAAGTATGTGCAGCAAGCAGCTTTATCCTCCCAAGTTCAAGCAACCGAGAAATATGATGAAACTTTGAAAATATTACAAACAAATCAGGTATTTATGACGTAGTTTTCGCTTAGTAAAAAAAACATCTTGAATTTTGAAATTAAATCGTAAATTGTGTTCATGCATGATGACATGATGGTGTCTGAGGGCTGCACAATTGGTTCCAAGTTGGGATTTTGTTGTCAGTGACGGATGTGATTTTTATCGCAGTTTTTAGTTTGTAATGTTTCAAATCTTTACAATCATTCACATTTACTATCCTAAAGATATAATAATAAAATAATATTAAAGTACAAACTCAACATAAGGTTGTCACAGAATGACTGCACTTGTGCAGTTGTTGAGATTGCTTCCATTTCGAAATCGGCGCAAATTATATTTAAATTTCATAACTTTAATCCGAATTAATTGATTCTCGAAATTCGAAGCTCTGAAGTCGGTATTTTGGTTATTTTATGGCTTGAAAATCTAATTTTTTGCAGAGAAACCATGGAGATCTATGCTGACACATGCCGAGACTGGAAATTTACAAATTTTATCCTAAAAATAACAAAATTGATATAAAATCTAAATACAAAATGGATTTGCGTAAAATTATTTCTGCGAAGAATTATCAATCCAAGCAAATGTATGACAATGCACAATTCCTGCACATGATAAATCCTGCGCAAAGAGTTTCAAAGAATCTATAGTTCCTTAATTTGTATTAATTTAATTGTATGTGGTCATGGTCTCTTTTTTCTTCAACCCGGTGACATTTAACTAGTGGGCTTCTCATCTTGCAAAAGCGGGTCTAAGGTGACAGTAACTTGCACAACTCAAAAGGGCGGAATAGGTGCTTTGTGGAATACTTTCTCAATTCAACAGTGGAAAATAGAATAGGGTCTGGGTAGAGGACAAGTTAAGTCTGAAGTGCAAGTCTAGGATTGATTTATAGTGTATTCGAAAGGTCCAACGGACATTCTGTGACCTACCCTTCAAGAGTTTTCTCCCCAATGCTCTTGTAGGGTGTCCACAAAATAAAAGTTTGAGAACTTTAACAAAAAATACGCCATAAATCATTCCAGGTCTTGCGTCTTGACTTAAAATTTCCTCAACCCAGAGCCTAGCCTCTTTTTTGCTGTTCAGAAAGTGTTGCATTAAAACGATCATTCCGCCATTTTAAGGTGTGCAAAATACTCCACCTTAAACCCGTTTCTGCAAATCGAGGGACAACAAGTTAACGACATCTGCGGTGGAGGGAAGAGTTGCCAAAAAACGTAGAACGGATTATGGATTTAATGTACCAAAGTAAGCGAATTGTTTATTGTTGCTGAAAGTGGAGTGAATCGCCGCCGAAGATCAACGACGTGGAGCGAAGAATTCTTCGATGGAACACAAAAATATTCCTACTTTTTGTAACAAAACAATCGCAGATGCATCACGAAAAGCTGAAGGGGGCTACCCAAGTTATTTGTGCAACTCGACAGATGCTGGAATAGACATTGTAAAATTTGAAATAGAATGAGACGAAAGCCTATGCCCTTTTTCCAAAAAAATTATATCAGCAACATATTGATTGGAGCCAATCGTTGCCCTGATACCAGCATACTTCACAAGGCAAACTGCAATCTGAGCCATCTGGCTGACAACGAGAATTCCCAACTCAAGCCGCACCCAATGAATCAAATCTCCAATAATATAATCAATCGGCACAACGTCACCTCAAATTGAACTACACAACAGAAGAGCAGCGGTTTGGTGGATAAAGCAATGGATCTAATCATCGGTTGGTAGATTTAAGGAGGTCACGAATGGGTTTTAATTGTAATGCAAACATGCTTATCTTATCCTTCGATGAAGGAATTCTATGCCGTTTGTGAGTATTACATGCAGTTTTCGTTATTTATGATTTATAGGAATATTCGTTATTTTCTTTGTTTCCTAGTTTGCTATCAAGTCGCAATCTTTGATGTCAGGATAAACAGTATGCTGCTCCTAGAGTTTTATATGCATTCATTGATGACTATCGAGGATCCCAGATTTATCAGTCATATTGGGAAGCATAAACTCTTTATTCAATTCTTTCACAATGGATGGTTGCAAGAATATATCGGTGCGGTCAAGCTGATGACAATTTTTTGTTGCGCTGAATCCAATGATACCCACGTAGTACCCTTCCCCTTGGAAATTCCACAAGTTGTAATTTGTTGATGTTCTCTACAAGAGGTATGGGAGTAGTGCAGATATCCCATGACTTGCCAACAAACCATGATGACCAGCTGGAAAATACATCGTTATAGCAGCTGGAATATGCTTCGGTAGACACAACTATTCTTATCCATGATTCCACCAAATATGCAAAATTATTAAAATGTAATGCTTCAAATACAAGAAACAGTTTATATGAAATACATTTACAGTTGAGATGCTGATTTAAAAATAAAGTTAATGATTTCATTTGGGGGCCACAAAGATGCAACTGATTCGCATTTGCAACGGGAATGCGCGCAGTCGCTTTAATCTGTACAAAGGGGCACGCCCTTCGGGCAACAGAGCTGCACCCCATTTTTAAGTGTCATACAATGACTGTAGTCTATATTCGCTTGACTCGTGCTACTTGCACTTGCCCCTGCTGCCACACTGCACTGCTGCCACAGCGACGCTCGTAAGTAATTCAAGTGAAACCACATTAAGCTTACTTTGCTAATTGCAAGCGACACGTCGCCTCGTTTCGGCAGCTCGATGTGGCAACTCGATGTGGCAACTTTCCCACATGCACATCTATATGGTGTAGGGCGTTGTGATTCGATGTGTGGGTGAGCGAGGGGCGGATACGGCACTTGCGAGTGTGCACAAAGTTCCTGTGGGGCCAGCCAGGCAGCCTCCAAGCAGGCCAATCATTTTAATTAATTTGTCAGAGTGTTGGTAACACACAAAAATTTATTATACTCTAATGTAGCAACCCGTACTCATTGTCGCTCTCACTGTGCGACGTCGCTGCCAGGCTTCATCCACGTTGTCCTACAACGATTGCTACTTCCAAGCCCAGCCTCAAGTTCTTGAAAATTAAGATGTGCGTGCGCGTGTGTGCCCGGAAATCAGTGTAAATGCGTCGTGGGAACCAAACTTTTGATTACAAAAACCGAGAAAATCAATGGTTAGACACTTAACTGGTCACATGCTGTGCAAACACACACACGCGCGCGCACACTTACACTCACACACACACCGGTGGACACACACTCACACATGCTACATATATAAGTTCAATAAACTGTAGAAACATTAATGACAACCAATGACTTTTTGCCCTTTTTGCACGATTTCTTCATTTTTTGCTAGAAAATGTGACCTCTGATATGACTATACCTGTATAATTCTACCATGGCTTGCTGCAAGTATACATTCTTAGAAATTAAAGAACTCAGCAAGTGTCTGCCAAGATTTTGCTTTATCCACATCCAAGGAGATTGCTTAGATAAATTTGAACGGTTATCCATGACCGCTGCTGCGGTTGAACCTTACAAACGCTACTGGTCTATGGATTTGTGACGATCATTGCATTCCAACGCACATTTTGAAACGTGAACTGCGGCTATTGCATACTTTGGGGATCTCGCAATATGGACTTGAACGTGTTTTACGTCTTTATAACGCCACGACTCGCTAATTAAAAAGATATTACATGAATTGTGGATGTAAAGTAAGATCTAAGTACCCAGAAAATAAGAAATTACTTGGTAGACAATGGAACTGAATGGAGGTCTTTTTGGCTCGTGCCGAAATGCAATGCTCAAAATAATAATTGTTGGGAATCTAAAATCGAAGACAATCTCTAAGCAGATATGACTACGTTGATAGATTTGGGCTTTGCGCTAATTATAGACTACTGCTTCTCGTATGTATAGCTGACAACTCTTTCAGCCATGACCTATTAGGTTAGCTTGATGGTATTAAGTAGATCTTGGTAACGTGATGTTAGCGTACTCACCTCTAAAAACTGTAGGTCGCTGGTTCGATTCCATATGGCAGCAGTACCAACAGACGCTACTTGCCAAAGTAAATCTAAAGGGTTTTTTTTTCGAAGCATAGAACTTTAAGTTGGCATTACTGTTCAAGATGACGACCGATATAACAACCCTCAAGTGATTTATTCTCAGTTTGGTTTGGTAATCATCAAGCCAGGCGTATATATTCGTCGAATAAGCCCAAAACGAAATTGCCCTTGTTCCCGATTTTGAAAAGCGAATTTTGTTTAGCGATAAAGCGCACTTCTAGTTGAATGGCTACGTCAGCAAACAAAACTGACGCATTTGGAGTGAAACTAATCTTCAAGTGTATGTTGAAGTGTATGTTGTGCCTTATGAGCTGGTGGAATCATTGTGATCGATATAGAGCCATGATTACTAACTTTTTCTTTTCTGAATTGAACAACCATGATGTCCAGGAGCTGAGGTCCCAAAAAGACGGCGCAACATGTCATACAGCTCGTGCCACAATCGATGCTATGGAAAGACACGTTTGGTGACTGGTCTGTTAATTACCCTCCAAGATCTTGTGACAGGACACAGCTAGACCACCTACTGTGAGTCTATGCAAAATCATTGGTCTATGCGGATAAGCCACAAACGATTAGGGATTTGAAAGACAACATTCGACGTGTTATTGCCGATATACGGTAATACACAAATGTTGAAAAAATTTAACGAAAATTGGACGTCCAGATTGGACTACATCTACATCAGCCGTAGCGGTCATATGCCAGAAATTATATTTAAAATGTAATGCCACAAGATTATTTTTTGGATGAATAAAACTTATGCCAATCGCATAATCCATTGTTGTTTTAATGCAATTTAAAGTTCTATACCTCTAAAAAAATACCCTTTCTGATAATGAAACTCACTGCCATTCGAAATCTGTAACTCCCTATTCTCTTCGAACAGCTACTAATACAAATATATGCATGCTTCGCCTTTCGTTAAAAAAAAAGACTACATAAATAATTAATATTTCTTATAAACTGTAATATTGCGTGTTTTTTGCTGTCCCTTTGTAGGGCATTCCCCTTTGTTTACATTGCAAAACAGCTGCGCTGCGACATGGCCAAATAACATAACAGTTTAGAATATATGCATCTCTTTTACTCACACACAAGGGTAAGCCGCTGTTAAGACAGAACATAACAGCCGAGAGCAGTACGAACAACAGAGCTCTGTTATTTTCTAGATACTGTACGAAATAACAGTCACTTAACAGAACCAACTTAATTTTAACTAAAGTTCTGCGTTTTCCCTACAAGCCATTCACTATGACCACCAAGGCAGTAATTTCAATAAATAAATACATTTTTGTTTGTTTGCTGTATTCACGAGCGTCTCTCAGTACAAATAAAAGTATTAACTTTTTGCTGTCATTGTGTGTAAACTTTATGGGCAGCACTTTTTCTTTGACAAATGTAAACACTTATTGCTGCGCATGGGCAACACTTTTTACAAGTCAAAAGTCAACGCACTGCTTGTGTTTGCCTACTAGTTTGTTTCGCAAATTTTAAAACAATTTATTTAAATGGCAGCGTGTTATTTAGCATTTTTAAGCTGTGAGTAACACTGGCAAGAGCTGTCACTGTCAACGACAAACAATTCCATTTCCTTCCTTGTCATTGGTGTATCGGCTAGGAATATTCAGATGATGCCAGAAATGAGAGCACGTGAGCAAATAAGGATTAATTCTTTTTGTTTATAACAAGTACTACCCATTATGCCATTTACGTGAAATTACAGAAAGCTCAAGTGAAGACGACTCCTCGAGTGACGAAAGTGTCTTCATGACAAAGGAACAGCGCAAGCGCATGCGTGATATGAAGCGCTATACTCCGAGGTAATATTGTATGAGAAACTGCTTATGGTTATAAATCTCTTGAAACTTGCATTTGAAGCTATTTGGCCCGGGTACAGGAACACAAAGCGCAGCTGGCTCTATTGCAGAATGCCTTAAATGGACCGCAGGGTGTTGGTTCGGTGCGTACGCAAATTGGACCGCAAGTGCCATCGATGCTAAATCAACCGATGTTATCATCGATTCAAGGTAAGGACTATGTATCTATATATCTAAACATTTCATTATGTATAAAACTGCAAAGACACAAGCTACAACTTTAAGCTGGCAATGGGTTTATGGATTTGTGTATAGTATGTGAAGCCAAGAAGGCAGAGTTCCCAAAGTATTTTATATAAAGTTGCTTATCACAATGTCCGTTCGTCTTTATGAACAACTACATCTAGTTAAACTTCAGACATTAAGTCAAAAAACTATGCATTGTCCGCGTCTGTAAAGTTTATATATCTTTAGATTATGCAGTATATTGTTGGTCTCTCGACAACAATAATTTTTCAAGTTTTGTCCAAGTCTTCACAACAACAATAGAATTTGTTGTATTTTTTGGAATAATTCGTAATGAAGTAGTCTTTATAATTTCCCTACTTTTTCACGTTTCGACAATCACAATTTCTTAATTAGATTCTCTTGTTTTGCCATTTCAAGCATCTTCACCAAAAGTAGCTTGAATGAACTCTTATTGTCCGATTTCGTGAAATATTGCATTATATATACTAAAATATAGTCTCTAAAATCGGCTGTCATAACAAGATTATCAAAATTGCAAATTAATAATGAGTAGAGTCAAACAAGGTTTACAAGTAGACCTGGTAGTCGTTTTACTTTGGCAACATTTTGCTTCATATTTTAGGGGAGTCAACTCCAAATTATTATAAAATAACTTATACAATAACGTCTGGATTTTGTTTAATAGCTAGCAGCAGTCTGTCTGCTTTGGACTTTAAGAGTAAAAAAATCGTAAGAAAAACGTGTTTAATTATTCTATATTTTTGTATCATCTGATTTACTCTTCAAACCAATTGATATTTTTGTATCTTTCACAAGTTTATCTTTTTCCTGCCCTCTTCAAGTTTATGCAATATCTTCTTGATGCAGTTAGTACAAAAATGGGCTGTATGCGTTATGCCTTCAGGTGAGATCCATTATAATAAATAATAATGCCTAAAACTAACGATATTAACCCAAAGGTTATGCAGCATTTCAACTAACATCTTCTGCTAACTGTTTTTGTAAAATATTTAAACTTGTAAAATATTTTATAATTTTTAAATTTAAAAAAAAAATAATAATATTTAGTTTTAGAAATATCGTTTGATCAACAATTGAATACAATTTAAGATGCAGTTTTGGCAAATACAAATTTTTTTATAAAAAGATGATGAAGATTGCAATAATATGTTAAAGGTAATATTAGGCAGACTACAATGAAGTTTATAGTACAGCTGATTGAATTAGATGAAAATTCTAATTAGGCAGACTACAGTAAAGATTAAATTGCAGATGAATGACTTAGATTAGAATTCTAAAGAAATAACGATTATTGACAAATTAGCCACGAAAAATAATAAAGATAAAGCTGCAGATGATTTAAAAGTTTGGTATTGAGCTGAGAAGAAATAAGTAAACTGTTTCTTGTCGATAATAGGTTTGCAGATGATAAGATAACTTAATGCAGATAATAAAAATTTAAAGTTTTTAGTTAGTTACTTAAAAGTTCATAGTTCGATGAGAATGAAGATTAAACTGCTTTAAAGAAATGTTGTGGTTTGAAAAACATTTTATTTTACTAAAAATAAAATCGGTAAATTTTGTTGATACAAAAAAAAAAAAATGTCCTAGTGGGTTACACTTAATTTTATTATTATTAAACAATAATTAATACATCAATATATTATAGTTTATAACTAAATTTGAACTTTCTCCTACATTATGCTGCATGAAATATTTTAAAAAATTAACATTACCTATCAACTAACTCACACTGATCTATGCGAGGTCCCACTGGTTTCTCTGAGTGGCTTAACCTAACCTAAGCTAAACATAACCTAAGCTAAACATAACCTAAGCTAAACATAACCTAACCTAAACATAAGCAAATTAAAAACTAGCCAGCTTAATTTTATGATTATAATATTAATAAGTTTACCATTTTGCAGTCGGGTTGGGCTCCACCACTACCCTACCAAACCAGTCACATAATGTGGGTAAGTCTTAACTAACAAATTAATATATATATTTTCTTAAAATTACAATAATCAAAATGTATTAACTTACAGCTAAGTTGGATGACCCCCCAACACAAATCAATGCTAATAACGTTGGTAAGCCACCTACAAGCATTTTTCTTAAATTAGAGCTTACAATTCGCGTCACTATTATAACTAGTTTTTTATTTCCTTAAGATAATGTTAATTCAAATGATGAACGCTCCGAAGCGCTGCCTTCCAATGAGAAGGAAGATTTTTATGGTCCCCAAGTGGTTATCGTAGATGGCGTTTTCCCATTTGACGACATGAACATTATTGAGGATTATGAACTATAATGCCTAATATATAACACCTTAAACAATTATCTTATAAACTTAAATACCAAATCGAAGTGCTTAAATATGCAAAACATGGAAAATGAAAATTATTATATGATACTACATTCATCTTTCCATGTTTTGCCATATTACTCTTACAAATTAGTTGCAATAAATGTGTATAAAAAATAATTGCATATTTTGTTTTCTTAAATAATAAAAATACAATATGTGTCTTACATGCTCAATAGTTGGACTGTCTAAGGTGCGAACATTGTTGCGTAGACGATTTAAGATGGCTGTGACAGTGCCCCAAAAAAAGTAATATCTGCACAGAGTACGATTTTTGCAAACTGGGCAGAATGTGGTTCTAAAAAAAAGTTTTTGTAGCAGTATAGTCTAGTTTTCCATCAAATAATAATATAGATGCGCTACCGTAGAACTATGTGTCCAGCGACATGCGATTTTGTTCAAAATTGACGCCAGTATTTGGTCGGTCTATCATTTCCAATCATTAAATTCAGTTTCATCAACATACATCACGTTGTCCCAAAACGATTCTAGTACATCTTCTTATATGTATGGTTTCCGTCGTACAGCTCTGGCGAAAATACCGGATACCTGCCAGCATATGAGAAAAGGTTGGGAGCATATTTTTGCCGGCTGCTAACTTGACGTGACTCGTATCTGTATAGACAGATTTTGCGATCTTTGCTCTTAAATCGGTTTAGCTCCACTTTCATTACGCGCATCCGCTTAGATTAGTCTCTGTCTCAGTTGCTCTGCCAGATTGTGCAATCCCTTGAGCCGCTCTTCAATCAGCTTAGCTCAAATATTCTTAACCTTGAAATTTTGTATCTGTCTGTTGATTCAGTTCTTTACGATCCAATTTTAGTTCTTGTAATTCTTCCTGATAGTTGTGTACTTTATCCTTGGCAATATTAAGCCATACAATGTCTTGAAGTTTTGACAAACGTTTTCCTGTTTGAATGATCATCATGGGAATGCACTTATGATTATGAAATGCTCATGCTTATCATTGGTGCTATGACAGTCGCCGCCTCCTATACATATAAGGAATGCATTATCCTGAAGCTTGTTTTTAATTTACAGCAACCGCTAGCATGTTGGACATATTGTCATCGGCTGAACGAACTTAGACAAGCGCAAGCGTACTTGAGTGACCGCCTTGGAAATCCTATGCCGAACGTGTTAGCTTTGACTGTCTGGCTGTAAAATGCAAAAGATTGTGATTTAAGCAGTGTCAAGTCTCACCCTAATCAGGGCGATTAATTTGAACTTACAGCTCTGTTGATGATAAACCCTTGCTTGAAACGATAACTTGTGCGCAAAGTTCCGCTGCACAATGTGCCGAGCACGCCAAGTTGATAAAATTAAATCTAAAGGTAAACACTAATTTCCTAAAATGTGAAATGTGGCATTGTTAGTCATAGTTGGGTTATTGGTAGTCTTGCACTTACTTAATACTTCTATGGTAGACTGCAACGGTTAGCCAAAAAATGCAAACGCTTTGATAGTCTTCTTGTAGTAAACTTATTTCCTAATAATACTCTGTTGAATCACAAAACGAAGATCCAATTGAAGTCATGCAACTGCTGCCCTTTTATCCATGTGTCTCATCCCACTTGCGTGCTAAATTGGCACGTAAATTTGCGCCCACCAGCGTAGTGTCGGGTAGAGCAACCGCCGGTTCTACCACGCCGCGATGCTTTAATTCAGATATAATCTGCTTGAGGTATTTGCGACACAGTGTACCGCCATCTGGCAGCGCAGCAACTATTTTCAGATTACGCAATAGTAAAATCTGTCTGACCATAGATTCGCGCAGCTCCATGCGGGACATTTTTGTTACATCTCTAAAGGGACCTGGCTCTTTGGCAAACAAAACCTCCAAATCCTTGCGATCATATTGAGTGGAGTTTTTGGTATACGGGCTGGTGTGCATTTTGAGTGACTGTTGCAGGCTACGGTGCGTCCATATGCAGCAGGCTCTAACAACAACAACTTTATAAACTCTCAGCTCCTTTGTGCACAATAAAACGATAAACTCCAACTGATATCACTTAAAAAATTTGCTTTGAGTAATTTCTTATATGCGGCAACGACAACGACGCCAGCGTGCTCAACAAATTAAACGCGATTTTACACTCAATACTTTAGCTTTTTATTTTCTATACGACAAAGTGTGGCGCGCTTTCTCGATCGTTTTCTTAATGTTTGTCTAGTCTTTTGATATCTTTTCCCCGCACAGATTAAATATTTCGCAATTGTTGAATAGTTTGCATTAATTTTGCGCGTGAAATGTACAAAAATATAAGCGCTTCTACTTCTTCTCCACTACAAAAGCTAACTGTTAAATTGGCAGTGCTGCCAACTGAGCGTTTTAAGGTTGGCATCAGTGGCTGCCCACTTGCGCGTTTTGCCATATTTGCAATTTTATTTTAAATTAAAAAAAAAAAGAAAGTTTTAATTTTAACCGCACAGGGTCTAAAAATCAACGAAAAACTTTGAATACAAAAAAACAAAAGACAGCTCAAAAGGTTTTAATTGAGCAAATAGTGTTAGTTTTTGCAAAAATTGTTGCTACTAGCAAGCGATAGATGGCGCTGTCAGCAAAAAAACAGCTGTTCGTTTTGCCGCCATAACTGAAACTTTTGCAATAAATATTGAATTAAAGTCTGTACACGATCGATGTTGTTGTAAACAAAACATGAAAATTATTAAATATTATATTGTACATTGATTATAAATTTTTAAAATTTTTTAAAGTGCATACTTTATTTTTTAATATTCAGCTTTCAGCTGGGTGTGTGTATGTGTGCGTGTTGGTTGACACAGCTTGTAGTATAGCAGCGACTTTCTGTATATTCTCAAAACATAATATCTTCAAAAATTAAAAATTTTTAATTTAAAATTTGTTGCAAGTTTTGCAATGCTAGGAAAACTATGTTAAGAATTTTATATTGTGCAGTTTTGTGCTTTTTATAGAATTGTTTATTTAAGCAAATGTAAACGTTTACTATTTGTAAACAAAAGAAAACAGCTGTTTTTTTGTATTAGTAACTTACAAACATTGCACATTTTTGTGACAGACTCCCCACTATTTAACCTCTAGACACAGATAGGTTAACTTACCCTACAGGCTTTCAGAAGCAAACTGTTTATATTAAATACACTAATTTTTATAAAACAAAGTAAATATTAAGTTTGTATATGCCGAATGTCGTATGCTAAATTCAGAAGCAAAAGTCAGACATACGACAAAGTTATGATAAAGTAGGATAACTATTGAAGTTGATATACCCATAACCGTCTGTCTGTCTGTCACTCCGACTACATATAAGTAAAAGTCTCGGAGTTAGTTGTTGTTGTTGTTTTTAAACGAGGTTCATCGGTTTGTTTACGTTTTTTGATATCGAGAAAGTCTTATATATTTATTAGTTTGAATGAACACTTCACTTTCCTATTATAACGGCTGCGCCCTTTGAATCGGATTGAAAGAAAAGTCGCATAACTTTGGTAATTTTCAAACGATCGATTTTACCTTCACGGTTTCGTAAAGCTTGATCCGGTATAAAATCAATCATATATCGCCATACATAGCATAGTGTCGCTTTACATTAAAAATAATCGGTCTATGACAGATGAGGCTCATATCACACTCTCTGACGCCGTAAACGAACAAAATTGTCGCCTTTGGGGCACCGATAACTCTCATATTATCCACGAAACAACTTTGCACGATCAAAAGCTGACTGCTTGGGCTGCTGTTTACTTGCAAACAATCATTGGGCTGCTCTTCTTAAGAACTGCTGAGACTATCAACAGCGATTGGTATAGTTCAATGTTGGCGCATTGTGTGTTATCCCAAAATGCTTGAAAAAGGCCGGCAAAATTTTTGGTTCCAACAAGATGGTGCTACACATAACACAGCAACTGCAACAATCGACTATTTGCATTGAAAATTCCCGAGACTGGCCGTCAAGATCGCAAAATTTAACATCGCTAGATTTATTTTTGTGCCCATTTTTGAAGAACAAAGTTTATGCCAAAAAGCCGTAGAGCCATAGAAGAGCTACTTTAAGTATAGTTTGAAATTTGTTGCCTTAGTGAATTTGTATATTTTTCAAATGTTGCACGCAGATGGAGTTTTTAAGAGTTCAGGTGGAGACTGGGATCCGAAATAAAGTACTCTGCAAAAATAGACTGGGAAGTAAAAGATGATCTCCTGTCAGAATGTCTTCACATAATAGGTAGAAGGTGGTAGATATTTCTGTGTGCCTAGAATCTGTAAAAATTCTGATTTTCTTTTGAGGAATTTTTGATAGCGAAATAAGTATCGGTCTTGTTGCAGCATACAACAGATATTGGGCGACAGACTATTGGTATAACAAAAGATTCCCAGTTCGCTGCGTCAAAATAACCAGCCTTTGGCACTGCAAACGCTTTAGCGTTGAAGACAGAGTTGTATACTTCGGGAGCGATTCCACGGCAACTATTGTATTTTCACTCTCAATGATGACGGAAGTGGTTGAAACAGCTGATCTATCGATCCGTTTGTATATTTTTTCTACCAAGCTCTTCTTTTGCCGATAAAAAACTAACTGTACATTTAGCACTTGAAGTTTTGGTGTTTGGCCGAAATTTTTTATGGGGAACCGAGAAGTACCCTGATAGAGTTGATGATAATTTGTATTTCCGTTTCTCTGTAGCTCAAGGATTTCGATAGGATTGGGTGCAGTGTATAGTTTGGTAGTGCTATGAATGCCCTGCTGGTATGATATGATGATGCGTTGATAGCGCAGCGTATAGAGGCGTGGTATGTAGGTAGTAGAAGTAGTATCCAAGAATCGGGCATATTCAGCTTCCCTTTTTTATTAAAACAAAGTCAATCAATCAAAAAAATCAGCATAATTATACAGAGCATTCCAAAGACGTCAGGGTTCGACTTTGATTTACCTCATCCTATCCCTTACATGTATTTGTGCACAAAAATTCTGCAATTATCCTTCAAGCGTCTTGGAAGGGAATTAAATTTTAGTTTCGAACTTTTATTTTTTTGCGTTTTTGTGGACTAAAAAAGTTGGCAAAGCGTAGCAGCTACTTAAAAGCAACTTCAAAAGATCTATCAATTGTGGTTAAATAATAGAACACAGAATATCTTAATTTACTTTTACTTGGCTATGGCAACCTGTTTTCGGATTGCAGCTGATCTGACTAGCTCTCGCGCTTCTCCAGTTGGTCACTCCAACTGAAAATAGCTCCACGGAACATCTTCTGAGAGCTAAGTTACATGTGGAAAGATAACTCAACTCAGTTGGAGCGCAAGTTTCTTAGAAAAGGTAAAAATTTTCGGTAATTCTGTACTACATTGTTGGTTGTTAGAAAAAAAGTTGTATTACAAAAGACGAAGCAAGCAGCTTTGAGTGCATTTGAGATGATTATAATTTTATATAAATTATAAAATCCGTGTAGTAATTATTCCTTCTTTAAACACCTGCTATTTCTGTGGTGTGAGTTTGAGATCTCCGCGTTCTGCGGCAGGCATTCCAATATTTAGACCAAATCAAAGCTGAGAGCCATTCGAAGTATTATCATTAGCTTTCCGCCAACTGACTAGTTCACTTTTGGGACCCTCTCCTTAGCCAGTCAGAGAATACTCAGATGTTAGTTTATTTACCAGAGAAAATTAAAAAAATATTGCCTAACCATGTTCCCCAATTAAGCAAACTTTCAACCAGTTGACTCCATGTGATTTCGTATCCGCGTAATAATCGTTTGGGTACGTTTTGTGTGTTGGTCCTTAGTCCTTGTTTCGTTTGTCTTGTTCCGTGTTGTTAAAGAAGCTGTCATGGCCACGATTTGCTGCTGTTGCAAGTTGCAAGTTGCCGTTGTTTTGCAGGCAACAGCACACTTTTGGTCTGTTGGCCATGTCGAGGCTTTGTTGCCGGGTCAAAGTGGAATGAAATGAATTGCCCAAAGTGCTGCGGGTGTTTAATTTAAGTGTGTGCCCTACCCCCGCGTCACGCCTTGTAGCTGAACTTACATTTTGGCTGCTTATGCGCTGGCAGGCAGGTTTTATCGTGCAGCTTTTACCTTGCAACAGTGCAACACACATGCCACATGCCACACCATGGCAACAACTTTAAGTGAAATTGCACGCCATTAGTAAAAGTAATAGGCGAAGCGACCGAAAGTGCATTTGAAGTAGTTTTTTATGTTCCCATCTAATGGTGCCTCGACAGTGCTGGAGCACACTCCTCTCTCTGCAGTATTTCCCCGTATCTATATATATATATATATATGATATTTATTGCCGACAACTTTATGATACTCTCATTACATTTTCTTGTTGCTTTTAATTATAAATATGATGATAATGCGTTCTGAAATTCGGCAAAGTCAAAGGTGTATGTGACAGCTGTGAATTCCGGATTTAACGGTTGCAAGTCAAGGCATAACCATAAAGACTACGAAACTCTACAAAGTCGAGTGTCTTAGCGACGAATTTTAAAATTAAAAACCACAAAAAAACACTTTAAATTAGTGCAATAAAGGTCATAAACTACTGCCACGACTACGAAACTAGCCCAAACAAACCCAACATCTGTTCCATTGAGTTAACTTGTGTACATTCAACAACTAATATAGATGGCGCCACAAATATTTGCTATACATACATTTCAGCCTGATCTAAGCTTATCAGGATTAGGTACTTCCTAGTCAAATATTGCTGCATTGAAAGTTGGATTAATGAAAGAAAACTTAAATGAAACTCTTGTCCAATTCCATCAAAAATCACACTTTACAAGAAGAATCCTTAAGCTTATTCCTTGCCAATTATCACAGTTCTTTAGGTTCTGGACCTAACTCAAGTTTCCAACGCAAGAAAATTTCTATATCAATGCGCCTGTACGCTCATTTTGGATTCTTCTCTAAAACCAAGTGATGGAAAATTTCGTGTCTACAGAATTCAGCAAGTCCTCAAGGACTCTGCTACTGCAGAGCTTGTGTTGGATAATTTTTGACCAACCATTGTCATTCGCTGCCGGGCCATGGAAGATACTATTATCCTAAAGGCACATGATTTATTTTATAGTCAGTTCATCAGCAGTTCAATTAGAAGTAAAAGATTTTATACTTTTCTGTGTTTTCAGGCACGACATATGCTTCCTATAGAAGCGACAGATTTAGATTGTATAAATCTGTTTATAACTACCTAGCTAAGGATTAGCATACAAAATATCCACAATGTCAAAATGGAGAGGGAACTTAATGCGCGCCCATCTTTCCTTATGGTATTACTAGATATATGACCCCCGACTGAGAAATAGTGGCGGGAAATTGGAAGCATCCAAAATGGTCTCCCCAATAGTTGAATCTTTGTGGCCCCCAAATGAAATCCTTAACTTTATTTTTAAATCAGCATCTGAGCTGTAAATGTATTTCATATAAACTTTTTCTTGTATTTGAAGCATTACATTTTAATAATTTTGCATATTTGGTGGAATCATGGATAAGAATAGTTGTATCTACCGAAGCATATTCCAGCTGCCGTAACGCTACATTTTCTAGCTGGTCATGATTTGTTGGCAAGTCATGGGATATCTGCACTACTCCCATACCTCTTGTAGAAAACATCAACAAATTTCAAACAAATGTGATTTCCAAGGGGAAGGGTACTACGTGGGTATCACTGGATTCAGCGCAACAAAAAATTGTCATCAGCTTGACCGAACCGATATATTCTTGCAACCATCCATTGCGAAAGAATTGAATAGAGAGTTTATGCTTCCCAAT
Organism: Chymomyza procnemis; assembly: GCA_035046065.1. Taxonomy (NCBI): domain Eukaryota; kingdom Metazoa; phylum Arthropoda; class Insecta; order Diptera; family Drosophilidae; genus Chymomyza; species Chymomyza procnemis. Next base: position 26,943,534 of record JAWNOJ010000021.1, read on the forward strand.
ATGACTGATAAATCTGGGATCCTTGATAGTCATCAATGAATGCATATAAAACTCTAGGAGCAGCATACAGTTTATCCTGACATCAAAGATTGCGACTTGATAGCAAACTAGGAAACAAAGAAAATAATGAATATAACTATAAATCATAAATAACGAAAACTGCATATAATACTCACAAACGGCATAGAATTCTTTCATCGAAGGATAAGATAGGTATGTTTGCATTACAATTAAAACCTAATCGTGACCTCCTTAAATCTACCAACCGAAGATTAGATCCATTGCTTTATCCACCAAACCGCTGCTCTTCTGTTGTGTAGTTCAATTTGAGGTGACGTTGTCCTGAGTGATTATATTATAGGAGATTTGATTTATTGGGTGCGGCTTGAGTTGGGAATTATCGTTGCCAGCCAGATTGCTCAGATTGCAGTTTGCCTTGTGAAGTATGCTGGTATCAGGGCAGAATTCCATCAAGTGGAGAGTTAGTTAAACTCATTGTGATTTTTATCACATCTCTGGAGCGGATCCATCTCGACCGCCGCTAACTTAGTTTTAATTTTTTCAATTGCTTCAGTAATTGAACCATTGCAATTGTATCACTTTTTGGTATATTTTATATGATATTCCCGCGAAGGTAAAGTTTTTTTTTTTGGAAAATAAAATCAGATTAAGTGCCAGTTGTTTGGCGTCACTTGCGTGTGAATCCGTAATGGGACTTACCTTTGAATGGCGGCAGTCAGCGGAATTTTATTTATATTGAATACAATACTTTGCAGGACCCTAACAATCACGGCTGAAAAAAAAAAATCAACAACACCAACAATGGGCATACGAAACAACGCATTTGGTTTTTATCGAAACGTGAGCCAAAGTCGTTGCCTCAGCCGCAGCCGTAGCTGGACCCGTACGCTTAGCCGGACGCATAGTCTGGCGCTGCTTTGGGATATAAAAGTCATTCGGCCAGGAAGCAATAAAATGATTTTACGCCAATGCCATGAAAATGCTGAATTTGAATAAAGATTTGAGCGCCACTCCGCCCACCGAATGCATACCCTACTCTATGCATGACTCGCCTGTACCCCGCATGCTACCTACGCGCTGCTGACTTACCGCCCCAAGTCCTTACGAAGTTGTAGTTGCTGCTGCTGCAGTCCCCAAAAAATCATCATTATCAAGATGATTATTAACGTTGAATTGGTAATGATCATCATCGTGCTCTTCATTGGCCATCATGTTGGCGACTGTCGATGACGATGGCGATGGCGATGGCAATGGCGTCTTGTACCGTTTGCTTGCTTGGCGGTTTTCTCCATTTTGTGCTGATGCGGCGGCTAACATGGCGCAGCTGGCGACAGCTGCAGGACTTTTACGTCAATTATGCGTACACTCACACGGAACACGCATGACTATCCTTTCTGCGTGTGTGTGTGTGGGTGGGTGTCCTTCCCTCCACTCTCCCTCAATTGGTTTGACTGTGAGCTTTTATGGCAAACGAGCAAAGCTAATGCACAACGCATATTGAAGCAATTTTACTTGAAATGGTTATCCGTTTCAATGCACATCCTTGTGTGTGTTTCCATGTGTGTGTGTGTGTGTGTGTGTGGTGAGCGAAGAATTGCATACATATCCTGTCATTTACAGCATAACCTTTTTCGGCTTGGCTTTTTATGATACTCTCTAACTGTAGATTTTGGGGTATTACAGATTTATTCATGATGTCAGGGAGTCCTTAATTGAATTTTTTGTTTGCTTGAACGAATGGAAACACTTTCTTCTTGAGACAAAATCTAGTTAAGTTAATTTCAGTCCTGAAACTTAGCTCTCTTTGTAAACTTGTTGCAAATATTCTCAATTTATCTACCGTGAATACCTCACTACGGAAAATAATATCAGCCTGAAGATTAGGCCATGAATCTCTCTCTCAATCGACAAAATTAATTAATTACAAGACTCTTATCCTGTCCGTGCTGTTATATAGCACAGAAGCTTGGATTGTGTCTCGGACGGATGCAGCTGCGCTTGCGGTGTTTGAGAGAAAAATTATTCGCAAAATCTTCGGTCCCTTTCGGATTGGAAACGACTAACGCATCCGAGTGAACCATGCGCTGTACGAGCTCTACCACAACACGTCGTCCAACGTGCGTTGGCTCGACCATGTCGTTCGTATGGACGCAGACGCTTCAGCGAAGAAGGTTTTTGATGCGAAAGTCGATGAATGAAAATGGAGGGGATGACCTAAGCTTCAATGGTAGGACCAAGAAAAGGTGGACCTATCTTCACTTGTTATGACCAACTGAAAAGGCGCGAGCAAAGCTGGGGAGCCTGGGGAAAGTTAGTTAGGTCGGTTGCAACCCGATAACGAGTTGTCATGGCGAAGTAAAATTAAAAAGTAAAGTAAGAATTCCTCAAGCGATTACATAATGTGATTTCTGTCAACTTAGAGACCTTTGCATAATGCTCCGCTATCAGAGAAGTTTGAATATAAATTTTATACAAAACCAAAGAAATACGAGACTTCAATACCGTAGTGATAGCGTACTCGTCTCTAAACCGGCAGATCAGTGGTTCCATTTCAACGCGAAGGACTGCTGCCTTTGTCTAGCACTGCCACAGCTACCAAAGAATTAGACGTATTCGGCTAAAAGCTGTAGATCTCTTATCTCTTTGAGCAACTTAGATAGAGTTATCTCCATGCTTCACCTTTAAAGCGAGGACCATAGTCATGGAGAATTAATGTATTTTAGCGAAATATGAACTTGCTGAGCGGTTACCGCAACAACTCTCGTAAAAGACAAAAGAATTCACATCTTATATGCTTGTGATAGGCCTGCTGTAATCTTTTTTAAAATTAAAGGTTCGTGATATAGAAATCTGCTTTCTTGTAAGAGACACATCAACAGCAGCTTTTGATCATGTGTTAGGCACGTAAATTCCTAATGATTGACACAATCTCAAAGATAATCATAGTTTCGTGATACAATCTTGATTGTGTAGTATTTTTCACGGGATGAGTTGTTATAGCGAAACGTCGTGATCAAAGCGTAAAAGTATGCGCTTCACGACTCAGAAGAAGGGTAATTTAGCCATTTTTTTTAATATTATCGCACATATTGTATTATTTTTGACTCAAAAACCTGAATAAGCCTAAAACTATGTACAACAAATTGCAGAATAACAAATGTACAACTTGATCTTATGAAGCTTACTTCGTAGAAAGCCTAACTTGGCCATATAACGATACGTAAGGATTTGTTGAAGATTTTGCAAACTTTGTTCAAAAATTTCTTTTTATACTTTTTTCAGAAATGATTCCATTCCGATAAATGCCTAAAAGAAACTGACAATTATGGAAATTCTTATACTACGTCAAAGTAGACGATATATTGATTGCTTTTAAAGTAATGTCTAAAAATTTGCGGAATAAATTATTTTTTAGAGACATCAGAATAAAATATTTATCAATTATAATTTGTTGATCCATTCGTAATATATGTCCGAAAATATTTTTTTTACTAAAAATTCTTTTTCAAAAAGCGAATCTAAATAAATTGCATTCTTAAGTTTAAGGTTTTTAGAATAAAATATTTATGAACTTAAAGAATTGCTTTAAAATGTACATAAAAAGTTTAGGATCGTTGAGGATTAAGATCGGTAGATCAACTGGCTCCAACGGCTCGTCAAATAATCGCTTAGAATCGCAAATAGAATCCAGAAGCAATGGCTTACCTAGAAAGAACTAACTGATGGTATTGAAAAAGATTTAAAGATATTACGCTGCAGGGAAGGGAACAACTTTATATTGTGGGATATTATTAGGTAAGATATTATTTGGTTTAAAATATGCCAAAACAAACATGAAAATTCTTCAAAGTGTTTTAAGGTTTTTAGAGAAAAACATTTATGATCTCAAAAGTACATAACATATACAGAAGTGGGATGGGTAAGACATGATGAGATCAACTATACCAATCAATTGCTTTTAAGTAAGCAAATAGAATCCAGAAGCAATGGCTGATCTACAAGTAAGTGGCTGTTAATGTTGAAGAAGATTTTTTCCCTTAAGCGTAGGTAAAAACTTACTATCAAATCAAGTAAGATAATACAGAATAATCCAAAATCTGTAATATTAAGAAACAGAGGAATTCACTTAAAAGATTTAAAAAAAGTTAAGTTACAAGTTGTTTTGCTTCAAATAAATTTTTCCATGCAAGAAACTTTTTCTTCTCTCAGCAAGAATATAGAGCATTCCAAGTGCCGCTGGTTTACCACTATTTGCTTGTCCATTTGCCTAGCCAAAGAGAATTTCCCAGCCCATTGTATTGCCTGGGTGGCCAAAGTGTATATATATATATTGATATGTCTGTGGCCATATCTGCTTTGCATAGTCATAGCCATTGCCATCAACTGCATTTCAATTGCTGGGAACACTTTAATGACAATCCACGCAAAATGATTATGTCTTCGTCTTCTTCAGTTGCAACAACGTTCTTAACTTAAGTTGCAGCTTCATCTTCGTCATCATCTTGAACGTCAATGAGTTGGTCGCCGCTGGCAACAAATTATACGCTCTCCCAACAATGAAGAGTCTCAGCGCGACACTTTAACGTTGACTGATTACCACCAGTAAAATTCTAAAAAATATGAAACAATAATCTAAAAAGCATAAGAAGAATTACTCTAATAAGCTAAAAGAGTTATGTAATGGGGAGATATCGATAATTTGTCATGTGTAGAATGGGTTTGCTTGAGCTTATTTGCTTAAGTGAGACGTTTGAGCTTAAGTTTATGCGCTAGATGGCGCAAGCTGAACTAAAGTCGTTGTCGATTTTGCGGCTTTCTAAGTAGAAGAAATCTCAGAAACTGAGATGTTTTACATCCGGTTTTAATATCGGTTGGTTCAGTCGGAGTCAACAACTTAGCTTTATCGTTGAGCATCACTTGGTTTCCTTTCATTAGAAGTTAATCTGCAAATCTGCTGGTTTCTTGGTATCTTTAGCTCTTGTAGTATCATAAGTCTTTGGAGTTGCTGTGTTTATGTTATTATTATGACATAACATGGGCTATGCATGAACTGCTTGAAGAAAGTACTCTTATCAATACCCAAAAAAGTAGTAATGTCGCGTATAATTTTCCAAGATTATGGGCGAAATGTTGAATAACTTTACTAGGGTTACGATTTTAGCACGCGAGATAGTTAGAATATTGGTAGAAAGGAGGAAAATGAGTTTGTGTATAGACGTGGTTTCTACTGCAGGCGATAGGGATAGTTTAGGCGGGGAATACTCTGTTGAATTAGTAGAAATAGATAAACAAAGTAGCGTTTAGGTTTTATAAGCATTTACTTCCGTAGGGAATTTTATGATTTGGTGTCGCTTGAATCCTATAAAAGCTAGATGGGTTACAAAGCGGAATCAGTCTCCATCAGGCTTACATAGCCTATCATTCTGAATCTGTGGGAAAATCTAGTTCTTAGTGTAGTTCTACAGAGAAAGACACCGTCGCGACGGTCTGATTCGGCTAAAACTATAGGTGGCTGTTTTCTTCGCACAGCTATTAATAGAGATAACTCCAAGCTCCTAATTTGAAGCTACGATCATAGTGAAGGGGCATCAATTTATTTAAGTTGAGCTGTTCCAAAATTAATTTAAAATTGGATAATTTAATATTTTCTAACATAAACATCTGGGCACATTCGGCCATAGTCTATAGTGACTTATGCTGCCTGTCCTGGCACTTTTGCACTTTGCTTCAGCTGGTGCAGCTTTACCCCTTCAATATTGCTTCAAGCCGCGCTCTACATATTCTTTGTTTCCGTGCAGCACTTTGGCTTGTAGTATTTTTGTTCAACAAACGTAAGGGGGACTTCGTTTGGGCACTGAAGATGAAAGCCTCAATTAGTTGAAGAAGCGCATTTATACGTACAAAAAGTGACTGCCTGGGGTGGTGTTTGTGCGGAAATTGCATCATCGGTACCTATTTTTTTCGAAGACGTTGATGGAACAATCATACAACCAACATAAGCGAGCGTTATCGCGTTATCGTTATTTTAAGAGATTTTATGATATCTATTGCTTCTGAAAATGGCTTCAAGCAAAATGCCAAACTGCACGTCAAACAAAAATTGTATAGAGAAATGCTGATTTTGACTAGCCAGCGCTATCATCATCATCATCCTTGGCGCTACAGCTACAGTTCAGCTTTGGACTTTCAAGCAATTTCTCTCCAATAGTCTCTATCCTTCGCCGCTTCTTCCCAATTTTCGACGTTTAGTTTCTGTAAATCTGCTTCAACTCCATTTATCCAACGTGATCGCGGTCGCCCAACTACTCTTCTTCTATCCGGTCGGTTAAAGCACGTTCTCTTAAGAATCGGGTTGCGTGTTCTCGCGACATGGCCAGCCCATCTTAGCCTTTGCGACTTGATATAGGCGGACAAATTTGCATCGTTGAATATCTCCTGCAGTTCTTCGTTGGTACGAATACGGTAGTTAGAGTCATCGACCCTTACCGGCCCCAAAATTCTTCGCAGAAATTTCCGTTCTGTTCTTTCCAGGAGATACACATCCGATTTTCTCAGAGTCCATGCCTCGCATCCGTATGTTAATATAGGACGGATCATTGTTTTATATAGTCGGATCTTAAGATTTCTGTTAATAAGACGCGACTTCAAGTGAGTTGAGAGCGAGATGAAAGTGGAGTTCGCAGCTTTAATTCTTTCTCTGATATCATTAAGACAGTCGTTAGTAGCATTAATGTATGACCCAAGATATTTAAACTGATCAACAACTTCAAAGTTATAATCGTCAACGGTTATATTTTGTCCAAACCGCCTCACCCAGTGCGAATTTCCAGCTAAAAGGATTTTTGTTTTGGATTCATTTATTAACAATCCAGCCTCTTTTGCTTCCTTTTCTATTTTCACAAAAGCTTCTTTCATGGATACAAGTGATCTACCGATTATATCTTTGTCCCCCATATTGGTACGGAGGTTCGAAGTCCAGCGTTTCTTACTATTTGCTCCACCGTCCAGCCAGCGCTATCAACCAGACCTTTTTTTTTGGAATTTTTGAATTGATGAACTATTGTTTAACTTAAAGTCAACATACGACATAAAATTACAGCCATATCAAGCGATACGTAGGCCAAAGCAAGTGAAAACGCCAAAAAAAGCGCACATTTTGTGCTTAAGGGCAATGCTGGTCATTTAGCCAACTTCATATTCCAAAAGTAGCATCTTCTTGTACCGAAATAAATGCTTTTCAAAATAAAAATATCTGCTTCATTTATATTTCTTTCGAAAAAAAATGTTACGTTCTATAGCTTAGGTTTGTGCTACTGCAACTGCTTGCAGCACAGCACTAACTTGGCTTAAAGTGTTTTTTTTTTTTTTTTCAAGAAATGCTCTGAGCAGCTTGTGTGTCTGCGTGTGTGTGTGGTTTACCAAAGCAGTTAAGATTCTAAATACAAATGTTGGATTGCTTTGGACGGCTAAAGAACAATAATTTATTAGGGTTTTACGTTGCGCTTAAATTGATATAAAGGTCATGAGTGTGTGGCAGAATGTACGTGCTTTTGGCCATGAGGCTTCATTGGTTGCATGGCTAAGCTTATGTGTGCATGTGTGGAATGTGTGTGTGTGTGTCTGTCTGTCTGAGTGTGTGTGTGTGCCGTTGTGATGTTGGCCAAAAAATCTGACGAACATAATGCCAGGCGGCTGGACTTTTTGGCTTGGCTGCAAATGAAACGAGGCCAGCAAATGTAGCATACATGGACTTGGTCAGCACTTGGTAGGCCACGCGGCAGGCATACAGTTATGGCTTGGCCGCTGCTCCACAGTACCACAGTGCCACAGTGCTTCAACGGTCTGGCTTCAACGCTCTGGCCAACGCACGTGCAACATTTTCCAACTGCCAGGTGAAAAAAAGTTTCTTTGACCAAATGTTGGCAACTATATTTTCCTTTCGTTTCCCTCTTTATACACATTTTTGATGTTTTCCTTTTGCCCCCCCCCCCCCCCCCCCCCCCCCTACTTTTTTTTTGTTTTTATATAAAATTTTTTTTTGTTTTTGTTAGAACCAAAAAGCGAATGAAATTAAGTGTTCAGCAGTTTGAGTGGCTTCTGGATTATGGTCGGCTTGTGTCTACTGGCATGACCAACCGCATGTCCGTCCCCACACACACACCCGGGCACACACACACGTACACATACACTGCTTTAAAATTGTATTTGACCAGCGTCTGCCGGAGAGGCAGTGCAGTGCACTATTCATGCTTTATAATTAAAGTGCATACAAAGTGAATCAAATTAAGATGAAAATTAATACAACAAACTCAATTTTATTATGCGCAGCAATCAAAGTTTTACAAAATTTTTACAACAAAATTATTTTAAGAAAATAAGCAACACTGGCTGCATAAACTCAACAACTGATGTGGCAACACTTGCATGTCTACAACATTTTAAGCATTCAACTTTAATGAGCTGTAAATAGGTAGACGTATGTGTGTGTTTCCTACAAATAAACACGCACTTAATTTATGTAACTTATAGAGCAAGTGTTGCACCTCATTATTAATATAATAATAATCAGATTTAAGTTAACGTTTACATAAATTTGAGGTTTCCCATTTTGCGGTGATAATCACTATTCATTATGTGCATCCCGCAATTGCCAAATGGAAAACTGTGGAAAACACAATGAAAAACCGCACAGAATATGCATATAAGTTTATGTATATATAAATATTGTATTATATTTTTATTTTTTTTGTTATATTTCGTATCATTGTAATGTGATTATTGTAAGAGAGAGAGAGAGGGAGAGAGAGATTTGCATAAAGAACTACAATGCTGTAAGCGTTAATAGGATTCCCCCCCAAAAAGTAAAAGAAGATTTAAAGTTTTGTACAGCTAGTTGGTAGTTGTACTAAAGAGCAACTAATGAATGGATGTGGATATGGCATTATTAAAAAAAAGTAAATAAAAGTAAATATAGCAAGATTTTATGCGACAAAAGCACGTTAGGGGTGAAGGTAGTAAAGGCTGTTTTTCTCTTTTTTTTTAGAGGTATAGAACTTGAAATTGCCATAAAACAACGATGGTTTATGTGATTGCAATGAGTTCCATTTATCCGAATGATAATCTAGTGGCATTATATTTTCATTATGATTGCTGGCATATGACCGCCACGGCTGGCGCGGATGTACTACAATCTGGATGTTCAATTTTTGTCCACTCCTTGCAACATTTATGGCCGTATATAGGCAATAACAGAGGCGACTGTTGTCTTCCAAATGGTTAAGCGTTTGTGGCTAATTCGCATTGACCAATGACTTTACATAGCGCCACAGCGATGTTAAATCACAAGCTCTTGGAGGCCAATTCGATTGTGTCACGAGCTATGTGACATTGTTCAACTCAGCAATGAAAAAGTTAGTAATCATAGCTCTATACCGATCACCATTGACTCTTACCTTCTGGCCATCATCGATTTTGAAGAAGTACGGACCAATGATTCCTTCAGCCCATAAAGTGCAGCAAACAGTCAGTTTTTCTGGATGTAAGGGTGTTTCGGCGTACACTGGAGTACAAGCTTCACTACAAAAAACAGAAGCTGGATATTAGGATTATATAAAGCAGCTTAAAGTATTTATATGAAACTCCAAACTCTCTTAGCTATTCAAAATAGCGATCAACTATAGTTTGCAGGCGTTCTGGTTGTAAATTCAGTAGCCCAAAAAGCCTTCAATATACCATATCGAGTACCCAATTCATCATCATCATTTGTGGCGCGACGATCCTAGTTGAATCCTAGCATTCTTTGAAATTTCCTCCATTCTTCGCGGCAAATCGTATTCCATTTTTCTAGCGTTTTTCGTCAACTAGTTTTGTTATTAAACGAGGCGATTTTTGCGGTCTCGTTACGATCATTTTTTTCTAGGTAAGGTTGTAGACCTTGCGCTCAAGAGGACTAGGACTACCGCCGCGCACTTTAGTCTGCCACTCAATGGGTGTTTTCTGACAGTCCTGGGAGAACCATGTAAAGGTAGTGCGTCGACTTGAAGAAAGCGGGCACAAGCATCGTGCAACCAACAAGTTCAATGCAATCAGTCACTTTACCTAGTATATACATATATATATTCCCGCTTTTCCCTCAAATACCCAATTATAAAGCTTTAAGTCCACTCCTATAACTTACTTGTAGCTTAAACATTGCTAGTTTAGAAAGATTTACTTATTATCTCTGATAACACTTAAATACTTAGTTCCTTAAGCTTTTTATTGCATAATTTACAAAGTAAACCATGAATAGACCAAAGTACAGAATATATACAAAGTCCACTCCATAACATAAAAACGATTTACTTATTTTATACAATCGCATAAGTGCAACATTTTTGCAATACTTTGCATTTAAGTGATTACCTGAACTAAGCTGTTTTATGTCGGTCAAAAAAAACCATTAGAGAAAAGCAGCAAAAATAAATCGTACAAAAGCATAAATGGCAAACTTTTTGCTCAACACGGCGGTATGTGTGACAATGACAATAAATTGTTGGCCAACGCTGCGTATGGATAATAATTGTTGGCAAGCGTTCTCTCAGAACGAAATGCATTAGATTTTAGTTTTTACAGCTTAGCATATACTGAGGGAAAGATTCTACGAGAACCATATATTAGTTAACGGCGTGTAAGTTCACCCACAGCCAGTGTCTTTCCCAAAAATTGCTACAATTATAACCAACTTCAGGTACTGCCTCAATTTGAGCGACTTTAAATTCGCATTTCTTACTGTTGTTGTAAGTTTCCCAAAAACGAATTGACTATTTGTGCTACATAATAGAGCACAAATCGTTTCATAAATATATACAGCACTTTAATTACACATATTCCAATAATCCATATTTGGATTTAAGTGCGATATGGAAATCATTTCATTTTACATTTCCCAATTTTCCGTTTTCATTGTGTCTTATCGCATAAAAACAAACATATGTTTGTGTGTGGATATTTGTGGGCTCGTGTTTTATGGCAGACATTTTGATCTGTGCTGTCATTTACAATATTTCCCAACACACATGCACACACAAACACAATAGTGCCGCACACAGATACTCATGCATACACAGATACGCACACAGATACATTGCTATATTCACAGATATTCATACACACAGATACTCATACACACACAGATACTTATACATACACAGATACGCATACTCATACACACAGATACGCATACTCATACACACAGATACTCATACACACAGATACTTTTACACACACACACAGATACCCATACTCATATACACAGATACACTTATACTCTCACAAACACACACAGATACACTGGCATACAGTCGCTTATAAAAAGCTTTGGGCTATTGACCATTGTTCATTGTTCTGAAATGGAAAATGATTTTGAGGGTTAGATTTTCTTGCTGCTCTGCCGCTGCTGCTGCTGCTGCTGCTCTTTGGGTTATTGTAATTTGGTTTTTACTTCAGTTTTGTCTTTTTCTTGATGTCCCCGGCTTCGTTCGATAACATTCGATACACCGTCTGTCTGTCTGCCTGCCTGCCTGCCTGTTACTCCTTCTCCCTTCGTTTGGCACAATTGTTTCATTTTCTGCAACAAAATCCCCTCAAACTAAATCTGTTATTACCATATCAATTCGTATGCAATACATAAATGTATAAATATTTTTTCATTTCCGACATTTAGTTATTGCATATTCTTGTTTTTCTTGCAGTTTCTTGATTCTACATATTTCTTATTAACTTGTATCAACACCATAAAAATACGAAAAAAAAAAATACAAATACAAAAATAGACAAAAGTAATCTTCGATTAGTTCTGAAAATTTATGGTTTTTCATTATTGCCTTGGGTCAATTGGCAAATAAATAAATACATACGAATTAAGCACTTTTTGCTGCTCTCTATTGTATATTTTATTCAAGCATAAATTCTATTTTTACAAAATACCAGAAGAAAAACGAAATCAATAAATCTGTCTGAATTTTGTCTACTTGAAATTAAGTTGGCAATAAATTTAAGGTCTAAGGAATTATGAGTGTCTCAATGGGTCTCACTCTGCTTGTTTCTTTTTGATTTTAATTTGAAGCTACAATTTAAATGCAGCAGTTGAAAAAGTTACTAGAATTCAATACTACATTGTTGAACATGGATCATTTGGATGCTACCTGAGTACAAAGAATTAATAGTATGAAGAAAAAAGTCAGCTTAGTTTAGAACAAGAAAAACTGTCTAAGCAGAAGAGAAGCACTTTCTTATGAAGTCTTTAAATAGCAAAAGAAAAAGCAGAAGCATTACTAGATATGATGGGTGCAATTGATGCTTTAAGTTCAATAAGTTTTGATGATCTTCTTTCTTTAAGATGAATTGATGTTTTACTGCATCATGTCATTACTGACAGTTAATCATCTGACCTTATAACTTGGATGGACATTGCCATTTCAGCAGGGCACTCCAGCTATTAGCTTTGAAGATGGCGATATAATCTGACCTTGTTAAATCGGCTGAAGTTAAATAAAATAAGTGTAGACATTGGTTTAAGACTGCTTTAGCAGCACTTTTCATCTGGCAATCATAACAATTTGATGCACTTCTAAAAGATAGCAGTTACAAATTCTTAAATCGATTGACTTTTATTTGTTCTTTAAGCAATGCACTTTTTTTAAACGCAGTCCTTGATAGAATTGCGTGCTAGCTAAGCTGTTCATTTAAATCTTTCCAAAATGGCGTTCTATTTCTGGTTACTCGCTTTATCCAACTCCTTGTCATGCATCAAGTACCAAATATAGTTGATTTACCAAATCAACGCACAAATTGACAAAACAACATCTTTGCGCTCGTACATTTTGAGGATCTCGTTGGAATGGTTCGATTCCAACAACTAGGCAATATTTGTTAAATCATCTCAATTTGGGGAATTCGCATTTTTATTTGGCGGCTTGTCATTTGATTTTCGAATTGCATTTCCAGTAAATTGACAATAAACACGAGAAACAACTTAAATAAAAACAAAACAAAAAAAAAAGGATGGTAATAACAGTAAACAAAAGTTAAGGCGAACTGAGAAGTGGTGAGGGTAGTACTCATATAAGACAGTTGCGTCGCCCAGCAGCAACTGATGCCTTAAGTAAGGATACGCATTATAATTTTGAATATTTGCAATCACAAAAAATGAAACGAAACGAAATGAAACGAAACACAATTTAACAATTCAATATATGCAAAAAGGATAATACACACATGTGTGTGTGTGTGTGTGCGTTTGACATGTAAAGATTGGCTCCTTAAGGCTCATAGCTTTTGGTTTGCAAGCGGTACAGCTTTTTTTGATGCGCATTTAAGAGCTGGGAACGACAAAGCATACCAAACAAAAAAAAAAGAGTAAATTATGGACAAAAGAAAGCGTTGAGAAGAACAGGACATTGAGGACAAAAAAAAAAAGGAAAACTGAATGTGTAGTAACGCAGATGAGACGTGCTGGAAAAGCATTTAACTTTTGGCTTTGGTTTAGCATCAGCATCATCTTTAAATCTATCAAGTTTGGTTAAGATGAAAAATGCTGGAAATTGAGGTGCTTAGAGGTTGCCTATTTGGCGTCTCTTGAATGATAATGCAGAGGAATGCTAGAATGTAGATAATTAAGTAGAATAGATGATGACCCACAAAGCTCTATAGCTACGACATATCTGAGGTTTGGAAGTTTAAAAATATTTGGCACTTGAAAAGTTCATCTAAGCTAAGCTAGCTTTGTTTTAGAGGATTGCTGCTTAAAGCTCAACCACAGATAATTAAGCATAGAAGACGACTTTCAAAGCAATTTTTAAGAAGGCATGTTGTTCTACAGTTACGTCTTAACCGAGGTCACTAAGTTTTAGAAGATTTGGCACTTGGAAAATCGCTGTATCTAAGGCATATCTAAGATAGCCAAGTTTTGGGAGATTTGACTTTTGGAAAGTTAATTAATTAAGTGACCATAGGTCTTTTTAATGGTAATTCAGAGGATTGCTGCTTAAAGCTCAACCACAGATAATTAAGCACAGAAGACGACTTTCAAAGCTATTTTTAAGAAGGCATGTTGTTCTACAGTTACGTCTTAACCGAGGTCACTAAGTTTTAGAAGATTTGGCACTTGGAAAATCGCTGTATCTTAAGCATATCAAAGGTAGCCAAGTTTTAAAAGATTTGACTTTTTGGGAAATTATTTAATGGTAATGTAGAGGAATGCATCTTAAAGCTTTACTTACCGAGTATTGGTTTAGATCTTCGACATATCTGAGGCAGCTAATTCTTAGAGAATTTGGCACTTGGAAAGCTAAACTCTGCATCTAAGTCTTACGTAAGCTAGCTAGTTCTACATTTGGCGTTTGGAAAGTTGATTATTTAAGTGACGGTGGTTAACTTAATGATTTTCATGGAAATCAATGATGGAACCATTATAATAAAGTAAAACTAATATTTAGAAGTAAAATAGATTTGAGCAAATAGTGTTTAGTGAGTGTATAGTGAGCCCATATAATACACATCAGATGTAGTGCTTTGGCGTGACGTTATACCATGGAGCATTTTTTTAAGTCGGCACTTAAAAACTTTTTTTTTATAAAAATTTAACTAAATGGTTTTCAGATTTTAAACAAACTTGAAAATTTCATATGATAAGTTTGAAACTGCTTCAAGTGCCTAGCTAGGCGTTAGTCACTACTTTTTGGCGTGACGTTATAGCATGTCACTAACTTATTTTTTTTATTTTACAAAATTATTTTCAGATTTAAAACAAATTTTAGAATTACGATTATCAAATGCCTAGAAATCTCTGTGATTTTTTTTTTGTTACAAAAAAATCCCCCAACTGTTTAGCCCACCCTCGCATGCGCCTATATGCGTTTGTTGATATTAATGTAACATGTTCGCCAATCAATTGATATTTAAAGCTCGCTGTCGAAATTTTCGCCACACCAAGGATCAAGTGTTGACAAAGGCAGTCAAGTTGATGGGGCTGTGGCAGCTGCAGCGGCACGTGTGGCGCCTGTTGCATTATTGCTCTGGTCAAGGATGTGAAAAATGCGTGCAGCATGTGGTGGCACGATATCAAGGCAGGCAATTAATGGAAACGCATGCAAAAGAGCGAGTTGCACTAATTAATAATTGGGGCATCGTTCAGGATGCCAAGTGGGCCTAGTGCAGCTGTTGCATGCAACCACAAAACGAATGCTGAATGATGTGTTGCATTTAAAATGACTTCAAGATAGCAACTGAGAGAAATTGAAAGATGCGGTGGCAGCTTGTAGCAGCAGTCAAAGGTATGCTGACAGCAGTCAGACAAGACGCCACCAAATGTGGCAGTGGCTTTGGAAATGGCTACAACGTATATGTGGCAAGTAGTGTGTGTGTTTCTGTGTGTGTGTATGGTAGAGGTGTAGCTGTGGTTGCCTTTTTTTTGCAGCCTGAACAAGCCATATGTGACACGCATATGAAGTCATGCGGAAAATTTGCAAATCAATGTATAATTCAATGAGTGCGGCAAGAGGGGGGTGGGCCTTTGTTGCAACAGACGCAGACATCAGGCAGCACAGTCAACACCAGCTAAAACAAAGTTTTTTGAAATTTCATAACTAATCTAAAAATTGTGTTGTATTTCAGCCGTGAGCAAATAGTTTTTGATGTAAATTGCATTTTTGGGGCTACATTGCGTATACGTTATTTATTCTTGGCATATGCAAACTTATATTCCTTTACTTCTAAAGCAGCCTTAAGCTAGCAAGGACACACTTGTTTCTGGTAAAAAATAAATGAAAAATACATTTTTGTCATTTATTTCGGTTCAAGAAGATATGTTCAAGCTACTTTTTGCATATGATATCACGTCAATGACCATCATTGGCCCAGAGCAAACGCCTTTTTGGCGTTTTCCAATGTTTCGGCCAACGCCATCGATCGATATGGCTGAAATTTCGTGTCCTTTGCTTAGCAGCGTATACCTTGAATTTCAAATATTCTCACTACAAAAGTCTGCTGGCGTCATTATTCATCTATAACGATCGCCATTGATAGTCTCACTGCGTCTGAAGAAGAACCCCACAATGACGGTTCGCGAGTAAATAACCGCAAAGGTGTTTCATGGATAATAGGCGGATTATCGGTGGTTTGTCAACGGCGTCAGAGAGCGTAAAATGAGCCACAGCTGTCGCAAGAATTTTCTTCGCTGGATTAGCACAACTGAACGATTATTCGCCGCGTTCTTGAGGTATATACCGATATATGTTTAAAATTGCACTGGATCAAACCGCAATGGAGAAACCAATTGGTTAAAAATGGTCAAAGTGCTTCGACTTTTTGATTGACCCTACTCAGATGGCGCACCGTCTATCAAGTCGTAAATTTTCTATGAAATTTAAGCTTAGCACTCTTCTCTCAGTGTAAGATATTGTATATCTATGCTGCAAATTGAAGTCAGGTAAATGTTTCTTATTCGATTTTTCGTTAAGTTATTCGGTTTTTTGCTGCTTGATTCTTAGACAAATGCTTCGGGCTGGGGTCTCATGTGTCAACCATAAACACTTGCACGTAGCAGGCGCAAAAGTCAGGTGAGAACAAATGGTAGGAACTCTACAGGTTACTTGAACAAATGACAGCTAGCTAATGTGCGTCTATCAATCAATGCGTCAATGTCAATGCGTCAGTCTAGGCGGCAGTAAACCAGCCGCCAGTCATGCACTCAGTCAGTCAGTCAGTCAGTCAAGCAACTAGCCAGTCAATCAATCAATAATGACCGAGTTTGGCAGCCAAGTTTGTTGCGGGCCTTCATTTTTGTTGCCATTTTGTTCGGCTTTCTTACGCTTCAGCCCACCCCGTCCAAGCGTATTTGTGCAACAATCAATAACAACAGCGCAGCAACCGACGAAGCGTGGCAACCAGCCCAGCTGCCCCACACCCGCCGCGTTGTTTTTTTTTTTTAAATTTTTGCTTCGCTTTTCAAATACAAAACTTGTAGTCAAGCGCGTTTTGGCATTGAAGTTCAACAAAAAAAATATATATATAAAAATAAATGCAAAGCGAAAAATATGCTGCATACTTTCAGGTTGAGCACACTTCGAGTGCATTTAAATGAAATTTTACTTGAAATGAAAATTTATTTTAGCCAAGTTCCAGCAAATTAAGAGCAATCACATAGCGCATATGCCGCTGGCTTGACCTTGCCGGCCCTGTGGCTTTACTTTTGTTGAGCACTGTAATTGATTTATGTTTACGCGAACGTGCGTGAGCAGCTGCTAACTTCTCTATCTTCTGCTGACTGCCTACACTCACACTGAGCTCCAATTGTTAGCCAACGCTCAGTCAGCAAGAGACACCAAGGACAGTGCGTGAGTAGAGAGCGCCACCAACTAGTCTATGACATTAAAATATTCGTTAACGAATTCACTTCACGTTATTGGAATGAAATTTTATTGCATTATTAGCAATAGGAAGAGCGACGGAAATAACAAAGTATTTCGAGGATTTTCCATGAGTGAACATCGAATTTAAAGAGTATTTATGGGTTGGGATAGTATTGGAGCTAAACGCATAAATACGCTTTAAATTCGATTTGCAGCTCTTCGTGGATTCTCCAGCCAAGGAATTTGGTTGTTTTTTTGTGTAGTTAAATTATTATGTCGGCAATAATAAAAAGTTTGGGTAGTTTCTAGGAAATTAATCAAGCGGATTTTTGAAAATTCGCAATCTAAAAATATTAAGGTGAAGGGTGATTTTTTCAAGGTATAGCACTTTAAGTTGGCATTAATGTACAAGATGGCGACCGATTTAACACCTGTCAAGTGATTTATTCTCAGTTTGGTTTGGCTGCTGAAGAATTAAAGCCAAACGATGATCAAGCCAAGCGTATATTCGTCGAATGGGTCCAAAACGAGATTGCCGTTCCCGATTTTCATAAGCTAGACAAGATTGCTAACTTTTTCATTCCAGAATTGAACAACCATGATATCCGGGAGCTGTGGTTCCCACAAGACGGCGCAACATGTCACACAGCTCATGCCACAATCGATTTTTTGAAAGACACGTTGACGTGACTGCTAATTTCACGTTTTGGACCTGTGAATTGGCCTCAAAGATTTTGGGATTTAATACCGCTAGACACCTACTTTCTGTGGGACTATGTAAAGTCATTGATCTATGCGGATAAGCCACAAACACTTAACCAGTCGGATGGCAATATTCGCCTCTGTTATATTGAAAAAAGTCTACGAAAATTGTACGTGCAGTTCGGACTACATCTGAGCCCGCCACAAGACTATAAACTTTATGGCATTGCTTAAGAATCAGCTGATAGTTTGTTGAAATAAGGTCTTCAAAAATTTCATTGAATTGAAGCTTATTTTTACAATAATTTTTATGATATTTAAAGAAATAGTTTCACTAATTCAAACAATTATTTTACACTAAAAATCTAAAACTTAAACTTAATATCATTTGAATTTTGATAAAAAGTTCAGAGTTAGTCCAAAAAATAGCGACGATAATGGTAAAGTCATATTAGAACTTTTATATGCCAGAAATCTGTTAAGATAAGTTTTGGGGTCGAAAATCCCACCAAGAGTCGATAGGTGCCAACAGGTTAGTTTGCAGAGATAACTGCTCGTCTATAAAAGTAACTTTATTTGGAACTCATATTGGTATTTTGAGGATCTGATGTTGTTAGAGCTGGTGGTGATTCCGTACCTTTATTTTATTCACAAGATTGTTATATTTTAATCGAGAGTTCCGTCTAGTCAACTTTCGTCTACTTTACAATCAAATCCCAAGAAACCAGCACCTCAGTTATCTGTTTCCGTAGTATATGTTGAACATTATTAAGCCTGTAAATCTGTTTCTTAGTGATACTTCTCCAAACAATAGCTCAAATTTGAGGCTCTGGATTTTTGCCATGTACCATCGATAAGCTAAGCACCTGGTCACCAACTTTAGCTTTTATGTTTGTATTACTGCAAACAGATATACCTTGAAGCATATTTTTAGCAATGAAGAATCTATTTATTATTGAAGAAAAGTAATTGGGGCTGAAATCTGAACGATTATAGTTTGGTTTTTGATCTATAGAATCTTTACTTATTTATTTTAGACTTTGCCTGCTTTCTGAAATTAGAGAGATTTACTAAGATTCAGCAATTAGGGAATGAGCTACTGTTGCGTTTACCCTCAAAGCTATTGATCATCAAATTCTTGAGAGTATCGTTTTGTTGCTTGTTTTTTTTTTTTAATTATTGGTCGACATCCGGCAGAACTTAAAATTCATTTATTATATTTCCTAAGATTTCCATCGAACCCAAAC
This sequence comes from Chymomyza procnemis, assembly GCA_035046065.1. Lineage (NCBI taxonomy): Eukaryota > Metazoa > Arthropoda > Insecta > Diptera > Drosophilidae > Chymomyza > Chymomyza procnemis. Next base: position 26,962,894 of record JAWNOJ010000021.1, read on the forward strand.
ATTATTGCATTTGGCACGGCTCTGATTAAATGTAAAATAAATAATAATAAATAGTTATAGTTACTGCTGGCGCCACCTAACTAAAGAAAGTACCTTTGGCAGCTGATTGGCATGCCTACTGTGTACCTTGGTGGGTGTCGACAGTCTGCATTCGATGATTATTGAAAATTATGGACGATTTGCGATAACGAGTTTTAGATAACTGGAGCTGAGCGCACTATAACTTTATTCAGTGCTATGAAAATGCAAATTTCGAGAGTAGATTCGAAGGATTCTTATGAAAGATGTGGGTTCAAGCGCAGATTCGAAGCATACTTTTCAAAGAAGTGTTTGAATCTAAGGCAACAAATTGCAAGCATTTCCCCTGCATAATTTCAAGAGTATCCACTAAACATAACGTCCTATAATAATAACGATAATATGCATTTAACGTAACCGAAATTCTTGCACATTTCGCATGCCATCGACATAGTTAAGCTCTAAGTATCTTTTGATGCCTTGTCCTGATTTTTTCCTAGACAAAAATCTTGTAAATTTGCGTAAATTGAAATGTTTTTTTTTCGTATATTTTATTTTCTCACTTTTTGTTACACTTTTTCACTTGGCAACATTTTTGGGGCTAGTGAAATAAATTTGAAGCTCATCAGGAGTGCTCTGTTGCCAAGCTGTGGAAATTCGTCAATTTCATTGATGATGTCCCTCCCCCGCCCGCCACCGCCAGCGTGCACTGACAATGGCTCGCTCACGATTTAGCAACTCTCGTCCCAGACATCAGCAGTATTCCTCATCGTCAGCTTCAGCGTCTTGGTTGCTGCTTATCTTTGGCCATTTGCTGTGGTCGCGTTGCCAGTGTTAGGTACCTGCCACTGCTGCAAACCACTGACGCCTCCCCTCCCCCCACACACACACACAAGTCCAAGGACATTTGGACTGCCGCCTGCTGCGCAATGCAATCAATTTACATGCGTTGTCATTTTCTTCTACTTGTACCAACTTCTATATCAAAATGCCAAGCAAACAATTTTCCAGCGCTTAAGGGCGCTGCTTGGCTACCACTTGGCTTTGGCTGCTGTGCCAAATCGTTGCCAAAAAAAAACAACGAAAATCGACAAAAAAAATCACCCAAAAGCCCTCTTGGACAAAAAAAAAGAAAGCTATAAAAATGGCCAGGAGAGCGCGAACGTTTGTCGTCGACGTCTTGCCACAAGAGCGCGCCAAGATTGAGCACAAGATTGAGTTGAGTAGAAATAAAAATTTATGGAGTGGTCATTTATCACGAAGACTGCGTATATACGCTCTACATGTATTTCATGTTGTTGAAGTTCTTGCTGTTGCATGCCACAGCCGCCACAACGTACTGCTTTAGTATCGCTATCTGCGCGCTGTTGTTTGCAACAACAAAAAATAAGAAATAAAAGCAGCAGCCATAAAATGAACTGCCCCAACAACCGCAACAACAGTCGCTACAAAAACAATAATAATAACAACGGCAAAAAACACAACAAAAAAAAGGCACCCTGTTGCCCATGCAGTTTGAAATTTTTGTTTTTGCAATTTTAAAGCTTGAATTTTTAATGGAATTTGCTTGTCAAACAAGCCACACTCACACACAACAAGCATTTGTATGTAGTTGTGTTTACGTTCATGGTATTAGTGTGTGCGTGTGTGTGTGTGTAGGTGTTTTTTGGCCTGTTGCCTGCGCCATTGGGTGTTAGCCACACGCTGCTGCCTTTGGCGCTTCTGATAATCCACTAATGTAATTTTTACTTCAATTTGCGTGTGTCTCTCTCAGTGTGTTGGTTAGCACACACACATGGTCATACATCATACAACACACACACACACACACACAGCCACACACGCAGAGTCATTCAACATTCAAATGTTTAAACATTTTTACGCGTTTCACCTAAATTCCCTTCAGTGCAAACAGCAACACCTTTGCCAGCAATACGCTGCGTCTACGTAATATTTGTACGAGGGTTGGCAGAGTAATAAGTAATAAAGTGTATGCGAACTTGTATTCAAGTTTTTTTGGTACTTACATTTTTTTGATGTAAATTATGTATAAGAAATGTTTTCGGCTGTACTAGTCTAGAAATGAAAGATTTCAGGTTGAGCTTATGAGGCTTCGAAGCGCTTTCTTCAAAAAGATGCAGAAAAGAGCGCTTGAAAGTTACTTAGCTGCATGCCAAGATAAGCAAAAAGTTACTTAGCTTAAAATTATTATAAGTCGTACAAAGCACTTAGGCTCTGAGCTACTAGAAGTTAGTTGGCAATTGATGTGAGGTTGGCAGTGGCGATAGCCCATTGTCTCATACCGGTAATAGAAAGGGTTAGATAGTGGTGGGGCAGCAGAGAAAGGGAAAAAGTCAAAGAGGAAGAGTAACCCACTACATGATTCTGCTCGTCTCTCAAAGAAAGTTAAGAAGTGACTGCAATGATAATTTGTGTGCTTCATCGAACTGGAGCACATCGTTGCCCTGGGTAGGCAGCCTTGTTCTTGAGAAAGCTGGAGAATGGCATAGGAAGTGGTCGGTATTGTCAGCCTACCCGAGACAAGCTATATATGTTGGGTTAGTTCTTAACGACCAGGCTTACCATATGTTGGTCACAAGGATTCTGTCCACACCAAAGCTTTTAGATTCTCAGAAGAAAGTCTGCAGCTTTGGTTGAGGCTTCTTTGACGAAGTATTTTGTAACACGGCAACTAGCTGTAAGCTGTCCACACAACTCTTGGTCGTTAGTTCCACTATGCGTCTCATAGTTACCGCCTTACGGATAGGTACGAAGGGCTCTGGAGCACGGGCTCGGTTGGCGGCTACTCGATTTGACAATTCAGTTGCTATCTAATTTCCTTGTATACCTGAGTGTCCTGAGTACCCAGAGTGAAGTCGTGAGCAGTCTGTGCTTGCATTCATTTACAATAAGGGAGGTTGTACATGGATAACGAAGGTCAGCTTGACTGTCACTACAGATGCCGATCGCCTTTTATTTCCAGCACTTCTTAAAGATTCACTGGGCAACAGGAAGTATTGCCAGGATCTGTGTTTGGAAAACCGTCGTCTCTAAATCGGAAGGTCTGTGATACAAATGCAATCAACAGCGCTGGTGCATTTGCCTAGCACTGACATAGCTAGCAAATAGAGGCTATATACCTACAAAAATATTAATTAATTCGAGTATAAACTGTAGCTCCCTATTCTCGTCGAACAGCTGTTAATAGAGATATCTACATGCTCCGCCTTCGGAACGCTGATCATACTCAATAGGTATCAACTTATTTTATTTATATCTACTAGAAGTTAGAAAATATTCTATTACAACTTTTTCTTAAAATCTTAACAGTTCAATTCGAAAAAGTGTTTGAATAAGTTTTGTGTCAGCCCTCGTTTATGCGTGAAAAATCTGTGTCGCCGCTCGAGTGCCATAAAATGACGGCTTACAGTATTCCTGATTGTGCGTGTGTGTCAAGTTTCGCAAAAAGGCTTTAACAAAGTGTTACAACATTTGGAATACTCAAATTTTAAGAAAAAATCTTGAAAATATTTCCGCAAAAGCGCATTCAGTCTAAAGGGCAACAGTCAGACTTGAGTAATTCCTAAGAAATAGTTCTTGCATAGTTATTTTTTACTTTAAGATTCTAAGATAATTTGTTTTCTTTTTGATTTTATGTAGGCTCCTTCCTAGGCGTCCAAGTAATGTACACTTCCAATAGCAATATGGACGACATTTTTGGGCGTTAACGTTTTGCGTGACATCTTACAGGAGCAGAAAAATAATACTCACTGACTTGACTATTCCCTACGTCGCGGTGCAGCTGTAGAAACCGGAATAGTTTATAGCCGCATCTGTACGTTGTGATCTTTGATAAAAAGAGACTCTTAGGCACAGTGCGCTGGAAATAACTGCTGTTTTAGTGACGACGAAAAAACTCCCTGACATAGACAGGTTCAACCCTTTCTTCAAAGTTCCCCAATGACCAGCTCGTGATCGCTATTTACAGAAACTCCACTTATATAGCTTGATGAGGGTTGCGCTACCTATACCATAAGAACAGAAATAGTTTGAAGCCGCATCCGTAAGCTGTAATCTTTGAAAAAAAAGAGATTCTTAGGCTCAAATAGGTACTCCCCTATATATTTATTACTCAAATGTCGCACTTCTTTCTTTTCTCAATGTCACATATTCCACTTTGACAAGGCTACCATATCTAGTACAATATTAATTTAATTTCATATTCATTTCGTCCTTGCACACAACTATTCCCAAATACCTTGCCCACTCGACACACTACTTCAAACCATTGTCTTCAGCTGTCAGTATCCCCACTTGCAACTTTTGTAGTACTCTCCATCATATGCTTCTCATTTTTGTTGCTCATCTCACAAGCCATTATTTTTTTCATATTTTTCATTTTGTTTTATTTTTTTCGAAATTCCCCGAATTCTGTCCAAGGACTTTCAAATAAAATTTATGACTAAAATTTGTACATGCAACGTATGTTTTGTCATGTGGCCATTTATTGTTCGCGCGTCGCCACTGTCATGTTGCTGCAACAGTCTGCAACTCAATGCACCTCTGTCTGCCGACGCTATGGCCCCGCTGACACTCGCCCCTCCATCCTTTTGAGTTCACTTCATATGCAGCTTACAGAAGAATTGGCTTTTTGTTCGACACTGTGTCCAAATGTTTTTCCATAACTCTCAGGCAAATTTTTATTATTTTCGTCCTTTTTTTTATATATGTTTGTTTTTATAAAAATAATATGAAATTGTGAAGGCAAAAAGAAAAAAAAAAGAAAAACTAAAAATAAAAATAAAACGTGGAAAAATTTCGTCCTGTCGTCATGCATATGTAAAAGTTTACCAATAACTCTACGTGCGAGTGTGTGTAAATATGTAAGCCGAGCCGAAGTTATTTGAATGTGAGTATGGAAACATTTTCAACATTTTTTGGTAGCCTTTTTCTATTTTTTCCATTTTTTTTTTTTTTTTTTGTGGGGAGTTTCGATTGGCTTTTGACAAAGTTGAATATTTGGGATAAGTGGCGTTTTGTTGCATCCAACAAAAAATGCTCCATTTTTTTTTTCAACTCCATCTGCTTGGTTTCGGATTATAAAGGCATATACTAAGTTTGGGGTTTGTGTTACTAAAAAAAAAAAATTAAAAGTAAAAGAATCCAGCCGATTTTGGCAGCCACACTATGAGATATGCATTTTTTGGTGGCGACACTTTTTTTTGTATTATAATTTTTAGAGTTACTCTATCAGAAATTTTGAAAATAAAAAGCATTGAAAGTGCTGCCAAATAGGGAATTACTTAATTTATCTCTGCATTTTTTTTTGGGCTAATCTTGAACGAACCATATCATGCCAAGCAGCAAAAATCTCTCAAAACAATCTCTTAAATAATGGCTATTTGGCATAAAGGACATTTGACATATGATGGCTGTAAATATGTTAGAAATAATTTCAAAAATCAGGTTGTATTGCGATATCCATAACTATGGGAACAGTACGTAAATAAGACTTACACTCGAAGCAATTATTATTGAGCATATCATATAGAATAGCAAAGGCCACGGGTAAAGGGTGGTTTTTTTGGAGTATAGAACTTATAATTGCAATAAAACAACGATGGCGCTTAGAATTATATGTCGTCTGAAGCTGACAAAGTACGATCTTTGCTTTCCACAATTACTGCTGCTCACAAACAGCAAGATTATCAACCAAAAAATCTACCTAACCTTTAACTCAAACAGAACTGACAGTGGCAGTAAGCTTTTGGGCTGCCCTCGTCAGAGCTGCATTGCTGAAACTTTGTATGAATACCCCTTTTTTATTCTCCAGCTTTGCTTCAATTTACTAAATTTCATACAAAAATTAGCTCTCACTGGAATTCTTTGGAGAGTCGGCATAGGGTCGCCACCCAATCAATACCCATTGATCGGCACCTTGAAAGGCGCTAATATAGATTGTGCAAGAACTTTTGTTCTCCTACTAGGAGCTTTTTTTTATTACATAGAGTAATATCCTAATTATGCTTATATTAATCCGCTTGAGAACTTAGGGCCTCTACCAGAAACTTCCGCCGCCTGTTTAGCTCTGCCCCATGTTGTGTTTGCCTGCGTCAATCTCCTTAGGTTTTCCAAGCGTTCTAACGTTCCATTGTGCGATTTGTGTCCGTTTCAAAATCCCAGTTCTATGCGTTCTAAAACACATATAAGTCAGTACACATTCGATTTTTGTTCTTTCTTCAAAATAACTTGATTGAAACTTCGACATGTAAAGGGTGTTTTTTTTAGAGGTATTTAACTTTAAGTTGGTATTACTGTTCAAGTTGGCGAACGATTTAAAAGCTATCAAGTGATTTATTCTCAGTTTGGTTTGGCAATTCATCATCATAGACTCAAGCCTGAACAACGCTTGTAGATTCGTCGAATGGGCCCAAAACGAGATTGCTCTTGTTGCCGATTTTCTTAAGCGAAATTTTTTAGCGATGAAGCGCACTTCTGCTTGAAGGACTACGTCCAAAAACAAATCTGCCGCATTTAGAGTGAAGCTAATCCTCAAGTGTATGTCGAAATATCGTTACATTCAGAAAAACTAACTTTTAGGTGCGCTTTATGGGCTGTTGGACTCATTGGTCCCTACTTCTCCAAAAACGATGATGTCCAGAACGTTACAGTTAATGGTGATCGGTTGATTACTAACTTTTTCATTCTCGAATTGAACAGCCATGATGTCCAGGAGCTGTTGGAACAACATGTCACACAGCTCGTGCCAAAATCGATTTATTGAAAGACACGATTGGTGATAGCCTAATCCTGCGAATTGGCCTCCAAGATCTTGTGATTTCAGACTTCTAGACTATTTTCTGGTGGGGCTATATAAAGTCATTGTGGTCTATGCGGATAAGCCACAGACGTTTAACCATTTGGAAGACAACATTCGCCGTGTTATTGCCGATATATTGTACGACCACAAATGTTGGAAAAAGTCAACGAAAATTGATCGTCCAGATTGGACTACATCCGAGCCAGCCGTGACGGTCATATGCCTGAAATCAATAAAATGTATCTTGCGGATAAATAAAATTCATGTCAATCGAATAATTGTAACTTAAAGTTCTATACCTCTAAAAAAACACCCTTAACTTTGTTACTCGTTGATTATGGCGGAACCTCTGAGAACTTTGGAACTTTAAGAATTTTGAAACTATTATTTATTGCTGCGAAGAGCAGCTACTTGGTTGTATGGAGTTTGCTTAAAATCTTTAGGTACAAAAAAGATTTTCTTTTTTTTTTTTTTTTGAATGGAGTAAACTCCATTATAATCCAATACTTAAAGCCCAACTTACCAGATACTTCAGTTTGGTACAATTTTCACTGCATTTCCGTCATCTTACAAGATGCGTGCGAGTTTTGAGTTTTTGTAAACTTTTTCGGTTTGACTTTCCAGCATATTTTTTTTCACGCTCTCCGCTTCATTGATTTAATGGAAAAACTTTTCGGTCAGCTTCAGTCGGGTAAAAGAGGACAACCAGTTGAAAGAGCTATATATATATATATAAGTAACTAGTATATAATGTATACAGTGGACATGCAAGGATATACTCATAAATTGAGCAGAGTGTTTGTATAAATGTGTCCGTGTCTGTCTTCGTGTGTGCGCATTGTGGCCGCGGGCTCTGCGTTTTGGGAGGGAGCTCATTGTTGTTGTGGCATAAAATATTATATGGTGGGGGGAGGGATAGTTCTCTTTCTCGTTGTTGTTGTTGTTGTTGTTGATGCCCAGCCAAGTCCATACGTTTTCCGTTGCTGTTTATAGTAATTTTCAATAGTTTTGCGGTGTTCATGCGAAAAATATGTTCCGGCTATTTTTTTTCATTCTTTTTTTTATTCATTTTGTGGCATAATTTTCCATATTGCTGTGCTGTTTGTCGTTGTTGTTGTTGTAATTGTTGTCCGGGTTGCCTGTTGGCAGAAACTTTGAGTTATATGAAAACTACGGCCCGTGATTCATGGCATTTTGTTTCGGTTTTGTTGTTATTTGTTATATTGGTTTATTGCTTGTTGAAGTATTTAACTTGTTCTTGGACTCCTCGGCTTCGAGTTTCGTTCTTTTCATATAAACTATTATGTACACATAAAAACGTTTAAGCAGCGCAGCATCTATATATATACATTTGTTTAACGAATATATGTATTACATCAAGTAAATAAATAAACTTAAGTATGTGCATATTTTAAAAGTTTCTGCGGAAACTTTGGCTATCGGTAACTTATCGTTGAATTTGTATATATATATTTATGTGATACTGCTAGTTGGCCTTATTTGTTAGATTAAAGCTAAAGGTTTTAGTTGACTGGTTGTTAAATTTAGAATTCATTGAGAAATTTAGAGCAAACATATGTAAGGAGAAGCAGTCGGGACTAATGTCTGTCAAGAGTGCATAATGACCCTTTGTTCGACTAATTACTAGATATACAAAAGTGTTCCATGACTACTTTTTGTTCGAGATATAGCATTGTGCATTGAAAAATGAAACCAATTTCTGCATTGTTTTGGCATCGAACTTCTTAGAGATTCACCGGGTTTCTGGCCAGAGTCGATATTTTCATGCTTAAATGGTCTACACTCATTATCACTTAACTCTTCAGAATTCGTAGAGCTAATATATTAAAGTGGCTACTTTTTCAAATTGGCTTGCTAACATTGCCCATGGCCCTGCTATTCTTGCAGATCTTTTCTTTTAAAATAATCTTTCCTATAACGACTCATCTGCGTCAGTTCGTGGAGTGTACCGTAGAACGTGGCTAGCGTAATGTGAAAGTATTCATTTTATAAAGTTTCCTAGCGCCATTGTTTGTCAGCATGGATACGATCGAAGTACCTCAAACATTGGGAGGTTCTCACAAATCACCCCCGTTATAGAGCTCTCGCAACAGCCGCCCAGATCTTCCCAAGGCCAGTCGACGCCACAGAGCGCAGGCGCCTGGCATAAGCTCGTGAGCTCGACTTTAACGACAACCGATCAGGCGCCCTGCTTTGAGCGCAGTGAATATAGGACATCCTTCACTTGATCTTTCCATCTTAACTTAGGTCGTCCTCTCCGTCTTTCTTCGTCGACCTTCGCATCGAAAGCGTCTTCGTTCATTCGAACGCCATGGTCGAGCTAACGCAGACGTTGTGCCGTAATACGTTGGACGAATCCCTAGTCGTTTCCGCAGGCGTTAGTCGGACCGCAGTTTTTGCGAAGAATATTTCTCTCAAGCGCAGCTGCATCCGTCCGAGACACAACCCATGTAGAGCGAGAACATACTCTAACACTCGCAACATTCTGAGTAAATCGTAGTTTTCGACCTCTGGCGCTACCATTTTATAGATCCAATTATGCATTCCACGATTGTTTTCGCGTCTTAATTGCAAACTATTATAACCTTAACGATTTCAGGTCTGTTCCTATAAACCAGAAATTTCTAAGAACTGCATATTTTATTCAATTTGGGACTTGATTTCTTAATTCGTTTCTGCTTAAGTTTATTCGATGTTTGTATTTCGACAACTGTGGATCTCCCTTTTGGTCTTCCAACGATGCAGTTAGAATGCTCTCTCTATAGTATCTATGTCGGTTGGCTTTGAATACTTTGAAAATTGACGCGTTTTTTCATTTTCGCCATGCTTTGTTTCATTCTCATTGCGTCTTGTTTTTATGGCAACTGTACGCAATGTTCCACTTCCGTTTCGTCTCGGCTGCATTTTCGTTTCATATTATTTTTGCATGAAGTCTATGTGAAATGGTTGTAGTTACATCTTTAACGGGGATTTTGTGACATTTTAATCAGTTTTTTAAGTTGTTTTCAGTGTATGAAAGTCAAACAGTTACAAGCTCTGCAACACATCAAAATTATCTCTATTACGTATTTCCAATTTAAACAGTAATAGACTGTCTTTGGTATTTGACAACTTCAAGTTCATGCTGTTAGCTTTGGTTAACTACATCTACTGTACATCTGTCATCTTTCAAACAAAACAGCTTCCTTTGCTGGGAGTCAAGAACATAATACCAAAACTGCTAGATGCTGCAACTGACGGGAAACAGGCAGCTGACAGCAACAGCTGACAAAAGTGTTGCAAAGTGTTGGTCACACTGAAGTAACATAGTGTCAATGGAACAATATTTAATGGTGGCTGGCCAAAAATTGCACTTGCAGCATTTGTGGTACATCAATTGCTTCAATTTACTTTTGCAGCAGCTCCTTGGAGTTGGAACTACTGATCATATGTTGCCGCCCCTTAGCAGACAATGCATTGAGAAATTTTGCCAATTAAAGTTAGTTTTAATTAAACAAGTTACTTACTTACTTAACTTGGTTGGGTTTACCTACTTATTGTTGCAAGTAAAAGGCAGTCGAGTGCAACTGCCAACGACTCCACTGTGTTGCCTCAAAGTCATTGCTGTGGCCAATTTACATTGGTGGCCAACAAAGTGGTTTATCTGCTGGCGCCGCAGTCAGCTGGAGTACCATGTTAGTTATCTGGCAGTTGTTTCTGGTGCTCCATACACGGCATACTGGCTGGCAAAAAGTTATACTTTGTTGGGGCTACCATCCACCATCGGCCATCCACCAACCACCATCTACCATGCAGCATGCTGCAATGCTGCAGTGCTGCAGCCAACCAAGCATCCATGCGTATCAAGTTTATGCACGAAAGTTGCACCAATTACGTACGCAGTTCGTGAGTTTACAAATGTCAACTGTTAAGTTAAGAGCAACATCATGGAGCCTGCGGCTCTGTATTACATCCTATATATGACCACCATCATATCCTGGGGAAATACAGGCTAGATGCTGCACTACTTAATTGTTGTAAAAGTTGGATGGAGTTGGTTTGGCAGGCTGTCATCAAATCAACTTCGACATGGCGCTGCAGTTGGCGGAGCCGAGTTCAAATCGCAAGCTTGTTTACCTGCAGCTGTAACTTGGTTGCCATGGTAGATGCGTTACTCTCAAGTTTCAATGTTGCCGCTGTTGCAATCTCTAAAATCCTGTTGCACGTACATGTGACCCAGCACACACACGCACACACGCACACGTTGGCTAGCAGGAATGCTAGCAGCAATGGCGCCATGTTTTCCGGATGCTACCAAAGCTCGTGGGTGTCTCTACGTCCCTGTTGCGCTGCCTCACTATCTCTCTACCGCTGTCTCTCGCCGTGTGTGTGTGTGTGTGTGTGTGCTTCCATGTATGTGTGTGTGTGTGTGTATGTGTGTGTGTGTTTGCGAGCCTAATTAAAATTCTGCATAGCATTTAATGCCGTTGATGAGAAAACGTGCTCAAGACAGCGTAAATTTTCATTTAATTAAAATTTGAAAATAAACTAACAGTACTAAAAAAAAGAGACCAACAACAACTACAACAACAACTGCGACACCAACATAAACAACAACAAGAAGAAGACACTGTGCGTGTAAATAAAAATATGTAAGACTCTTGCTTCGAAATGTAGAAAATATTATGTCCACTAAATCTCCCATACAAGCTTGCAGAACACTTAACTTGCGGCAAGAATTTTGCTCAACTGCCTCATGAAAATTCCAAACATTGGAAGATTTCAATATCAGCACAATTTCCAGCTGCATTGGCTTTTTCGTATACAGTTATTCAGTAGCGAGAACTTAACTGTAAACGTAACTTGACTTCGGCAATAGAATTACAAGTAAGTACGGTCACACTAATCAAGGTTGTCGGTTTATCGTGCTGCAATGCACGAGACTCATTTCTTTGAAAAACTTACCAACAATTTCCAACTGGGCAGATGTACATAAGAACTTATGCCACCGTCCTTATTCTTAACTTTTAAACAATTTCTCTAGTACACCCACACTATTGGGACCAGATGATTGGAAAATCGGTATGAACCAAAACGCAGCTAAAATCTTTACAGATGGATTCAAGATTGATGCAGAAGTGGGAGCATCGGTATACTGCATACTGCAGCTTATTTCAGGCGGAAGTTTTCGTTGTAAAGAAAGCTGCACTCACTCTACATCAGCCCCAAGTCAACATCTTCGTCGACAGTCAGGCGGCAATCAAAAAAACAACGATCCGATTTTCGTGGACACAACATTTGTGGCCGTATATCGGCAATAACAGAGGCGAATGTTGTCTTCCAAATGGTTAAGCGTTTGTGGCTTATCCGCATAGACCAGAATGACTTTACATAGCCCCACCGGAAAATAGTCTAGAGGTCTTAAATCACAAGATCTTGAAGGCCAATTCGCAGGTTCAAAACGTGAGATTAAGCTATCACCAATCGTGTCTTTCAATAAATCGATTTTGGCACGAGCTGTGTGACAGGTTGTTCCAACAGCTCCTGGAAATCATGGCTGTTTAATTCGAGAATGAAAAAGTTAGCAATCAACCGATCACCATTGACTGTAACGTTGTGGACATCATCGTTTTTGAAGAAGTAGGGACCAATGAGTCCAACAACCCATAAAGCGCACCTTAAAGTTAGTTTTTCTGTATGTAACGATATTTCGACATACACTTGAGGATTAGCTTCACTCCAAATGCGGCAGATTTGTTTTTGGACGTAGTCCTTCAAGCAGAAGTGCGCTTCATCGCTAAACAAAATTCGCTTATTAAAATCGGGAACAACGGCAATCTCGTTTTGGGCCCATTCGACGAATCTTGATGATCTGGCTTGATGAGCGATTGGCTTTTGTATGAACGCAAACCAAGATCCTTCCGAAAAATCTTCCATATAGCGGGTGGACACATATCCAATTCCTGTGCTCGATGACGGATGGACTCATGCGGATCTTTCTCAGTAATCGCTTCTTCTGTACGCACCGTACAGTGTCACTGAGAATGTGAGTTTTCAATAAGGGAAAACGTGGTGCGAAAACGATCCAAGATTAATCGAATTAATTGCTCTGATGGACGATTTTGTCGACGATAAATTGGACGTAGTGCGCGATACGTATTCCGCACAGGGCCATTAGTTTTGAAATAAATTTGCACTATTTGCAAGCGTTGTGCGGACATGAGTCTATTCAGATGCATTGCCAAAGCAAACTCAGAATAAATCATTTCACAGCTGTCGAATCGGTCGCCATCTTGAACAATAAAGCCAACCTAAAGTTCCATAGCTCGAAAAAAACACCCTTTAGAAAAAAAAACTAAAGATCTATTTTGATATATCATAACAATTTCAAATATTTGAATTGATGATGAATTTAAAATATTTAAAAACTATACTTACCTTCATTTTTCCACTTATTTTTTAATCTTTAATTCGTAAAGTTGTATAAAGAATTAACCACTTTAGAGCTTAAATATTCCTTAAAAAAAAACAATAAAAACACAGCTTTTTTTTATTTTAAATTATTCATTTCATTTATTTGTGTTTATTTTGTTGCTCGATTTTTTTGTATTTATTGTTGTTTAAATACAATATGTTTTAATATTATTATAGTTTATTGTATTTTTGTATAAGTTTTTTTTATTTTTTTTTTGTTTAATTTCGTTTTGTTTTTTTAGCATCAATTAAATTTATATTTTTACTTATGCCCTTATGCCCCTTGCAGAACTATTTTTTACCAAAGCACAAATGCATATAATTATTATTATTTTTTATTTATTAATTTATTTATATTTTTTTTTGAAAACATTTACCATTTAAAAGTTATTTAATTTGAAGCTGCTTTGAATATATTTGACAGCTGCATTCAAGCCATGGTATGTACAAGTTCTTTGGGGGGGGGCCGCATTTTAAACTATTTTATTTTAATTTAATTTAGTGGCAATATTTATTTTTTATTGCAATGATTTGATTTTTTTTTATTAATTGTATATAAGCTATTTTGAAGTTCTTAAGTTCTGTGTAGCATTTGTTGCTGTTTTTTTTTTAATTTTGCTATATTATTTGATTTTGCTGCAAAATTATTACTATTTTTTCATTTAAAATTAATTATTTTGCTGTGTGTGTGTTTTTTTTTAATTAAACAAATTTGAGCAACATTTTGTGTTGTTTGTGAGTGACTATGGCAAATTTTTTAATTTAATTTTTCACAACTTTTCATTTTTTTTATAAATATGTTGTGTTTGACTTAATTTTTTACGTGTTTTTATTTTTTTTGTTAAGTTTTTTTGCTGTCTGTTAAGTTTATATGTTTTTTCCTGTGTTGCTTAATTTTCTGTTTTATTTTTAATAATTCCAGCTTTGTTTACGGCTTTAAAGTAATTATTAATATTGTATTTCTTTTTGTTTTTTTTTAATAATTTGTATTTATTTTTTAATTTTGTATAGCTAATTGTTGGACTAAAGCTAATTTTCACTTGTTTTTTCTTTATAATTATTTTAAATTTATTTAAAAAAAAATACAATAACAGTTAACTATTAGAAAAAAAAAATAGATGTATGCATTTTACAAATGAAACTCTTTGAGCTTTTTCGCTTACAACTAATTTATTTTTTAATTATGTGTGGTTTACATATTATATTAATTTTTATTAAATATGCATTTAGTTTTCTTTGTATTTTTGCTATTTGCTTAATTATTTACTGCTAAGTTTATTTTTTTGTATTTATTTAATGCTATTTACGTAGTATTTTTTACTTACCGCGCTGTTTGTCAAAAAAAATTTTCATTATTCTAATTTTAGCAAAAAAAAGTCGTACTCTTTTAACATTTAATTTATTTATTTTACTTTTATTGTTTATGCAAATAAGTGCTTGTTATTTGTTTTTACTTTTTGTTTTTGTTTTATGTTTTTCTTCTTTTTCTTTCGTAGTAATTTAATTTTATTTCTTTTTTTTCTTTTGCATTTTTGATTTGCTTTTGCAATTTTGATTTTAATTAATATTTATTATTTATTTATGTATTTGCTTGCAATTTTATTTTTTTATTTTCTTTTTTTTTGGCTGAGATTTTATTTTGATTCACCATTCATTTGCTTTAAGTTTATTTACATCGAAAATTCACTTTGTATTCATTTGCTTTGTGCATAATTTATTTAATTTTCTTAATTGTCATAACTAACACCATCAAAATCATTGCCGACGCCACTCGAGGGTTTTTGTGCTCAAAATGATAATGATGTTGATGATGATGATAATTTAGTGCAAAATAAATAAATAATTATCACTAACCTAACCTGATTTTCTATGAAGAAAGAAATAAGCAGCTGCAAGCGAGTGTCTGCATATTTTCGTTTGATTTTTTAAATAATTTTAATTAATTGAGTTATGTCTGAGGCAATTTAGAAATAAAATAATTAAGATTTTATAACAATAATTGAGTTTTTATTGAAAAATGAGCAACTTTTTATTGAAAAAAATTAATTTTTAATTAAAAGAAACAATTATTAATTGAAAAAAATAATTAAGTTTTAAGTTTAAAAAAATAATTAATTGAATAAAAAAATAAATTATAAAAAATAAATAAATAGTTTTTGATAAAAAAAAATAATTTGTATTAAAAAAATATTTAAATAAAAAAATAAAATTAAAAAAAAATGAATAGTTTTTTATAAGCAAAAATAAATATTTCTTGCAATAACAGATATAAATAATTTGTATTAAAAAAATAATTAATTGAATAAAAAAATAAAATTAAAAAAAAATAAATAGTTGTTGATAAGAAAAGTTAAATAATTTGTTATTGAAAATTTGAATTAAATAAAAAACTTAAAATTTTTCGAGTTAAATAATTTATTTATTGAATTTTAAAAATTTCTTTAAAATATAATACAAATATTAGATTTTTGTTTTATTATTTTTAATCGAACATAATTGAGTTTCAAAAAAACTCAGTTTTCCATCTTTATTATTTAATGCAATCGATTCGAATATTCGCATATTGGCTATACTCAATTTTCATTTAAAGAAGGAAATCTCATAGAAGAGTTACAAAATGTAAAATAAATAAAAAGAATAATACGATATTAATATTTAAAATATATAAATATGCAAATGTCTGTATGAATCGAATGAATGCATTCATTTGCGGCTCTAGCTGCTTTACTGCGAAAATTTAAAAATTTTACTGACTTAAGAGTAGGATATTTAAATATCAGCTTGAGTAGACTTGTTTTGTATTCAACTAAGTGATTATATGAGTACATTCATATGCCATGTACTCCATTTCTTTTATGACTCAGTAAGTGTTAAGTAGTAACCTGAATAAATCATAAATTTATTGAGTGTAAGTATGAATGATATGAATACATTCATAGTCACACATTTGAAACGCAAAAGTTTGAATGTACCCATGAGTTAAATGAATACAATTGCACTCATTCAGTCTAAAAGTTTTGAAAGCTCAGCTTATTAAAAAAAAAATTCAAAAATGTGAGTTGCACTCATTTCTCTATACCAAATGAATGCATTCGAATCGAAAGCATGTTCTAAGAACTAACTTATATTAGATTTGAATAAATAAAGATAAGATAAAACAAAGAAACTTAACCAAATCGTATAAATGCAACTAAGAGATTTATGTTTTCAAAATATTGAATACTATGAATACAATACATTCATGTATCCATTCATTTGCAGCATACTTACGAAACTATCAAAAAAATGATTCAAATCTATTCTACGCATATGAATGTCTCCACAGGCCCTATGAATACAATCATTTCCTAAGCAATCATTAGTTCCAACTAAAATAAAATCAAATGCATTTTCGAGAATGTCAAGAGTTGTGAACACGCTGGCCCCTCCTACCCACCATCCTTGGTTCAGCAACAAAACGAATATATTCATTCATTGCGTCATGCGAATGCAAACTAACAGACACTCAAATGATTGGTGTTCAGCACCACCCCTGCTGCCATGTAACCGGCTATGCCACCATTGTTTTGGCGATGCTGCTGCTGCTGCTGCTGCGGCGGTGGCTGCTGTGGCTGCTGATGATGGTGGCTATGATGATTGTGATTGTGATGATTGTGGTGGCCGCTGTTGGTCGTTGAGGGTGAGGCAGATGTGGCCAAAACTGTTGCCGTGGCTGTGCCTGCCATGCTAACGATATCGCTGGGCAATGCGATTGTGGTGCTTGCGGTTGCCACATTACCAACACTAACACCAACAACAGCGCCAGCGCCACCGATGCCACCATTGTCAACGACCAGGCCGGCAATGCCCACAATTGGGCTAGCCGATTTGGGCACACCGCCAATGGGCGTGGTGGCCGTTGTGGTAGTGGTGCCAGTGCTCAGGCTAGTGCCACTTATGTGCGCACTTATGCCGCTCGGCACGCTGGACATATTGTGCGTGGAATTGACGGCGGAGCCAGCTGATATAGAAGTCGCCACGCTAACGCCATGTGCATTGGCCGTGGCGCGTGTTAGCTCTTCGTTGGGTATGGAAAAATGTCGATAGGAGATGTATTCCGGCGGCATGGTAGCCTGCCGCTTGGCATTCTCAATGCGCTGCTTCTTGAGCTTAACATAGCTAAGCACGGATATCATAACAATGAATACAATGATGCCCAGGCAGCAGCCCACGATGAGACCCAAGCGACGCGTCAATATGGAGTGTATAAAACCATTGCTGGACAGGCCATTCTCATCGGTTATAAGACTGGGCGTCGAATCCAACGTTTGTACATCCGTGCAGGCCGAGATGTGTGAGTTTTTGAGCACCTCCTTGAGCACATTATCCGTAATGATTGTATTTTCGATTAGGGCCTGATGTTCCTCCTCGTTAAGCTGTTGCCGCTGCACTGCCTGTAGTGGTTCGTACGGCTGATACGGTGAGTAGGATTCATGCGTCTGTGCGGCAACGGGTGCTGGCATATCTGCTGAAACCGCAAGCAACTCATCGCGCATGGGTGGATAGGTCTCGTTGAAGTGCAGCTTTTGCAGGGCATTGGCCACGGGCTCTGTGAGCCAATTACCCGTACCGATGACGCAGATGTGATAGCGCGTGTTCGGGCTCAATTTGGTTAGCTTTGTGGAGTTGGCCGTGCCGTTTAGACGCTTTCCGTGTATCTGTGTGAGTTTGGAATAAATTAAGCAAGTTTTTTTTTTTTTTTTTTGTAAAGTTGTTAGTTTCTTGGGGGGAACTTCGATTTAGATAGCGATGGCATCGTCGGGTCGTTTTATTAAAAAAAAGTATGTTTGTGCTAGGCTTGTATGCTGCAAGTGGGCTTGAGCAGCGGGCTTGATTGGCAGGTTTCCGACGACCTAAGTTGCTTAAAGGAATAGCAAATCAGCATTCGTTGACTGGTTTGGTCCACCATGGGGAGCTGGTAAGCTCTATCTAGCCTAAATTTTGCAATAAATTGACCGATTTTTGTGCTTCGAACTAAACTAACTACAATACCCAACCCTGTGTCTTTGTCCCCAACAGACTTATAGTAATCAATAATCAAAAACTACAGATCCAACATCTTTGGACACATGATATGATAAAAAAGCTTTTTCTTACAGAATCCTTTGGTGTCCAATTTGAGCCATTGTGTAGAGCTAATATGATAACCCTAACCATTGGCGGATCTGCAAGGGGAATCTTAATCTTCAATGTCTCTTGAAGAAGAAGTATCTTCACCATGAACACACTTATCTCCCTTGGATTGAATTAAAAGTCGCTTTTCGGTTGAAACCCTAGTGGGATATCTATAACCATTGACGGGTCCACAGTAGGGATCTGGGCTATAAAGTAAAAAATTATTGGACTACTGCATCTTATAAACGTATCTCAAGTGACTCATCAATCCACCATTCCCAGCTGGTTTATTTATCCCACTGCACCGATTAAGTTGATCGACTTGTAATTAACCCTTGGGTCAATCCTAATCTACAGATTTGAACGCACTAAGTAATGCCTAAAATTACAACCATTTTTGTTGTTCGCATTCCCACAGAGCTGCCAACTTATTCCCGCATATCAACCCACTTTTTGGCCAACTCGATTAAACGTTTATTAAAAGCTAAATAATGACAAGGCCGAGATCAGCTGGGTTGCTAACAATCAAATTGTTGTCGAAAAAATGTAATGCACACAGCAGTGCTGCAATAAACTTACCTCATCCGTGGCAGCCATCATGGGTGGAGCACGATGGTCGGCTGGCAAAACGGCAGCCATATTGGTTGAAACTGCAGATGTGCTGGACGCAATACTGTTGCTGATGGGTATGTTGTTGCCAATGATGCCATCGCCGGTTGCATGGTAAACAATTTCAAAGCCATTCAGACCCAGATGCTCGCGGCTTTGCCAGGAGACGACCACCGAATAGGGTTGTATGTCCTGTATGGCCATTTTGGGTATTAATGGGGCATCGCAAAATTGCTGCGGCTCCATTTTGGCAAACACCTTGCCGCGCAGCTCCGTCGGATGTTCGCACCTCAGATAATTAATGTTATCGCCCGTTGGCGTGAGTGACCATTTGCGATGATCCCGCAGCCATTCCCACAGCTTTTGTGCATCGCAGCTGCATTGCAGTGGATTTTCTGCACGAGTGTTGTGTGAGTGTGTGTTTTTGTGTCAATTATGACAACGAGCCATGAAATGGAATGCAAGGAAACAAACGAACGCCATTAGTGGCAAATTGTATGCCATAATGTGCAGACTAACTTACCTTCTAGCTTAAGGGTGCGCAGGTTGGTCTCCAGTGGACGCAATGGATCCAGCGGCACCAGCTCAAAATAGTTCTTGCGCAGATCCAGCGTATGTAGTTTGCGCAAATGACGAAAGGCATCACTGAAGAGCACCGTCATGCGATTACCCATGAGCAGCAGCTCCGTTAGACCCTTCAGATTGCGCAAGGTTTCCTTTTGTATGCGTTCCAGCTGATTAAATGACAAATCCAATGTTTGCAGCTGCGACAAATCCGCACTAAATTCATCCAAATCTTTGAGTGTATTATGAGAGATATTCAAAAGACGCAATAGCTTTAGACCCTGCAAACGCTCCTTGGGCAACATTTCCAGCTCATTTATGCTTATGTCCAGTGTCAGCAGATTGGTTAGCGATTTAAAGGCGCCGGGCGAGATGCGTGTTATGCGATTATTGACCAAGTGCAAATGCTGCAGCGCCTGAAAGGCCTCAAAGTCCTTGGAGGTAAGTATGGACAAATTGGTCTGACATATGTACAGCTCCTTTAAGTAGGGATAACGCTCCTCTTTGACCGTATAAATCTTATTGATGGGATTGCCAGTTAAGTTGAGCCAAGACAAACGCGGTATGGACACGTCGGACAACGCCGAGCTGGGTATCTGCAAAAATCGATTGCTGGACAAGTCAACGCGCTGCAGATTAATCGAATGACGCAAAAAGTTGGCCGGCAGCGACAACAACGAATTGCCACTTAAGTCCACATGGTCCAGCTGCGTTAGATTGACCGCATTGAAGCCACTCAGCGAGTTAATCTTATTGTCCCTAAGCAGCAGCTGCCGCAGATTCAAAGTGCCACTCAATTTGAAAAAATCTATGGCGCTGAGCTGATTACGCGACAAATCCAATGTTTCCAGCGTGCTCAGATTATAGAGTGCAATGTGTGGAAACTCGATTAGATTGTTGCGGCATAGCCTGAGCTCCTTAAAGACATTGAGTCCATTGAAAATATTGCGATTCACATTGGTCAGCTGATTGTCGCACAAGTCTATCATAACCAGATTGGTGTTTTTGACGAAAAGTTGATCGGGTATGTCGTCCAGACTGCAGTTGGCCATGAACAAATGCTGCAGTGAGCGCAGCTTGTCGAACATGCCGGCCATAATGCCACCAGTGCCCACATGACTGAAATTGTTGTGCGACAAATGCAGACGCCGCAGGCTAGCCACATCCAGTTTCTGTATGTCCGAGGGGCTCAAGTGATTCCACTCAATGTTGAGCTCATTGAGATTCTGCAGCGCCTTAAAGGTATGCATCTCCAGCTGACGCAGTGAGGTATTACGCAGATTGAGCAACGTCAGCGGCAGCTCATCCATAAAGATGTCGCGTGTTATAAGTTTCAGCGGGTTATGCGACAAATCCAGCGACTTGAGCTGCTTCAGCTTGCTAAAGGCGTAACTCTGTATGGTCTCTATGTGGTTCTGTGAGAGGCTCAGCTCCTCCAGCTGCTGCAATGTGGCAAAGTAATCACGATGCAGCTGACGCAGCTGATTGCAACTCAAATCCAGAAACTTGAGTTGTGTTAGCGCCGCAAATGCATCCTTCTCGATTTCAAGTAGCTGATTATTGTTCAAGTACAGCCGTCCCATGCGCTGTGTATCCACAAACATGGACTTGTTCACTCTGGTCAGCTGATTATCGCGCAGCCACATGATCTCTATGAGACGCTGCTGTCGAAAGGTGCGATGATCTATGCGCTGCAAAAAGTTATCCTCTACCTGTATGGATAGCAGCGAGGAGTTACCCGTCTGACCATTGGGAAAGATATCCTCCAGCACTGTAAGCTGATTGTCCTGCAAGTTAATGTGCTGCATATTGTAGAGCGTCTGAAAAGCGCCCGGCTCTATGTCCATAATATGATTCTTTTGTATGTGCAGCTCCTGCAAAGCCGGCAGTGGCTCAAAAACGCCCTTGCGCACGCGACGTATGCGATTATTATGCAGTCGCACCTCACGCAGCTGATCCAGCTTACGAAACATGCCTATCTCCAGATCCTGTATCTCATTATTGTCCAGCGATAGCGACGACAACTTGGTGCACTTATCGAACAGCGTAACCGGTATGAGCGGTATAAAGTTGGAACGCAAATACAAATGATCCAGATTGATAAGCGTGCTAAACACATTGGGATCGATATGCGCTATGGCATTGGACTCCAGATAGATAACATCCACATTGGTGGAATTGGTAAAGGCATCTGCGGGCAGCTCTAGTATATTATTTTCCGAGAGAAAAACTTCACGTAGCTGCGGCAAATTGGAAAACACACCGCCAATGGCATGTATATGATTATGACTCAAATCGACGGTTTGCAAGCGTTTGTTCTTCTCAAAAACCTTGGGATCCAATGTAATAATACGATTATGTGACATATCCAGCGACATGAGCTCTTTGAGACTACGAAAAGCCTTTGGCTGCACTAGCTCTATCTGATTGGCATAGAACGACAGCGTCTTGAGCTGTGGAAAAACGCGAAAATAATCATGCGCAATTTCGCTAAACTGATTCGAGCTTAGATCCAGAAAGTGTAACGAAGACAAAGCTGCTGCCGCTGCAGCCGCTGCGGATGCATTATTCGTGGCCAGCTGTATGTCACCATAGAAACTGGATATCTTATTATTGGACAAACGTAAGACGCGCAAATGCAGCAACTTTTCCAGCGCCATCATGGGAAATATGCGTAAATTATTCTCCGAAACATCCAACTCTTGCAGACAATTCTCCAGACCAAAAAATGCATATTGCGGTATGCTCTGTAGCCGATTACCCTTAATGCTTAGCTTGGAGATTTTCAGGCCATGAAAGCTATAGTCATCAATGTGCACAATTTCATTGTAATCAAAGTCCAATGCTGTCAGTTCCTTCAAACCGCTTAGGGCATGCGTGGGCACCTGGTCGATGGTGGGATCAGAGAATGGGGGGTTTTATTTTTTGCATTGGATTAGCATAGATTTATTAAACTATTCGTACATAAAGCTAGCAGCATGCATAATAATAATAACTTGCCGTTGGCCAGTGTTTGTTGCCTTATGTGTGTATGCTGCGTTTCAATGTATGCAATATTGCGTATACGCCCCAATGGTCAATGGCAGCTGTTCTTGCTCTTGCTTACGCTGCAATTTATTTTATGCAGCACTCTCAGACTTTATTGCCACACTTTTGTGCATATATATGTATCTATATATATGTGTATGTGTGTGTGTGTGTGTGAGTGTGTGCGTGTGTGGCAACCCTACACCTGCTGTGGCAGTCAGCCCCCCAGCCGCTATATAAGCTTTCAATGCGCTCAGGTTTGCCAACTTTGCTTTTAAATCCTTAATTAAAAGTCCTCGGACATGTGAACACGCTCACACCCACGCACACACCCACACACACACACACCTACAAATACAAAAGTTTTTGCATTTGAAAAGCGTAAAAAATCATATAAAGTATAAATGTATATATATACATATATATCTGGTCAAACCTTCATATTAAAGAACTGCGCACGATTTACGCGTTTATCATAAAACATGGAAAAAAATGTATACACATATAGAGATATGTAATATTCACATCATTTTTTATACACCATAACCCTCGGGGGGGTTTAAGCGTATGTCCGATTTGTTAAACGCCAAATGTTTGTCTGCAAATGCAGATTTTGTAAAGTAAGTAAGTCAGAAACTGGAAAACTTAGCGCAAGTTGGGAATTTCAATAGAATTTTAAGGGATTTTTGTAACCAAGAGTAGCGGATTAGGTTAGTTTTGAAAAATACAACAGTCAGGATTTTATCGGTTATGAAATTCTTTAAAATTTTGGTCGTAAAACATAATTATATCGATAAAGAAGCTACGATGAAGCGTGGTAAGTGTTAGTTTGGCTGGTAAAATGCTTTTCCAAATAGTACAGTACAGAACGAACTAAAGAAGCCAAAAACCCGAAATCCAAGCAAGAAAGTAAGTCAGAAACTGGAAAATTTAGATCAAGCTGCGAATTATATTATGTCTGCAAATGCAGATTTTGTGAAGGAAGTAAGTCAGAACCTGGAAAATTTAGCTCATGTTAGGAACTGCACGGCGGCAGCTTATCGTATGGATTTCAATAGAATTTTAAGGGATTTTTTTAAACAAAGAGTAGCTTACTATAGTGTTATTTTTGAAAAATATTGGTCTCAAAGCAAGGATGCTTATTGGAAGCTACAAATTCCAAATTTCCGAAAGTTAAGCTATGATTTTAGCACAATTTGTAGCGAATTTTTTAGCCAAGTGAAAAGTTTGGCAAGTGTAAGAAAGATTCTACAAACTAAGGAAGCCAAAAAACCCCAAATCTAAGCAACAGTTGAGATTTGTGTGGCTTCATTTATATGAAATGGTTTTCAGAAGAATTTTCGACGACTCAGCCAACATTTTAGCTTGTGAAATACTTTTTTCAAAAACAAAGAACTTAAGAACTAAAAAAACAACGCGAGAGTTGGGAATTGTGTGGTGTCAGGTTATAAAATTTATTTCAGCAGAATTTTTCGGTGACTTTTACAGTTAAGTGCAAGGGAACTGAAGTCATTAAGAGTTTAATTGGTAAAAGAGCTACAGATTACACATTTTCGAAAGAGGGTAAAATGTTTATCCAAACAGATAGATTTCAAGAACTAAAAAAGCTAATAGCTCGAAATCTAAGCAAGAGTTGAGTTGAAGTTGAATTTATTGAATTTTGTGTATAAGGTTAGTCACTAAAATTTTGGTCGAAAAAGCAAGAATTCTGTTTGTAAGAAAGAGACTCGAAATTTAAGAAAGAGCTGGAAAATGGTGAACTGCTGAATGTAGTTTTTGGCAAAATTCGAAGTGACTTTTAACGTTAAATTAAGTAAGTTAAGTTGGTAAAAAGTTTGTGCGTACAGAAAGATGTTGAGAAGAAAGATTTTAAAGAAGCTAGAAGCTCGAAATCCAGGAGTTGGCTTCAGATTAGTGGATCTCAACAGAATTTAAGGTGGCCTTTATGGTTGAGCGGCAGTTATGTGGTAAATTTAGTGTGTAAAATTTTGGTCTAAGAAGCAAGAATTCTATTTGTAAGAAAGCTGTAGAATCGAAATTTACGAAAGAGCTAGTAGATGGCGAATCAATAACTCTTGGCACAAATTTTGAGTAGCTTTTGACGCAAACTGAACGGCTTGCTAAGCAAAAGGTAAGTTTGTAAGAAGTTGGTGCGGCTACCAAGAGTTTAAAAACTAAAAAAGTCGAAAACCCAAAATCTCAACCGGAGTTGTGTGCAGTTTATAAAAAGGAGGAAGCGAAAGGAGAGGCTGAAGTTTGTAAAAAGTAAGTGCGGACGGCAAAATTTTAAGAAGTAATGAAACTTAGCGCTCAAAATCTAAGTAAAAGTTGGGAACTGTATGAGATCAAGTTGTGAGACGGATTTCAGATTTTTGAGAAATCTTTGAGCTAAGCGAAAGGAAACTATGTGTAAGGTTAGTTTCTGAATACCAAGTTTTGCGTATGAATTAAGTTAGGGAGTCAAAATGTACGCAAAAAATTAAAAGTGACTCGTTTTAGTTTAGTCAGCGATATTTACCAGATTTTGGTGAAATTTTAAAAGCCAAGATAAGTATAAAACATAAATTAATTGCCTTTAGACCAAGATTAGGAGAAACAATCGAACTAGACACTCGAAATTTTGACCATAAGTAGGGAATTGTCTAGCTTCTTGTTAAACTATGATTGTCAGCAGAAATTTCTTCGTATATTGCTGCCAAAGGGCAGAGCAGTGAACTATAAATTTGTAGATTTAAAAATGGTTCCTCAAACTTACAATTCTATGTTAAACTTAAAAGTCTTGATAATTCCTGCTAAATAGAAAATGTAATGAAGATTGCGAATTTTACGCTGCAAACTTGCTAAGTGGAGGTTTGCAGACTTATGTCTGAAGCGGTTTGCGATAGTTCTTATAGAACTGCGATTTTAAGAGTATTACACAAAGAAGAACTCATGACTTGGTATAGTTGGTTTGCCAGGGATAAGTAATAGTTGTGATATTGGCATATCACAAACTCGCAAAGAAGACCAATTATCGCTGGTTCGATACCATACTGCGATTGCCTAGCACTGACAAAGCTAGCATATGCTATTTGCCTTTGTAAATCTCTAAGAAGAAATAAAGGTACCACCGTTTGTATACAACTATAAAATGTTGGTCTAGAAGTGTCTTGTTTCAGTTGAAAGTTGCCAAAGATATTTTTGAAAAATTTATTTTAATTTTTTTAGTGTATTCCACAGACGTCTAAAGCTTTCAATGTAACAATTTTGATTTTTGTTTCGCTCTCTACTCTTTCTTTTTTTGCTGCTCTTTGGCAGTTTCCCTCTTATTTTTTTTTGTTCCAAGTGTAGCCAGTTATTGTCTCTGTTTGAGGGTCTGTTTTAGTTTATTTACTCAACTGTTTTATTGAAATTGTTTTTGATGGCAATTAATTGAACAACGGTTATATTCATATTACTAGGTTTTTTGTTTCGATTCTGCGAAAAAAAAACGTTAAATTCTCTTAATAAAAAAAAAATTTTAAAAAATAGCATCGACAGACTTGTAATAAAATCACTTTACAACATGTAACTGAAATGAAATGTGTATTTTATGTCGCATAATAACTATTAGTAAGTGATTTTTCATTTATTTTATAAATGTAATTGGGAAAAATGATATTATAATATGTAAAGAATGCGTTTTAATCATTTTGTATCCCTTGATTGTGCTGTCATCGCTTCAAAGGTGAAAGGAACAGGGTAACAACTCTATTAATAGCTGCAAGATGAGAAAACCGTGAGAACTTCAGCTTAAGCTACCGAGGCCCAAAATCTGACAAATTGTTAAAAAAAATTATTCGAAACCGAGAAAATCGCTTCGGATTAAAAGACCATGTGGTGGTGGACCAGTGGTAACCCGATAACGAGCTGCCATGGCCAAGTAAAATAGAGTAAGAAACGCTTCTAACTCAGTTTCTGAGAACACAAACTAGGCTGGGAGAAAGAGGGCACAATAGACCCATGAGGATTGCAGTGCCATAGGGCGTAGTCCCACTCTCGTGCACTCATTGTATTACAAGAAATGAGCCTTTACGTAGATCAGTAGAACTTAGATTGTAAAATGCCTAATGCGAGACTCGAAAATAAACAGACAAGCATAGTATATCTAAATCATGAATTCCGTAAAATCTTTATTCTAGAAGGGTCTAAATTTGAATTATCTTTGAACAGTTACCAGGCAATCCAACGAAACACAGCATTATATGCTGAGATAATCACTATATGCTGGGATGATCTCATAGCAATATATCGCGCTAGACGCTCCAGTTCGTTATTGCTTGTTGGAAGTCATAAGGCTCTCTCTCTCTCTCTATATATATATATAGAGGAATTTATATTATTCTCAACATTCACAACAATTTTAGTAGGAGTAAGTGCAGTTCAATTTCATAGAAATTTTTCATTTTTAGCTTGAATGCATTCGAAAATATGATTTCAGGAGCAGGTTTTCTAAGAGAGAACCTGGCGTTCCAAGTCTAAATCAGTAACTGCTCTAACTTTACCTACACACTCCTAAGAATTTTTCAAGCTTTACTTTATGAGCATTAAATTTTTATTTAGGATCATGACTTTATTGTTTTTCAAACCAAATGTCGCCGTACTTTTTGCCACTCTGATTGAGGTAGAAATAATTCCTAGAAATTCAAAGCAGCTTTGGCTATCAATCGTTTTTTTGCCCTTAAAAATAAATTTCACTCATTTCCGCTGATGAGCAAAAACTGCTTTCCCTAAAAAGAAATTTCAGCGATTTAGCTGCTATAGGTTGCTCGAGTAACAGGCGAACAGATATCAACAGCAGGTAGTCGAAAATGAAATGGTAACTGATAGTATGCTATAGTTTTTTCAAAATCGAATTCCCATCAACTGTTTAATCGATTTTTCCCAACAAAGTGTAGCATACTTTTAGTTACCCGCCATTTGCTGCTGATCTCTGTGCTCCTGTTACAGTAATATTTCTGGAATAAAAAAAATATAAGCGGAAATGCCTAGTTGAAGTTCTCGACGAAACAAAATAAAAAATCCGACTGATACCTGATAACAATATACCAAAATGTTCAAACAGAACACTAATTTTCTTGAAAATCTTAAGCAGTTAAATCATCTCGAAAATCATCTTTAAGCCAAAAAATTATTTCTCTTAACAGCTCAGTAAGAACCAAACTAATAAGCCAAGAAAAGTGCAATCCCATGGAAGTTCAGAAGTGACTTAAGGCGACAGAATTCCGAATAAACCTAGTAAGTGTTGGTAATGCCTACTGTATGAATCCTACGCTGCAAAGTGCTAAGCGAACTTTAGGAGACTTATGTCTGAAGCGCTTTGCGATAGTTTTTAAAAAAAATCCTTTTTACAAAATTGACGATAATGATGCGCTGCTTCCTTTGCTCGAAGAACTCGTCACTTGGTACAGTTTGTAGTGACCTTCTTAGTAAATATATTTGTTTTAAGTATTAAGTATCAAATACCTCTTAAAAGCACGCCTCTGTGTGGAAATTCTCTCTGTAAAATTAAGGAGAAAAAACTGGAATGCCTGCGCTTCAGCTCCATTAAACTTCAGAAATCTCAACAAGTAAATAACAAAAACCGTTTTAATGCAAAACACAAGTTTATTATTGTTCCAATCTCGTATTAAAATAGTGTAGAGTTGTGATCTTGTAGGTAAAAAGATTTATATAATATTCGAATTTCATGTTTTCATTTGCTGCCGATTTTTCCGTGTATTACCGATGTCGATCCATGCAGTGTGTAAGCTTTGTTTTGCGATTAAAAAAAAAATGTGTACTCTCATATCTTTGCTGTGAGAATTAGTAACGATTGCGATAATTGTTATTATAGCGAGGTTTTTCGTAACAATAACGATTGAAGCGACGCCTGCGTATGCGGCCACCATCATCTGTGCTACAACTGTCGGAAGTAGAGCTACGCTTGCGATAGTCCTCACTTGAATCGTAGCGTGCACTGCGCTCACGACTGCCACGACGTCCATGACTGCCACGATGCTCCCGACTTGCACGATACTCACGACTTGCACGACGTTCACGACTTGCACGCCGCTCACGACTTGCACGCCGCTCACGACTAGCACGACGCTCACGACTAGCATGACGCTCGCGACTAGCATAGCGCTCACGACTAGCATGACGCTCACGACTTGCATAACGCTCGCGACTTCCACGATGTTCATAGAAGTCACGACGTTTATTCTCACTTTGGCGTGACAATGAGCGATAATAATGTTGTGTACGATCTGGCGAGACGTATTTGTTCATCTGGTAACGTGTTGGAACACGCAGCAATTGCTCCGAGAATTCGGTAACTGTCACACGCTGATTATCAATCTTGCCATTATTCATAAGCTCGCGTGCATTTCTGCTATCCTCGGCATAGGCATACTCCACAAAGGCAAAGCCACGCCCATAGCCATAGTTATAGCGATCCATGGGAAAGTCACAATGAGTCAAAAAGCCAAATTTGCCAAAGATTTCGATTATATGATTTTTGGTCACACGAAACGAGAGTCCACCCACATGTAGACGCAACTTGCTTACGGGCACGCCCCTGGCACGATCATTCTCGCGCATGGTATTATCCATGTGGGCGACATTGGGAGATTTCATGATTGGCTTGAGACCAACTATGACAGGCTTAACGCCATTTACTGTCATATAGCTAATCGGTATTAAGGGTATATCGTGACCCACGACGTTGCTGTAATCAAATTTGATGGGCGATTTGTCGTGCTGGTCGCGTGCATAATCACGACTTGAGCTGCGACGCTTGCTTGACTTGGCAGCCGGGCTGGTTTCATTAGCTTTGGTATTACGTTCGGCAGCGTACTCCTTGGAGTATAAACGCTTGACTGCAGATTTGGTATCCCTTGTAGCTTGCTCTTTTGAGCGCGAGCGCTTGGCTGCCGGTTTGCTGTTATTCTTGTTGTTCTCCTTGTTGTTGTCCTTGTAGTTTTCTTTGTTGTTGTCCTTGTTGTTGTCTTTGTTGTTAGGCTTTTTGTTATCTTTGTTGTTATCTTTATTGTTACCCTTGTTGGTATCCTTCTTGTTCTCCTTGCTATTGTCTTTGTTGTTATCTTTGTTCTTCTCTAACGCAACTTCTGTTCCTCCACGTTCGAGAACATGCTTCTTCAAGCTGAACTGTATAGGCGCGCTGTTTTTCTTCTCAGCTTTGGATTTTTCCTGCTCTTGTGCGACCTCCTTTAGGCTGCTACACTTCACTGCTGTCTTGTTGAGATTCTTATCAACTTGAGTCTTACCACGCTCTTCGGCATGGTTTTTCTCATTTTGCCGTTTAGGCGTATGGTTCATCTGAGTTACGACCGCTTGCTGCTTGGGTTTGGAACGCTCTGGGGAAAAAGTCTCTGACTTATCAGCTGTGCTCTTCAGCGGCTCTTCTTCATATATATCGTCCATCTCAGCTGCCATCTTTTCAATCGCTGCAGCATACTCCTTTGAGCTGCATATATCGTTGTCATGCAAAACATCTATTATATTATCCTGCAGCTCGGGTGTCTTACGCAGCTCAGCATGCAACTGCTTGTCGTGCATTTGCTCCTTAATGTTTGGACGCTCCGGTGTATAAGCTGTCATCATTGTGGATAGCTTGCAATCGGTTTCTACAAAATTGGGACGCTTTGGTGTCTGCGTTATGAAAGTTTTATCTTTTGCTGCATCCTCCATGGTGCGGCGTTTATAAACTGAGACAAGCTGCACTGATGGCGAACGCACTATCTTGGGCTTTACACGCTTTACAGCAACTACAGCGGATTTCAGTACCCGGCCAGCAGTGCGCTTACCATGCTTGTTGCCCAAGTAGACGAGTCTTTGTCCCACCGACGGTGTGCTACTGGCGCTATCGCTGTAGCTGTCACGCAGGCACTTCTTTCGTGAGATTTTTATGAATTTCAGTTGCTGTCCAACAGATGGCGCACTGCTGGTGCTGCTGTCAGTGCTGTAGGAGAGGCTGGTGCTCGAAGTGCTGCTGCTGGAGCGCTTGCGTCTGCTGGACTTGCTCACGTTGCGGTTAATGTACTTACGACGCTTGGCAGTTATATCCTCGTAGTGCTGCTTGGTTGGCAATATGCGGCCCAGACGATTGGCAATTGAACGACTATGGCGAACGTTTGAGCCTTGCTCGTAATCCTTGTGCGCTGTTAAGAGTTTAGGTTGCAGTGTTTTAAAGAAAAATAGCATTTGCTGCTAATATTTATTAAATTAATTCGCTTGCCTTTGTACTTTGCTGCCGATGAATTCGATTTGATGATAACAACTCTGCGAGACATTTTTATACAAGAAAATTTCGAAAAGTTTTTTTTTTTGAGTGCTCAAAAACTTACTGCCTTTGCGATGCGCAAACGATTATGCAGTAAATTATTCAGCCAAGTGTCAAAATAGCACTGACACTTGACAGTTTTGCTTTGAGCAATTCGATTGCTATGGGCACACTGTTAAGTATTTAAGCTATCGATAACGCTAGGCTGTGTGTGTGTTTCGATAAAAAGCAAATGTGCCTTCGATATGTGTGCCTGCGTTACGGGTCAATGCAGGTGAAATGACATTACGACGTTTTAATTAATGTAGCGACATGCAAATTTATGACACTCGATTTTAATTTATTATAATTTTTTTTTTTGGACCCATTTCGGCCATTTTGTGCCTGCTACGGCCATTTTGTTTGCAGTCCCTTTAAATTATTATTATTTTTTTTTGGCACTGTAGCCGAAAATGGGAGCATATTAGTAAGTTGAATCGGTTTGCAAGAAGCAAAATAGTACTTGAAGGAACTTAAAGTTTATAGAGTGAAAAACAGAGGCATATGTTTTGAGAACTTGTACGTTGGCCAAGCTTTCTAGAGAAATATTAAAGCGCGGAATGAATGTATTCGAATCTATAGAATTCCCTTAGAGTAAATATGTTATATTTACTTGACTAAGCTCATCGCTCAAAATGTGGACAAAGGAGATACCTCTGTTAATAGCTGTTCGAAGCGAACAGGCAGCGTAGGCAGTATATCGCAGTGGTCATCCCACGTTTATTAAGGTTCCAAACTACCTCAAAGCTATATCCGCCTTTTGAAAAATATGTCGAAGTAGGCATCCCACATCACTTGAGCTTCCAAGTGGAGGTATTATACAAGCAGCTACTTCAAAGCTATATCAGCGTTCTGTAACGTTTTTTTTTCTAGAAAAATGTGACCGAATCTAGGGAATCTCTTATGCCACTACCAAGAAAAAATTAAGGTATGTGCAGTTTTAACGGGCGCGTTCGTCAACTGTATCGTGTCAATAGAAAAGTCGCATAACTTACAGAATTAAAAAACTTTTTTTATGTCAAGATCAGCTTTTTACAATTTCCAAAAACAACATTCTCCAAATGACTTTCTTTATTACTTATACAAAAGCGGGCTCTTTTTTCGACGTTTCCCATCACATTCAGAAACATCTTGGGTGATATAGCTGCCATTTCGGCTCGAATGCTGTTTTTTAGCCCCTCTATGGATTACGGCTTGTTGGCAAAAATTTTGCTCTTTAAAAATCACCACAAAAAGAAATCTTTAAATCTGATCTTATATATGGGTATCTTGGCGATCAGTCAATATCACCGATTTTGGACACAATACATCCTGGAAATTTCCAACGCAAATAGTCGTTTGTTATAGTTGCTATGTGGCATCTAGCACCATTTTGTTGCAACCAAAAGTATTCCAGACTTTTTTCACATACCGATCGTAGTCGATAGTCTCACCGGATCTTGAGAAGAACCACCCAATAATAGCTTGCGAGTTAACAACAGCCCAAGCAGTCAGTTTCTGGTCGTGCCAAGGTGTTTGATCGATAATATGCGGATTATCGGTGCCCCAAAAGCGACAATTTTGTTTATCAACGGCGTTGGGAGTGTGAAATAAGTCATAGGATTATTCTACGTATTCACAACTGATCGTTTATTTTCCATGCAAAGCGAAACTATTTCGTAGCGACCTTGAGGTGTACAAGGCGATACATGGTTAAAATTTGAACTGCATCAAACTTTAATTGTGTAGCCGATATAAACTTTAATGGTGAAACCGATCGTTTGAATATTGTCAAAGTTGTACGACTTTTCTCTTGAGCCGATTCAGATGGCACACCTTGTATATAGTAACGTATTCGCGTTATCCACATCAAGTATATATCAATCCATAGTAAACTAAGAACTTGGGAACGTAAACCCCACAGTTGCATTTCTTACAAAAGCAGACAAACCAAACCCTTGATCGGACACTTAAATGAGGTATATTGAGGGTCTTGACTCTACACAGGGTGGATAGTTAAGATTTGCTACTTCGGCAGTTAGCATTTGTAAGTCAAGATTTGTTAGCCGTTTAGAGATTATTATGAAATTAATACATAAATTCCTTTAATTGCAAATAGCGAGATATATACATATATATAATCCTCTACTCCAAAGCTATATCAACAAGAGGCCTCACTATAGTGTATCACCAAGTGGGTGTTCCGCACTTCGAGCGAAAATTGCTTACCAAATTTATGGCCAGCTTGTTGGTACTGAAAAAATAAACGTTACAGGGAGGTAGGAGCAGCTCGCCAGGATAAAATGGAACATCGAAATGGCTGCCATAAAATGATATTTATTTTTATTGTTACCGCTGAGTGCGGTCCACATTATAAGACATATTTATGGACAATTTGAATTTTTGCACTTAATCACACAAGCAGAAGATGAGTAAAAATAAGGAGAGAAAAAAAATTGTTTGAACTTCGCTAGAAATAAGTCAAGTTATCGTTATGGTCGGTCGTATCGCTTTCATTACTGCTCAAATGCTGCTTAGTGATGCACCAGCTTGGAACGGCAGCGACGCAGTCCATCGCCGCGCTTAATGCCCCAGCAGCGTGCCTCAATGGTGCGCCTCAATGCGTGCTTGTGTCCACGCACACAGTTGGCCAATTGTGCCTCACAATTGGTCAAGCGTATGCAGAGTTGATCATGTGTGGTCCAGCAGCCGGCAACTTGGTTATCCTTGCAGTGGCGACGACGACACTCATGCACACGCTTGCTGTCCGCATGTGTGGGACTCCATTTTTTGATGGGTGCACACTTGGCGCTGCCCACAGGACCGGCAATGCCGCGACAACGTTCCATGCGTGACTCACGACGTTGTGGCAGACCCAAATCACGCAGGCGACAGTTCTCCTCACGCAGCGCACACGAGCGTATCTTGCGGCAGACATTGGTTTGCTTATTGCGCACACAGACGGTGCGACCGGACCACTTGGAGCCACAGCGTCCTAGACAGGGACGCTGCTTGGGTGTATGTGCGGCGGCCAGCACGCACAGAGCAAGCAAGAGCAGGCAAATGCTGAGTTTCGACATGGTAGGCTAGTACTGGCGCTTGAGGTTGACTGATTGGTCAAAGGCTGCTAGGTTGATGTCTGTACTGCTGCAGTGCAGCCAATTTATATGAGTGCTGAGCACTGAGGAACCCACAAAATATGCATTGTCTGTTGCATTGTTTGGCAGCACGAGGCAGACCCAATTTTGTTTTTTTGCTTTCAGTTTTTTCAATTGTTTGTATATTTTGTTGTTTATAGTTTTTTTTATTGTTATTTTGCAACATTGAATTCTTAAAAAAGTTGTTGTTCATTTTTTTATTTAGGTAATTAATAATAATGAAATATGGGTTGAAGGCGGTTGATGGGATTTGGCAGAATCTTCTGGCGGCTTGCAGTGTGTGATGATAAGGTTTTGCTATGACTAAAACTATTAAAGTTTCGAGATCATGAAGAATCCTGGAATGACTTAGTAACAAAGGCCTAATGGATAACCAAATATATGCCTTAAGAACTTGCTCCTGAATGCCGTGAAGACTGCCTGTCAATTGATTTTTTCCCTGAAATTGCAAAACTGCAAAAATAATACCGACTCTTTAATTCAAGAAATCCTGTAATCGTCTCGAAAGCAGTAGACCTATTAGTCTACCTCCATTTC
Source organism: Chymomyza procnemis (assembly GCA_035046065.1). Lineage (NCBI taxonomy): Eukaryota > Metazoa > Arthropoda > Insecta > Diptera > Drosophilidae > Chymomyza > Chymomyza procnemis. The sequence goes on from JAWNOJ010000021.1 coordinate 26,997,575, forward strand.
TTTCCAAAGTGTTTAAGAAAGTTGCGTCTTATGAAGCACATTGAAGCTCACAACATATTGTCCATGTAACAAGATGCATTTCCTGCTGAATCCACTAATAAAACTCAAAGACTACATAAGCGATCGCCTAAAAAGTAAACTTTCTGTTGCTAGGATTACTCTCGATACTGAGGCAACTTTCGATACAGTCTGCCATGATGGTTTAATTCATAGGCTAAAAGTCATTGAGTCGTACATCTACTTAATATAAATTTGAAAAAGTTTTTATTAATCAGAGATCTATCTATGTTGAATTAGATGGCATTGAAACTGGTAAGCGAAAAAGCTGTGCAGGTATCCCCCAAGGACCATTCTGATGACACAGCAATATATAGTTCAGACCTAAGCTTAAAACTAATTGAAAATCGTCTACAAGTTGTAATAAAGGATCTAGAACAATATTACCATAAGTTGAAATTCAAAGTTAATCCAGCAAAAACAAATGCCATATAGTTTTCTACAAGAAGAAAGCTTTGTTATTTGTCCTCTACTGACCAAACTAGAATGGGTAGACCACATTAAATACTTGGAAATAATTTTCGACAAAAAACTAACTTTTGCTCAACATACTAATCAGCACTCAATAAAATAAACAAAACATTCCCTATACTTTATCCACTAATTAACAGAAAATCAAAATTATGTATCCTCAATAAAATTACGAATGGCTTATGGATCTACAGTCTGGAAACACTGTGTCCAAACCCATTTAAATAAGCTTCAAATATGTCAAAATAAACTATTAAAGCTTATTTTGAATCTCTCAATACCCGCTATCTGCATAGGATGTCAGGCATACCCATTTTACTTAATAAATTTCCGCGAAGAGTATAGAGGAAAAGCTATTTTGGAAAAAGTAGTTACAGTTTTTAAGGTTTTACCCTATTTTCTTGTTTATATATATTATAAACTTTACGGTAAAAAAATAAACTTAACACGTGATAAAAATTCCTCAGTTATAAAGTTGTAAATAACTAAAATTTGTAAATTTCTTAAGTAATTGTTATAATCTTGAAAAAAGCAAAATAAATCTAAATCTAAATCTAACAAATTAATTGGATGAATAAAAGTCCCAAAAATGTGTAAGCGCAATGCAATATAAACTTAAAATGAATATGTAGGACACCTTGAGAAACCAAAGCAAAACCAAGTATTACCTTTTCTTATTCTTGACTTTTGGAAAGATCCATTGAGAGTTGCCTAAACACAAATTAATACTTGGGTTCTCTTGAAAATACAAAATATTGCTACTAAGACTTCTAGAAATATAACACATAAAATGATTATTTCCTATATACAAATAGTGCCCTTTGCTTTACCGAATGAAAATGACAGCAACTATTTTCTTAAGAATTTTTAGGCCAGCAACCTTCATTGGTTCTTATAATTGCTATTTTTCTTACATGTGAAAAACGTTCAGATCTTCCAAGCCGGCATATATACGAATCTGTGTCAAAAAGATCTTAAAATAAAAATATTGTGTATTAAAAATATATCAACTAAAAAAAGCTGATCGTCTTCTGCATTATATACAATATATTAGATGTATATATTTAGAGTTATTGGTAGGAGCAAATTACGTCTCTTACCTAAAAATAAAATGGCAGTTGTAATATGGTTTCAACTGCTGAATCAAAACTGAACCAAAGAAGCCCCAACTAGATCATTTATTTTTTTCTTTTTCACAAGATTTACGAAATTTTAAGCTGGTGACAGACCTCCTATCAAAAACCTCCTATTAAAAACGGCTGTCTTCATTCTTTTGATTCATCTTCGCTAGCAATTCGCAGCGCATAAAATCGGGATCATTAATTTGGAGCGTATGTGTATCTATAATCTCTTCTGTTTAATGGGTACCAGTACCCGATTGAGCACGCAACTCCGCGTCGAGCCAAAATGGCCGTATCCAAGATTCGTATATCAACCAACAGCCAACACTATGCTTCCCCTAAGGGCTCGAACTAAATGAGCAGACTTGCGTCATGTCCAACCCGGGCTTAATGGCACAAAAAAGTATCCCAAGAGCAAATATAATAGTTAATCTCAACAAAGTAAGGGATAAAAAGTAATTCTTTAGGATATTTTCTGAAGACTAGAAATCTGTAACCCAGAAGAACGAAAATCGTTGAGTGTCTTATATAGCCATTTTGAAATGGAACTTGCCCCCACGAAAGCTGTTAAAATATGTAAAAGTCTGCATGCTGGACACCTATATATGAACAAATTAGGGATATGAACCCTGAACCCTTTAATATGTTGGGGTCGGGTGTTTACAAAAGGTTCATATCCCTACAATAGGTATCCATCCCTCAATGTGTCTCATTGTAAGCGAAATCTGCTTTATCTAGAACTGTTTTTTTTTTAATTTTAAAAATGAGCTGATTATCCGTCTGAATATAGGTTTTTGTCTAATAGATTAAAGTTCAATGATTCCATTTTTATTCAGTTAATTATAGCCTAATTGCTTTATAAACTTAAATTATGTGAAAAAGCTGTCTATCATAATAAAGGATACTCTTTTTTTTGTATTTAAAAGCGTGCTACAGATATTTATTTCTTTTCAATTTTACAAGAAATATATATGAAATAGTTATATTCTGAAGGAATGGAAAGAAGATGTATAACTGTTTAATTATTTTAAGCTTATCAGGCCAGAGACCAAACGAGCGTTACACTTTCTTCTTACTATCTTAGAAGAAAGAAGAGTTTTCCAACTCTGCTTAAAGTATTATTATTTCCTCGAACTCAAAAAGCTGACAGAAAATTACCCTGCTCAGAAGCATTCCCATAAGGCTACTGCACGAGAACAGAAATAAGCATTAAAATATAATTTTCTGACTTATATATATCAAATGCCACCGGAAACATTAGCGAAATTAAGTTAACACGCAAAGCTTGCCTTTAGTTAAAGATCATCAAGCTTGGATCCACTAATAATATCTTTAGTTATTAAGACAACAGACAACTCACGAAAATTAAAAATTATTTTTTTACCAACAATGAGCCGCTTTGCGTAATGTCAACGTCTTAAAACAAAGCAGGCGCGTGCCTGGAGACAATGTCTTGCCATTTCAAAGCAACCAATTCTCTCCAAGCTGCATTGTCTGCATTGCTCGCATTGTCATGTTCTAGCCTATATAAACGCTTTGCCCGTATGTCCAAAGGCATGTCGCAAATCAACAAGCCGTCCAAAGAGTACACAACATCATGCATACCAGCCAAGTAGCCAGAATTCTGGGTTTCGCCTTGCTCTGCAGCCTGCTCGCCAACGCATTGGCCACCACCACACGCAATACCACACGCACACCCATCACCAGACGTCCCACGGATCGCATAACCGTACGCCCCTGGTGGCCACCATGTCGCCCGGCTGCCATCTGCACGGCACGCAGTCCACGCATCTGTGGTCGCACCCGTGAGGGCATCTGTCGGCGCTTTAATAACATCTGCGAATTGTTAACTGTCAATGCCACTCCACGTGGCGGCGGTGCAGTCATACTGCCCATTAGCACGTGGTTGCATACCCGCGATGTGGATTGTCGCACAGTGCGTCGCGTAGGTGCTGCCGCCGCTGCACGTTGCTATCAGCCATGTCCACGTCGTCGTCTGGTCTGTCCACGCACTGCGCCCGAGAAGCATATCTGTGTGAGCACTAGAAATCGACGCGATTGCAAGGTGCTGGCCAACAACTGTCAGCTGACCAATCAGAATTGCTACGGACGCCCCAGAAACAGTAAGTGATAAGTCGGCTTCCTGCTGTTGTTGGCACGCTCTATGACGGAAGTCCTGGGGAGATTTGCTTAAATGTTGAGCTTGACAATTGTTTGTTGTTTTTTTTTTATAGATTGGCGGCGTGTGGACAAACGTCAATGTGGTGATAGTCAATTGGGCGATAAGCCCCAACGTTGTGTGCCCTTGCCCACTAGACGCCCCACAGTGAGGCCCTCGCCCAGACCTACAGCAACCGTTGCGGCCTAAATGCTCCAAGTACGGGAGTTTTGCAATTTTCAACCTCAATTGGAAATATAAATTGAATATTTTTATAAATTTATATTTTTTTTTTGTAATAAATAAAAAATACTTAAGTATCAATTAATTAATAAATGGAATGGAATGGTTGAGTAGGATCACTTTTAGCTTAAGATTTTTGCAGGCTATGCCGGCTAGTTGATTGAATAAAAGCTGAACTCTGTCGGGGTTATGAAGTAGCCATTGAGTGTTTGCTACAATTGCTTCCAGGCACTGGGTATCCCAAGCCCATCTCAATTGAATCTGTAGCTTTCTAAGAATGCTTGTTGCTTCCACTCTATAACGTCTGACAGAACTCACATATTGTCATGCGACATTAGAAGCGTTCTTCCAAGACAATTCATGCCATGGAACTGTTGGCCTAAGGTTTAATTTTACTTGTTCCTTATTGACATTTTGTGGATTTGGTTTTAGGGGATCTACTCCAAAAAACCTCTTAGTCAATACTTGAGAGTTACTTAGTTAATGATTCACCTTCTAATCACGTGTTTATATCGTTTTTAGTAACTGTCTTCATTTGAAAGCCTTCTCAAAGTAGCTGTAAGTCCGAAAAAGAAATCTCATCTCAATTTTGCATGTTTCCAATTTTTCAATCCCAGCTGGCAATATTTTCTTTTTAAATGATTCGTAGTCATAAAACAAGCTTAATTCTATCGAGAAACCTATCGCGCTTATAAAACCTTTAGAATCAATGCTTATTTTCGAGTTTTCATCGGCCAAGTTTTTGCATGAAGTTTGAAAAACGTTTACGATTTCAATTTTTGATAGTCGCAGAGTAGAGCAAAATTTGAAAACAAAAGACACAATAATTTCCAAACTTCTATATATTTCACTCGTGCGTGCAATACTGGAATACGGTTCCTGTCTTTGGAGACCTCAATGCCAACACTATTAGTATTTGAGTGAATAAAAATTTTAACTTTTGCTCTTCGGGGTTTCAACTGGGATACTAACATGCGATTACTGTCAAAGTTCTTGTGAGCTTTGCCTTATAAAATTACCTAACCTGAATTATCATAGAACCTACATACCATGGCGTGCTATTGCTGCATATACTCTTACTTGGTTTCTATTGTCATACCATCCTGAGTAACTTGTAATTTTCGAACTCTAGCACTAACATTTTGTACTTACGCATTGTACGATACTTTTCGCACAAACCTTTACGATCTTTCTATCTTACGAACTGTCTTTTCAAATACAACTATAGTAACTTTTAATATTATCTTACCCTATCTTATCATTTAATTTATCTCTTGCTCTATTTTAACTTATTTTGATTCACCAAGTTTCAAGTTCCTAACCATCCACAAATGAAAGACGTTGCATATCTATAAAATATGCACCCCTCAGGTTAGGCATGCGAACTACATCCGTGCCAGTTGTGGCGATCATCTGCCAGAAATCATATTTTAAATGTTATGCCACAAGTTTATCCTTCGTATAAATAAAACTCATATCAATCGAATAATGCATTGTTTTTTTTTTTGTAATTTAAAGTTCTGTACCTCTAAAGAAAACACCCTTTAAAAGAGGTAGAACTTTGGAGACTATACATTCTGCCAAGCCTAATTTTGGTGCCGCTGGGAAAACAGCAAGTCCGAAAAGGCACCGCCAAATACGCTTTATGTGTCCAATATGCTGCAAGTTGGTAGAACGCTTCAGAGCAGTTGCATTCAACATAGTACCATTGGCATCAACGAAGTTGCCTTCAATCTGTGGCCAGCACCATGTGGTGCTGCTGGAATACCCGAAAGCTCATATTTGCACAACAGGTCTCGCTACACTAGGTATAGTTTGGGGGGTTGGCAGTCTTTGGACACGGCCTGGGCCAGCGTCGATTTCGGTGTGTAGTACCGGATACCGCCCCAAATATATTTGCAGCAATATCAATATCATTTTTTGCTAAATTTTCTTTCCAGAAAGTGTAACTTCTTGTCGCCTTGGCCCGATTTTTTTTTTTGGCACTTTACTTAACCAATTTTTGTATCTGTTTACTTAAGTGTTTAATGTGCAAAATGTATTCATGATGAACTGTTTGAGCCACCTGGCCACCTGGCCGTTGTGCTGCCGCTGCTACATCAGCCGCCGCTGCCACTTATTAGGGTGGCTCAAAATAACATTGAAAATTATTGCATTGAACGCAATTGTCTTATAAACCAGATCAGAGTTCACCTACGCTGTAGCAGCTTATGCTGCTTCGGTTGCGGGGTATGGTTGGGGGGCACGGTTGGGGGTTCTAGTTTATAAGTTTCAGTTATTTTGCAGCGGTTTTTTAGCGCAGTCAAATTACTTTTTATGGCTGTCGTGGCTTTCTGGTTTTATGATTTTCCAAAATTTAATGGCTTAGAAAGCCATTTGCCAAGTTTATTCAACGTTGCTTTGGCGCACACACACACACACACACACAGCCCAGCCCCCTCACACCACCCCACCACACCCTGCAGAGTGAGCACTCTCAACGCTCAATAAACCAACCAACAGCGAACCACTAATTAGCTGCCACGTCTGCCACCAAACTTGCAACAAACAAATTTTATATGCAATCGTGCAGCGTATGCAGCGCTTTAATTCGCTTTTGTTTATAATTTATTTCAAAATTTTATTCAAAAATAAAAATAAAGAAAAAAGCGTATTTCGCCTGTTTTGAATATTTGGCGGCGCCCCAAAGTATGCTACGCGTAATGTCAATGCAAATAAAATTCTACGACAAAAACAAACTAAAAACAATAATAATATTTTCCAAAAAAAAAATACAAAAACATTGCTAAATAAATTAGCGAAATAATATTATTGTTATTTTTATTTATTATACGGCTAAAATATAATTTTAGTCCATTGCAAGTTAATTAGAAGTGTTTTTATTATTTGTCATCAAAATTAATTGGTTTATTGTTTAATTAAAATAAATAAATTAAACAATTGTCTGTCTGACTGTACGTGAACTAGCAATTGAGCAAAAGCAAAATTTATCGTTTTTTTCGAATTGCTTGCTGTTTTAATATTTGCAAAACTATAAAAAATATATATGCGTTTTTTTTTAATTTAAAATCAAGTTAATGCTGTGTACAGTTGCGGCTCTTTAATATTTTAGACAAAAATAGTTACTAAAAATATTTTGTAAATAAATTAATATTTATATATTGCAAAAAACCCTAAAATAGCGCCCTTAGCTGCATTTTTTGCCAAGTATACGCAATATATTATCCATCTGAGGCATGGCTAGACTTTGTGTTCAATTATTGATCGCTAGATGGCGGCAAATGCAATATTATATTACAAAAAAATTCAAATACCGCAGAATTAGAGATGTTTTTATACAAATTTTTCATAATCCTCCTATATTATCCAAAAAAAAAAAACAAAAACAAAAAACTTGTAAGCGCATTCCCAACGATTTTGAAAGTCATTTCCAAGTTAAACATGTTAGTTGCCTTTCAGATATCAAGATCATACCTGCCGCAGTTTCTCAGGGTTCAGTTTTAGGTCCTTTACTCTCTAATATTTGCAATTTTACTATTCCAATTCGGCAAATTCTGATATTTTACAATTTGCAGATGATAGATACCTCTACTTCTATATCATAATCGAAAGTAAGAGTAAACTCAATGAATCTAAGACTGAATTAATTCGCAAAGCCTCATAGACGGAAAGCCATAAAAACATGAAGATCCAAATAAACAACGTAGCCATTATTATTATTATTATTGATTAGTGTTCTTATTGTAACATAACATTGCTTTGAGAACCTAGCCTATCTACTTCATTTTCCAATTTTATCTATCCTGAGCTCAATATCTTAATTCATTTATTGACTTCTTGGTTTCGTTCATAAAGGTACCTCTCATTGTAGTCCCTGCGTCTAGTATCTATGGGGTTCCAGGTAAGTACGAAGTGTGCAAAATTCTCCTGTTCTCTGCGGAGCGTGTGTCCTAGCCATCTGTATTCTAGTCTACTAATGTCACTTTGTAAGTCTTTTTGTTCAGTTAAGTCCCATAATCGCATACTAAAGATTCGTCTAGACCAGAAAATACCGACTATGCGCCTAAGACATCGATTGAGGAAGCATTGTAGCTGTTGTTTGATAGCATTCGCCATATGCCAGGTTTCGCTGCCAAACCAAGTAGTACCGTCTCAATGCAAGCAGTAAAAATTTTCAACTTGGTGAATTTTCTACTGACGGCGGATCTCTAAACTCGAGAAAACGCAGCAAAAGTATGCTTAGCTTTCTGTAACCGGAGTCAGAATACTACCTAGGTATTTAAACTCATCTCTCAACCGAGTCTGGAGTTTGAAAACGAGACGTAACGAGCATGGTTTTCGAATTACCTCGATTTATCTTTAAGTCAGTTTTGAGAGAAACAACATATAGGAAATTGATCATACTTTGCATCTCACTGTGGTTCTGTGATAGCAAAACTATATTGTCGACGTGGGTAAGCTTATTTAATCTCTTATTCAACTTCCATAGTAAAACCTGTCATCTGAGGTTCGCTGCATCTAATATGATAAAGAGGAGAGCAGAGAGAGCAAATCCTTGCTTGACTCCGGAAATCGTTTGGAATTCATCGCTAAGATGTCCTGTATGCAGAAACCTGCTAGTGGCGCCGACATACGAACACTTAATGACATTAATTAACTTTTCAGGGATACCTCTGGCTTCGAGCGCTGCCCATATAGCTTCCCTTCTCGTAGTCTATAAATGCCATGTATAGGGTTGCTCCGAACTCCGCTGATAGTTCGTAGCCATTGAAGCTTCCAAAAGTATCAAGTATTAAGACTTACATTTTTCTGCCAATAATAGGTTCAACATTAATAATGCCAGAAAAGCCATGGCGAAACTTCTCTATAGTCAGTTAATAAATGTTAAATTCAACAAACTCCTATAAACGGTTTAGCTCAGACCCACTCTTATCTAAGCAGCAACAGTGTGGACTATCTCATCCAACATTTCAAGTTTTCAAATTGAAAAGTTTAGAAGCATACAAAGAAAACCAATCCAGCAACCAGTACAAGTTCCACTCAAATGAGGTCCTAGATAATACATATCATCGTCTTGATGTATATTTAGCTTAGCTTTATCGATCAATTTCCATACTAAAAACATTATTTAAGGATCTCAGCCAAATCTAAAACACTGGTAATATAAGTAAAAACAGAGTGAAAAGTACTGATTGCATTTATAAATTATTTTTAGGAATTACTTGATGATAACAACAAGCTATCTATATTCAACAGATCAGCTTTCATACCTCACCTACAAATGTATAGTGAGGCGCAATAATATGTCATTTCTTGTTCCTTCTTAAACTTAAGTTCAGTTTTCTTCTTTTTTTTTTGCTGTATATATCATATTGTTAGTACTCCCTCGTTTTCTTCACACAATCGTGATCTGTGATATCTTACAACCGCATCTGTGGTACAGAATAGTGTTTAATTATAAGCATTGTTAATTGTTTTTTATGTTAATAAAATAATACTTAAGAAAAAAACCCCTTTTCAAAGTATTACGTATACGCAATATTTAATCATTTGAGGGCATGGCAAAACTTTGTTACAATAATTCGACCACTAGATGGCGACACATGTATTATTATATTACAAAACAAAACCTTTCGTGTGCGCTCTCAGACCTATTAAGTCAAATTTTTCACTTTCCTCTACGTATACGCAATATTTCGTCATTTGAGGGCATGGCAACTTTTTGGCACAATTTTCGCACACTAGATGGCGCCATATAGAATAGTATAAGATCCAGTCATTCACTTACCTGTGTCAATTTACCATTGACAATGCTCAGCGTCTCCAGACTTAGGCGCACATTCAGCAAACTGGTATTCTTCAGTGTCTCCAGATGCGAGTGTGAGAACTGCAAATGGCGTATGGGTACGCCCTGCTTGAAGACATCCTGCGAGAGTGAGGTGGCCGAACGATCAAAGTCATAAATGGATAGTGAGTGAATGGGCGCCTGTATGCGTTCAAGTGTGGAACGCAGCGAGAGTGCTGTGGTGCCAGGACATTCAAGGAAAAGGCCTGCAATAATGATATGGAACAAGAGGCAATAACAATATGTAATATAACAACAACAACAGCAACAATTGTACTAACTATTGACCGAAGTGAAGAGCAGCAGAGTTGCCACAATTTATGTGACGCATTTCAATTAGTTATCCTTGTGGTTGCCTTTAGTCTGTGCTGATGCTATTAGGATGCTAAAATCAACGCAGTGGATGGACACTTGTCTAAGTATTCATCGCTTAGGGTCCGGGGGTGTATCTGTGTGTGTGTGTGTAACTGTGTGTGTGTATCTGTGTGCATGATTTGATTGCTCTTGCTGTATAGCTATTACGTAATTTATATTATTATCCTAGCTGCTGTCTGAATCCGGAACATCAGCTGACCATCATTAGTTAATAGCATGTCACACTTTGCCACACTCGCACACACACACACACACACACACACACACACACACACGCACACATGCAGTGACAAATAAAACGCAATTGAAATCAACATGACTGACACAAAAACACAGCCACACACAGCCACACATGGACGCACTGCACCTTGGCTTAAGTGATTAAAACTTGGCATCAACATTTCATTGAACATTTTTGCACAGTTTACTCTGCGCTGGTCACACTAGTTTTTGTCATTAACTTTGATAGGGTCACACTGTAGCGCATTTTATGACTTAGTCAAATCTATAAATTTGCTTTGCGTAGAAAATAACCAAAGAGTTTGGCTTATTACGCTTCGAGTGGGGGAGGGAATATGATATTTTGGTATAGGAAGTGGATGACTAGAGTTTAGGGTTTTGACTCTAAATAGTATTAGTTTTAGTCAACACAAAAAAATATATATGTATATGTTTTATATTAGAACTCTATGCCAGTGAATAACAAAAGATCTGCGCAAATAAAGCATATTTTTTTTAGAGTTATAGAAGTTTAAAATGCAATAAAACGATGACATGAATTTTATTTATCCGAAAGATTAACTTGTGGCATTACATTGTAAATATGATTTCTGGCTTATGACCGCTACGGTTGGTTTGGATGTAGTCCAATCTGGACGTGCAATTTTCGATGACTTTTTCCAACATTTGTGACCGTATATCGGCAATAACAGAGGGAATGTTGTCTTTCAAATCGTTAAGTCTTTGTGGCTTGTCCGCATAGAGCAATGGACTCTACATAGCCCCATAGAAAGTTGGTGTCTAGGTGTTAAATCACAAGATCTTGGAGCTCCATTTCATAGGTCCAAAATGTGAAATTATCATCGATTTTGACACGAGCTGTGTGAGATGTAGCGCTGTATTGTTGGAACCACGGCTCCAGGACATTATGGTTGGACAATTTAGGAAAGAAAAAGTTAGTAATCACGGCTCTATACCGTTCCTCATTGACTGTAACGTTCTGCCCATCATCGTATTTCCAGAAGTAAGGAACAATGATTGCACCAGCTGTTACAGAGCACCAAACAATCAGTTTTTCGGGATGTAATGGTGTTTGGACATATTCTTAAGGATAAGCTTCACTTCAAATGCGGCAGTTGTCTTTATTGACGTAGCCATTCAACCAGAAGTGCGCTTCATCGCTAAACAAAATTCGCTTATGAAAATCGGAAACAACGGCAATCACGTTTTGGACCCATTCGAGGAATCTACGCGTTTTTGTTCAGTAATTCTTATATAGTATATATATAAATAATATTCACATCTGTATATAAAAGTGCCGTTTTTGTGTTGTGCGGCTTGAAACGGGTGCGCCCTGACACATTGCTTCTAGTGCACTTTTTTTTTTAAATTATAGAGAATCAGCTCATGGGCATACCTGGCATAAAATCTTTGTCGAAAATGTGCATTCAAAATATTTCCAAGCTTAATATTGGAAATGTGTCACAATGCAGCTATTTTTGCAACATCTTCCAGTTCAACATATCATAGTTCTTTATAAAGCTCAACAAAGCGAGCTTCCATAGACGTCAGCCGCAAATTTGAGTGAAACCCTAAGCAAGGTGAGTTCATGAAGCATAGATCTACTTAAAATTAATGGAAAGTTTGTATAAAAATGTCAAGAATCAAAAAAAGAGAGTCTGAAGCATACAACTTTTTCAAAAAACAAATAAAAATTGAGAAGCAATGCAGGGATCTTCTTTAAAAAAACTACAACTTAAGTAAAAAAGTCAGGAATCAGTATAATGCCGTGTTGCTGCTATGGGATTTTCTCAATTCTACATATAATCAGCCGTATTTTTGGGTTTTATATTTATGGCTTTGAGTAAATAACTTTTTATTTATTTGTGTAGAAAAAAAAATGCTGTCGAAATAAATTTTTGAACTTTATATTTTAAGAGTAGCTATGGGCAGTGAAAACTTCATGAAGAAACCTAAATTTTCGTTAAATTTGAAAATTTATTCACTGCGCAAGCGATTTCGTTACCTAACGAAGATATAAATGCATTTCTACATGGAAAGAATAGCTTTTATTTCAGTAAAAGTCTGTTGTATTTATGCAACATGTGGGTCGTTCACAATATCTAGCAAAATATTTTCAAGTTCGATATTATTTTATTTTTGCAGTATTTTCGTTAGATGCCAGCAACAACTTTGAGTGAAACCCTAAACAGGGACAGTTTATGGAGCAAAAATCTTAAAATAACTTAATAAAACTTAATAAAACTTAAAATAAATAAAAAAACAGTAATAAAGTCAGAAATCAGATAAAAATAGAAATGATATATCTTCTTTCAGTAGGAGATAGTATAAATCAGGAAAGCTAAAGCGAGTATCTTCATATAAAAATTAAGTAAAATGTGTAAGGAACATCTATGCAACGCTTTAAGGGTCGTTCACGTTACCTGTGCAACTTTGCACAACAACGTGTGATAAATATGTTAAATTAATTTTTAACGCAGCCCAGAAAGACCAAAAAAAGAACTTCTCTACCCATAAGCAATTCTTTTCGTACAGGAATATCTGAACTACCAGGCGCACAGAGATCAGTAGCAACTGGCGGGTAACTAAAAGTATGCTACATTTTTCTTATCAAAAATCTATGTATTAGTTTGCGGCCTTTTGCACAAGATTTTATTCGAAAAAATCATAGCATACTTTAAGTTACAATCTAATTTTCCTTACGAATTCTTGAAAAAATGTTTCTTTTTGTAAGATTCAAAAATTTCTTTGTGTTCTAGAGGTACTAGCGATTTCGTTGTCTCATGAAGTTATGAATGCATTTGTATGAGTAGAGAAAAACGCATATATAGCAGCAAGCATTTCAACTAAAGTTATGCATTTATGCAACATTTTGTGGGTCGTTCACGCGACCTGTGCATATTTGCACAACAAAATGTGGAGAACACCACAAGTAATTGCTGTAACTCTGCTTCTCTTAACATTCAAACTATTTCTAACATTTTCAAATTCCTCTCATTTTCACACGCTCTTGTGCCAGTGTGCCACATGTGGTTGCTGCCACTTCTGCTGCTGTGGCTGCTGCTGCATTAAGCCTTTAGTGTCAAAGTAAACAATCTTGGCAATCACTGCATGTGTCATCATTTAAATGATGGTCAACACTTGGCCTTGTGCCGTGCGCTGGGCAGCGTAGTTGCCCCCACACAGACTCTGAGGCGACATAGCCAAGGGGCACATAGTTACACTTTCGCCTGAACTGTGATTTGTTGTATGGCCTGCAGTGTGGCTGCCACACACACACACACACACGCATGCATAGACTCCCTCTCACACACACACGCCTACATACACACACTCCTGCTTGTGGCAACAACGTTGATGCGCTTAATTAGTTTGGTCAGTTGGAACTGCGGTTGAATGGTACTACTTACCATCTTCAAATTTGTAGCAAGGACAAGCGGAGCTTTCATCAAAGCTGGGGCATTCGAAGCCAGCAGCGCCACCCGTGCCACTGGCCACTGCGGACTTGGTGGCCAAGCCACTGCCAAGTGCATGGCCCGTGGCACGTGTATTGGCATTAGTGTGACCAAAGTTTCCGGCCGAGTTGCTTAGTCCATTGGGACCGCTGCTTAGCGAGCGGGTGGCACGCTGCAAGTTGGCTGCATGCACAATTGTCCTAGTCGCTGCTGCTGGTGTGGCAGCAGCAAGTGTGGCTGGCAGCAGAGTTAGCCAAAGCAGCAGCAGTGTGCGGCATGTACGCGGCAGGCATTTTTGTTGCTGTCGCTGCTCCGGCTTCCGTTGTCTTTGCCACATCCGTTGTTGTTGCTGTTGTTGTTGTTGACACTGCTGAGTCAGCATACAAGCAACATTGTTGCAATTTGGCTGACGTTGTTCATCGCCTCGTCCAAATGCATGTTTGCGTTTGCTTATGTGCGCCCTTTCGTGTTCGCTTTCTTGCTCGTTTGCGTCTTGTTCTTGTGCTTGTTCCTGCTCATGTTCATTTTCGTTATCATGCTCATGTTCGTGTCCGTGTCCTTTTGCTTGCATCATCGCATCAACGTCTGACACGGACTCCAACTCCGGCTCCGAGTCTGCCCCGGCTCGTGACGCTGCTGCTGCTGCTGCTGCTGCATTTGTTGGCATTGCCATTTGCTCTATTTGTTGTGCTTTTGTTGCATGTTGTTTGTGTTGCTGCTGCTTCATCTGCTGACGTTGTTGATGTTGCTGCCACTGATTATGCTCTGCCTCTCGCTCCTGTTGCTCCTGTTGGTAATACATTTGATGCATGTTTTGACATTTTGCTCGTTGTTTTTGTGGCTCCTCTACGGCAGCTTTGATGCTGCGGCTTTGTTGACAATTGTTCAAGTTGCAGCTGCTGTTGCCATTGTTGTTGTTGTTGTTGTTGTGATTGCTTTTGTTGCCATTTGTTGACTTCATGCATTTCGCTAATAAGTTTGTAAGCGTTGCATTTGCCACTGCGGTTGGCATTGCTACCACCAATGTTGCCCCGTACCCAGGCTCAGCCTCAGCTGCCACTTTGCTGCCTTTGCACATTTTTGATTTTGATTTCGTTTTTGAGTATTGCTCACTCATGCTACACTTTGTGGCACAACAATTAATGTTGATTCATTGCTGCATTGATATCCTTGTTGTAAGCTCTCTTCTGTGCAGCAGCAGTTTACATAACGCGTGCGTTTCCGACGCGTTTTTAGCGCGTTTTAAAACGTGCGCAAATTACTGCAAGTAAAAAAATTTAGAAAAAAGTTTGTTAATTATTTATATAATTTGTGAATAACTAAAAAAATTATAGACTAATATATATATTGTTAATTGTGCAACGTAAAGGCGAAGAGTGCTCTTCTTTCGAGTTGCTCAAGATGGCACTTCCGAGGCAATTGCTCTTTGAAGAAAGTATGAACTCCAAGCTTACAGCCGCAATCCAGCAGCGATGGGATTTATTTGCAGATTATGGGGGATTTTATGCAATGAGCGGTACTATTGCTTCTGCAGAAAATCATGCCAAGCGTAGAATTCTCGAGGCGAATACGCATCCATAGTGGGTATTAATCGAATCATCATTGTTTTATTGCAATTTAACGTTCTATACCCCTAAAAAAGGCAACTTTGCTGTTATCGACTTCTAAATTCCTCTACTATAATAAAATACAACTTTTTTTGTAAAATTTTTTTTTTTGTTCATAATTTGATGGCCGGATGTGTTGCCTTCTGCTGACAAAGTTTTGTTAGTTGATTCTACTTCCGTCATAGCTTATAAACCGCACAGCTTTTCCTTAAAAAACACCAAAATGTCTCTCTCTCTCTCTCTCTCTTCGCTTAAAAGTATTATAATTTATTCGCATTTTTTACACTTACTTTATTTTATTTATTATTATTTATAATTTCCATACAATTTTGTTGGTTACTTTTTCTGCCAGCCTGAACCTAAAGCAATTTATGTCAAGTGCTTAAATTTTGCGGGTATTTAGCAAGAACCTCATTGCCGAATTTGCCTTAATTCACTAAACGCCAAAAATACCCATGCCCCCCATTGGGGACCCCCAACACAAGGCTAGGCTATTACATTAGTTCTTTATTTTTCGTAGTACTTGCTTCGCTTTTTCTAATTAATGTGTTTTATTCGCTTGTTCTTTCGGGTAGACTGGCCACTCCAAGCGGCTTACGAACGAGGACTACCCTGCTTTTGGGGGGGGGGGGAGTGAGGCCTTCAATTCCTGTGCGTTCGTGGCTCGTTCATTAAACGCCATTAAAATTATAACGGCTAATGCTTAAGCATCGTTAGGGCCTGGTACCATTTTTGGTGGCCATGTCGTCTTAACCGGAAATTTCATTTCAGCAGAAATACCAAAAAAAAAATAAGAGAGAAGCAGCACATATTATGAGAAAAAAAAAGTTCTGGCTGAATATTAATTATTCCATATTTCCGGCAATGCCAGCCAAAATGGCTAAGGCAAAATGCTCTTGGCATACAAGTCTAAAATTATGATACACAATCAGCAAAAAGTCAGAAAAAAAAATAATAATAATATATAGAAATTACTTGGGAAAAAGGACTGCATAAAATATGTAATTTACAGAAAAAAAATATATATATATGTCTATGTACATGTGAGTTAAGTACACGACAGTTTATCATCCTTTGTCCTTTTCCGGGGGAATCTGAGATATGTGAAAGAAACAAAAAGTATGTACGAGTACATTGTGTGTTTGAAAGCAAATATTTTTCATAGTTATAAGTACTTTTCCCATGACATAAGCTAAGGAAATGAAGCAATTATTTAATCCTATTAGGCTTAGGTGTGGAGTTGCCATAAGGTTGTCTCTCTCGGTGCGGTTTGAGGTTATATTTAAGCAGTTGTCTGTCTTGGAACTTTTACATGACTTTAATAAAAGGTAAAAGGCATTTTGTAGCTCTTTTTTGTGGTGGTTTCTGGTTTTTGGATAATGAATTTGGAACCCACTTATAGGTAAATCTTGCAGCTAACTAAATTATATAGACTGTCTTAAAATGCGGAGTAGTGCTAAGTTGGTGCCAAATTTTGAATTTAAACAATTTTTAAGAAAACCTCTTAAGTTCTAACATTTAAACGCGACCTCTGCTTCTATAGCCTGCTGTTTAAGCGCTTATTGGCATCATTTCTAAGGCTTAACAATTAGCTCGATTCGTGGAAGCAACACGCATCGTGACGGTACTGTGCAACGGGAAAACAAGTGCCACCTTTCCAGACGAAGACTGGAATTCGGCAAGGTTGCCCCTTGTCGCTGCTGCTCTTCAACATAGAGGTCAATGAGCTTATGAAACAAGTGTGCAACCCTAAGTGTGGAATTACGTGGATCCTCACCAAAAACCTTGAGCACTTGTATTACGCACCCGACATCTGGCTGAACTGCCACAGGCTCTGCGACATCCAGAGCATAACCGATGACCTCGCCAGGCTTACAAGCAAAGTCGCATTTGAGATAAACATAGCCAAGACCAAGGCAATGCGCCTTAACCACTGCAGCCAAGGGTACATTACCGACTATGGGAACACAATTGAGTTCGTCACTAGTTTCCCATAACTTGACATCCCATCATCTCCAACAATGGAGTTTCGTGGATGATGACGTCACAAACCGACTTGCCAAAGCCCGATCAGCATTTGGAAGACTCTACAGCATCTGCAGCAACAAATAAATTAGCAGGCGAACAAAGCTAAGGATCCACAATGTGTGTGTTGAGTCCTTACTGCCATATGGTAGTGAGACATGGCTTACCACCAAGAAGATGGTCTTCAGCAACAAATGCTCTTGGATTATATGCGGAATATTCAGGCCAAACAAAATATACAATGCAGAGCTGTCTTGTGCCACAGGTTAGCCACCCTATAGACCTCCAAAAAAGCAAGAAAATATGCGCGTGGATAGGTCATGTTCTTAGCAGTAACCCAAGCAGTATTGTCAGGATGGCACTGGACTGGAATCACCAAGGCAGCAGAGGGATCGAAAGACCCAAGACAACCTGGAAAAGATCCATGCTTCAAGAATTGGCACAGGCGAATACAATATGGGACAGAGCTAAACAGACGACGTAAAACAGGGTTCGATGGAAGGTTCTCTATTCTATTTCGAAAAAAGAAAGTAAGGCAAAACTTATTACCTTTTTTTAACAAATTGCTTAACTGCTAGTTTTTATTTATTGTCTTGGTATAAGGGATTTATAATTTTTAGAAATTAATCTAAAATTATTTTATCTTTTAAATCAAATTTCCAATCTGCACATGACTAATTTTGTATAATTACTTATTATTTTATTGGGATTTCCAAAAACTGTTTAAAAAACCCATCATTCAGCTCTACAACTCGGAGTGGGTTTTGGCATTCTCAATGATTCTGCTCCATTGAAATCTGTTTTTAGCAAGGGCGCGTTCCAGTTCCGTACTTCCATCTTCAGCATGTCATCGTCAATATTGTCAATTAGGCGTTTTCTTGGTCAACCCCTTTTTCTTGTGGAGATTGGTGTATATGCCAACACAAGCTTTTGTGCTCTGTTCGGATGCATCCGTAGAACATGTTCTAACCAGCCTCTGGGACTTAATAAATAGTTTAAGCTCAACAATTCGTCATTATTCCTTGAAATATAGTAACCTCGATCATTTATCTTTGGCCCAAACGTTTTTCATAGTAATTTTCTTTCAAGGCTACTTGGGGATTCTTCGAACCAAACTAGTGCTCCATATGTGACTATTGGCGTTAGAATGGAACTATAAAATCTTAGCTTGCATGCCCTCAATAGCAGTTTTGATTTGAATATTTTATTGTGCGCTTAGTTGGTTTTATTAGCTGATACAATCCAATCTTGTTTCAACACAGCCAAGTATTTAAAGTTGTCAGCTACTTCGAAGTAATAATCACCGATGCTGAGATTTCGTGGTCTTCTTCTCTCGACGTATCTAGATAATATCAGATGTTTAGTCTTAGATTGGTTGATTGTCAAACCAACATCCTCTGCCTTGGCAGCTATATTTATGAGCATCCACTGGTTTCTTACTAGGATGGCAATATCATCTGCAGACGCTATTAACATCCCAGACTTGTTGCAGGCATTTCCATAGGTGGTGTGGGAAGACAGTCAATGTTTTAACAATTAAACAAATATTTTGTTAATTGCCTTAAAATTGTGAAATTATGAAACTTGGTTAACTTTTAAGCATAAAATGCTCGAATTTGTTGCCTGCCAGCTGAGTAACATTTATATCTTTAATCCGCACATATTTATTACAACCAAGTTTTCTTCATATTTTTTTTTTGAAAATTTTGACATGCCTTACAATTTAACTCGTTTAGCTTAAAAGCATTTTTTTTATAGCTTTGAATCTCTCTATAGTATTGCCTAATAGTTCTTCTTTGAAAACATGGCCTTCTATTGAGAGGCAGGCAGCCCATTAGTTTGATTAAAACGTAGAGACACTTTCGTTCTCGATTCTGGCTCTGTGGGAAATGGAATAAAATTTCTATGAATATAAAATTTTATTTGCAGCGACACCTTTTTGGTTGGGCTCCAGCCCGTAGTCAGCGCGTAAGCGCCAGGGGCGTATTCAGCAGCAGAGGGTTGTAAAACAATTTTCCAATGAAAACTTCAACTCACACATCAAATGCAACCCTCCAAGTATCTATTTGATATTTTAGCTCAATTAGAATACTTAAACTTTGCCATGGCAACTATTGTGTTGTGTTTGCATTTTCCAGTTGTCTGTTTTTTCGGAACTCGGAATTTTTATGCTTAGTTTTAGTTTTTTTAGTGTTTTGGTCAAACGCTGGACATGTCTTATGAGCTGGAACTTTTTTAATTGAATTTTAATTGATGGAAAAAGTGCGAAAAAATTTGAACAGAAGTGAGATGTACCATAAGTATGAAGAAAGGTACGGACCCCCTGCACTAGACAAATTGTGTGAGGTTGGGTATGTTTGTTTTATAATTTTTTATCTTTACTCAGCTGCTCGTATAGCTCGTACAGCGTTGATTAATTCTAAACATAAAGTGAAATAAAATTTATACAAAATTAACAGAGTAAATAATATATAAAAAGTATAAAAGGAACACAATGCGTGCCAATTGAGAAGGAAGCAAAGATTTTAATGTGAGCTAATAATCAGCATTTTCAAAACTGCTTCAATATCTGACACGAAGATTTCACAAATCCAACTTAAATAATAAAATAAAAACTTTATTGTAAATTAGCGAATATATCTTCGTAAATCAATAAACTTATCAAAATAATGCTGCACAATTTCTGTAGAGTCAAAAACTCAATGGTGGTAAGTTTGACCTAAAAAGTTTACCACACCATAATTTTTTTATCTTTCTAAAGTAGAAAAGGGTGATTTTTTTAAAGCTTATATTTTGTTTTTGATTTGCTAATAAAAAATATAAAAAAAAAAACAAAACTCCCGATTTGCATTTTTTTGAAAATCTGTGTAGTGTATTGTATGTGCAACTTTTTATCCCCAAATTATCCATATTTATTGGAACTGCTTCTTGGATAATGCAAATATTTACTTTCATCAAAATTACTTTCCAAAACTTTAATATTTTGGTAGCATTTTTTCAGAGCCAACTGATTTCTTTGCAGACTTCTTCAACTCGGCAACACCCCACCCAATTTTCTTTATTATTTTTGGTATTTTTTTTCTTGGGGTTCCAAGCTAGTGCTAATATTTGGTTGCACTGAATTGAATTTCAAAAATTAATTGCAATTAAAAATGCAGCTGCCACAGTCCAACTGAAGTGGAGTGTGGTCTCCGTCTGTGTGTGTGTGGCACTATAGGTGTGCCGGTGTGCGTGTGTGTGTTTGTGTGGACTTGCCAAAAACCTCAGCTCGGATAACATTTGCTTGTGTTGACAGTGCACACAACAAAGAACAACAAAAGTTACTCCAACAACAATAAGTGGAACTTTGTTTATAGTAAGCAGCTTCATGTGCTTTGCCCCACACTGCGTTGCACTGCTCTACACCTGCCAAAAGCTTACGCTGTAGCTGTGTGCGTGTGTGTGTGAGTTTGTCTTTATAGAGTGCAGACACCCAACTTTGCTTTTAGCCAAAACCATCTCAGAGCAACCGTTGTTTCTGCAACTGCTACCACAGTTCCACCCCCCTGCTTTACTGCTGCTGCTGCAGCAACTACTGCTAGTAGTGCTGCCCCTACTGCTCCTCCTGCTGCTCCAGCAGCGCCGATCTGCTTGTTGTTACTGGCTGCTATTTCATTTTAATGACTCACGTGACTTTCACGTATCTCTCATAGTCATCCCAGTTGGAGCTGTACAGCTAAAGCACCAGCACTAGCTCCATATAAGAACAACAGCAGCAGCAGCAGCGGCAGCAGCGACAACAACAACAACAAGAGCGATGACAACATGAAGCTGCTGCAACAGCAACCAAGGGGCAACACTGGCAAGAACAAAAAACAAGCAACAACTCCAACAACAATAACAACTACGACGATATCAAAGTCATAGCAGTTGAGGCAGAAGCAAAAGTATAATCATAATAATAAAAGTTATACACGTAACATGCTATTACATAACAGACACACACACACACACACTTACTCACTCACATACACAAAAAAATGCACACAGATACACACAGATACTCAGATACTTGGCATACACAGATACTAACCATATAGCAAGTAGCTTTGGCTCTCACAGTGAGTTATATATGTGATATGAGTTTTTACTTAATTTGAACAACACACACTCGCAGACACACACACACACACATAACGTACACACACACACGCATACACCCTCATAGATGCACACACAACATTCACACAGATACATACTGAGCTACACACAGTCAGACAAATGGACAGGGTGCGCGCAGACCAACTCTGTCATCTACTGAATATGCATGGAGCGGGTGTTAGCGAGGGCAGGCTGAAGAATTTTGAGGTAAACTGCATGTGAGTGCAATTTTTTTTTAATAAATTTTAGATTCTTTTGTGAGTTAAATGAATATTCGTTTGGAAAGATGCAGATGTGGGTTGGCGTTCGAACTAAAGTGAATTTTACACGAGGGCAGTCCAAGTTAGTTACTGTTTCGCCGGAAGACCACCTGCTGTTTAATATAATCTAATGTCCTACTTCTGCATTGGAGAAATCAGCTACTCAAAATACTAAGCGTAAAAAGATATCCTATTGTAGGTCTCGCGAATTCGCCTTCGAACTGAATCTGCTCCAGAGTTTATTGAATGTGGCCTGTGGCATTACTGCCCCTCAGAGCCAACAGGCAAAACTGAGTTATTCTTGGCTTCCATTTCGGAATGCATACTGTTGGCTGTGCATTCCTCCTTGGTTTGAAGCGAAGTGTATCTATCACTTCTTCTGTTCTATGGGCAACAGCAACCGGTTGAGAACGCAACTCCACGTGGAGCCAACATGAGTCTTCCCGCGATTTGGGTGTATCAAACACAGCCATTGCGACCCTCTCACTAGGGGCTTGCTTGGATCATGCTCAACTCGTTACACCGAAATGCAGGGCTCGGTAACCCACCCACCAACCGACTCGAAATTGGGGAGCACACACGAAAGTTTTGGCTAAAAGGCCTGCGACTGGCCACGCGCGCCTATGATCCTGTCGTTTGCCGACGTTGAATAAAGACGGCATTGGCAAATGTTGCCAACAACTGCAGCCTCTTCGGTAACTCTAGCACTCCAGAAATGCACCATACCTGGTCCATTCAGGTTACGCAGATGCGCAAACACAAAGCTCCTCCGCAATGTATAGGTCGATTGCTTAAGCGATCCATGGTCAGTCAGGAAGAGTCCGACCCGTTGACTAAAGCAAAAGTCACGCCTGTTAGTGACGAAGTTCGCTTGTGGGATGAAGCGGTGAGTGACAGCGCCGTGTCGATCTCCATCATCCCACCAGTGTTGCCAAGCACGTAGCTACTCCTTATCCAACAGGGCCATCTTCTCTGTCCAGTTGAGATTTGCCAGATCACGGTTGCACAGCTAATCGCCGTGTAGTCACGCTTCAATTTTAACTTGATTCCCATTTTCATGGCTAGTTGATCAAACGGGAGAGTTCCGGCGAGTACCTTCAGTGGTGAATTTGCCTAGCACTGGTATAACTAGGAAAAAAATAGTGGCTATTTAGCTGAGCAAACCTCTGTTATTTCAAGACATCGCCTTTCGATTTCAGCTATAAACTGTAGCTCTCTGTTGACTTTGAACAGCTATTAATAGAGATATTTTCATGTTTCATACATTTCATACATTTTCGTAAAATTGAAGTTCTTTTTTTTCAAGTCAATGTTTTTACGCTCTTAAAAATCACCCTTTATTAATTACTTTTCCGTCATTCGCTGTTATTCTCAGCGCCTTTAGTTATTGAGCTCAAAAGTCATCCTTTTTCTTTTGGTGCCTCAAATCGATTCTAAAAAATCTATAATAATGCTAGCTCTCATATTCTGTATATTCTTAATAACTTTCAAATTCTATTTCCTAAACTCTTCAAACTGCCCGCGCCAAGTGCAAAGCCCGTTGTCCCTACGCTAAAGCTATCCAACAGATGTGTGCTTCATTCTTGCAGCCCGACTTGTTCCCAGCTCCCAGTTCCCACACACAACCCATCAACACTCAATTGCTGGCGCTTTGCTGCAATGGCTTCGTTGTTGTTTCTTGGTTGTTCGCTCCATTGTCGTTGTTGTCATCGTTGTCGTTGTCATTGTTGTTGATATTTTTATCACTCGAGAAGATACTTAATGTTATGCACAAAAATAAATTTTATTACCAAACCCAAAGATGTTAACTTATCATTCATAGGCACAACCGGGCACAAGCTATATACAAAATGCAGCTTAAATCGCTAAACAAGAGATTGTCGTAAAAATAAATTTTATTATGGGATAAAAGTGTAATTTTTATAGTTAATAAATTATTGATATACTCGATAAGTTCTTAATTTAGCTTAAGAGTTTCTGTTTTGACTTGGGATGCTATTAAGCGCAATTTACAGATCACGGAATAATGTCGAAGTTGGGGGAAGTGCAATAAAAATGACATTCAAACTTTAGATTGGCGGCTGGCTTCGAATTTATGTTGAAAATATTTCTGCAAAGAGTTTGGAAAAGGCATTTTTTTGTACTCTATGTTGATAAAAGATGTTTGAAGTTGATGGTACTTAAGGAATTATTGTAGTTGAAAGAAATATTTGGCATGGTTTTGGTAAAATTCTTCAGCTAACAAGAGTTACTTTACGTGCCTCCTGGAGTAGTTATAGTTCATAGGGTCTACGACATAATCCTTTGAATAGTCCAATTACTGTTTCTAAGTGACTGTGATAGGTAGCTTTAATATAGAAGTTCTATGTTGTTCCTATGTTAAAGTAGGAATGCTTCATTCATTCATTTCGTAAACATTCCTAATCTGCGTTTTGGTATATTTTAGTTTATCTCATTTTGAACCAAAATCAATGAAAGATATTAACCGACTTTTCAGAAGGTCAGCACCAAAAAATACACATTGAATCTACCACTAAGTGGTTCGCAACGAATTTGTGTTCTATAATATTTTTGAGGCAGATTTATACATAGAGATTCTAGGGACGCCTGAAAATCTGTCGTTTTCCCATCAACGCCAATGCTTGGTATGGTATAAGGGAATTCCATGCCTAGAAAGATCTTCCATTTGCTAACATATCCTTTGCAAAATCGGGTGACCCTGCCTTCATCGGATTTCAAGCGATTTCCGCTTAACAACTTTTTCGCCTATGACTTTCATAGATTATCTTAAATATGACAAGATGATCAAAGTTCATGTTTCTTAGGCTTTTCGCCAATCTACTTGGCCGACAGCTGTATCATCCTGAAGGCTAAATTGCTATGAGATATCTCATAGGAATCGTATGCGCGAACCCCAGAAGAATCAAACCTAAAACATTGATTGAAAGCTGAAAATTTTAACAAATTTAATTACAATACAACCAGAGCAGTATTCGAATCACTTGACTTTCTAGCATAGTTTGCACTAGGATCCTATGATGAGGTAGTTTCGAATTTAAATGCGGCTTGTAAGTATCGCGCCTAGGATTGATAAATTTCGCAACAAGAGATATGAAAGAAAATATTCTGACTGTTTTCCGAATTCTGGAAATGTCTTGCATCCAACTTACCTCACTCAAAAAATACGTCATAATTGCACAGGTTCTTCTCTATTGGTAACCAGCCAAATCTGATAAGCATGCAGCATGCTAGTGACGCCACATAGTTACATTTTCCGAATACTTTCCATCATCTTTAACCTTTTATTGAATCTTCTACTAAGCAAAGGGTCTCTTACTCTTAAAACACAAAATTATAAAAACAAAGTGTTATCAGAGACTAAATTTTTCGCTTATTTCTCAAGAAGCCAGAGAAAAGGCAAGTCGCAATATTTATAGTAGAAAGAATCCCAAAGTTTAAAGCACTCATGTGGTTTATCTTGAAAAGATCCTATGATTGATCTTACAAGCTGAAAAGGTTCCTATTTCCATCATAAAGTTGGTTTTGAGATGACAATTTTTAAAAAGTGGGACACAATGCACTGCGAAGAGTTATATCACGTATTGTCACGAGCTGCAAAAGTTCTAATATTTCATCATAAATAAGTTATAAGATTGGAATTATGATAGGACTGATTTATAAGCGTAAAAAAGCAAACGAGTGACGCCAATATTTCACAATTTTCACTCCAATTCATTTCTAAGCAGAAATCTAACTGGTCAATTGAAAAGTACCCGGAGTACCATAGTAAAAATTTTTTTTTGCCAAAATTGGTTTTTTTCTTCAACATAGTTCCCTTCAAGGGTAATACACTGAGTATAGCGACCCTCGAACTTTTCGATAACATTTTTGTATTATGATTTTTTCTTTTTTTCAAAATAGATCTCAGCTTCTGCGATCACCTCGTTCGACGAAAACTTCTTGAGATCTGAGAACAGGAAATAGACGCCTTGGGCCAGATCTGGGGAATACGATGGTTGCGGAAGCAATTCAAAGCCTAATTTATAGATTTTTGACGTTAGTTTTCACTGAGTTGTGACATGGTGCATTGTCTTGGTAAAATAGCAGTTTCTTTTTTTCAAATGCGGTCGTTTTTTTGGCGATTTCGACCTTCAAACGGTGTAATAACTCTGTGTATTTTACATGCAAAAGACGTACGTCACACATTCTTGGAATCCTCTAGATCCAATGGGTCTTGTTGAACATGAGCAAAAAGCCTCTGATTTTTCATAAAAATCTACAAATATGTGCTGTCATAAAGACACTAAATTTTTTCTCATTACTCAGGATAAAGTATCAAAATTTTCTACTTGTGAGTCTAAAGAACTGCAAAGGTTTATGATGCAAATCAAGTGAAGTAAACGTGGGAGTGACGTCGTAAGCTGATAGATAATGTTCGCATTTAGATGATTACCAATACCAATAGATAGAAATCTTCGGCAAATGCAGTGTTCCTTTAGAAGTAAAGATTATACATGTGACATCACAGGATCAAACTCATAATGGTAACACCATGACGTCACAGAATCAAGTGCATCTCCTTATGCTCTTAAAGTAAGACGGCACAACGCAGGCGCTCTAATATCTGTCGTAGTATCATCAAAGCCAACTGCTGTAGGACCCTTCTGATAATAATCCACTGCTCACTTAAGTTCTATTAGAGTTGATAGATTCATCTTTAAACTGTTGACTTTGGCCTGTCGTTGAAGCAACCCCACATCAAAGCGCACCCCTATTTATACACAGATGTACGATTAACCCCAGACTTTAGTATATTTCAAATTTTGCAGAAATGTCAATACTGGCTCGACTAACTTTTGATGTGCAATTTAAGAGTGTGCCGCCCTCCCCACCCCTATGGTTTGTTTATTTTAAATCGCCAACTACCCGGCTCATATGCTTGGCAACACCCACGCCCCATGCAAATTTCTGCAAACGGAATGTGTTAAAGTGACAGGCCATTCATCAAATGCAATTTCAGATGACGTCTGACATGCGTACCCCTGCTCTACTGCCCCGTCAAAACATATAAATAAGTAGATATGTCAAGTTAACTGTTGCTGTTATATAGGCTCGGGGTTAGCTCAAAGGCGGAGGCATGAATGGTTCTGTAATTGCGCTGTACCAACAGTGACAGCGAACATAAGTAACTGCTTGCAGCAGTAGCAGGGGCTGCCACGCATGGACCCGACCCGATGTGCATATAAGAATTTTAAAGTGAGCTCTGTGAGCGTATCATCAGACCGCCGGTACTACAAGCTTTATCAGCGCTGATTGACACTTCTGCGGGCTGAGAGGTTACAGTGACTTCCTACCGACAACGGCGCTAAGACAAACAGACTTGCGGTGTTTGTGGTTACCAAAACCTAAACGAAAAACGTCAATTTGACAGCAACAACAAGGGGGGGGGCGCCCACAGCGCAAAAAAAAAAACTGAGGGAGTATAGCAGCAACAGCAACCCCCTCCGCAGGCAAGAAAATAATGCCGGCAACAAGGGGCTGCTGCGTCTTCCGGGTAACATCTTGTACTGGCAGACTGTGGCTTACTTAAGTAGATTGTCGTGTAAAACTGACACATTGCGGTTTTGGCCAATCTCTTGGCGGTTTTTTTTTGGCATTACCGCAGGGTAGGTGAGGGGAGGGGTAGATGGGGGCCAGTTGGCGCCAGGTACTGCGGCAGCTAACTGCATTTGTTGTCGCTGCCACGTTTAATTTATTATTTTTAAACGCGAATTTGTTTTTTTTTTTGGTTAATTTTTATGGTAAAATAATTAAGCGAGCAGAGTTCATGACCAGCACAATGTTTATTATATTAATGCAACATAATGATGTTGTTAGCGTGCTCCCCGTTGCAGAGCTCCCCTCCTGCCGATGTGTGTGCTGTCTGCAGCTACTGCCTACCACCAGTTACTTACATCTTCTTTTCTCCATTCTGCCGAAGTCCATAAGCAGCGAAAGCTGAAGATAAACACCAAAGTTAATACGAAACAGAAATAGAAAGAAGCGGAAAAGCCAAAAGGCCATAAAAATCGCGGCTAAAAAAAGTAACATGCACATGGCTATAACAATACATAAATAGCTGCAACAACAACAACAACGGCAGCAGCAACAACAACATTAACAATATCTAGAAAAGGCCAGAGAAGAAATAAAAAACGTTAAAACAAAACAAATCCAGAAAGTAGAGCTCATTTGTTGGAGTCGAAGCTTGCAATACTCTGCAAAGTTGTGAAAAAATCGTAGTAAGATATTTCGTTTGCCATTTTACAAAACTATCGTTGACGGTAGGAACGGGGCTGATATCAATACTTGTCGCAGCTACAAGTAAAGGGTGTTTTTTTTGGGAGATATAGAACTTTAAATTGCAATGAAACAACCAGGAACTTGGAATTAAAATGTTAAAGATGCAAACAGGAAGTAACTTAAAAGTTATGACATTTCTTAACAAAGACAAGATTAGCTTTGAGCAAGTTGGGTTTTCATAGTTTGTGATTGCTCAAAGCTGCGCTATGTGAAGAATTAAGATAAGTTAAGATGGACAAAGAAATTGTTCAAAATGAAAGTTCATAGGATAGGAAATCGTAGCGCATTAGACACGACAAGTATCCTGTAATGTAAGGTCATCATTTTGCGAAATGCGGCTATTAGGGTTTCAGTAAGTTATTTATAAAGGGTGTTTTTTTTAGTTTAGTTGCAGTGAAACAAAGATGGATTATGCGATTGACATGAATTTTATTTATCCCAAAGATAATCTTGTGTCACTACATCATTAAATATGATTTCTGGCAAATAACCGCCACGGCGGGCTCGCATGTAGTTCAATCTGGACGTTCAATTTCCGATCACTTTTTGCAACATTTGTGGCAATTACGTTATTTCGTACGGACGGAATGGTTAAAGTAATTTTGTTAAGGCGTATATTAGAGTCAATGACACCGAGTAAAGGCATATAATAAAAATAACACGCTGTGGCATGTCCTACGATCAGTTTTACATCTAAAAAAAATATCGAATAGTTTTTACTTAAACGACGCTTCTAAATATTCCCCATCTGACGCCTTATCACTTAGGAATTCTAAAGATACTTTAATTTTACTTTTTACTCTTGTATTATTGGGCAAAAAAAATAGAAAGATAGCGTAAGAAAGATAATCGATGTATCGATTATTACATCTACAAAAACAGCGATGTATCGATGTTATCTCTTGTATACAAAGAGGAACAATAAAATCAATGGATTCACGTCGTGCCGAAATTCAAGCTTATATTACCACGACTCTTATTTCTAGTTCTAAACTCCAAATAACCCTTATATTATTTCGCCTTCATCCAAATAGCTGGGTTTGAAGTACATTGCATACTTGATCTATCTATGCGAAACTCTGCCACATATTATGTGTCACCTCAAAATTATTTTTTTTTTTTTATCACTGGTGTGCATCACCTCCCGCTTGCTTCGATCAACAACCTTCACTTTACTTTTGATTATCATCATAAACTACTCTCTTGACTCGGCGCTCATGTTGTTGCTTATCATTTTGAGGAATTATAAGCCAAATTTTTAGCCATCAATTTGAGGCTAAAAAATAACTGAATCAATACCATGTCTAAGGATAACTCTGATCTATGTGTGGTTCCCTCCCCTAACCTTATACCATATGTTATTATGCATTGAGACGATAGTCAAAATGGGCTCTTAAAAAGTCACATAAAAGGTTTAGCTTAGGCTCAAGCGTAGTCAGTGCCTTAAGAAGAAAGTTGTATTCCAATTGGTAGAAAATTTAAATCCCAAGATAGAAAAAAATTAAGTAAAACCAACATAGCCGCACTTGCAGTGATTTCCGGTAAATGCTTATCTGGCTGAGATTTCCATAGGCGATCTTAAATATATGCAATTGATTAAACTTCATCTGTTTCTTAGTTTTATTGGCGCCTTGTTTTAAGGCCTAGATGTAAGACTTGGTAAAACCTAGAACATCCAAGCCTGCAGAGCAGCTGCCTTAGTGCCATAAGAATCGGATGGTTCGGGCATTTCATGAGAAGCAGTTAACGGCAGCTCCAAGTGAGTCTTAAATCACAACTTCTCATAGCCGTAGGCATATCCCGACAAGGTCAAATTGAGCATCTCATTAGGATCGTTTATGGCAGCGCCTTGAGAGTCTAATGTAATGTATGATCGAGGTTGGGTTTACGCCCTTCGGCACTGCAATCCCCATAGGTCTATTGTGCCACCTTTCTACTAGTTCAGATTTATTGCTCTCAGAAACTGAGCCTGACCAATCGGCGAGATATACATTAGGTCCTTCTCACTGAGAATATAGTTACCCAGAAGCTTTGTTCTCCTTCATGCCAGGGCAAGTAGTTAGTGATTAGATGCTCTATTGACTCGGCATCCTCCTCAAAGAATCTACATTTTCTGTTGCTAATAAGGCCCATTTTGTGTAAATGGTTGGTTGCAGGGAACATGGCCTGTCAACGCTCCACAAAGTGACCTAAGTTGTCTCCTATCTAAGGATGGAGCTGCCTTGGCTCTTGCAGCATCCAGGCACACAAAGTGTCTGAGAGACTCTAGATTTTTCCAGTGTCTAGCTTTCCTGCCATCCATCCATTTTGTGATGTGCGTGTTGAGTTTGTTATTGAAATAAGCAAAAAAGAGTCTAAAGTTACTGATTGGTCGTCGCAAATTTTAATAATTTAAAATCCTTTAGCTTCATGAAAATAATGTCACTACAACCTCAGATCATAAAAAACACTATCTGAAATTTCCGCTGCAGCATAGAACAGAATGCTTATTGTTTGAATAAAAAGTTAAACAATGTATAACTCAAAAACCTGCAAGTGTCGTCACAGAATCAAAATTTGCTCTTTATGCTCGTAAAATGAAACAGGCTCTCTCGGCGTATGACGTCACAAGTTTAAGTAAGCCATTGCAGCATTTGCCTGTACAAAACTAATGAACTCCCCGCTTTAAGGTTTATAGAGTAAACAGACTAAAATATCGGAACAGTGGAGACCAACGGTTGCTCGCTCGCTTGTCAGGCAAGTCGGGCGGCAGCCGTCAGGCCAGTTAGCCCGCATTGGTCAGCAGAGTTCGAGTGTGACGCTCTTGGCTCCTACTAGGCGGAAGCCCCAACCAAGCCCCAAGACCAAGAAGCATACGTTCGAAGCGTCGTGCAACATAAAAATAACAACAACTAGCTGGTATATGACGGCAACACCTTTTAAAGTCGAGCAGCATGTTGGTTGTGGCAAGGTGGTCGGGGGCACTAGCAGCAGCACAACTTGGCAGAGGCAGTAAAAGCAGCAATTTAAAGACGATTAGAATTGATTATAATTACTTTGCCACAATAATAATAATAATAATAATAACAACAACAACAGCAGCAGCAGCAGCAACAACGTGGGGCAAGCAAGCAGAGCTGCAACAAGAGCAACTCCCGCATAGCAGCTTTTTGGGGTTGAGTCTGCAGCTTACTTCAGCATTTTGGGGCACTGCTTGGCTGGCTGCTCCTGCTGGCCATCGTATTGTCCATTTGTTATGCTTGTTAGCATCAAATGAAGTTATTTTTTACTTAAACTGACATTTATATGCTTCAAATTATTATGTACTATTATTATTTTTATTATTATTATTACATTGTTGGGTTGTGCTCGAAAAACATTATGAAGCATATGAACACAGCTCAGTCGCTGATTGAGTCAAAAACCCCATCCAATGTGTCCAAAACGAAGAAAACAAAAAAAAAAAAAGGTCACAACATTCTTACATATTCATATCACATGATGACGATGATGATGAGCACATGTCATATGTGCGCCAATGGAGCGTGCTACACGCTCCCAGATTTCGTTTTTTGGCACCCAAAAAATTTTATTTATGTTATATAGAAATATTTCGAATAGTCTTGGTAAATATGTCCGAACTTAAAGTTTGTTTGGCAAACACGCTGAAGATTTTAAACAGACTTTTGGACAAGTTGAATCCAGCCCATGTACCAACATAGACACTTGAGGCGCACGCAATTGGACGCACGTGTGTGTAGTATCTGTGTGGCTATGAGTCAGACTAGAGTTGATTGTAGCCAGCAGCTACTTGAGATGTGCTCCAAAAAAACGTTGACAATTGCCAAACTCTCTGTGTACTCAATGATATGGATGATATGTTTCAAGTTGCACAATGATTGACATGCCCAAATCCATTTGTAAGTTTGAAGTACTTATTTGAAACTGGACTCAAGTGTTGGTGAATCTTATGGAATTTGTTTGGATCAGTTGGCCGGCCAAATGGTAAATAACAAATGATGAGTACTTTGATACACTTAAATGAGACGGAAAATGGTTGAAGAGCATATTGGCTATATATACAAGCAAATATTTTCAGGCAGCGCAGTCAGCTAGCGCACAAATGAGCGCGAGAGCGACAATTGAACCGATGAGAGAGTTGGCACATTTGCACTACACCTTTTGCTGACTTTGTGAAGCTCTTGTGCTAAGTAAACCGAGAGTCAGCCCATCTTCTTTCTAAAAAGAATATCTAAAAAGTTTAAACTTACAGTCTATATTCTAAAGATGAGATGATAAAAGCTTCTAATAACATGTTCTTAGGAAGAGAGTTCTGATGGAAAGTTATTATTCTACAAACCTCTAAACCCAAAGGCCGATGGTTAGATTCCTCGCTGCAGCTAGCAAATAAACGTTATTTTTTCTAGGAAAATCTGTTAAAATTAAAGACACAGCTATTCGGATTCAGCTATAAACTGCAGGTTCCTGTTCGCTTCTTCGCATTTTCAAGGACTTATTTTAAAATCTTAATTAGCTGTATCAGAAAAAGATGATGATTTTCGAGTTCGAAGAGAGAATCATTTGAGTTCTGTTTCTCTTCAGCATGAAAAGGCATTCAAGATCCAAAAAATCATCGTGGCCAAATTCTCAACATGATCCACTAAGGATCACTCTGATCTTTGTCAGGGTCCCTGCCCTGGGGGCCTGCCGGCCTTAACCTATTGCCAAAATGAATATATAAATAAACGCAAATTATCTTGACACTCAAAATTAAGCAATTCCAAGCAATCTTAAGTCCTTTTATGGCACAATGAGCTACTTAGCCTGAGTGTCCGAGGCGGTATTTGTCACCTCTGCCACCTTCATATCTCAAGTTCTTTTTAAGTTTCTATAAAAAAAATGATTTTCGAGGTTCTAACAAAAAACAAACAAACTTCGTTACTTGCTGTTGAGCAATTCCAAAAATGATCAAATAATTATTTAGATTAAAAAAAAATTTGATTTTCGCCAAAAAATACATGGATCTGCCAGACGAGAAAGATTCAGCAACATATGAGTCTCAGTCTTGACGAGATCTGCGAATCCAAAACCGATCTGCCTAAGTACACTGAAAACGCATACCCACACCGAAGCATGAGCATCAGCGAGTTCGAGATGAGTAGAAGCTTACTTCATAAAAGCTGATAATTATGCTCTTAGTGTCACTTGAATTCCTATACAAAATTAGAGACTTGTATGTTTAGGACATACAGTAGTTGTAGGCCCTAACAGTACTTATTTTTTAAACTTTTTCGCCTCTCAACTTGGTTTTACTTTTTTGTTTTTTTTTTTTTTTAAACTTAAATGCAAGCGAGAATCGTAATGGATCTCCCAGCCGTTCGCTGTGCTGACCCAACCCAATATTTCCAACAAATTCCGGCATACAGTTCTTGACATAAATGAAAAACAAGTTAACTTTCGTTTCGAAGCTTGGGACTTGAAAGTTTTTAATTGTTTTATAAAGAAATCGCTTGATTATATCATATGCTTGCCATAGGGTTCTAACCGAACTACACAACGCATTTTGAAATAAATCGATTTGAAAATTTGTAAATATATTAAAAAATTCTAGAAATATTTTTGCATTTGAAGCAAAAAGGTTTCTAAATAAAAAAATTTAAAAAAAATAAAAATAAATACTTCCTATCCCAAACTTCTTATGTATAGGACTTTTAGATATACAGGATTTTCAAAATTAAAGATACTATTTTAAAACTATATCTCTGAGCAGCAGATACGAAGATCTCCAAAACATGTATTTCTAGATCTAGTTCCCGTATACCCTACCCTTATATATAGGACTTTTAGATATATAGAATTTTAAAATTTCAAGAAACTTTTTTGGAACTATATCTCAGAGCAGCAGATATGGAGAACTCCAAAGCACGTATCCCTAGATCTAGTTGCCGAAAACTATAATAATTTAGCAGTAGAGCATTTTGTGATAACAATTTGATGATTTGTTTTTCCCCCAAGTGCTCCTTAAGTTATTTATTAGGAGTGCTTCAGACAATTTGTTGTCGCACAATTCCTGGAAGGTCAAAAAAACAAATGCGAACGGGCAACAGTTACACACATCCAAAAAAAAAAAAAAAAAAAATCCCAAAACATACAAAAAAAAAATTTCAAACTCATGCCGAAGACCCAAAAGTCATGCAACCTCACCCTCAATCTTGACCAAAATCTCTGCAATGTCAACACGGGCACACTATGTCCGTGTTCCTGTATCTTATCCCACACTCCCCTAAATCATGTTCAATATCTTTACATGTTTGTGTTGTTGTTGCTGTTGTTGTTGCTGTGGTTCTTGTGTTTTCTGTGCACTGTCTGTTTCTGATGACTCATAACCAAGTTCAAATGTCAGCCGAGCGACGCCACTTGGCTTCATGTTTCCAATGTTTTTCCTGGTATCTTGGGCTCGACATTAGTGGACAGTCGGTCCGGTACGTTCGTTCAGTTCAGTTTTCGGCTGTTACGGACATTGCACTGTCCGCACATCCCAATGTCCAACTGACTGACTGACAGTTATCAGTTGACTTGGCTGCTCTTTAAGAGATATCATTTTGGAAATATTTCACATTGTCATCACCACTATGTGTTGGTTGAACAGCCCCGGGCCGTGGGGGAACGTGGAAGCAGGCGGCCGCCTGTTTTCCTGATGTTCATTTTCAGCATCCCAGTTTGACATGGGATGCCCTTACATATGCCACACAGTAACCGTGTGCGTGTGAGCGTGCCTGTGTTGGCCCCTAAACCCTGCTCATTAGGAACTTAGTGTCCATTAAAGGTTATAATGAGTATTATATGATTTTATAGGCTTGACTTTGGCAGGTTCCCTTTTTTTTGCAGCTCTTTTTTCTCTCGTTCTCTTGTTTCCTTGATGCCTTTCTTCCTTTATGTTTTTTTCTTGCCTTTCTCACAGCTATTTCGTTGTTACTTTTGGGTTTTCCTTAGAGCAGCTGTCGTCATAGTTCCTGTGCCCCGTACTGCCAAAGCGCATTCCAAGTTTTTATCATTGCATTGAGCCTGAGCTTCATTTCTATCTTTATTTCCGGCTGGATTTTTTTTTTTTTTTTTTGGGAGGCATTTTTTTCGCTTTTCGCTTCGATTTCTAAACATGAATCCTTGAACTGTTGCAGCCTCTGAATTTTTATTTTATTTTTTCCATGGAGCTGTCGGTGTGTTGTTGTTGTTTTTGTTGTTGCTGCTGTCACTGGAAGTGAAGCTGACTCGGAATCCCTATGCCTATCGCTGGCATTGTCTGGCGTGTTGATATGTTTATCATTGTTATTATTTATGTTTAGATTTGAATGTCAATGTCGCTGGCATCGTTTTGGAATGTTATTCATATACCCTATAATGCTAGGATGTTGGGTATTACAGGTACACTAAGTGGGCATGGGAATTGGTGAGTATTTGTTGGATATAGCTTTTTGTATTGAAATGCGTTTGGCGAAAATTGGTATAAATGTGGGAATGGTACGGAAATCTTAGAGTAACTCTTCAAATTATAGGCGCAAATATGGTAACGAACTACTTATTGCAGCGATAAGAAAATCGAATGCAAGTAAAAGATATTTGGTAATATTTTTTACATAAAAAATTATTAAAGTAAGCAAAGCTTTTACTATAGCTTCTTGAGGAACCGCTTCGTTTACTTGACGGATAGTTGCAGAGATAATCACATAAATTTTGCTTACCAAGCAGTGCTAGCAGTTTCGAAGCTTCTTTCCAGGAAGGAAAATTATAAAGTTTTAAAAGTAAAATTTTTTTCTTTTTCCTTTTTGAAAGTAAAAATCTTGTAATTAAAACACTTCAAATTATATCGAACTACTTGGTTTTACCAAGCGCTTTTCAAGCTGTCTGGAGCTTCAAAGTTTTTTATTTTTTTCAAAAATTTTCGTACTTAACCTTATATTGAACTAAAAGTTGTGCAAAAGTTAAGCTTTTGTCAGTATATTGAACTGCTTGGACTGCTTGGGCGATAGTTGCGATTAACTTCCAAACTGGTTTCCAAACTGATTTGTTACTGAAGTCCAGAAATGTATGGATGCAAAAGGATTTAGAATTCGAAATACATTTGCTTGTGGATAATGCAACTGGTCGGTCACCCAGTGCTGAAACTTACGAATATTCAATACTCTGCTTCAGTCAGACGTTCAGGGTATTATTAGAGCATTTAAAATATTCTACATGAATCAAACTTTAAAAAATAATTTAGATTCTGTGGGAGATTTGAATGTTATGGAAGCATGGAAACAGTAAAATACTTTGGATTGCATTCTTTTGCCAGCATGCTTGTAGGAAAAACATTTTACCATCTTTCGTTCAAAGTGGAACATCAGTGGTACAAAGATCAGAAGTTTGTTCTAAGATTATAAGAATCTTAAAAATCTTTCAAAAAATATAGCTGGCGATGGGATTGACAACATCCAAACGGCTGATAACGATGAATTAATGCAAGAAAAACGTAATTATTGACTATGACGATATTATTAAAATGATGGCAATCAATGAGAATAAAGTAATCGACGAGGACGAAGGTGAAGACGAGGTTGAAGATTCGGTTTAAAAGTATAAATTAATTCGTGAGTTCTTGAAATTCGAAACAAGTTTGGAACAACATTTCCTTGCTCATATTGCTGACATTGAGCGTGTGCTATAATTCCAATGTAGACTTAAATCTTGTATAGCTGGATATCAGGTGTTAAAGAAATTACTAGGCACCGAAAAAAACACTTCTTATGAAACAACTTATAGCAAAAAAAGAGGATGCTAAGAATAAAGATATGTCTGCTTTGGAAGAAAATCCCACACAGTGCCAAACGCAACCGATTTTTTTCATCTACCGATGAATAGCTCTACGCTTCTTTCCTAATTTTTTTGGTTTTATATTATATTGTAGAACTGTATTGATTTTAAATTGTCAACTAAATTCAGTTTCTTGTAATAAATTTGAAATATTCTTTTTTTTGTCTAATACTTAATGATATTTCAACATGGTTTTCAAGGAAATATTGGAATATTTTTAATTTTACACGTTTTTTGAAGTTTGTGGAACGAATTCTCAAATTTTCATAAGAATAACGTATTTTTTTAGATGATTTTCTCAGCAACGTACCTAGCGTGTAAAAAAAGATTTTACTATATAGCTGAAGTAGCGCTTTTTATGGAACTTGAGCTGCAACAGACTTTTGTCAGCACAGATTCCAAAAAGCAAGATACATTTTTAGAAGTTTGTCTGCGTCTAAGATGCATTACAGCCTTTCGGAGATTTCGTAGGATTTTGTTTTTTGTAAAATTGCGACAAGTATTTTAGTTAGTTGTATGCTTTTGACTGCTCTGTAGACAGAGATCTCGCAGATTTTGAAGATTCTCTGCTCTGCGTTGTATTGAAAGCCATATCAGTAGCAAAACAGTGTCTGGGAAATCAAAAGTAGAGCCCGCTGTAAGCTGTCCCAAATAATATATACGAAAATTAATGAGAAATACGAAACAGAAACGAAAAGATTTTTCAAAAATTTTCGGGATATCTACAGGAAAGCTTCCAGATTTCTGTCAACCAGAAAAGTCGTATTATTTCAGTGTATACCAATGTTACTGCCTTGGAGTGTTTCAAACAAGCTGCCTGCATTAGATTTGGGTAACAACATCGGCACGCTGGCAGGGGGGGTGCGCGTAGGTTTCAAAATCTTTTTTTTTTTTGGGGTTTATTGTGCGCACTTTGAACTTTGATGGCATTAAGTTGTCAATTTACGTTTTGACTTACCAAAATACATAAATCGACAGCAGGCGCCAGCGGCAGCGGCGACAAAAGAAATATTTCCAATGAAAAAGGATTTATCTGTTAAAAATGTTTTTCGTATTTCCTGAATTTTGTATTTTTGGGGTGGGGGGGTGCCACAACGTACGAAGTTTTCAAGACTGCAAGACGTGAAGAAGACGTGTGATTAGCTGCCAGAGAATTGATTGCCTCTTTGTCTTTGACAATCAGCATTAACTTTGCATGCTTCGGTTTCGTTTTTGTTTAATAAATTTTTAATTAATTTCGTTTTTCTTTGGAAAAGACAAGTTTTGGCGCGTCGCTGTCTGCTTGCATACGCTATACCATAATTTTCAAATATAATAAGTTTTAATTAAACTTGAAAATATAAAAAAAAAACAAACAAAAAAAAAACAAAAGTTTTGCGTTAAAGCGAAAGTGAAAAGCAAGAATAAGAGCGAAAAAAAGTGAAATTAAAAATGAAAATGGAAAACAACTAAATGTAAGAGCACAAATTAATTTTCATTCAATTTCAAATGCTATTTTATGATGATGATGATGATGATGATGATGCCCATGTAAGATGTCTTTGGACAACAACAAGCACAAAGCCAACCCAACAACAACAACCATCGAGAAAGACAAAGAAATTTTTTAATTGATTTCACTTAAAAAATCCAAAAAAACAAAAAAAAATGCCAAAAAAAGAGGAACTCACCAAAGAAAAAAAAGAGCACATTGTAAAAGGAAAAGTATCCAACAAGAATGTCAGTGACATAGTCTATGGGGGCGAGATTTTTCAAAAACAAACATTTTTTCGATTTTTTTTTTATCTACAATATTTTACAAATATTATAATTTTTAGCCAGTTACACATAAGTCGCAATTTATTATAAAATTTTGTTGAAAATGTGAAATTTTGGATTCAATTTTAAAATGAACTAAGAATTTGTTCAGAAACTACAAAATTTAAGAAGGAAATATGGATCGCACCTAAAAGAGAACTTAGGCATTAAGAGCACTTAAATCGATTTCAATTTCATTTCTTGAATCACAAAATCTAATATATTAGTATTGGAACTCGAACTCGAATATATGCAGGAATATGAACTTTTAAATATTATAGCTGGACAGTGTCTGGGCAACCAATAGCAGAGCTCTCCCTGTAAACTAACCTAAAAATATATACGATTCTTTATTTATATACAACTAAATCCAGTTGAGCTTACGATGAGACAATTTCAAATATTGAATGATAACTAGAAAAATATAATATAGAACTAATCCGTATCCCTAGTCTGATGGGGTAAATTTTTTGTAGATATGCAACGTCTGACAACTGGAACTGGGCTCGCAACTTGGATGTACAATGTAAAGGATGAAAATAGAAAGTTCCATAAAATTTTGGACATTTCTTAACAAAGAAATCAAAAGATCAGCGTTGAGCAAGTTGGGTTTTCATAGTGATTGTGATTGCTCAAAGCTGCGCGATGTGGCG
Organism: Chymomyza procnemis; assembly: GCA_035046065.1. Taxonomy (NCBI): domain Eukaryota; kingdom Metazoa; phylum Arthropoda; class Insecta; order Diptera; family Drosophilidae; genus Chymomyza; species Chymomyza procnemis. The sequence continues at coordinate 27,037,193 of JAWNOJ010000021.1, forward strand.
AATCAAGAAAAGTTAAGATGGACAAAGAAATAGTTTGAAATAAAAGTTCATGGAATAGGAAATCGTAGCGCATAAGACACGACAAGTATCCTGTAATGTAAGGTCATCATTTTGCGGAATGGGGATATTAGGGGTTCAGTAAGTTATTTATAAAGGGTGTTTTTTTCGAGGTATAGAACTTTAAATTGATGGCGATTGACATGAATTTTATTTATCCGTAAGATAAGGTGGTGGCATTACATTTTAAATATGAATTCTGAAATATGATCGCCACGGCTGGCTTGGATGTAGTCAATTCTGAACGGCCAAGTTTCGTTGACTTTTTCCAACATTTGTGGCTGTATATCGGCAATAACTGAGGCGAGTGTTGTCTTCCGTTTGTGGCTTGTCCGCATAGAGAAATGGACTTTACATAGCTCCACAGAAAGTTGTCTAGCATAGTTAAATCACAATATCTTGACGGCCAATTCAAAGGTCCAAAACGTGAAATGAGGCGACCACCAAACGTGTCTTTCAATCTCATCGATTTTGACTCGAGCTGTGCTCCATGTTGCGCTTTCTTGTTGGAACCACAGCTCCTGGACATCATGGTTGTTCAATTCAGGAATGAGAACGTTAGTAATCATGGCTCTATATCGAACACCATTGACTGTAACGTACTCGCCACCATCGTTTTTAAAGAAGTACGAACCAATGATTCCAACAGCCCATAAAGACAGTCAGTTTTTCTGGATGTTGCGGTGTTTCGGCATACACTTGAGGATTAGCTTCACTCCAAATGCGACAGTTTTGTTTGTGGACGTAGCCATTCAACCTGAAGTGCGCTTCATCGCTAAACAAAATTCGCTTATGAAAATCTGAAACAACGGCAATCTTGCTTTAGGTCCATTTGACGATTCTACTCCTGCTTAATGATCGTTTAACTTCAATTTTCACGAGTTGGATTTCGGAAGGACGCAAACCAATATCCTTCCGTAAAATCTTCCAACAGTTGGATGGACATATGTCCGATTCCTGTGAATGGAATCGGGTCTTCCACAATTCTACGCTCTACGGCGTACGGCGTCTCTGGGGATGCGAGGTAGTGCGCGATACGAATCCCGCACAGAACCTTTATTTTCGATATAAAGTTGCACTATTTGCAAGCGTTGTTCAGGCGGGAATCTATTCAGAATGCATTGCCAAACCCAAACTGGCAAAGTAATGCCAACTTAAAGTTCTATACCTCGAAAAAAACACCCTTTATTATTATTTTGCTTTGTCATTTGGGATAGCAATGAGAATAAGCGGCAAATTTGATTCCATGCGGCTGTGGGAATATGCTTTGTTACCCTTCTAACAGCGCCACTGAATAATGCTAACTTTTTATTGTTTCTGTCGATGTTGTTTTTATTTTTATTTTTTTGGTTTTTTTTCTCCGATTCGCTTTCGGAAATGCCAGAACGCCAGCCATACACTTGACCATTAAAAAGTAAACACACACACACACAGATACAAGCAAACACAGATACAGCTACAGCAACAAACACAGATATACAGAATGACACGTTGGGTCCAAGCACTCACAAGTGGGCATAATTGGCCATTATGTGGGCCTAAAAAACAAGCCGGCAAAGAAACGGGCGCTATTGGGAGCTATAGATGCCACTGGGCCTGATGTTGTTTGCCCCACATGGGGCGTGCGCCTGTGCAATGAAATTGAGATTCAGATACAGATACAAATACAAATACAGATTGAGATTGAGATTGAATTTGTTGGCTGGCAGCCGATAGCCGGTAGCTGTGTTGGGCCGCATTGCCACCTGCTTGTAGGTAGGCCCGTGGCATTGGCTATGAAAATCTGAGCCAAGTTGAAGCGAAACGGCTAATTAAAAGTAGCGTGAAATACAATTTGGCAACAACAATAATACAAAAAGAAGCAAGAAAAAAAAGCGAGAAAAAAAAGCACAACAAGCAGAACGACAATAAGAGCAACGATATCTCAAGCAATTGGCCAATCATAATAACAGTAATGAATTCGAACATCTTTAAGTTGATATTAAGGATGCCAATAATTTGCCAGAAAAGGGCAGTAGCTGTGTAGCCAGCCTCAAAGCCTCAAACGAAACACAAAGACCAGTTTGGCTTGGCTGGACGCATGAACAGTTGGACGGACGGATGGAGGAACTCAATCGAGGAAATGCGCATTCGAAGCAGTCAGAGTTATGACTAAGCCTCCCCACTCCGCCCCTCACACAATGCTGCTTATCTTTGCCGGGAACAAGAACAAGAAAAGTACGAAAAAAAAAATAAGAACGCACCAAGACTGAGGAAAGTAAATGTAAGCGGATGATGAGCTTAAGAGCATTAAAGATAAAGTTCGCTGAATCAGAATCAGATCCGTGCAAATTATATTTGTTGTTTGTTTCTCAAGTTGTTTATGTTTTTGTTTTTGGTTTTGGTTTTTTTGGATACAAAACGTTTGCCAAAAGACAATATGAATTTTAAGTAATTAGTAGGAAATAAATTTCAATTAACTCTTAGCCCGAAATGCTATGGAGCGTTGATAATGTGTAGGATGTGAGACGAGGGCGTTACAACAGACAACGAGGGCTACAGTTTTAGCCAGTCTGGGATTGTGAGATTTTGGCAGCAAATATGATTACTATGTGAAGCTGGGTGTTTATTCTACAGGCAGTAGAATGCTTCCAGCTGAAGAAACAGCAATGTTTTGAGTTTGAATTTAGTCAAAAATAATAGCGTCAAATATTGAGAGATTTGCGTCTTATATTTCTCTACAAGATTGCTTTATTTATGCTAATAATTTGCAGATCTACTCTCTGAAGATGTCATACTAAGATCAGCGTGTAGGTGCGGTAAGCTAAGTAGGGCATTTTCAGTTTGGGATTGAGATTACACAGAGCACTTTAGAGGTTCACTATGACGCCTATTTGCGGCAGAAGAGATACTTAAGAATTGAGACTATAGGTGGTATTTTTAGAGAATACTACAATTATGCAAAGCTACGTGTATACCGAATATTTGAAGATACAGAAATTATATTGAAATGCAGCGAAAAGTCCTGAGGATAGGCTAACCAAAATTATGCAACATTATTAACTTACAAAAAGCAGCCACTAAGGTTGCTGTCCGAAAGTGTAATTGTCTACAAATTTCAAGCCAGAAATGTTTTCTAACTCATCAGAGTTCTACTGTTATTAAAGATGGAAGCGAAACGACAGAGTGAAAAGTTATAAGACAGCCTGTCCGGATGCTATAACTAACGCATCTCTTACACTTTAAACCGGCTTATTTCCAAAACATACATTCAAATTTTCCACTGAAATTATATCCATATATGAAGTAATAAACATTGTCAAAAATAATCCAGGAAATATATATTATTTGCTCGAACTCATGATATATCAAACATAGACAACTACCACCACTATGCATCAGCTATAAGGGAAAAAATGAATAGCATTGTACCCTAAGATTGAGTTATTGTGAATGCCAGGCCATAAAGGTATAAAAGGCAACGAATTGGCGGACCAAAAAGCCAAAATGGTTGCACACAGACCGCTCATATATAAACATTATTGGAATATATATAAATAAAACAATAAAATTTCAGCTTTTAAAGTCAAATTAAGACCGAGTTATATTGGGTTGCCCAAAAAGTAATTGCGGATTTTTTAAAAGAAAGTAAATGCATTTTTAATAAAACTTAGAATGAACTTTGATCAAATATATAATTGCCATTTTGTTCGATAACCTTTTGCCATCTTTCTGGCAAATTTAGTATTCCACGCTCATAGGCTCATTCTTGCCTTTATCTGCAAAAAACTGAACCAAGTGCGATTTTATAGCCTCATCATTGCCGAAAGTTTAACCATTTAAGGAGTTCTGCAAAGATCGAAATAAATGGTAGTCTGATGGTGCAAGGTCAGGGCTATATGGTGGATGCATCAAAAGTTCGCAGCCAAGCTCACTCAGTTTTTGGCGAGTGACCAAAGATGTGTGCGGTCTAGCGTTGGCCTGGTGGAATATGACACCTTTACGATTGACCAATTCTGGTCGCTTCTTCTTGATGGCTGTATTCAATTTGTCCAATTGTTGACAGTAAACATCCAAATTAATCGTTTGGTTCCTTGGAAGCAGCTCAAAATATACCACACCCTTCCAATCCCACCAAACGGACAGCATAACCTTCTTTTTGTGGATATAAGCCTTTGGAGTGGTTTGAGCTGGTTCACCATGCTTGGACCATGATCGTTTTCGACTAACGTTGTTGTAAACAATCCATTTTTCATGTCCAGTTATGATTCGTTTTAAAAACGGATCGAATACATCCAACTGGTACCACATAGTAAACAACAATTCACAAATATGCCTTTAATTTATGAAAAACATTGATCCTAAGACATAATCAAACTAAAATTATCAGGCTACGACTAGGCCATACAAAAATATCCCATCAAAAGTATCTTAATCCTAATGTATCTCATTTATGCGCGTTCTGCCAGAACAATGTCGCCAAGAAGTTCCATCACCAGTTCCATCATCAAAAAAATTTCCAAAACAATACCTCACCTTCATTACTAACAGACCCATCTAACAACAGCAACGGCCAAATACCTAATAGTATCTAAGTTTTACCATCTAATTATAAAAAAAAATCTTGTGATCCATAGATTTAATTAATAATAAGCTACACGTGGCCATGGGCCATAGAGACCAGTGCTATGGTTTACTAACTAGAATATTCCCTATTATAATCTAGTTCTATGTAATAATAATATTAAAGTCACTAAGATTATTACTGTTCATCAATGGAATACCCTGCAAACTAACTGACAACTGAAAACTCAAGAATTGTTATCGAAATTCTAAAAATTCACTGTATGCTGAATTATCAGCTAACTAAACTGAGCATATATGCTCAAAAACAATCTTGCAGATACATTGGAAGCACCATAGACCTCAAGTCATGCGCGCCCAACTTTAACTTAAGGAAATTCGAATTCCCGATTGAAATGTACTAGAATTTGTCATGATCAATTGATAACTACTTGAAAAGATAAACTCAAAATCCCCAAATCCCAAAAGCTCATACCGACATTTAGCTTAAATAATTATAGTTTGTATCAATACTCCTACCAACATGCTACCTATGGAATGTCTAAGAAGTTAATAGCATTCAACACGCTTCCTACTTTCTTTCTTATGGCAAAGATCTCGAACCGGGCTTAAATATAGACTATCTTTGGAATGTACGCTATGCATGCCCATGCCATAGTTATGACTCTACAATGTCTTACTTTCATTTCCAACCAAAAAAAAAGAAAAACAAAAAAAAAAAAAAAATACCTTACTTCTTGTATTCCAAACTAATTTTCAAATCTTATCAAACCAAAACCAATTTTCAGTGTGTGCGCGCGGTGCGTGTGTGTTCATTACGGATACACGCATTAGCTCTGGTCACAGTTGGACGGGACTCTTGCCGAGCCTCACTGATGATGGTCACTGATGGACGATGGTCATGGGCACTGACTCTGGTACGGGGTCTCACTCTGAGACCACTGGCACTGCCACTGACACAAAGTCTGACTGTGACTCTGATAGATGGGTCGGCAATGATTAATGACGAACCAAATGCATTTTGGTAGCATGCGAGTTGTGCTGCTGCCTGCCAAGCGCTCTCGGTTGCTTTGTTTGTGCAACTAATTGAGAAATTTACATACACACAGATACACACGCACACACGCACAGCAATACACACATTCTCTGTGTTTGAGTCTCGTCTCCTGTTGCTCGACATTTTCACAACGTTTCATGTGAACCGCAAAAATACAAAACGATTTATTTTTGAATCCAACAAGTTCTTTCACTGGGAAATTTCCAATGACATTTTGAGCATTCTCTATGCTCAATGGAATCCATGACTTTTCATTTTCATCCAGAGCGACCGACCAATGCGTATTCGTTGGCTAATTAGTTTCGTCGCCAAGTTGGCATCTGTTTCACATTAAGAGCAACAATTTTATGTCCTCACTTGTATCCTTTGGGAAGCTTACTACCTTTTCTAGAACTCCTCTGCTTACTTTGTATAACTTTCAAAGGTTGTAGCGTTTTTTCTCAAATTACAATTTTATTTGAAATATTATAAAGTTAAGCTAATATTTATTTATTATTTTATCTCGTATAATAAATTTCTAAGAACTTCTTAGCCTATTTACAAACAGTTTCCTGCTTTGCCTATTGTTTGTTAAAAACTCTCCGCCTACAAGTAGATTTCGCACGCCCTCTCCGAAGATTGTCAATGGGGTTCCATTCGTGAGCTGCACGTGCTATATTTTTGTTAGCTCTTCTGAGGATCCGATCTATCTATATCTTTTGAACATATTTAAGATTTGAAGAAATCGAATTCTTTTGCGCATTTTTTTGCTTAAAAAGGTCTACGATAAAGTCTGATGGGACCGACTTTGGAATACGCTGCATCAATTTGCTGCAACTTAATTAGTAATTATGGGATTGACATTTTTTAAGAACTTCCCTATCTATACTTGCCCGTTTGTCCAAATAATATAGTCAACCAAATTTGAGATAATAGTTATTTTTTTCCTTCGTTATTCCACTTGGGAATTTAGAAGGGGCTTCTACGAAGGCTTTCCATCGTACTCTGTTTTGTGCCGTTTGCTAGCGGTGTACCCACGATGAGCTGATCTGAGCTAGTTCGTCTCCAAGTTATTTTTTGCTCGTCTGCTTTCTTGAGGGTTTCAGTCTAGTGTCATTCGGACAATGCTATTTGGGTTCTTTTTGAGCGCATGCCCTATCCCAGGTACATTTTCTTTACCTGATTTGAAGGTGAATATATAACATTTTCGGAAATTAAAGAGTTATATAAAGAGAACTAAATTTCCGAATATTTGACACATTGTCAATGTAACAAGTAGCTCCAGTGAACCAAGAATGGTTAAAAATAACGCATACAACTTAATAACTTCCACAAAATGACCTTCACCAGACACGAATCTGGTGGATTATTCATTTTGAATGATTTTGGGGAACGAGTTCTAAACAAATAGATCAAGGCGCTGAATAAGTAGTTTTCCGCACAAGTGGCACAAAATACTTGCATGTGTAGGACCAAGGACTCAAGGTCATGTGGAGACAAGAAGCATTTTTTCTGAAATTTGTATTATTTTTACACATTTTGCACTTTGAATTGAGTTGTTGAGAGCATACCCTATCCCAGGTCCACTTTTCCTTTTCTTGATTAGCAGGTAAATAGAGGACTCAGCTTTTGCGTTCCAGAGCTCTGTATTTCATAATCTGCTGGGCCGAAATATCATGCATACATTTCTCAGGTTCATGATTGTGCCAAGGTATGGCAAAAAAATTGCGTATCCATAGATGGTAATGTTCCCTTGGCTGGACTGATTGAAGCGCATTGCTTTTGCATAAAACCCGATTATTAATTTTTAATAACACGACCAATATTGTCTTCCATATGGTTAAGCGATTGTGGCTTATCCGCATAGCCCCACAAAAAGTAGTCTAGCTGTGTTAAATCACAATATCTTGGAGGCCAATTCATAGATCCAAAACATGAAATTAGGCGGTCTGTGGGACATATTGAGGCATATTGTTGAAGCCTACAGCTTCTAGACATCATGGTCAATTCAGGAATGAGAACGTTAGTAATCATGGCTCTATATCAAACACCATTGCCTGTAACGTTCTGGCCATCATCGTATTCAATCAGTTTTTCTGGAATAGCTTCGCTCCAAATGTGGCAGTTTTGTTTGTGGACGTAGCCATTCAACCAGAAGTGCGCTTCATCGCTAAAAAAAATTCGCTTATGAAAATCGGGACCAACGGTAATCTCGTTTTGGGCCCAATCGACGAATCTACGCCTTGCTTGATGATCGTTTGGCTTCAATTCTTGCTCGAGTTGGATTTTGTAATCATGCAAAACAAGATCCTTCCGCAAAATCTTCCATTAAGTGAAAGGACACAAATTCAATTCCTGACTCCATGGCGGATGGACTTATTCGGGTCTTCCCCAAAAGCTTCTCAATGCTTATGGTCAATGATAAAATGGACGTAGTGCGCGATACGTATTCCGCACAGAACCATTATTTTCGATATAAAGTTGCACTATTTGCAAGCGTTGTTCAGGTGGGAATCTATTCAGGATGCATTGCCTAGCCAAAGTGAGAATAAATCACTTGACAGCTGTTAAATCGGTCACTTTCTTGAACAATAATGCCAACTTAAAGTTCTATACTTCGGAAAAAAACACCCTTTATTTTATATTTTTATAATATATTTTTGCTCTGCTTGCGAATTTCTCTTAAAGCTTCGTCTTCGGAACGATGACCTTGTCAAGGCAAACAAATAAAAAAAAAATTTTTTTTTCGATTTTCCCCAAAAACTCAGCTGTAGCGAAACTTATTTTTCGCACTGTTTGGCATGCCGGCAAAGCAACAACAACAACAAATACATAACAACAATGACACTGCGACAATGCACGCTTGTCTCTCTTTCTCACACTCTAACACTCTCTTAGTTGCACTTTGCAGCGCTCACTGAGATACGCTTAAGCACGATCGCGCACGCTTGCTCTCTTAGCTTGCAGTTGCTTTCGTGCCGCTGCCATGTGTTCGTGCTTTTGTCGTGCGTTCGTCTGCACACGAACGACTAGCCGATCGACCGATCAACCGAGCGACTCTTCGTCGAACGAAACCCACAAAACGCACGCAAGCCACGAGCTTCATTCCATGAACAACCGCGGACGTGAACGGTAACGGTGCGTTCGCTGCGCTGCTCAGTCGATCCGAGCTCTGTTTCGATTTTTTGTTGTTTTTTTTATATTTTTGGGTTTTTGATCTCGTGGGGGGCAGTTGGGGAGTGAGTTGATGCCGCCGCATCACGAAAAATAAGATCAAAAAGGAGACGAGAAGAAGAAACTAAAAGAAACAGTTAAGCGCAGTTAGAAACGGCAAGAAAAAGTGAAAGAAGCAGTGTGGGTGGCGGGCAGGCGGCAAATCGAACCCATTTGTGATTTTCGGAAGTTGTCGATTTTTCAAGTGATTGCCAAGTCGTGATTTTGAAGCCAAGAATTTGTTCATTAAGTGATTTCTGAGCCAAGTTTTCGTTTTTGTTTAGAAATGTTCAGCCTAGTTTTTGTTTAAGTGATTTTTAAGCCGAATTTCTGCATTATAAGTGATTTCGAAGCCCAGTTTTTATTTCAAAGTCAAGTCTGGGTTTAAGTCAAGTTTTCGGTTTTTATGCAATTTTTAAGCCAACTTTTCCTTATTAAAGTGATAAGCCCAGTTTTCGTTTTTTTTTTAATATTTAAGGCCAAGTTTGTGCTTTTTAAGTGAATTCTAAGCCGAACTTTTTGTGTTTTTCTAAGCCAAGTTTTTGTGTTTTTTGAAACTTCTAAGCCAAGTGATTTTTTTTAGCAAAGTTATTGGTTTTCAAATGAATTCTAAGCCAAGTTTTTGCTTTATAAGCGATCGTGCTGTAATTGTAACCAATTTGTGACTTTCGGAAGTTTTCCATTTCCGCATTTTTAACTGATTTTGAAGCCAGGCTTTACGTATTTAAGTGATTTCTAAGCCAAGCTATCGTTTTGCTGACTTTAAAGCCAAGTTTGTACTTTTGAAGTAAATTCTAGGCCTAGTTTTTGTTTTTTTTTAGCGATTTTGCAATAAAAGTTTTAAATGATTTCTAAGCCGTTTACGTTTTATTCTGACTTTTAAGCCAAGATTGATTTTACGTGATTTGTTAGTGAAGTTAGTGCCTTTCAAGTGAATTCTAGGCCAAGTTTTTGTTCTCTAAGTGATTTTTAGGCCAATTTTAAGTTTTTCAAGTAATTCTAAGCCTAGTTTTTTTTATTTTTTTTAGAGATTTTTAGTTTTTGGTTTTATTGAGAGATTTTATTCAAAGTTTCGGTTCTTTTTTGAGATTTTAGTCCAAGTTTTTTTTCCGAGAATTTGGGCCAAGTTTTTGGTTTTCAAGTGATATTGAGCCAAGTTTTGTTTTAAAAGTAAATTCTAAGCCAAGTTTCGTCTTTTTAGCAATTTTTATGCAAAATTTTAGTTGTTAATTTTTTAATTTTAGAGCCAAGTTTTCGCTAAGTAATTTATGAGCCAAGTTTTGTTTTAAAAGTAAATTCTAAGCCACGTTTTTGTACTTTAGGTGATTTTTAAGCCAAGCTTCTGCTTTTAAAGTGAATTAAGTCTAGTTTTTGTCTTTCAAGTGATTTTTAAGCCAAGTTTCTGCTTTTGACTTGAATTTTAAGTGAAGTTTTCGCTTAAGCTGTGCTTAGACAAATTTTTGCTTTATGAGTTATTTTCAAGCCCAGTTTTTGAGCTTTAAGTGATTTTTAAGTTAAGCTCTGCTTTTCAAGTGAATTCTAAGCATAGTTTTTGTCGTTCAAGTGAGTTCTAAGCCAATTTTTGCTTTTTCGAAGTGATTTCTTAGCCAAGTTTTCCTTATTTAAGCGACTTTTAAGTCTTTGAAGTGAATTCTAAGCCAAGTTTCTGCTTTTGAAGTGAATGCTAAGCAAAGTTTTCGTTTTAATGCTTTGTGATACAAATTTTTGCTTTATAAGTGATTTTCAGGCCAAGTTTTTGTCTTTCATGTGATTTCTATGCCAGTTTTTGCTTTTTCGTTTTAACGATTTTGAAGTGATTTCTTAGCCACGTTTTAGATTTTCAAGTGAATTCTAAACCAGGTTTTCGTTTAAACGATTCTGAAGCCAAATTTTTGCTTTTAAAGTGAATTCTAAGCCAAGTTTTTGTTCTTTAAGTGATTTCTAAGCTAAACTGCTTTTGAAGTGGATTCTAAGCGTCGTTTTTGACTTTAAAGTGATTTCGAAGCCAATTTTTACTATTTTGACGATTTTGAAGTAATTTCTTAGACAAGTTTTGCTTATTTAAGCCAAGTTTATGCTTTCACAGTAAATTCCAAGCCAAGTTTTTGTCTTTCAAGTGATTTCGAATCCAATTTTTTACTTTTTTAACGAATTTGAAGTGAATTCTAAGCCAAGTTTTCGTTTAAACAATTTTCAAGCCAAGTTCTTTTGCCTTAAGTGATTTTCAAGCGTTGATTTTGTTTCTTTAGCGATTTTGTAATAAAAAAAACAATAACAGGAACAACAATAAACAACAAAGAATAAATAACAACAAAGAAACGACAACAACACACAAGTTGCATATCTTGAAAAAGGAAACAAAAAGCAAAACGAGAAAAAAATATAAAATAAACAAAATTGTGAAACATAGTCACTCCGCAGCTACGATAGAGAGCATTTTATTTAATCATTTAGTAAAACAAAAAAAAAAGAAATACTTAATATATTTTATATATTAAGCGCGCATTTGGTTTAGTTTTTTAGTTTTGAGAAGTTCAGATTTAGAGACCCGGTTTTTTGACCTAAAAAATATAAGAAATTGTGTTATCGTTTTTAATTGTGATTTCGTTTTGAAACGAATTTCATTTAATTTATTTATGTAAATTTCTTTTATTTATTGTTTTATATTTCTTTCTTTCTTTCTATGCGCTGCAGTTTTGTGCCACTGTGCGTGCCTTTTCCGCTGCAAAAATAAAAATTGTCAAAACGTCAAAAAAAAACCAAACGTTTTAAATATAAAAAATTAAATGCATAAATATTTTTTTTATATATAAATATTTAAATGCAAATTTTTAAAAGCAATAAATTTGTTTAGTTTTTTTTTGTGAACTGTTAAAGTGTGCGTGTATTTATGTGCGTGAGTGTGATTTAAGTCGAAAACGTGCGACAACAACCACAACAACAACAACAAATTGTTGTCATAATACCAACAACAACAACAACAACAACTAGAGCAAAGCAACAAAAGCAAACAAAATTTATTTAAAACGAAAACAAAAAACAAGAAAAAGCAACGAAACGAAACAAAACGAAACGTAACTAAAGCAAAAAACCAAAAGTAAAAGAAAAAGCAAATCAAAGTTACCAAAAATATATAAAAATTAAAAAAAAATAAAAGTTAAATTCACATTACAAAAACAACAGCAACTACAGCTACAAGCACAAAATATTCCCCACAAAAATTTCAGCATTTAATTAAATAAATTTTTTTGTGTATTCTTTTTTTTTTGTTTTGTTTTATGTTAATTTATTTTTACAATAATTTTTGGTATTAACCCACAAAGCCAAAAAAACCAAAAATTTAAGTTTTAATAAATATTTAAAAGCTGTAGAAAAAAATCAAAAAAATAAACGACTAAAATAGTTACCACAAATATTAAAAAAATATATATATTTAAAAGCTGTAAAACAACTAAAACAATAAATCAAAGTTTCGTTAAACATTAAAAAAAAATAATTATTAAATTGCTGCCGAAAAAAGTGAAAAAAAGCAACTTAAAGGTATAATTAAAGTTGGCGTATGTATTAAAAATATTAAATATTAAAGAGCTGGGCAAAATAGTTAAAAAAACAACTAAATTATTACATCCATCAGTTTCTGTTAATTAAAAAAAATATTTAAAGCTGTAAAACAACTTAAACACAAAAAATTTAAAAAAAGCTACTTTAATGAAAAATTAAAGCTAGCTTAAATATTAAAAATATTCAATATTTAAAAAAATATATACAAAGTTAGAAAAATCCTTTAAAGTTATAATAAACATTAACAGAAAAATTTAATATCAAAAAGCTGTGTCAACAAAGTTAAAAAAAAAACACAAATATTTAAAAAGCTGCAAAAACTTAAAAAAATCCACTCAGACGAAACTTCAAAGTTAAACATAAAAAAATAATTTATTTAACAAAAAAATCAGCTTAATACAAAAATTAAAATTCAAATACATAAAATATTACAACAAATAAATGTATAAAACATAAAATAAAACAATTTAAAAAATAAACTTACAATAAACATTAAAAAAAATTATGAAACTAAAAAGTTATTCGAATAAAAGTTAAACAAAAAAACGACAACTTTTTTTTAGTGATTTTTTTTGGTGCTAATATTATTTTTTTTTAAGTTTTTGTGGCTTTTTGGCTTGCTCTTACTTTTTGGCAATTGGAATATAAATATTAAGCGTAAGTTTATTTTTTTTTAATTTAATTTATTTTTGTAGAAAATTTTAAGCTTAAGTTTAATTTACATTTTATTCTTTTAAAAATTTAATTTCCTTTTGACATCGGTCATATAAAATATATAAAATATTAAAAATTATTCTCCCAGACCTTGCTCCACGCTTCAAAATTGGAGCAGCATAGTGTGATTTTGCTTTTTAAAAAGTGTCTATTTGCTAGCCAAAAAATACCACTGCTCGGCAAATGCACCAGCGCTGCCGGAACTACCGACTTTCCGATTTCGAGGTTAGTTAATGCGCTACCCCCACGGTACACAGTATTTCGTTCATAATTTGCCAAAAATTTAAAGAACTAAATAGTATTTTTTAATATTCGAAATTATTTTGCTTCAAATTTCATATAATTAAGATAATTTTTCTAACAAACGTCAATAATTTCGAAAAATGGAGTTGCAGTTATGTGTTTTTCTCGTAAAACAATTAATAGAGCAACCCACTTCGTATAGCTGAAGTTCCGAAAAATTTATTGTAATATTATATCTAGCATATTTTTTGTGAAACAACTGACAAGTGCATGATATTTTTTGATAACATTTTTTGTTAAAATTTTTTTGATAACATTGTTGTCGTAAAATCTGCGTTACGAAATTCGAGCCACCAAATGGCTAACCCTGTATCAACAAATATTTTCATAATAAATCTTGTAGAAACACATTTTTGAGCGCAAAATTCTAAACAACAGACTGTTGATGGAGTGCACATTATTCTAAGAAATTTAATGCATTTTTATACAACTTATGACTGCTATCTACTTTTCTTTACGAAAATTTTCAAGTTTATAATCGAAAAGTTTGAAACTTTAACTGCGCTCTCAAAATATATACAGTTAAAATTCAAATCCAATGAGATTTCAGTTCTATAGAGTGTTCAATGGTCGCTAAGCTTAAAGTATTATTGAGATCTTTAAATTTATAGCAAATGTGAACCATATATTGTGTACCGTCTGGGGTAGCGCACTAACTCACCGCGAAATCGCAAGGTCGCTGTGTCTAGCACTGGCACAACTAGCAAAAGAACGCTATTTGGCAAAGTGCATCTCTATATCTCAGTATCTCACAGTATCTCAATATCTTTAAGCTTTGCTTTTGTAACGATGACCGTATAGTCAAGTGGATAGAATTTAGTAGTACGGAAATTATAGGTTTCGACAGTGTTCAAGCGTCTCTATATACACTTTAACTACCTCAGCCATCGCCATTCGCAATTACCATCTGTCTTGTTTAACTGCTTGAAAACTTTTTCATACCAGGCTAGTCGCTTTGGATGGGTAAATCCATCTATGGCCAGAGGAAACGTGTTGGTATAGTCACCTCCAAAAGCAAAGGATCGGTAGTTCGATTGCTTGTAGCAGCACTAGCGCAGCTAGCAAGCGGACACTCAAGGGTGCGCCAACTGAATCGGGTCGCATAACTTTGATCATTTTTAAGCGATCGTATTCAGCATTACGGCTAAATAAAGTTTGATCCAGTACAATTTAAGCAGTTCTCGCTCGAGAACGCACCGAAATAGTTTCGCTTTGTATTGAAAATAATCGGTCAGCTGTGCCAACCCAGCGCACAAATCGCCGAAAATATCCTGAACGTAGAGCTACACGATATGTTCTCAAATATTTTGGTCACGCATCTCTAGCTGATACGAAACAATCTCGAACCCCAAAATTTTCAAAATTATTCGACTTTTCGAATCGGCTTATGCAAGCTGGATCGTTTGTTATCGATAGTCCGGCCATATATTGCTCTCGTAGTTGCAGTAGCTAGCACAATTCTGACGACAATTCTTGTCTAGCTCGCAAAAAGTTACCCCCAAAAAAACAAGACTTTTTTCCCAAAAAAAAAATCATCTTTTGACTTACAACTGACTTTACCGAAAAAAATAGAGTACAATCCTAACAAGATACAAATTTCAACGATTAGTGGCCATTAGGCAATACGGCTTAAGCGGATTATCCAGCTGGATAAGCCGCAAGTCAACACAAGACAAACATCTTGCATGTATGGACTGTCTAGGGCTGGCTAAACCCGCGACAGGATTTTCCCAGAGGTCACAGGACATATGTGTGCATGTGACTTTTGACTTATGCAGGCGCCGCTAGGCAGTAATATCTTGATAGGAGAGCAAGAGAGCCAGAGAATGCCGCTGGAAGCGCAACGAAGCGAAAAAAAAGAGTTTTGGACATGGTCTATTGAACCTGTCTGTACCCTGACCTTCATTGCGCGCGACTAGTTTCAGTCGCAATTGCGGCTTATCAGTCGAAAAAAAAACAAAAACAAAGTACCAAATTTTGCGCAGTGGCAATAAAAATGGATTTTGCGAGAGACGATGACGATGTGGATGATGATGATGTTGTAGATGATGTTGTTGCTGATGATGATGATGATGATGTCACTCGTGTGTTATTATCAGTAGGCTGGCTGTACCAAGCCATGGTTGACATTATAGTCTGACCAAGCCGATCATTTCCGTCCCACACACATGTAATTAACCACCCCTATAAAGAGTACAAATCCCGAGCAATCCAATCATCAACACCAAACACAACTCTATTTAACCTTAACTCATTGTCTGTGTCTGTCTATGTCTATGTCTATGTTGTTGTAGGCGTAGCCTCGACTTAGCCGCCTAAGCTGCCCCCGTCGTGCCTGAGCGATCGAAATTGGTGACATCCGAGAGTTAAAATCTCTCTAATTCTTCCCTTCTTTTTCGTCTTCTCCTCTCTCACTCACGTTTGAAGCCCATTCAAAATCATTATCAACGGCATTAGAAAGTGTTACAAGCGACACGCAAATCAAATTAGGGAGCATCCACCACGCATACACACGGTCACATGGACGCACTCACTCGCGGACAGAGGCGAGAAATTGAATCAACGCCGAAACATGAATTCATTTTCGTGGCCATTGAGGAGGCGGCGATTTCAATTGCTCACGCATATGCGGGGGGATTTCTGGATTCAGGACGCACGCGGCATGGGAATTGTTTTTAGTCCAAACTCGTGGCGGACTATTTAGTGCAGTTGGCGTGACATGTTTCAATTGAATTACTTGAATATTTCAAGAGACCGTGTTCTCTCGATTAGATTGCGTTTTGCCGCTTTAAATAGCGATATGTGCATTTTAGGGGTATTCATGATGTAGTTTGGGGGACTCGATTTTAAGCGATAAAGTGCAACTTTGTAAAGTGAAGAGTTTCTCTGCGATTCGCGTATTTTTTGGATTCGATTTTAAGCGAAAAAGTGCAATTTTGTAAAGAAAATGGTTTCTCTGGGATTTGCGTATTTAGGGATTTTTTTGGATTCATTTTTAAGCGAAAAAGTGCAGTTTTGTAAAGAAAAGGGTTTCTCTAAGATTAGGCATTTTTTTTTTTGGATTCGATTTTAAGGAAAAAGTGCAACTTTGTAAAGTAAAGAGTCTCTCTGGGAATTGCGTATTTGTTAGATTCGATTTTAAGGGAAAAAGTAAAACTTTGTAGAGTGAAGAGTTTCTCTGCGATTCGCGTATATAGGGGGTATTTTTTGGATTCGATTTTAAGCGAAAAAGTGCAATTTTGCAAAGAAAAAGGTTTCTCTGGGATTTGTGTATTTAGGGATTTTTTTTTTGGATTCCATTCTAAGCGAAAAAGTACAATTTTGTAAAGAAAAAGGTTTCTCTGGGATTTGCGTATTTATTTGGATTCGATTTTAAGCGAAAAAGCTGCTCATTAAAGTGCGATATTTGCACTTAAGGGGTGTTCAGAATGTTTTCGGGAAATTGTTTTTAAGAGACAAAGTGGAGCTTAATAGAGTGTAGGATTTTTTCTGCAATTTGTGCACTAAGAGGTCGTCAGCATGTTTTTTTTTGGAAGTTGTTTATAAAAAACTACCTGCAGCATTTAAGAGGTAAATATGATACTTTTGGAGATACGAGAAATGACGAACTGGGTGCATATTATTAAAGTGCAGATGTTGCTGGGATATTTACATTGAATTGTTCTTCATGAAAGTTTTTGAGAATCTGGTTTTAGCAGGCAAGTGCATCTTTGTATAGTGAAGGTTTTTTCAGCAATATTTGGTATTGAACAAATAATATTTGGGAAAATATATTTGGGTTTTGTCAATTTTTTCCCCTCCAAACAAATCTAGAAACTTTGTAGTTATATTGTAAAATCTATAATTTTGAAGTAGCAGAGGTAGGCGCACCTGAACGCTTAAGAGTTATTGAATAAATATAATAGTCACACCAACAATTGTTATATTATTATTAAATATAAATTGTTAAATATAATAGAATTGAATTGCATTGAATTGAATTGATTTGAATTTAATTGAATTTAATTGAATTGAAATGAATTGAATTGCATTGAATTGAATCGAATTTAATTGATATTGAAGGGATATATAGGATATTTTTTGGAATTTGTTTATAAGAAACAAAAGGCAGCTTGTTTTCCGTGATATTCGCATTGAAGGTGCAAGTATGAAACTCTTTGAGATATAATTTTTTTTAAGGACAGATAGCACCTTGTTAAGGTGTAGCCAATATTTGCATTTAAGGGTAATTCATGAGATTTTTTTGGGTATTCGCTTTATGTGTTTTTATAAAGTTTCTAAAACCAAAGTTTCTTTTTCCTGCATATTCGCATTTAAGGGAATACATTTGGAGGATTTTTTGAGACAAAGTGCTGCACCGCAATAAAATAAAGGTTCTTCAGCAATATATGCAATTGAAGGGATATTCATGATAGTTTTGGGGATTTGACCTTAAAAGATAAAATACAGCCTTTCCCAACATCACATTTGTTGTTCTTACAAACTTGAATGAACGATGTCGTACCTAAAAGTCAGTTTTGTAGATTGTGGTATATCCTGTAACACGTTAGGTCCGCTTTGGGCTACCTAAAATTAAGCAAAAAGTGTTTGTTCCAAAAGTTGCAATTTTACATCGAGTACAGAAACTGTTCATCGTCTGCCACAAGTTGATAAGTTTTTTTGTTCACAAAAAGAGTATTTGTAGCAACACACTCTACACTCTATTTGTTTTGTCTTAGAAGCTCTATAAACTCAATTCTTGGATCAAAAGAAATTCAAAATTTATTTAAAGTTAGCTGGCAGATAGTAGAGCTAGAAACTGGCAGTATATTGAGATATAAATTAGGATCTTTGTGCTAAAGAAAGATAGAAGATTGTAGGAGTGCAGATGAGAATTGTTTTCAGTCTCAAACAAAAGTTTCTTTCCATCTTATAACACAATTAATAACTAATCTATAGCACGATATATCGATGTTTTTTGAGCTCTATTACCAAGTAAAAATATCACAATATTTCACTTACGTTAATCCGCGCGATAAAACATTAAGCTTAGATCAAAGGCGGTGCTTACCTGCAAAAAAAATAAAAGATTTTTCATTAAACAAAATTCTGTTTTTTCGAACACAAGAGATATTCTCAATGTTTTTCATAACTATAGGGAACTCTATGGTTGTTTTACAGAAAATATATAGACCACAACACGATCTTTTTAAATCAATGTTTAAGATAACAATATTATTTCTTTATTTTCGAATACAAGAAGTATTCTAAATGTTTTTCAAAGAAGTAGGGAACTTTATGGTTGTTTTACAGAAAATATATAGACCAAAACACGATTTTGTTGATTCAAAATTTAAGGTAACAAAAAAAATTTGCAACACTTTGTAATAGATCTAAAGTTTGCGCTGCAAATTTTCCCCCAAATATAACAATATATTCACTTCTGACAATATATAAAAATTCAAAATGGAATAGAGAACATAATTCAAAAAGATTTGTGTGCGTGTAGCTCTCGTCATTCTAGAATATATAGGCGTAGCATTGTACGAAAATAAGAAAAATAAGAAATTTCTGCTGAAATCAGGTCCAAAAAAACATAAATTTTATGCTTATTTAGCCCTTAAATCGTTGGCTGATAGTCAAAAATAAAATAGAAATTATAAATTAAAAAGATATTTTACCATGGTAGCGTCGTTCTTTAATGTATAACTTCTGTATAACGGAATTTCTGCCCGAAATAGTTGTTAAGCAATATATTCAAGCTCTATTCAATTAATATATTACTCGTCTTATCATTCTCGTCTTATCATTATCGTCTTATCATTATTTATCCCATTTACTTGTGCTCCTCCATAGCTCTACGTAGCTTTATGGTGCTTCTCCTAGGATAACCTATTTGATATTAACCCATTTTGATTTGATCGATTCACATGTATTTTCGATCTGCCTTCTGGTGAATATTGCCTGATCGACAGGCTTCTTCGTCGATCGCCTTGAAGGTGCAATTACATTTGGCTGCTTAAGCGTATTGATGCAGCCTGTATGTATTCCGAAATTTGGAAATAATCTACCAAATACTATCGCTGAATGGAACTACGAAAAATATAACCTTTTTGCGGAATTCTTTACCGATGATAGCCTTGGAAATGCAATGAAGTCACATTTGTCTACTTCAAGATCTTAAAGATGAATGTATATATATCTCGAAAGTTCGGAATAATACGCTAAATGTAAAAATTTTCTATGAATTACGAAAATTTAGAAAATTTTTTTGAAAAAGTGCATTTCTTTTTGAAGCAATAAAGGAAGGCAATTCTAAATTTTCTGCATTATTCTAACAAAATTCGGCATATTGCAGACTGTAGAGCATGCAGGAACGTACAAACTAAACCTCAGCTAACTGGAGTTTCAGAGGGAAAAATACTACTTTCAAATTCAGCGTTATCTTTCTACTTTTGTTTTAAGATGTAGTGCACTTTTGCACCAAAAAATAATAGTTCAATTTTCCTACTTTTTTGCAAAATTATAATGGGTTTTTTTAAAGAATTTCGATTCAAGAAGATTTTCGCTAAATAATGAAAAGTTGTCTAATGTTATTAAGCTTTGCTTTTTTGCATAATAATATTGTCTTTATTTTAAGTGCTAAACCGTTTTTCCGCGCATCATTTATACAACTAAAGAACAGCGAGGGGTAGAGCGCTAGCCAAATAAGTGAATAAATTGCACAATAGACGCTCCACATGAAAAATAAAATCTGCAGAGAGTTTCTAGTCACATAAAAGTCACTGCGCAAAATCTCTATTAATGTCAAATTTGTTATAGTTTTTGAGAAAAAAAATCAATATTTAAAAAAAAAATCAAGCATTTATCTTAACTTTTTTCTCTCTAACTCTTAGAAAGCTATGCAGTTTTCTTAGTTTAAAATTGAAATTGTTACAAAATTCTGGCAGAATCAATCAACTGCTCCAAACTTACTCCAACTGCCCCAAACACAATCGCAACCAACTTGCTTATATGCTGTTTCGTGGAAAAACAAAATCCCTACCACTCACACATTTTATAAACTCAAATCCTATAAAGTCATATTGGTACTCATACATCATTTGTAGTACGTGCAACACTTTCTGCTCCACTGGACAATGTCGTGAATCACGCACGCGCTTGTCGTAAATACCCCACCGACACTTTACTCCCGCCCTGGCTGCGGTATTTCGTAAACTATTTCTAATTTCAACGACTGTTTTTTTTTTCGGTTCTACCAGCAATTTGAAGACCCTTACGTATGCCGCCAAAAAAAGGCCCATCTTCGGGAAAATACCAGTATTTCTATAACTGCTGGTCAGGCTTTTTCGTTCACATTTCATATGAGAAGCTCTTGAACTAGAACAGGGCAGAAGTTAAGCCTACAGCGCTTCCCCCCATGAGTTGAGCGTGTGCAGCGTAGCGTTACATGAACTGGCACCTCCCACACACATATGGATAACCCACCCCCCCTACTCTATACACACCTCTCTCTCTGCCTGCAGCATTTAGTTATTTAAGCGGGTGAAGAGTGGGGATTTAAGTTAGGCCTGAGTGCTGTTGAAACTAAAATTGAATGTATATTGGGATCTTCGAGGGTTGGGGGAGTGGGCAGAGAGGGGTACGCATCAAAGCCAAAGCTGGCACTGCAGCTGAGTCATAGAACAGCACTATACCATCCAGTATATAGAGGGACTCTCTGCCAGGTCACAGTAACTTGCAGCATGAGGCACACATCAAGCGCTCGATTGTGCGCCTAAATTCAGCGATGCGTCAAAGCGATTGGGGGAGACCTTCGTCGTTGGCCCCTGAACTGTGAGGCACCTGTGTGTGCGCTGCGCGGGCCAATGCATATTTGTATTTTTTTTTGTATAAATAAATATATGCTAACTTTTAGTTGGGGCATATCAGTTGGGTGAAGCAAGTTGAGTTGGCTGGTAGTGCCATAGCTTCAAGTTAGAAATAGATCTTAATTTCGAAGAATTTTAAAGTCTTCTTCTTCATTCAATTTCTTAGTGTATAAAATTTTGTCAATAAGTTAATTGCATAATATTTCAAGTATACCAAAAAAAAAATGTTTGCAAATTATTGGAACTTAGGCTGGCAATAATCCTCTGACTGAAGCCTCTACAAGGCTGCCGGCTGCGTAATGCACCTTAGGGAGACCAATGCCGGACTCGCTTGTAGAGGCAGCCCAAAGGCCATCCTAGAGATTGTTAGCTTTGGCGAAACAAACGCGCATAGTGGATGACTAATTTATCCTTGATCACGACTCACACTTCACTCTTTTTTTCAGTTTTCGACTTAGAACGTTCATTTAATGTCCAGTTTTGCAAGCTCGCCTCAAAACAGCAAATATTCCTAAAAATTTGCTTATAAAATAATGTACGGCTTCCAAATTACTGAAAATTTTGGGTTCTGTGCTGCCCAAAAAACTTTCTTTTAAAAAACCCAGAAGTGAAATAATGTATGGCTTCCAAATTGCAGAAAATTTCGGGTTCTGTGCTACCCAAAAAACTTGCCTTTAAAAATGCCAGAAGTGAAATAATGTAGGGCTTCCAAGTTACTGAAAATTTTGGGTTCTGTGCTACCCAAAAGACTTTCTTTTAAAAATTCCAGAAGTGAAATAATGTAGGGCTTCCAAGTTACTGAAAATTTTGGGTTCCGTGCTGCCCAAAAAACTTGCCTTTAAAAATGTCAGAAGTGAAATAATGTAGGGCTTCCCAATTACGGAAAATTTTGGGTTCTGTGCTGCCCAAAAGACTTTCTTTTAAAAATTCCAGAAGTGAAATAATGTACGGCTTCCAAATTGCTGAAAATTTCGGGTTCCGTGCTGCCCAGAAAAAAAGTTTCTTGCAGGAATACCAGAAGTGAAATTTCTTATGCCAACAGAGAATTGCGAATTCTCGAAATTCGTCACAATTTCGGAATCTCTCGACTTCAAAAAAAAATTATTTTAATAAAATTTTATAAACTGCTAAAAATTAATCAATAAAATAAATTAAAAAATAAATAATAAAGTTTAGCAGAAAATAATCCTAAAGGTAGAGTATCTGAAGTTCGTGTACAGCATTTACGTTTTTTTTATTTTTTTTTGTCATTGCTGTAACTATTGTCGTTTTTTGTTGTTCTTTGACTATTTTATAAAGCGGAAGCATTAAACAGCTGAAGAGGTGAAAGGAAAGGAAGTGCGATTGTGTGGAGTGGCGGAGTGGGATGAGCTGTGGCAGGGGCCAACAACTAATCGCAGTCATCGCTCCCAGAATGTCTGACTGACTTACAGGTGCACTGGCCGCTTGGTTGCCTCATTTGATGTCTTTGCTGTTGGGCTGCTGTTGTTGTTGTTGTTGCAGCAACTTGTTGCAAGTTGTTGTTGTTGCTGTTGTTGTTGCATTACAATGCTACTTTGTTGTTAATGTTGTTGTTGTCGTTGTTGTTGTTCGTCTTGTTGCTTCTGTTCATAATTTACATTACATTACATTCAACGTCAACGTCATCGTCATCGGCATCGCCGGCAACGTCTTCGTTTGTCTTTCTTTCATGTTGCATGCCTGCCTGCGCTTGCAGCGACTGCGACCGCGACGCCAAAAGCTACAACGTCACAGCTGACTGCGCTGCCGCGCTGTATTCTACTTCCGCTTACAATTCTCTTGTATTACGCATTATTATTATGACTCTGTTTTATTGTTGCTTCCTCTTTGCTATTTCATGATTTTGGTTTATATTTTTTTGTTTAGTTTTTTGTCGATTTTGTTTTTGTTTTTATGTGTAAATTGATTTAATTTTAATATTAAATTACATGCAGCATTTCTGCCCCGCTGCTGTCAAAACTGCGCTGCGCGCCAGATATTAAATAGGAACAACAAAAAATTATAATAAAAATAATAATATAAAAGTAAAAGAACGACAACAACAATAACACCAACAACAACTGGCCGTGCTATTTTTAAAAAATATTTAAAAATAAAACGTGGCCAAAAAATGTGTAATGGAAAATTATGAAAAATAAAAATGGAAAAACTGAAAACGGAAAATTAAACGTTGTCAACCGCAAATGTGACAAGCACTTAATTTTCCATGTAAAGTGCAAGTGAAGCCAACAGAGACTCACACTCCGGAAAGCCCTCCGCCCGAGCCATAGACTACGGCGTAAACATTGTAACAAAATGTTGTTGTTGGTAGACCCCCCCCCCCACTCAAAAAAATAAAAATATTTTTACACAGCGCCAATAAGTTGTGTGCCTTTGAGCAAATACAAGTCTGGTAACTATAGTCTACATGTGTACCCCCCATTTACTTTTGAAAGATATCAAGCCGTTTTTAGAGCTGCCAAATCTACAATGGACCACATTATCGCTATCCGAAAAATTATAGAAAATTTAAAGAATACAAAAGAGACTTCTCTATCTGATATTTATTGATTTCAAAAAAGCATTGGAAAAAGCTTGCATTCTTTCAAATCCCGCAGCAGGCTGTTAATCTTATAAAGATAAGAATGTATGGAAGCACATCATGTGTCGAGGTAAACGGAAACACCGGTGAGAACTTCAAAACGCAAACTGGAGAGATATCATAGCAGCGGTTCTATTTAATCTGCTCCTTGAATAAGTAGTCCGAAAAACAGCTGTTGAGCTGACAGGAACTGCTGATAATGTGAATATTGTAGCTCGAACGAAAGTTTCACTAGCTTTCAACGTGAAACTCAATATTAACAATGAGAAAACAAAATTTGTAAGTGAAATATTGAATGCTTCAAATATCTGAGCTAGAGCAAAAACATAGAAGTACGAGTAAAACCAGCAAACAAAACATTTGGCAGACTCTCTACAAAGCTTTGGGTTCTAATAAACAAACAAAAATAATACAAAACTCGATTGTACAAAACGATACTCATGTACGAAGCCGAAACCTGGAGGGATTAGAAAAAAATTAATATTTTTTAAAGAAAACTACTGCGCTGTATACTTGTTTCCGTGCAAGAAAACTATGGCTGTTCCTATGCCCTTCGCTATAACAACGAATGCGAGAAAGAACTTGAGGAACCAACAATCAGCAAAAGGATCAAGCAACTGCAGTGGGTAGGTCATGTCCCAAGAATGAACCTCAATAGCCCAATTAGAGAAATCTTCCAAAACCGTATCGAATTAAAAAGCAGAAGAATTCGTTCAAATGCACGTTGGATAAACAGTGAGAAGCCGACTGCAGAGCGTCTTGGAAGAAGAAACTGCAGAATGCTAGCTCTACACTGTGAAGAATCGAGATGATTTTTAAGGGCAGGCCAAGATTTAACTAGGATCGTCGCGACATTAATGATGTTGTTGATCTATCGGGGTTTTTGGAATCTACTCAGCGGATACCTCGCATTGGTGACTCAGCATTACAAGCACAGCACAAAAAAATTGACAAAAATAGAAACTATTCATTCAGCTTTTTTTAGTTCTGGGAGTACCCTACCATTTAAGACAATTCTATACGTTCAAAAGTTGTATAGGATCTTTAAGTAACAGCAAATTATACAAATCTGGTAGAATTTGAAACAGATTTTTTGCTGAAATGTGGCTATTATAGGCTTTTTCTGTGGGCCACAAGAGCAATTGGCTGTAGGGACTGCTGGAATCTAATCAAAGGCTATCAGCTTTTCAGCCACAGTACTCCAAAAAAATTATCGTTTTACCTTTTGTAAGTTCTAGATAATCCACCAACATTAATTAAGGATAATTTGTTTTGTTGAAAAGTGTTATAGGTTCTTTGGGTGACGATAAATTATCGGATACATATAATTACAAAAATCGAGGATTTTGTCCCAAGAAATTAGCTTGTTAGCGTTACACTGTCGGAATTGCCCCATTGAATGCAGTTTAAGTGTAATTTGAGCATAAAAGATTAGAACTTTTCGTAAAGTTCATAAACAAATACTTTAAATTTCTCTTAACTTTACTGAAGTATCTGAAGAATCTAGTAAATTAAGTTTAATCGCAAGTGATTTTGATGAAATATTATATACTTGTTCTAGTTCCAAAGTATTCATAGTCCACATTTTGGAACACATTCATGTTATGCTGTCTAAAACTGTTTAAAATATTTTTATTTTAGAAATAGTTTAAATTAATAGGGCTGAACCTATTTCAACAAAAAAAATAATATTCAGTTTTAGAAAGAATAATATTGCCAATTGAATTTTGACCAGAAACCGCCAATTTAAGAGCATAACTATGCGAAATTCGTCGAAAAAAAATAGGCAGTCGGGTGTGGGCGTAGGTCTCTGTTAAGTAGATGGTAGCGTACACGTCTCTGAAACCGAAGGTCGCTGAATCGATTCTACCCCGTAGCACCCCCCGTTGCCGAGCATAGCATGGCATAGCCAGCAAATAGATACTATTTATCTTATGCATGATCTATGCAATTCATCTCCTTCTCTAACTTAACTCAACCTGATTCATCAAACCGAGCATTATTGAACAACTAAGAACCATGAGAACCCCACTTGGACAACGCTAATCTGTTAACTTCTTGAACTTTTTGTAAATCCAAGCCAGTCCCCGATGTGAGACCTTGCAGGTCTATAAAAAATGCACACATTAGGCTGGGGATTCGGATTAGTAAGATCTTTACTTTTCTTGTTTTTATTTTTTATTTCTTAATTTTGAAATTGTTTAATCTTAAGCTCAAGTGAACTTAGTTGTATCCCTCAATTATTAAAAAATTCGTATTCGGCAAAAAATTGTAGGCACCAATTATGTGCGAACAGCTCTTAATAGAAATATCTCCCTGAACATAGTCAAGGGGCAAAAAATGATTTATTTTTTTATTTCAAGAGACCCTCATGCAGTTCATTGGAACGACACACAGCTTAGGGTATTATGATTTAGTAAATATCAGGTTCCATTTTCTTATTTCACCAAGTAAAAAAAAGGCAGCCAAAACTCATCGGTTACTGGTAGAAAGGTATGGGGAACGTATGCTACAGTGATTGGAACGTGTGGAAGGTTCTCGAGTAGAGACTCCAAGCTAACTCCAAAAGTTAGGCAAATTAGCGTAGCAAAAAGCGGATTTTTAATTAAAAAAAAAATTTAAATCCATAAACAAATTTTTAGAATTACAAATTAAAATTTTTAGAATTATAAGATTTTTTAGAACTACTTTTTGAAATTTCCTTTTGGAGTTGAACTGAGGCTATTCTGCTTAATTCTGTAGCTCTAGAAGTGGCCCAATTTTTTGCTACGACTTCCATGGCCGGTGCAGAGAAGTGTGAAAACATTTCGCATGAATTTCGGGATGTTGGGTAGGGCGCTGGGATGGGCTGTCAAGTAGCAGCTCGCTGGTTGCAGCTGGCAGCTGGTTGGCCACTAGAATGTATCCCTGTTGCAACATGCATATATTTTTTGGTTGTCCACAAAATTAAAACGCATGTTTTGCGCTTATTGGTGAAACGTTGGGGGAGCGCAGCATTTGGAATGTTGCAAGTATGCCTTGGTGGGTGGCAGGATGCTGACAGCTGGGAATATTATGATGCTGCACATGTTACAGCTGTTTTGCGGTGAACGGGCAATGTTTTGGTTGACAATTGTTGTTGCAGCGACGGCTTGTCGTTGTCGTTGTTGTTGTTGCCACATTATGATGCAAATTGTTGTTTTAGTTGCATTTTAGTTGTTGTTGTTATTGTTGTTGCTGTTTATGTTGCAGTGTATTATGGTTTTTAATTTAATGGCGACAACAATAACAACAAATAAACAACATAATCAAATGAGCTCATTAAGCGCGGCTTCTCTTGCAAAATGCAACAAATAATTGACCAAAATAATAATAATAAATTTTATAAATAAATAAAATAATATTAAATAATAAACAAACCAGCATTTGCAAAAATGTTCGCTTTATAAAATTAACCTAACATATTGTGCATGAGGCAGCAGAGACTTGTAATGGCCTTCGTCGCGAAGTGGTTGGCTGGGCGCTCTGGCACTTTCGAATAACATTCATTAATAATATTACCTATTCATTTTAACTATAGATTAATCGATTTGTCATACCCTCCCAAAAATTACGCTTAATGATAAAGATTTGCATGTTGAAAGGAAGTCTTACATAATTATGTCAGTCATTGCTGAATTTTTACGATTTATGCGATTTTACAATCACTCGCTGACTGATGACTGATTAGTTTAAGATTAGAGCTTTACTTTAGTTGGTATGAAAAGTTGTTTTTTTTTTTTGCAAATATTATTGAAATAATGTAAAGCGTTTACAAGGAAAAATCGAAATGATTCACTTTTGCAAAGAAAGAGGTTTTTTGAAAGCAAAGTTGCACATAGCAACATCTATAGATCGACTTCTTATGTGCAGTGACAGAGATCTAACTACTACAAGCTGTATAATTTGCTATTTTATATTGCAATCTCTGCCTTGAAAATTAGAGGAATCTGAAATTATACGCAAAAATTTGCTTTTAAACGATTATGTCTATGGGTTTGATTCATATGAAACCTCAATTGTGCAACAATCTTGCGCAAAATAAAAAAAATGCATTTTTGTTAATAAATAAGGAAATAATTTTAAAATAATTTCCCAAAAATATATACGCCTTGGTATACCCTCTATCAAAAAAATCAGTTCTGTTGTCGTACCACTACTTTACCAACTTTTTGACCGATTTATGCAATTTATCGCCCGATTGTAATCAAAATTGATACAAGTACAGCACTGAAAAGCCTTTAGATTAGCAAATTTGCTAAAAATATACTCCAAAACCAAAATGATGCATGTTTCCAGCGATGTACCCTCTGAGAGCTATATGATATTGTAACTGACTTTGATTTGTTTCGCGATGGATTGAATATTGAATATTTTTGCAAACCGACTTTCGTCATATACAAACTCACAAAAAAAAATAAATTTAGTGAAAATAATTTTTTTTTTACCAATTACCCAGTGCGAGCTCTTTGATATAAAAAGAACAAATTTTGTCAACAAAATATATAAAGCGTGTTTTTTTTCGAGCTATAGACATTTAAGTTGGCATTACTGTTCAAGTTGGCGAACGATTTAACAGCTGTCAAGTGATTTATTCTCAGTTAGGATTGGCAATTGAAGTCAAACGATCATCAAGCAAGGCGTACATTCATCGAATGCGCCGATAACGAGATCGCTGTTGTTTCCGATTTTCATAAGCGAATTTTGTCTAGCTGATGAACGCACTTCTGAGAGAATGGCCAAGTCAACAAACAAATCTGCCGCATTTGGAGTGAAACTAACCCTCAGGTGTGTGTAGAAACATCGTTAGATCCAGAAAAACTGACTCTTTGGTGCGCTTTATGGGCTGGTGGAAGGAATCATTGCTGCGTACTTCTTCAAAAACGCTGATGCCCAGAACGTTACGGTCAATGGTGATCAGTATAGTGCCATGATTACTAACTTTTTCATTCCTGAATTGAACAACCATTTTGTGCGGGAGCTGTGGTTCCAACAAGAAGGCGCAATATGTCACGCAGCTCGTGCCACAATCGATTTATTGAAAGACGCATGGGGCTATCAAAAGTTATTGGTTTATGCGGATAAGCCACAAACGCTTACGCATTTGGAAGACAACACTCGCCTCAGTTATTGCCGATATACAGCCACAAATGTTGGAAAGAGTCAACGCAAATTGAACGTCGAGATTGTAGTACATCCGAGCCAGCCTTGGCGGTCATATGCAAAAAAATCATAATTCAAATATAATGCCACAAAATTAACTTTTGGAATAAAATAAAATTCCTGTCAATCGAATAATCCTTCGTTGTTTAATTGCAATTTAAAGTTCTATACTTCTAAAAAAAAACACCCTATACCATGAATTTAGTGCAAAAATAGATTTTTTTTACATTTTTCTCCATTGTATGGAGTTATGTGAACTAATCAAAGGATTTTGGTTCATGATATATTCAAAAAACAACAATTGTTATGGGAACTTTATGTATAGACACTGCAAAATCTTTGCATACAAACGATTATGCCCATTTTGTTATTTTATTACATCTAAATTTATTCACAAGCTTTTGGTACGTTCATTGTAAACATACAGCATGGTATTTGCATACAGACGATTAACGATTCTTACTATTATTTTGCTAAATATTCATTTAAGCGATTATCGCTTAAAATAGCATACTATGAATCTTTTACTAAGCTTAGATAAGTTTTTGCATTTAAACAATCTCCTAAGGTTTTATAAAAGCAAATTAAAGAGCGCTTTAATGCAAATATGTTCGACAAAGTTTTTAATAATTTTGATAGTGATGCATATAAGTGCTTTTTTTTCGAAGCTCAAAATGTACACAAGGTACATATTACATACTAATAATAATATTTACAGCTTAGTAGTTATATTTCTCTTCAAATGAATTGATTGCTTAAAACTCTTTCGTATTATTTATGCATTTACGCGATTTTATCACTTATAAGCTGTTCATTTGCATTATGCCTAAAAATTATTTGCTTATAAGCGATTTTTCGAACTTTTTAATCAATTTTTCTAGAACAAAAATTGCTACTATATAATATAGCATCATTTCTACCATTGCTTCAGTTCCATTCATTTAAGATATCCAACTCAAATCAAAAAGAAAAAAAACAGTATGTTTCAATGATTCATTTTAGCTATTCATTTATGCACGCATTCATTCATTCATTCGGTTTCTTTTCGAATGTTTTTTGTTTGTTTGCTTGTTTGTTGCTGTTGTTGTTGTTGTTGCTTCGCGGCGCTTGTTTTCTCAATTAGTCAAATCTTTCCGCGTTTCGTATTTAAATTTTTTTGCATTGCTTTTGTTGCATGTGCCTCGAGCCTGCCAGAACTTGTTTGCCACAAAACGTGTGGGTGTGTGTGCGTGTGTGTGTTTGTGACCCAAGACTCTCGAAAACATGTGAGAAATGTATTCAAATTGTTGCAAGCAATCCTCGCTGCCACCCACACTCATGCCAGGTGGCAGTGCAGTCAGCGCACAGCTGCAGCTGGTGGCCAACACCAGCAGCACCACCACCAACTGACTGACTTACTCACTAACCGACTCTGTGCTTATGTGTGTGGCAGCTTCTTGTTGTTGCAGATTCCCATGAACTAGCGCCCCCTTTTGTTGATTGTTAAGCATGTCTTTCCTCAGCCCCACTCTCCCTCTCTCCACCTACCATTCAACCGACCGCACACTCTGCTCCTATTAAGCAACAAGAGCGACGAAAAACCGTTGCTTAGGGCACTGGGCAGAGGGCCGTGAGACTACGGCTGCTGCTGCTGCTATTCCAACTGCTCCAACTGCTCCAACTGTTCCAACTAGTGCTGCAACTGTCGATGACATGTTGCTGATGTAGGCAGAGACTATAAAGCTGACGGACGGCGAAGCGGTGGCTGTGTGGACGTAGGGACCAGGGATGGACGGACGGACGGGTTGCCTGACTAAGCAACAACTAATAAAAGCAACAACAATAGCTGTCATGGCTTGCATTGTTGTCGTTGTTGCACGAGGTTGGGTTGAGTAGTTTGCGTATGTAGCTGTGTGAGTAACTGAACTACAAAGACTTCAGATGCTTCAGTTGTAGCGAGTGAAGCTGGTAGGCGATGGAATTTGGAGTAGATTTGAGGAAATCGATGATGACGCAAGTATGACTACTAAACTTGGAAGTGGAACTACAGCTTATTAAAGCCGAAAGTGCTACCAAGATGCTGTTTTTAGGAAAGAAAGATAAAAGATTAAAGATATTTTTTAAAAAATATTACGAAAAGTAGGGAAATATCTCTATTAAAAGCTGCTTGAAGCAAAGAAGAACCTAAAGCTTAGAACTGATTCTGAAAGTAATAATAATATTCTAAGCCTGACTATGCTGTGAGAGCTTCCAATATTATGCACGAGGGTTTCTATAAATGATGGTCTCCTATGGTCATGTCCCAAAGCTGAGATTCGTATAGGTGTAAATAGGCTCGATTAGGAGTTTGCCTGATTCGGTTAGGTTAGGCAAGTTTAGGATAGATTAACTTAGTTTGGGTTTTGTCACTTTAGATTAACTTAGCTGGGTAGGTTTCAATAGGCTCGCTCAGGCTCGGCCTGATTCGGTTAGTTTAGTCGAGCTAAGGTTCGCTTAGGTTTAAATAGGCTCGATAAGATGCTCGGCCTGATTCGGTTTGGTTTTGGCAAGTCTAGAATAGATTAATTTAGTTTGGGTTTTGTCAGTTTAGATTAACTGAGCTGGGTAGGTTTCAATAGGCTCGCTTAGGCTCGGCCTGATTCGGTAAGTTTAGTCGAGCTGAGGTTCGTTTAGGTGTAAATAGGCTCGATTAGAGTTTCGGCCTGATTCGGTTAAGTTAGACAAGTCTAGGATACATTAACTTAGTTTGGGTTTTGTCAGTTTAGATTAACTTAGCTGTGGTGCAGGTATTTTTGGATAGGATCGCTTAGGCTCGAACTGATTCGGTTAGTTTAGGTAAGCTTAGGTTATAAATTTATTCCCCTTTGACTATGTTCAGCGCTCCAAAGACGAAGCATGGCAGTAACTCTACTAATAGCTGTTCGTAGAGTACAGAGAACTACAGTTTGTAAACGAATTCGTATGGCGGTGTCTTTAATTAATAGAGATCTTGGCTAGGCAAAACGCGCCGGTACTAGCTGAGTGAAGTTAAATCACCACCAGCTGCTGGCTAAGAGGCGAGTACGCTACCGAGGCATACACATATCTCAATAAATTAATGCTCGATAACAACAGATAACCGAATGAGAATGGCGTTGTCTCTAATTAATAGAACTTTACTTGAAAAAAAAGATAACTTTGTTTTTGCTGGCAATGACAGCGCTGCCAATTTCTTTAAAAAATTGAAAAAAGTTGTTCAAAATAGTTTATGAACTCTGTTTCATACTTAACTTTACTCTACTGCGCTATCACAAGCCGGTGACAGCCGACCTCATTAGCTCCCGCAAAGGCGCTCCTTCATTGCGCAACTGAGCTTTGGTCTTTCCCTTACTTCTGTGCCATTGCTTATCAAATCTTTCTTACAAAGTCTTCTGTTGAAACAGCAATCTTCAAAATTGTTGAATCATTTTCATGTAACTGAATTTTTTTTTATAAAATTTTTACTTTATTTATAAAAGTAAATGTAGCTCAGTATTGATGACTAATCTTCATTTTAGTTTAACGAGCAAAGCTTTTCGATTTTGAATTTTTCCTTTTTTTTATTATTATTATTTTTTGGAAAACATTTATAATCTATCCATTTTAGCGGATTCCTTAAAGAAACCATCAACGATTTCCTCTTAATGTGTGTTAACTTAATATTGTATATTTACCATTTTTGACAAATTCGTCCTCTGCTTACATACTAGTAACATACAAAAACTATTCAGCCCACCCTCGCTGCTGTTGGTTGTTAACTTTATGCTGTCAATGATTTTGTGGTTCAAGCAATTGAATTGAAAATTGAATGGCATTAGACGTTTCGCGACTACCAACGATCATGATAATCACAATGATGATGATGATGATGATGAAGCTGATAATCATAATGATGATGTTGATGATGTGGATGATGATGATGATGGGTCTGACGATGACGCTGACAAAACAATGCACAGCTCATGGGTGGCCACAGATCCGTACATTGCCCGTTTGTTGGGTCGCTCTTTGGGCTCTCTATCGTTGGTTGCTGGCTCGTCGGTCCGTCGGTCGGTCAGTCGGATGGTCGCTTGGTCGGTTGGTCAGTCACTGCCGCTGGTCACGACAATGACAAAGACGGGCATGTTGTTGGTGTTGGCGTTGCTGTTGCTGTTGGCCGCAGCAGCGCAGGCCCTTCCTTGCTGAACGTGAGATGTGGCAGATAAATCAATGTTGCAAGTTGAAACTGCAAAGCGTTTGACTGCAGCAACTAGAGTTGGACACATGCATTGCTCCACATTCAAAATCAATGAGCTAATGAGCAGGCTTTGCTTTTGTTGGCAACATTTCTGGACATGCAACATGTTGCTGCCGCTGCAGCAGCACCACAATACAACCACCAACAACAACAACAACAACAACAAAATGTGATAAGAACAGCAAGTTTATTGACTTTAAGCGCGCAAGAGCAGCACAGCAGAGGCAGGTACAGCGCGTTGGAATGAGATGCATGCATTGGTTTGCTATAATCTGCGCAGATCGCTTGGAAAATTCTAGAAACTCTTTTAGAAAAAACTTAAATAAAAAAGAAAAGTGCTGCAAATAGACATAGCTTTTTGTTTATGCGAAACGAGATAAATTCTTCAAAGAAACCAAGCGACAGTTCTTTTTGGGCGTGAGAACTTTGAAGCAAACAACTTTGTAAGTCATTATGTCATACGACTTAAAACCCTCTTAAATCTCTATAGACTGTCGGGGCTTACACAATCAGTAGCATAAAAAACGTTAAAATTTTCATTGTTTATTGTTTTTACTAGGGGGTTCCGCATGCGGCAGACTTTCTTGTTCAAACGTGATGCTAAAAATAAATATTTGCATCATAAGCGAACTTGAAATTTCAGTAGCTGATTAAGGTTGAAAGATTTACAAATTTAAATTGTATATATATATTTTTTTTTGTATAAAGTAGGAACTTGTTTTTGGTAAAGTTTGCATTTGGGGGTTCCACAACCTGCTTACTTGCTGTATTTGGACCAGTTTCGATAGGAAGAAAATGAAATTTATAGTTTTCTGGCAAGTAATTTTCGGAATTAGCTTCGAAAAACAAATTGACAATCGAAATTACTTAAAGTTTTTTTTAGGACTAGGGGGCTTACGGCCTGCTTACTTGCTATTTTTGAACCAGTTTCACCATGAAGAAATCGATACTTCTAATTCTTAGGCAAGTCATTTCAGATTTTTGTTGGTTTCAGAAACAATTTCTTAACCGAAATTTCTTAAGGATTGGTTAGGACTAGGGAGCTCTACAAACTGCTTACTTGCTATTTTTGAACCAGCTTCACCATGAAGAAATCGATACTTCTAATTCTTAGGCAAGTCATTTCAGATTTTTGTTGGTTTAAGAAACAATTTCTTTGTCGAAATTTCTCTAGGCTTGGTTAGGACTAGGGAGCTCTACAAACTGCTTACTTGCTGTATAACTATAATAAATATTCGCGCCAGTTTCGATTGTAAGAAAATGATTTTAATAGTTATTCGACAATATTTTTTCAACATCAAACAACAATTTTATTATCGAAATTTTTTAAGGTTCAGTTAGGTTGGGCTAGATTAAGTTCGAAGAGATTAGACAACTTCGGTTTAGGTTAGTAGGTGATCTCAATTTGGTTTCGGATAGGTCAGTTTAACTTATCTGAGGTTCGGTTTGGTTTGGATGGGCTCGACTAGGTTCGGCCTGGTTTGGATGGGCTCGATTAGGTTCGGCCTGGTTTGGCTAGGCTAAACAAGTCCAGGTTAGTTCAGCTTAGTTTGGGTTTGTTTAGCTTAGCTTTAACGTAGCTGAGGATTGGCTAAATTTAAGTAGTTTCGATTAGATTCGGTCTGAATCAATTAGATTAGGCAAGTGTAGCTTGGGTTAACTTAGCTAAGGTTCGGTTAGGCTCGATAAGATTCGGCCTTATTCGATTGGGTTAGGCATGGCTAGGTTAGGTCAGCTTAGTTTCGATTTGGTTAGGTTAACTTATCAGTGCTTCGGTTTGGCTCGATAGGGTTCGTTCAGGTCTAGGTTAGTTTAGCTTAGTTTGGTTTCGATTGGATTGGGTGACGTTGGGTTAGATTTGCTTGCGCTAGGTAAACTTGGTTGGGATCAGTTAAATTAAATTCGTCAAGCATTGCATTTCAATTATATTTCACTTTGATAAAGCCTTCTCAGCGATGGGTTTTTGAACGAACAAGCTGCCAGGAATATGTTTGCTATAAAATTTGGCCAAACTGATTTTAATTCTATACCTTTTGATAGGTCTAGGCTATATAGCGCCAATAAGCCATTTACTTTTCTCTAAAATCAAGGACATTTAAATCGATCTCAGAAATCGAACGCATACTCTCATGCACATTTTTTCAGTTAAAAAATATTTTGTAAAAGCAAACAGCTTGGCAGTCGCAATATAGTTGCTTTCTTAGACCGATTTGGATTTCTCAAAGACATATGCCTGAAATAAGGTTGGCTGTAACTCCTCAACGGCTTGCTATGGCCAACTCAAGCAGGCCATTCATAGTGTCTACTTCATTTATTCCCTAAAGCCCGTACAATTCATAAAAGTAAAATTTGCAGCCCAAGAGTATTCGTGAACTATAGCCGCCAACAAATAACCTTTATAAACATTTTAAGAACTTGCTTAATCTTACATCAGAACGTGTAATTATGCATATTTTTGAACCCGCTCGAACTCAATTGGCATTCCACAAAGTGCGACAACCAAGCAAAATCGACACAGCACGATTTGTAGAAAATATCGCTGTTTGTTGAAGAAAATTCGAGCTTATCGGTTTGCCGGCATGCCGCAGGAAATTCGACGAGGAGCTTGAAGCAAGTAATACTTCAGCTACTTGATTGTTTCGGAAGACTTTATATATACATTTTTTCTGTTACTTTTTCTAAGTTAGCAAGCCGCATAGTTGCTGAAAAAAACACCCTATATATGCTAAACAACTATTTTTTTTATATTAGAATTATAGTTATCGTAGCTCAGAGGCTTTCGTTTTAATTGTGGGCTCTGTGGCCTTTTTGTTTTCGGCAGTTTTCAAAGCGAATTATTAAACTATTTTTATAATTTACAACGAATACATCAAAAGCGCTAGATTACTATATATATGCATGTAATATGTATATATATTGCTCAATATATATATATACAGACTTTTCTGATAAGCAAGCTATAATCAATACTTTGCCGTTTTTTTTTTGCAAATTGTAAAGTTCTTACAACTGTGCAAACTTTTTCAATGTACCAGCAATATTAAGCATACGCCGAGTGGTACATAGTATAGCTTATATATATATAAATACATATGTATTGCATACAAACGTTACTTACTTATAAATGTTAACGTTTTTAACTGTCCCTGACATCAGCTGCTGACTTAAGACATAATCAACATCATTATTATCAACATCATAATGATTGTTATCAAGTAAAGCGACTACTCATTTTTTAGTCATTGTTAATTAAGCACTAATCGTGTCTTGGTCGCTGCGCCAAACGATTGATCGGTCTGTCTACTATATACATGTATATAATATTTTTATATATATTTATTAAATTTAAAGACTTAAGCTGTGTGCGAGTTCTAAAGGGTGTTTTTTCTGGAGCTATAGAACATTAACTTGGCATTACTGTTCAAGTTGGCGAACGATTTAACAGCTGTCAAGTGAATTAATCTCAGTTTGGTTCGTACTTCTTCGATGATGGCCAGAACGTTGTCGTCAATGGTGATCGGTATAGAACCATGATTACTAACTTTTCCATTCCTAATGTGAACAAACATGATGTCCAGCAGCTGTGGTTTCAACAAGGCGGCGCAACATGTCACAAAGCTCGTTCCACAATAGAAAGATACTTTCGGCGGTCGCCTAATTTCACGTTTCGAACCTTTGAATTGGCCTCCAAGATCTTGTGATTTAACACCGCTAGACCTATTTTCTGTGAGGTGATTGTGAAGTCACAAACGCTTAACCATTTGGTAGACAACATTCGTCGTATTATATACCGATATACCGCCACAAAGTCTGAGTCAGCTGTGGCGGTCATATGCCAGAAATCATATTTATAATAAAGAACCACAAGCTTATCTTACGGATAAATTAAAATCAAGTCAATCGATTATAGACCTCTAAAAAAACCACCCTTTATAAGTCAGGGGGAATTCTTTTACCTACACGAAGGTTTCAGCAGCGACATCTACCAACTATTAATATGCATTTGGAAACCAGCTGCTCGTTCATTTGAATTGCACATGAATAAATCCACACTCACTCTCTGTGATTCCCTTAATAAAATCGCAAAATTTATTACCGATTTGTAAAATTTCTAACGAACTTATGATGATGCGCTGCGTTGTGCTGATCGTACTTTTTTTGTAGAGAATATTATTGCAGAGTTTTAAGCTTAAAACTTATTTTTAAAAAAACAAAATAAAAACAATTTAAAGATAATAAATTAATAATGAGAATAAAATTAATAATACGACTTGAGTGATGATAATTTTGGAGATAGTGCGGCTTAGCATTTAAGGCGAAACGAGGTATGAAGTTTTGTTGGTCTCTTTGTCTTTAGTAGGCGCTAGGGGCACAATAGATCCATGAGGGTCGCAGTGCCGTAGAGCTTAGGTCGACACTCGTTCATAATTAGAATTATTATTTTAATTAAGTAGAAACAAAAATTTACATTTTTTTCCTTTAATTTTTGTGTCGGATTTTCAACTTTTTACTTTTGTTCAACAAAATGTGCAGTTGCTTTATTTTTGCAATTTTTTTTGCTGAAACTAACTTCTCGTATTAAATCTCGTAAATGATGCGCGGAAAAATTATTTTTATGCTGTAGAAAAATTTTTTTTTTGAACGCAAAAATTTAAGTTATTTCGCAAGCATTTTTGAAATATAAATTATATTGATTTATTTTTTTGGGGATTGGGAAAGTTTAGTTTTCTTAATTTTTATTCAATTAGGTAGACGGCTTTAGGTCGCTTCACTGCTCATGAATAAAGCGCGTAAATATTCACTTTATATTAGGGAATGACTTAAATTTTTTCGTGCAATTTTGATATAGAATGCAATCAAATTTTGATTGTATTTATTTTTCTAATTCTCTGAAGGGATTTTCAATTTTGTACAAAAGTTAGATAAAAACTCACAATTTTTTTTTATCTATCTAGGGGGCCAGCTACAGCTCCATTTTAGTGACAAATCACATAAATTATGCACGGAGAAATTCTTTTTTTATTATAGAAAAATATTTGAAAGCAGAATTTTACTTATTTCGATGCAATTTTTAAATAGAATGAAACAAAATTTAATTGTATAAATTTTTCTAAATCTTAGTTATTTTTCTTCTTTCTTTAGGTCTTTTTAATATTGTACTTGGACATAACATTTTATTCCATTTATTTTAAGAACGAATTATTTTTCATACAGTTTTGAAATAGAAATTCCAACATTAAATGTTTGCCAATATTTATATAATATGTACATTCCAAAGCACAATAACTCAACCAGCAAACTTGCAGAGGGACCACCCTATATTGCGTCAAATGAGACATAATCTATAAGGACATATGATGTCAAAAAGCATTTATATTGATTGATATATGAAATGGCTGCCTGTTAGGCAATCAAACTTACAGATGAACTTTTTTTTGTCTTGTGGAACAACTTTTTCGCGAAACGAAGGAAAACGCTTCTGTTTTTTGATCGATAACCTGGTAGCTGAAACGATAACCGTAATACTTTATAAAGAGCTTTTAAAAAAGACTTTGACGCTGATTAAAAGGCAAAAAAAAGAGCAGAGTTCATTTGCACCAAAGAAAAAACAATAGATTAGACGAAAACGAAATTTTTCTTGGAATTCGACTTGGAATAGACATGCAGTGGCTGTACTAGGGAGAATGACGTAATTTTAAAGCGGAGTGTGAACTTTTTGTTTTATTGCAAACAAGATTTTGCATTTTTTTTTGCTTGGGAATTATAAAAAACGCTAAAATGTTTTGAATATTTGAGAAGAGCTCTTATATATTTAAAGATCTTAAGCTGGCATCGCTAAGATGAAGTTGTACCAAGTAAATATCTAAGAAGGCTGTAGGTTCTAGTGCTCTTCAAAGAGTTAGTTTTAGAGGTATGCCGATTCTTTAAATCGATGAGAAAAAAGCGTCCAGAGAAATACATTTTATTTTGATTAAAAAATTTATTAATTTAGGGCAACAAGTCATTCCAGTTGAAGCTGCAATTAAAGGATATTAAAATTAAGAAATATTAAATAAGAAGTAGGCAAGTAAAAGATACAAATTAATCTGTATCTTTAGCCTGTTGAACGATATGCAACATCTCACAACTGGGGCTGGGCTAGCAACTTGGATTTACATTAAAGTTAAAAAATTTGCTAATAACGAAGCCAAAAGATTAGCGTTGGGTTTTTGATAGTTCGTGATTGATGCCAATGATGCTCGATTTGGAAAATCAAGATGAGTTAAGTGTAGAGAATGAGTTGAATCGAATAGACACTTCATAGTATAAGAAATCGTATATCTGTTATTTTCGTTAGAGAATAAGACATGTGCAATGCATAATTGGAACTAACAATTTAGGGGTTGCATATGGTTGGTCAAAGATGCTCAAGTGATGAGTTAAGATAGAGAAAGGCAAATCGATACAATAGACCGTGGAAATCACAAAAGTTATTAGAGTTAGAGAATACACAGAAAATACTATAAATTAATGAATATTTAAATAATTAATTTAATAATTTTAATGAAAAATGATTAGTAATAGACTTTCTCAAAATTGAATACCATTTTCCCTTCAAGACAGCTTGTTCATAACAATCCAGTAGTTATCACGCAAAGATGTTCAAACTGCAGCATATATTTTATATATTATAATTAAACAATAAAAAAATTATTTTTAAACACGAAGGGAATCAAGTTGCCGCCTTTATTGGCCACAGCAA
The DNA here is from genome assembly GCA_035046065.1 of Chymomyza procnemis. Lineage (NCBI taxonomy): Eukaryota > Metazoa > Arthropoda > Insecta > Diptera > Drosophilidae > Chymomyza > Chymomyza procnemis. The sequence goes on from JAWNOJ010000021.1 coordinate 27,077,249, forward strand.
ACTATGCCCTTTTTGTGGCGTTTTCCCATAACCTTTTCGAGCAACTCGCTTGGTATAGCAATGTTTTTGACAGCAATATTATCCCTGAGCACTTCAATGTGTCTTGCTGGCATAGACTTTGCTTTTCAAACAATCCCACAAAAAGCAGTCCAAGGGGGTCAAATGCTGAGCTCTAGGTGTCCATGCAATGTCGCCTCTTTTTGACATCAGGCGTGCAGGGAATATTCATTGCAGAAACTGGTTCGTTGGATTCACAGTATGGCCAGTAATCTTCAAGACCTTTTTCGCGCATTTATGGGCAGTTATAGTGAACCAACAACCAGCTAAATGTGCTTTTCATCGAAAGTTTGGTTCTGTTTGAAATTTATAAGACCAAATGATGGCGCAAACACCGAGCCAAACTGTAACTTTTTGGTCATACAACGACTTTTCAGGGATGTCATTTAGATTCTGTGTTCCGCAAATACGGCAATTGTGGTAACTAACGCTACTGAAGAGTTCGAAATGTACTTCGTCGGACATTAAAATACGCTTCCAAAAATCAGGTTCCGTGTTAACTATGCTTTTTGGGGGCAATCTTTGAGTCAATTGCATTTGGTATGGAAACAACTGCAAAACATCTTGCACAATGCGCCGTATGGTGGTGGATGCTGAGCGCGATGACGATACGAAATTTTTGGGTACTGGGCAACACTCTCTCTAACCGCTTCAATAAGTTCATTGGAACGCCTTGGTCGTTGATGAACGAGTGGTTCACGCTCAAGAAAACTTGACACCAAATGACAAATAGTGTTGTCACACGGTCTCTATTTGCAAAGATACTTTGAGTTAAGATAACTGAACGACTGTTTTCAATGTATAAAGTAACTATTTCCGTGTGTGCTTCAGATGTGAAGCGATACATGGTTGAAATTGCATTGAATTGAGGTATCTAAAATATGCAAGTTGTTCAATATTGGAAAAACCGACATACGAAACGGCGCACCCGAAGTTTTCTCCGCGCATCATTTATACTCAGTGGCGTAATTTTAGTTACAAAAATAGCATAACATCTGCTGAGTAGCAACTCCACAGCCCACCCTCGTCGGCTTGTCTGCTGCTGGCGCCAGCGTTCATGTTCTGCTTCTTTCTTTCTGCCGCTTTTGTTGTAACAAAAATTGTTGTTTTTGTGGCGCCGCAGCGACTGCAACATTGCAGTTATTATTGTCATCGTTGCTGTTGTTGTTGTCGTTGTCGTTGTCGCTGCTTCTGGCCAGTTACATTTTGACATTTAAACATGTTTTGGCACTTGCTGGCATTTTTAACTCTTTTTTTCTTAACTGTTTTATTATTTTTTTAATTTTTTTTTTTGTATAAAATTTGTTGTTGTGTTTTTGCGTCTTTTTTAACTTTTATTTTATTATCTTTCTTGATTTGCATTCGAGTTAAGTTATTTTTTTTTCATTACGTTAAGTATTTTTTTTTATGACTTTTTGCGGCTTGCAAGTTTTCACTGCTACAACAACAACAAACACAGACTACAACAACAATAGCACGAACTTGCAGGTACAACAAGGGCTTCATCGAAATTTTCCATTACAGGTTTCTAGACATGTTTTTCGTGCACTCCTGTTCATCATAATAAATACAAGTTGTATTTGGAGGGGTAAATTTTTTTATTATTTTTGTGTTTTTGTTATAAAGAATTCTCTTTAGAAATAATTTTTCGAACTCTCATCACAATTGTTCGCTTGCTACTCTGAAGAAATTATGCGAAAACAAGACTTTCTAGAAAACATGTTTAGAAATTATTGGGGGCCCAGCCACCTGCTCGTTGTGCTCACCAACACTCATCGCAGAAATTATAAGGCGGCGAGCCTGTTTTGTGAAATTTTATTGTTGCTTTCATTTCAGAATTCTTTTTAGAAAATATTTTTCAAACTCATACCACAATCTTTCGCTATGCGAATTTTTATTTTTGTGAATTTTTTAAAAATCAAATATTTTTCGAAATTAAAAGGCGGCCAGCCAATGGCTCGCTTGCTGCGTCGAAAAAATGATGCGCGAAAATTTTTATTGTTATACAATCGAAATTATTGATGGGCCAACCTACTTCTTATTATCTAAATTTTTCGTAAAACGTTGTAGAATTGTGAAAGCGAAACGAATTTCAAAAATTTTAGCACCCTGCTTGCCCCATTTCTCACCGCCCCCCACCATACTAAATGGAGAGCTCAACATAGTACTAAGCGCCATTTATCGCTTTTCTGCTCACAGCAACCAACAACACCAGCTATGAATGATGCCAAAAATTAAGACTGCAACAGCCCAGCCTTTTTACGATTATGATATCAATTCTCAATAACACCAAGAACAAAGGTAATCACTTCTAAAAGACGTCACCACTGGGATAAGTCGCATCTGGCCAAACAACATTTCGATCGAAAATCCAACCGTTGACAGAAACCAATACAAGAGAATTTTACATAAACGGCTACTCAAACTGTTGACCATAGGAGACCTAAGGCAAATGACCTGGAGAAGATACATCCTTCAAGAACTGGTCCTTCCAGGCTAACTTAACACGGAACAGACCTAGGTAGACGGCACAAAACGGGGTTCGATGGAAGGTGCTAGTAGAGACCCTAAGTTTTCAAGGGAAAAAAATTTCAATTTATAAAAGTATTTTAGTTTTTCGAATTTGATAGAAATTAGCTGATGATAGCATAGAGCTCTCCTATTGGCAAAATCTGTCAACAAACTGGAGTTTTCCGCTAAAATCATTTCATTGAGTTTGTATTTCAGCTATCACGACATTCGGTTTTCAGCAATATTTAGGTATTCTCAATCAATTCGGAGCGACTTTTATGAAAGCCAGTTAAGAATATCATGTACTTTGGTGCAAAAAGAAAATATATTTTTCACAAAATTTATTCTATTGAGTTTGTTATTGACTATATTTTGATCAAATTCGCTGCTCCTTCTGGTGTGTTTCCCAGTAGTGTATGAAGTTTTGCTGGTTGAGCAATATATCTGATAATTTTGCAGAATATTAGGAGAGTGCGTGCCTGACTGAAAACTTACGCTATGATTTATATATTTCGAAGAACGACTAAATATCAAAAGCCCAAGGTTTTTACCTCCAAAATTGGATGGATTGTTTCTTGTTTTTTTCCACAGTTGGAGTAGACATTCAGATTTTTTTTTGATAAAAATGAAATCCTTCTATGTCAATATGCACAGACATTGTAAATCCAAGTTCCTGGCTAGCCCCAGATGTGAGACGGTTCATATCTAAAAAAAATTCACCAATCAGGCTAGGAATACGGATTAGTTTTATTATATTTTTTCCTTTTTATCATTTATTATTTCATAATTCATAGAATGTTTAACTTGTCTAATCTTATAATAAATAATAAATAATAAAATATATTAAAACAAATTCTCTTAGGTTTTATTATATCAAATTGAAAAGTACAGTTATGTCTATAAACAACTTATATGATCAAAATAATGCAATCTGGTCACACTATTTATTTAAATGGTAAAAAAATATTTTGTATTTAAATCCATCGCCTTTCTGCTGGCTTCTAATCAAAAAATGAAATAAAAACAAATATATCAAATGCAAAGTATTTCTATTAAAATCCTTGAAAAATCATAGATTTTCGAAAGAAAACTTTTATGCCCAAAAATTTGACAAAAACCAAATATTGAAAGCCAAGTTAAATGTCAAGCTAACTTGATTTTCACATCAAGCCAAATAAAAACAGTTGCATACAGAGATACGATGGATACGGCTACAGCTGACAGGTATTTTCAACTGGATACCAGCTGCGCCTGCCGAACCACCCTGAAATAGTTCAGAAATCCCAAAAAAATTTGAGCTATTTTGAATGGGCTGATGCTTTACGGACTTGCTGCGCGGTGTGGATATCCAATTGTATCTATGTGAGTTGACATTGGTGTTGGTGTGTATCTATGAGTCGGCGTATCTATGTATCTGCGTATCTGTGTATCTGCGTATCTGTGTTTTACTATGCTATTAGATTTCGCCTCGCGAATTGAGGCAAACGCTCATCGATGCGTAGAATTAAACTGTCAAATTCAACAAATAACTGGATTTTCAGCATTCAAACTCTTCAGCAGAGACACTGCAGCGCGGAGAGTGGGCCGCTAAAGAGAGAGAGAGAGAGAAAGGGGGAGGAGAGTGGGAGAGATATTTGCAATCAGAGCCTGAACAATAACAGGAACAATAACAACTAAAATACCAAAGGCACAAATGCTGTGCCAACGAATGAAATGAAACAATGCCTTAAATTAACATTGGTGGGGGAAAATGCAAAAACCTTTAAAACTAAATTTCTGGATTGATTGGTTTTTGGGCCTTTTATTTTTTGTTTAAAATGAAATGGCAACAAATACGCTTTGAAGCTGTAAGTCCATTAAATCAGTAATTCCCGAAAGTAATTAATTTTTTTTTTGTATTTTTTTAATTAAAATTTAAGCAAATGAGCAGGTTGTGAGATTATTTGAGCTAGTCCACTGGGGGGTCAGTTATTTTTATTAAAGCTCTGAAAGCAGTGCATGCGACTACCTCAATATTTGGAGACAAATTTTATTTCCTTGTAACGGGTGTGTCAACTGTATCATGTCGATAGAAAAGTCGGTAGAAAAGTACATAACTTTAAAAATTTTCAATAACAACATCGACCAAATGTTACTTTTTTTATTACGTGTTCAAGGTGGGCCCTTTTCTTGACGTTTTTAAACACACAAGCAACTCGGGCGATACAGCTGCCATTTCAGCGCGAATGCTGAAAGTTCTTCTGTGGTCTTTGGATTTGCTGTTCAAAAATCCTCACAAAAAGAAATCTGGCAATGTCAAAATTGGGTATCTTGGTGGCCAGTAGATATCAAGGTTATTAGGCACAATACGTTCTGGAAATTTTCGACACAAATAGTCGATGGTTGCAGTTGCTGTGTGGCACCAAAAAACTTCCAGGCCTTTTTCAAGCATGTGGTAACAATATCCATCGCCGTTGATAGTCTCATCAGATCTGAAGAAAAAGCATCCAATGATGGTTTGCGAGCAAACGACAGCCCAAACAGTCATATTCTGGTCCTCCGAAGATGTTCCGTGGATAATGTAAGGGCCTTCGGTGCCCCAAAAGTGGCGCCAGTGAGTGTGAAATGAACCTAATCTATCATAAGAATTTTCTCATAAAAATTCGGGCAAACTTCTTCAAATCGATTGACTTTTTTCGCCAAAAGCAAGCGACATTCAAAATGCGCCTTTAAGTAGTTCCACTGAAGTATAACTGCTCATATCGGTGCCGGTAAAAAACATTAGGATTTTCATATTTTGATTTGAACGATGCGAGCGTATTTTTTGTCTTTATTTGGGATCTGCAACAGATCCGTGTTCAAAACAACTTTGGGGATGAACGAAATATCGTATCGCTTTTGGTTGCTGTACGGCCAAAATATTTTCGGCGATATGTAAGCTGACCGATTATTTTCTATGTAAAGCAGCACTATTTCACGTACTCAAGGTGATACATGGTTAAAATTGTACTAGATCTCACTTTACTAAACCGCAATGAAAAAGCCGATTGGTTTAAAGTTGTCAAATTTATTACATATTTCTTTGAAAACCCTTTTAGTCCATGAAAAAAAGATTAAAACTTTTACCTTTTTATTTAGGCTCTTGACTGCTTAGTACAGCTGAATATAATGGAGAGTTTCTGTGACTCTCTCCTTGTACATAGACATATTTTATAACAAAGTTTTCATCTTTCTGGATTAATTGATTTTTCTTTAATATTTTTACAAGACTCTTATTCTTTGTTTAAGCATAATTTTGCCGCCGATATTTCGTTAAATAGTTTTTATAAAGTTGCTTCTAATACATAACAAATCCCGCGCAACTGGATTTTTTCATCTAATCCGAAGACCCCGGTAACAATAAACTATTCCACTAAATTGTAGAGTAACTACAATATTTGTTCAGTTAAATTGTGAAAGAATTAAATTTATATTATAGAGACTACCTCTTGTATTAGTTCTGAATTATAAGCAAAAATAAAATTTGAATTTTTTTTTTCTCAAGAAATCAAAGCTATGTTTATTGGTAAAATTTTTTAGATTGAAACTGATTTTTTTTTCTCTCTCGACTTGTATTTTTTTAGGAACTAAATCGAAATATGAGCTCGTAAAATATGTACTAATTGAAATTTATTTTGCTTCAGCTTAATTTATTTTCAAAGTGGATTACAAAAATTTTCAACATTGCCCCCAAAAAGGTAAATACATCAGTGAAAATTTGAAGTTATCGAAATCCCTTTTTAGAAGAATGCATCTTACGCGTTTCCTTAAAATTATTAGTAAAACACGTTTTCTAATTAATTAATTTTGGCATTGATTTTTCGTTGGAATAATTTAATATGGTTAGTCTAGAATTCATCAAATTCAAAAAATTCCAGAAATTCAAAAGATTTATAAAATTAAAAAAAATTCAAAAAAATTCATAAAATTCAAAAAAATTCATAAGATTTATAAAATTCATAAAATTCATAAAATTCATAAAATTCATAAAATTCATAAAATTCATAAAATTCATAAAATTCATAAAATTCATAAAATTCATAAAATTCATAAAATTCATAAAATTCATAAAATTCATAAAATTCATAAAATTCATAAAATTCATAAAATTCATAAAATTCATAAAATTCATAAAATTCATAAAATTCATAAAATTCATAAAATTCATAAAATTCATAAAATTCATAAAATTCATAAAATTCATAAAATTCATAAAATTCATAAAATTCATAAAATTCATAAAATTCATAAAATTCATAAAATTCATAAAATTCATAAAATTCATAAAATTCATAAAATTCATAAAATTCATAAAATTCATAAAATTCATTAAATTCATAAAATTCATTAAATTCATAAAATTCATAAAATTCATAAAATTCATAAAATTCATAAAATTCATAAAATTCATAAAATTCATAAAATTCATAAAATTCATAAAATTCAAAAAATTCATAAAAAACATAAAATTCATCAAATTCATCAAATTCATTAAATTCATCAAATTCATCAAATTCATCAAATTCTTCAAATTCATTAATTTCATCAAATTCATAAAATTCAAAGAGAACTTGATATGACAGCAATTGAGGGTTTAATTTTACAAGGTGCCGCCACCAAGTACTCATAGGGTAGCTGGTGCAATATTTCCATGTTGATACAAATCAGACCGAAATAGGTAAAAATGCTCACAATATTTGCAACATGTGCAACAGCAATGGTTGTTCACAGTCTAGCAACACTTCAGCTGATTAAAATTTCTTGTTGCTGCAATTTATTTAAATTGATTTTTGGTTAGCAACAAAAAAAAAAACACAACATTAATTAAGTATTTTTATTACTTTGTAAGCGAATGGAATTTTTGGTGCTTTTTGTTGATAAATTATGTACCAAAAAAAATAAAAAAAACTTAAGTTTAGATTTCTTGTTTTTTGTTTGTTATTTTTCGGGTCACAATTTTTGCCAAATGTTGTAAACGAAATTTTTATGAAACTGTGCTCAATGTCAGTCGGAAGAGCGCTACTGATAAGTGCCCAGTACTGACTTCCTCTGAAAGCCCCAAAGTTGTAATTTTTATCAGAAAAAATATGTTTTTTGTTTTTTCTTTTTTTTTTGCGTATTAGTAAAGTAAAAGCATAATATAATTAATTTTTTTTTTATTTTTGGTACTTCCAGCTAGTTCCAAAACTGAAGCGTGTGCACGGAAAAACGTCAACGAAAGCAAAAGGTGGAAAATCGTAAGGAATTTGCTGCATTTCCATTTCTTCATTTCGTGCCTACATGTTGCCTGTTTTCAAGGTAAGTGCCAGGCGTAGATTTTTTTGCGAGGGCGTCAACATTTATTTTTTTTATTGAAATATTTTGTTTATTTGGCAAGTTTTTGTATAATTTTTTATTTTTGAACTGATAATTTTTATGCCATAAATTTGAACCGAAAATCGTAATGTCAAAAGGCGACAATTGTGTTTTATTTACTCGACAGAACGCTGCACTTGCTAGTTGATTAAATACAAATGTGTTCACAGGTTTGTGTGTGTTTTTTGTTATTTTTTTTGGTTATGAAAAAATGCATTTTCATAATAATTTTTCTACCATATTTTTACGTTTCATTTATATTTTTTTTTCTGAACTGGCAGCTGTTATTTTATCACAAGTGTCATAAATAATACATATGCCAAGCCAAAAAGTTGGTCATTTATTTATTATGGCCAATATTGGATAACATTTAAAACAAAAATAACAATAATAATAAAGTTTCGTTTAAAATGAAAAGTTACAAAATCAAAATTAATGAACTCGTTGCTTGACTTATTTTTTTTTGCATTGGTTCAATAACATTTCAATTGCGTTGACATAATTTTAATTAAAAAATAAAATCGAAACGAAAAAAAAAATAACGACAGCAAAAGAAAAACCCAAATCCAAATAAATACATACAATGAATTTTAAGTGCAGCAAAGCTGAGTTGACGAAATAAAAAAAAATTTTGAAATTAAATTATGCTCTGGCTGTAGCCGACTACAAAATACGCTAAGTTTTGGTAGTAGTTTTGTTTGTTTTAAATGTTTTTCAAGCGACAAAGGTTTAATTTTGTGTGAAAAATTTAAGAAATGCTACTGATTGCTACTGGCGCCATCTAGCATATGCTGCTGGCGCCATCTTGTGTTTATCTAAGTTTGAAGTTCAGCTTAGAAAATTTGCTAAAAATCCTGCTCAGTTTTCCCCTTTTTTTATTAATATTTACTTTGTATGTTGGTATAGCTAAGCTTAGACCGCGCATATTGCATGGAGATTACGCTTGATTCTTCTTAATATTATTTCCTTGACAGATAGTTTTTCTTTTGGAAAATTACTATAAATATATTACCTCATCGAGCCTACCAAATGCAATCAAAGATCTTATGCATGCAGCACGCAAAGTCTCCTCATCCGGTAATAAATAAGTACGGCTGATTGAAAAGTCCCGAATCTTTCATACAGAGGAATATACATATTTTAAACTACTATTTATTTATTTTTTTTTTTTTGACATCTCTTATCCTTTAAAGGATCACATGAAAAATGTATGCAGCTGTCTAAAGTGCAACACCTCAGTGTATATTCTATATGGCTGAATACTAGATACAATTCTCTTCTACAAGTACAGCCACAGGAGATTTAATTTAACCAGTTGACGCCACCAAGTACTCAATTCTAGGTCAATATAACTATGAAAGAGCCACAAAAATTTGTATTTCGCTTTGTTTTTATAGCACAAAAAGAGATTAGGTTTGAACTCTCTTAATATTAAATCCTTGACAGACAGTTTGTCTTAGGGATGCATTTCATTGCTGCCTTTCGGGTCTAAAGTTATGCTGGGTATATGAACTTTATTCCCGCCTTTGTCAGCCGTAAGAATTTTACAAATTAGAATATTTTTCGTTATTCAGCGTATTACCAATCTGGTGACATTACATAGACCATCAGTGATACACAAGTTACTAGACGGCATAACAATGCATTCTACCTTTAAGTGCAAATCAGCTGCTGGCAATCCAGACGGTATCAGGGAATATAAGTATTCCGGTGTAAATTGTAGATATATGTTCCATAGATACCGGCTGTATTCATTGAATAACACTTTACAAAGTCTCACAGCGGAGGTCTATTGAGAATAGATAAAGGCAATTTTAACTTTTTGATTTTGTAATCGCACATTTTCTAAAAGCCAATCGGCAAATTCAAGCGAGTCTTAACTTTTATTTAATTCGTATTTCATTTTATTCGATTTGGAAAACCTACAAACGACGACGTTCTTTTCTAACTTCGTCTGTCAAATTCAACTTCTTTCTACACATGTTTGACTCTCTTACATACCCCGAAAAATAACTAAGTGTTCTGACGAAAGAGAAAAACTTTTTTATATAATAAATACAAATATTTTTTTTTTATAAATTTTAGATTGTATAATATTATAATGCATACAAGTAAATTTATTTACTTAATATTTTTGTATCGATATTTTAAGAAAATATATTTTTTGTATACCTATTTGTATGCATTTCAGTTCAAGTTGAAGATTATAATAAAAATTTAAAAAAGTTTTAATTTAGTATTGCCTATCTGAAGTATCCCATTTATATTCCTGCCAATCATAAAGCATATAAGTAGCTCCCCTGATTTGGAAATCCTTTCGAACCTTCAGTTCATAAGGTCCTTTCGTCTGATCACCTAGAAATTGTATCTAAACGTAATGCATCGTTGTCCATTACTGCAAAAGAACTCTTTTTGTTCTCACTAATGAATTGAAAACTATTTGAATACTCTATTAACCGCGACGTTGGAAATATATAGAAATAATACAATTTTATCATCATCATTCAGCTCTCAACTCGGGGTGGGTTTTGGCTTTCGAATTGTTGATTCTTCTCCATTCTTCTCTGTTGTTAGCAGGGACACATTCCAGTTCCTTACTTCTATCTTCAGCATGTCATCTTCAATATTGTCAATTGGACGCTTTCTGGATCGACCGCTGCTTCTTGTGGTGGTGGATGCCAACACAAGCTTTTGTGCTCTGCTCTGGTCCAGCCGTAGCACATGTCCTATCCATCTTAGGAAATCTCTGGGATTTACTGAATTTGACCTCATCTCAACAATTATCCGCCAATGAAATTGACGACTCCAAAGTGGAACAAGAATTTCTGCTCATGTTTGGGAATTAATTAAAGTCAGAAATGTTGTATGGAGACAATGATCTAGAACAAGACAACCCATATATAAGGCTACCCTTAAAATTTTTTTATTGAGAAAATACTTTTATGCAAGAAAAAGAGCTTCCTTGACTTCCAATAACTAATGTACCCCCAAAACTAAAGTGTATCAAAATAAAATATTAAACACAAAAAAATATATATAATTTTTGCCGTTAATGATTTAAGTAAGTAAGCAAAACAGGCTGTAAAATCACAATTATAGAGAGCGTATGTTTGGGAAGCGTTACGCAGGAGGGGGGAGTATTAATTTGCATTTAATTGCATTTACCAGGGCTACGCACTCGCATCTAATCCGTAATCTGCCATAGATATTGTTTGCATATTTCATTTCGTTTGCATTTACGTAAGGAAAATTTTCGAAATCCGCCAAGGTACGCACGCAATACATGCACACACTTATGTATGTAATAAATAAATAAATTTTATTTTTATTTTTTTATATTATTTTTTTTTACTTTTATTTTTTCTGTTGTTGTATGTATTTCTGTGAGATTTTATGCCAGACACGCAACTTGACGGCTATCATCAGAAAATATGCGCGTTTCAGAGTTTCTGTATATGTTTGAGCTTGAATTTAATTTTCATTTTTCATGGAACCGAAACAGCAACCACAACAACAACAATAAGAATCATCAGAACAACAACAACAACAACAGCAGCAACAACATTAAAACCAGAAAGAGCCAATGAATGCGACAAGGTGGTTCGGCAGCTCTGAAATATATAACTTGGCGACATGGCAACATGGCAACGCACCCGGAAGCGATAACGGACCATGGAAATGCCAGCTGCTCTGTTTGCAGATTACGAATATTTTTTATTTTTTTTGTATTTTGCTCTCTTCAGTTGGATTTTTTTTTGCCATTTTGGTTATAAATATGAGTGCAGTGCTCAATATTGAAGGCAGCAGCAGCAGCAGCAATGGCGGCGCAGCAGAAGACGCACCAAAAGTGTTGCAAAAGGGATGCCTTGCATTTTAATGGGAAATTTTTAATGATGGCAAGTTGTAGCGGGGTTGTGCAGGGATTGCGTTGCTGTACAAAAAGTAATTTATTTTCGGAAAATTTTTTGTACAAAGATTAAGTTAGTTCCATGCAACTATAGGCTGAGTTGGGTGCGTCTGAAATGGCTGGGAAGACGTGTCTAAGCCTAGTTGGGCGCTTAAATTATGTTTCATTGTAAGTGCAACGCTTTAGCTTTTGGCCTTATTGTCCAAAACCCCCTATAAGAATCCCACTGTCTCCTTTGTGTAGGAACTGTCAGTATTACGCTATCAAGTTCTACCAATCCGCGTCTTTCTTTCATTGCTTGCTAGAATCGGTAAATTGCTGTATGCTCTCTTCATTACTTGATGGTATGATCCGGTAAAGGATCCAGTAAAAAGTGTCGACGACGGTTATCTTGATTATAAATATATAGATTCCTTAATGAACTTTAACGTCTGATAGCCGCAGTAGATTTCGATATCCTTTGGTTCTTCATAAGTCACTACAAGTGACTCCGAAGAAATTGCAGTAGATTTCGATATAAATTTACAAGATTGCATATCCTTTACAAATTATGGATTTCCAAGTCAAACCAAAGCAGCCACAGGCGATTGCGTTATGAGTATGCCAGCCTTTGGTCACTTTGAAGTAAATGACTTATGAAGAACCAAAGGCTATAATATCTTATGCACTTAAATCGAAATCTCCTTCAATATCGTACTCGCTTTTTTCCAAGAGTGCGACCAATTCAAAGCCATTTTCGTATGCTGCTTTTTGTTAAGATTAAGATTGTGAAATGAACGAAGTCTACAAATTCAGCAAGGATTCTAATAAGCTTTTATTAAGAAACATTAGCTTTGATTTCAATAATCTTCGTCTAAAATATTCAACATTATGCACAAAAGCAGCTGCTGTTTGTACGAATTGACCGTTGATAAGTTAGGAAATCGTAAGGGTTATTATAGTTTGATAGTGCTGGTGGTCGAAAATAACGAGTTACTCTAGATGGAATGACAAATGAAATTTTACATAATTTATATGAAATCCTTAATTCGCATAATGCATCGATTTACTTTGAAAAATTATTCGAAAAATGCTGTCACATGAAAAATCACCCTTTCTCTACAGACCAATAGTGCAATTTCCAAGAATTCCTCATAATTGGCATAAAATCCTTAAGTTGTCCCCAGTGCATTGAATTACTGCAAAAAGTTTTGCGAAAATCGTTGTCTTATAAAAAACCACCCAACATGCTGCCAGTGCGAATTCTAAGGAATCATAATAATTTGCATAAAATCCCACAGTTGCCTAGTGCTTTGAATACTTAAGAAATATTATGCCAAAATTGCTGTCCTACAAAAACACCATCCTTACTCTAAGCAAAATGATCAGTACCCAGCAATGTTTTAAGTAAAAGTTTTAACCTTTGTCATAAGGCATAGATCAGTGTGATTTCTAAGAAATCAATATAATTTACGTTAACTCTTTAAGTTGTATAATGCGTGGAAAAACTGGGAAAGTTATTTCAGAATCCATACTTTTTCTAGGCAGCAATTTTCCAATTAAAAAGTGTTACCCTTGTCATTTTGCATGCAGTCATATTTCTTAGAAGGAAACTCTTTAAGTTGCCTAATCTCAAAAAACTGGCAAAAATTATGCGAATATAGTCATATAAAAATTCAGCCTTTCTCTAAGCAAAGTTGTAGCGAAGTACCAAGTAAAAAGTGTTACCCTTATCATTAAGCATGCAATCAGTGTTACCCCAGCCAACAGTGTGATTTCTAAGAATTCTTCATAATTGGCATAAAATCCTTAAGTTATCCCCAGTGCGTCGAATTACAGGAATATCGTTTCCTTATAAAAAACCACCCAGCGCAGTGTTTCAAGTAAAAAGTGTTACCCTTGTCATTTGGCAGGCAATGCAGTGTGATTTCCACGCTATTCCAAATAATTTTCATAAAATCTTAGTTATGCCTAGCGCTTTGAATACCTAAGCAATGTTATTGCAAAAGCGCTGTCACATAAAAAACCACCCTTTTTCCTAGGCAAATTTACAGCAAATTTGCCAGTAAAAAGTGTTACCCTTGTCATTTGGCAGTCAATGCAGTGTTACCCCATTACTAAAAATTAATTGCATTCCATTTGAAGCAATTACAACACTTAATTGTTTACAATTAACACAAATAGTGAGTCATCTATATGTTGACGCGATTCGCACAGGATCAACGGGGTCAAATGTGGCTGTGTGGGTCAACTAAGGTGGCGCATTACAAGCGCTTCCTTGTTGCCGCCGCTCCACATCAATTAGCCACATTTAATTCAATTTCAATGCAAGTTGCTCGCCTATTTTTTTTTGCATTTTTGTTTTTATTTTTGTGAAATTTATATGTATGAATTATTATTTTTTTTTATTTTTTATTTAGTCTAAATTTATGCGCAAAGTTCAATTGCGTACAAAATGGTTGGTTGTCTCATGAATTTTGCATGCGGCAATTTATTTATTGATTTACATGCAATGCGTATTGGTCGCTCTACCAAATAGTAAATTGGCTTTTGGGATTGCCTTAAACACACACAGACGCACGCACGCAGATACACAGATACTCGCACATAGATACTCACGCACACACACACACATGTAACCACATTGCGATATTGTTTCAATTTTCATTTGTTTCGTATGCCAAATGAAAAACGTGTCAAAGGTGTTTGCAATTTTGCAGTCAATTGGCATTAATTGAGTGTGAACACACAAAAATATTTCGCTCTCTTGCTGCTCTCTTTGTTGCTGTTGTTGTTGTTGCTGATGTCACCAGAGAGTTTTAGGGAGGCCATGAGCGAGAGAGAGGGTGGCGCTCGGCGCCGCATTGAACGTGTCGCGCTCCAAATAACTTTTACGTGCATTGCCATCAAATGTTGCGCTTAATATGCAAATTGTATTTGTTTTTGTTTTTTTTTTTTTTGTTTTTATGTTTCAAACGCTGTACCCAAAGGCTATGAAATTAATTTAGTGCAAAAAATGGAAATATTCTGACTAATTTTGTTAAGCAGAAATTGAAAAAGGGCACAAGATGACAGCGCTCTTTTTTGCTACTTATCAAATGGCTCAGTTCAATTTCGTATGATTTGGTCCTTTTTTCTAAGCTTCACGTGAGCTGACACGCCTTCAAAAATCGTTTGTATAAACTCTCACAAAGTTAATATTTTTTAATTAAATCAAATATCTAGAATAATAGATTTCACATCTATTCTTTCATTGACGTCAAAACTAACGAAAGTCATATACATTTTTAGGCCAACAAACTGGTTTTTATGGGTGTGCGAATTTTGAAACTAGTAAGTCGTGTATAAAAAAAAAGAATAGATGTCCAAAAGGCGTCAGATAATAGATGTTGGTCTATTAGAAAGAGATGATAAGAGTATTTATGATGGCTTGAAGCACTGCAAGAGAATCGTGTGACTTTAAGCTGAAAACTACGAACAAGAACGTAAATCCTAAGATGTAGAATGCTAAGTCTGAAGTCGGGCCTTAGAGATCGAGAGCAACTATATAATATCTGCTGTTTCAAACACTTTTTCTGGTTTTAAGTAGATTTTAGCTTAATTGAAGTATTTTTAAACTTATTCCAAGAATTTTGCAATTTATTTTAAGTACAACTTTACTAACAACTTGAAAACTCTGGCTTTAAACGACATAACTCTATAATTTTGAGTAGGCTTTTTCTCACAGTGCAACCAGCCATTACCCAACAAATCTTTCATTTCAGCTTTAAGTCGCTCCCCCCCCCCCCCACGCTTTAGGCAATTTTGTCTCAACGATTTAAGCATAATTAATTTTTCGTCACTTAATTAAAGAAAAAACAAATTTAAAATAAAAAACTTCAACTTCTCTGCACAAAAATATGCCCCCCCCCATTCTGGCACAAACTTTTTAACGAACTGTAGCCAGAATTCCATAGAAATGCTCTTTTATCAAGACCATTAAAAACTTAATGGTAGAATTGTGTTCCAGCCAAATCGAGCGCAAAACGTATCGAATTAAAGTCGCGACCATAAAATGCGAGACCAATTAGTAGATTTAATAATCATAAAAACCCCCCAAAAAAACCACACACACACACACACACAATACAATACGAAAATTTGAATAATTGTAAACTTTGGCAACATATGGATGAACATGTGCGCCGGGTTTGGCCCAACCCAAAGCCAAAGCCAAACAACAGCATTATAATAGTAAATGGCCAAAAGGCGGAATTCTGTAAATGGCCTATGAGCTGATCTGTATAGACCCAGACTCATACACAGTGCGCGTATCCATCCGGCCTTCGGTTTAGCCAATGCTTCATATTAATGCTAATGGCAGCTTTGACTGCCAACTACATACAAATCGGGCCGCAACATGCGTTTTCACACTCCACAAAAAAAAAAAAAAAGAAAATACTATAATGGGAAAAAAAAATCGCTATGGTTGTTATCTGGGTCTCTGGCGTAGTGTCCCTGAAAATATTGGAACTATATGCGCCATGCAAACAATACAACAGTTGTTGTCAAAAGGGGTTTCCCGACACCCAAAAGCAAACAGCATACACAGTTGGTTTTGCGGAGACTCCGCCAAAATAACCCATGGCGTGTGGAGGGGAAAGGGGCTGCGCGTCATTTAACCCAAAATTGTTGGGCTACAGACAGAAATTAGCTAATTAAAATAACCTCCAGTTATAAAATGCATATCAAACAAAACCCAAAATGAACAGCAAAGTGCGCATGGTTTTTTTGGATACACTATAAATATGCATGCTTTGCGAGTACTTTGGACTTTGGACGAATTTTGAGTTCTATATAAGAAAATTTCGTATTCGAATTTTGAGCGTGTTAGGAAATAAGTACGGCAACATTCCGAGACCGCTGGGCAATCCTGGAGGCAGAACATGCATCGAAGAAATTGCATTCGACAGCAGCCCTGTCACAGGGATAAGACGGCAAGTCGCTGATAACCTATGGCGCACAATACAGCAACTTATCAACATTTAAGCGAAATAAACCGAACCCTCTTTTTGCTGACGAACAAGGAATCGATTTGCTCAGTGGAACGTACGAACTCTCTACCAAATAGAAAAGCTAGCACAACTTTCAAAAGAGTTGATTTGGATGTACACACAATTCTTCGCATCCATAAAATGTTTATGTAGGATTTTGGTGTCTATAATGCAAATTTGGTGAATTTTTCTAACAGTGGGTAGAAGTACCGCTTGGGAACTTAGGATCTCTACTAGCACCTTCCATCGAACCCCGTTTTGCGCCGTCTGTTTAGCTCTGTGCCATATTGTGTTCGCCTGGACCAGTTCTTGAAGAATGTATATTCTCCAGGTCAGTCGCCTTAGGTCTTAATCTTAAGGGCTCTAACGTTCCATTGTCCCATTCGTGTGCGTTTTAGAACTGCCTATGGTCGACAACGAGTTTGGGTAGCCGTTTATGTTAAATTCTCTTGTATTGGTTTCTATAAACGGTTGGGTTTTCGATCGAAATGGTGATTGGTGAGTTGCGACGACTTACACCAGTGGTAGGGCTGCCACCTGACGTCTTCTGAGAGTGGCGTCTACGATTTGATAATCGTAGTAAGGCTGGGCATGATATAGTCCTAATTGGCGAAGCATTAAATTTAGACTCCGGGGCCCTGGTAGAGTGAGTGGCAGCGTATTTGCCTCTAAATCTTAAGGGCGGTGGTTCGTTTCCACCCAGCAGCACTAGGAACTAATTTTAATAATATTTGAATTAGATGATATGATATCATCTAACACTTTCCAGGAGTTACTTAGTATAACCAATACTTTGAGAGTATCGCATAGTCATATATAGTAAGTACAACACGATATGTGTCATATACTATTTGTAGAGACCGGGAGAGGTCTAAACAACGGTGCGGGTCTTAAAACATTGACTGCGGTCATTGTACGATTTTGCTATGTGGCGGCTTTTATAATTCGAAAAAAAAAATTAAATGAAATTCAATTCCGTATTTTATGAAAATGTTTTGAAATGCAGCAGACTGTTTGTTGCTGTTGTTGTTGTTGGTCTAAACAACATTGTTATTGTTGTTGTTGTCGTTGTTGTTGTTGTTGTTGACAATATATTTTATGTAATTGTTGTACAAACACAGATACACGCGCGCGCATGCACATAGATACACACACACACACACACATAGATACTCACTCATATTGACAGAAGTGCGCAAAATGCGCAACGCACAATTTTCGTGCTCAACAAATAATAAAAAATTATTAAATAAATAAATAAATAAAAGAGAAAACAATTGTACATTGTTGTTTGCTTGTATTTTTTCGTACATTTCTTTATTTATTTATTTTTTTTTATTGTTGAATATGGAGCGCACAATTCAAGGCCAAACATTCCATTTGTGCCACATTTAATTTTTATTCATTTTTTTTTCTTCAATTTTTTTTCGTTTTTATTACTATTATTATTATTATATATATATTTTTTTTAAATTTAAGTTTATTTTATTGTTATTTATTGTTGCTTTGAGTTCGAAGAGTAAACATAGAAAATTGCCAAATTAACCGCTTGGATCAAAGGCCAAGTGGGTGGAAAAATAACAAATTAATTTTGAGCATAAACAATGCAATGCAGTGTTGGAAAACGTTCATTAAAATTTATGTACAAAATTTATGGCACTTATTTAACATGAAGCAGAAGAAAGAAGAAAAATCAAAACGAGAGTTAATTATTTTTCAATTAAATGTCGCTGAGAGCAATACTTATGCGTTTTACAACACTGGCAAGTTATGTATATATCTAAGAAATTGATTAAAAAATTACCACAAAAATTTGTATATTTGCCTAAGTATTGCGAAAGTAAGCTTATTTTTTTATTATTTATTAAAAGTAGCTTGTTTTTTAGTTCGAAAAAATATCTACTACGATTAAGATATTTTGGAAAGAAGAAAAATTTGGGAAAAATATCTAATACGATCATGAAAACGATCATATTAAGTGATCAAAATTGAGAAAATTGTTTAATGACAACAGCAAGTTTTTTCTCTGTAAAATTAGTGCGAATTTGGAAAAAAAATATCTACTATGATAACAAAAATGAGTTTAGAAATTTCGCATTTGGGAAAGACAATCTTTGTATTATTATTTTTTAGCAATTTCTTTTTATCTATTGACAGTAAAAATTTATGCATAACTTTAAACGAAAATAGATAATTTTTTTTATTTCCAAAGCAGCTAATCGGGAAAGCATAGGGTATATCTAGCAGAAAAAATACTATGGAGCTGCGAAAGTCAAACAATGTTTTTAGTATTGTATCCCAAACTAAATCTAAGTGAGCAAGGAGTAAGCTCCAAAAAAATTCCATTACAATTTATATGGTTTATCTATGTTATATCCAAAGGAACTAGTTCATTCGATTTTTCTACTGCAAAAAACTTACATGTATGCGCCTTGACTATTATGATTTATCGTCGCCCCAAGGCAAAGCGTCAGAATTGTGTTAAAAAAAGCTTAAAAAAGTATTCAGCTAAGGATAGCTGAAGGGTCTTTACATAAAAAAGTGTAATCCCCTTGACCATGCTGCCAAATCTCCAAAGGTGGACATTGTAGATATCTCTATTACGAGCCTTTCAAGAGAATGGGAACCTACAGTTTATAGCCGCCGTCGTTCCGCGGTGTCTTCAATTAGTAACGAATAGCTAAGATACTTGATGGTTGCGAAACTCAAAAATGAACAATATTATTCCAAGTTCAGCTGATATGCCTTCAAAACTCCCAGCAGTTGAATTCAAAATTCGCACGAATGCGAAAAAAGCGCAATTCTGTACTAGTTCATTTAACTTTTCCACTTGACTCTGCTTACGCGTTCAATTCAGTACAATCAATAACTCCATATGCCAAATTCTGATTAAGTCCTCAAATCTTGGCTGCCACGCCCACTAAATACTTGTGGGCAGACTAAGTTATTGCATATTTGCTGCACTTAATCAATGGCCATGTGCATCATGGCTGCAAAGTTTCCAATTGTTTTGGAACTACAGACAACTGCTCAAGTTCAACTTGCCACAAACCATGACGCGGCGACTTGAAGTCATAGTGCCGCCATCGTCGCCGCCGCCACCGCCACCATCATCACATTAGAACATTGGCGTCTCTCTTCTCAAACTTATCGTTGTCTTAGCGTCTGGGTGGCCACTGATGGAATCTCAGACAGATAGATCAGACACTGGCTTTCAATTAGAAGCGGCGGTTGCTGACATGCGGTTCCGTTCCTTTGCTGCTTCCCTTTTTTCTGTCCATTAAGAGCAACAAATACTTTATAACAATAATAATATCTGTAAAGTTTGCTATATACAAAAGCCTAAATTTTGAGGAGTTACTAGGGGGAATAGTTGCGGAAAACTACAATAGAAGAAGCGTTGGTATGTTGAAGTACTGCAGCATGTATGCTCTATGACGAAATTCGCTTAGAGATTTGCAAGCTTCAGTGCGGTAGAGAGATGACGTCTTGAAGACGTATGTTTTTAGCTGTTGTGTGGTATTTTTTTTTTTTTTGCAAGATTTTCGTTTTTGACGTCATGTCAGATGATGATTGACACACTACGAACTTGCCCCATTTTGTAAACAAAAAATTAAGTAAGTTTCAGAGAATTCCATTACCGACAGTTGGGTTATAGTTAGTTGGAATTTTTTTAGTTTTTGGTAGATTTCTGTTTGAAGCTTTTAAATAATGACGAAATAGATGAGCCTAAATAGCAGATAGTTATGCAGTTTCAGTTGGGAAGATGGGTAGCTGTGAAAGTAGTGGAAAAAATATATAAAGCAACTATTTTTAAGCAAACTAACAGGGAAATAATGTTTTGGGCCTCGTTGCGGAAAGCGCACACGTGTCTAAACGCAAAGATAGTTAGTTCGATACTATCCAAAAAAGAAATTTTATTATTTTCATAGTACATGATTGCATTCTTTTATGTGGAAACGAAACGTAGCATACGACATATAATATTTTAGGAAAACTCCCGAGTTGAGCCTGAGGCGCATTGTTGAAGTGCTCTAACCCAGAAGTATATCCAATGTGAGGTTATGGGAGATCACCAAGCGACATATCAAACAGGGTACACCCTCAGGAGAGACAACAGAAATATAGCATGTGCAGCTCTAGAATGGAACCCCATTGGCAATGTGCGTCGCAGAGGACGTCCGAAGACTACTTGTAGGCGGAGACTGCTAAACAAAACGTCCAAATCGTTGAACGAGTTAAGGTTTTTAGCTAATAATAGGTAAACCTGGAAAGCTGTAAATTGGCTAAGTTCCTAATAATTTATTATAAGAGAGCATGCCAGCAATAATAATAATGATTCCATTGGAGTGCCATACATTTCAGTAAAATATAAAAAAAAATTAATTTTTAAAATAAAGTTATTCCCTTTGACTATGGTGAAAAGAGCAAAATCGAGCTGTAGTAACAATCAAGTATCTTTTGCCTATGTTGTTGGGATACAACAGCAGAAAAGTTCTACACAAGCGTCGAAACGACGCATGATTAAAGTTAGTGTATTTTTTTTTGCCATTATTGGTTACATTTTGACTTTTGCTTTGGAGAAACTCACTGCATATTTTATCGATGTTCTTTCTTAGGTAACTTGAATCACAGTATATACAGAAGTCGGCTTGTTGCAGTTGCAAGCTCGTAAATTGTTGTATTTGTTGTGTGCATTGTGTGTGCATGCGCCTGACTGTGTCTATCTTTATCTAGAATTTGGCCAGACAATGGCGCTGTGTCTAATATTGTGTGTGTGCGTGTGAGTGTGTGAGCCGAGCCGGCTTTGATAAACCACAGACAGACAAACAGAAACCCAACAAAACAACAACAAACAAACAAACATAATGCTTGCACGCACACATACAAAGGCACACACAACGCACACAGATACACACAGCTACACACAGCTACACATCGTGCAACTTACAGAGAGACATAGATACATTGCCAAATCAAACACGCATGTGGCTGCCTTTGGGTTTTTCGGTCTGATCAGTCATGAGTTTGAGTGTGACCAGACTTGCTTAAAGCGGTATGTCTGCTGCTGCTGTTGTTGTTGATCTTGTAATTGTAGCTCATCGTCAGTCAGCTGGCTCCGTTGTTGGCGTTGGCGTCGACATTGACAACTTTAATTGAATTGCAAACAGCAGCAAAAAATATTAAAAAAAAAATATAATACAACAAAAAAAATAGCAACAAATTTAGCGAAAGCTTTTTTCTCACTTTTTTTTTGTTCATTGTCGCTGACGTTGACAGTGGCAGCGACAGCGGCAGCGGCAGTGACTGCGCGACATCAATGTTTGGCATCAGTTTCTTTATCACATAACTCTAGATCGACATTGTGCTTTGCGGCATCAGATTGCAAGGTAAAATATTATAGTTGCAAATGAGCAAAGCAACTTGCAACACCTACACAATGCTACACAGCGCTAAAGCTGTCCAATAACTATTTGTGTGGATATTGTAAGCAAAAAGCGTGCTAGCAGTAGCCAGCAGCGATGGTGAGCTGAGGGCTGCATGAACTGAGCTGGTTCTAAAAGTTTGCAAGTGTTGGATAGCATAACTCTTGTGTAAATTCACTTCTGCAGATATTTCTTGGGCACTTGGTAGCGTAGTCACCTCTGAATTTCTGTAGGTTGATGCCACGCTGCAGCACCGTTGCCTAGCACTAGCATAGCTAGCAAATAAACGCTATTTGCCTAAATAAGTCTCTATTAATTAATGATACTGTAGTGCGGATACGTCTATAAGCTGTAGTTTCTTGTCCTCTTCGAACAGCTTTTAGTAGAGATAGCTTCATGTTGCTTCTTTAAGCAGATGATGATCATCAGCTATGCTCAGCTAGGTAGCAACCTTCGTGAGAAGAATTAAATTCTTAAACTCATATTCTACAGTTTATTGAACTTATTTGTGCAGACCAACTGCTTGTAAGCTTAAGCTTAATGAAAGTTACTACTCTATACTCATTGTACTAATAACAATTTACCTTAATCTCTTTTTAGGCACTAAAATCTCTTACGCTCTAATGAAGACCAACTAAGGACAGGTATGTACAGGCTGTTGAGCTTAATAATCATTATTCATAAAATGAATTCCATCTTAAATAAGCTATTTTGGTACTTGAGCCAATAATCCACAATCATTAAAAGAGATTCTTGCTATTACTGTAGTATCACACACGTAAAAAATTGTATAAACAAAATTTGGCTTATAAATTTCTTACAATAATCTTGAAGCTGATGCAGAGCAAAGAAAGCACAGCAGTTTGTATATATCTAGGGATTCCTGAATGGCAAGTCGATGGGGTGGAACCGACTAAGCAATGGGCGTTGTTGACTGTTGCCCAGCGGTTTAGTGGGCAGCTGATTATTGTGGGTGGGTCCAAATGTCTTCTGCTGGCTTTAGATATTTCTTTCACCACTGAAGGCAAGTTGCGATCTTTGGAATGTTGGAATTGCGCTTATCGAATGGCGCATTAAGAAGTTGTCGCCAAATTAACTTTAGCTTTTTCTTACCTCTTCTTGATCGTTAGTGTAATATTGTGAAAATATTTCAAACTTATTAAAAATGGAGATATACCAAAGCTAGAGCCCATAGAAACAGCTCAACTGCTTTGAGTGCTACAATTCAGTTCATTTGAGGATTGTGATAGTCCATGTACAGCATGGGGACAAATACAATAGCTATTGTTTGTAGGTAAATATTAACGCGCAGAAACTATATATCAGATCCACTAATTTTGTTGTAGCCAAGGCTCTGTTGCTGCCACAAGAAATGATTGATAATTGATCTGGCCGATAGATATTGGAGCGTGGTGATTTTACACTTTTCTGGCAAATGCGCCGAAGTCATTCGCAACATATTCCGTCATATTTGTTGCTGAAGACGTTGCCATTCAAACCACAAATAGCACTTGATTCAAGAACTGCTAGATGGCATTGGGCGCTCGTGGCGATAAAAATGCATTAATTGTATTGGTTGGAGGCGTCTAAAAGATGTCTAAATTACGCTAAAAAATTAGCTTAAATCAAGAAAAATACTAAAACAAAAGTTAAACCAGAACTGACACTCCTCTTGCGTTTCACAACTTTTTAACTATTCGAAGCCAAGATAATCATAAACATTTCTTCAAAATAAAACACCCTATACTTTTCTCATCAAGATTCATTTACAGCGCGCTTTTGCCCTTAATCACGTACTTCAGTCACCAAATTGAGTATGCTGCCTTTTATAGCTGCAAGCAACATTTTAACATTAATTTTTAGGTGTTGCTACACGCTTACCCCCAAACAATTAATTTTTCATATTGTTTATAGGTACATTGCCATATAAAGATTTAACATAATGATAGCTAGATCGTGTGCCATCGATCGGAACAGTTGATAGTTAGGTGTTGCAAAGTTTGAAGAGTAAGGCATATGAGAAGTATAAGATATTCCATTTCAGCGTTGTCAAATATATTTTGAGCATTGTCATGCTGGAGAATGAGCTTATCATGGCTCTTCTTGTATTGTGACTTTTTTAGTTAAGTTATCGACTCAACTGCGTTCAGTAACGATCTTCTGTGAAAGTTTTACTTGGCTTCAGTAGCTCATAATATATCACACATAGCTGGCCCACCAAAATGGCACTGCATTTGGCGCCATCAGTATTGGGCTGGACAGATTTTCGTACAGAAGCTTACGATTTTGCCAGAAGCTTTTCACAAGCAAAGAAATTACGTTCGCCACCTTCAAACTTCATAAAGCACCCAATGCTCTTGCTACTGAATCATTCCTTTGAGGCTTTGAGGCGTTAAAATTCTAATTGCTAAGTCATTTGCAATGAATCTGGCAATACGCCTCCATCACTACGCAGTTTTCTACTTGAAGCGTTGAAACACTCGTGATACGTGAAAGAACTAAGAGCAGTCCCGCCGTACGTATTCAAGAATATCAATGTGCTTCCGCCGCGCTTTTCTTTGAATACTAAAAAACACAACAACACTTTTCGCAAATTACGTGCATTCGTCTTAAAAAATGACACTTTCAAACAACAATGAATGATATCCAAAAATGTTCTGATGCAATAATCTAGACGAATATCTATGATTATTGTATATCGCTTCAGTCGATTAATATCGATCAGCACTCATCTAGCAGGAATCCTAGTATTTTCATTTATAAATCGGCTCGATTGTTAAGCAACAAAGTGTGCAGGAAGCTGAATACCTCATTATATACAAAAAAAAAGCCCAAAATTAAATTTTTAGTTGAAATAGCCAAAAAATTTGCACAAAAAAAATGGAAAGATGCAAGCATCGCACACCAGCGCTACCATTGCTGTAAGCAGTCTTCAACATGAGGACTTTTATATATTGTCTGTAGTTTTTCGTATATCCTTCAATCGCGCCAAAAGTTTTCGCACTCAAGCTGCCTTATCATGCAATAGGCAACGCTCTGGCAACAACTTCAGTTCGTTGTTATCTTTCAAGTTGTAAGTAAATACTTGTAGATACATTTTTATCTTTTGGCATTCACCTTGCTGCTGTCAGCGATAACGCCGCGCGCTGCGGTATCTTTAACAGCTGACAACAACAATAACAATAATGGCAATCAAGGACACAGCTTGGCTCTTATCAATAGCTCAGCATTTCTGCTGTATGCGTAACAGTAACAATTGTATCTGACAGATACTTTTGCAATATATGGCCGACGTTGTTGCTGTTGTTGTTGCGGCGCGCATATGTAGCTCAAGGCTGGCCGCAAATGCAGCGCAGGTAATCCAAGTGTCTACCTGGACCTTGCAACCGCATGCAGCTGTATGCGTGTATCTGTGTGTGCGCGTATCTATGTGCGTGCGCGTTTCTATGTATGCGCACGTAGCTATGTAGCTGCGCTGCTCTGTCTGGCAGGATCGTGTGCACAACAACAAGTGCCGCCAAATTGTGCATTGACCAGGGCCAATGATCATTACAATAACATTTGACAGTGCGCAGCGCTGCACTCACAGGCCACAGGTGTTGCAGCTACAGTATCCGATAGATACGCGTGCGCATTGGGTCACGTCAGGCAGCGCTTTTTACGATTTCTATGGCAAGCAACTGTATCTACCGCGTGGTATACCCTAGTTAGGGGTACTATGCGTATCTAAGATATGTTGTGTCTGTTGGCAGACAATGTTTGCCCACTTTGTATGCACTTGTTGTTGTTGTGGTTGTTGTTCCCTGTTTGTTGTAGCTGCGGCTTCTTGTTGGGCCATTGCGTAAGTTGTATCTTTTTGTATGAGTTGTTGTTGTTGTTTTTGTTTTTGCTGCTCAACTGTTTGTCGATCTGTCTTTGTGTCCGTCTGTGTGTGTGTGCGGTTC
The DNA here is from genome assembly GCA_035046065.1 of Chymomyza procnemis. Taxonomy (NCBI): domain Eukaryota; kingdom Metazoa; phylum Arthropoda; class Insecta; order Diptera; family Drosophilidae; genus Chymomyza; species Chymomyza procnemis. The sequence continues at coordinate 27,103,479 of JAWNOJ010000021.1, forward strand.
TGTAGCTACATTTGTATCTATGTGTGTGCTATAGTTGTGTGTGTTTTTTCTTCTGTTTTGGTCTCTTGCTCTTCGGTCTCGTCGATTCGTACGTCTATTAGTCGTTGATACAAATTTTTCGTGTATTTTCTTCTCAGTCTGTTTTCAGATTTCAACTATTCAAGTCGCGCGCTGATCAAAATTGAGCAACAAATATTTTACAAGAAAAATCAAAAGAAAAATAAAAACAAAGTTTTAAAAATTTACAAAAAGTATTTCCAAAAAGAAAAAAAATAGAAAAAGCATAAAAACTTGCGCGTTTTGTTGCCTTTTTTTTCAAGTGTTTGTGTGTGTGTTTGTGTCAAATTTTTTTTTAAACAAATTACAAGTTCTGCGAGTGCCCCTACTTTAGCAGCACGACTGTAGTGCCCCCATCATACCAGAGATTTTTGCAAAATAAAAACAAACGTGAGTGTGCATGTCATAGTTTCAGCAAAATGAATTAACTATTTGCGAAAATATTTGAGAAATGGAATTTTCCAATACGCGCTGCGCATTTAATAGAAATTGTTCTTTATTTTTTGGTTAGAATATGCGCAAGATCTACAAAGATGGAACAAACTAAACAAGAGCTGTATTTTAGCTGAAATTGCAAATGAGCTACAATTGAGCACAATTTTGGCGCTTTGTGAGCTTGCGTTCTGACTTCAGCTTCATTTTATTTTTAAATGCAGAATTTGTAGGAAAAAATAAATAAATTATCAAACAAAAAAAATAAATAGTTTTTAAAGAAAATAAAAGTGAAACAGCTTTTGTGTACTAAGTGCAATGAAATGCGGTTGTAATCTAGTTAGTCAAGTGCAGAGAAACCTAAACAGTCAGCTAGCTTAGGATTAATTTGAGCTCAAAGCGAAAATGCCTGAGCTGTATGAACTATGGTATAAAAACTAGAAGCTGACGCACAATATGCAGTGTGTCTCTCTCTCTCTCCCTCGGATAGAGAGCGCGTAGTAGGCAACAGGATGTCAATAAATAATGGAATAATTATAGCTGATGCAGTTTAGTAATGGTTACGGGCCTTTTTATTAAGATGAATCGTACAAAAATTAAAGATTAGATTAAAAATCATTTTGTTCTGCCCTCCGCGAAAAATTTGACTTTCTGGGCATGAAAGTATATAGGGCATGTAAACTTCTGTTTCATTTGTCGAAAGTCCTGCTTATGTGCAAATTTAACATTTTGCTATATAAACAACTTAAAAATCACAGATATTTGAAAATGCCCATGCAATTGATTTTTATTTAACTGACAGTTTGGTTTTGGATGCTAACTATACTTAGTTTTACGGATAACTATATAATAGTTGATAAGGGATTGAGCAATTTCAGTAATGTTTCGTTGGATTATTATTTCTGGAGCAGTATCAGACAGAGTTTAAAATTTTACAAAAACTATGCATTGGACTATTATAAAGTAGAAAAAACTGAAGCCCCTGGGTCACGCCTGCGGTTGTGAGTTTATGACTTAACTTTGAGTCATACAAATCTACGCCAATTGTATAACTAAACTTATCTTTGCTTTGTGAATTTTTGCAGTGAAGATAATGCCTTATATCATCTTTCAGTTTTTTGGGTGGATGAATTTAGCAGAGCTTAGACCTAAATCCTCAATATAGACGCTTTCTTGAGTTAAAGGTATACAAATTTTTTCAAAAACCAGCAGGCAAATCGGACATTTATCGTTCGATGAGTCCAGAGGCATACGGAATTGTGAAAATTGTTGCCAATTGTTGGGTCTATCATCTACCTGGCTATCTGACAATTTGCATATGGAAGATAACAAGCCTAAAGCTGATATAAATATATAAATTACTTTTCCAACTGTGAAAATGTCTTGGAACGTACTTGTAGCTTGAGTTAGGTGTCGTCCTAAAACGCTCGAGTATGTATAGAAACATTAATAGTGAAGATATTATTAAGCATGAATCGTAAGAGCTTACCCTGTGGATAACCCCTTTTTTTGCACGTTTTCACTTACAATCCTTCTTTCTCTCTACTGCGAACTAATTTTAAAGCGAACTAAGTGTATATTTGCTGTCATAGTTTTCGTCAGAGCCTTTTCCATCTTTGGTAAAGGCTGTCAAAATGCTGCAGCTAAAAGTTGTGATATCTTGTTTTTATTTTGTTATATATTTGTTTAATGATTGATTCCTCTATGCAAATCGCTGCTTAACTTGTCGGGATGATATTCTTTATACTGTTTATACTATTATTATGTAGTAGAGATATAATAAAATACAGATTAAGAATATTTAGCTATACCATTGGAAAGTCTAGAACTCAAGAAGCAAGCTGCATTTGCAAACGAATTTCGCACTATTCCAAAGCCCAGTGTGTGCTCAAAATCAAGTTCCAATGTTCCAAAAATTACAGAAATTCCCCTATATATTTATATATTGTACACATTATAAATTTATTTATATATATACTCATTAAAAAACAAAAACAAATAATGAAAACTGACAACAACTTAGCTCAAGAATCAACGCGTTTTGGGTGTGTCAAACATGAGTGACAAAAACTTGTCGATTTAACAAAATTTCAACACAATTCGCAACATCTAAAGGGAATCGGGCATAAGTATTAAATTTCAATGAATGAACAACTTTTTTTTTTGTTTTTATTTTTAGCAAATCAGAATTAAAATTTAAAGTCAAAAAAAAAGTATTTACCAAAGCAATTTATGCGACTGCTGGACAAGTCTTTAATGGGCTTTCAGTTCTTGCCGAGTCCAGTGTTCATTCAAATAAAGCAAAAGTATGTATTGAATGTGAGGTATCTAACTTGATTAATAGATTGAAGATTTCCAGACCTTAAGCAGCAGTATTTCCGGTTTATTGTTTGAGTAGTAAGGGTTGCGACAGACAAATTGAAATAAGAGTTTGTATTTGTTTTTTGTAAGTTCCTTAGAGCGACAGAACTCTGTATTGGGTAGAGTAGCATTACAAGTTTGTACACAATAACTTGAGAAAAAGGTTTGCAGGTGCTGCAGATTTGTGTTCTGAAAGAGTGTAGAATACTCTAAACAATGATCACAAAATATTGACTGCCATGAGTTGTGACGTAGCAGTGACTTAAGACTGCTCTCTCTCCCTCTCTATCTAGCACTCTCTTCCTGTGAGTGAACGCTGCTTTAGCTCTATGTGCGCACTTTATGCACCGAAAGGCTAAAAGCGAGAGAGTTAAGAGGTATATGTTTCCAGTTTATTGACGATAACTGGAACTCCACTGTCCGGAATGAATTCCATCTTATTATATTTTAAGTTATGAGGACCTTTAGCTGCAAATTTTGAATAGCTTGGAAATAACATGATAAACAGAACTTTTAACTTTATATTTGAAGAACCTCGGAATAAAGGTGTTGTTGCTTTGAGAAACATCTAGCAACAAGCAGAGCTTATGTTATATAATAGTCGACAGCAAAGCGTAATATATTCAATTAGAACTTACAGCGGAAAAGTGCAAAGTTCATGCGTATCGAAAATGCGTGAAATTCACTTAAATTATAGTTCTTAAATGTCACTAAAATATGAACTTATCACACTGCAGACTTTTCTCTCTAAACTTCAAAGCTTTGAGCCAACTGCAGTAAAAACTCTATCAGAAACAGAGGCGTCTAAGCCAAAACCTAGCCGGGTTGTAGCGCTGAATGATGATCTTAATGATAGTTAAAATTAACAACCTTGTATAGGCGCTATTTCGAAGTCAAAATTTAGCAACAAAATATCGCAACGATTTTTTCAATTTTAGTTTGCACTTCTCAATATCCCCAAAAGCTCTACGTTCAAGTCGCCTTAAGTAATTTCTAGAATTTTTCGATATGGCCAGTGGGCTTACCCCCGTACACCACTCCGTTGAGCACAGCTGCCTCACACTTGACTCATTATATCGTCGCCGGAAAAGTGAGTACCCCACGTAAGAACTGCTGGACAACAGCTGGACGGGAAACACTTTCAGCGCTGATACTTTTATTTGTTTTGGCATTATGTACAATAAGTATTTCTCGCTTATTTGTTCATGTAGAATTTTCATTTTTATTGAGCTCAAATTTCGTGGCATATTTTTGGTCTTCGTAAAGCACTCCCCTTTGTCGTTGCCGTTGTTGCTGTTGTTGTTGTAACAACAATAAAAGCAACAAATTCGTAATGTAAATTGAATCGAATGCGTTTTTATTATAAATTCGGCACGCGTCTTTGTGCGCATTTCAACGCTGCCTAGCGGTGGGGGCAGGGGAGCGCAACCGACCTCATGCCTCGTGCCAAGACTTGCGAGTGGTAAGTGCTGAGTGAAGGCGTAGTTAGTTGGCTTAGTTGGGGAGTGCCACCAACGACTGCTACTAGATGGCTGCCCCACGCACAACTTGGCTGACATGCAAGCCCAGCGCGGATCTAAGCATGTAAACCATAGCGATAGCCAATACCGATACCCAATACAGCGATACCGCAGCCAATGGGGCCAACTGCGTGTACGTCTCCAATTTTGGCCAAACTTCATAAACAATATTCAGCTTGCCTTTTCAATTGCTACACTTGACCACACTTGGCTGCTTCTCCTCAATTCCCATAACTTTTCTACATTTCACTTCAATTCACTTTGCCTTGGTTCGGTTCATTTTGGTTTGCTTTGGCTTTGACTTGGCTTGGGTTTGGGGTTTTCTTTTTTTTTGGGGGGTTTTAGGTTTGGTATTTGCTGCAGTTAAGTGCGATTGCTGAAAACCGCATGCGAAACGCATTGACTGCAGCAGATCGGTTTACAATTATGTATGGACTGTACGACGGAGGAATCGAGCAACCGAACCATAGACAAGCAAGTGTTTGGCATTGTTTTCATTTTCATTACGTTATCGATTTTGATTTGCGCTTGTCTGTTTTCGCATGTGTGAATGATTTCGATTTCCGTTTTGGCAATTTCTTTGCTTGCAACACCTGCTAGACATGCGCCTGCTAATTGCGTTTCTCACGCCTTCCAGGGCCCCGGTATACACCCTGTATACTCTGTATGCCCTGTAGACTCTTATAGGCGCAAGTTTCACACGCTTTTTGTTTATTTTCATTTTAAAAAGAAAAAAAAAACAATTTTTTTTATATTTTTCGATTTCATGCTGCCCATAAATGTTCAATCGTCCAGCTGTGCGTCTATCTTGTGCGGTAATTACAGACAGTTCCAGCTGGAACACATCTCAACTAATTGGAACAAAGTGCCATCAAAAATAATTACGTTTTTTTTTTTTGTTATTTAAGATTTTTATTATTTGTATTTGTATTCAAGGTCAATTCATTTCTATGCAGTTCTCGGTTTTTTTTGTTTTTCAATTGCAAGCAGCACATTGAGTGCATCTCTATGACATTTGTGGGCTGCCGCACGCTGGGATTGGGAGCGCAGTGCTTCGTCAAAGCTCATTTGTAAAACACAACCAGCAACGTTTGTCAGCGCAGCTAATGCCTTTTGCGAAATATCTTAATAACGTTTTTTGCACATTTTTCAATTTTCTTTGGAATTCATTGCAATTAGCTGAACAGTTTTGCATTTTTTTTGTCATAATTTAATTTGAGTTTTTGCAATTTTGGAATATGTGGAATCGAAAACAACATGAACAGCTGGCAAATGCGAGATTTAGTTTCATTCTAAATTTTTGAGTGTATACCTTATGTGTCTCAGTTGTGGGCCTCGGTAGCTTAGTGATAGCATACTGGCCTCAAAACCCCTAGTTCGGTGGTGCGATTCCAAGCTGCAACACCGAGACACGTTGTCTAGCTCTAACATGACTAGCAAATAATAAGAAGCTATTTATGTGGGAAAATCTCTAGACATCGTGTTTCGCATTTGCCTATAAACAGTAGCCAGTTTTCTTCGAACAGCTCCGCCTTTGGATCAATGCACATATTCAAGGGAACTATATTTATTTCTTTTATAATTCCTCATATTGTTTGAAATTATGTACTGATAAGCAACAACTATGAAATCGCATTTGTGTAAATGCAAAAACAATTTGTTGTGTTCAAAATGTACATCCAAGAAAGCAGCTTTTTGAGTTTTGTTGCAAGTTGAGGCTGTTGTTCCACGAAAATTAGGCAACATATGTCTCTGATGAGACTTCACCATATTCAAACTTAACAGAAAAACTACAAAATGCTGAATACAGAGCAGCTTTTAGTCTGCCTACATGCAGGTCGTGTTTCTTTAAAAATATGCTTCTTTGCTGCACTTTTTGGTGACGTTTTCTACTTTCAAAGTCAACCTCTTAGCCTAGACAGTTCCAATACTAAGCCTTCTAGTACTGCACTTGTGCAAACTCAAGAGTTCGAAAGTACGCTTTGGCTTGTATCTTAGTTAGAGTCTGGAAGATGGATACTTTATTGTCGTTCTGCCTTGAGTGTAAATGAATGAAATTTAGTGCAAGTTTTCGAAACGGTGAATTTTGCACCTTTTTTTAATATCCGAAGCTCCTCGTATGAGCGATATTTTGAAGTTAAATTTAGCAGCAACAATTATTTTCACTTTTACTGCTATTGGTACATCTCGAAAGTTTAGCTTTGCATATTATTTATAAATAATATCGGGTTTATGACCATAATTTTCAGACAAATGATTAGTAGGAAACATCGAGGCTGCCAGCAAGTAGTGAACAACTTTTAGTAGGAAAACTGCAAAGTTTAAAATACTCGCTTCTACAAAGTTAAAGCAACTAAATGGTCAATAGCTTCTTTTGGAGTATGCAAAATCTATCAAAAGTGGTTAGACTGATTTCTTTGGGGATTATGTTGCACATGTTGCAGCTAAAAAAATCTGCAAAAGTGTTCATAATACCATCACCAATGTCATTAAGTATTTTATCAATCTAAGTCTTTTTTTTTTTTAAACGTGTCACTGATTCTTCGATAGTTTGGTTTCTAGATACAAGTCTAGTTTAAAGTTTTCCAAAGTAGGGTATAAATCTTCAAAAGATTTTCTGGTTTTTATGTAACTTATTATTGAGCTGCTTGACTAATTAATGAATGCATTGTATTCAGAAAATTATCGTGGCAGATTAAGATTTGTGACGAACCCCAGCACCTCTAAGCTAAAACAGTATTTAGTCGAGTTGAAACTAGGAACTATATTTAGGCATGTAGCTACCTCTAGTCAGCCTGATATCAGACCTTCTGGGTCTTACCCTTTGGTACAAATAATGATGTAACTGATACATTCGAAATCGCCATTTCTACACGGATCTTGAAGTAAAATTTAATGGTGGACTTGCTAAATAAAGTCTACGTGTGAGTGCAATCCGAACGGCCATAATTTTCATATTTTATTTTGTAAATACAATTAAATATCTTAAAATCTTATATCCCTACCAGAGATACCCTTTTGTTAGTTGCCAGTTCATTAAGCTCACAGTGGCATTCAAATACCACATGAAGTTTGAATTGTATCTAAAGCTGTTTCGTGCTTTGAGAGCTGCCTGATTGTCGGAGAGTATATATCTTCAGCCAACTGCCTGATAATCAGTCCCACCCGTAAGATAGCGAATACCAAATAAGTGTGAGAAAGAGAGATGTGTGTGTGAGGACCCACTATGCCTGCTACTACCCCTGAGGCTGTTTTGGATATATCTGTGAACCATTTCTCATTTGTGTCGTCATTTAGGCAAGATATAGTAGAAATCCATTGCTCTCTTGTTGGAAAAAGATATTGTAGTTTCGCGTAAAACTATGTGTGGTTTCCTTTTGGTCTAGGGTTTTGGCTTTGCCGAGAATGTGTTCTACCCAATTCGGTATACCTCGGTGTTCCCTAAGGTTACACTTTTGGTATTCTAGCCATATTATCTAAGCCTTTTTCTACTTTCTATTGTATCATATCTGACATATGACTTTGTACTCATAAAGCGAATCTTACCAGCTGCTTTACTTTTTTCAATTAGGTCTTCTGTTAATTATTTTTTATTCTTTATTGCGCTTCTTGTTGATTGTTTCATTGAATACCATTTATTTGATCTTCTTTGTAAATTTATAAGAACATATTTAGATCTTATCTCAAGTCGTGCTTAGTAGTAAATTTTTGATTTTAGTATTTCCCATATTGACGCCTATATAAAGTTTTTCTGTCTGACCTCAAAAACGCAAAACTATTTAAAGATTGGGTTGTTGTCTAAAAAGTTCTTAAGTGCATGAGGCCTTAAAATGATTTGAAATAGAGTTTTTATATTCTTCAACTACCAATAGTTTGTTTTCGGCATCAGCTTATGGAAAATTTGACTTAATTTCGGATCGTAGTCTGCATGCAGTTTCTTTTTCGCGAACATTGGCATGATCAATGGTCCCTCCAACTTGCGGCAAAAATCTATTGACCAACCCTCGTAGGTCTTAGTTCCTTTGTCTGAACCTTCAACAATTCTGCTTAATTTAATAAAAAAAAAGTTTACCGACCGTTGCAAGTTGCAAGTAACTGTAATTGTTTTCAAGTGCTGCAATGTCGCCAGTAACAACAACAACAACCACAACAGCAACCATGCAGTACCGCCTTTTAGCCGCCTTTTGGCAGCTTGACCAACTTGGCCAGTAGACTTTATTTTTGTTGTTGATTTTTCTTGAGCTGAGTGATTGTAGTGCTGCCAGAATTGTTGTTGTTGCTGGCAAACATACACACACACACAGATCTACACTCACACACAGATACACACTCACACACAGATACACACACTCACACACCGCCTTACCCCAAAGCAGTTAAACGACTATGAAAATTAAGTAAATGTCACCCTCACACCCGCAGCGCTTGCTTCTCCCCGAACCCGTACACCCGGCTTAGCTCGCCACCCTTCCCGTGCCAGCACACCCGCTCGTTAACTTTGCTTTATTGACTTGGTTAGTTAGTAGCTTGGCTTGGTTTGTTTTGGATGGTTTGCTTGTTGACCAACTGGCTTCTTGGTTGGTTAGTTGGCCAACACCAGCGTCTGCGTCGGCATCGGCATCGGCGTCAACGCCAGACGTCAACGTTGCAGCGCGCAACGTCGCACAAATTAACCATAACAGGCGTGTAAATTGCGCTCCAGTTGCCCTGCTGATCTACTCCATCCAAGCCGTTAGCAAATGAGCACCCCATGCTGGGTTCACACCAAACACCACCAGTGGAAGCTATAAATATTTATATTGCATCTTGGAAGTGAATTACTTTGCTCATATTTAAGTGCAAACGTATGCCAGCACTTTGCGGAAAGTATATCCACAGATACTTAGGTTACAAATTTTTTTTTATAATTGGAGCTATGTTTGTACTTGAATAAAAAACTCTTGTATTTTTTGGAAATTTTTGAAACGATTAATAGTTTTTTTATAAATTTTTTGTCACAATTCAAAATTTTTTTATTAAAAATGTAATACCACAAGCTTATCTTACGGATAAATAAAATTCATGTCTATCGCAAAATCCATCGTTGTTTTATTGCAATTTAAAGTTCTATAGCTCTAAAAAAGCACCCTTTTTAATAAATAAACAAACTTAAAAAGAAAACATTTTTAGACAATATATACACATTTTTTAAATAATACAAAAGTCAAAAAGTAGTCATTTCATATTTTCAATCAATATTAAGTAATTTTTATATGTTTTAAAATTTATATATAAAAAACTGGGGGAAAAATGTAAAATATATTTCAGTATTTTTATTTTTAAAAATTTAAAATTGTAACCATAACTGCTTAAAATATAACAAAACTTGCTGAAGTTTTTGAAAACTTAAATGTTTAAATTTTGTTTATTAAATAAAAATTAAAATTCGCATACTCTATATAAGACGCACTTAGTAACCCCGCTGCCTACCGCGCAACCTTGTTTGTCTTGCAACATTTTGTTGCTGTTGCAGTGTAAACCTAGCATTACGATCTGATGCACAAGTAGCCAAGTTTGCCATGGTGTTGACCATCAACACTTTGGCATTAAGTTATATTTTACATGTCATATGCTTTTGGGATTTGCCAACATCGCTGGGAAACCATAACTCTCTGCCACAATGAATCCAGCGAAACTACTTCTTTATAGCCGGTACGCATCGTCTTATTCCATTTCATTTTCGTATTTATTTCATTGTTCGTTGACAGTTTTTGCATTCTCGATTTATACAAGTCTGCTCGGGTCCAAACTGGTTAAGACTGGCCCCAAGTTGTTAACCACAACAACGCCAACAACAACAACTTCCCTACAACAACTTTGGCATTACTAAAAAAAAACAACATTTTATTTTACTTAAAATTAATTTTATTTTAGAAATTCATCTTACTTGAAATGGCATATTTTGCAGCTGTGGCTAATGTCAATAATGACGAAAGTAACATTTCAAAAAGGTTTTTTTTTTTTGTTGGTATTGTCTTCTGATTATTTTATAAATCATCGGTCCATTATTTGATTTTTTTGCATACACAGTTTTATATGATAAGTTAATTTATAGCGTTCAACAATCCAGTTTGGGGCTCAATAATTTATTGTGAACTGAGCTGACTTTGAAGCAAAAGTGATATGGAATTTGATTTTTATATTATTCCGTCAAGTTGGGAGCAAAAAAGTTGTTTTGGGGCGTTGGTACGCAGTTCTAATTCGGCAAAACGATGCCTTAGCAACAGTTTTAGCGTTAATTTGGAATGTTACTTACTCTTTGAAATTATAAACTTTCACGAATTGGCTAGTATTATAATTTTTGGGAATATTGTATCTTTTTTAAAAAAATAAAATTTTTGCAAAGAAAAGATAGATCGGGTACCATGTACGGAAATTACTGAGTTTGTATTAAAGGCATGAGAGATAACTAGCTTTGCTGTGTAGAGGTCGATTCCAAACTGCCGCAAGAAATACTTTATTAATCGATAAACAAATTAAAGCTTCAGAGTAAAGTTGGCTATGGAATTCGTAGCCCTTGTAGTTGTAAAAATGGATAAGAATTTCTTGTTTATTTTCTAGTTTACTTTCTTAATATATTTCTAGAAGTTCTCTTGAGGTATTCAATTTTTTGCTATGGAATATGCCAACTTTGCGAAAATAAGCTTTACTTATACGAAAATCCTTTAGCGGCTTGCATTTTAGTCTCAATTTAGGTTGAGATACTTCAAATCTTGTAACCCTAGTAAAATGGATGAGGATTTTTAGTTTTTTTAGTTTAGGTATTTTGAATTTATTTATAGAACTTGTTTTGGCGGCATTTAATTTTTACTTTTGACATTGAATTCTATTTAAGTTTATGTCAACTCAAGAACCCATGAACCCATTCGAAAATAATCTTAACTTTTTCGTAAAATGCTTTGGCGGCAATTACTTTAGATTTGGATTTCTGAAATGAAGATACTTAAGGCGTCTACGAAGGCTTTCCATCGTACTCTGCTTTGCGCAGTCTGCTTAGTGGTGTGCCATGACAAGCTGATCTCACCCAGTTCTTGAAGAACGGTTCGTCTACAAGTTGCTTTTGGTCGTCCTACTCGTTTGCTTCCTTGGCGGGCTTCAATGCTGCTTGGATTCTTTCTGAGAGCATGCCCTATCCAACTCCCATTTCTCTAGCTGATTTGAAGCTGAATAGGGGATTGAGCTGTTGCGTTCCACAGCTCTGCATTTGGCCAGCATCTTCCGCATATTATGCTCAGGTTCATTTGCTGCTGAAATCCTGCAGTTACCATATAGCAGCATGCACCTAACGAACGCATTGAAGATACGGAGTTTGCTCTTCCATATGCGTTGCAATCTACCGAATGCTGCACGAGCTTTCTCAAGCCGGCTCGAGACATAATCATCTACTCCACTCCATTGTATGTATATAATAGGTGTCTAATTTTTATATTTAGACTCAGACTTAGACTTAGAGATTAAAAATATTGTAAAGGTTCTACTATCCATAGGAACTACCCACTTGCTGATTTTCTTAAATTACAATCGGGATCGCTGATGGAATCAAACGAAAAGAATGAAATAACTGAGCAATTTGTACTTACCATAAAAAGTGTAATTTTTTTTGCGTCGAGTCAGTTGGCCAAGGAGCAGAGAGAACTGCAAGAAAAGCAAAAACAAAAAAAGGGAGAAACATAGAGTATAAGCAGTGTAAATAGTGGGCGCAAATGCTGAAAGTGGGCATGGCACAGGCGGTAGCCACAGAGATTATGGCCAGGACATGCACACATGGCTAGTAGGTAACTAACTGATAAGTATTGAGCAGCATATAGACGCGAAAAAAAGGCAAATGAATGACAGGACACATCAACACGCACTCACACACACCAGGACACTCCCAGATACAAACACACACACAGACACAGCTACAGTTTCGCACGCACGTCGCACTTGGTAATGTTTTCGTTGCCACTGTCATTCAGTGTCTCTGTGGTCCTTGTTGGTATGACAGTTGTTGTTGTTGTTGTTGCTGTGGCTGTTGGTGTTGTTTTCGTTGTTGGCTGTTATTGTTTTTGTTTTGCCAGGATACCGGATTGGATTGAATCATTGAATCGAATTGAATACGTGAGAGCACGAAACGAAGCAGCCAGCACATACTACGTGTGTGTGTGTGTGTGTCTATATGCATGTGCCACTGCCGCCACTGTCTCCGCTCCCTGTCAGCTTGCTGGCCATCCAATAGTCGTCGTTGTTGTTGTTTCTGTTGTTTTTTGTCATGTATTAGTAACATGTCAATGTATGTGTTTGGTAGCATAATATGAGCGTATGATGGTGTTTCCAATGCAGACGCATCCGCATCAGACGCAACTGAACGGAACCGTCTGTACGTCTGCCTGTATGTCCAACTAAAGCCAACTCCAACTACAGCTACACGCTTTATATAGCTCTAAGGTTGGTTTTTGTCGCAGCCATAGCTCTGTTTTGTATCTCTTCATCTAAATCTATGTATCTCTACGTATCTGCCTCATTCGAATTGCCATTGGCATTGGCAGAGCGCCATCGTCAACGTCATCGCCTCGCGTAAAAGGCATCAAATGTTGTCCCCCCCAAAAAAAAAGTACGTAAAAATAAAGAAATCATCAAAGGACTGGCAGCAGGCAGTGTGTGCCGAGTGCCATATACAGCAGTTCCGTTCCCAACCCCCCCAACGTCGCTGCACAGTTAGGAACCCCAAATTGACATCAGTTGCTGATTTTTAATTAAAAATTTGCGACGTGTGAAGTTGATTTCAATTTGGGCCAAAACTGACAGATGAACAGATACAACAACAGCAACAACAACAACGGCAACAGTCAGCTCAGCTTGGGCTGGGCAGGCTTTGGCAGCATTAGATGTTTGGAGTAGTTGCTCACGTACAACACCACTGACCACAACAACGACATGCCTAGACGCAGTATATGCGGCTATATGTACAATATATATAGCCAGCAGGAACCAGGAATAGGGATATGAAGTGTTATATAGAGCGCAAGCTTTGCGTCGCAGCACTGGCAACTGGGCGTTATCGTGGATACACTCAGTTACTCAGCCAGTCAGTGAGGCAGTTAGTCCGTCAGTCAGTCAGTCAGTCAGTCAGTCAGCTAGTCATCTAGTCAGCTGCTGCTGCTGCTCCTGAAATAACAGTTCGTGACAGCTTCGAACAGCAGTCATCACATGTCAACCATATGAGAAGTCTCTCACTATATGTGGAATCACTCCCCCGCAACGGAGTCGTAGTTCGTTTTAGGGGGCGGCGCACAACCGATGCTTTGATGGTTTTCCATGTGTTTGCTGAGCTCGCAATTGCGCTACTTCATAAATATAGATTAGTGTGTTGGACAAGCAAATTTATTCAATTTGAATTACATTTGACTTAAATGCGGTGGGGCATAGGTTTGGAGTGGATTATGTGCTTAAGAGGGGAGGGAGTTTACTACACGGTGGGAACTGAGTTTTAAAGTTGGCTTGTTGGGTGGGAAAGAGTGCAGTAGGAGTGCAGCTAATTAGCTTAGACGCACTCAAACACAGCGTTAATGACAAGCATCGTAAAAGTGCGCAAGGATACTGTTCGAATGCTGTTGTAGGTAATCGTTTAACTCTTCTTTCGTAAGGCTAACCTCGACGTTTCACACCTGAGGTGTCCAGGTTTTACCTGGAAGGCAACCCTTTTGTAGCTCAATCACCTCATAAATCTGCAGTTTGGCAATGTTCGATAAGGCTCAAGAGAAAGGAACCAGCTATCTTGAACATATAGATCAGCAGTTAAGTGTGATTCTGCTGTGCAACTGCTCTTACGGTAACCAGTTCTAATTTGCAGACAAAAGCCGAAAGCCATTAGAAAAGCGCATAAGCTGGAAATGTCGAAGGACACCAATCACGCGAACCAATCCATAATTTCTGGTTGCTTTGAACTTCCGTTTGTCTCGTTGAAGGATAGCGCCTGCCGCAGTGCAACTGCACTCCCTCTGCCCACTACAATTTCAATATTTCATCAATTTCCTGAAATTCATTACCATGGGTTAGGCGCCTAGTTATGACTCCTTTACAGTGTTCCAAACTAATAAAACTAAGTAAAATATTCAATTGTCATAGGGCGCTTGAACAAATTGCTCTCCAATTACAAACAATGCGAGCAGGCGGCCTTTGTAATGCTTAATGAGCTTGTTGAGAACGCTGCATTGGTCCCCGCCCGAAACTATAGATTCATGTAACTTGCAACATTTCAGTGTGGTCTTCATTTAATTACTTCGGGTACTATGTGGCAAGCAGCGTTTCAATTGAACTCTGTGGCAAGTAGATTGTTTCGTTTGTTTGACAAAGTCTTTTCGCCTAAAATAGTTACCACAGCAGGCAGTCCCCGTCTGTTGTTAGTCAGTCCGAGCCTATATATAGGAATTTTTACATATATATCTATATATATGTATACCGTTATGACATTAACCTTCTTATCTGCACTCGACTGCACTTGATAGTGTGTGTGTATGTGTGTGTGTGTGTGAGCGAAGAGGTACTTGACATTCACACGCGCATGCCACACATAAACAAAGCCATTGGGACGCACGGACATTGAAGACGCATTTCAGGCCGATTGTATCTCATTTAGTTGGACAACGAACAGTGAGCGGAATTTTATGACTCTCCGAGACCCGAGATCCGCCGTAGATCCGTAGCAGACGAGACAGGCCCACCAAAAAAAAAAAGCTATTAACATGTAATAATAACAACAACAGCCATAAAAACAAAGTGCAACCAGTAACATCTATAAAAAAAAAAAACCAAATATAATAAGAAACCCACAAAGCAGCGCGCTATGGGAAAATCTTGGGAATACATCGACAGCGGCGATAGGCTGCATAACAAGGGGGGTTACGCGCGGCACGGTAGTGCTTGGGGCATGCACTGTGCGCAATGTGCCACACTTGAACTCATAAATTCTAAGAATGTACAGATAACCTATATACAAACATATGTACATAGATTCAAACATATCTTTATTATATATATTTTATATATATATGTATATCGGCTTGGTCGTATGTTGACTCTTGGCTGCATAAATAAACATAGCTGTGTGTGTGTGTGTGTGTGTGTGTGCAACACGCTGTGGTGTCTGTAATGATGACAGTGGGACCGTGGCAACATGTCATATACTTGGTGGCAAGCAGCAACAAGTTGCATGCATTGTTTTTTTGTACTTGGTTTCATTTTTTTTTTTTTTTGTATTCTGTTGATTATGACAACACCGATGAGTGATGTGGCATGCTCGTTGTGGCAAGTCTGACTGCTGTACTCTTATGCTGCTTTGTACGCGATACAAGTTCACACACAGACTTTGACAATGAGTGCAACCATGTTACGAACTTGCTGCAAAAATAGTCAAAATGTTGCAGTTGCTTTGGGGTAAAAAGTTTTGAAAAAAATCAAAAAAAAAAAAAGCGGAGTTTGTTGCAGCATAGAAGCTAATGGGTGGTCTGTGCGAGAGTTGCTTCAAAAGGTTTGGGCAGTATCTAACTATTTTGACGGAGCTACTACTACTGGAAGGATCTTCAAAGTGAGGCAGTCTGGAAGTTTGAGATATCTAACTAAGTTCTAATTGTAGCGATCATGAAACTGAGCTAATTTGCATATTTCATGTCTTTCAAAACGTGGGGCTCCTTTAAAGAACTCGCCGACAGTAAGAGGGAGAGCTTCGACTAAGTTCATATTGTTGCGATCATCAACCTGATCATCTTTACATGTTTGATGTCTTCCAAATAGAGGGGTTCCTCTAAAAAAGGCCCCTTCACGAAGAGGGAAAGTTTAAACTAAGTTCTTATTGAAGCGATCATCAACCTGATCATCTTTACATGTTTGATATCTTTCACTAAAGCAAGTTCTGGCTCAACGGCAAACGCGGTAATGTCTCTAATAAACAATTTGATCTTGAGAATAGTTATAAACTGCACTCAGAGAATATGGTAGGAACGATTACAGGCACCTCCGCTGCAAAGAGGTCCTAAAGCATTCCGACAGACTAAATTACGGCCCCCAAGCTTACAGGAAGACGGTAATTCTCGCAACATTGGGAAAAGAAAAAGTGAACTGAATGCAGGGAATAGTAATTGGAGCGATCTTAGCGAAGACAACTATTACAAGGCTGCATTAAATAGGCATGCCGATACTTCCAATATAAGGCATACAGATTCTAGAAAAGCGAGTATTTGCGAGCTTTATGGGGACTAACTTTATAGCAGTTGTGTCGTTTTGGATATTTCTCAAGCAGATGCTATATTTGTTAGTATAGGAAGAGTGTTTAAGTGCTCAACATGTTGCTTGCTAAGCTTTTCTTGTTGCTATCTGGTTTCTTATTTTATGAAGCAAAGGTTTCTGAGCTGATTATTTTTTCTAAAGAACTTCATCCACAATTTCTGGTATATCTGTCTGGCTGTAGAGCATAGGAAATGAAAGACACTCTTTATTCAAAACTCTTCGGCTTCACCAGTTGCCCTTCTGTGCTAGCTGACAGATTACTTTCTAACTAGGTCAACTAACGTTCGGCTCACCCTCGCATTTAGCTAATATATCGCAGCACCGGGTCATGTATTCTGTGTGGTCTCGAGAAACCGGTATGGCACCTCATGCCGCCGCAACAAACAGCTGCAGATCACACACTCGCAGCAAGCAAATGGGTTCAAGTGGCAGGGGCATACACTAAATTTATCAAAATGTCCAGCTGATTCTTGAAGCAAAAGTCTTTCCTGGTTGCCAATAAAACTAACCAACATCTCATCTGCTCTCTTTATCATTTCAGTCATTATTGTAGGCACAATTGAGCACAATTTGAAGCTGTAGTCGAGGCTGGAGTTCAATTTGTATATACTGCAGCGCTGGACACTCCACGCGATGTCACCAGCAATTGGTAGTAGACACAAGACGCAGTGCTGGCTGCTGCACTGCCTCCTAGCGCTGGCCGTGTTATTCAGCTGGCAGAGAGTGCATTTGACAGCCATGGCGTTGCCCATTACATCACGACCCATTGAGGGTAATGCGCAGCGACTGGCTTGGGATGAATGGCTGCGCTTGCCGCAGGAACAAAAAACGCTGGAGAAGGAGAAGAAAGTAACGGCCAAGTCTATATTTACGCTGCCTTATCGCCATTGTCCACCCGGACACAAGCTGTACAATGAGCGCTGCATACCGCAGATAAATATTGATCCAGCTGACTTGCTGAAACAGGAGCTGCTGGAGCTAGTGGGTGGTGGTGGACTGGGCGCAGGCAGTTCCAGCACTGGCGGCACAGACTATGACTACGATGATGAAGAGGCATTGTCAGAGGAGATAATAGGCGGGCTAGTGCCAACATTGCAGGTCGGCAATACAGGCAAACAGCCTGTAGAAGATCAGGCGTTACCCAGTGAAGATGCGCCGCTAAAATTCAACATATTTGAGAAGAAATTTCCAACAGGCATGGGTGAAGCAGAGCCAATTGATTTGACACTGTCCACGGAGCTGAGTCAGATGAACATGACGCAAGAGCAGCGCAATCTAACAACAGTAACTACGACAAATGCAACCGATGCGGTGGGCAGTATGGCCACCACCACAGCGCTACCCAGCACGGCTGTCAATAGCAGCAGTGATCTACAAGCCGAGTCAACCAACCAGTTCAGCACTACAGCGGCTGCATTCTTTAATCCGAGCAGCAGCAGCAGCAGCAGCGATGGTGCTACACTCTACTCCTTTGGTGATCTGGGCAATATTGATGCCATTGTGTTGCCTGCTGGCCTTACTACGCTCGACCTTGAACCTCTGCCCAACTCCAGCGTAGGCGGAGCTGATAAAGCTGCTGTTAATGAGAGCACCGCTCAAGATCAAACTGTTGACGATGATGAGGATGTGCAGCTGGTAAGCAGTCCATTGGGCAGTGAAGTTGATGCACAACATGAAACGGATCTTGCACAGCTGCTCAAGGTCGACGCCTTTCTGCCGGCCCATCCCAACAGTAGGCTGGAGGTCGATGTTGATGTCGATGCTGCTGTCAGTCATCGTCGTGTGGCGCCGCTGCTAAGCGCCGATATAGATGATGATGTGAAAGTCACCAACGCAGCTGCAGCCATACAAGATGATGAGTTGTACTCCAGCGTAACCGATATAGTACCCACTGAGGCCAGTGAGGAGCTGTCGGATGGCACAACAAATACGATTAGTACGATTGAGACAACTATGAGCATCTCCAGTGCGCATACAACAGGTACATATACATCCTTAGTGGATGTTTCTACATTGACAACGCCCACAACGCCTACGGCGGATGTGCCAAAACCAACAGAATCGCAGCTACAACAACAACAACAACAGCAACAACAAACACAAGCAAAACCACAAGAGACAGTTGAACGTGAAAATGGCATTGTCTTGAAAAAATCGAAAGTGGAACCGGTTCAGTTGAGCTCCACTGCGGCTACGACAGCAACAACAATGGAGGCTACAACCACAACAAAAACAACAACAACAACAACAAGTGGCACAATTGAAGAGCAAACCGGGAATGCTAATGATGAGCATGCTGCCGTTGATAATAATGATGCCGCCGATGACCGGTTTTATTATCAACATTTTGGCGTCACACAGCCCAAAGATGTTAATACGCAGAGCAGCAGCCGCAGCAGCAGCAGCAGCGAAGACGTGGACGATATACAAGTTGCTGCTGCGGACTCCGAAACCACTGCTGACAACGTTGCTGGCAATGACAATTTAATGATTAATACAATTGCTGGACTGCCTGAGGGTGTGTCAGAGCGTCGCGGGCAGCATGAAGCCGCAGGTGCGAAAGATGTGAAAAAAATAATAGCAAGTGAAATTGATTTCGAAAAAGAATTGCGCATTATAAACGAGTTGGTAAAGGGCAAGCGTCGCTTGTCGCAGCCGCAGCAGCAGCAGCCAGAGAAATGGCTGCGCAGCACAGATAAAGCTAAAGATAAGGATACGGATGCAACCACCACTGCAACAAGTGCAAGCAACAAGTTGGATAATGCGGGCAGCACAACACTTTGGTCCAAAATGCTGCCCAAGTGGAGCACAACAATAGCAGCAGAAAGCAGCACAACAGCTGAGATAACAGCCGAGACAACAGCTGGAACAACAGCTGGAACAACAGCTGCGACAACAGCTGTTATAGCAGCTGATACAACAGCAACAACAAGCAACACGCAATTAAGTATTAATACAAATCGTAGCAATAGAAATAGTAAAATAATTAGAGTTAATAATTTAGTTGATACAACAAAGCCAAGCACAACGACAACAACAACAACAGCTGCAACAACAACAACAACAGCCAGCACAACAGCTGAGACAGCAGTTCAGACAACAGCTCAGACAACAGCTGTTAACAGCGCAGATAACAGCGCTGATAATTATGCGCCATTTTGGTGGCTGCCCATTGGCTGGCGCCTTGATCAGGGCTGGGCCAAACAGCAGCGCCCGGCTTATGGGCTGCCTGGCTATGCCATTGATCAGAACATTGCTAAAGAGAGCGATTCCGATGACTCGCTACTGTTTCGTTTTTTCAGCAATTTTCGTCAGCCAGATACAGCCACAACAAAAACAACAACAACAGCAGCAGCATTCAGCTCAAGCAGTGAGCCCAGCACAACAACAACAACAACAACGGCTTAGAGCTTTTTCTATGCGCTCAACAGCAATAACATAAAACTAGCGCACAAAATGTTGATGTAAATGTTAAAATTTATGCATAAAATTGTAATTGTAAATGTTAATTGTTCAATGTAAATGTTATGTAAAATGTTAAATATGCAAAAGCTTTGCTCCTAATGTTAATGGCCAAAATGTTGCCTGCAGCCTGCTGTTAAAGAGAGAGCCGTCTCACTCTCTGTAACTTTTGTCTTTGTCTGACTAGCTGCTCGTCTAGTTCTCTTTGTTGCATAGACTTAGGCGCCTGCTCAATTTCCTTCAAGTCAAGTGAATTTTTTTTTTAATGTAAAAAATTTAATTTGCCAAATATTTAATTTTTTTTTTTCTTAAACTTGTATACCCCTACTGCTCTTTTAAATGCTGCAAATTTTTAAGTTGTTGATTTAATTTTAAATGCAATTTTTTTTTTGTTTACTTTAGTTTTATTTATTTAAAGTATTTATAGTAAATGGCAAAAATTATATATAAATAATAATAACATATTTTTTTTAAGCGCAGTCTACTAAAGTGTTGTTGTTGCTGTTAGCTTGTGCTTGTGGCTTATATTTTTTCTGGTGCAACAAATCATTTAGCAATATTTAATTGTGATTATTTAAAAATTAAAATAAATACTTTAAGCTTAATTGTATGCTTAACATTTAAATGATATTAATGTTGGCAAAGTTATAAATGTGCTGGCAGCGCTTAGAAGCAAGTAAATAGTTGTCAAAAAACTAAAGCCTTTGGAATGAAAAACAAAAGAAATGTTTTGGTTCAGCCTAAAAATGTTGCGCTTTTTGAAGCTCAGTACGCAGCAAACAAAACGCTAGCGAATAAGTACGAGTAACAACTAAAGCCCAAAAATATTGCACTTTCTGGAACTCCGTACGCAGTAAATTAAATGCTAGCGAACAAGTCTATTTAGCAGCACGCTCACGATTTATTTTATTTTAAATTATATTCAAATAACTCTTCTTTTTTAAGCCAAAATGTACAAAAATTGCTTAAAAAAATTAAACAGTTTTGTACCAAAGCGTTACGGTTTGCTGCGTACTGCGCTAAGCTATAAGATATTTGAAAATAAATTTTGAAGTCTTAATTTTTGGGTTTAAAATAAGTTCAAAATCTATTTTTGCTGAGCTAAATATTAAAAATAAACAGCTTTAAATAAATTTTAAAACTTAGTTTTTTATATGCAGAAATTAAAAATATTAGGCTTCAAACTAAAAGTAAAATTTAAAAAATAAAATAAAATCCAACAACATTGCAACTACATTTTTCTATTAAAAACTCTTAACTGTTTAGCACAAATTTAGACATTTTTTTTTAAATGCTTAAAAAATGTTTAAATATTTAAGAAATTCTTCATAATTCTTTAAAAATTATTAATTTCCTCAGAGTTCAGCTATATTTTTGGGCTTTCCCAAAATAAATACATTGCTCATTGTAAAGGCTTGCATTTGCTTTTGCGCCGCTTTACAACACTGCTAAACAATACAACTTTTTTTTTAAAATTAATTTTTAAGTGAACATTTTTTTTTTTGCTCTTTGTATTTTCTATGTCTTGTATATATCGTATATTATATATAATATTATAACTTTAAATTATATGTCATTGATTATTTTAGTTATTTTTGTGCGCGCTATTTCAAATTCTGCTTTAATTTCATTTTCTTGTAATTTTATGTGAAACAATTTTTGATTTATTTCAAGTCTACACACACAGGCGCTTAATTTTTATATATAAAAAATAAAAAGCATACTATAATATTATTTTTAGCATTTAAGTTGCAAGTTTATATAAATAACTTAAATGTGAATTAAATTAAATGCATGCGTTGTAAATAAATATAATTACTTTAAAACTAATTTCAAAGCAAAAATTAAAAAAATATATATATACATATAAAAAAAAAAAAACAGCAAACAATAAGCGAAAATTTTACGAAACAACAAGAAAAAATCAAAAATTTAAATAACTCTTGTTTTAAGCGTATTTTTTTTTTAAGCAAGCAGCATATATTTTTTATATCAATTTGCATATTTAATGTTGCAACAAAAAATTGCTAATAAAATGCATTTTTTTTATTTAATATAAAAACACATATTTGCTACTTAACAGAACTTAAAATACAAAATAAATAAATGCATTATATTTAACGAAAATGCAAATGTTTAGTCAAACAAAAATTTTACCAAGCTACCAAAGTTCTGAATGAAATACAAAATGCAAACAAAAAAAACCAAACGTCTTTTTTTTCTTTTGAGCTTTTTATTAAAAATATTTTATGATTTTTTGTTTGTTTGTTTTTTTTTTTAAGTAATGCAAGCTGGGTAAGTTGGCCGTTTATTGAAATATTTTTTATACAGCATAAGACATTATTCTGGTCCACCCTAATCAAAAGTAAGAGATTTCACCAAATGCCTGCGATCTCTTTAATGCGCGAGTTCTCTTAAATGACTTAAGTGTTAGACCTTTCCGGAAAGCGGCAATAAGGATGCTACAACCAAAAATTGTGTCGGACAAATGTAGCACAATGCATGCGTTGCTGGAGGGAGAGGAGGAGATGAGTTCTTCGGGGCTGACTGACACTAAGAGATAGATGAGACAACGTGCAGCTCAATGGAGGACATACAAAAGAACAGTTTTGTCCATGTCCTGTTTGGCTGAGTGTGTGTGTGTTTACACTGCAGCCACACACACTACACACACACACACAGACACACACGCATGGTGAAAAGGCAAATACAGACAACGACTGAGGACAAAACGACAGCTGGCAATGACAAGGATGACAACGACAAGGACAACGACAGCGTTGACTGTAAGTTGACAGCGACGCCGGCTGCGACGTCAACATCAACTGCGACACCGTCTGCGGTGGCATTCATTCAGAACTCCCAACGAATGACGCAAAATTGGCAATGGAAGCGTCGCAATGGAAACAAAATCAGCGACAGGAAGGAAGCTGGCGCCAAACTTGCAACAAGAGGCCGAGCGTCAAGCGACAAAAGGACGAGGCGGCGTCTCTGTGTGTGTGTACTCTGGAGCAGTAGAGTAAATGCCACATAATATGCTAAAATATTTGCCACACTTGCATGCAGCATGTCTGCTCTGATACGTGTGTGTATGGGAGAGTGTGTATTTGTGTTTGCTTCATGTTTTAAATGCCATTAGGAAAATTCAACTTCTTTTTTCCAAAAAAAAAGTTGGGGGGAAAATACGAGAAAAACGTTTGGAAAGAAATTTCTTTGGTAAACATATGCAGACGGCATGTTAACATGTTGAATAAAATAAATCAGCAAAAAAAAAGAGAGAAAAACATAAAACATTTCATTTTGTAGGTGCTTGAGTGAGCGACATTGAGCTACTATGGGATAAAAAGGATATTTCAAATTAAAAATGAAGAGATTAGAGTCGTGCAGTAGCCTACAGAAGCCGTAGAACGCGGAAGGAGAGTATGGAAATACTGCGTAGAACTAAGGTAAAATTCACTACTTGGGAACTCACAAATCTCACAAATATCCAACGAGAACTAGGTCGGACGCAGACAACCCTACCAGCATATTGAGCCCAAACCATAATTTGAGCACTTTAAGATTTTGAGATATACGAAAGGTTAGAGAATATTTCGAATTAAAAGTAAAGCAATTGGAGTCGTGCTAGAGTAAAGAGAAGTCGTAGAACTAAAGCTACACATAGAAGTGCTTCAAAGAAGCAAGTTAAGATACTTTTCTGTGGAACTTTAAATGTTAAAAAGAACTAGCTGGATGCAGGCAACCCTACCAGCATATTAAGCCCGAAACATTATCATAACACTTTAACATTGAAAAATCTTTAAGCGATAAGTGTACGGGATTGGGTCTGAGGACCACCGCCGCTGCGGTTCATTGTGAATTAATTTAGCAAATATCAAATTTACAAGCATAATACCTTTGAAAGGACATTGAAATAGTATACCCACGCTTCAAGTGTTTTTAGCGAAGAAATTTTTTGAAGCTTACTTAAAAACTAGTAGAATTTATGAAAGTTCAATTTTGAATAATTTCAGGCGGAATTGTAAGTTTTTTGTACATATTTTCATTTAATTTATCTATACCTGCACCTTATACCATCTGGCACAAATGTTGTGTTTTAAAATTATGTTAGCTGAAATCATATATGACACATAGAAGGAGAAATCGAAAATTACTCCAAAAAGAAGTGGAGAAGGTCATGTATGTAAGCAAAGAAGTAGTACAAATAGCAGGTGTCTTAGTTTATCAGGGAATGCAAGTTGGAGTAAGAGTTAGTATATGAGTTAACCTCTTACTTTCATAGATACTTCTGTGTATGAGCAAGCAGTGCAGTCAGATAGATGGCAACTGAGCGCAAGAGCGTTAATACGTCAAATACGTGTGCGAGAGTTGTGCTGCGGCAGCATTCTATCTACTAAGCAGAAGAGATGAATATCCTCTAAAAGCACACATAAGTCTGCCCAACTCTGATATAAGATATCGCTGACACAGAGAAATGGTAAAGCCTATTCCACAGTTGCTTGCACTCAGCTTAATTTTTTCCCCATTAGCTTTCACTATAGATTCCCTTAAAAATTACTTAAAACTTAAAACTCAAAATGTACTTCCTCCATACCATCTCAAATTTGCAGCAAACAAAAATTTTTCTGACAAAGATATCATCGCGTAAGGGTAGGGGATCCCATTAAAAAAAAACCCACTAAAACAAAATGTGAAATTTTTTTTGAGTCGGTTTTTTGCGTTTCCAAAAATTTACACAGCTGACAAATTAACGTATGTATGTATGCGTGTGTATCTGTGTGTGTATCTGTGAGTATGTGCTTGTATATCTGTGTATGTGTGCGTGTCTGCCTAACGAGCTACATTTGGCACTGATTGCAGCTGCTGAAAAGTGCGACGGATACGTCGACGGCGGCTGCAACTAGCTTCGAAAAAAAATAGGAAAAATATATGCGTCTTATTTGCAGCTTCAGTTTTCGGGCTTCCCTGACTGCTGATACCCACCAGTTCACCTGGCCCTACCTCCAGCGACTATATTGACACAGCGGCCTGGAGATGATTTGAATGAATTGAATAAAGTTGTGCATCCGTGCATTCGTTTGTCATTAGTTGGCATTCAAATAAGCGAAACGCAGTCCCAGCGACAGTGCGCCGGTTTCAGAACATATGTGGGTGATGGATGCAAGTGCAGTTTATCAGAAAATGTTTTCAAATGATTTTGAATAATTAGTAATTCTTAGATAAATTGAATATTGATTTTATGAGGTAAATTCGATGGGAACTTATGAAAGGAGAATGCGCAGTAAGTCGAAATTATTCGAAAAATTTCTATTCGTATTGCTGATTTACCACAGACAGAAAATAAATGGAAATAAAGGATGTTTTGAGAACTATAATTAGTTTGATTAACTCGCATGCCTAGAGATGATAAAATAGGTGCTACACAACAAGCTATTGAGCGTAGCATTGAGGAAGACCCGATTGAGTGTATCCGCCATTGAGCACAGGCATTGGATCTGTGTCCATCTACTTTATGCAAGATTTTGCGGAAGGATCTTGGTTTGCGTGCTTACAAATTTCAACTCGTGCAAAAAATGAAGCCAAACGAGCATCAAGCAAGGTGTAGATGCGTCGAGAATCAACGAACAAAACTGTTGCACAAATTACCACTGCTGTCACACCTCAACTTTCCCCAAGAGACGAGGAGGTTCCTGAAGTGAGTTCTCCAACTCCAACGCTCCTTCCCAACCACTATCTAACCGCTTCTCTTTCCGATATGGCACAATGGGCTATTTAGCCAAAAGGATCCGAGGCGGTGTTTGTTGCCTCTGCCACCCTCACATCTTATCTAATTTCTAAATTTTTAAAAAAAACTTTGTCTTGACGATCAAAGAATTTGCATGTAAAGTAAAAAATTATGTCAGAATCAGTCGAATTAGTGCTATCTAAGAAATAAGAAAAAAAGAAGCTTTGCTTGATTTGGTAAGTAAGCCTTATGCGCACTTAATAATTCTAAATATTTTGAATAATATTTACGCTGAGGTACAGACAGTTACTGAAGTTGCATTTGTATCTATTGTATTAGAGTTTTAGTTTCTTCTTTACTGAAATCAAATATATTATATATTAAGACAATTATATTTACCTTCTAACAAACTTCAACGAAGATAAGTAGTTCTTATAGAGATAGAGAGAGAGAGAGCGAGTCTGAAACAATGTCATCCGAGCTCCTACCAAATCCATAAAGCTCAGCAAATGCAATTAAAATCATTTAAATTTATTTAAACAAATAGATTTTTGGGCAAAATATTTAAAGCTTCACTAAACACAACGAATTACTTGATACACTTCCAACACTAACCAGCACAGATATTGTTGCATACTTCTGGGCGGCGCCTCAAAAATGCCATTCCAAATGAAATGCATTCAATGCAAATAATTTGCAAATAATTTATTGCAATTGCCACAAAACATGATGCATATTTTTAAAGGTAATACGAAACTGCTTGTGGCAGCTGACGGGGGTTGTGGTAGGCGAGATTGATTGACAGAATTTGATTGACAGCTTATCGGGCAATCAGGCAGGCACAACACCTTCAACAAAGGCAACAATAGCAACAGATTGACTGTAACTTAAGTCTATGGCAAAAACATGCCAAAGGCAATTTATGTTTATTTACTTATTACCATAAAGTACACACACACACACAGATACACGCATACAAAGATACACACACAGATACCATACAATCACATACACCTTTAGAGTTGTTGGATTAAGTGCTACAGTAGACACTCTACAACTGCAATTGTCTCTAAATTAGTTACTTCTTTAATTGTTTATTCACAAACTGTATGTTGTAAAATCACAAAAAAATTACAAAATATTATAAGTAATAATATTATAAATATATGTAACAAGTCACCAATCGTTTTTAGCACAGTCCAGTATCGGATATACCTCAGCCAATATATGTGTTTTCTTCTCATGCCATATTTGTTTTGGATTCGGACTTGCACAAACAATTGCAGCAATTCATATTTTGGAACTCGGATGATGTGACCAAAGTACATAGTTTTTTTAGTTTTAAAGGTTTTAAGGATTTCTCTATCTTTACCCAATCTTCTTAGAACATCTTCATTTGGCATTTTGTCAGTCCAAGGAACTTAGAGAATACATCCGTAGCAGCACATTTCGAAAGCTTCAATTCTACGCTTTGTTGGGATTCTTAAAGTTCAATTTGATGCTGTTGGTAGCCATTGGATATAACTTTTTTTTATCCATTCGGTTCTGCGAAACTTGAAAGCAAAAAAGAATTTTCACACCTGCCTGTAACCCAGCACAATCAGTCGATTCGAGTTTCTGAAGGTCCAGGCGCACAGAGATCAGCATGCATGATCAGGCGGGTAACTAAAAGTATGCAACATTTTTTGTTTAAAAAATCAATGTAGTGGTTTCCGGTAAAATGAGCAAAGTTTTTTTGATAAAAAGTATAGCATACTTTTAGTTATCAATTCATTTTCGACTACCTGCTGCTGATTTCTGTTCGCCTGGTAAGTCAATCAACTTGATGGAGTAGATTTTGTTTACTTTTTCAGTTCCGTTGCAACTGAAATGTGTACAAAAATTTTATGTTTTGATGATGAGCGTGATCATCGCCTTGATTTCAATAATAAAAGAGACGCTTTTGGAAGTGCAAAATTCTTGAAATAATACTTCTTTTTGTAAGATTAAATAATTTACTTATGTTCAAGAGGTGCAAGCCATTTCTTTGTCTTTTGAGGTTACGAATGCATTTGTAGAGGGTATTTTTTTTCGAGATATAGTTCTTTAAGTTGGCATTACTGTTCAAGTTGGCAACCGATTTAACAGCAATCAAGTGATTTATTCTCAGTTCGGTTTCGCAATTCATCAACAATAGACTCACGCCTGAACAACGCTTGCAAATAGTTTCATATTATTAAATTATTATTACTATGTCCATTTTATCATTGACTATAACCATGGACCGTTTTCGCACAAGGTTTTCTCTTATTGAAAATTCACATCCTCAGAGACGCCGTAGGGTGCGTACAGATGAAGCTATTGCTGCTGCAGAGCGTAGCATTGAAGGAGACCCGAATTAGTCGATCCGCCATCGAGCATAGGCATTGGATCTGTATCCATCCACTTTATGGAAGATTTTGCGGAAGAATCTTGGCTTGCGTGCGTACTAAATACAACTTGTGCAAGAATTGAAGCCAAACGATCATCAAGCAAGGAGTAGATTCGTCGGGTAGGCCCCAAACGAGATTGCCGTTGCTCCCGATTTTGATAAGCAAATTTTGTTTAGAGCTAAAAGGCACTTCTACCGCATTTGGAGTGAATCTAATCCTCAAGTGTGTCAAGTCGAAACACCGTTACAACCAGAAAAACTGACTGTTTGGTGCGCTTTGTGGGCTGGTGGAATCATTGGTCCGTACTTCTTCAAAAACGATGATGGCCAGAACGTTACAGTCAATGGGGATCGGTATAGAGCCATGATTACTAACTTTTTCATTCCATAGTTGAATAACTATGATGTCCAGGAGCTGTGGTTCCTGTTTCGGACCTGTGAATTGGCCTCCAAGATCTTGTGATTTAACACCGCTAGACACCTAGTTCCTGTGGGGATATCTAGGGTCATTGTGGTCTATGCGGATAAACCACAAACGCTTAACCATATGGAAGATAAGATTCGCCGTGTTATTGCCGATATACGGCCTCAAATGTTGTAGAAAGTCATCGTAAATCGGACGTCCAGATTGGACAACATCCGAGCCAGCCTTGGTGGTCATATGAGAGGAATCATATATAAAATGTAATGCCACAAGATTATCTTCCGGATAAATACAAATCATGTCAATCAAATAATCCATCGTGGTTTTATTGCAATTTAAAGTTCTATACCTCCAATAAAAAACACCCTTTATAACGTCACATTTTTTTATTTTCAGCTACGTCACGTTATGCCGAGTAGGGTATATTCATAAACTTATGTCCTTTTCTTTAAGTTTTACTCTATTTCTCATTATGATTTGCATGCAAAGTGCCATACTGTGAGAGGCATCACTGTAGCTTTTTTGCATATGCAATATGCTTATTGCAAATTCACTTTAATTCTCTTGTTATGTACTTAGTTGTATGCATTTTGCTTTGTGCATAATAAATATATAAATATATCTGTATACATGTGTGTGAGTGTGGGTGGGTGTGTGTGTGATAAAAAGACGCCTTATGCTATCCTTTTGCTTTTGTGCAGTGTATTTTAGTTTGCAATATTTAAGCTTTCATGCAGAGTAAACAAAGCATAAATACATTTACTAAGAGTATATAACAATATGTTAGCTACATCATTTAAATACACAAATTTACATAGGTGTGTGTATGTGTGTGTGTGTGTGGGAGGTGTGTGTGTGTGTGCATTAGTCATTGTCTTGCTCAGATATTAGCAGAAGGAAGTGAGAAAGAGACCAGTAGAATCCGAGTAAGCGAAGCATAGCTTCCAATCTGCTCAATGAATCTCAATAAGTTTGGTCCATGGTTCATGCAGCTGCTGTCACCCAGTCGACCAAACTGT
The DNA here is from genome assembly GCA_035046065.1 of Chymomyza procnemis. Lineage (NCBI taxonomy): Eukaryota > Metazoa > Arthropoda > Insecta > Diptera > Drosophilidae > Chymomyza > Chymomyza procnemis. The sequence goes on from JAWNOJ010000021.1 coordinate 27,133,192, forward strand.
AAACATTTTGAAGGGCGACCTACTTTGGAAATTAAGTGTCCCATCATTTCCGCGGCTTTGCGGCAATTTGAGTTGGCTTGCTCAGTCATTCAGCAAATTCCTCTAGCGTTTGAAATGTGTCTTGGTTAAGTAATGCTTGCAATTCTGCATTTTTGCAAACATTTTGCCAACCAACTGCTCTTAATTTCATAGACTTAAAAAAGTTCTATCAAGAAACTTAGAAATGGGGGAAGATCTTTGCAGGCTGAAGCAGCGCAATGTTATGGGCAATCGAGTCTGGCAACATAGTCAATTGATCAAGTTGCAAAGCACAGCACGAAAATCAGGCCCGGATAAGGCACTTCGTTTGGTTTATCACGTCAAGCAAAGCTTTCTCATTCACAGCATTCGTGTCTCTTGTGGTGACCGCAAGCGTTCAGTGCCAGAGGGCTGCTTCAATGGCCATGGTATCCACCAACTGAAACTATACCGCGGCTGGCATTGGTCGCAGACTTATTTTGAACTCAAATATTTTATACTACGCTGTATAAATTTTACCTTAATCCAATATCCTTCTATGCAATAGACTTAGCATAAATAATCTTTTTTTTTTCGAAAGATAAAGTGTTTTGATTTATTTTTGAAAAACATATTGCCGGCTCACACCGTCAAAAACAAAAAATGGATTAGAAAATATTAACAAATCTTCTAACAATTATAAAACAATGACAAAAACCTTTAATTTTGGAAGAAACTAAAACTTAAATTTTGCGAAAAAGTATAGACTGCTCGCTGCTGGCTCCTGCCAGTAACAAATGCAGCCTCGTCCTTTTGGTCTGTTGGGTTATGTAATGCGTTGATTTGTTTTTCTTTGTGTGTGTGTGCAGCTCAGTACCCAGGCGTGTGTTCGTATATATAAATATATTGTATATGTATATAGTTGTGTGTACGTGTGTGTACACATACACATACGTGTGCCAAATCAAGCAGTAATTGGTGCTTCTTGGGAATCCGTCGCCCATTATTGTTGTTGCTGTTTATATAATTGAAACTAACACAAATAAAGTGCAAAAGCTTTCTGATTATGAGGATTTGCGCCAGCCACAAAATGAGCATAAGCCAGCACCAGCGCCTAAGAGTCCCCGTAAGCGTTTGTGCCCAGACACGTTCGCATTTTGCATTTCCACTTCTTTCACGTCTTTCGCTTTCCCAAGAAATCCCCGAAGGCAGTACTAAGAACTTTGCAAGTTATATAAGCATCTTAAGAAAGATAAGGTCTATTTCTTTTCGATCATGTCAGGTAATTGCTTGAAAGAACAGTTCTCGAGTATAGGTTTGGTTTCAAGCTACTTTTCATGATTGTTGTGCTAACTTCAAATGCAAATTTGATAGAATTATTTAATATTTATTGAAATCTTACATAGAATAATAAACACATTACAACTGTACGTCGGTTTACGTAGTAGATGCGTTCCTGACCGCAGTTTTTGGATTCCTAGGCAACAGGGCCTGAAACGAAATGACAGACCGGAGGTTGTCGTATCAACACGAACGTTGGCTGAAGACTTAGGCATAAACCACGAATCGGAAGAAAGCGCTGCAGGTGCTTCCGAAAGTTGGTCGCCCACATCATGTGCGGGAAAACCAACTTGAAATTAGTCAAGCGCATCGTGCCGATTCCCAGGAAAGCCTACAGGCTTATTCTGGGCTTACTAACGGATCACTGCCTGACCGCAGCCCATGCCAAAAGGCTGGGCTTCACTGACAACGACGCATGCAGTAAGTGCAGGAAACCCAGGAGTTAAAGAAATCTTGGCACAGCTTTTATGCAACTGCCCTGACCTCTATACTTCGCGAACTAACTTTCTCTGGGCAGACCAATGCTTTACTCGCACGCAGAGGCAGCTCAAAGGCCAACCCAGATGACTAACTCATTCATGACCTCGACACACAGCCGTCAAGCGCCGATTCCACTAAGGATCACTCTAATCTACGTGAGATCCCCTCCTCTGGGGTGCTGCCGGCCTAAATTAACTAAAAAAATAAGTACGACCAGATTTGAGGTGACAATAAATTTGTAATTTTTTTGCCTTATTCCGCTTGGGAACTTAGGGCCTCTACTCTATTACCTTCTTCAATGAACCCTCTTTTGCGCTCTGACATAGTTGAATGGCATTGAGCAAGGGAAAATGCTTTCTAGGAAGTAGAGAAGTGAAGTACATTTTGTTTTTATTTCAAATTTAAATACCACGTAAGTTTGAGTTCGCGTAAACAGAGGTACAGCTCTATAGCGCAAAACAAGAAAATATTTCTAAATCCGCAATGCGGGTGTCTTTCTGCGCCTAATTAAGTTAACAAAAAATTTGAGTAATATTTTTGCCATCTGTACCACAGTGCGCCACGTTGCCTCGTATTCAAATTGAAGCGATAAAACGCAAGCTTAACACTTGTGTCAATGTGTATGTGTGTGTGCGTGTGTATCTGTGTGCCTGTCTATGTGAGCATGTGTTTGATTACTTGTTGTATGTGCGAGTGTGGGTGTGTGTATGGGTGTATGAGTGTGTGTGCGTTGAGCTGTTTGTTTAAGCTGCTGTTAACTTAAGTATAACAATGATAAGGATAACATCAGGACGATAACGATTTTGTTAGCATTTAAGTTACCTGCACATTACTGCATTATCGTTCCACACACAGACACTGACTCACACACACACACACACACACACACACACACACACACACAAGTATCGACTGTGGCAGCTTTTGGTTGTTGTTTTTGCTGATATGCTTTTATTTGCTACCTTCATTACAGACAGCTTCTTTTTGGCTTAGCTACTTGAACATTTTTGCTAAGTAATTGAAATGCTTTAGGATTTTCACTTAAACCGATTTTTTTTTTCGCAACAATTTTCCTAATGACAAGCACACACACACACACATAGAGTAAATACTTACATGTACATAAAGAGTTTGGTTCGTTTTTTTAAGACTTCCATTAAGCGTGTTAAGTTCGAACTGATAATTTGAGGATCTACACAAGTTTAGTGGTTTTTTGTTATTGGAACTGAGTTTATGGGTTAGCTTAACTTTGGAAAGCTTTGTGGCAATACTATATATGGAGGGCTGAAGTTTATAGCAAAGTATTAAATGCAATGGATACATATAACAGTCTACGTTTTGGTTCAACGAAATTTCTAATGCTGCCTTTGTGGGTTCCAACATGTTCTGAAGTTTCGGCGATTTATTGTACTAAATATGAGAAGGAGTTCATAGAATTTTTGAAGACGAAACTTAAACTTTTGCACAAAAAACATTTGGCAATATGATACAATAAAATGAACTAATAGTAGCAGCGGTTGTAGTTGTTGATCCTGAGATAGAAAGTGTCAAGAATTTGCAGATGCAGTCGTTGACCCTAGTGGAGACTTTTTATTCAGAAGTAGAAAAAATAAAAAGTTTGTATCCACCTCTAGGCTGCATCTATGAGCTCTTTATGAACCACAAGTTGAATTTCCAAGAAATCTACGATTCCGTTTTCAAAAACTTATTCTAGATATAACATTCAATGATGGCAAAGTTAAATTGCTAAGGAACTCTTTCAGCTTTCAAGTTTGTTTTTGATCTGATTTACTGTATGATCCACCGACAAATTGGATTGCGCGAAATCATTGCAAACAATCTATGGAATAAATTCAATTTGATTGATTCCCGCTGGAACACTAGTATAAGATCTAAATTATAAATATCATATATTGATAGTCAAAAAAACAGCACTAAATTTGAAAAAATGCTAATACGTATAGGTAAGCCATCTTGGATCAGTCATTGCCTGCAAATTCCCTACTATAGATACAGCATTTCCTAATGGTAAATGCAACTCAGCATACCTGAGCCTTCATGGATCTGTCATTGCATAAGAAAAACCCATTATAGACACGCCATTGCCATCATATACCTTCAACTCAGTTTCCTAAAAATTAAACCACAAAAAAATTAAAAAAAGGCCAATTCAGCATAAGCTTTCGTGGATCTATCCGTGCTTGAAAAAGAAAACATTGTAGATACGCTATTGCCTGAAGCTTAATTGCAACTCAGTTTTCGAAGAATTTAGCTATAAAAAACATTTTTAAAAATGCTTATTCAGTATACGTAGGCCTTCGTGGAACCTGAAAAAGATCTTTTGATTTCAATATAGTAGCACTGATATAGTCTAAAATTCATAATTTTAGCCTACAAAAGCCAAATCAGTATAACAATTATTATCATTGTTAAAAAATTCGAAAAAATTTGACTGAACTTCGATTGATACTTCAAAGCAACCCATTAATTTAGAGGACGGTAACAAAAGTGTACTTTGGTTTCTAAACTGCCCAAAATTTAATTTTTTTATATAATTTCATATTGAGTTTGTGTATACAAAATATTATAGAAATAAACGCTTTTGCAGCTTTAAGATAAGTTGATTAGGATTAAGATTTTTAATTATATCTAGCAAGTATTTTTATATATAAAGTTATTAATTAAGGGAAAAAGTTAAGGGAAGAGACCGTAGAAAAAGAAGTTGCTCAAAATTCTGGAAACTTTAATATAAAAATTATTCCCCTTGATCGCTTCAAAGGTGGAGCATAGGTTGATTTTCCTAGGTAAACAGCATCTATTTGCTAGCCATACCACTGCTGGGCAAAATTCAATAGTTCTGCTGGGTGGAATCGAACTACCGAGGCCCACAGACTTTCCCTACGTACTAAAAAATACCCCAATTCCGGTAAAGAAGCTGGTTTTTTTCCAACTATTGTATTATGCATATATATGTTCTATATACAAATTATGTTCCAGTGAAATACAAATTTTCCGCATAGCCACAATATACAATGGAGATCTTCGAAAATTGCATAACAGAGTAGTTAGATATGTCTCTCCGTTCGTATCATTTTTTATGGATTCGATTTTTGGTTGATAATGAAAATTGAAAGCAAGAGGGAAAACTAAGTGCAAAATAATAGAGCGCCAATAAATTGTGAATAGAAGACAGAAAGAGTTGCAAGTGTATTGTTGAGTACTGTCCTTTCTCATATAATCATTTCCCTTCAATGAGCGCTATATTAACTCACCAGCCAATTGCTCAACTACGCTCCAGCTTTGGTAAGCGCATCAGCTATTCGTCTAGCGTGTAGCTTTAACTTTTCTGCTCAACTCTATGCGGCTTGTAGTTTCTTGTAAAATCTGATATAAGCCGCACTAAGTCGTCTTCTGGCACTTCCTGTTGGTCTCACATACAAACGCCCCCATACGCCATTTTGCCATTCAGCAAAGCGGTAGCCGCCATTTTGCATTCGCCATTTCCGTTTTGCGCCATTTATCGCTTGTCGAGTGCTCAATGAAAAGGCTTCAAATGGTTATTTCATTTTCTCACAAAACACCTTGCCGCTGCCACACACAGGCACAAATGAAGCTCTTTTCATTTAAGCATCGCTGCACATTAACAGCTTAGAAAACACACACAGACACATGCAGAACACATAGATACACATACACACAGATACACTCACACACACACACACACACACATATTAGCTTGAAGGAAACTCAATTAGTGGCAATAAATGCAAATTACATTTAAATGGCGCATAATTTTGCATTTGGTTGCTCTCACTGCCTTAGGCTGGCATTTTAGTTATTTATAACTTGTTTGTTTCTGCACATTAACTTGGCCAAAATGCTAAACTCACAGCTCTCTCTATATATATAATATACAAAGCAGATACATATATATTTGCGGATGTATATAGAGGTGTAGCTGTTGCTGTTGTAGATTTTGCAAATTGATGGATGGATATTGTAGTGCATTTTGCTAGAAATTATGCCTCACTAATTGGGTTTTAACATTAAGTTGTTGCTTAATCTGTATTAAATAACTATCTAGTTGATATAAATATTAATAATATCAACAATAATCTTGACTAATAATTCAAATCATTTGTACACACATGCATACATGTATTGTTTGTGTATATAAATTCCAAGCTTAATAGATGATAGCAGCACATGGCAGAAGAATTATGCAATTTCTGCTTGTTTAGAGAGCGAGAGAGAGACGACGTCAAGTATTTGGCTATCGAAATTTAAATCTTCAAATTGTCAACAAAGTAATAAAATTGTTAAATTTTCATTGACAGCCCTTGGATTGTTTTCTTTAGTCAAGAATTTAATGAGTTCTATTCAGTTTAATATGTGAAAATTAGTGGAAATCTTAAATATTGAATTTATTTCAAGCTTAAAGCGTAACTTACTTAAAGTTTGTTTACTTTTGATGTTTTAGAAGCGTATTTCGCAGACATATGGGCTGCCAAAGCTTTCATTCCAGCTAGACGAAATATACGCAAATTTCAATGTAGTACTGAAAGTTCTTTGATACTGTCATATCATCCAACAAAAATGAACTTATAAAACTTCGCTCTACTTCTAATAATCTATTAGTACTTTCTTCTCTCTCCAATATTTATTTAACAGAACAAAGTCATACTGTTCTTGTCTATAGTGACTTCAGTAGAAGCCTTTGGACTGTGTAAGCCACAGTCTGTTTCGATTTTCCGTCTAACTTTTTGAACAGCATATCGTATCTTATCTATCAAATTAAGTGCAGCAGGTTAGTTTTTAAGCTTGTACGTCCAAAGTAATTAAAGTCATGTCAGTGGTACCACAAAAAAGTCATTGAGATACTCTGCTTTGTAACGTATTTCTAAAGGATCTTACCAAAATTAACCTCCACTCTCGCATCCCTATGTATGCAGTTGACGTTCAACTTTATATAACCTACAAAGAGACTAGCAAAAACTTACTTCTTCAAAATGATTTAAAAAGCTAGAATACAGCAGTCTTATCTTAACTTATCAAAATACAATATTTTGACGTTTAATCGTTGTACCCCATATTTGGCTACCTACTCTTTAGAGACTTTTACCTTGGAATGTATCCGTAGCGTGTTTGAGCTTTTTGCTTTGTTTGATCACAAATTTAGCTTGAAATAAACACATTTACAATATTGTAAATAAAGCTAGAGCACTTCCTGCATGTAATGAAGGGTAGTCCAAGAATTTTAACGATTCTTAGCCAATAAAACTGCTGTATGTTTCGCTCGTCCGTTCAATACAGGAATATTTGAGTCTGTTCAAAAGCAATTTTTCATATTTGCTCTTCGTGCTTTAAATTGGGATACCAACTTTTGATTGCTCTGCTATTCTTGTAGACTTCAAAATTATCTTCCCTAAATGATCGTTGAAGATTTGCATCAGCTGTTATATGGGTACATTTATTTTTGTTATAAATGTACCTATAATGTTCGAAATTTTTCAAACAGATATTTTATCAAGAGCTGTTGCGCATGGACGCCATAATAGACTGTAAAGTATGAGGTGGTCTAGAGACATTCCTCGGCCGAGTTTTAAATAGCAGAACGAGGGCTTTTAGTGCAAATTGCCCCAGCAATTAATTAAACTACCAATCAAGTGCAGGCAACACTTTGTCTTTGGTTTTTATCTTTAAATTTTAAGTACAGTCCAAACAAAATATGCTCAAGGATATTTAGTTGACTTTAAGTCACCTTTAGGCAGTGCGAAACTAGTAGCAGACACTTATTGTGTATGTTTTGTTGCACAACAGCCTTGCGGCTTGACTTTTGACGCAAGCTGGCATTGGCTAATTCTATACCCTTTAATTAAAAAATAAAATGGCTGCAGGTGTTTGCAATTTCCCAGAGCCAAAGATTGCACAAAAAACTAATTGGAAACATTTGACTAAGGCGGATTACGCAAAGAAGCTCGATGTATGGGTGCGTCATGAGTGGCCTCATGGACCGAATTACCGTTTGCGAAATGCTGCTGAATCGACCCATTTGTGAAGCGGTTGGTGAGTGGCGTTGGATAGTGAATCACTTACGACCACGTCAAGCGAAAACGGTATTGGTCGAAATGCGGTGAGCCGGTGGCAACAGTGGTCAAGCCAAGATTGACGGCCATGAATATTTTGCTGTATGTTTAAGGGGTTTGGTAGGAAATTAACTACTATGAGCTGTTCCCATATGGCAAAACTCTTAAGTCGGAACTGTATTGTTCACAATTGGACTGCCTGCAGCAAGCAATCGCCTAGAATCTGCCAGCTTTGACTATTTTGAGAGGATTTATGTGCCATCAGAACAACGCCATTCCACATACAACGATGGTGGCTCCCTATGCATACACCTTATCCTTCAGAACTAGCTCCAAGTAATTAATAGCTGTTCCAGTCCATGGTCCTCAATTTTTTGCCAATAGGCTTGAGGTCTGCTGAGAGAGAGGAAAAATGAAATAACCTTTAAAACGGCAACAAGTTATCGCACAAAACGGCACATATTTGACCTTAATCGGATCATTCTAACTATAGAAATTGAAGGCTTCAATTTAATGCAGAAATAATGAATAATGAACGCTTTGAAATCTACAGGATAAACATTTGACAACCGCTTGACTTGACTTTACATATTTCAGAAACGTCAATTCACTAAAATTTTAACCATATATCGCTTAAGTCTGGATAAATTGCAAAGGTTTAAATTGAATAAAAACAGCTCTCATTCAGAAATTGGTTGTTATTTTCCTATTATTCAATGTTTACATGCCGACATATTTTCCCAAAAGTCCAACTAAATTGTATCTATAGCTTCTACTTTGACAGCTCTTAGGCCCCAGCAGAATTCTTCGTATCTAAGTTCAACTTAATGTCATTAAAAAAGCACTGAAGACTACCAAAAAAAGCACCCTATACCGACTGCACTGGGTTAAACTGCATTCAAGGCAGCGCAAGCCAGCCAAAGTTGCATAAAATTCTGGCAAAGAAAACTCCCAAAGACAAATAAAATGAATGAATGAATGAATGGATGAATACGACTCGTGCAGCTCCTGCCGCTGCAAGAGAGTGAGAGAGAGAGCAAATTCTTTTGTGAAATTAAAAGTTACTATTTTTGTAGCATAATTTTGCTCGTTATATATACTATATATGTCTGTCTGTCTGCCGTTGGAATCTTTGTCTTTTGCAGTTATTTAGATGAAGCTTCCAACTGCATGTCCTTGCCGCACTCCACTACAGCTCATTACGTTCCAAAGAAACAAAGGCGTACAGACTGAGTACGGCGGAATGCTAAACAGAAGAGTGCCAAAAAAAGCATAAAAAATATACACCGAGATTGTAAGAAGACAGAGAGATTATAAACAAAAAAAATAAAAATAAAACAAAGTCTTTGTAAAAAATTAAAACACATAATTTACAAGAGCACACAAAAGGGAGAGAAATGGAGTTACTTGGGTTGGGGGTTTCAAAAAGTAGCAACAGGGCAAGCAAGTGCCAGCTTTTCCGAAAAAAAACAATACAAAGCGGCACAATTCACCAGAGACGTTGTTTTACTTAACAAAGCAAAACAAAAAAAAAATAAAAGAGAAGCAGCTAAAGCTGAAGAAAAATGCAAGAAATAGAAAATGTAGAATTTCATCAAAAAGACTGCTACAAAGGGTTCCAGAGAGCGCTGCAAGCCAGCAATCGATGCAATTGAAAATTCATGAAATATTAAGCAACTGCACTTGTTAACCATGGCCAAAAACTGGCAATAGAACAAAACGAAAATTTTGAGTGCGTCGAATAAGCTATACACTTTATTTTGACCTTAAAAGTAGTTTCGCATAAATTCGGGAAAAGCTATTGAGCTAAAAACTCTATGATAGCTGATATTTTTATGGAAGACAACGATCGGTTCGCATTCTCCGATGAAGATGATGACTAAGCTTGCAAGCAGCCCTTGACAGCTTCAAGACAGTTGACCCCATCAAAACTGATGATTAGCCAAAGTTTTAGCATTAAATCTCTTTGATTCTTAAGAAATGCCTTCGGTCTGTCTGGCCTCTTCTACAATATTGAAATAAATTTTATAGAAATAAAGAGGAAGTATTTTATAAATATCGAGAAACTGCTTGAAGAACGAGACCATTGCAAGTGAACTATTTAAGCATACTAGCAAGAGACCTCGTGAATATGACAACTTGGGATACATGATCCTAATGCTTCTGGTTAAATAATCCGGAGAGAGAGAGATACGTAAATAAACCCCTTTGAAGAAAGAAACCAACGCACTGATTAAGTGGCTAATGAGGAACCTAGAAACTTCAAGAACGTGACGACAGCAGATTCTGGCGTTTCTGGATAAATCCAGCCAAACCTGTACAGGAACGAATCGGGGAAAGAAAGGTCACAGAAAGATGTTCGAGAACGATTTTTATATCACAACTTCGAATTCAAGGTGGTTGAAAACAGCGTTCATTTATATACTATTAAGGATTGCTGAAGCTAACTACAAAAACCCATTAATCATAATAGTTAAAAAAAAATAAATTTATTTCTTTTCTGAGATTCAATCAGCCAGTCTTCACTGGCTTATTAATAGCAATTCTCTCCTTAGTCTGAAGGTCAAAGTACTCCCCTATAATACCGTGCTGAAACCAAGCTGGACATACGGAGCTCAGTCAATGATTCTGCAAACTATCACTGGGTACAATGGTACCTACGCAGCGAAATCATCCATACAGATCTCCACATAAGCCTTGTCAACGACTTAATTTTGATGGGAAGTGTAAGCGCCAAAAAGAGCTGGCTGCACACGAAAATCTTCTCGCGAAGTCGCTTACGCGAGTCTGCAGTCTGAGCAGACTGAAGCGCAAAGACTCTCTAGCCTAGCAAACAAATACTAGGGCTGTCTCGAATTAATACAATTATTTCATATTGTAATTAATCTAAGTTAGACAAAAAGCTTTGAATAATTTTTTTTAGTCTCACAAGAAGAGAAGTTCCAAGAAATAATGCAATAAGCTTGACAAAAAAAAAACTTCTTTTGATTCCAAAGACGCAGCATGAGCATATCTCTACTAATAGCTCTTCAAAATGAAAAGGAACCTATGGTTTCCTAAATATTTCAGCCTTAAAGGGCATGCACAATCTGTCATATACAGCTTATGTACGAAGAGCAGTGTATATATATAGAGCAACACAATTGGCCTTACTCTATGAAAATAACTTCATTTCATATTTACAATTTGCCAAACACTCAAATTGCAAATTGAGCCAAGAACTGCAAATATGTCGAAATTTTGCTATACTTGTAGGAGTTAGCTCTATGAAAGAAGTTCGTGGGGTTCTACATAGAGCATATATTAGTTTATAGTAAATTTAAGCGTCATTGGAATTAAATACCTGCTGAAAGCTGCTTGAAGCAGTGCAGAGTTGAAAATAAAATGCGGACATCAAGATTTTAGAGTAGAAAATGTATTTCAAAGGTTTGAAATAGAATATAAATAGTTTGAAATAGATTTACACCTTGAATAAAGTAGAGAAATGTATGGTATGTTGTGTGACTAAGTATTGCCTTGTAGTCAAAACTTATTTAGGCTAGAAAGCGTGCTGGAAACTGCTTGAAGCAGTGTAGGAAGACTATGATAGATGAAAGGCACTTACTAAGATAAGGAAGCAGAACATGTAATTCGAAAAAAAAGTGTATTATGAATCAGACTTAAGTTAAGACAAGCCTATTTTGAGAAAGAAGGCTCTTGTCTCGGTTAAGAGAGAGTGCATCTGGGAGTTTAGAGAGACAAGGTGTTCCGATGAAGCTTGTTAATATTATACAGAACAGCTACGAAGGCAGTACTTGTAAAGTTTTGCGCAAAGTAAGCTAAGCGAATTCTTTAAGACCAAATCTGGCGTCAGGCTGCTTGCTCTCTCCACTTCTGTTCATAGTTGTGCTGGATTGGTAACTGAAGGTTTTTGATTCTGGGACTCGTGGCATTACGTGTAGAATGTATCACAATCTCGAGTGTGTGAGTTTGCTCACGACACAGTCCTTCTCTAGTATTCCAGACAACAAATGCACTGAAAATTGGTTCAGCTCACTATAGAATCTTCAAAAACGCATCAACGTGTGTAAGGCCGAATCATTACGTGTTAAATTTGCGAGCAATATACCTATTCGAGGCAGAGGCCAAGAAATTGTTGATGTCAGCAATTTCATCTATCTAGCAAGTGTCTACGGACGTATCTACGTATCTAGTATCTACGGATGGCGAGATGCTGCGTAATGTATGGCGAGCAGGGAACATACAATAAGCATCAGCAAGAAGATGAAAATATTTCATGAGTGTCTAAAGGGCTAGAGATAGTGTTGCTTTATGGCTCGAAAATAGTTGGCGGACAACAGTATCAGTAACAGCTAAGCTGACGATTCCCATGGCAGTCGGTTGTTCACACCGGAACAGGCCGGTAGGCCCCGGCCTGCCCAAGGACTGTCAAACCCCCTCTGTTTCGGAAGCCCAAACTATGCCTGGTGCAACGAAACTGCTCCAACAACAACAGCTAAGCTGCTAGTCTTTATATATACACAGATATGGTGGCCTTACATCACAAGCAATGCAGATCTATGGAGCAGAACCATCTACAAGAACATTAATAACAAAATACTTCAACGAAAATATGGCTGGCTAGGACATACATTGCGAAAAGCCTATGATGAGATCCCGCACGCTGCGCCGGAGTGGTAACCACAGGGTACAAGATGACGCGGTCGACCCCAAACTTGGAGAAGAACGGTTCAGTACGAAACTGGCCAATCGTTTAAGGAGCTACGAGCAATTACTAGAGATAGTGACAGCTGGTAGTTCTATGTTGCAACCTTAAGCTAGGATAATTTATTTATATTTACAGATATTTAACAAGAAATTAATTTCTGAATACTTAAAATATGATGGGGTCAACAATAGCTTGTTGATAAAATTTTCTTTTCAAAAACCACTTTCGTGTTTAAAAAAAGATTTTGAAAAATGATTATATATTTAAAAGTAACTTGCCTTTTGTTAATAATAAATGTGTACCAATCAGCGATTCCTTACGATTTTTTCTGCAATATAAAGAAATTTTTATTAGTATAATTAAAAAACAAAAATTATAATATTAGAATTGTTGAGTAAATATTAAGTTTGTAATTTCTGAAAGAAGGCAGTTAGATTTAAATATAAATTTTTCTGCTTGACTAATTTATCATCCAAAGGCAATCCTTCTTCTTCAATTAGTTCTACCAGGGCATAATTAGTTCTGCTTTACTTCTTCTTTCTTCATAGGGATTTCTTACGAAATCTATATCATTTTAAAACTCATCGAATTAAGTAAAATAAATATGTTCCCCTTGATTATGGTCATCGCTTCAAAGGCGAACCATGGAGATATCTCTATTAATAGCTGTGCGAAGAGAACAGGCCAACACCAGCCGAATCAACGACCCTGCGATTCAGAGCTGAGTGCGCTTTGACTAAGCTACCGTGGTCCACATCAGATTGTTTCAGCAGTTTCCCAACCTCTTCTTACGCGGCATGCCATAGTACAGTTTGACTTTTAAAAAGTTATCGTTATCGGCTGCATGGAAATGTTAGTACAGTGCATGCCAAAGTTAGCCAAGTCTTTATTTTTCGCACATCCTTAGCAACATAACTCCTTTTTAAGTAAATAACGACGCATATAAGCTGCTCCGCACACATATATTTATATGAAACATATATTCCAGGCAATAAATTTCTTGGCATAGTTCTTAAACTATGGATACCTTTTGCAGTTTCTCTCATTCGTTTTTTTTTTTTTTTTCAAGACAAATTTCAAGTTTAAATAAACTTTAAATGTTGTAATAGCTATAAGTCTTCACGCCAAGTTTGCTGATGGACAGCATGGACTTTGGCGCACTTCAGTGCGGATTAGGCATTAGGAGCGGCAAGCATGCTTTATGGCTTTGTAGCGTATGGAGGAGGCAGCGTATGGGCGCACGGCTCTCTACATAGTTGCACCTTTTGCAACTATTTAAGTAAAATTGTTATTGCTGGTAACAATGTGTGGTGGCTGGGGCGGGTACAAGGGACAAAAGCAAAAGTTAGACTTGCCTCTTGGTTGCGGTTACTGCTGCTCGAGTGCCCTCGGGCTGCACACGAAAAAGGATCAAAGTTTTGCCTGCTTTTGCGCCATTTAATATTAAATATTTTGTCTACTCTCTGCTGCAGCTGCAGTGAGTGCTTTCTTTGCCTTACTTTTTATTAGTATTAAATTTTGTGTGCTTTTTTCTCTTCTATATATATTTTATTTTTATATTTTTACAACTTTTACTTGTGCAAGTTGCGGGCGTAGTTTTTTGCTATTGTCTCAGACACGACCAGAGTTGTAACTCTTTTTGGGTGTAAATTGTGCGCAGCTGTCTGGGCAACTCGACAAGCATCATAAAAAAAAGAAAGAATTGCAAACTTTTCGCGAATGATAAATAAAACTATAAATAATTATGAAAAGATTTTGTCCTTGCCAAAAAAATGTGCAAGCAAAAAGTACAAAGCACCAAAAAAAAAAAAAATTATAATGAATTGCCTGCAGCAATTTTGGCTCAGATTTTTGCTTCTTCTACAAAAAGTTGCTCAAAATGCCATAAAAATGCTTTCAACTGTCCATTGAGATTTTTATAAGCGGCATCATAAACATCTCAGCACGTCAATTAACACCCCAGATATAGCTCAGGACTATAGGACTATGTGTATTTACACTCAATGCTCAAATGTATCGTAAAATTATATGAGCAGTTAGTCACTTGACCGAGCGAGTTCTCGTCCAGCAATTTACAGCGACTAAACAAATAGGCGTGCCCACATTAGAACCTCGTTTAGTCTAGCAAAATGGTTTCAGGGTCAGTGCTGGAAACGAGTTAATTGCCGGCAATGAAGCAAACGTGTATAAGATACTCTACGTTACGTATGGGACGCTAATTGAGCGCACATGCCAAATGTTGCACCTGCCATGGATACACCCACAATCAGCTGCCTCTCGTGCACACTCGCAACTGCAAAACAAGTTAAAAAGAAACTACACAACAGAACCAAAAGGAAAAAAAGGATACTTTTTCCTTACATAGCCGTACATGAGTACAAGAGAAATGGCACAATAAAAACAACAATGTGCCAAACAGCTTGGGTGTAAATGGAAATGCAAATAAACATTAGAGCAAACGTAATACAAAAAAAATTGCGTTAGTCGAGCAAACAGCTAGTCGAATATCAAATACACTTTGCGAAGTTAAGTTATGGAACTATGCCCAAAGATCTGTACTGTTTGATAAGAATCAACTTAGCACTGGTCTCTCGGTGACCCTCATTCTTGGAAACAAGCGGTACATACCCAGCCTAAGCTAACTTGATGAAATTAATTAATTATTCGTTATAAATTTAAATTATTTTTTTTTGATTTATTATGCTTTCTTTAAGGTGGCCTTGACAACTCCCTTTTTGGTTTTGAGCTGCCTACAGCCATTCCTTTATCTGCTTCAATTAGTCGGAGTCTGGTCGTTTACTTCTTCTTTCTTTATCTACATTGTTTTTCCTAATTAGTAAATAAAAAATATATAAGTTTATTAACCTTGACAAATCTCTCTGTAAAAAAGCCAATACATCTACTACAATTTGTTTTGCCGTTGTATGATGAGTTGTTCTCTACTTGGTCGAAGACTTGTATGTACCCTACGTCTTTCTTCATCTTCAAAATATACTCATCTATCCAAAGGCAACACTTTTACTTCAATTAGTCATACAAAAAGATAATAAGTTCTTCTCCACTTGCTGGCAGTCTTGGTCATGCCCTTCTTCTTTCTTCAACGGCTATCGCACGATATCTAAATAATAATAGATCGTTCTTCCGATTTAGATAAAAAAAATACAAATTAATTCTACCAAGAGATGTTGAGTTCTCCTCCACTTGCTCGGAGTTGTGGTAGTCCCTTTTTCGTTCTTCATCTTCATTGTTCTTTCAAAAAGGATAAAATAAGAAAAATTGTACATTTATAAATATCAATCCTTCTTCTTTAATTAGTTTTACCAGTGGATAATGAATTCTGCTCCACTTCTTCTTACTTCATCGGGATTTCGCACGATATCTGTATCATTTTAGAGCTCTTTTTTCTTTTGAATGAAGAAAAGTACATTTATTCTTTTTGACTATGGTTATCGCTCCAAAGGCGGAGCATGCAGATATCTCTATTAATAGCTTTTCGCAGGGATCAGGCACCTAAAGTTTAGAGCCGCATCCAAACGGCGGCGTCTCTGTTTAATAGAGATTTTTCCAGGAAAATATCGTCTATTTGCTAGGTTTGACTGTGCCAGGGTGGAAACCAACCAACGATCTTCCGGTTTAAAGGCGAGTAACGCTACCACTATGCAAATTTTTTCAAACTTTTCCTTGATTAGTCTCCCAATCGTCCAATGGTTGAGCCTGGTATATCTCCTCTCTTTCAACAGCAGCACGAATAGCACAGGTACCTTGGTTCTTAGCTAAATCCGACGGTGTCTTTACTTAATATACATTTTCTTGGGCAAATAGTATCTGCGGGGATACAAATCCCTTTGTGAGCAGAGATGATTACCGACATACAAAATTCACATATTCTAAAATAAATTAAAATAATATTTCGTATTAAATTATTACACAAATTATTTTCTCGAACAGCATGCATAACAATTCTTTTTGGAACCAGGGTACCAGTTTGTTCGAAATATTCACGCGTGAATTGATAAATATTTTTTGAATAAGCCTAAAAACCAGTGCATTCTACGAGTTTTCAGAGCCCATTGCGTCTTGTTTGCTTTTGTATGAGCCTTCCATAACAATTGTCTCGTGAAGTCAGGGTACTCCCAGTTCTTTGTGAAGAAAGTCACGCGTGAGCTGATGAAAGTTAGTTGAATAACGATAAGCGTCACTCAATAGCTTTTAGTGAAAAAATTTATACAGATCTAAATTACCAGCCTAGTTCTTATTATACCCATAATCAGTGGACAATCTAGGCGCTTTTAAGGACACTTTACATGTCGATTTAGCACAAGTAGCTTGGAAGTTATAGGTAAACAGATAAACATTACATGCATATAGATCACAGGTCAAAGATTAGACGCTTATTTGTGCTTGGTCTTTCAACTATATCACAGATCAAGCTTAGAGAAAACAATTGCGACAGAATTCAGCATCTAGCTGTTCATGACTCTATCGACATCCTTTCACTTTCTTCTATTCGCACCTTATGTCACCAATCGTTTCAGAAATCCAACATACCCGCAACACCAATGCGCGCAGAGTACATACAGCAAAAACACATCAAAGTGCAATCACACATGGTCAGGGACATGGAAAGTAATGGGTACTAGGATCGTAGTATGCCAAAGGACCAGGGACCATGAGTTGCCCTAGAAGAAGCACAGCAACTAACAACTGGCTAACGCTTGTATGTGCAAAAGGGTATTGTTTTTCTTTTTCACACGTCCCCAGGGGCAAAGTGTTGAGCACGAAAAACAGCAACAAACGGGGAAAACAATAGAAAAAGAACAAAAAAAAAAAAAAAGAGAAGATGCATGCCAAAACAGATAACAATGACCGGCAGCACTTTCATTTCCGGGGCGCACAATAAAAGCGCAACACGTAATTGTTGCATGTTGCTGTTGTTGTTTTGTTGTTGCTGGTGGCATGCAACAAATCGCTTGCATGTAAAGCGATAATAACACTTAAAATCGCTGCAACCAAAGCAAACATGCAATAAACATTAAGTAGAAGAACAATAACCAAAGCACATAAAGATGTGCTAGAAACAAGCCGAAAGTGGCAGATAATGTAAAATAAAATCAATAAATGGCGAACGAAATGGAACATAAAGGAACAGCTTAAAGTGAGATAATCGCGGCTTTGTTGCTGGTCTGCGTTCAGCGCAGTTTCTTCTTTACCATTTTTTTTTGCCTCAAAGCCAGAGCTCCTGTTAAAATGGTTTTGAAAAAAAAAAACAACCCACAATGTTGACATCTTTAAGAATTTGCGACAGGTGACAACCATGGCTGGCAAAAACGCCGAGGCGTTACGCCGCTTCTCGTTGTCATTGTGAAGTGTAGTGCAAACAAGGTAACGAAACGTTACCAACTTGACGTAATCAAAGCAAAACACGCCACTGGCCGGCACACGGCCAGAAGGCAAATGTCCAGCAGCAGTAGCCACACCACGAGGCAAAGCCGTGCGAGAGCAAACATGGCATGGAATGATAGCAATGTGCAATGTGGACCTATGGTTTTAAAGTCAACATTGTATTCGGTTGCAGCAGCAGATGAGGAATTGTTAACTACAGCAAATGCTACCTACTACTACTGTGTTGCCTTGTTTAAATTACATTAACTGAAGATGACAAAAAAGCAGTAAGTGCAAGAGAGGAACTATTAAGAATGTTTAATTAATATATATATATGAAGTGTAGGCGGCAACACTGACATGACTGGGCAATAAACATGTCTGGTTTCGTATTTTTTTTTGTAATGGACTGTTTGCATGAAGTTGGGAGTATCAGACGAATTAGTAGAGCTCCCTATGGGCCAGTATTCATAAACACGTCTGTATGGGATTTTTTTTTGATAGTTTTGTAGTGGACGGTTTGAAGTCCGCAGCTCCACGGCCAGTATTTCATAAACATGTCTCGATTCGTATTTTTTTTTAGATACTTCGACTGCTTGTAGTTGGGAGTATCAGATGATCTGGAAAAGCTGCAGTGTCAGTATTTCTAAAACATTTATTGATATAGTTTTGTTTGAAATCGATAGTAGCAGATGATTTGAAATGGATAGCTCCAAGAGGACAAGTAGTTCCACATTTCTTTATTAGTTTTTTTTGGCATAGTTTTGTAGTAGTGGACTGTTTGAAGTCGGGAGAATCATCTCAATGAAGAAGCTGCAGGCCCATTTTTTCATTAACATTTGTTGAATACTATTTTTTTGGGATAATTTTGTAATGGATGGCTTGAAATCGGAAGCTCCGGGGGCAGTATTTCATAAATATGCCTGGATTCGTATTTTTTTTTTTTTTTTTGGATAGTTTTGTAGTGGATTGTTTGAAGTTGGGAGAATCAGATCATTGAAAAGGGATGGTCCCAAGAGGGCCTCTTCTTGATTTCAACTATTTGAATTTGTGCAAGTAAATGGCTATAATTGACATAGCTTGTGTACCAGTGCCCCCTACTTAGCAAGGTACTCGACAATGTTTCCTTGGTTGTGGGCAATATATTCAGAGAGTGTACTGTGAGCAACGGAAGAAATCGTAATCTTAATATACGATACTTGCGCATCTCTCGAATGCACTGCTCTCCTTAGTGTTCCGTTGTTGAGCCTATGTACTGCACAGAGTTCCTATAACGAAGAGTTAAGTCCAACGAAAAGTTCGTGCTGTCAAGAGTTTTAACTTCGTACTCAAAAGAGTTTGTACTTCGAAAATACTTCGAAACATAGTAAAACTCAGGACTTTAGTCACTGCGTCTTCCTTCTACTTCGAAGCAAATCTTATTTTTGATGAGCTTTGAAGAAATCTATAAATGCATTTGGAAGTACTGACAGTATACTGTCAGCTAATGATCTACAGCTGACAGCTCGGTGGATTGACACTGCCACGACGTTGCAGAAACTTTTCTGAAGTCTAGAAAGAGCTGCTGTAGGATGGAGAATAGAAAGGCTGAAAAAAGGTTAGGGGAGATAATGACTGGCAGCTTGTATACGTTGCTGCCCGTTTCTCCCAATGCTTAAAATCTGTCTGCTCAAAATTAGCTTGAGAAGTTAACTATGGCTGCACCCTGGCGATCTTAGGTTGATTGTATTACAGGACCAATGAGACCGCCTTCTAGGGAGTGACCAATGGGAAAAAAAAGCGTTGTGGTAGTTTCCTGTTTGCGAAGTGTACAAGAAGTTCTTGCTAATTTATGAAACGTTCAGAAGAAGGCTACGTTACAAATATTTGCGATCATGCTATGAAAGATTATCTGAATGATTTTCTGCTTTCCGTGAGTCCAGCACGCAGGTCATAGCCAACCATTTTTTTAAAGAGTCAAGCTCATTTTTCGTAAAGAAAAACGCCGAGGCTTTAGACAAACCGGCGACTACCCCGCAAATTGCATGAGTGCAAGAGATGGTAGCGTGATAAACTCGTGATCACAAAGCTTCATTACCCAACGGGCTGTGCAATAACTCCGATTCAATGCCACAAAGTCTTAGCACATTCAATCTTCTAAAGATTGTTGCCCAAAATGCGTTGGCGCAGCTCTGTTCACATAAATCGTGTGCAGCTCAAATTTTACCTTTGCTCTGCTGCCTGAGAACTTATATGGGTGGCATGGCGTTTGTATTTGCTTTTGTTTGAGTTACGGTTTTTATGTTTCCTTTTTTTTTGTGTGTGTGTGCGTATTGGTTGGTGTTGCCTCCGTTGCAGTGGCTTTGTGCAAATTCGCGTGTCCTGTTGCCGCATAATCGAAAAAATGTCAACAACGCCAATGCCGCCAACAGAGACTGCAACAAAAATGAAAACAACTGCAGCGTCTATGAAATATTATGAGTCGGATATGGAAACGGGTTGTCATTGGGTCACCAGGGCTGAAATCCAACAGAATGCGTTCCGGCTGCGGTTTGATAGTCGTACAGCATTGAGTTTTGGAATAGGATGGATGATGGTGTCTCCAGCAGCGACGAAACGTATTCGCAAAAGTGTAAAAAAGCAAAACGAAAAACGCACATACCGCATACACCCACACATATGCGGTGTTTGAGAAAGTTTTTGCCACAACATTCCTCGGTGTCCATTATGTGTTTGTTGCTGGTGTTTTTTGTTGCAGGTTTTTACACTTTTTGTGGCATATATTTTTTATATGTTGGTGCACGCTTTAGGGTAAAGAGTATGTGCTGATTTGTGGCAGCTAGCATTAACTTTCGAAGCCAGTTGGACTAAGCTCTGAATCGATCAAACTCGAGAAGCTTACGATCATGAAACCAGAAAAGAAACTTGCTGGATAACTGTTGAGCAGCTTCATGTTTTGAACTGAAGCTTGAGAGATCTTAAGGTTCTGCTTAATATTTTTCGTATAGGGAATATTGTAGGCGAATCACTAGCTTGGGAAGAGGCAGATAAAATCACAGGTGCACTCTTAACAAAAACAAGACTAAAATAGTAAGCATTTGTAAAGGGTCACTCTGCCATAGGTCCCATAGCTGAAAGGTTACTTATTCCCCATAGAGATTTTTATTGTGACTGCGAGAACTAGAGCGAGAGTAACCATGTTCGGTTATACGACTGCTTAAGCTCTTTGGAAAGACACTTATTTTTCAGCGTAGTCTCTTAGGAAATGAACTTATTTTATGGAAAACCCCATTCTGTGTTGACTTTGCTAGGTTGACGCTGGTCCGTATTAAAGTTCTGGCTTCCTTTATCCAATTCTCGGCAAGGAGAGAACAACAAATATCTCTTCTAAACCACATAATCAATCTTGCTGTATCGCTTGCTCATATGAATATCATCTTTATGCTTTAGAAATAAAATTAAACTTATTCTACTTGACTGTGCTGTTGTCGCGCTTAAGGTGTAGGATGGAAATGTGCTCCTACAGTCGGGGTACTAACTCTTGTATTTAGTTGACTGCTTTTGGTATTATTCTCTTAATTACCTCAATGCTTCAATTGAAATATTAATTTATTTTAAAAATTGCGAAAGGGAATGTAAGTTATTTCTTCAGTAGTTTCAAGAACTTTTATTTGTTTAATTTTTGTATATTTAGCTTGTTGTTTATATTATTGACTTGCTGCGAATGAAGCGAAGTATAATAAATTGGAACTTGACATATTTCATATTTCATATTTTATAATAAAAGCTATACTTATCACTAAGTTGGTCTAATTTGCCAGTGATGTTCATTTAATCATGAAGAAAAGCAGTAGAATTTTATTAATAAAGTTGTTTTTTTTTTGAGGGTAATATTGTTACAAACAATTGCATCAATTAGCGAGCACGCTGCCACTAGGCTAGCGAGATCCAGATCAATATCGTAAATTTTCTTACTTTATTTCTCAGAAAGGTATCAAAAGGTAGCCAAAGATCTCTGGGTTATTTTAATCGAAAAATAAGCAGAATACCCAACTAACCTAAGCTAGGGATTATGGCAATACGCAAAATCGCATGAAGCTATAAAAAATAAAATATTTCAATTCGTAATAATAGCTCAAAAGTGCATCTCTACGTCGGTGCCGTGCCATTGCGCGTTTAACACTTTTTTTGCTTCCTTTTTGTTGCATTTTCCAGCTGCCATTTTGCAGTGGTTATTGTTATTGTTGTTGTTGGCACTGTAAGTCCATAAGTGTGTGTGTGTGAGCGTGAGAGTTTTACCGAGATCAAGCGTTAAAATTACATTGTTGGCATACGCTGGTCGCCATTTTTATTTTTTTCACTTTTCTTTTTACGTTCTTCGTTCGCTGTTTGCTTTCTAGTCCCGCCCCCACCACAAAAAAATGCGAGAGAGTGAAGAGGAAGCAGCGCACGCAAAATAAAACAACAACAACAACAAAATGCAGAGAAAGAGAGAGCCATGCCTGCCAGCTCTTTGTTTGTTGTTATTTCTCTCTCTTTTTTTTGCTGTTTGTTTGTTTGTTTGTTGCGCTCTCACATTTGTTTTTTTTTGTTTTTTTGCGCCATTTTGTAGCACTTTTTGGGCTGTCCGCAGAAATGTGTACGAAGGATTGCAATGGCTGACCAAGTAGGAAGCTGACCCAGCTGCCGGACGCACTGAGCAGCGTTGATTGTTGCAATTTCTCGTTAAATTGAATTCACTCGTTCAATGCGAGCTGCCTCCAATGGTATTGGCAGGAGTGAGTGAGGAGTAGATTTTGGGCACACGGTTTGTATGGATCAGTTTGGCATGGGTGGTTGGTAGAGTATTGTGAACATTGCACTGCTTATTTATGACAAGTGCCGGCCACGAGCTGGTCAAGCCAACAAGCCGGACGAACAAGTGAACAACACGGAATGACTAGACAAAGGAATAACCGAACGAACGACTGACACGAGCAATGAGACAATAAGTAAAAAAAGGAAAAAGCAAAAACCAGAAGAGCCATGAGCATGACAATAACAATGCCAATGGCCGTAGATGAATGCGAATGGCATTGGCCTTGGGGTATGGATGGGTACGTTATTGGATATACGGGCTTGGTGTATAAATGACCAAGCAGCCAATAAGTGCAACTATGTACAATGACACTGACAATGACACTGACAATGGCAATGGCAATGACAATGAATATATATATATATATATGTATATATATATATGTTGGCATTATGAAATTGTGGATTTTGGTTTTCAAATTACACAAAACACATGGCCACACAGCTCGTTGGCGGTTTACGGTTTACATTTGTCTCTCAAACCAGCGGAGTGCGCTCCGCAAGCTCGCTTTTGTTGGTATGCCACCGCAATGTCGCTTGTTTGGTTCAGGGGTTTTCTCGATGTTACATTCCTGGTTTTTCCTTTTCCATTTTATTTTTCGGTTTTACTCTCAACTCAACCTCAATTAAGTGTGCGGTAAAAAATGCATTGTAAATGGGGCTGCTAATGGCTGCAAATGGTCGTCGCCGTGCATTACGAGAACTGATGCCGTTAACATTGCCAATCTCAATGGCTGCCATTGCGGTAAACAAAACGGAAGAGCCACAAAACAGGCAGCCAGCCAGGTAAGCAGGTAACAGCTATATAAACAAAAAGTAAAATGGCTACATTATTTGTGTAAATAATGTATAAATGTCACTTGTCGTTTGGCTAGGATACTTTTGGGGAAATACAATCGTGGAGCAGCAATTGAAGATGCATGGTACAGCCGGTATGCCGAAATACTACTGCAGTGTTGGGGGTTATATAATCTTATGGTTATCAGTGTCAGGGTTACCTTGAAGATAGCTAAAAATAAAACAGTGGTGGAAGCAGAACAAGTTCCAAATTTTACATTTGAAATGGTAAAAACTGAGAAGCCCTAGCGCAATAGATCGTAGTACATCTTATTACATGCGGCTTAAGCTTATAGGTTGAATACAGCTTCTGCCTGCATGGGATTCCTCTTATGCTAGCCCTACTTTCAAGCTCTACACGCAAATAATTCAAACACCCTTACCAAGTTGAATGCACTGCTGAAAATGAGATGACGATGGCTACACATGCAAAATAGCAGCGGATTGGATTTGGAATCCGGTTATAGATCTAGCTGCCCAATATCTGCTCAAGTTACAAAATTCCGCCGCACTCATGTTAATGTTAGTTTCTTCCCATAGCCATAAGGTTTTGCTTACTATATGGCTGGGCAGCTAGCCTCACATATGACAAAAAGACAAAAGTGTTGGGGAAAACCATCTATATAGATCTGCAGAGCTCACATGGTTAGCATTGAAACAACTACAAATATAATACTAAAGACACTTTTTCGACGTTCTAAAGAGCTTCAAACTGCATAGATAAGTTACGGCAGTGGAGCTGCTCAAATGTACAGAGTCCAATTGTACTTTGTAGGACACCAAGTTGCTGAACGCTTGCAACATTCGTTGTAAAAAGTTGGGAGTTAATATAAAAAATCAGCCAATATAATCATTAGGACATTTCTGCTTAAACTTCAATATTATACAAAACATCTAAGAAGAACACGTATATAGCTCTTTAGCAAGTTGGGTCACAGAGAATCTTAGCCGATTGCAGGGTTCATAAAATCAAAAAATGAAGAACTCATCTAGGAAAACTAATCATAGTTGCTGTGAACAGGTGAACCGGACGATTTCAAGAACACTGTCTAGTCTCAGCAGCGGGAGTGGTTTACAAGAGGGTGTCTGCTTAATAGCGGATGTCTGTTCCATAATAGGTTTGTTATCAATACTAGAGCACCAAGTAATCGCTTGAGCGGAACTTATCTGACTTTCAGAAAGTGGCTCAAAGCAGTTTTGTTATTATCACGCCTGGGTGAGACTAAGAAACGTGTGTGGGCCTACTGTCAGGATTACGACCGAGTCGTAGTTGATAGCGCATACTGGGCCTCTTACCATATTTGGGTTCACTAAGACTCCGCTCTAGTCACAATCCCAGCGCTTTTTTTTAACTGCTGCATTCGGTGTCAAATCTGAGTCTTTTTTACTAGCAGTCTAGCTAGGATCTTAGTCTTGCTTACCAGATCTGCTCTTATTAAGACGTGGAGCCTTACAAACTGGTGACTATTGTGTTGTAGTTAACAACGTAGGCTGGGTTGCCGTATGTGAGTTCAGTATGTTTAAGATCTGAGAAATTCGGTCTCAAATCGGACTTCAATTGACTACTAGTCTAGCTAGTAGGTCAGTTTTTATTACTAGATTTGGTCCTACTAACACTTGAAGTCTTACAAATTAGTTACTACCGAGTCATAGATGAGAGTGTAGGCTGGCACTATATCTGTTCATGAGTTCACCATGCTTCAGGTGTAGCCACAATACCTGAGCTTTATCCTCTAGCCAAATTTGCTCTCAAATCGATTTACTACTAGGATAGGGTGTCAGGTCTTGTAACCAGTTCTCCAGCCCTACAAATTAGTTGCAACCGAGTCGTAGTTGATAGCAGAGTGTAGTCCTATTAGTGCGTGTGCGTTCATCACGATTCTGCTCTAGCCACAATACCATGGATTTATGTCACAGTCAAATTCAGTCTTCGGTATAAGTTAGCCACTAGGCCAGCTAGGGGTTAGGCCTTATTAACAGTTTTGAGCTGGCCCACACGTAGAGTCTTACAAATTAGTCAGACTTAATACCCATACTAGATCACGTTTGATGAGAGACAGCATGACCTGCTGCCACTACTTGGTCTGATCTAATTACCGGATCGAGTTTAATAGAAGAAATTGTGCTTTCAAATGGTTTTAGTCTAGTCAAATATCAGTGCGAGGCAGTACACAATCGTGTCTGTGCTGACAAACGTAGCTGAACTTACTCCAGTATTAGATCTTACGATCGAATATTACCAGCTAGTTATCAAGTCGAGGTTGACAGGCAGCTTCGGGCTAACTAAACGTTCAGAAATAAATATGTGCTTTAAACTTACTACAGCTTCAAGTAACTTACCGGCAATGTACCCCGAAGGAGGAATCAACTTCTCTATTGAATCGACAGACATTTGTGCCAACTAATTTATACATTTTTGTATCAGAACTCTTTATTGGATTGAGAGCTGACACTTATAGGTCTACTTAAGGAAACGTTTTTGTTCCTAAGCTAAGGTTGGCTTACACTCTTCAGCACTGCCCCTTGTACTAGCTGTGCTTGTATTTGTGTCTATAATGTGGCTGTAGAAGATCGATTTCAATCCTTGGTTGCTACTTTTTGGGTTTATTTAAATCTTAACTAACGAAAGCTGCAAACAATGCCCAAGTAATGCAATTCAGTTGGTGCTTAACCGCTGCTTATAACTCAACATTCTAGAACAGCCCTAATCCTGTGGATACAGCATGTACATCACGACGTGTATCCACAAATATTTCCGCTTTGGCAACCCCCCCACCACCACAAAAAAAAGACATTTCTGCTTAATGCTTAAATAAATAGCTACTGACTAAGCTTTCGGGGTACACCCCAAAAGAAATGGGTTCACATGCGGGTTAATGGTTTTATTTAAGGCCGAATGGGATTTTTTTTTTGTGCATGTGGCCACCACACTTCCGTTTGGGAACAAAATGGTGAAGCTATCTGCTCTACCTGTGTATGGTTGACTTGGCGTACTTTACATAAGTACAACTTAATTATCTGCGACAATTACAAACTGGACTGACAGCAGCAGCAGCAGCAGCAACGACAACAAATTCGTTTGTATCTGTGTGCTGCATACGTGAGGTAATTGTGACTTTGTGTGAGTGTGCGTGCGTGTGTATTTGTGTCTGTCAACACATTTGTCTACGTGGCGTATGAATAATTGCAAAATGCCAACAATTTGAACATTTGTCGTTCTCGTCGTCATTTGTTGTTTGTTGCAAGTGTTGTTGGAGTTGTTGTTGTAGTTTGTAAATTGCAAACGTAAATTATACTAGCCATACAGAGCACTCACACACACATACACACACACGCACACACACCCATACACTTGCAATATTATTTATGAGCAATGTGATTTCTTCAAGCATATAAACACACTCTAACAAACAACACACGTACAACAAATTCACACTCACTCATACACACACACACACACACACACACGCACACTCGCACACTTGCACCTGATAATTTAGATAAATAATTTGAAACGTTAATTGAGTGTAAGAGCTTGCTAACAAACAAAAGTTTTCACTTGGCCTTTGGGTTTTCCCAAAAGTGTTTGAGCATGTTGCTCCGCCTGTGTGTATAGGTGTGTGTATGAGTGGGTGTGTGCCTGTGTGTGTGTGTGTGTGTGTGTGTGTATGTGCGAGTGTGTGTGTGTTGGCCATGTGTGAAAATTAATTAAGTAAATTATTAAGTGGCCAGCAAAATGGCCGCACGCATTCTGATGCACAGACATACACGCATATACTGGCCTAAACCTGCGAGGGTGGACTGTAAAGTAAGCGTCTCAGTAAATAAGGCAACTTTAACCAAAAAAGTGTTAACAATAAGGTAGAAACGCACTGATATACAAAGATCGTTATGTTATAGTACATATAAATATATTATGATAAGAATTGATATAAGATATCTATAATTTTTGGGAAGGCTGATGCTGAGCTTGATATTTCGAAGCAAAAATTTAAGAATTATAAAAAAAAAAAATCTTTCTAAAATCATAGAGTATTGGTGGATTCGCAGTTTATGGCTTACGAACCAAATACCACAAACTGACTGAGCTTTGATATAATAAATATTTTGTAAACATTTGTATGCACAATTTGGGTAAAATCGTAAAATCGCCGGCATCGAAGTTAAATAATTTAACGACTATTTATAATTCTGTAATGAATTATTTGTAATGTTCATAATCGTAAACTTTATGTTCCAAATAGTATGCTTTTTCCAAAAATAATCACTGTGCCGGTAAATTGAGTGTGAAGTATTGAACTGAAACCCAATGCAACAAATAGCGAAGCTGTCCATATACAAGCAAAATTTTGCATCGAAGCCCTGATAAGAGTATAAGCCAAGTTCTTATCACTTATCACAACTCACTCTTGCATGATTATGTTCACCATTTTGTCGCTTTAAATCTGCAGCACTTGCTCAATATCAATGCTCCAGTGTATGAATTCGCATACCTGCCCAGTGCATCAAAGTCTCAAGGTTTAAGTCGCTGAAATGAGTTTTAATAATCAATATTAATTATTTAATTTAAAATCGTTTGTTTAATATTAACTCGAAACGAAAAAGGTCGCTTTTTGTAATTTTTGCCTATGACATGCAGCAGCACAACCACCCCAAACTTCCGAGCCATACAACAAACTACTATTAATTTTAAAGTCAACTTTTCTTTTGAAAAAGCATATGATGTGATAGTACTGAATAAAAAAAATTGCACTTGATTATTTATATTTAATTTAAAATTTCACCCGTGAAATTATCCAAGAATTATTTATTATCTATGTTTTACGTCATGCATCATGTAAGAAGCATTCTGTAGCTTAAGTAAGGCTGCCTTAGTACATGCTATTCTTATTTCCTGAGCAGTATATCTGCAAAGATTAGAACTGCACAAAGACTTTGCTTTGGAATTAAAAGTTGATGCCCCTTGACTATGGTCAACGCTACAAAGGCGCATCATGGAGATATCTGTATTATTCGAAGAGAACAGCAACCTGCAGTTTATAGCCGTATCCAATCAGCGGTTTCTTTAATTAAAAGAGATTTTCCAAGACCTCTTTATTTGCTAGTATATATGTCCCTGCTAAACTAACGCACCATTGTGAGGCGAGTGCGCTACCACAACGCTGACAAGGCCCATGAATATGCATTGGAATGAATGCTTAAATTACACCCTGGCGGACGCCAGGCGACTCTAATTGATAACATATATATCTATTTTAAATTAAGTATCTTTCAATTAAAAGGTTTTTGTTGGTTCGTAAGAAGCAAAAAAAGCGCACCATATTTTGCAACTTATGCTCCATATTTTTATGCCAAGCATTATCAAACGCCTACTACAATTTTTGCATTGAAGATTATGCTTTATGTCTTTCTTCAGTTTGTTGATTGACATCTGCGTTTGGACCAGATATTCGCGATACAGACGAATTGTCTAGATTTTCAAATACGACATGCCAAAACCATCATATTTTTCCCACTCTCTCTTTTTAATTCGATAAATCCAAGCAGCATGACTTTATTGCTCTAACAGTGGGCAGCTGTCTTTTCGCATTCGGCTTTCAATTCGTTATTGTGCCAAACTTATCAGCCCACCCTCGCACACCAAACAATGAATATTATAAATTATGCTTTTATTATTACAGTTACTTCTTGAAATTGTTATTTCTTGTTCGTTCGACCACAAATATACTCATACACTCACACAGATACTCACTCACACACACATAGACAAGGTAGCACTAGTCCTGCATGCACATTCCTCTTTGGCATTTTGGGCATTAATTGCGGCCTAGCTCCAAAAATTACCTGCTTCGTCTGGTCCAAGCATTACTCACTCACACACACACACATGCACACACATCCTAACACACACACCTACGTACTAACACTCACTCACACAGAGACACGCCGCCATTTTGTTGACGCCAAACATTAAGTAATATTTATGGCGCTGTATCCATTGCCAGACGACAGCAATTGCAACGCCAAATGCTTATTTAATGAGTTAATTATTTCTTTTACTCTCTTACCCTAGACTCCCCCTTTGCACTCCTCACTGCTCACTCTTCAATGCTGCTGCTCTCTATGGTTTTTATTGCCATTTTTACGTTTTCGTTTGGCTTCTCTGCAATTTTATTTATTGCAATGCGAAATATGCGAATATACAACACTGGAAATGTTTTTGAGGCAATCTGCAACACTGAGCTAGCTAGCTGGCTAGTTGGTTGTGTGGCAAGTACTTAGTACTACTTAAGTCACAGTGGCAGTAGCAGTGGCATGGCGCAGCAGCAGCGGCATGCAGATAGTATGAAGAACTCAATTAGCTGCTACCTAAGTTAATGGGGCATTAATATGAGCCAGCTACACTTTTAATGAGAGTTGAGATGGGCGGGCAGCATTACTATAGAAGAGCAGGGTATCACATGAGTGAGAGTGCGGGAGGGGGAGCAACAAAATATTTAACTAGCTTTGTGGATATTGGGTAATTGACATGATAATGACTTGAGTTATAATAAAAGTGCTTGGAGTTGTTAACATTATATTTTGGGCATGTGTTTTATAGAAATTGTTGTAGATTGATATTTAATCTTAATTTTTTTTTAAGTTTTAAATTTAGCAGCTAAAGCTAAGACTATAGTAGCTAGTGTTCGTTTAAGTTGTAGTAACTTTTTTATTTAAGCGGCCAGTTAAAAATATCGAAAGACTATGAAATTTTTGTTTGTTGTTTCTGCCAACCCCCATCACCTGAATCTACATTTTGGGCATTGCAAGAGACAAAAGCAAACACATTGCTATAAAGTCGAATATTTTCCGTACTGTTTGATTGATATTATCATTTTCATACAACATTTTTTTTTTTGGTAATTCCTCTGGATATTTATCTTGAGGCGGCAATACAAGTTTTTCTTAATGGCAACAGCAATGTTTTGATGGCGACATTTCAATTTCGATAGCGAAGAAATTTCATTCTTCATATACCCTATGTTATATCCAAATATTCTACTTTTTTTTCTGCTTCATACAATCCTAACATCAGCTTCTGCTTTTTGGATTTTACATTTTTGTGCACGTTTCTTCATTTTGTCAATTTGTACTGCCTTCCATTTGTGTCGAACCGGTATCATTTTTTCAAAAGTTGATTTTTGTCTAAATTTTTCACTCGAGCGTTTTCTTATATATTTTCCTTTTTCGCAATTGACATTTTCTCTCGATTTTAAATTTTTGCGTGCCTATAAGCAACTTGGAGCTTCATGTTCTTATTCAACTTTTTTCTACTCATTTTATTTCAAGTATACCTTATATACAAAGCTTAATCGAGATCAAAAAACTTTCTTATATAACACGAGGATAGCAATTTTAGTAATGAGATTTTTTGTTTTAAAAGTTGCTTTTATTTAATTGTATAAACCCATTGAAATTAACTAACTGCTGATATTACGCATACGCACTGGGGTTCTTTATGAATGTTAATGCTAAGTTAGAGCTAGAAAAAAGTGAAATTTTCATATTTGCAGCTCTGATAAGTTTTTCGTGGCTTAAGAATTTTTTTGAGAAAGAGTGTTGTTTGGAAGAACCACGAATAGGCAAGTGGAGCACAGTGTGTTGAAAGGAACGCAAAAGTCTTGAAGCTGCTGTTGTCAGCTAGTCTGCTTTTTGAGTTTGGCGCCTTTGACTAAAGTGAAAGAAATAAAGATTTATTTTAAATATAGTATAGGGTGTTTTTTTTTTGGAGGTATATAACTTAAAATTGCAATAAAACAATGATGGATTATTCGATTAAGACGAATTTTATTTATCCAAGAGATAATCTTGTATGATTTCCGACATATGACCGCCATGGCTGACTCAGATGTAGTCCAATCTGGACGTTCAATTTCCGATGACTTTTTACAACATATGTGGCCGTATATCGGCAGCAACACGGCGAATGTTATCTTCCAAATGGTTAAGCGTTTGTGGCTTATCCGCAGAGACCAATGACTTTACACAGCCCCACAGAAAGTAGGTGTCTAGCGGTGTTAAATCAGAAGATCTTGGAGGACAATTCACAGGTCCGAAACGTGAAATTAGACGGTGTCGTCAACGTGTCTTTCAATAAATCGATTATGGCATGAGCTGTGTGATATGCTGCGCTGTCTTGGTGGAACCACAGCTCCTGGACATCATAGTTATTCAACTAAGGAATGAAAAAGTTAGTAATCATGGCACTTTACCGATCACCTTTGACTGTAACGTTCTGGCCATCATCGTTTTTGAAGAAGTACGTACCAATGATTTCAGCAGCCCATAAATCGCACGAAACAATCAGTTTTTCTGGATTTAATGGTGTTTCGACATACACTTGAGGATTAGCTTCACTCCAAATGCGACAGTTTTCTATGTTGACGTTGCCACTTAGCGAGAAGTGGGCTTCATCGCTTATGAAAATCGGGAACAACGGAAATCTCGTTTTGGGTCCATTAGACGAATCTACCCCTTGCTTGATGTTAGTTTGGCTTCAATTCTTACACGAGTTGGATATTGTAAGCACGCAAACCAAGATCCTTTCGCACAATCTTCCAGAAAGTTGGATGGACATATGTCCGATTCCTGTGGATGGACTCATTCGGGTCTTCCTCAATGCTACGCTCTACAGCAGCAATAGCTTCTTCTGTACGCACCGTACGGGGTCTCTGAGAATGTGATTTATCAAGAAGAGAAAACGTGGTGCTAAAACAGTCCATGATTATGGTCCATGATAAAATGGACATAGTGCGCGATACGTTTTCCGCAACAAACCATTGTTTTAATAATATGAGTCTATTCATGATGTATTGGCAAACCAAACTAAGACTAAATCACTTGACAGCTGTTAAATCGATAGACATCTTGAACAGTAATGCCAACTTAAAGTTCTATACTTCGAAAAAAAACACCCTTTAAGCCTTTTTGATGCCTTACATTGTTTAATCTCACATTTTTTTGCACTACCAATTCACTCTGCCTCACATTTAATGTTTGTTGACTACAGTTTGTTGCTGATGGTTAATTAAGTTGAAAAATTCGACAGCTATTATTTCGAAATGACAAGAAAAAAAATATAAATAAAAACAACAACCGAAAACCAACAACAACAATAAAGTTGGTAACAAAAAAGTTGCAGAGAAAACCGCACATTAAAAGTGAAAATGAAAATGTTTGTACAACATTGGATTTTGTTGCTTTTTTTTGTTGCTTAACGAGATTTTAGTGTTGAGCAAAGTTTTTTGTTTGTTTGGAATTGTTTTTTTTTTTTTTTTGGTTTTGTTGGGTAATCATGCGAACTGACTTGGCCAACGCCTTTGCGGCATGTTTTGTGAGCAGTTACGGCCAAAGCATATAAAGCCAAGCATGCAGCGTCAATCAATCAAACAATCATTCATGCGCACATTAATTTATTCATTTTGGCGAATCGTCGTACATTTTGATTAAAACTCAGACTCAATCACACACAGAACAAGTGGCACATACAGACATAGTGCCACACACACACACACACACATAGTGGGGCCGGGGCAGTGGCAGAGGAGTCTGACGTCTGACTTTATGCCACAAAATATGCTTGATATTTAATTGCGCTTTTACCAATTTCCGTCGTTTGGCAATGGGGCACTGAATGGACGGACGCCTCTCTCACTGACGGCAGTACTCCCGACATGGCGGGCCACCTTGGCTTGGCGCAGCAATAGAAACAGCGGGACTTGGCCATTTTGTTTGGCACGGTCATGGGCAAAGGTTTTTAATTACTTAACCGGAAATTGGCAATTAAAGCGATTTATCGGCAACATGCATGAAAGAACGTCGCTGGCAAGCGGTGCGCGGTATGTATGGATTTTTCGGGGGTACGGCATGCGCTGTCGTATGCTACAAGTTGGTTGGCATTTTTCATAGTCAAACAGTGCGCAGAGCAGTAGGGGGAGCAGCAGCAGGGGTAGCAGCTGAAATTAGCAGGAATTCTCATTTTGCCATTACAAAAGTAAACAGAGGCAAATATCAAAACAGCAACAGTAGCAACAGCAACAATAAGGGAGAAACATTATAGTTGGCCATGGTACGAGCGGGTCGTCACCCCATAGTCAGTCAGTCAGTCAGTCAAGTCAAGTCAGGAGAAGTCAAGCCAAGTCATCGCCTTAATCAAGTTTTAAATGGAGGAAAATGAATGAAATGATGAGGGAATGATAGTGTTTGTAGCTTTGCTTCTATTTGTTTTGTTGGCCTTGATAGATGCCTCCTCAGCCCGCGTCCTCGTAGTGATAGCTCTGATGCCGCGCATTAAAAGGTGCTGCCAACTCGTTCATTGTTATTTATTGTTTTTGTTGTTATTGGCGGCAATTTATTTCAATTTCTGTAGCCAAGCTGCTCGAAACTTTGTGTATTGTCATTGTGACTTGGCGCTCTTTGTTACCCGCTGCCTTGCTGACGTGTCCGGCAAGGAATACCATCCTTGGTACTGCCCAATCCTCGCCCGCTTACCATCAAGCCCGTTTTCCAATTAGAAATCGACAACGTGCTGCGGAGGAGGTTATGCCCATAAAAACTCATTTAACTTTTTTGCCACGATTCAGCGACGTACTTGATGAACGCCTGCTGCCGCCATCACGCGCTTGCCACTCGCTTCTTTCGGGCTAATATGCGAGGGCTGTTCGTTGACTCTGTGGGTTTTTGAGCTGTGTAACTCGTTCACAATGGGGGTTTTGCTTGCTTTGTAGAGATTCTTTTTACAAGGCGGGCAACCAATCCGTGCGCACATCAGCTAGGTCGGCAGATACCCTTTATCGTCTTCTCCGAAACCTTTGTTTATCCTTTTTTGAATTCGCCTATATCTCTCATGGTTCTCTTCGCGATCTGAGCGTTCTTTGACAAGTTAAATTTTATTTGAAATACATAAAATGAAGTGAAACTCAGAGCCAACTGTTTACCAATATTTGTTCAAACTCAAATTCAATAAAAATTCGTATATTATGACCAAAGTAGGCCTAGAAATGTAATGTTCTAGACATACTTGACGTATTCGACATAACTAAAAGAAAAATTGAGTAGATATCATTAAAAATAAATTTTAATTTTTTTGCTGCAAAATGTATAGACGTGAGCCTCGCAATATTAAATTAAGTCTTTCTGACGTTGACGAATACGAGGCTGAGCGACGTCGTCGTCGTAATACCAAGATGATGCCAGAGGCAACACTCACTGTGGTGGATGAGATGCCGTCAACCTCTAATGTTGCAGTGCTGTATTTTCAAGGCGCTGATCCAGCTAGCGACTCGGAGCCAGAAGCTGATGCGGACACTGCTGCTTTGGAACCTATAGCTGACTCTTCAACCACACTGGTTACCCAGGATAATGTGCCGGAATATTCGGCACCTATAACTGCTGTTACAACTAACCCTGGCGAAATGGATGATGATGATGATACCAACGTTGTGACCATCGTTAATGACAATGAAACTGTCGGGCATCCCAACGTTGCCGACAACTAGTTGGATTTAGACGATGGCGAGGGCACCACGGCGAAACACGAGACACTTCTTATTTCACTTTACAAATCAACGTCGCTGTGCCCAATAAATGCGTTAAACAAAAAAATTTGGAACTTATTTACCATAATTAAGAAAACGCAAGGTAAGATATGGTAACTCTTTGTACGCCAAGTGCAGCCGTCGGGTAACATCGCGCTGGTTCCTAGTTAAATGAAGTAGCTGCTCCAGAAAAGGGCTTTATGCCTAGCTTGGCTCTCCTGACAGCAGACGGCACTGTTAAGTGAATTTAGTTTCAAGTGGTTTTTGGTTTTTGATAATGCGCATAACTTCAAGTGTCCGTCCTAACAAATCCGTGGTATTTTAACTCACTCAAAGTCCTTATAGGTTTATATATGGTGTGCCTGCATATAGCCGACAGAGATCTGTCCCAAAATTGATTAATACGCACTTGAACGAGAAGACAAAGTCGACACCTTCAGATCGAACTACAAGAAGCTTCCTGGCCGTAATGTAACCTACGAACTCGCAGATAACTACGTAAAGGTTTGGGCACTTCAAACTGGATAGGAGTAACACCATATTGGAGTAACACCAAATGGAGTTTCGTTTTGGCCGCAAGAAACTCACAACGCAAAAGAAATATTTATAAGGTCATTTTGCATACGAGTCTGTAGCAGATTCCAAACAACCTCAAGAATTACGCCCGCATAATGAAGCAGTTCACGAGAGTGATGCTGAAAGTGCAAATGTTTCGTACCGGCGCCGATTTCAGCAGTTTAACATTGATGGAACTATTTTAAGGCGAATTTTGACGAAAGATTTTGAAATGTTTCATTATAAAGTACCATTACCTCAATGGTACCATTACCTATTGGAGCGCATTTTTGGCAGAAAATTCCTAAGACAGATGAGGCTCGGCTCACACTCTCTGGCACCGTCAACAAAGAAAATTGTCACTTTTGGGACACCGATAACCCACCCTCGTTTTATCCACGAAACACCATTCCATGACCAGAAGATGACCGTTTGGGTTTGTGTTTGCTCGCAAACCATCATTGGGCTGTTCTTCTTCAGACCTCCTGAGACTATCAACGGCGATTGGTATAGATGACACACAGCAACTGCAAAAATCAACCATGTGCGTGGAAAATTTTCGGGACGTATTGAAAGTTCTTAGTTATTCGACCCGATGCAGATGGCGCACGCTGCATATATAATTTCTCCGACTACAAGAATTTCTTATTTTCTTATTTCGAAAGCTTCTCATAAAAAGAGGCTAGTATTTCGCCCAAAATGCTTGTTTTGCATATTCGTCCGATTTGGCTGTATGTACAGCTTAAGTTTTAACTTCAACAAACCGTTGCAAGGACAGCATTTCGACTCTGATAAGGTGCTAAGTCGCTGCCCTGAAGTTCGTTGGGAAGTTTCACTTTGACAGCAGTTTGAAGAGTGTGAATATGGACTAATATCTTTCATTTCTACTGATAAAACTTTAGCTGGCACACATTTCAAGCCTCCCAAAGCACTATATGGAATTTCATTAAGTATTTTGAACTTATGGAACTTGAACTACATTTAGCCAATTCAAGCGTTTTAAGAATTTTGAGCTTAACATTTTTATTGGAAGGATGAAAGCGAATGACCTCAAAGTCTATGATCACTCCAAAGTAGCAGCAGGTAGATAACTGTATTAAAAATTGTTCGAAGAGAACAGAGACCTCGTATGCACGAGGGTGGGCCTACGCCCTTCGGCACTGCGACCCCCATGGGTCTATTGTGCCCCTTTCTACTGGTTCGATTTTAATGTTCCGTACAGGGACATACGGCTTAGAGCCGTATCCGCACGACATTGTCTTTAAATAATAGAGATTTCGCTAGTTAAAGAGCTTCTATTTATTTGCTAGCCATGCCAGTGAATCGAACCAACCTTCGGGCTTAAAGACGAGTACGCTACTGAGACCTATAAAGATTGATGCCACTTTTTGTTTTATTTAATTAATGCTGCACTTATTCTCTGCTGCATTACTCACAAACTTATCGAGCTACACTCGCATTGCCAAAGTTTTCGCTCCTTTTTGCGTTGTTTTGCTTTGATTTGACAGCCCAGGTGGGTTGGGGGTTTGCAGGCTGCTTTTCAGCAACCAACAGGGGTTGCTTAAGGTGCCCAAGGGTTGCATAGTTCGTGCGTTTTTTTTTTTCACTTCACATTTTTGTAGGCGCCAGGATGGGTAAATTTTGCACAATTAATTATTTGGCAAGCGAGAGGGGGGAAAATTGAGAGTATCTGCGTTTCCAAGTATCTGGTTGTAACAACAGCTGAGGTTCATGTCAAATGAAATGGAAATGTGCTCTCATTTACGCAAGTTTTGTAGACATTGAAGTGTGTGGCGCTGCAGGGTGCGGCATTTAAATTTAAAATTTCCGCCAGCAGCAGCAGCAGGAAAAACCAAATAAAATGGTGGAAAATGGAAAATTGTTTATTTGACTTTTATACAGTTTGACATATTTTCAAGGGCCACTGCAGCTGCTCGCTACTGGCTGCATTTTTCATGAACTTGGCTCTTACACAGCTCTGCAGCCCACCTCTCCCTGGCCAACCAACATGCGCTGCATTCATTTCGCTTAAGCAATTTGCCGCCACGTTGCTGCCATGCCAAAGTTATCTTAAAAACTTTTTCCAACGACCAAGTACAAGCGCAGACACAGTCATCGCCCCTGCTATCAAAAAACTGCTCCGAATCCCGCCGGCTAGTTTGTCCGGTCTGTCGTTGCAGCACGTTTGCGGCGGCTGCTGCAAGATGAAAGCCAAAGTGGACGCAGCTAACCAAACTAACTAACTGCATTTGCACACTAATTTCAATTGGTGTCGGCTAATGTGCCGTATGCAGCGCTGAACCCAACGCCCCGCCACTTTGTACTTTGCAGCTCAATTCTTCAGTTGCCCCAAACCCTGCCGCCCGCCCCAGCCGTGTCCCTGCTTCCGGACACAAAGTCAGGGCGCCAAAATTAGCTAGTTTATGGGAAAAGTTAAAGAGCAAAAGATGTAGCGAGTAGTGCGCGAAAAAACGTCAAGTGCAATTTATACAAATTTCATGTTTTGACTGAATAAAGTGGTGAGGAGTACGGGGTGTGAGACGAAGAGAAGCGAAGAGGGAGGGAGTTTGTGAGAGGGAATGTGAGAGAGTTAAGTGTAAATGCGCAAAAGGTTTGGGTTCACAAAGCAAAGCAGCAAAGGGGTAAAGAAAATGGCCAAAATGTCAGGAAGTTTTTTGAAGTCAAACTAAACTGTGCGTTGGCCGACATCCTGTTCCTGGCTGCTTTATGACTAAAGATTGATGGGAGATCCTTATGCTTGAGTTGTGATAACTTATTATATTATGTGTATGGAATAGTAAGAGAAATTTTAAAAGATCTAATAAAAAGGATTTTAAAAGTAGAGATCGCATAATTATAGCTTAGGTACAGCAAAAGCGAATTTGTTTGTATGAAGATACGATAAAAAGCGATGCTAAAATGTGGAGTTGCTTCGCTTCATGAA
This sequence comes from Chymomyza procnemis, assembly GCA_035046065.1. NCBI lineage: Eukaryota > Metazoa > Arthropoda > Insecta > Diptera > Drosophilidae > Chymomyza > Chymomyza procnemis. The sequence goes on from JAWNOJ010000021.1 coordinate 27,171,934, forward strand.
GCTCCTGAGCTATTGTAGTAATTTTTGCCTAAAACATGATGATTTTACGAAAAGAAATTCCGCATATTTAGTTTGTTTGTAGCTTGTATAAATAATCCAACAATACACCAAAGCTTATGTAGGCCTCGGTAGCGTACCCGGCTCCCAATCTGCAGATGCTTCGATTCCATCCTGTATTACTGACGCAGTTGCCTAACACAGGAAAATCTGTATTTATTTAAGACAACGCCGTTTAAATTCGGGGTGAAATTGTTGCACCTTGTTCTCTACGAACAGCTATTATTTGAGATGCTGCATGCTTCGCCTATGCAGCACTGATCGTAGTCAAAGGAAATAATTATATTAGTACCAAGAGAAGGCGGCATCTTCAAGATTATCTCCAAGGGGTAAAGAGTCTATAAAAATATATTAAGACCTCGGGAATTTTACCTGCATCACATTTAAGGAACCAAAAAATGTCGAATATCAAATAGGAATTGCTTTATCTGATCACGCTAGTGTACGTAAGTCTATTAATATTTTTCTCTTAAGTATTCCAAAATAACGTTTGAAGCAAAACTAAGTTCTAATTTGTTTTTTTTTCAGCCAAAATAATTACATTTTTAACACCAGATGGCGCCAGCATCATACAGATGCGAATTTGTTATTTTTACGCAATTTCTGTGCTTAGGACTTAAAAACATATATATAAAATACTATTTGGAGTCTTCAAATTAACTTAAGTAGTTGCCAAGTTAAAGCAAACGGGTATGGATTACTAATGAAGAGTCTGTTGTTTCTTTTTTAGAGATAGATGGCGCCAGTCTGAAAGACAGTTTTATTTTACTAGAACACTTGTTGTGAACAGATATTCTTAAAAATGTTTCGTTGAACAAAATTATGAAACTAGATCGGCACTGAAAGTAAAAAACCTCTATTTGAATTAAACAATGATTCTCGATTTTTCAAAATAATGCACCTTCAAAATAAACACCCTTTATAATTACAGTCATATCCGTATCTTTGAGCATCTACAGTGCCACTCGGCGCTAACTTTTCGCGCTTGAAATTTTATTGGTAGCAACTCGCCAATTGCTTTCTTTTTTTTTCTGTTTTGTTTTTTATTAAACTTTTTTGGTTGTTTATTTACTTTGGTGCCAATGTTGGGTTAAAATTGTGCATTGGAGGGCAGCAGTGTAGCACCGGCAGCAGCACCACCAGAGCAGCGAGCATTTCCAGATTGTTAAAGAGGAAAATGGTCAAACACGCGTCATCGGACGAGAGCAACAGATACCACACATACAATGGCAATCGCAGAGTTGTGTCTGTGAGTTTTTATCTACTCGAATGCAGCGAATTTTTCCAAGCAAATGTTGTTGCCGCGAGTTGTTGTATGTTGCACTGCAAAAGTTTTTGCAACAAACTGACATCGGGGAATATTACAAACTGTAGCTCGCACACACACACACACACTCGCATACAAAACGAAACAAAAACCGCCAAACAAGTTGCAAATAATGCGCTGAAAAAAATAAAATAAAATTTTACAAAAAGTTTTCGTATTTAATTGGAAAATTAAATTTTACGCTATTAAAACAAGTTCGAAAATCGCAAAGCCAACGCAGCGTATGCGCAATATTGCAAATATATACAAGAACGTCAGGGAAGTTGATACACAAGGCATGGATGCAATCAGGGGGAGGAAAAAAAAATGGAAATAAGCAAAATACGATCAAGATGAGCTTAATTGAAAAGCGGAAATGTTAAACTTTGAGACTGCAGTGGGGGGAAAAATTAGGGCTTGGAGAGTAGAAATTGCAGAAGGTTGTTGTGGGGTATGTGTGTATAGGCTTTGGAATCGATTTTTTTAGATCAAAATCGAAAATAGTAAGGTTAAGGAACCATAAGAGATCCTATGGTAGTTCTGCCTATTTCTGACTCTGTTTTCCTTAATTTTACTACCTTAGTATAAGGCAGTACCGTAGACCTTAAGCGCTATGGCTGAACTCAATTAAGTCTTGAATGAGTAACCTAAATATCCCTTACAATTTCGGTTTTCCAATGCAGCAGAAATATAGAAATATATACTGTCTCCTAATTAGGCACTTATAATGCCTGTCTGCCCTCTTCTGTCTTCCGTCGTTGATTCCATTGCTGCCACATATCCTTTACCTTCATTATTTCCTTTACAACTTGTTATTAAAATCTTATTTAATTTTACAAAAAAATGCGCACATAAATATTTGGCATATGGCAAATGCCTTATGTAATTGGCTTTTAAAAATATTTGAGACTTGCCAGCGCCTCATGCCTTATTATGCTTCATCCCACACTTATCCTGGCGCAACGTACATTGTATGGAGTTGACATTTTTGGTGTCATGCCATGTCCAAATGTCTGCTCTCATCTGCTTATGCAATTTTACAAAATGGCTGCGAATTCATTTGACAAATTGTCTTTGGATGTCCTTGCTCTCGCATCCACACACACACACACACACTCTCTCTCTCTTTCTCCCGCTGTTGTAGCTGTTTTCGTGTTTTGGACAGCTGAAAATACGCTTCCCTGTAGCAAGTGGGCGGCGGTTAAAGGCGTGTCACTCTGCAACAAAAGCTGCCACTAGAACCCCATTTTTTTTTCATTTTTCTGCTTTTTTGATTGCAGCTCTGTGTGTTTTCACTCATCACATTGTGAATGGTAGTGGGAGTGCGGCTGGCAGAGCCCAGCATCCCAGTCATTGGTCAAACAAGTGACAAAAATTAAATTTAACAATGTCAAGCAAAAAACTACCAAATAGCAGCAGCTGTCTGCACTTGACTTGGCTTTTTCTTTTCACATTGTCTTGGCCTATACAGCAGCAGCAGCAGTGTGACCAGAGTTGCTGCACAATGTTTAAAGTGCTTAACAAGCAGCGGCGGCTGCCAGACCGCAGCTTTGGCTGCTCCTCTGCTGCTGCTGCCACTGCTGCTTCTTCAACACCTTCTTGAAAACTTTGCGCCAGGTCCCGAGTCCAATGGAAAATGAAATGGAACCCAACAAGCAACCGCAATCATTGCTTCAACTTCAACTGTGCCGAGTACTCGTTAGTGTTTCATGGTTTGGATGGCAACACTGCCCCAACACTTCACATTTGGCAAAGTCCAAAAAACTGACTGCAACTTGCAAAGTTGGTCAGCATTTATGTTGCCTTTTGATTTGTGGCTGACAAATAGTCTGAGCAGGTCATGCAAAATCCTGGATATGGCTGGTTATGCCATGCCCTGCCTCAGTTGGCTTTGATTTTGTGGCATGCCACAAACGTTCCTCTTCATTACTTTGTTGTCTGAGTACAGTCTGGTGTCCCATTCCCATTTCCATCGGTTGCTGCCGTCTGTCTACAGCTACTAACGTTAAGTAATTACTTCTTTGTGCGGCCATACCAAGTGCAAAGTCATTTAAATGATGCACTTCATGACACTTCATTGCCAAGCCTCTGGCACGCGGCTACCTACCCGAACCGCAACATTGGCAAAGCTGTAATCAAAGCAGTTCATCCTTATAACGCTTTTCAAGCTGCATTTTAACTGAATGGCTTTTTGGTGTTAATTACAACCAACGACTTTGACGGCTTTAATCTTTGAAGAGCTGAAAAATCTCAAATCTTTCGTTTGACAGAAAAATTTCTCGAAAGTATTTTAGGTTTTTTATATTTGTATAGATGTTTATTTTTAAAGAAAACCCCTTTTGAGGTGACAAACAGTTTAAGCCACTTTTGAACTCTTTTTATATATATATCTCTTATATTGTCAATAAATTGTTATGAAGTGTTGATCCAAAGAATATAATAAACCTTATACAACCAAACATCTAAGAAAAATAAGTGGCAGACTCCGGGCAAGCAGAATATCAAAAGCAGAGCTGCCCCCTGTTCACCTTTAAATCAGCAAAAGAAAATGGACCTGGGATGGGGCATGCTCTCAGAAGGAACCCAAGCAGTATTGTCCGAATGGTATTCGACTGGAACCTTCAAGAAAGCAGACAGTTCCCAGGTGGAATCATAAAGGTAAAAAAATACAACCAAGTGCTGTATGTTTCACTCGTCTATCAAATTATGGCATATTTCTCTTGAATTTGTATTCCTCAATACTAGCATTTTCAGCAATCGAATGAGTTTATTTAAAAACAATTTGCTCTTCGGGGTTTAAATTGGAATCCCAACTTTTGATTGGTTTTCTATTCTTGTAGAATTAATCTAACCAATATGGGTTCATTGACTCTTAAGGAATTCCTTAACAAAGTTTCATTTATGTTTCAATTTAGAGTAACTTGTAATTTGTGACCTCAAGCACTACCATTTTGTAGATCCAATTATGCATTACACGACCCATTTCGCGTCTTATGCGAAAATTATAATAACCTCTACGATTTCTTATCCTATACAGGATCTACTCAACTCACTTCTACCTCTATCTTAACTCATCTTGATTCGTCAAATCGAGCAGCTTTGAGCAATCACTAATTATGAAATCCCAACTTGGTCAATGCCAATATTTTGGCTGTTTTGTTAAGAAATTTTTAAACTTTTATTTTAACTCCTATTTTCCACTTTTACATTGTCAAACCAAGTTCCTAGCTAGACCCGGATTTATATGGAGCTTTTTTATTAAGAAATCATCCAACAGGCAGGTGTATGGATTGATTTTATAATTTATTTTACTCGATCTAAGTTGATAATTCTGAATATTAATATTGTTTAGTTGTAAGATCAACTGGACTTAGTTGTACCTATAAAAACTGAACTATTATAAAATTTTGTAAAAAAGAAAAACATTCCCGTTTTCGAGACTTCTTCATCATCATCATTATAAAAATTCATAAGATCATCATTCAGTTCATTAATTGTAGGGCAATAGATTTGCATATATATTACGCATACGCCACTTGTTACAGAAACGCGTTATCATTAATTGTTTGTTTGATGGCTTGATATGTTTTTAGTTCAATGAAATACATTTTTTATGACTGAAAATGTTTAAAAGGTTTTTCTTGCTGCGATTAAGCGAACTTTTTTGCAAACAAAATGTTTTTCCAAAGTAGGCAATGGTACAGTGGAAAAATGTTACAATTTGTGCATTAAACATTTTTAATTCTTAATGACTTAAGCATAGAAATTTCGAAGACTCGCAGGTTTGAAAATGTTTATAAACACATGAAGGAAATCAAGAATGTTTAAATTTCAAACACTAAATGGAGCACCCATTAACTTGCACTTAAGCTAATAAGTCAATGAATGTTGGTGCCCCTGATATGGGCGTATCTTAGCCAGTTGGTCAGTGCCAGGGAAGCTTTGGACGTCCGTTTCGTTATCCTCCGTTGTCTTTCGCATTGAATACATGATTCGAGCCAAAGCAGACGTTGTGCCGTAATACGCTGGGCGACATTTATGTTCGTAAAGGGCTCATACCGTACATTTGCATGCCAAAGTCATCTCCAATCCGAAAGGGATCGAAGATTTTGTGAAGAAGTTGTCACTTGAACACTCTAAACGCAGCTGCATCCGTACTGCTGCGCCATAAAAGAACACGGGCAGGATGAGCATCTTGTAAAGCGTGAAAGCGATTTGTCGCGCTAGAGAGGTCTCTGCTTCACATTTGTTTGATTCTTTGCTTAAAATCCAGCGGAAAGTATGATTCTTCTCTTAATCTCCAGCGGCAAGTATGATTCTTCGCTTATTCTACAGGCTGATATTATTCTTGGTATTCAAGGTGGTGCGTTCATACACAATTTCCAAAAATATTATTTTTTTTTTAAATTAGTTTTCGGCGTGGACATAATTCTGCAACAGAATGGCTGTTGTAGAAAGCAGAGTTCGCATTACCATAGCTAGGGTAGGGAAGATGGAAATCGGTTGATGTTAAGGATTGATATGAAAAGTGATGCTTCAATGTGGAGTAACTTTGTATCATTAAGCTCGTGATCCATGGTAAGCTACCATTTTCTCCCAGGCTTTAGAAAGTAATTCATAGCTCAAGTACGAAGACATTGCGAAAAGCACTATGGCCATTTCGTTAGAGAATCCCCATTATTATTTTGGTTTAGGTTTATAAAAATAATCTAAAAATATTTAAAAGTTTTCTAAAATATATATATGGGTCTCGGTATGAGTAGTGGTAGCGTATTCGCCTCTAAACCGGAAGTGCAATGGTGGTAGCACTGGTGCATTCGCCTAGCGCTGGCATAGCTAGCAAATAATTTGACTCTGCTTACCATGGAAATTATTTATTTATTAAAGACATTTTTTTCCGATTCAGCTATATATTCTTCTCTGTTTTTTTTCGAACAGCTCTTAATTGAGATATCTGCATGCTGCGACTTTGGAGCGAGGACCATAGTCAAGGGTAGGAAAATTCTTTTTTTTTTATTTATTTTGAATGGGTTCTGGTAGTTTACTTCCTGAATCCTCAATACTACATAAATGATTGCTTTTTTTAATCCTTTTTTTATACCTTGAAAGCAAGGTTGTGAACTAAAAAGCGTTGTCCGACTTTGATACAATTTTCATGATCCGGACTGTTGCTGTACAGATTCAGTACCCTTAAGGCTTTTAGATCTCTTAGTTAGTTTTCAGTTCTCTAGCAATGGTTCTGTTCTTTAACGAGTTTCTGTTATACCAACTCGACAGTCTTTATTCAAAAGAACCAGAAAAATATATCCTAAGTTATCACTTGCTCCAGGCATTCGGGTCTTTTGTTAGCAGCTCCTTGTTCTTCAAGGAATTTCTCTACGTATCGAAAGATACACGGAGAGAGCTCCGAACAGCTGCTGCGCAGATTTGGCAGTCTTTACCCCGAGGCGCAAGTATCTTCTGTAGAAAGTAATCACATTCTCAAGGCTTTTAGATCTCGTGTAAGTATGCTTCAACAACTCTCTTGAAGTGATGCTGTTGTTCAATGAGTTTCTTTACGTGTACCTCTCTCCCCCGATTGTTCTTGTGCAGACTGCACAGTTTTTATGCAAAAGAACCAGCAACTTCTGTACCAAATTGGCGCACTCTCAAGGCTTTTAGATCTGTTGTTAGTATGCTTAAACATTACACATATTTTAGTCAGATGTCTATATACGGTACCTCGAGTACAGCCCAATAATATAATTTTTATAAAAGATTCTGAAGGAGTATGCTGCGCTTATATTATTTTTACACTTTTTCTAAAATGTTCCAAATCTCTGAGCCAATTCGTCAGAGTTTAGCTTCGTTGTGTCACTGTGCGCCGCAGCGTATGCAACATTTTTTTGCTTAATTTTTATTTTAAATAAATATTCAACATTTAAAGCAATTAAACTATTTAAAGTTTAAAAACAAAAAGTAGCTGCAAATAAATGGATGTACGAATTCAGTCAATTTTTTTTGTTGTTATTGAAATAGCAAACTATTAAATATTTGCAAAAAGCAAAGTTCTACAAACAGTTTAAACTTAAGCGAGGATTTGCTGTTTGCTGTTCGCTGCGCATAATCAGTTCAAAATTTAATAAAAAAAACACACTTTATCACTTTTTTTTTGACCTTTGCGAAATCTGCGAAAAACTTAATGAGATATTGTCCGCAAAATATCTGAAAACTAGTACAAATCAAACCTTTACCTTTTTTTCTGTGAGTTTTTTCTTAGAGTTCTGCAGCCATAAGGCAAAACGAATGTAATAGAAAAAGTCAAGGAATTTGGTTTCGAACAAAGCGAAAATTCCGTTGAAAATATGTATATAAATAAATATATAAAGAAAATAAGTGCATGCCAAAAACAGAAACACTCAAAGTTTATGAAAGGACGCTAGACGCTCCTTGGCGTTGACGTTAACGCTGGCAGCGCAGTTAACAAAACCAACGTCGTCAAAGTTTAGTTTAGTTTTTTTTTTTTATTTTACGGGTCGCTTCTGTTGGCGCTAGACAGCGGGGTTGGGATGCAAGAAAAAAAAATAAAAGTGTTTCATGAACCCGCATATGTTTATGTGTGTGTGTGTGTGCGGGTGTGCGTCCGGTTGTGCGTTCGTCTGTGTGTGTCCATCGCCAATTATTGTGTCTGTTTGAGCGTACAAAGCGTTTTATGAACAACCCAACAAGTGCAGGGTTCGAGCGGACTTTGCACTGCTTGTGACGCTGCTTGGAGTCCAACCCGAACTATGGGTCCAGGCGCATACACCGCCCGCCAACCGCAGCGCATTTTGTGATGCCGGTCACGCCTGAACTTTGTCCAAGAACTTTGCGTCCTCGTCGTCGTCAAGCTGCTCTTGAACTTTTTTACTTTTTTTTTGAGAGGTTTTTTTTTCTTGCTTTTGATTTTATTGCCAATTGACCAAGTTTTTTTTTTTGGGTTGGCTATACGCCTTTTGCTTCAGCTGCAGCACAGACATAATATAATACAACAGAACGAACACTCCACTCAATTTCGTTTCATTTCAGTTTCCACTTTCTTGAGTTCTTCCTTGACATTGCCGCCAGCATCTGAGAACTTATATGCCAACTTTTTGGGAGCGTATGTTTTGTAAACATGTTTAGCAGCATAATAAAATCGCCGACCCGTTTCACCACCACCACCACAAAAAACAAGAGATATCTATAAAACTCACCTGATTTTTTAATGCGCTGAAATGAGAGAAGAAGATTATATCAAAATAAGTATAAAATTGTTTGTGTTTGGCAATCTCATATTAAGTCAAGCAATAAACGAAAAACTGAAAAGATTTTTAATTTAAATCAACTGCAGATCATGTTACGCTTGAAAAGTAAAACGATACATGGTGTCCGGCTGGACCCTTTTCAATTTCAATGCATTTATATGGAAATATTGGTTGCCTCTACGCTAAATGTATGTATCAAGCAAATATATATATTTTTCAACTTTTAACTTTCTGTAATGTTTTCTCATAGACTGCACTACCTGCATGTGGAAAAAAAGTCAAAATACTGTTCAAAAATAGTTTTGTTTCGTTCATTATTTTATTGCATTTGGCCATATTTTGAACGAAATGAAATTTCAATTAGTTTATTTATAAAATATCATGACAGATGTTCTATTGGTTGACAAAAATATATATTATACATGTATTTATATGTTGACAAACTGGTTCTGACCTACAAAATAAAAATTCATCATATTTTAAACATTTCCATACAAACTGCTTCAGGTCCAGCCAGATACCATGTATTGGTACGAGTAAGAGATTTCAACTTATATTAATTGCATCGAATTCAATAACTTTTTCCACTTCCTTCAATGGGTAAAGCGATTTTAGGAAGCTCCATGGAAGTTGACAGCCTAATTATATATTTTTCCAATATAAAATGAAATATGTGTCCGGCTGGACTTGAAAAAAATGCTTCATATGCAATATCATGCATTTACATACAAAATGTATAGGGACCAGCTCTATGTTTGCTGCCTTTAAGATATTTCAACATATGCCTATAGCTGAGCAGCCTATTCAAGGAATTTTCGGAAGATCTTTCTTTTAGGACGATAGGACGATTATACTAAATTTTTTGCTCATTTCATACTGCTTCTCTTTTTTTCTTTGTTGCAACTCAATTTTCCAAATCAAGCATCTCCCACATGCATCTTAAATCTCTCTTGAAAAATAAAAGTACAAAAGGCTAAAACTCTTTGAAATGAAAATTTCTATACAAATTAAATAACTGCAAAAAGCCAACAAAAAGCTAAAAAAAAACATGCATATCATTTAATAATAAAATAAAAGAAATACCAAAAGAGACAATGTTGTAAATTTCTGCTCATTCTCTCTGCCACACACTACCATTCTCTTGCCGGCAGTCACAGCTGTAGCTGTATCTGAGAATCTGTGTAAGAATCTGAGCTGAAATCTCCAACGGCTTAGAACAAAAGATAAGTTGCCACAAATTTGTAACGTTTTCCAAGGCATTAAATGAAAAACGACAACAATGCCAGACCCCCCTATGCAACACACACACACGCGCGCACTCGGAAAATGTACAAAATGGCGTAACACACACAAACACACGGACTCACCTACATACACACACACACAGAGCTGCTCAGCCATGTGCATTGGTGTTTGTTGAGCAGCATAATAAATGCGTGATTATTTGTAGCTTTTATTAGGTGAGAGCGCACTAAGAGCCAAACAAGAGAAAGAGTATGTAACCAAAGAGGGCGGGTGTAGGGGCATGCAGACATTTGTAGGTAGCAAAAGGCTGCAGCATTTTGTTGGGGCAGTCAGCATGGAACTTCCATGGCGTGTAGGAACAATGTTTATGCGGCTCTTAATAGAGTAACTTCCATATCATGACTTTGGAGCTTTTGAAGCGTTATTTGAGATGCCAAAGAGAAAAACTTAGCTCTTTTTATGCGAAGAATTTCAGCTAAAGTCAGAAGATCCGTTTCTTGCACAGTACTGGGATTTTGATACAATATGCCCGCACAATTGCTGAAATTGTTGGAAGAGCGGGCTCAGCATAATATTGGAGGTACTCGCAACCATTTTAAACATAATTGCTGATGGACGTGAGAAACTTCTGGTCAGCGGTGAGGATTTTCAAGATAAAGCTATCGATTTCCCGCAGCTGAACCAGATGGCGCAAGATGAATATGTATAATGAGACGAGACTGATGACAACGACAAGCTGATGGAAACTTGTGCATAAAACGGTGCCACATTCAGCAGAAGAAGAAGAAATCCCTCGAATACGAAAATGAATATTCGAAATGTGAGACACAGGGAAACTAAAAACTAATGGAAATTTGTTGATAAAACTATAATCAATCCAATAGAGTGTAAAGCTAGCAGGAAGAACACCCCAGCCAAGCGCAAAATCCTGTATTGTCTACTGCCCTTGGTACATTTTTTTTTAAAGTTATATAAAGTCATCGAAATGTACTATAGTTACTAGCTTCCAGCTTGACCAATAATTACATTCCCATGCAGCAATAATCATAACTTTTTTGCATCAAAGTCTATGCTTTAAGTTTACATCTAGAACATCTCATAGTTGACGTATGCATAAACTCGCTTAAATACAAGAACTTCGACTACGACTGCCGACTTGAAGTAAACTTAAGAAGTTGTACAAATATTTAAGATGTGCATTGTGTGTGTGTGTGTGTGTAGGTCTGAGCTCCATTGTCGATGAGCTGATGTCGAGCCGTGGAGGCGAAAGCCATTGATGCTGCCCCCGCAGTGAGAAACCCGCAGCGGAACACAACGACATGAACAAAGTACCACTACTACTACTACTGATCCACAAAGCTCTATATGGAGTTGCCAGCTCTCTCTCTTTCTCTCTGTCTCGCTCTCGTGGCAGGATGTGCTGCTGTTGCTCCCTTTTGCTTAGACAGGGAATTGAGGTAATCCTGCCAACAAAGTCGCACACTCAACTTGAATTTGTTTTCATGTTGGAGCTGCTGCTGCGACTGCAAGCAGAGTTGTCTGTTTGCTACTCAAGTGGGTCTATATACTGGCCGGGCTTGGGCTCTGGGCTAGCTGTGCTCCGGCACTAACGGAAACAGACATTGCAGCCATTGTTTATTACATAAAATAAGTTATTGTTAATAAAAATGTTACCTGCTGCTGCTGCTGCTGCTACGACTGTGCCACAAATCCCCCTTAAAAAGCACACAGCAGCAGCAGCTGCGGCTGCAGGAGCATCTTTCCGGAGGCTGATGTGCTTAGACTGCTTTTGTTTCGTGTTGCTCTTGTTGTAGTTGGGCAAATTATGCGCATGTATTTCGTTGTTGCTGGCAGTTTTTTTTTTTTTTTTTTTTTTTGGTTTAGTCCAAGTGTCGCTAAGCAGCCTTCCATACAGAAGAGCCAATTGACATGGCTTAAAAAGCTAAGCCAGCGCTGCAGCGCAACAGTGGCATCGCCTCTCGCCCTGCCTCAGTCGCTGCCCAGACCAAATTTTAGCTACAATTCATTCAACATTGGTTTACTTTATGTCTGTGCATTAAGTCTAAGCCATGCCACCTGTTGTGGCAACTATTGTTCTGATAGCTAGCACATACAGAGAGAGAGAGGGGGGGACTGGGGGAGCTGCCATCCAATGCCATGTCAAATTAGCTAGGCGGCTCATAGTCAATATTGTCTTTGTGCCAGGCGCAGCAGTTCCACTGTCACTTTCTAGCGCCGACTAATGGTGTTCGCGTTTTCGCGTTTTCTCTTGCAGCCATTTTGTTTCATCATCTGTCTATGTATTAGTAAGCAGCGCCAATGTGTGTGTGTGAGGCAAACAATGGAGGAGCGTCAATGCGGAAGAACAAATAGCCGCCATTTTTTGTTTATTTTTTATTTGTTTGTGAGTGTATTTGTTTAAGTAACTATGTGTGTGTTAGGGGTTGGGTGTGTGGCCGTGTAGCACGTCGGCACGCCCTCTCAGTGTGTACGGCTGTGTGTGTGTGTGTATTTAAATGCAGCTGACCAAATAAATATTTTCCAAACTGCGCTGATTAAATGCTGCAACATAAAAAAAAGAAATGCAAAAATAAAATCAAAATAAATAAATTGAAAGCCGCGAGTTACTCCAATTGGCACTTAGCTTAAAAAACGTTGGAAAAAAAGCAGGCAGCTATGCCACCTGCACGCTTAAATGTTTATATCAACATTTTGCCATTTTAGTTGTTTTAAAAATTTACAAAAAATTTACGAATTTCTTAGAATTCATGTAGAAATAAAATATTTATTCATTCGAAGTGAATGCTATTGTGGGTCAAAAGTGTTGAAAAAACTTTCTACCAGCTAATTGGCCTGTCAGATATCAAGATCATATCTGCCGGAGTTTCTTAGGTTTCAGTTTTAGGTTCATTACTCTTCAATATTTGCAATTTTCATTTTCCGAAATCAGCAAATTGTGATATTTTATTTCTATATAATATTCGAAAGTAAGAGTTGTTGAAACTCTATTTTTGTTTTGATTTTGATAATCATATTTATTTCGTTTTGTGAAGTTTAATACTTTACAACAGTATGTCTGCTCTCAGCCATCAAAGCTCTACTACCTATCCAGTCATCTGTCTCTAGTTAACGACGAAAGCTTTTTAATCGATTTATTTGTATGTTTCTATAAGCTTTCGAGTTTAGTCTCTCTGCTAGAGAAATGACCTACACAGGATCCTGTTCACCAGCAGCCAACAGGAGCTATAAGTTGCACTTCCGGCAGTCTGGCAATTTACCAAGCAGAAGCGTGTCTCTCCACACAGCGATCGACGTAGCGATCACTGAGAAGGGTGCACCACTAGTACTTTGGTCCGTCCCCCTACACAGACTACCCGCCGACTGCCATATATAAAAATTCATACGGTCGCAAAGGCATAAACTACTTTTTGAGGATAATATCGCATAAGTGACCAACTTTGACCTTAAGCACAAATTGTGCATTTTATTTTTTTTGTTTTCCAATATTTTGCTGAACGTATCGATCGATATGGCTGCAATTTCACATCGTATGTTGTCTTTAAATTATAAATAGCTATCCACGATTATGGATACACACAAACATCACACCAAATAGTCACTTTTTGATCGTATAGAGGCTGTGCTGCAATTAATTGAGGGTTTTCAGTGGCGTAGAGCCGACAATTTTGATTGATTGATACCTCCATTTAACGTAAAGTGTGCTTCATCTGACATGTTGATTTTTTTCCTCGTTCTCAGCCATTTCAATGGTTTGGCAAAATTTACACGTTGCGACTAGACAGCTGGGTTTAGTTTGTCTGCCATTTCGATTTTGTATGGAAACAACTGCAAATCGAATCTAGTTATGCGACAATAAGTGTTCCGTGCGATGCCCAATTGCTGAGAACGGGGATAACTCGATGTTCGCGGCTTCTCCTCAACACTGACTTCTACGGCTCCATTATTTAGTTCGAAACGCCTTGTTCGTTGTCTGGCTGCATGGCTGCCATTAAAGTCTTAAAGGGTTATCATCGGCCACGAAACGTACGTTTAGTTTTCACAATTGATAAGCTATTTTGCATGTAAAGCTGCACAATTTCAGCGAGTTTTATTGGCGTCAACTATTCCATGGTATAAATTGTCTTCAACTTTAATTGATCTTTAGAAGATAGAATCTATTGTGTTTTTTTCTTACTTTTGTTTTGAATATTATAAGAAATATAAAAAGGTAAGATGCCAAGTACAATGTGTGGAGCTGCCTTAAAGTTGGCAATTTCCAGACTTTCCAATTATCAAATGCAAACTTTACCAAACTAAAAACAGAACTTGTCTAAGCAGTAATTGCTGTCGGTGCTGCCAACTTTAAATGGCCAGATCATGCAATAAGAAAATTTTGGCAGCACTGGCATGTGAGAGGGTATGTGCTGAGCAATTCGTATGAGCATGAAAGGCATCGCATTCCCCATAAATGTGCACTGTCGCGAGCGCCAAGTTTATTGCATCATCGTTTTTTTCTCCTCTAACAGCAATCTCTCGTACACATTGCATAAAAACTCATGGACACATGGTTGCTGGTACAGTTTATGCCAGATAGTTTCGTGATTTCGTTATTATAAAGAAGATTAAGTTGCAGACAAGTCTTAGTTGAGCTAGAACTTAGAGATATATCAAACAACTATAGAGCGCAGCGAAGCATATTAATGCCTTAATGCAGTTATATTGGGAAGATCACTAATATTGCAATAGAAGTCTTTTTGCTTTATACTCTCATCTGCGTATCCCTTACATAACCCGAAATATATATCAAAATTTGTTGCAAATAAAGTGCCAGTCTGCCAAGTCGGCTCGTTTTGGTATTCAAACTTAAATAGTTTCATATCAACTTCTAAGCTTAGCAAAATGGGCGTTCACGCTGTATCCTTTTGAGCTTACAACGTGCATGAATGAAACAGAAAAAAATATCATTTTAATATTTTTTTTTGGTAAAGAAACGTATTTCCATCATAATAGGACTTTAATTTTTAACTCAAAATTTATCGACACTTTCTGACGTTTCTGCGCTCGGTTCTTCGATAGGAAGAATGATATTTAATATGGCAAGCCTTTTTTGGAAACTATTAAAAATTATGATTCCCAAAAATGAAAAGCAACTTTTAAAATCAAATCAATATACCCAAAAAGTGCATTCAGACTGCATTTTGCGCGACATTTTCTACTTTTATTCATGATCGCAAATGATGACCGCGCTAAGAGGAGCACAAGACAGCAATGCCTTTGTTCTCTTCTTATCTTGCTCTGCCCTGGCTGGCCGTTTTACTCATATCTTAGATTTTTTGTTACCAAAAAAAATCGAAAAAAATAAATTCAACCAGGCAAACAGAAATGCAGAATTTACAAAAAGCATTTACAAAAAATTCTTGAATTTTTCAAGCAATCGAAAATATGCTGCAATATTTTTGAGATCTCTTGTATCCAATCCAGTAGTAGCTTTCGAGCTATTTAAGTTGCCAATCTCCAAAAGAGGAAAAGGACTACAAAAGTAGCTGTATGGTACAGAAAAAATTCGTTTTTATTACATTTTTTTAGTTTATTGTCAGTTTTTTTCGTGCTTCCTAATGTTTTCAAAGAATAATCCAGATTCTCAAATTCTTCAAAACAAATTGTAAGTCAAATTTAACTTATAAGTTTAACAAAAGTCATTCAGCATGCATTATGTTGCATTTTGCGGCCACTGTGCGTGGCGCGTGAATAGCCCAATTGCTTGTCAAAGCAAAATACACTCTTTTCATATTTATCAGATAAACTTGCAACCTTCGTGCTTTGTTCAAAAAACCTGGAGCATTTTGCACTTTGGCGCAATTTTACAGGCCCTCAATGCAAGCGTGAATACCCCAATAAGTTTGTCAAAGCAGAAGACTCTTTTTTTTTTTTTATTTATCAGGTAACTTTCCTAGCCTCCTGCTTTGTACAAAAGACTAAAACAGTTTGCAAAAATTTGGCAAAGTTATCGCCGCATAAACCGAGTCAACGCTTTGATAGCTGAAATTTACTTATACGTTCGCATATGAGTTTTTCTTCTTAGTTTTTCACACGACGAACTAACGAAAATATTTGTCTTGCTGCAGCCTAACATTTTCTACCCTTTCGTCCTGACACACACACTCTCTTTAATTTTTTACACATTGTCCTGCAATTCTGCTGGCAGCATTTCGAGGTTTTTCGATTGCACTTTTTACCCCCTACCCGCACTGCTGCTACTACAATTTTTTGGGATATTTCGCTTGGTAAAAATTTGTAGGCAAATTTCGGCAACGTTGTCGCGGCAATTTTGGCGATTTACGTTGCCGCACACACAAACACACACAGACGTACACACACACACACACACACACACACACACTCCGAGTAGTGTTGAAAAATGTATGACTATGCCATGCGGTGGAGGGGGAGCCACAGTAGTAAGCGGCTCGCTTGCTGTTTGCGTTTGGGGGTTTCGTGGGGAACCGTCGCAGTGCGACAATTAAACACACACACACACACACACCACACACAGTGATATGTACACCCGCATATGGATGCAATTCGTTGCTACGCTTTGGGTACCTTAGACCCCCACTCAGCCCAACCCCCTTGCCGCTTGTCAGCACTTTTGCTGCGCTTATGGCGGTTGGCAACTTGCAACTAACGAAGCTAAACGCATGCAAACAGCCAACATAAATGTATTTTTCAACACTGAAAAACACACACACAAACACACACACAGAGTGAGCTGCAGCAAAATTAAAGTTTTTGATATATTGGTCACACTGAAACCACATTTGTGCGGCATTTTTCGTATTTATAAATTTATGCACAACATGACACGGGGGATTTTCGCAATGCGCTATAGTGAGATATTCAAGGATAATGTAGAATCATTAATCAGTATTAGAAAAATCAGCATAGAATTTGGATGCATTGTTATGGGCAGTTACACTTGAAATATGGTAACAGAAAAACACTGCAATTATGCATAAATTGTCAATGAAGAGAACTGGAATTAATCATGCAAGTCATGTGGTAGATCATCTCACTACTTTTTATATAAGAATGTCACATAGTTTTTGAAATATTGTTTGTTGCCTACAATTGCAGCATTTGGTCACACTAATTCTGAGTTTTTTTTTTGGTAGTACTTTTCGCACTATCACAAATATTTGGCCGAATTTTACTTTTTTTATTTTGTTTAAAAAATACTTTTCGAAGTTACTGCTGTATAACATCCAGAACTTTCCAAGTGGTACTTCGTAAATAATAAAAAATATTCTATCTCAAAATCTTAAAACTAAGCTACCTGTTGGCTTCATATCCAACTGTGATTTATCAGCAAACTTTCTAGTTCTATATTTCAATCTTCTTTCCTTACTTACTCTTTAATGTTAGAACTTTCCAAAGGAATAGTCCCTAAATAATATATATTTCGTGCTAGTCAGAAATATCTTGTCTCAAATCTTAAAAAGGAAAACTACGTCCGTCGTTAGTTTTATAAGCAAATTTGCTTTATCAGGTAACTGATCCAATTTGCTTTTCTAAATTACTTTACAATCATAAGAACTTATGAACGGGTTGTTCCTAAGCAACGTAAAGTGCTACAAATAATTATCTTCTTTTAAATCTTAAAAATAAAAATTTTGTTTACAATTTAAATATGCTTCATCATTATTTGAATTCCTTAAAGATCTCTTCAAAAACCAATGCAACAATTGTAGAAGCAGAATGTATTGTGATGAGTTTATCCAGCCCTGCTTCTGCACAGGAAGGATAAGCGTCTAGTAGTTAAGTTTGTCGGTTAAAAGTGGGCTCTGCTACACATTTGTTTTCTACAAGCATAGTTACACCTATCTACAAGTGTTAATTCTTAATGGCAAATTTAGTTCTTCGCATAATCTCCAGTGTGATTCCCTGCTTAATCTCCAGCGGCAAGTGTGATTCTTCACTTCATCTCAAGTGAAAAATGTGATTCTTCGCTTCATCTCCAGTGACAAGTGTGATTCTTTGCTCAGTCTCTAGTGGCAAATGTGATTCTTCACTTCATTTCTAGTGGCAAGGTTGTTTCTACGCTTAATCTCCAGCGGAATCTTTGCTTAATCTTCAGCGGCAAGTATTATTCTTCGCTTAGTCTTCAGTGGCAAGGGCGAGTCTTCGCTTAGGCTTCAGTGTCAAGTGTGATTCTTTGTCTTACCTCCAAACGACGACTTGCGAACGTAAATCAGTCAGTGAACACCCATAGCCTTTGCCAAATTCTAATACAAAATGACCCGCTGTAGCCAAATCAGAGTCTTGGCCAAATACAATGAATATCTCTGGCTTCCATATAAACTTACATGGCTTATCTCTATATTACTCGACATTTTTGCGGTATTTTAAGTGCACACTTGCGTAAAGTACAGTTGGAATCAAAAGCATAAAATCTTTTGACTTCAATTTTTGAGTATTTGAAAAAAAAAACCACGCTCTATACACCTACAGCTTACCCAAACCAAGCGCTATATAAAACCAAACATACAAATAATTCATGGACTACTCTATTATGCTTTCTCTGCGTCTGCCCTCAGCTTGTATCTAATCAATCTACAACTGTCCATTGGCTACATCGAACTCATCAAACTGCCATACATCTAGTTCCATTGAAGCCCCTAGAATGCTGACTGCCACAATGCAATCAACAGGCTTGTTGCCAAGGTGCTGCCGCCGCATCCTTGTTGCAAGTAGCCGCTGGGAACAGCAAAGAATTTCAAGGAAATTGCTAAAATGCAAGCAATTGTAAGTATGCTTAAGGTGCCTCATGAACTAGGCAAAAAAAAAAAAAAATAAGAAAAAAAATGAGGGAGGGGGGCGTCGGCAAATGCTGCACGACCCTGGGGCAGCAGATTAAGCCGATTGATTGACGCTAATAAAAGTGTACAACAAAAGTTGCAACAATGGCGCCAGCAAGTTATGGCTGCGGCAGCAGGAACTAACCAGGGCTTGGGCTGCTTAAAACTGCAGTTGGCTTCCGTTTGCACTTGCGGTTAAATCGACTTGTAACAATGGGCCACTCGAATAATAATAGGGTGGACCATAAAAGCAAGCGGAAGTAGCGCATAAAGCGACAAGCGGCACAAAGCAAAAAAAGCGACACAGCATGAGAGAGGGAGGCAAAGGCAGCGAAATATCATAAAAGCAAAATGGTGGCAAAAGAATCGCTTATTATATTCGCAATATTGACAGCAGCTGCCAACGCCTTAACGAATAATAATAATAATAATAATATGAAGCTGGTGAGGAGTGGCGGCAGTGGAGCAGCTACAGCCGCAGCAGTGGCAGCCACAAGAGCAACAAAGAGAATATATAAGGCATATGAGTGTAAATAGCCGGCGGCGGCAAGTGCTGGCAAGTGAAAAAAGTAAGCGGCAGCAGCAGGAGGCGCCACAAAAGGCCAAGCACTTGCTGCACAATGAGATGTGCTGCATTTTGGTGCCACTGGTGGCGGCCGCCATCACATAGCCTTTTGAGCCAAATCATATAAAGGCAGCGGCAGCAGCGGCAATAAGGAAGAAATCGCATGTGAAAGGCCGCAAGCAAATGGCATTGGCAATGGCAACCGGTAGTGACGGCATGAGGTGCTGTAAAGGGTGCATGGAACTGAAGACGTTAGCCTAGCGCCGGCACTGTCATGGTCTTCGCCAACGTTGCCAGCGTTAAATGTTTATGAACTTTAAGTTGTATATAAGTTTTTGTCACACACAAAGCAGAATATGCTGAATGCACTGGCAGAAAAATTTCAGCAAAGCGAAGGATTGAGAGTTGAAAGAATGTTGCTCTGTGGGTGTCTGTCTGTCAAGGAAAATATAATGATCTCAGGAAAGATACTGACACGGCTGACTTATGTTTAACCTGTTTTGTGACTTTTTTGAACTTGAACGTAGCTTTTATTAACAAATGTCCTTGCAGTTATTTAGATAGGACTTTTTGTAAGTCGAGCAAGTACTTCAAGCAAAGCTTCGTAAAAATAATTCTGTTTCGCTTAGAATAATTTATTTACCTATTGACTTTGTTTTTAACAAAATATGGTTGAGATACAAAGCTGACTTTCAGCAACGCATCGAACCTATTGTACAAACTGACATGCCCAGTTGAAGTTGTAAAGAAAATGCCTTAAGAACTTCGTCATCATCAGATGTCTGAATTTATAAGAAAAGTAGTAAAACGATCCAACAAATGTTGCACACATAGCTGTGGCGCGGTCTCATTAATTGGGCATCTTTGGCCATTAGTAGATTCATTCGAAGTGATTGGATTTGGATGATTTTTGCGTTAGGCACAAAAACTTTCAACTTCCTCCTCACGATTATTAAAAGAGAAATTCAAATTTAGTCTATATTGATGTAGAATCTTTGAGAGCTTCATAGACTAGCCAGCACAAAGGAGGAGAGCCTTGTTCATAGTATCACCGGTTTGGGGATACATTCGGAGCAGACATGGCCTAATTCTAAGAATTTTGTGTTGTCTATGGATCAAGAGTTAGATTTGGCTAAATTTACGGCAACTGCAATATTTGTGGGCAACAGTTCATCGGCGTCATCGACATTCTATTTGTTTGATTGATTTTTTTCCAGCAAATCCCGATTGGCAATACAAAGCTGATACAGTTGTGCATCTCTGAAGTATAGTTTGATAAAATTTGATGATCTTTTTATTTGTTTCTAATCAAAGTCTCTATAACTTAGCGGCAAATGTTAGGGGAATGTATTGCTTCAAAGAGACGATCTATTGCAGCAAAAAGTTTTTAACAAAATAGTCATTCGTCATGATATAAAGATCAAAATTTGTTATAATAATGCAAATGTTTTTAAAAGATTTTTAAAAGAGAGCTGTTGCGCATTTATGCCTTATTTATGTAGACTGCAAGCCCGGGGCACTTGCTGTTCGAGAGACATTCCCCAGCAGCCAGCTTGGTGGGAGTCATGCTATGAATATCGATGCAAGCAAATGCTACCCAAAACAAGCCAGACGGGAAATACGAGTTGCACCTGAGTACAATATTATGGCCAACCTAGTTGCAGTAACCTCCATAAATCAGTTTGAAGTCTTTGTGCTTCAAACATTGGAATATTTTATCGTCGAGTCCACGCAGGACACCGTGGAGTTCCTTGCATGATCAAAGCAGTATTCTTCTAATCAAAATTGTTGCAACAGTTGCTGAAAGTAGAGTGGCTCTGTAGTCCAAATACAAATGAGTTTCTTATTGATTGCAGTAACTTCCACCAATATTGAAGCGACTAGTTAGGTGCCACACCATGGGAAGTACTGTACTAGAGTTCATGTAGTTGATCCAATCGGAAAAAAAGTGACGGCTCGTTAGATCAGACAGTGTTTCTTTCATAATTCCTTGGATGCATAAGTGCATTTTAGGGCAAACAATTTGACGCATTTTGGCTCGCAATACTTAATTATTTTGCCGACAAGAGCAAACAGGACACCGTCCGTATAGGTTACCTATACTGAGAATTGCTGCAACAGTTGTTGAATGTGGACCAAGCCGGTATGGAAGGTACGAGTTGATTGCTGTGTCTTCAACAACTCCTTGGATGCACAAGTGCACTTTTGGTTGACCAATTTGAAGCCTTTTAGCACGAAACTTTTAAGTGTTTTATCATCGAGTCGCCGTAGGGCGTCAAGTTTAACCATGATCAATCTAGGCTTCTTAGAAGTGAGGGTTGCTCTGAGGTTTACGAATTCAAGAGAATTTCTGCTGCAGAAATGAGTTTCTAACAAAAGAGCCATTGACGTGCCATGTCAAAATCTTAATTGTGGGCCACGTAAAATTAATTGAATCATCATACACTTAGAGCTGCACGAAAAAGACCGCC
Organism: Chymomyza procnemis; assembly: GCA_035046065.1. Taxonomy (NCBI): domain Eukaryota; kingdom Metazoa; phylum Arthropoda; class Insecta; order Diptera; family Drosophilidae; genus Chymomyza; species Chymomyza procnemis. Next base: position 27,193,698 of record JAWNOJ010000021.1, read on the forward strand.
TTTTTTACTCTGTAGCTCAGCAGTCCTTTACTTTCTAAAGCTCTCTCAACAATTTCTCCCAGTGTGTCTGGTTTTTGCCAAGCTAACACCTACTGACTGCTGCTATATACTCTTCAGCACTTTTATGCGATCTCTTTAGCTACCACTTGTTTCTTGACGCTTGACACTTGGCAATTTTTGGAAGGCGTTGAATTCAAGTCAAGCACAGATTTTGCTTATTTTTATTCTGATACTTTTATTTTCTCGCAACTTCTATATATTTTTACTCTTATTTGTCATCTTTTGACTTTGCCTGTTGTATTTTGGTTTGGTTTGTTGTTTGCCTGAGGCATCTTTTGCATTACTTTTATGTGTGTTTTGCTGTTGCTCGTTTTGTTGTTGCTTGTTGTTGTTGCCACGCTATGCAAGACTTGCCACCATTTTGTTGCCATTTGTTTGCCTTTGCTGTTAGCTCGGTTTGAGCTGGGCTCAGTTCAGTAAAGCGTCAAAAGAAGTCAAATGTCGGTTGCCGCCATTAGACACGACTGACTGGCTGACTGACTGTAGCGGCTTGGCTTGGCTTGGCTGTGGCGTCTCTTAATGAACGAAGACTCACTTAAGCACACACCAGGACACACCACACACAACAACACACACCAACACACTCGCATATTTAATTTGATTTTGATTGCATGCGCGACTTTTTCGTTTGTTTTAGCTTTCGATTGAAAATTTGTTTTGCTTTTTTTTCATGACCAACTTTGAAAACAACAAGAGCAGCAAAACTTTTGCTCCTTTACTTCAATATTGTCTTTTGTTTTTTGTTTCTTGTTTTTTATTTACTTATTGACAATACAAATACGTGTACAATGTAGGTATGCCACATGCCACATGCCAAAAGAACAGCCTAAAAGCAGGCTATGGAAAAATTGCCTTTCGCTGCGCTTTGATGTTTTGCATGAATGGCTTCGCCTCTACAGCCGCCATTTTGATTGTGTTTATGTGTGTGAGTGTGAGTGAGTGTGAGTGTGAGTGAGTGCGTCTTCAGTTTTTCTTTTATACATTTTAATTGCATATATTTTTTTCTTTATTTTTGTCTTTGTTATTTACAATATATGGCAATTTTATATACAAAAAAATGAAAAAAATTATGTATATTTTTTATGCGCCATATGTGTGTGTGTGTGTGTGTGGTGGTATGAAAAAGCTTTTCCCATTAACAGGAGGAAATTAAAATGAAAAACTCATAATACAACCCACAAGCACACACTCACACACGCATACAGACTTACACTAACAAAGACTGTCTCACACACACACACACACTCGCTCGTACTTTCAATTTATTATTGCCCCAGTCCTGCCTCTAATTGCATTATGTACATGTGTGTGTGTGTATGTGAACATGCGGGTTTGATTTATTTAATTTTATTTTGTAAAAATTTTTTGCTTAATATTTTCACAGTTTATATTGCTTTCATTTTATCATCTTTTGTGCATATCATCATCATCATCATCATCAGCTCTCAGTTTTTCCTTTTCAATTTTCCTTTGACTCTTTTGTCAGATTTTTGATTTAGGAGCTCTTAATTTGTGTTACTATTTTTGGCATATGTTATCACTGCCATCTGGCATCTTTGTACATTTTAATACATTTTTTTTTAATTTGATTTTTTGCGTTTTGTCAATGCGAAAAAAGTTATTAATGAAACGTTATATGTATAAATTTGGCAGACTTTGAAGATTTTATTTTTTACTTATCTACTTTAAATCATTACAAAGTTTATCTGCTTTCTTTAACTCAATTTCTACATTTTATAAAATTTTCTTCTTGAGTTAGAGCGTACAAATTATTATAGAGCTAAAAGTTCTACTGAGCAATGATTCTTTTAAGTAAATTTCTTCAAAATTAAATGAAAGAAGCTTTGAAAATTCGTCAGTCAACAATTTTCCACGAATAATATTCTTGTTAGGGGTATAAGTTAAGTTAGGCCTGCAGGTCCCCAGGGGCCTCACATAGTTCAGAGTAATCCTTAGTGGAACCGAAGTTTGTCGGATGAGAGTCGTGGTCATGGATGGAGTTAGTCATCCACTATGTGCGTGTGTGTTCGCAAAAGCTACGAGTCTCTGGGGTGGCCTTCGAGCTGCCGCTGCGAGCGCGTCAAGCATAGGTCTCCCTAGAAAGTTAGTTCCCGAGTTGCTGCCCTCTGTCTGTTGCATAAAAGGCATTCCAGGGTTTCTTTGACTCCTGGGTTCCCTGCACTTCCTGCATTCGTCACTGTCGATGATGCCCAGCCTTTTGGCCCGTTAGTATAAGTCTGTAGTCTTTTCTGGGAAGCTGCTTGATGTCGATTACTCGACTAATTTCAAGCTGCGGGAGGTTTTACAGCTCGTCATGTTGTGCCACCTTCTGTCGGAAGGGACTGAAAACTAATTTGTCTCTTGAAGGTTATATGCAGGTTTTCTACATAGAATACGTTAATTTCTTGCCACTTGACTATGGTCATCAAACCAAAGATTCGAAGAGACCACGAACATGCAGCTTGCAGCCGATTTGAAACGGCAGTGTCTTCAATTAATAAAGATTTATCAACGAAAATTAGCGTATATTTGCTAGCGGTGTGAGTGCTAGGTAACTGCACTGGTTCTGCAGTGTTGAATCGAACCGCGGACTCTTCGCTTTAGAGGCGAGTTCGCTACCTCTGCACTACCGAGTTCCACAAGTAGAGTTCAATTAGCATCAAATCTTGCCCAAGCTTTGGAGCAAGTTGTAGTACATACTTTCTGCAAAGCAAAACACTTTTTAAAAGTTGTAACACTAACGAGCAAACTACACTTGCATCTCATTTAAAACTTCTATAGTTTATAGAGTATAGAGTGTGTCGCTTCAAAACAATGCGAACTCAAAATTCGTTTATAGAAATCGAATGCTTCGTACAAGTTTTGGCGTGTTAATGCCAAGCTTCTCGCATTACAGCTCGAAAAAATAACCTAATGTCAGCGTGTGCAGACGCAGCGCCTGGGCACAACTTGTATCAGGCAAAAGGACATAGCCAGCAGCCAAAGCTGCCTTCGTCGGCTAAAGAAAACCGTAGAAAAAATAACAAAAAGCAAGAAAAGGGAAAAGTTTAAAATAAGAAAAACAGAAAATATCAAATAGAGGCCAACCTTTGGCAGCAACTAACCGCGTGGTAAGAAAAACTTTTGCTTTGGGGATTTGCTTAGAGACGAGCAGCCAGCCCGCACGGGCTAAGGACGGTTGAGTTTTGCGGGCTGCTAGGCTGGCTGTAAGGTTGGACGAGCCTTTGAGAGCTGTGGTGCTGCACTTGAGAGACGCCGCACAAGCACCAAGCAGCTGCTTGAAGCTGCCGCTTTACGCTACCAAACTAACTGGTTGCCTCAATGCCACAAGCATCTGGCCAATAACAGTTGCAATTGGAGGAGCTTTGGCGTAGAAAGCGCTGGATGGTTGGTAGTCAGGTAGCTGGGTAGTTAGGTGTCGTTAGCTTTCCAACAATGACGACGTACAAAAACGATTTACGCTAAAAGTGCCAACAATGGCGCAAAACTTGTGCTCCCAATGCGATGTTGCAGAACGCGTATACGCCAGGTTGGCCAGCCCAAAACCTGACTGCACTGCAAGTGAGTGCAAAAGTTTGGCGCTCAACGTTTTAATTCAATACACAAACTGCAAGCTAAACCCAAGCTGCTCGGCCTCTTTTGAGCCATACTTTATTTTAGTTCCTCAAATTGTTTTTGCTAGAATACACTATGGCCTAAGTATAGGGTCTGGCCAAAGTATATGCAGAATGGACAGCAGTTGGAGCAGGGAAAAATATGCTGCAGTGGCATGATTTGAGTTGATGCTCAGGCAGTCCTTGTTTGTAGCTGCTCATGAAGAGCAAGACAGTGTGACCTTAGTGTGAACTTAAACGGCAAAAGCTAAAGCTTAAACTTTACAGTGTATTATAAAGTCGTCTGGTAACTGAGTCACTTGTTGTTGCTGTAATCTTGGGTGTGGGCTGGTGGTACAACTGTCGCGTTGTCGCTGCGGGCACCATGTCTGCGTCTGTCAGTGCCACTTTTATTTTTTTCCCATCCTTTTGCTGCTTATTTTTGGTTTCTTCTTTTTCAGCGCGTAATTGAACTGGCTTAAGTTTGCAAAAGAATTTCATTCGTTTTAAAGTCAAGAGCTCTGTTGATTTGTCTAATACTCGTGCCCCAGTGGCAGGCAACTCCACTTGCAGCTGTCACACTCTGACATTACTGACTGACACTCCCAGCAGGACCTTTTGTCAGCTTGGCCAGCCTAGCGCCAGTGCCATACCAGCAGTTCTAGTAACAATTAACATCAAGCTGGCCGTACTACCTGCGCGGAGTAGGGTAATTTTTGTTGTTTTTTCTTTTTTGCGTTCTATTTGTTGTCAAATAAAAGCTATGAATACCTGGGAGACAGCAACTTTAAGCTGACGTCTGTGAAGCTGCACTATGCTACAAATCCCAAACACTAAATGCGGCCAACGCCTGCTTTATTACCAAGTGAGCTCACACTCCATTAAATTTTGAACGAATTTGCTGCTAAAAAAGTAATATATATGTACCTCGCTGCGTTGCGCTAACATTTAACAAGTCATTTCATTTCAATAATAAATTCAATGTTACGTATACGCCATGCATGCCTATCATTCATCTTAAATCTAGCAGCAAGCAAGTGTGCACGCCTGAGAAAACTTCGGTACAGGTGCTTCAGTAAGAAAGATGGCGTACGTTATCTAAATATAAATTTCATGTCGGATTTTTTACGACTTGCTGACAAATGAAAGCGTAGACAAATTTAATGGTCGACAAAGGAAATATCTTTGGCATGCTTGCTACACAGCTTTTGCTTTCGAATTTTATTTATGGCCAGTTGTTTAAGCCATTGGCAATAAAGGTTCATCAAAATTACGCACAAGTTGAGAGGCATCGAAGAATCAGTGCGCATTACTATAAAGCTTACATATGTTTCATTTTACGCACGAACTCAAATCCAAATGCCCGTCAAATGGCATATAAAATAATCCGCACGAGCAAACCCAGCACACACATACAACAGACAACATTTCCAACGCTAAGATGCGAACAGTGGCGGCATAGCACAGAAAAAAGCAAAATATATAAAAAAAGAGCGCAAGTGAAATAAATGATGACAATAAAATTTAAATAAATAAATAAAATTAACTCATAACCACTTAGAAAACCACAACGAGTACCAAAAAACAAAAAAAAAAAAGTTGCCCGTTTTTGGGTCCATGGCAATGCTTGCTTGGGGTTTGTGCGGCCGCAACCCGCTGCCGCGCTGAAGATGAACTGAAACTAACAACAACATAATTTAGTGTGCCCAGTGCCCAAGAACCGAAGCGCATTAACAAAACGAATGAGCATAAGCAGCGAAAGCATTTTGGCCCGGCCAACCGGGCCAACAACCACAACAACAATGAGAAATATATAACAACTACAAAAGTGGCCACAAAGCGGCTAAAACGGATGTGCGGAGTTTCAACAATGGCCGGCCAATGGTCACCGGAAATGCCAACAACACACTAACGTGTCTCTCACTCTTTCTGTGTGTGTGTGTGTGTGTGTAGGAGAGCGTGTATAAGTGTAAGGCAATACTTTGGTTTTCGGAATGCTACTTCAAAACGTACTGCCACTCCTTACAGCACACACACTCTAACATACACACTCACACATACGCACACACACAAACACACACACACATGCACAGCGCAACTCTGAACCTTCATTTATCAAGTTGACATTTTAATTTATTAAAACAAAATGAAATGAAACGAAGGCGAAGGCAACAACAACAACGTTGAGCTGCTTGCAGAGAGCATGGAGAGCATAATGACGATGACGATGAGAACATTCTGCCGACAATGTGACCGTAAAACCAAAAGAGCTGGGCACACACATACTGCACAGTGGGACAAGTACTGCAATGCTTGACTTAAAAAAAAAAAATGCAGATGTTGTCCATGTTGCGTATACTTAATTTTATAATTAGTAATTCTTATTTATTGGCGCTACAACTAAGTGCTTAACCATTTAATTAAACAATAAAAAATGAAAAACAAAGATAAAAAATGTATGCCAAGTGCGCTACCAAGGATAACCTTAAGCTTGGATGACACCGATCGATAAACTTTCGTAGGCATTTTCAAAAGCAAGAGTTTAGGAAAAGTAAGTTTTTGGCTTCGTTCAGATTTGTTTATAGCTTCAAAGTGGCCTCCGGCAAAATGTAGCTCTGTGCTAGTTGTAAACGTACCATATGTTATTGGGTGCACAACATAGTAGGGTTTATATAGGGTGTTTTTTTTTCGAATTATAGAACATTAAGTCATCTTGTTCAAGATGGCTATCGATTTAACAGCTGTCAAGTGATTTATTCTAAGTCTGATGTGGCAATTAAAGTATTGATGCCCAACGATCATCAAACAACACGTAGATTCGTCGAATGGGCCCGAAACAAGATTACTGCTGTTGCCGATTTTCATAAGCAAATTTTGTTTAGCGATGAAGGGCTTGAATGGCTACGTCAACAAACAAAACTGCCGCATTTGGAGTGAAGCTAATCCTCAACATCCAGAAAAACTGACTATTTGATGCGCTTTATGGGCTGGTGGAATCATTGATCCATGCTTCTTCAAAAGCGATGATGGCCTGGACGGTTCAGTCAATGGCGTGAAGCTAATCCTCAAGTGCATGTCGAAACACCATTAAATCCAAAAAAACTGACTGTTAGATGCGCTTTATGGGCTGGTGGAATCATTGATCCGTACTTCTTCAAAAGCGATGATAGCCAGAACGTTACAGTCAATGGTGATCGGAATAGAGTCTTAATTACTTACTTTTTTATTCCTAAATTGAAGAACCATGATGTGCAGCAGTTGTGGTTCCAGCAGACGGCGCAACATGTCACACAGCTCGTACCACAATCGATTTATTGAAAGACACATTTGGTGACCGCCTTGTATCACGTTTTGTATCTGTGAATTGGGCTTCAACATCTTGTGATAAGTAATTCGTAGCCTAGAGGCCTAAAGGTTATCAAACAAAGTAAGCACGAGGTTCATACCTCACCAAAATGGGGTGTCTACATGTCTCCAATGAAAAGTAGTACTAGATCGTGGCCTAGCGTGTTGCCCAAAATAAAAATTGGATTAGTAAACAAGTTCTAGACAGAAGATTACTTATTTTTGTGAAAAATGCATCAACAACAAAAAGTTAACGCAAATTTTCACAACATTGCCCACTGTGCTGAGTCAAAAGACGTTGGTGCTGTTGTTGCTTTTGTTGTGTGTGTGTGTGTGTGTGTTGTTCGTGTTTTGTTTTTGGAGGGATTGCATGTAAACACATATCCTGTGTAAAGATTATATCACTTAGATTGTATATTAACTTTGTCATGATAAGACATTTTAATGCATATTAAGTATATTTGGTATTTGTTTAAAATGTACTTAGCCCTGGTCCATGCGAGGCATCCTTGCTTGGATGTTGCTAATGTTATAAGATTTATAAATTGCTTCCGATTTGCATAAACAATGTGGCGATATTTAAAACTAAGCTTAAATAAAGTGGAATTTATTAATTGTTTCAAGCAATTGGGGGGGGGCTTGGAGCGTCTTGAGCGAATTGTACTTGTTATGGTTATGGGGGCTTCGTTCACTGCTAGCTTTGATGAGGAAGTGTCGTAAGTGATATGAAATATGACAAAGGAATACGGGAATTATGTATCTTATAAGTCAGGTAACTGAGCAGACAATTGCAGATATTTTTTATTGAGAAACTATTATGAGTTAGCATTTCGTACTAGTTTGAAGAAAGTCGAACTTAATAAGATAAAGATAAAAAGTAAGACGTGTTTTTACAAATGTTTTTCAATAGACTTAACATTATCTTAATATAATTTTAGTATATGGAAAAAAAGCAGTATAGGATAACTCACCCAAACTTGCTTTTTAGCAGTCAAGCTGAAAGAGAATAAGTTAAGAATAAATATTATATTTTTTGATCAAATTTATAGCGAAAAATGATTAAATTTATTGCTGATTTTCTTTCTGAGGTTAATGGCGAAATTTCCACATCAATAAAAACATTTCTTATTTTTACAATAGCGTTATAAGTCCGATCGCGCTCCGAAAGACGGAACTAGAAAGATGACATTTTGGACTTAAAAAACTTTTCTGACAATTTTGTAATTTTTTCACTCAGTCTTGTTCGAACTTGCGTCAAAAAAATGTGAATTGCGTCCTGGTTGCGTGGATTCCGTTTCGCAAGGTCGGTGATTTGATTCCACACAGCAGGACTTCTGCATTTGCCTAACAGTGGTATCGCTAGTAAATTTTGGGAAATCTCTATTAATTAAGGACACCGCCGTTCGGATTCAGCTTTAAAATGAACCATAGCTCTCTGTTCTCTTCGCACGGCTATTAATCAAGAGATTTCCATGCTCCGCTTTTGGATCGATGACCATAGTCAATAATTTAAATTATATAAAAAGTTATAAAATAAACTTTGGAAAAAAAACGCAAATTTGATGAAAGAGACACTTGAATGGAGTACAAATTGACAAAAAGAGGAAGCGTGTGTTGGAATCCTACAAAAATCCAAAAGCAGCAAATTAAACAACGGCACTTTCAATAAACGAAGATTCATTAAAAAGTAAAAGAATGACAAGCAAGAGCCAATCAAACTCTTTTCTTAAATAGGGACACAGCTTAGGTTACTTTGTGGAGTGCTGATAGGCCATTTTTCCTGCAAAGAGCACTAAAACAAAGTGGGCCTTGTTAGCAACAGAACATGTAGATTCTGTGAGGAGCATGCCGTCTGAATGGAGCACTTAATGACTAACTGCCCAGCCCTGGCACATAGTAGAGCAAAGCTGCTGGGCAACTATATTACGGTGAGAACGACCTTATTTATATCTCAAAGATTGGTTAGACTCAGTTTCTGAGAACATTAAACTTGAGCTGGAAGAAAGTGGACAGAATAGACCCATGGGGGTGGCAGTGCCGAAGGGCGTAGGCCCACACTTGTACAAACATTACCTTGCATCCATGTCTATGGACGAGCAGATGAACAAAGACATTGTAGAAAGGTCTATACTTGTGAGTTGCCGAGCCAAGCCAGTAGGCGATGAAGCCCCCTACTTTAAAATAACTTAATTTTTATACATGCTCATACACACAATTTGGCCCACTGTGCAGAGTGAAAGAGAGAGCGCACAAAAAAACTCAAGATAGCACTCAAAGAGCTACTAATACAAGTGGATATGCCACAATTCTCAGTGGGCGCATTAAGCAAGTCCAAGCACATGAAAGATTAGAGTGGACTCAATAACAAAGCACTCATATAAAGCTATCTAATGACCAATTTGTAATATTTTATATCAAAGTACATGAAGGACTTGACTGTGGGCAAAACTTTTTACTCAACTCAACTTGTGCCTTTTGCGAAACGATTATGTTTCTTAACTTTGGCAATCAATAGACAGGCAGACCCCCACATGCTACATACAATTCATAATAAATGCTTCTTATGGTTAAAATATTTTCGGCTTAAGATTTGCTTAAAACCATAAACTCCACATGCTGCACAGCAGCAACATCCACAACAACAAAAACAAGAGAGAGGGAGAGACAGCAACAACAAGAACCATAAAAACAACCTCAAAATGTTTTGTAGAACGAAAATAAAGCATTTTATAATTTGCATAAATTTTTTATTTTTTTTTTTATATATTTTATAGCGAAAATTTGTAAACGTGTTCAAAAGAAATAATGCTGGCCCATGTTGGGGTTAAGGCGTCTGCGTCCTGGATTGGGGGAGCAAAATAAAATATATTAAAATGGCAGCAAAGAAATGTAAGTAAAAAAATAAAATCAAATAAACTTGCTTGCAACAAAAGGTGCTCGGGAGCATGTTGAGAATCGCTTAATGCTTTAAATTGAAAAGTTTTTCAAAAATTGCAGCAATTTAAAGTGATTTTCTTTAATAATTTGTAAGTCTTGTAAGCGATTTTTGGCAGAATTCTGTGCTGTTTGCAAAAGAAAACGGAGCAGGCTCAGCGCAGTCTAAGAAAACGTGGCTGCTGCTACGTCTCCTCTTTCTGCTTCTTATTTATTGCTCTAGTTTGTCTGGCTGGTCTTTTGGCCGGGCCTAAAATACAAACCAATAAGAGAAGAAAAAACAACAACAAACTCGAAACACTTGGCAAGCCACTGGAATAGAGGAGGCAGCAGCATGATGGTTATATAGGGAAAAGTACCAACGGAATTCGCCTTACCCTTGCCTTAAAACAGTAAGAAAATATTCTCGGAATATTATGCAAAAAAAAAAAAACAAGAAGAAAAGATAGGTCATTGGTGGCTGTAGTGGCTGCCTAACGACTTTTATGTACACTGCAATGCGTAACAGGCTGGGGAAGTTTATGTCTTTCCAAACAATTTAGAGATATTAACAGTCAAATTTGTTACAAGATTAGACGAAAAAATATTCTATCGGTAAATCATAAAAATAATATTCTGAAGAATGATATTGCACAAAGCATTTCTCAATATCTAGTTGAAACTTAAGAATAGCTCAAATTCCAGTTCGATATATATTCTGTAATTGAAGATTATTACGAAAGTGAGAAATAGTAATCTTAAGATTGATGTTGTAGGATATCCTGGATCTCAAGACAGTCCTTTAGCATTGCTAGAAACGAATTGCGATTTTCTTGAACTTACTTTTAGATTCAGCTACCCGAAATCAAATCTTACATACACTGGAATGCCTGAAACAAAATAAAGATACGTTCGCAAGTTAGTTCTAGAGCACGTATGTCTATATTATTTTATTAAGAGCTGAGGATATCTATGTTTTTCAAAATGATTTTTAGATATTTAATAAAAAAGTCAAATTCATTGAGGCGTTACACAATAAGAGGCTGCCACGGATCTTAAAAATAATATTCTACAGAATGATGTAGAAAGCATCTGGCTCAAGCATAGAATATCCGATTGTTTCAAAAGGCATTCTATCGTTCAACCATTGTAGAAAGCATCTCTCAATATACAGTTGAGCCTCATGCATAGAATCTTCTATATTAAAACGCTATTAGATATCTTTTAAACAATATTCTATGCCGTTGAAGGAAGAATGTCTCAATTGCAAGTTGGAACTCAAGATTAGAATATTCCATTGATTAAGATTATCACGAATCACTTCATAATAATATGCGAAACAACGATATTATAGGGAGCATGTCTATCCTCAGTTGGATCTTAAGAATAAAATATTCGTTTTTTTAAGATTATCACGAATATTAGAAATAACGTTATAAAGTATAATGAATTTCATTCGGACCTTAAGACCTACGATTTTGAAGCCTTAGAGCAAGAATCTACATTTTCTAAGTAGGTGAAATAAGACTGTGACCATAAATAAAACTATTAGACTTTGAATTCCAAAAGCAGCCGACTTCGCAGTTCGGCAACTTATTTGTGACTAATCCACACAGGAGTTCCCTAGATCAGGGTAAACATATTACATATAATCACCGAACAAACTGTAGAATGGAGAGCCCCACTATACCTCCTGTTCATAGACTTCAAGATAGCATTCGACTCAGTAGACATAATGGCGATATGGAGAGTACTTGCAAGTAAAGGAGTACCAACCAACATCAGATGTTACTGCACAACGGGAAAATAAGTGCCACCTTTACAGAGGAATACGGGTATTCGGCATGTATGTTCATTGTAGCCGCTACTCTTCAACATCGTGGTCGACGAGCTTATGAAAGAAGTGTGCAACCCCAAGCATGGAATCATGTGGAGCTTCACCACACACACCTTGAGGACTGGGATTACGCAGACGACAGCTATCTAACCTCGCATAGGCTCTGTGACATCCAAAGCAAAACCGATGATCTTGCCAGGCTAGCAAGCAAAGTTAGACTAAGGATAAACATGGCCTAGACCAATGCGTCTCAATCACTCCAACCAACGGAACATCGCCATCTATGGAAACGCTATTTAGTTTGTCATTAGTTTCCCATATCGTGACACCATCATCTCCAACAATGGTAGCGTGGTTGATGACGCCACAAAACTAATTGCCAAAGCCCGATCATGGCCCACCACCAAAAAGATGACACAGAGAATGCAAGTCTTCAGCAATAAATGCTTGAGCATTATATATGCGACAAATTCAGGCCAAACAGAATATGCAATGCAGAGCTGTCTCCCCCCTATAGACCTTCAAATAAGCAAGAAAAAATAGACGTGGATAGGTCATGCCCAAGCAGTATTGTCAGGATGGCACTGGACTAGAATCCCCTAGTCAGTAGACGTATCGGAAGACCTACCCTGTAGAAGATTCATCCTTCAAAAACTGGCACAGGCGAACACAACAGAGGACAGCGCCAAACAGACGGCGCAAAATTGGGTGCGTTGAAGGTTTCTAGTAGAGGCCCTTAGTTCCCAAGCGGAAAAATAAGAAAAAAATAATCTTCAAATTTTCAATTTTATTATTCTCCATTGAATTTTAAGAGAAAAACAAAGGGTATCCGCAGACTAGAGTACAAAATATTGTCAGCTTACAGTCTATATAATAAGATTATTTACATTAAGTGAACCTAAAATTATCTTTCAAAACTGGCTGCTTAAGCTGAGCCTCTTTGAATTTAAAACTAAAATTTCTTGATATGGCACAATGAGCTATTGTGAGTGTCTGAGGCGGTGCCTCTGCCACCCTCACATCTCTCTAAAATTTCTTTGGATTAAATACAAAATTTTAAAGTTACGAAGTTACATATTTCATTTTTTCAGCCACTGTGATCATTCTTGTTGTTGTTTAAGCTTTAGGACATCTTGCACCAACTCACATACCAAATGTCATCCTTTTAATAAAGGGTATCTATCCAAAAGGAAACCCAAAAGAAAACAACGCACAATTTTAATATTCAAAAATTTTGTGGACCATTAAAGCGGCTTAGAATGTTCTCTACAACAAGAAAAATAAAATATATATATAAAAAAAAGCAACAACTACCGCAGCTGTCTGTGCCGACTGTACGCCTGACAAGCAGGACTGCTGCCAGTGAAGCAAGCGGCGGCGGCGGCGGCGGCGGCGGCGATGACAGCATATCCATTGTGGTCGCCCGTGTTCCAGAAAATCGCGTTGGTCAATCGGATGAATGGCGGTTGCTGTGCAGCAGACGGCATGAATGACTCGACTCGGTATACGGTATACGTTGTACTTCATTGCCTACACAAACGACTAGTCGTTGCGCGTAGCCTAACCGTAACTCAAACCCGTTAAATGTACAGCAATTCAGAAATATACAGTTATGGTACATAGCACCTTTTGCGGCGCAAATTGCTTTTCATTTGTTGTTGAATTTGCCACGGTGCTGGGGTTTGACAGCGTCGCGGATGACGAAGGGGTTCGCTGCTGCGGTTAACGTTTTCTGTTCTTGGTGTTGGCAACAGCTGTCATGTCAGTCAGGCAGTCAGTCCGTGGGTGAGTCAGTGGGTGCGGCAGTGAGTGAGTGCCCAGAAACCAGAGCGTCAGCCGTAGCTGTAGCTCGACTGCAACAGTTTCCAGTTTCCAGTTGCCATTCTTTGGCCGCCATTGCTGCTGCTGCTTTTTTTGCTCGAAATAAAAAAGTGTATACACGCTATATATAATATAAAGTGTATACATAATAATAAAAATAATAAAAAAAAGAAGCAAAATGGAAGCGCCAAGCGTAGAGAAATATGAATTTTCCGATGCGCGCATGAAAAGAAGAGCGTTTTACAAATTGAAACGAAATTTTTCGTTGCACCACAAAAGCAAAGAAAATGAATGAGTGCGAAATGTGAGTGCTGGGAAACGTGGCGGTGTGTGAGTCGCAGAAACGGTTTGGCACTTAGGTTTTTGGGAGGGGCGGCTTAACTGTAGTGCAGTTGGGCACTTAGCTTTAAGCAGTCGGCCTTTTAAAGAGCTGCACATGTTTTAAGCAAAAACGCGCACATGGCGTATACGTAATATTTTATTACGTATACGCATAGGCTGCTGGCTGACACACTATGAACGCCTTACCCCAAAATTTACGCTTAAAGTACTTGGCTTAAAGCAAGGGCGTTGTCCAAAACTGTTTTTAGGGCGTGTTGGACGAGTCAGTGCAGCGCGATATGCTTTTAATGTGGCTCACAGCCCGCCCCGTTGCCACCACTCCCCACCAAGAACATTAAGCAAAATGGCAGCAGCAACTATTGCCACTGTGTATACCATTCACCAGTAGCCGCTCAGTTTCATTGGCTTCCATTTGCAGTTGGCAGCTTGCTGGCCAAGTTGGCAGCCCATTGCCGCTTGTCTGCTTTTGCTTTTAATGGTTATGCTACTTATCATGTCCTGCAACTAAAGAAACAGCAACAAGCACAACAACAAGAACAGCGCTGTGGCAGCCTACACCTGCACAACCCACACACACACGCACACTCATGCTGTAGCAAATGTAGCACTCGCGGTTACACTTTTTCACGGTAATGCTCGACCCCAACGTACAGGCGCTCACCCAAATGCTGCCAATGCTGCCATTGCAGTGCTGCCAAATGCACGAACGAATGCCCAAATCGTTGTAATGGAAAAAGTGCAAAGAAAGCCGAAAAAAACACACACACACACACACACACACGAAACGAAAATAAAAATCAAAATAAAAGCAAAAGAAAATATTACAGCACAGCTTTTACCTGGCTCAATGGTCCAATGGAGCAGTCAAGCGTCCGTCCGTCCGTCCGTCGGCCTCCATGCCAATAACATGCAACGGGCGCAGCAACTTCGTATAAATGCCGCCGCCACGAGTGGTTTGGGCCCCTTGTCGCGGGGTTACACTGTTGAATATCTGGGAATGACCCAAATATGTTTGCACAAATGAGTTTTGCAGGCATTAAATGATTTGTTTGTGCAGGTGAAAATCAAATTAAGAAAACACCCTCCAAAAAAAAAAAACTGGACGAAAAAATTCCGCAAAACCCTTTGGATTTTGCTGCTAAGTGTTGTAGAGCAAATAGCAGGGATCGGAGCGTTTGGGGCATGTATAAGTTTCGGTTTGGTGTAGCACAAAGTTGAAGTAGTTGCTGCTGCATATGTTGAACGGTTGAATGGACAAACAAGGGGGGTGGCATGTATGCAATTTGTCGTCTGTGGCGGAAATTGGCACAACGTAAGAAAGAAGGCAAAAAGGATAAGTGACAAAATGGATACATGACAGCCTACTCTATACACTATAATGTGAGTTTATTTTTGATGGAAATACTTGAGTTTTATATAGACGTTTGTGAAAGTTCATCTATTTTCCCAAGCATTGAAAAAATGATATGGTATCTTATATAATCTTTAGACGAATCAAGCGGGACTTGAATCATATGAAAGCCTACTCTTAACACTATAATGTGAGTTTATTTTTGAGCTTTGTATAGACTTTTGCAAAAGTTAATGCTGCTCAAGAGCGTTTTAAAATTGTTTCATTTCATAAAAATTCTTTAAACGAATCACAGACAGACTTAAATTACATGGCAGCCTAGGCCATACCCTATAATGTGAGATTATAATAAAAGAAATGCTGGAGCTTTAGATATGCTTCTGAAAAGTTCATCTATTTTCTCAAGCATTGTAAAAATGATGTCGTCTCCTTTATTGAAATCACAGGCTAGCCTATACGCTATAATATGAGTGTATTTTTGAAGGAAATGCTTGAGCTTTGTATAGACTTTTGCAAAGTTAATTCTTCTCAAGCGCATTGTTTTTTATCACAACTAGTCTTCAAACTAATCAATCTGGACTAAAATCATATGATAGCCCAGCCTATTCACTATAACATGAGTTTATTTTTAAAGAAATGTTACAGCTGCAGATACACTTTAAGAAAGTCAATCTCTTTTCCTGAGCCATGATTGCAAATACTTTTTTTAAAATTTATCACACAAAAACTTCTTAAAAGGAATCATAAATAAATAAACATAAGCAAAATTCTTCAAGATCGAAACAGAATTTGCAGTTCACCAAAAATTAGTGATATTTTTTAAGCAAAAACGGCAAAAAATATTAAAAAAGTTATCCCATAAAGTTTGGAACTATATAGCAACATATGCGTCGCAGTTGACAAAATTCTCTAAAATCAGCTAAAGAGACTTAGATGAAACCAAATCCATGATCGGACATCGAATACCAGCAGCGGAAATGTTTTATTATTTTTATCTTATACTTGAAGTTGTTCTTCGTCTGTACTTGTCAATCAAAATTCTTTAATTTATTTACTTTTGCTGTTTGCGATTACTTTATCGTTTAATAAGTTAGTTTTAAGACGACAAACAATATTGCATTTAAGCGATTATTGCAAGACGTATATGAAAATGTTAATGCTGTGCCTAGTAATTGTGGCATTCCTCATAATATGGAATTGGTTTACTCTGAGCGAAGCGGTTTAGGCCGCGGTCCGACGACGGGAGCTAGGTCGGTTGCAACCGGTCGAGGTCCCTCTTATGAGAGTAACACATAAACTCGACCATGTACACCTTTCAAACCTAACACAATGCGTTTCTCAAAATCTAGAACAATGATTGCAAACATATATAATTCTACTGCTTTCATGTCAACTTATCTTACGTTACAGACTTCATGCCACAGCCGATAGACCACGCAACGATTATAGAGCATAAAAAAGGACTAGAGGTTTGGCATATAAACATGCAAGTAAAAATTGTGTCTATAAATAAATTAGTAGAGTAAACATGCCACCACTGCTGCCCGTGTGTGTATGTGTTTGTTATGTTTTAAAAGCTGTTTCCGCAATGAGTTTGTTTCCTGTCCACAAGGATCTGCTACAGCCAGCTGGTCGCCTAGAAATCTACTACGCCAGCACGGCCTTTGGCTGCCATTGACAAGTCAGTTTAAACTAAAAATTCGACGCCTCTGCCCGTAGCTGCAAACTATCAGCAAAAAAAAAAAAAAACAGAAAAAAAAAGAAATAAACTGTGGCGCGGCAAATAAGGGGTTTTTTGTGCGGGGGTAGGTGGCTTACAAAAAAAAATCTAATTTCCTGTGAACAACATAAAGTAAATGTTTCAAAAGTGACGCTTGGGGCTACCACAGCCATGAGTTTGTGCCAGTGTGACCGTATCTCACTGTGAGTATGTGTGAGTGTGTGCGTGTGCAACTTTTGGTTGTGACAACATGGTTTGTGTTCGTGGTAACAAATGCGCTCTATACCAGCCCCAGACTTTGGTCTGCCACCATATCCATATTATTTTTTTCTTGCATTTTTTTTTTGGGCCTTTTTTTTCGTTATACAATTTTTGGCTTGTTGGACGCGGCTGTTACTGCTGCTTCTTGCTTTTGGTGCTTCTTCAACGCTTGTCGCAGCATAAGTTATGAGCAGCGGTCTAGGACTCGTCTGCGAAATGCTGTAACTGGCATGAAACATGTGACCGAAACTGACCAAGCGTGCACATTGCTAACCCAACTAAACCAGTTCAAGTCACCCCGGCCCCATGGACAGCGACCACGCCCACCTATCTTTGGCAGATGAAACCCAAATATAGCAAGCAAGGGAATGTGACTAACATGGCAAAAACGAACAAGACACTAAAGGAATTATTATTAATAAAAAAAAAGAAAAAATAGAAAAATTCATGTGAGAGAGCATGCTCTTAGCCAAGTTTACATAGCACTCTAATTTAGTTATGGCCTAGTTGGGAGAATCTAAGCCGGGGTTAGCAGCACTTGCAAGAAACTAGTATGTCATCTACAAAGTTTGTATAGTAAGTTGACTTGTGATATCTACACCTGGACAACACTTAGTTGTTGCTTAAGCAGCGCCTGCAGTTTTTGGAGGGGCAGCACTGAAAAGATAATGCAAAATTTTTTGACAAAAGTGCAAGTTAAAAAATTGGCTTAATATAAATATAAAAAGAAAATAAAGATGACGAGTTCATCTCAAAGTCAAGCAGAAATCCATATGACTAACTGATTATTTACTACGGTTGTAGTGGGTGGAACAACAAAATTACCTCTTTCTTAGAACTCTTGGTAATAAAGATGATGAGTTCATCTCAAAGTCATGAAGATATATGCCTAGTTATATGCCTAACTATTTCTGTCAACTAGAAGCTAGAACAACAAGTCAAGAAGAAGTCGATTTGCCTAGCTATCCCTCTAAAGATGATATACTATGTATGAGAGCATTTTTTAACTGGTTTCTCTAAGGACGTTTGATTTCAGAACTTCGAAATACAAATAAATTCGAATTTACGTAATTTGTTTTAAGCAATGAGATTTTATTAAATGAAAATACGTATATGTTGTAAGAACCGAAGTTTGATAATATTTTTTTAATTGCATTTAAATTATTTAGTTGTATATTTCTTTCTGGAAAAAATATGTAGTTGACCGGAACCACATAATTAATTGAAAAAAAAATAAAAATAAAAAAAAAAATTGAGAGAAATTGTTAAATGAGAAAAAGGAAGAGAAAAATGAAAAAGCTCGCATGGAAAATTTAAACAAAAATCTATCTTATCTTATAGAGTTCGACACTTAAAGTGCTAACAAATTGACAAAAGTAGGAAGTTGCGTTGGATTTGTAGAAAAATGTTAAATTCAAAAAGCAGAAGTTGATGTGAGGATTCTATGAAGCTGGAAAAAAAGTAAAATATTTGGATATAGGGGATATATAGAAAGAGTGTGAGTATTGTAACGCTCTTACTAACGAAAATTGAATGTTGCTATCAAAATATTCTTGTTGTTATCAAGGAAAAATTCTATTGACACCTCAGTGCTTGCTTTTGTCACTTTCAAGCGCAAACTGTAGATTTGAAAGGTCCATATTCGATGAAGATTGTAGGTGAGCTACGACATATATCGCATGCAGACTGCTGAGCGTAGCGAGCAGGTGGAGAATCCCCCTAGTATGATAAATAATAATATAAATTTTTGGTTTAAAATCAATAACACTTTTGCACAAGTTTTTCTTCAAGTGTATAAATGTGATGCTGGCCAACAACGGAAATGCTAAACAAATGTGGCAGAAAAGCTTACACGGCGCTTTAGATTGGCAACCCAATTTGGGTTTGGTCAAGATTATGAGCATTAAGTGCTAATTGGGGTAAACAAAATTGTCTATAAATTTGCACAAAATCAAAGTTAGCCGCCAATTTGGGGATTGCAGACCAACAAGTCCGCCTAACTTTTTATGCGCTCCCAAAACCAAGACTAGAAAAATAGAACATAAAAGCACAAATCATTGACAGTTAAAGTAATCGAAAAAAAGGGGAAGCGAAAAAAAATTATCTTAAAATTTATCACTGATCGTTTATCTTTTTATGGTCTACTTTGGGGCGGGGCAATACAAAAAAAAAGCAGCCAAAGTAGCAGAAATAAAAAAGAGAAAAAACAGCAAAGCCAAAGGCAGAGCGAAAAAAGGCGGCCAGGAAACCGCAAACTGTAAGGTGTAAAACGCGCGTGTGTGTGTGTGTGAGCCTGTCCCAAAGGAGTTTGTGTGTTGAGCAACTTTGGAAATTGGCTAAAACGAATTTACACAAATTTATCAACGTGGTAAAGTCAAAGCCAACGAACCAAGGCCGCAAAGCACTGCTTATTATATACCTCTCTCCGTGTGTGTATGTGTGTGTGTGCGAGTGTGTGTTGGAAAACGGAAAGAAAGTGTCAAGTGTGAAACAGTCTTACATGCACACACGCACACACACATACTCACACATGTTGGCACATTACATAAATAGAACGGAAAACGGAAATGAATCATTTCATTAGAGTTGGCAACGCCTACGACATGTTCGCCTGACGCCTTTGCCGCCGACGCCGCCGCCGCCGCCGCCAATGTTACGTTACCGCAACTCGCAGCAAGCCGGAACGCAGCTCCACCCAACAGAGACGCCCCACTACGGGGAATCACACAAAACTCACGACTTACAAGTACATTATGTGTAGCTTCAGCTCCGACTTGCTTGGGCAGGTTCAATGCTGGGGCTAAGCGACCCAAGAAATTGCTCAGTAAAATGTGTTTGACGGGCTATTGACCGTGAGATCAACATAACAACATTGCAAGACAGCTAATAAGCGAGTTTCGGCTTCAATTTAAACGCACCTTTTGCTGTGTAGGCACACATGAACAGCTTAAATGGAGCTCTTTAAGGTTAAATGAAAAATGATGATGATGGGAATGGAAAAGATATACCATTTCTGTTAGATTTTAGAACGCAACTTGCATCACATCGCAATCCGTACGCATGAAAGTTGAGAGTGAGAAAATTATTGCAAAATCTCATAGTTTGTGCTCAAGCATGCAAAATGTAAATAGCAAAGATTCCGAGAGGCGCACTTGAAACACTCGAAATGCATGCAAAATTAACCATAAGCAATGCGAGTGAGGAGTACTCATTATATACGAAACACATCGAGCTCGTTATGGGTGAAGCTTGCTTGAGCATTATTTGCTCATCTAACATTATGAATGCAGCCATGAAAAGCAGTGAATTGGCACAGTGGTCAAGCTGCGTATATAAATGCACAATAGCGTTGGCCTTATGCATAAAATTGTCAGGCAATAACTTAAATCCTCGTCCATAGTACCCACCGCATCAGCAAATCAAGCGCTTACACAATTCTAACATAGTAGTAGTTTCAAAAATAAGCAAAAAAAATTAACAATAAAATAACTTAAAGATACTTGTGCTACAACTGCATTTGCTATTGTCTTCTTTTAACTCCATGAGCATCTTTGTCTTTGCCACTAATTGACTATCAATGTCATGGCACAGCTGCTGCCTGTAGCCCATCTGGCGTATGAGTAATATATATAAATTTTGTATTTTCAAAGGCAATGCGGAAATTCAATTGCCGGTTGCTTTGTACATATTTGTATTTGTTATATTTTATTGAAAAGTCGGGGAAAACTGCTCAAATGGTCGAGCAACGCGGTGCTCCTCTGCCGGTTCGTGTTTGTTGGCAAGCCACGCAGATATTTGTGGCCCGCAAAAGCATGCAATACATTTTAAATTTAAAATCAATGAGAAACCAAAAGCATTTTCTTTTGTATTTATATACACTGCACACAAGGCAAAAATGGAGTCCGTTTACTAAGCAGGAAAACATCAAGGGAATGGAGTTGAAATTTAGAAGTGTACTTTAAGGCATTCGGAAATAGATGGCCGTTTGGAGTTGTTATTTAAGAATCAGGCATTGATTCTGCGTCAGAAACGACTTTAATGTTCTCATGTCTACATGCTACATGCTCAGAATTCACACGAAAATTTTTGCGAACTACAAAATAAAGTACAGACAGTTTAAAAATTTCATGGCAGCCATTTAGAATAATGTCTTAAACTAACACAAAGCAGCAAAATTGGTAGGAACAGCGTTGTTTGCAAAAATTCGCAGAAAGTTTGCATGATTTCTAACATTTTTCATTCTTTTGTCACAACATTGGTTTTAAGTTTAAATTGGAGACAAATCCCTTAAAATGTTCTATACAAATTTACAGAACATTTGCTTAGTCTCGTAGATTTCCAAACAGCTCTCAAGGCAGCAAAGATACATACTGAAAAGTATTAAAATGTAAATAAAGAAGCTAAAGCATTTTTGTCGTTAAGAAATTGATTAATTTTTAACGAACTTGAGGGAATAAGTCTGAATATTCAGTGTTGGTGCCACTATTTTTGGTTAGAAAAAAGTATATTTTGGTATGAAAATCTCGGAATTCGGCAGTGCGAAATAAGCTTAGCAACTATTGGGCGTTTGGCTGCAAATACAAGCTATACTTTTGCTTTTATTAGGATTAAATAGTGCCGAAGCCTTAATAATTTGAAACTTTGCCAAAACCTTTAGAAAATTCATCCCGAATTTACCTTTGGAATCGCTCCTTTTTTAAATCAAATTAAGACTAACTGTCGTTGAAACAACAATCCCAAGTTTTCTACTATTATCACAAGACATATATGTATCTTAAATCACAGATTACCCTAAGTGTCCTTTAACATACATTAAATTTTAGGCAATCTCACCATAGGTGTCCTTATAGTTTCGCCAATATTTCAGACAGTTGACGATTTATGCTTACAAATTTTTCCTCAATCTTTTACGCGATTGTGACGGGAATCTTTTTTTACAAATTCGTTTTCAAAGCTTTCTCTTTACACTTATTTTAATTTAGCTGTCACTTTCAATGAGACAAGGCCGACTTAATTTTATTCAAAAGCAAACAAAATTTTCAATTCTAGAAAAATGAGTAGAAATTCTTTTCGAAAGATTGGAACCGCCTGGAATTCATGTAATTGTATCACTTGTACCAATTTGAAAAACTTAAATGCAGCTATATGATGAAAACATTTCGTAGTTCTCAAAAGACGGCTCCCTATCACTATTTCATCTGATTTCTTAACTTAACTTTCCATTGAAAGAGCAACACAATTTCGGCATATTGCAACTGTTATCGACATACTCGTTTTGTATTTAAATCGATTTTCGTATCTGTGTTTGCATGCACGTGTGTGCGTGCCTGTGTGTGTGTGGCACATCACGCTTACTAAACACAATTGAATTTTTTGATGCATTTACGCGATAAGACTCACTCAGCTTACCGCCTCCTCACCTGCCCTTCCCTTGCCCATTGCCAAAATACTTTTATGTTTATTCATACCTGTAAAAATGCTTTTGGAGAATACTGGAAGCATCAGCTGCCAGAGATCACTCAGTGGCAAGAATTTTCGGCACAACAAAAGAGCTACACCCTGCCCAGCTCCCAACGGCAACCAATAGAAGCCACACCTTTTAATCAGTTGCTGCCGCCGCCATTACCCTTTGCCAACGGCATATATGCGTTTACCGTTATGCGGCGCCATTGTGGAAAATTGTCTTTAGTTGTGTGACATGTTGTTGTCTCACTCATACCAATGCATATGCCAATGGCTTAAGTGTTTTGTCGTTGTTTGTGCGTCATTTGGCTTCTTCTGCTGCGCTGCCGTTTCTGTGTGTGTGTATGGGTGTGTTTCTGTGTGTGCGTATTTACTCTTGTTTAGCGGAAACGGGAAACCGATTTGGAATGCCTTTGAATGCCAACACGTGGCAGCTGCGTTCCAAATCGGTAATGAGCGCACATTTTCCATGCGATTTTCTTTTGCGTACTTTACCTTTTGCACAAATGGCAATACAAAGCGCTGCACCGACATCGATATATGCCAAAAATGTGATGTAATTTAATGTCAACAAAGTTATTTTGCCGAGTTGTTTCAGCTGCTGTTGCAATTTTGCTCTTTTTTTTTGCATTTACTTCTGCGCCATATGAATATATGCTTCCGTTTGTATATTATAGTAAAATGCTTACAAGTGTATCTTTATTTATCATTCAGTGCGGCGATATAACATTATTATAAACTTTATATAAAAATGTTATGAAATGCTCGTTATAAAAATACTTTTTGTGCGCAATTTTGGCGTAAAACGCATTCTATCTTTCAGCATTAATTTAAGATTTTCATGCGGGAAGTTTTGTAAAAAAGCTGCTTAAATGCAGCAGGCACTTCATTGCGTCGTACAAAATATTTCAAATTAAGTTTGGTCATTTATGCAAAGAGCATAGTGGTTTACTTGTTCGCAATTTTATGCGTGTGCCCTTGGATATATTATATATTTGATCGTCAACGCAATGCAAGAAAACTCTGCGCAGCAGAAGAAAAAAAAAAAACCATCTATCAACGTACAAATTGTAAAAGTCAATTGAAGTATTACTTATTTAATTTCAAATACATTTCAAGCTAGTGTGCTGAGAAATTCTAGTGTTTTAAACATATTCCCATAACTATGAGATATTTTTAAAGTTAATTATTCTCTCGTACAAAGCAGTCGTATAACTGTCCGTAAACAAAATATTTAATATACAAAAAGCTTATATATTTGTTAGCATTTTTTTTTTTTGTTTTTTTGTTTTGAGTAAATTCAAGTATAAAACACATATTTCTGCATTGTGTTTCGAGGATCGTACAATTTGCATCGATTGTTAAATTAATCCTGCAGCGAATATGAAGAAAAATCAAGCATGGGGTTCCAGCTACGGCAACGTCTCACGCGGTCTTTGGTGTCAAGATTACATGCAAAATCAACAAGATTGTCAGAGCTTCGCTTACGAGCAGGCTTTAAGTGAAAACGAAGTTCGAAACAATATGGTCGGACATCCAAGCGAGGTGCGAATACTCATGGACTGTCGGGAGCCAATTAACTTTGGTAGTACACCAAATGTGCCGCTGTCTAGCAATCCTCATGCTGCATTTGGTGAGCATCAAATGAATAACGGTCTCATGTGGAGGGCTACATATGAGCAGCAGTTGCAGCAGCGCAAAGACGCAGTTCCACTGGCTGGTAATCCTCATTTAGCATTTGGTGAACATCAGGTTAATAACGACATTATGTGGATGCAAACATACGAACAGCAGCTACAGCAAGGCAATGATTTAGTTCCGCTGGCTGGTAATCCTCATACACCATTTGGGGAGCATCCGCTTCATCATGATTTTATATGGATGCAAACCTACGAACAGCAGTTACAACAAGGCAAAGATTTAGTTCCGCTCTCTGCTAATCCACATTTAGCATTTGGCGAGCATCAGGTTAATAACGACCCTATATGGATGGATACATACGAACAGCGGTTACAGCAAGGCAAAGATTCACTTGTAGTAAATCCCGAGTATCAGGATCCTCAATGGACATATAGTATCGATAGTACGACACAACCGGCTATGAGTCTAGATGAAGATTTGTTAGAAGAACGTCATGTAGATACGTATCTTAAATGGAAGTCTAGACAGCGTGACATACATTGGTTGCCGACACATGACAAGAGCAAGGATCTTTCATGGAGAAGTAGAAGTCAAAATCCAGTTCCTCACAATTCTTGGAGGGATAGACTTGCTACACATGAACAATCGGATAAGTTGCCCGATGAAGATAATCTTAATTGGAGGAATAGAGCTACTCCAAATGCACAGCCGGTTAACACGGCAAGTGAAGATTCTCTTCAGGTACGTTAGTAGTACAAGTAACTGTCGAAGAGATATTATATTGGTATACATCCACAGCAAGTTGACAACTCGTCTGGGGAAGAGCAGGTGGATAAGATCCTTAATTGGCGGGATAAACCTGCTTCCGATATGCTGCCCGGAAAGAAGCCGGGTGAAGATTCATACTTGGGACGTCAGGAGAATAAGGACCTTTCTTGGCGACATGGTCTTGGTGGACGGCCATAATTTGGAGATATTTATTTATTTAACGTCAGGTATGTGCAGACAGTATGTTAGCAAATAAATTAGTACAGAAATATCAGACTAAACAGTTGAAAATGTAGACTTATTTGAGAAATATTTAGTGGATAAAGAGATTAACAGATATAGAAAAGACAGGTAACAGATATAAAGCTTGTTGACGTGTTAAAAATACATTAAAAAAATGCAGATAAGAGATATTCCTATATTCTATTCTATTTTACAAGTTGCAACAGTTAACAATCTATTTATACTTTTATTTTCATATTTACAGGACGATCAGGTTTCTAATTGGAGAGATGTATATACATATTAGAAAAATTAGACTTTTGCAATCAACAATACCAACATCAATAAACAAGCCTCTGACATCATCTCCCGAGGAACCTGAGCCAAAAAAAAAAATAATTTACAACACATCACGTTTGAAATTATCACAAAGTCTTACCAGCCACTAATAGATCAAACACACTTCAAAATACTGTATGTAATATTTAAACCATCCAATGCAAAACCCAGAGTCAATTCTGTTTAAAAACAAGACTTATACACTCAATCGTCAAACGAGCTATCAAATGCAAATGTTAAAAAACCTGTGGGAGCAAAAAAATGTACTGTCCGAAAGAAGCTTACTTAAATCTATGTGCATATATATCCCAACATGAGCTGGAATTACCTTTATAATTTTGTCTGCAATTTTCATGCTTATTTTGTACAACATTTATAACAAGAATAAAATATATGTTTGATGCAGACATAAGCGGCTTAGAAGTCTAGCCATAAGAAAAACGTTTATTAAATTGTGGGGTCAGACTAGAATCTGATGAGCTATGCGTAATATATGATCACAAGCAACGCATTGAACCGATCGCCTTGCTCTAGAGAGCTTTGCCAGCTTTGTCCTTCGATAACTTTTGAATATTACTGCCGCTGCGATAGAAGTCTGCCATGTTTATTTTAGGCAAAGTTGAGGTTTAGTATTCCAACTCTCAGTGCTGCACTTTTAATTGAATCTAATGCACTTTGGCTTTTTTGGGCATTCCTATTCTGTTTTGCTTTTTTTTTTTTGGCAATATGCAATTTATTTACTTCCGCTACTTAGCAAACATCCCCACATTCAAATCCAAACGCCCAGCTAGCTGCATTAGAGCTAAAAGCGCCTATGCATAAGCAATAGTTACTTGCAACTAGTCGAGTTGTAAGCCTTTGGTAGCACTTCCGTTTCGCCGTACCCCAAAGCTCATTGTCCGCCACCCAGGTACTATCGTGCACTTCAGCATATAGTGATGACAGTCTTTGATGCCCTTTAGTCGCTCCTGTTTTGGTTTTTGAATTATGCACTGCGGCAGCTCAGCCGTACACCGCAAAAGTGAGCCAAAAGCAAATCAACCTGTATGTAAGTGGGGCGATGCAGTATCCAAAATTTGTAGCATGAACCCAAAAAAAAAAGTTTTGCGCTGTCCTGACCAGGCGGCAGTCGGTAGTTACTTAATCCTTGCAGTAACAACATCTTTCAATATAAATTTCAACGGCTTGTCAAGCTGTTTCCTGCACAATGAGCAGGGAAGTAGGGAGGGCACTGGTACGTACTGCTTTCCTGGGGTTAGCTGTAATGGTTTTGACTCGCAACGCTCTCTCGCTCTCTCTCTATCTCTCTGTAGCTTGTCAAACGTCGCATATATCTATCTATCTATCTGACTAGCTATCTATCTATCCATCTATCTGGCTGTCTGTCCATTCAACTATCTCTGTCTGTCGTCTATCTGTACGGCTGTGTGCTGGCTGGCTGCTCATACCCAGCGTTAGTCGTTTCCTACGGCTGCTTGTTCTGCTAGCAGTCGCCATCGTCGTCATCTCTATTACATTACTGATTGTTTTCGTATATGTGTGTGCCAGTGCCTACTGGCCGCCTGCCCCCCTTTCACATATCTCTTCACAGTGCTGTGTCTGTCAGCAAGTACGTAGTGTCTTTTGCTCAATCTCTACCCCTACGTCGCTGTGTGCCTTAGTCTGTCCTTGGCTTTCAGTCGTATTTCTACAATATTTTGTTTGTTATTGCTACGGCTGTTGCTTGCGCTGCCTCGTATCACCAATCCGGCACTTTTACACACACTCACACACACACACTGCATGTATCTGTGTGTTATTCCAACTGTCGTTTACCATTCATTCAGGATAAATACAAAATGAAGATGATCCTTCGGGAGCTTTAGTTATTCAATTTCAAATGTAGTAAATTTAATCTAGCAAACAACTATCCTGTACATATGTCTATCCTTCTTACTTCCTTGCACTCGTACTGCCTCTACCACGCTTACTCTGTCTCTGTATTTGTGCAAGTACGTCACGCGTGCTGCGCTTTCTTTTAGTCCATATTTCTTTGTCTCTACTTGGTCAAGTTTCTTTCTATAAAACACAGTGTGCGTTAAAAGTATGCTGACAGTATTTGCTACAAATACTAAGTGGCGGCGTTACTGCTATCTACATCTGTCAGCATACTTTCATCGCGCACTGTTTGCTATGTAAGACAGAACCAACTATTTACAAAATAGTTTTGTAATTTTTCCTCTTTTGGTTACAAGTCACTCTCGTCTGTTAAGGAAATCCCTATACAGTTGATGGATACGTAACGAAATCTATCTATTTCCTTATGTCAGGCCTTTGTGTCCTGCTGACAGTCTCAGTCATCACACAATTTTAACCTCTCTCTATGTGTGCGTGTATGTACATGTTTCAACTCTTATTTCATTTCCAATGCGTTTCATCGCCTTGGGCACTGTTTTGCTTGTTTACCCATTTTCGGCGCGCCTAGTGCTGACTGTACACCCCAGCAGCAGCGCAGCCCGCTCTCTTTGCCCAGCTAGAGTCAGTGCATCCAACTTTACGAGGCCACTCACTTCCTTACATTACTGCTGTTTGTTTGCTCATCTTGTTTGCCTACAGCTGCCTATTTATCTTTGGCTGTTGGCTGAGCTTGACGCTGCACTGCGTCCATGCCGTTAAAGCCAACGACACTGCTTCTTCCATCGCCAATTCGTACTTGAACCCCTATGTCGTCTGCTTGTCAATGTTGCCATTGGCTTGGCCGTCCACTTTGTTATTGCTGCATTATCTTTCAAATGGCATATTTATAGGATTTCACTGCCGCCTGGCTTGAGATCAATTCACACACACACACATGGACTGCACACATGCATGCATAGACTTGCACAGACATGTATGTATGTTCGCGTAGTTTATTGGCAGTGCCTGAGTGCGCCTGATGCGCATTTCCTCAATCAGCTTGACAGCGTCCAGCAAGTAAACAGTTAAACAAGCATCACGCGTTGCATGCAGCACAGTGCTGCCACAGACGCACACATAGATACTCACACACAGATACTCACACACACACACACAGATACATACAGACAAACAGTGGAATTGCAGCTTAGAGATTTGTTTTTCATTTGTTATAAAATTTAAATATGCATTTGATCTGCTGAAAGCTTATACTAAATTGAAATAGATTGAAGAGAAGCAATTTGTTGTAGTTGATGCATGTGCTCAAAGCTCTGATCAGCACTTGGAGACCTAAAAGAGAAGCAGGAACAACAAAATCCGGATAATAAATAGTTACAAATTGTGCAAAGATATGCAGGGTTGCTGTAAAATGTAGTACAGTTGAAATTTCTGCAGTAATCCAGTATATATGAGATAAGAAGTAGATATTAGGGATGTTAAGGCACACAAGTTGCAGACACTCTCTCTATGAGTTCTTTGAAATAATAAAAGTCTTCATTTTTATTTATTTTCTCATACGCAATGGATGTCAATATGGAATGAACTAATATAATTGTCAAGCGTGGATTTGTCGACAAAATAATTGAGCAATGCGAGCAAAAGTGCTCCTTATGCTTTCAAGATACTAATCTAAGTGTGCGCCAGACATGCAAGCCCGTATGTTAGACCAAGAGATTGGATCGGGAAGCAATTTCTTTCAGTGATACTTATAGTAACGCGAATTCTCTGATAACAAATTTAACAACTTATAAAAGCGCAATAATGAATTAAAACTTAACCTGATTCCGTTTATTTCACTTTTTACTTCAATCATCAATGAGATTATTGCAAGATTTACGTTTTTATTAGATGACAATTGTTTGCATAAGTTATACTTCCTAAGGTTCCTTTAGGGATAAATTGATTTTCATGTTGAAAGCATTAAATATGAAACCAACGTGACAATCTGATAATGAATTTCTATAACTTGACTTTTGATCTTAACAAAGAGTGCACGCTTCGGTTTAGTATTCGCCTTCATGAGTTGCCTAGTTTGGCATATGTTATGTACCATTTATTTTATATTTGTAACATTTCTTATTTTAAATGTGTGAATTTTATATTATAATTTGAGACAATGTATGGCCCTTGAATCGTTTTGAACTTCTGCTGCTTTTATGAAGGCTTCCATCTCTTTGAGGTCCAGTTCATCATCCAAAAACTTTTGTAGAACTTTAAACTCCAGTTGCAGTCTACGCTTTGAGTCGGGAAACATCATCTGGCATTCCTTCTTGCTGATTCAGCACCTTCAAAACCTTGTAAAACACGTAGTTTCTGCAAGAATCTCCTGTTCATAGACGGTTTTCTCCTTGGTCAGTCGCTTAACAACACCCGTCTTGATTACTAACTGTCTGATTCTGGGAACTGACATTACGAATATGAGCAGAGGTCCCTATTTTTTTTCGAAGACTGATGAAACAACAACAAGCGGCTATGGTGCGTGTTATCGAGCAATCATAACAGATTTTGTATGGCTTCTGGTAACAACGAGATGGCGCAACAAGCCATACGGCAAACAATTTTGATTTTGACTGGCCACCGAGAAGACCCGATCTAACGCCACCAGGCTTTATTTGTGGGATTTTTCAAGTTAATGGTATGCGCTGATAAGCCAAGCACCAGTAACTGCAGCCATATCGACCGCTATGTTGGCCAATACAATGGAGAAGGCTTAAGACCAAAGGTGACTGAGATATCATATTCAAAAAGTAAACATACCTCTTTCAACCAAACCTAATGAATATCAAAATGAAAACATCAAAAATATCTACTTTCTTTCAAAATCACTTTGAAAGGTCCACACTGAATCATGAAAAGTAAGCGACACTTAAGAGAGCCATCTCACTTCAAAAGGAAAGTTGAAAAGTTATTAAAGAATTTTTTTATTTTATTTACCTTGGAAAAATCTCAATTGATTAAATAAACCACCATTCGAATTCGTATGTAATATATAGGTCTCTATACTCTACAAACCGCTGCTAATACAGATAGCTACATTCTTCATCTTTGGTACGATGATCCTAGTAATGAGGAATTAATTTAACCCTTTGCGAGCGTATGCCTGCTTTCAGCCAGCAAAGATTATTTACCGAACTCTCTATTGATAATCTTGCGAAATTCGTTGAAATCGTATGATACTTTATACTTAGAAAATTAATTACGACCAGCAGCTGACAGCCATATATATAAAATTAATACGGTCGCAAAGGCTTAAATTTAAATTTATTTTGTTTATAAAAATATTTTGTGATTTTTACGCTCAAGAATTACTCACAGCGTGAAAAGTTAAGACAGCACTCTGAATTTAGACTCAAAAAGGCATTAAAAGATCTCAATTACTTGTTGCAACACACTAACCGTGCTTCCAGCTAAATTTTTGTCCCCTCTTGTTCCCTCGAAGAATGTCAACTAATTCAAGGGTTTCTTTAAGCGATTTCTTGGTGAAAACTTAAATAAAATGCAAGCACACATCAAGTCTTTTTTACAGGAACAAATTTTTTCCTACGCTCGCAATTTTTGTTAAATGTAAATTTTCTTGCTATTGGACATTTTTATTTGGACACTTATTCTTATTTTGTAATTTTTTTTCAAAATATTTGACCCAAAACTATTTCAACAAATGAATTTCTATAAATTTTAAATCAAGTATTTCGTTAAACGTGAAGGCAAATCACTGTACAAGTGACTATAGAAGATTTTCACAATAAATAAATCGTTCTTGGACCATTGTGAGAAAAGAATGTTTATACAGACTGCATTTACGTGTGCGTGTGTGTGTGTTTGTCTTGTACATACAAGTGCATATGTATGTATGAGCAGATATTATATATATAAATGTCATATATATGCTTTGCCATTGACTCAACTTTTACTTACCCATTTTTTTATTTTTATTTTTTTGTACATATTAAATTCATTTTGTCAATTGGTATTGGCTCTCAGCACTTTCTGTTGCTAGAGGAAGCGTCGCCATTTTGTTGCTCTCTCTGCTGTACTTTTATTTGTATTTGTTTCACTCACTCTCTCACACAGCTTGGTACGCTGTGCCTCTCTCTCTTGCTCTCTCTTTCGGTCTCACTAGCTGCGGCTGTCTGCTCTGTCTATCTGTTTGTGTGTGTAAATATTTTATTTTCTTTTCATTTTTATTATATTTGTCGAAGCGCAGCGTCTGTTAGAGGCAGCAGAGACCAAAACTGACCCAACGAGCTGGCAACACGCGGCGTATACGTGTTTGGCTGCACAGCGGCGCTTGGACTGAGGCTTGACTCAGTTGACTGGCTGGCTGCTTGGTTGCTTGGTTGCTTGCTTATTGAAACGCAATTCGTTTGACTTATTTGCTACATATGAAATCAATTCGAGTGTCCTTTCGACATCGTCGTATTTTTGTTGTTGTTGCTGTTGTTGTTGTTGTTTGTGGCCTTTATTATTTAGCACTGGCATTGGCGTTGGACAACGCTTAAACCCACTACAGACAGACAGAGAGCAGCAGCAGCAGCAGCAGCAAAGCTCAGTTGCACTTGGCGTATGAGTAATGTATTTGTAAACATTGTGCGACACATTTTATGCATTCAATCAGTTTCGTGTATACCCACAATCCCTTACAGCCTCTGGCTGGAAACTCTTTCGTTTTGTGCGCTCGAATTACAAATGCTAGTCTAGTAGAGTGGCACACGCAAATATTTCATTAGATTTCATTTATACGATAATGGAATATGCCATCATACCATGCTTGTGTACATGGCAAACATTTTGGCATATGTTAGCTGACATGGCCATGGCTGGCGGACTCGACTTGGGACAAGTAGTACGTACGTACCTACATATGTGCCATTAAAAACTATTTGAATTTCGATTTTCATGGAACAAGGCATGTGTCAGCGGCAAAAATCATATTATGAATATTTATAGTTTTGCCTTGGATTCTGTCAATAACTTGCGTCCCGTTGCCACTTCGTACAATATTTGCCGGTTTGAATGTTTAATTAATGTGCGTGCATAATAATGCATACCGGATTTGGGAATACATTTTCTTTTTTTTTCACTTCAACGCATTCTATGCTATGCATGGCATGGGAGTGTGAGTGCATAGTGGGAAAAAGTGAGTGCTTTCTTGCATAGAGTTTTAAACTTTTGGGGATAAAGTTGATTTCCGGTAAACGGGCGCTGTTCGTACTCGATCGAATCTCTTGAGCGTAACAATTAGAAAAATCAAATCGCCACTTGAGCATTTTATTTCAAAAGAGTAAATGCTTTCGGTTAATTATTAAAAATAACTTTTTGGCAGCTTAGAGTAGCATGTAATATCTTTTCGTCAGCTAATTGAATAACTTAAATTGTTCGATTAATTAATATTTAAAACGAAAACAAAAATGATCAGCAATTGGTGCATTGAAGTTGTAGGTTGATGGATTGACAAACAGGCCAAGTTCTAAACAAATAGATTGAGTTAATAATTAAGTAGCAGAAGGTATTGATTGACGAGCCAAATGAATGACAAACTAATGAATAAATATTAATTAATTAAAGGAAATCAAAATTTATTTTAGTCACTGCTAGAAATTTCACCGACGCAAAGTATCCTTTACACGCTATAAATGGATTGACGAAGCAAATGATTGATAGTTAAATGAATGAATACTGCCGATTAAAAGAAATATTTCTCCTAGCTATGAAAGAAAGTTCAATCGGACTAATAAGTCCAAAACGCTCTATAAACTGATTGACAAGCTAAATTAACGAAGCAAGTGCATGAGGAATCAAATGATTGCTGATTGAACATTGACTATAAAATGAAATTAATAAAAATCTTAGTTGAAATATTTGACCAACCAAAAAACTGAAACATTAATCTGAAAACTGATTGGCGAATCAAATGATTGAGGAACCAAATGAATGACTGACCAACAAATTGTTATATTAATAAATGAATAGAAATGATTTAAAGAAAGAAGCTTGATTGGGCCAATAAAACCTAAACACTCTGTACACTGATTAACAAACAAAATGATTGATGCACTAAATGATTGTATATTAAGGAATATATATTGACGAACTAAAGGAAACCAACAACTCTCTTAGCAATACAAAAAAGTTTCGGGCCAAAAAACTCAATTTAGTCTATAAACTGATTGACGCACCAAATGATTGATATATATTAAGTGAAAACTGATAATTAAGGAAAATGAATTATCTTAGCAATGTAAAGAAGTTCGATCAGTCCAAACCCAATCCAATACTCGCTACAAAATCCAATTTTCTCCACGCCCAAGAAAATGCACTTCAATTCAGCTCAATCCATTTCAATCCAATTCAATTCACTTCAATTCCAATTCCGCAAATCAAATCGCAATCGTTTACTATTTATTCGGTATTTATTTGGTATGCCATACCATGCTTATTCTGACAATAAATTTAGCGTCTTGAGTTTATATGCATGAATGAACTGTCTTCGAATGAATGTCTGGCGATTGAATTGCAATGAATGAAATGAATAAAATGAGTAGCTGGCATTCGCTACGAAACACCTTTTAATTTTATGTTTAGTTTTTATTATCATTGCACGACTGGATTTATTAACTTTCAGTACAATTTTATGGTTCCAGTAAATGCTTTCGTAGTTTGTTTGTTTGTTTCTCTTTGAATTGGTTTATTTTTTTATTTATTTTTTTTTGTTGTCGCTGGCGTCTTTGCTGTCATCCTTGTCATTTGGGCGCTGCTCTTGCCGACCATGACATGGCAGAGAAATTATCTATTGAAGCATTTGCTTGCATTATTTGAGCGCTTAAGAGGCACTGGCCTTGATCCAAGTTCAGGCTTAGGCGAGTCCAGTGAAAATCATGCGTAAAACCCAGCAAGGCATTAGCTAACAGTTGGCTACTAAAGCTACCAAAAAAAAAAAAAAATGCTTGGAACCATGAAGCATCGAGCATAGCGGCAGCAACAGCAACAACGACGACAACAAAGTATCGAGACAACAAGCAAAGCCATGAATTATTTATTTGTGTGGACATGAATTATTGTTATGAAGTTTATTGCAAACAAATTGCGTCCTGGGACAGTGGAAATCAATAGCAAATAAATAAAAGCGCAAACAGTTTTTGTGGCTTTCAGCGTTATCCATATGCGTGTGTGTATGTGTGTGTGAGTGCGTGTGTGTGTGTGGATGGCTTGTGTATGTGTTCGCATCCAGTACGTACGGGTTGTATCCTGACAATAGGGGAGAGATCAGTGAAACAAGAGCAAGATACAAAGACAGCAAAAAAGTTGCTGTTAAAATTTTATATCGCGTGCAACGAAGCTGAAATACTCTTTAATTAAGTAGTTTAATATTATAATGCCAGCCGATTACAATGTATCCCAGCTATGTTTTTCACAAAAAGCAAGTTCTTAGCTCAGAAGATACAACTTTTTAGCAATTTTGCTTTTGAGACTCAACTATTTCATACTTCAAAGTAGTAACTTATGATCTCTATCTGCAAGACTTTCGTCATCATTGCCGCTGATGTACTGTCATAGTTACAGGACAGCTCTACGTTCTGAAATATTACAATCAAAATACTCTTATATAGCAGAATTTACGAAAAATCTACAGAGAGAGTAGAGTAGAGTAGAGCGCCTACACGCAGTAACTCGCAATAAGAATTCTACAAGTTGTTTGCTTACAGTGTGAGATATACGAGGCAATCTACTACCAACCTAAGAAGACCTCTTGGGACTCAGATATAAAACCAATCAAGTTTTTTTTTTGAATACTCGGAAGCGATAAACTTATTCATAAAAAGTTTGAACAACAAACCCGCTACTTGATAAATCGAGTGCACTAGGCAGAGATCTGCGCTTACTGTGGCCTTAACTCTAGCAAATATTTTCTCCCTTGACTAGGATCATGGCTCCCAAGGTTCCAGTAGAACGAATCCGAACCGCAGTTTTTAATAAATAAAGATTTCCAAAAATTACTAGCTATGCTAGATAAGTGCAGCAGTGCTGCTGAATGAAATCCATCCCCCGATTTTCCGCTTTAGAAGATCTACCCATGGAATGGTCACTGCCGTGTATACCATAAAAATAATCAAAACTCTAAAGCGAATCGGTAATAGGTGCATGTCAGCTTGTTATGTGTCCTAAGCTTTCGTGCCAAGATATAATCTAAATGCAGTGACGCAGCAGCAAGCTCATAATAATATCTGAAGCAGCTGCGAGTATTTCTCGTGAGTGAACCAATAATACGATAGCAACAAAGACCCCTCTTCACAGAACTTGCGGTAGATCGCGCACAACTGACTAAGCACTTTTTACTCAATCCCCAAAAGAAGACAATATTTCTCGCCAAACTTAACTGAAGCATCTTGTTTCTTTAGCCTAAAAACAACTCATCGGACTAACGATAAAGTTAGTCTTATTTTTGATTCTAAACCCCTGTGCTCTAAACCTACAATATCATGACAGATGGACGTTTACCTGGGAGAGTATTAAATGAAGAAGATATGAAACGAAACGATTGTGAATTCAAGAGATACTCGCAGTGGTTACATGAGAATTTTACTGGCGTTATATGAGAGTGTAAAGGACAATGGTCATGTATATGTGCAACTGTATGTGGCAGTGTATCTATGTGTGCGTGTGTGTGTGTGTGTGTGACCGAGTGCGTGTGCAAAGCCATCAACAACATGCACAGGATATGGCGCACACGCTGCGGGCGATTCATGAAATTTAATGAAGCAGGCAAGTTGAACCAGCTCCCGATCCGGCTACCCGCCAGCATACTCTCTCTCTCTCTCGCAATGTCGCTCACAACGCCCACAGCCACGCCCTGCCGGCAATACCGACTAGCTGGACTTGACTATTGTACAACTGGGACTGGTAGCGGTGGTACTACCACTCCTACGCACAGTAAGCAGCTCGCGGCGAATTGCCGTGACGGTTCCGGTGCTGCGGCTGCGGCTGCCAATGCGGTCGTCTTCTACCAAACGCCGTACGCACTTTGTCTACGTCTAATTAGAGTAAAGTCGCCGTTGTGGCCCACTGCTTGCTTGAATGCGTATTTGAAGTTGCCTTTTAATTAAAATAAATATTTAATTGAAATCGTTACTTGGCATTATGAATTCGTTGAGTTGCAGGGCAATAAGGGCAACAACTACCACACCAGCAACAACAACAGCTCCCAACAGACTGAAACTGACAGACTGCGGTAGTAGAGATCATCATAACATTGTTGCCCAGCATTGATGCGGGTGTGGATGCGAACATTGACATTGATGCAGACCACAATCGAACTGACCAAGCAAAGTTAATGCCCACCCAGCTTGTCACTTAAGTGGGTTTACTTCCGTAGGGTGTGCGCCGCCGTTCATTCAGTAAACATTGTTGTTGTTCGCTTGCTTAACAATAGATGAGCATTGGAATACATCAGCAAATCAATTTGTGATTAAAAAGGATAAATGTTGCTTGACGCTTCATTGAGCAGAGCTAGTAGTAGCTGTTGAAAGACACTTGAATAGACAAATAGCTGCCAGACGACAGCAAACAGTTGTGTGTCTTGGGCATAAGGCAAACGGACGTTTGTGTCAGTGCAACCAACTCAAATTTGGACAACCCTCTACCTGTACACGTCCCCCAACCAGACAGCAGCAGCAGCAGCACCACCACCAACATCAATACATTAAATATAATATATTAAAAGCATACAGAGACCACAACGTACGTAGCATTCAACACGTCAGTAACAATGACAGCATGAGCTGAAGGAAGCAGCAGCAGCAGCTCAAACCGGCGCCAACAGCCGGTGCTGTGCTGGGCGTGGCAATGAAAACGTATTCGATTTCAATAACATTTAGTGGCAATTTCTTTTGCGCTGCGCTTTTAATGTACCCGAACACAACGACATTGACAGCGACAGGAATATGCAGGACAACAAGGACCATGACAACGATGTCAACACTGCCAGGATGCTGCCAAACGACAATGCCAATAGTGAAGGCAAGCGATAATGGCACTGAAAAAAAAGTATGAGTCGCGCGCGCGAAGGCACATAAACCCCATGAAATACAAAGCAGACGTGAAGCAGTGCACAGACTAATGCAATGCTATTAAGTTAAGAGTTGCCACCATTGCCATGGACACACCCAATAAACGATTTAGTCGACACAACACTTCAAAATGTCAGTGGCACAGACTTTGGCACATTTTGTGACTAGCGTGTCGCGCTTTAAGTTCAAATATTTTGTAATCAAAGCTTAGAAAATAGACAAAAAATGTAAAAACAACTTACCAGTTAGTATAATTGCAATGATTGATAGGGCAACACTGTTTCCCAAGTATATTTGCGCTGTCCTACGCTTTTTGGCTGTAAATAGCATGAACAAAAAAAAAAGAAATTTATTTTAGTTATAAGAAATAATTTAACTTTCATAAGAGTTAAGTTCGTGATAAGGTATTCACGCTTAGTTGAGCTTGTGCAAAGTTCCACAAAAGCGGCTACACTTAAATGATTAATATGAAAATTTCATTGTATGCAGTTCGAAGAGCTGCTTCAGTTGCCTCTTTATGCAACAAAGCAGCAACACTTTGTTAGATGTTGCGCAACAAAGTTTCTAGGTTATATTTTATTAGATGAATATTAGCTGACAATGCAAACTATTCAATTGTTAACTGACTTGGCTTGGCATTACAATGGCAATGGCAATGGGAATGGTAATGGAAATGGTGTCTGGGTTGGGGCATGGGGCATGGGAGCATGGCGTTGAGATATTGCATGTAAAGCGCAAGGATAACGAGATGGGATAACGCTGATGAATGCCACATCGTACACACACACACACACACACAGCACATAACAACAACAATAGCCACAAGGAACAAGGCAAACTAAAGAGGCAAAAGAGCGAGTTGTGCTGATGAGAAGGAAGCACAGCAATGGCAGCTGAAAAGCAATTGCAACTGCATTTTAATGTATTTTCATTGCAAGCAGGCAAAAGATGAGCGCACGAGCAGCTCGTGGCAGAATGTTGGCGTGGCGTGGGAGAATGAGCAGGCAGTGCTTGGCGTTTTGGATGCCATGGCAAGGGAAGAACAACAGCAGCATGGCGGCAAGCGTAAGAATTCCATTTACACAATGGCTCGTCGATCAGCCGCAGTTACAGCGCAATGGCTCAATGAGTGTTGGGGGAGTGTGTGAGCTCAAGATGTTGAGTAAGGTGTGGTTTGTTGCCGCCGAGATGCAGGCCAAAGTAATGCTGCTGCAATTGCAAATGAGCTGGCAGCTGGAGGTAAGCGTAGCGTATAGGGTGTGCATTGGGTGGCACTAGAGTGAAATGCACCCACATTAATGCAAATTTTGTGCGAAACGTAAAAGAAATTACAATCCAAAATGGAATGCCAAAATGGCTGGCTGCTTGTTTGACAGTGTGCGCGCGCGTGTGTGTGTGTGTGTGTGTGTGAGCCAGTTGAGTAAATCACATAGTTGCATTAAATGCAACCAATACATCCTGCCAATGCCAGTGGCATGCAATCGGATAAACTGCCAGGACATGCAGCAATAGCAACAGCAGCAGCAGCGGCAGCAGCAAGAGCGACTTGTAAGCAGCTAAAAGAAGACATTTGCAAGGACGCAGGATGTGCAGCGAGCAAGTGAAGCAAGCAAACGGCGACATGCGCCGGCCGAGCATAGATAAATTGTTGGTAAATTTTATATAATCTAATAAAAAATTGATGGCTTAGAAGTGTGCTGCAAGCAGCAACAAAGCGTTACGCGGCAGTTATGCCAACGCTTGTATGCTCTAACTTAGCGGGCAGAGTATCCAAGCCCACTTGGATGCTATAAGCGCTGATAGAAATATTATTGAGCTCTATTAACTCTTTGACTGCATAACTCAAGTGTGTTGCACTTGCACTGCTTGCTTGACAAAACCAATATACCCTGCCTGCCTAGTTAGAGCAGTAAGGCAGCTTAGAGCTAGTCTGTGCCACTAGCTCAGTCATGCGAGCTAAGCAGCTGCCGACGCGCCGCACCACAGCGGCAAGTGGAGACAAAAAACTAGCAGCAAATCCACAGCACAAACAAGCAGTAGACCAAGCAGTGCAACAAAAAAAAGTGTAGCTGCGGTAGCTACAGCTGAATTTGGAGCAGTTGAGCAAGCAGCAGCTGCCTGTGCTGCACGGCAACACGTCAGCGTTGTTTTATGCCACACACCAGCACACATACACGCACACACACACACTCCACCGTGTATCTGTGTGATAGTGTGCAACTGTATGTGTGCGTGTGTATGTGTGTCAGCAACAAGATATACGATGCAAAGCGGCTGCTGCCAATCCGTTGAAAAGCGCTTGCCAATAAATGATGAGATATCGACATTGCCAGCAACAACAACCACAACAACAGAGATACAGTAGCTACGAAAACTTTCTCAAGGCATTAGGCTGCCTGCCTTTAACTCTCTCACCTCGCCGCCGCCGCCATTTCCCCTCATGTGATTGTAATGAGATTGTCGAACTTATTGCTTACTGAGCCATGCAAAATGCCAGGTGCCTGACACTGGCGTGGTAGCGGAGGCGTGCGTCCTTCGGCAAACAAAAACACTTTCGGCATTAAGGAAAAGTATAGAGTACAACGCTTTTCATTGCTTTCATTTCCAGTTTTATAGAAAAGCCATTAATTTATCATTTGTCATGCACATCTTGCGGATGCAAATTCAATTGAAAACTATTCAACTAGCTTACAAGAAGTTTCCTGGCCAATGACAATATGTATTCATCGATAACTTTACCAGCTAATGACAATAGCCAATTATATAGCTGGTGGCTATACAGGTCCTAACACACACACACACGCGTTGGGATTTCTTAAAAGACAATTAGCAAGTCTAATGCATTCAAATGAGAAAAGTCTAACAAATGGAAAAGTTGTAATTTCCTGTTTGAACAATTGGTCATTAGAGCTAATAATTATTTTACTCTAGTAAGCGCATATAGGGTTATTTTTCTTTTGGTTTGGTAGGCTCAAGTTGCTGGTGAAGGGTCGTAGGCTATGTTGTGGTTAGGCAAGGGCAATTTAGCTATGCGAGAAATATTGTCTACAGACAGTCTTCGACACGACTTTGAGTAACAAGGTGTTTGTAGAGTCGCTCAGATTGCCCTTGCACAAAGACTTAAAGCAGTTGCAACATAAAGCCCTTGTCTAGGCGGATATTAATATATTTAAGTATATATTGGGTATATTTTCTTCATTGTGTTTGTAGGTTTAAGCATCAAATTTTTGTCAACGTTTCATTCTTTGGTACAACTTCAATTTTATTTTTTTGCCACTGTATCTTAGGATAAGCCATAAATTCCAAATAACTAAAAATCTTTATAGACTTAAGCCAATTATGCACTAATTATTTTAGTATGTGAGCTTTGGATTTGCGAGTGTCTTGCTTATTGGAGTGTACGCATCACATAACTGCTCTTACTTCTTTGTCTTTCTGCACTTTTGCACAATAACGTAAATACCTTCAAAAAATAAAACATAAAATTTCATATATTCG
The DNA here is from genome assembly GCA_035046065.1 of Chymomyza procnemis. NCBI lineage: Eukaryota > Metazoa > Arthropoda > Insecta > Diptera > Drosophilidae > Chymomyza > Chymomyza procnemis. The sequence continues at coordinate 27,234,871 of JAWNOJ010000021.1, forward strand.
CACTGCTAGCGTACAACACATAAAATCTTTTCCAATTACTTTGGGCTTCCAAAGTGTCAAAGTTTCTATATTTATGTTTTTTTTGCATTTTGTGACATATTTTTCTTGCGCAGCGGATTGACCATGTCAAAAAATTTTTATAGATGCACTTATGCCATGGAACTAGGAAGCACTCTACTATCTCTAGTTATAAATCTGCTTTGGTAATATGAAAAGTCAATAGAAACAGAAAATGAAAAAGTTTTTTACTGCCCAAGTCGCTTGTCAAATTAATGTGATCATCGCCGGACGGCGACGACGGCTGCTAGTCAATCAGCCAATCATAGATACACACGCACACACATGTGCCTGTTGTGTGTGTGTGTGTGGGTGTATGAATTAAGTATTTTGTCTGGGCTTGTTGAACTTTGACGCCATTGTTTCAATCTCTGGCCACAAAAGTTTTGACATTCGCGTCTTTTGTTATCTTATAAATTTCATGAAAAGTTGAAACAAATGGACGTTGTCTTGTCCTAGCCAGCTACCCGAATTACAGAAACTAAACTTCTTCTATTAACAAATTGGCACGCACGTCTAGCGCACAGACATATAGACTTTCATAGGGGAGTTAAGTCTACTTTAAGGCTGTTTCTTTTTTTGTTCTGGGGAGTGTGTATGGAGCTGGTTTTTGGTGGGTGCGCCGTCTGAAGCTGCTTAAAATTTGGCCAAGAAATATTTATTTATGAGCAAACTTATGCCGCACACACATACTGAGACTGCTCATATATATATATATATATATATTGGTATTGTGTGTGTGTGGTTGTGCGTATGTGTGTGTGTGTGTGTGGCATACAACGTTAATGTTTTTATTAGCGTGCAGAGCAGCGGAAACAGCAATGCCGCGGCACTGCTTGTGAGGGGGTATTTGGAACTTGCTGAAACTTGTAAAACTTGTAACCAAAAAATTGTGGCAAGCGCTTGAAGAGGTGCGCCGTTGTGCCTGTGAAGGGGTAAGATGTCTGTCTAGCTGTAGCATATAGGCGTTGAAAAATGTTGAGAGTTTTGCAAATTTTTATGCTGGTTTTTATGTTTGCCATAGAGCCAATGATGACTCCGCTGCCAATAATGATAAAACCTTGGCGCCTGATGAGCAAGCAGACACACAGCGAGAGAAGACACAAGCGAGTAGTGAGTTTGGCATACGCGGGCGTGGCAACAACTTAAGCAGTTTGGCAGACTGCAAGTTGGCCTTATTACTGCTGCTGCCACTTCACATATTGACTTGAAGATGTACACATATTGTCAAGGGTAATTCGCTAAAGGAAGAGTATACAGTATATACATATACATAAAGTGCTACTCGGAAGTGCTGAGGTGTAGTTGTCGTTGGGCAAAACGTTTTCTGCTGCTCTCGAAATGGGCAATCAAGCGAAATGTGCCAAAGCGTCATGTGTGTGCGTGTGTTTGGTTGGCGCCCAACGTGGGGCCGCAGAAATCAATGCTGCTAAAAGAGCGCGTGAGCATTGAAAATGACAACGACAAAGACGCCAGGGACATTGGCCAGATTTGAGCAGTCAGTCAGTGCGTCAGTTCGCCCAGTCAGTCAGTCAGTCAGTCAGTCAGTCAGCCGGTCTGTCTGTCAGTCACTTCAAACAGTGTTTGGAGTGTGTGTAGAGTTCTAAAGTGTAGCGGAGCGAAGTTGGCAAAAGTGTAAAAGTAAACTGGTTGGTTGCTCGACGACAGGCTGTCTGGACGTTGGCAGTGTGCGAGCGAGCACTGTTTTGGAGCAAGTGACACAGAGTTATAGAGCCTGCTGCGCGCAGCGCATACATATACATACATATGTGAGCGACGAAATGGTCGTCGTCGCTATGCGCTCTAATGTCCCCCAGGCACTTGAGTATGGCTAAAGAGGCACTCAGGCGTACACACACACACACACGCACACACACACACAGACACACATAGACGCGTGCATGCAACACACTCAAAGAGTCATGTGAAAAATCAAAATGACGCGACTGTAAGTGCCACAATCAGGCCAAGCGAAATCCCTCAACAAAAACTATCTAGCACTAGAAAATGCTTACTGCCAAAGCAAATCGAAGCCAAAAAAAAAAAAAAACTGCAAATGCAATGCCATGAACGACCAAAACCCATCGATGGGTATAGCAGGCACGCTAAGTGAGTGTATGGCAGGGCTACAAGGGAGGGAGGGAGCAAGCAGAGTGGCATATAGGCAAAAAGCACAAACTGATGGAATTTTGCAAAGCACTTGCCATTTGGCTGCCAACGAGCCAATGAGCTCGCTCTCTCTCTCTCTCCCTCTCTCGCTCTATGTGTGTGTAGTTGTGTATCTGTGTGTGTGTGCATCTTGATTTGCCTGCATGTTGGACACACACACACACACACACACACACACACACACACACACCAAAAACAAGCTGCATTTTGAGTCGTGGCAGATTGTCAGGACATAGGCAGCCATTTTAAGTTGACTTTACTAATACACACTTAAGTGTATTAGTGTGTATCTGTGTGTCTCTGGCCATTTTGAAGCTTCAATACATTTAAAGAGTGACATCTAAATTGAATTTTTACGCTAAATTAAATAAAACCTATAATTAGTTACCAAGCATTTGCATAGAACAACAAAATTGTTGCTAAAGCACTTCAATTGACAACGTAATGCAATTACAAAGGGTGCTTATTTTTGGTGTATTATTTGTTGTAAGTAAATGTGAATTTTTCAGAGTTGTATAGGAAGTCATAGTGGCAAGCTTAGTTAGAGCTAGCAGGCAATCACAAACGTTTTGCTATAAATAAGTGCTGTTTAAGCCTTCAGGCTGTCCAAACAGGCTCACATACAACTTAACTCACTTCCAATCCCATGCCTTCAATTTTCTTTCTTTGCTTTAACATAATTTTCTCTAACTACAAATCTTTCGCTACTTTAAAACATTTACATTAATAATGCGCAAAAATCATGGCAAAAACAGTAATATGCTGGTGCAGAAATCATTGTCGAAATTAAAACTCCTAAACCAGACACAGATGATAAAGCATTCTCGTCTGGCATTTCAGTCAAAACCAGACAGTACTGAAATGTCGCGTCATGCATATACGGTCATGCCCTTCAATATTATTGGCTTTGTGGAATCTACGCTAACCCAAGTGTGGTGCCAACCCAACAGGGGTCAGTGGCAGCCATTAACCGCATATGAATTGCACCTAACTTATGCATTGTTCGTGTTTTATTCGTTTGTTATTTATATCATGGGGCCTGCTGCCATATGCCCTGTATGTCTGGATGGATATGTATATATTTTTCGTTGACACGGTTTTGCCATTGTCAGTCAATGCCCCAATATCCCCGCACCCAATGCTTTGAAGCCAATTGAAAATGCATTTCGGCTTATGGGGCAACAGGAATGACTGACTTGCATGAACCAAATAAAATGCAAATAAAAAATCAACTGCACATTTGAAACTTAGCAGTTAGCAAAGAATATGGAATTTCAGTTACTCTTTTGTAAGAGAAACAAGAAACTTCATATCAAGCAGCCGTAGAGTACATGTTGAAAGTGTTCAGTTTTTACGAGACTGTTGCTTTTACTGCTGGCACCATCTAGCTTAGTCAATAATCAGTAATAAGTCAACAAGCGGTATAAACTTAAAAAGTTTCCGTGATTTCGTTAACAAAATTGTATACTCTCTCTCTTATTTTTGTAAATTCTATAACTTTGACTGCTTCAAGCCAAATACTCGCGCTATAGCTGCAAAGAGTATGAATAAAATGACGCACAAAAAGCAGATGTGTTTGGTATTTGGGCATTTGCATGAAATCCAGATATAATAATTGAGTTGCCTCTCTGCTTCATGTTGTTGTTGTCAACTGATTGTCAGTCGTTTCAATTTTTGGGTCGATCTGTTGATCTATTGACAAACGCATTGTTTTTGATGTCACCCATAATATGGAGAAACTGTAAGCGCACAGCTCCTCACACCAACAACGACAACCATCAATCGGTTAGACACAACACAATCAGTGTCTGCAAATCAATGCCAAAAAGTCCGCGCCAACAATGTTATTCCTGGAAGGGGTAGCATGTGAGCATGTAAGTCAGTCAGTGAGTCGAGTGAGTGAGTGAGTGAGTGAGTGCGTGCGCCACGCCCATTGTGGTAGCACCCGCATCAGAGCCCAACAAACTTTGATGGAGCAGCATGGACCAGCCAGCAGTAATATCAGAGCCCGTACCAGAAAATTGTGCCGACAAAAAGTCAAATGGATTGAATATTGAGTTTATGATGTTGTCGCTGGCAATTTTCGTTAGCTTTAAGCGGTTTGACTTTGGCTGGTGCCCGCTGCTACCGCTCTTGCCAAAGCTACGGCTACAGCTGCTGTCTGCTGGGCTATGGTGGCGTATACGCAATGTGGCTGCTGCTGTTGGGGTATTGCTGTGTGTGTGCCGTGTGCGTTTGTGTTGCGTTTGCGAATGTTTTGTCGATTATATGCTTCGCAGAGCTGCCAATACACGCATATAGCTGCAAATAAATACACACGCTGACACACACACACACACAGTTACACCCACATGTAAAGCAAAGGCAGCTAACCGCACGCTTGAGCGCAGCAGCCGCGCTTTGTTTGCCGTTTGCTGTGCGCCTCATGATGTGTGTGCGTGTGTGTGTGAGTGTATGCATGGCTGTGTTTGTGTGTGTGTGTGTGTGAGTATCTGCTAGCTGCTGTGCCTATGCGGTGACGTGTGTGTGTGTTTATGGACTCATGCAGTAAATTGAATTTTATCCACAACAACGACATTAGCCATATCGCAAGCGCTTAAGCGTTTGCATGTGTCCGTGTGTGGGTGTGTCCAATGTGTGGGTATGTGTGTGTGCGGGTCCATCAACATGAACTACCAAATTTTGCTGGGATTTTTGTTTTTTTTTTTACGTTAAAACTTTCTTTTTCTACCCACTTACAGCATAAAAGAGCATATTAAATTCATCCAAAAAATTTTCAAAGAGCAGCAGTTCTGGCTAAAATGGTCGGCAGCGGGGAGTTGTGTGATAAGTTTATTTTTTTTTTTTGCAATAATTTACAAGTGAGCGAAAATCTATTTCGCGCGAAATACGATTTAAAAATTGCGAGTTCCAATACCAGTAGGGTAAGCATAGAAGCAACTTAATTTGAGGTGCTGCAGTTTAGCTGAGAATGTGATAGTTCGCGTAGATGGGCATCAGAGAGCAAGGAACCTTGTGGCTTCAAAAGTGAAAGACATAAAAGTGTATTGCTATCTTGTCTCGTTCCATCTAGAGTAATCACATCAAAAAGTGCAATTTAACCCACATGACTTAAGATTACGGTTGACATTTAGGTCTCTTAAATAATGTTTGATCGTAGGTACTTGCGATTTTTATAAGGGACTTATACAGGGTAGGTCATTTAAATTGAAAGCAACAGGTAACTCTTTAACCTTTGAAAGAAGTTATATATCGACTAATGTCAGACCGTGCTGGAAACGTTATTTTAAGCCAATTAATACCCTGGAACAGTTTATACCAAAAGGATGCCCTTTATATGCAAATAACTTCTCAATTATGACTACTTCTTCTACGTTTCGTACAAGCAATAAAGTTTGATATGCTCAAAACTTGTAAATTATGGTAATGCCAGTAATGGCAGCCATGCATCCAGACAACGAATACGACGTTCTGACTAAAATATTGAAGCTGTATGCGCCAGTTTTAAGTAGAAGCCACGAACATTAAGTTATCGCCGTTTTAGTAGTTGGGCAGCGCTCGAACTACTCTTCGATATATAATATGTTTTCGTATAAAATCCAAATGGCACACAAATGGCAGCATAACTCGACTTTTGGTTAAAAAGCATCGTGATAGATGTAGCACAATTTACTTAAATAATCAAAATTGTCGTTTCTATGCCAACTGAAAACTCTCAATTATTTGAAGTACAGCCTTTACCAATAAGCATCGACCAATAAGTGTATGGTTTTTCTGCGAAGATCGGATCATCAGTCACTTTTTTATAAGTTAAGCCGATAAGCCAAGCACCATAGCTCGAATTTAAGATATTGTACAACACGAACTTATATCATAACGACTGTTACGTTTGCCAAGACAATGGAAAACGCCAAAATTGGGCACAATTTTTTGCTTCAGGCAAATTTTATTATCATAATTTATCGATATTTTTTGACAATTATGCGATTATTCGTTTCGTTCGATGTTTCGTGACAAGTTGTGCTGGTTTTCGTCTGTCATAACTTGGGATGATTATATCCATGTAGATGCCGCAAGCAAATATTTATTTTTAAAGAGAGTAAATTTTATTAATTTCAGATATATATAAGATATATATATTATAGATTGCAATTAGACTGACGATGCTAGCTGGTGCAGGATGACTGAAAAATAGTCTTCAACGTATATCGCCTATTGTTTCATAAACTTCATGATGGCCAGATGCAACCACTTTTAGGAATTTTAATTTTTACTTTTTTCAAGACTTGTAAATTTGCAACAATAAATAAAATTAAATAATACTGATTGAATTTTTATCTAGTTCATGGCTTGCACAAAGAAAAAATGAATCTTGTATTGCTTAAAAGGTAAAAGTTTCTCAGCGTAGAACGATAACATAATATATTTCACGCAAAGGCCTCGCCGCTGAGTTAAACAAAATGCAAAGCAGCTTAGGCTAGAGGGCGCCAACAAAAATTCAGTTAATTAGTTGAAGTATAAATGTATTGTCTAGCACTGCACAGCTAACTAAGGCACAAAGGTACAACTCTATTAAGTGTGTCCAGCGACAAAGTGCTGCTGAAAGTTAGTATGCTTGAAGTTCTGGTGATTACTCTGATTTTTTTCTGAGTTGTGAAGAAGTGTTGCTATGGGCTATACTTCATAACATGACTTGACTTTGTTTACAATTTCAAAGGCATTAGTTTATGTTACGAAATACACCAAACATCGAAGTTCCTTTGGTTATTACAGAAATCTTTCCAGAGGGTATACCTATTCCAAAACTCAGTTGCTTTATATTATTAACTTGCACTAAAATGAATCCCAAATATGAAGTAAAAAAATCGAACAAAAATTTGCTAACAAGCCTTGCTGCATAAGGTATCCAATATGCCAGCATTCGAGTTAGTTTTGAAAGTGAATGCTGGCTGTGTCAAAACGAATTGTAAGTGTGGTTGAAATCACAAGTTCTACTAAAAGCGCTCGAAGTGTTTTAAACGAGCCAGAATTTTATTATGATATAGTTTTTTTTCTTGTAAGAAATAGTAAGTATTCTTATATGCCAGCTAAAAGCATAATATTAGAATTATTTTCAGACTGAGCTTTTATTTACCAGCACTCAAACTATGTTTTTAATTTATGTTTAATATAAATTTCTGGATATGCGTAGGCGTCCGTAGCGTAGTGATAGCCCTGTCGCCTCCAAACCGGCAGGTTGCTGGTTTTGATTCCAAACTGCAGCACTGCTGCATTTGTCTAGCACTGACAAAGCTAGCAAATAGACGCTATTTACTTAGGGAAATCTCATTTAATAAAAGACAGCGCCGTATTCACTTCTTAACCTGAAGTTCTGATATTCCCTTAATTTGAGTGAAAATCCAGCATCAAAAAGTTGGCAGCACAGTCATTTACGTCATAAGCTGATGAAGGACAACCTATGGCATTGTTGCAAATTTAGGGATGCCCCTTTTAGGGGATTTTCTAAAAATTATTAAAGGCGGCGCGGGGTTTAAGTACAAAAGCATGGCATTGAAGCATAATGTTTATATGCCAAGGCGTTGAGCGTATTAGCATATGGACGACGTCTGGCATTATAATTCATAAAGCGACAGAGGCAGACATTGTAGCAAATAGTAAATTAAAAAAGACAAAATTAAAAGAAAAAAGGCTAAAGAGAGAGTGAGTGAGAGATAGGGTAAAAAAAGGAATAAAAGAATAAACAAAAACATTGGTCTAGCATATATTGGCCTGAAGGCCGTTGTTATTATGTATATTTATATATATATTATTTTCTTTTCTTTCTTTTTTTTTTTTGGTTGCTCAAAAATAAATATGCTTCTGGCCAAAGAACAGAAATAAAAGGCAGCAAAATACAAAGTTCTCTATAAAAGAGATTGACTGGAACAAAGCAAATAATACATAAATATTAAATGTCATAAAAGAGATAAGACCAAAACGAGAGAAGACGAAAACTATATAAAGCTTTATTTGGCTTATTATATTTGGGCCAATTCAAGTTTAAGTTTAACTAGTTGTAGCCTTGAATGGCATGAGCTTGTTGCTAGTCTGTATTTAAGGCAATAAGTTGCAGCCGCTAGAGGGCGCCAAGCAGTAACAGAGTTAAGTTGCTTTGCCGCCAAAGTTTTGACGCTAAGAGTGCATTTGTTGAACGTCAAATGGTAAATCATTAGTAATATACTCTCTGTACTTGGTAGCGTACTCATCTCTGGCCAAAGGTCGCTGGTTCGATGCCTGCCTGAAGCACTGTTGCATTGGCCTAGCACTGGCACAGCTAGCAAATAAATACGACGCTATTTACCTGTAGTAAATCTTTATTGTCTAAAGACACCTTCGAACAGCGCTGTCTTAAATTATTAAAGATTTACTTAGGTTAATATTATTTTTTTTGTTAGATATGCCAGACACAGCGAGTTTGATCTGAGTAAATCGGTATCTGCGGGAAACAAACAGCGGTTGATAGTCTATCGTTTAGCCATTTTGTTTAACTTTTTAAAATTTTATTGTTGACCCACAACCAAGGCTATTCCCTAGATTTTTGTCTGGGTAATACTACAGATTAAGCAGCAATGTGAATCAACCATCTTCTACTTCTTTTGAGAATGAGTTGGCGAAATTAAAGGATGCCTGCTGGTATTTAGGGGGTAGCTGTTTTCAAAACTATGAATGGTTCTTGATATATAATGCATTTTTCGTTGGTAACGTTCGCGACTTGGATAAAAATTGGAACCGTATTCTCGTATAACAATAATCTTTTAGGTTTTTGCAAGCAATGCTCCAGCCGTTGTGATCACACACGACACTTGGTTGTGTCGAAGCTACTGCACAAATATAATCCCATCACGTCGTAATCTCGATGACTTTCAAACATAGGGCTCACTCAAATATTGCTTACTTTGTTTAGTTGCGAATTATTGAATGCTACAGATACTCTAGTTCAATAAATTTCTTAGAAAAAAAGCTTATGTAGAAGTTTGAGGAGATTTGCAGCTATTGAGTACAAGACTTAAGATCGTTGCTACATGGAAATCAGCGCCTAAAGATACCAAAAATACCCACTCAGCTCTGGTTACAACTGATGGCGGCGCCTAACAGTTTGTGTTTGCCCAAATTGCTGCTTTACGAATGCCAAAACAAGCACTAACAAACTCCATTCCTTTATGTCCTTAAACTTGCCGCTTTATATGAAGGTGTTGATGCTGCAGCAGGATGAGCTGCGGGTGTTTGCGACATTTGTCACACAATCTGCCAACTTTTTGGAGAACTACTTTGCGCTTTTCACTTTTCAACAAGCGCCATCACCAACTAGTGGCAATGCTTGGGATAATAGTTGTTGGTGAGTTGGGCCAGCGCTTAGGTAATTTGAATCCGAAAACTTTATGCCAAAGTTGCAAATTTGTGGCACAATTTGTGCAAAAACTTTTCAGCTGACTGCCGCCAGCCCAGCGCAGCGCGCACTTGGAGCCTTGTGCCGCAAGTGGGGCACGTAGCGAGTACCATTCGATTGCGACAAACCTTCGAGCTGCCTGCTGGCTGATGCCATCCAACAGCAATCATCACTATAGTCTGTCAACATGATATCGGCTCAACGTTAATGCCTGCATCAATGGCAGCAAGCAGGCGCGTGTTGCCACACTTTACTTTAGCCCACAATGCCAGCTGCCACGCCCACTAGCATGGGACTTTATAGAAAATTGCATCAACTTGGGAAGCAGCAGCAGCAGCAGCGGGAAAAAGAAATAAAGGAAAGCAAGCCAAAGGAATAAATTTGCAAATCGATGTTTTAAACAAAATGGTGGCCACAGGCTCCATCATCGTAGTGGGCGATGGCAAATGGGCGTGCTGCCAGATAGCAATGAACTTAAGTGTTGGAAAATATAAAAAGTTTAATTTGACCAAAAAAGAGTGTTGTCAAATGTCGCAAAAATAAAACAAGAGTCTTTGACCGTCATTTCTGGCATTTCGGCAAAATGAAAGCCAGCATATAAATATATTTGGGAGAAAATGCAAACAAGCCTTCAAAAAGGCAAGTTTTTACAAAAACAATTTAGACAAAAATAATTTTCAAAAAAAAAAATGTTATTCGACTGGATATCTACTGCTGTGTATGCGTGTCTAGTTTTCAACGGGATTCTTTGGCTTCGCCTTATTGTCAATGGCATCCTGTATGCTCTGCCAATACATAGTTTCCAATATATTCGGTATAACCTTCAATGAGTTGTTTGGTATACCAGTTAGTTTTAGTATCAATACGGTAGAGGTTGGCGATTTTTCCTGTAGTTTTATAGTCATATATGAATAGTGCCCGGCTTGCCAAGCAGCCAGACGCCAGCTCTGCTCAATTTTCACAGATGTCACAAGTTTTAAATATTTTCCCATAACATTACCATTACAGAGCACAAAATTTTCGCCAGGTATGGGATTTGGTACAATAGGCTTAGCGGCAAATGCGGGTATATCACATTTGTAGAGTATAGTATTGTATAAATATAGTGCATCGCACTTGAACTCCTTAATCACAAATACGCTGCTGTTATCACTGCGATCGACTTCCACCTTGTTAACAGCTGCAGCGGCTGACGTTGGTCTATTGCGCTCGAGCGTCTTCGACAGCAATATATCTGGAGCACTATCGCGATTAATTATATTAATCTTAGGCAGCAAAACGTTTAGACGGCAATTCTGTTGCGAACTGGTGGCGCCACTTGGCTTCAGTGGGTTGACAACATGACGCGGCTTATAAGCTTTTTTCGCTTTCGGTTCAAAGTCATTCTCCTCGCACAGCACAGCGTTCGGGGCGCCAGCAGCATTTGCGGCATTTGAAAGGTTCCCAGTCCCGTTTTCGGCCATCTGCTGGGGGCTCTTTGAGTTCGCAGCTTCACTCACTTCATCCATTAGGGATGGCAAAGCGTTCATCGTGTTACCCTGAACCTTTTTAGATGACAAAGGTTTGCCAGCTTTATCACGTTTAGTTGCTTTTTTCTGCGATTTCTGAGCGCTGTTCCCGTTCGGCTCCTTTTCCTGCTTCTTCTTGGATAACAACGATTTCGGGTCAAACTGCTGCATACCTGCTGGCTCATTGATTTGCAGCAGAACAGGAGCGTAGTCGCGTTTCAGCTCGCGTCTGTACATACCAAAACGACGGCGAATGCGAGAACGTCCCACAACGTTCAAAAATTTTTTCAATTGCTCCACCTCATCGCCGGTTTCATTTGAGCTAAAAGCTATTTCCAGCTTATGCAGTGCCTGTGTGCTTCTCAGATTGGTCACGAATATCTTTCCCTTACGACGACAGCCTTCCGGTGAGGTAAGCGCACGCCCAGACCATTGCAGCTCAATCTCAAAGCTGTATCTTAGCAATATTTTGGTCTCGCCTTGTGAGACTGAAGCCTCGCCGTTGCAACTAATCACATCCCCAACCACGCATTCATAGGCGGTATTTTCTAAAAAAAAAAAAAAAAAACAAAAAAATTGTATGTGTCATGAAAATTTTGACAGCTTTCATTTCGTTTTATACGCACTCATTTTATATCCTCTGAGAATCGTGGCCAGGCGACTCTTCGACCAGGCCGTAGCATTATTCTCATGCGGGTTGGTTGCAACGGGAGGCTCCTCTTCAATCCAGCGACGATCGACTGTACCCGGGTTAGTGTCACTCATGGTTTTTTCTTTTACTTTTAACTGCTCTGGCAAGTAATTTAATATCAACCGATTTGCAGTCAATTGATTTGTCGACAAACTGTTTGTAGTTACACAAATTTTCTCAAAACCGATTTTATTTCAACTTGGACACTCGTAACTTTAATTTTTACAATTTTTTCTTATTTTTTTTTCTAAATTTTGACCGCACTGCTCAATAGCTTAAACAGAACTGAAAAATATTTTACAATGCTGTAGCTCAAATGACTTTCGAGTGACAGCTAAGTGATAGCCTACTATGCAAAATGATAAAAATTATCGATAAACGATTTTATAATTAACAAATGTCTGCCTCGATGACGATTGAGTTGTTAGTTTTTTATCGGAAAAATTCTTATTGTGTCATTTTTTTTCAACATTTTTTGGCTTATTTTTGTTGCTAACTTTAGCTGGCTGCCAAACTGCCGACATGCCATAAATTGTAGTGCATTTCAGAGTCCTCTAGGCTCGACCCTACCAATCTGCCATATTTGTTTTTGCCATTTTCATTACTGCCATCAAGCTGAAAACTTGGCCAAAATACTTTTCACAGTCCATTTCCAGTGCTGCCGTTTTTGTAATTGTTTTTGTTTCATAGTTTGTTTGCGCGTTGTTTTTATTGTTTTGGCGCTTTCGAAATAAAATTTGATTTGATTAAAATTGTTTTGGTCATGCCCATTGGCTATGATAATACCATTTATATATATATATATACCAGATATATATAGAAAATGGTGGAAATATATTGGCAAACATTCCGGTTCCTCATTTGGCTTGGTTAATCAAAATGCCTCGAATACATAAAGCTACTTTTTGTTTTGTGCAAAACAAGCTGGAAAATTAGAATTTTGTTGAGAGTAAACTACGAGCGAAAAAGTTGATTGTTGAGTTCTGGATGGTGGTTGGCGCAATAGCATTAACTCAGCGATATTTTCAACTTAACAATCAATCCTGACTGCTATACCAAATGGACTATATGGCAGCAGTTGAGGTATCGCAGGCAGTATAAAAAGCCCAAAAAGGCTGATGAAAATACAGCGAGAGTTGAAGAAATTTTCATGACTGGCTTACAAATTGTACGTTCTTACGGGGATGTTGCGGTTAAAAGCGTGTAAGCTGGTTTTTTGAGCAGTTTATATTTCATATTCATCTGTTTCATCAGCTGTTAGCTTTATAAAATAACTTCAACAAGGGTTGACTTTTATATTTTGGAATTGGAGAACAAAAACGAAAATAGCTTGATTGGCTTTCAAAATATTCCCAATCTGAAATCTGCATACTTTTGCATGCGTTTGAACTACCAACTATCGAAGCACTTTTATCATTCTTTAAAAAAAAGAATTCTTGAATAAAAAGATTTCATTCACTGCCATATCAACGTACTAGATGGGGTTTTCGAATCTGCAGAGATGGAACATGTGGGAATTCACTAGAAATTAGACAGCAAATTAAGCGATCTTGAGTATGTCGATGATGAATCGGTGCAGTGATATGCAAAATAAACTTAATAAATTTGTCAGCGAATCTAGAAAAACTGGCTTGCATGTAAACTGCTCTGAAACCAAGAGTATGACAATAAATGCAAATAATAGTACGCATTGAAGGCAATTCTATTGAAGAAGTAGATTAATTCGAGTAGCTCGGCAGGCAATTAACGAAGAATGGAGTGGCTATTGACAGAAGAGTCTAAATCGCTAAAGCTGCGTTCGGGCAATTGAAAAATATTTTGAGGGTGAATTACGTTCATCATTAAATCTGTCCTTTTATACGGCTGTGAGATCTGGCTCACCACTCTAGCAACAACTAAAAAACTGCAAACATTTTTAATCGTTGCTTGCACAACATATTACATATCCCAGAACTATTTCAAACCAACAACTGTGGGAACTTTGCGAGCAGAAGCCCGTTGAAAAATAAATGGCGAAGTGCAAATACGAATAGTTGAGTCATAACCTGCGCCAGAATTCCGAAGCAATCCCCCACGCAGTACTGGAGTGGTATCCACAAGGCTTCAGAGGTAGAGGCAGACCAAAAATGACCAGGCGCAGAAAGCCAAAAATCATTGAGCAAACTCTATGCAACAGCAAGAAATAGCAACAATTGGAAGACGTTTACCTAAGTAAACTGTGCTCAGACAATGTTTTTATTTTTAAAAATATTAAATATGTCATAAATAATAACAATGCGGTGCCAAGTCAGTACTATATGGCGGATGACTCAACAAATCGATGTTTTGAGTGCTCGAAAATGCAATTGTTAGAGTCGATGAGAGCTTGCATTGTCGTGGTGAAGCGTGATCCATCTTCGGCGATTGATTTTGCTGATTTCTTGGAAGATTACTGGCAAACAAATGGTTGTGTACCACTTAGAATTGGCTGTTCTGCGTTGTGCTGGTGCTACAACTTTTGTTGAATTCGGCTCTTGACGTAAAAACCCCATGCAGTCGACTGCTGTTTACTTTCAGGCTCATACGCGTAAGTCCAAGATTCCATCCATCAACTGTCACTATGTCATAGATGTCTTTCGAAGCAACGCGATCGCATTTTTTGAGCATTTGTTTCAAGCAATCGACACGTGCCTTTGTTTGAGCCAAATTTACAAATTGTGTGGGATCCAACGCGTACAGGTTTTTTGACAGTCAATAATGTTCATGCAATATTAAAAAAATGCTGCTCCCTGCCGAAGGTTGTCTCAGTCTTTCGATTGAGTCACATGACGATCTTGCCATATTAGTTTGCGCTGAGCATCAACAACAATTGATTCTGAACGACCTCCACGAAATTCGTCTTCGACTTAACTACGTTCTCGCTTGAATTCACCATAACATCGATGAACACTCTGGTAGTTGATGGAGCTTCAACGCAAAAATTCGTATTAAGTTCATCCATGCATTATTGTTGAGTTAATCCACGTCGAAAGTTGTAAAAAATAATAGCACGAAAATGTTCACGATTAAATTGCAATTTTTGGCCAAGTTAGTTGTGAACAACATCTTATAGATCTAATAGATCTTTATCACTTAATGCGCTTTGCTTTGTAAGAAGTGCAATCTCAAAAAAAAAGACAATCATAAGGTTGGCATTTGCTGTGCTTATACTCAGCTCTTCAGTCACAATGAGAAGCCCAGAAACATTTATCCTATTTGCTGCTTATTTTCCATACTATGCTTTCCCGTTTTTCGTCATCCCAAAATCAAAGCCCATCAAAATAGCTACTTTTACGAACTATTTCGACTAATACCACTTGGAAGTCTTGTTTTTCGTTGTTCGTTTTGGCTGGGTTCCACTGTATGCACATTTAAACAGTTTGTTTTGCATGCATAACGCGTGCAAAATGCGCGAAAAGCGTCGGAAAATGCATTTGGTTTTGTTGCATATTTTTTCTCTATTTCGCATTTGTTTTCTGGTATTTTTTTTTATTTCGAGTCTGTTTAGTTTTTCCTCAGCTTTTCCATTTTCCTCGTGCCTGCCTGCATATGCGTGTCAATTGTATTTGTGGATGCGTGATTTTATTTTTGTATTCGTCTCTCACGACTGACTGACTGACTGAATTTTTAACTCGCCTGTGAATTATATACTTTAAAAACAATTTTATGCCATCTTTTTTTTTATACATTTCTTTTTATTTTTTAATATTTTATTGCGCATATCAAATTCGCATTCGAGCGGAAATCCCTAAACAGAACGCGTTATGACAGACCCACTCTCTGCCATACACACAGACAGACAGACGGGGCTGTCAAACGGTTGTTGGTTTCCTTCAATCGCCTGCATTATGTCAGTTTTCTCTCCAAAATGGCATCCATACTGAACTTAGACAGGATTCTGCTGTTTCAACTGAACTGAGACAGCATTCTGCTTCTTCAACTGAGTCTCCTCTGCTGCTTTGGTTTTTGTTGCCGTCATCCTGGTTTTGCTGCATTTTTTATCTATCATTATTTTTGATAGTTTCAGTATTTATTTTATTATTTTATTTTTTTATGAATATATTGCTTCTGGGTTATATTAAATATAAGAAACATGCGCTGAACATGTTCGTCTGCTCGAAGTTTTGAACGCCTATATCTTGAAGTCAGCTAACACTTCAAAAAATGATTTGAATATCTTGAAATTATTCAAAGAGTTGCCATTATTTATAATAATCATTTTATAAAGTCTTGTACCTCCACGCCATGGGTTCATCGTTCTTAATTCTTGAGCTTGATTTGGGGTATTCAAAATTTAAAGATAAAGGATAAAATAGAATTTTCAATTTGACGTCTTCCCAAAGTTCAACAACAAATCGTTCAATGAATTTTATGTCATTTGCTAGGTAAAAGTTTAGAAATCGCGAAGAGTCTCAATTGTGGCAGTAACGAACCATACTTGATGAAAGCAGCATTCTTCGGATTAGTAGAACTTAAATTTTAAACCATATTTTGAGCTAAAACTTAAATACCTCTCGTTCATTAAAAAACAAAAAAATAAATGTATTCCCCTTGACTATGATTATCGCTCCAAAGGCAAAGTATGGAGATATCTCTATTAATAGGTGTTCGGAAGACAACAGGGACCTACATTTTAGAGACGAATTCGAACATTGGTGTCTGTGACTAACAGAAATTTTCCTAGGTAAATAGCGTATATTTATTTGCTAGCTGTGTCAGTGCTAGGCTGATGCATCGGTGCTGCATATTGAACTGAGCCCTTCAATTCGGTACCACAAGCATGCTCATTGAGGTCGGCTCCCTAGTTAACACCCAAGTCATGGCGAGCTGATACCCATAAAACAGCAGAGGTGATAGATTCGCTCCAAACTAAAGGGGCAATGTACATCCGAAAGAACGCAGTACCAAGGGAAAAATCAACTTCGGCTGATGGCTTTAAGGGGCTTTATTTGACGCATTGCAACAGACTCACCGTGATCGCTGTGAGTTTCAATAAACTCTAGAGCAGATACAGTTCCAACAGTCGGACTGTGGAAATCGAACCACCAACCTTCTGGTTTAGAAAGAGGCAAGTACGCTACTACTACGCTACCACGACCCATATCGCACATTACCAGCTCAATTTTCCTCTCGCTGCATTCACTTCAGTTCTGCATAAATGCTGCGCGGAGAAAATTATGCTATTTTCCCAAGCAGTCTACTGCTTTCCCAAGTAGTCTACTACTTTCCCAAGCAGTCCTCAAACGCAAGCACAAATGCCAGCCTCGTAGGTAAGACATCTCACTGTCATGCTGCTGCGCTCACGCCATTTTTATTTATTTTTATGACTTTTAAGCCAACTTAAGAGCAGCTTACGGCTTTGGCTATAAGTCTGCTGTTTTGGCATTGGCTTTGACTTTGACTGCTGTGATATCCATAAACATTTTGTCCTTAGGCGAATGCGCTACATCACAGTGTGCCGGAGAGTAAGTGGGGTCTGTGTTGTGGAAATCAACACGCAAAGTTATGTTTTATTGATTCTAAACTGACTGTGATGTAGCATGTACATAAATACGTATATCTAAAGCGATATCTTTGAATTTTTATATCTCAACGTCTATCGGGTACGTATGTCTGTCTGTCTGCCTGTCTGTCTGTCTATACGCCCGACTGTCTGCCAACTTTTGCTATCGAGTCTGGCATTTTGCAGTGCAGTTTTTTCTTCAACTTGGCTGCGCTTCACCAGGCAAAATATCATC
This sequence comes from Chymomyza procnemis, assembly GCA_035046065.1. Classification (NCBI taxonomy): domain Eukaryota; kingdom Metazoa; phylum Arthropoda; class Insecta; order Diptera; family Drosophilidae; genus Chymomyza; species Chymomyza procnemis. Next base: position 27,252,478 of record JAWNOJ010000021.1, read on the forward strand.
ATGTTGATTTTTAAGTGCGCACGTGACGTTGCGGCCAGAGAACTCTGGAAAAATGCGAAACGGCTGCAGCGGCAACACACTGCTGATGCGATTCAGGGCTTACAAAACGCTCATTTTGGATGTTTTCGGCGAGGTGTAGGTTCGGGCTGTGACTGTTGGTTATGGTGCGATGGCTGGCAGGGTGACGTTTGTTACGTTACCAAACCGGCAGACGTTGGCCTGATGCCTGACGTCAGTTGTCAGACAAGTGACGGCAAACCGTCGAAGTGGAGCAATCAGTTTGAGTACATAGCCCATTTTTTTGTATTGTATCTACGGCTTCGACGCCTTTTTGGCGTATGTTTTTTGCCCGCCCCTTCGCCTCGTATTTTGTGTTGTTTGTTTATGGTAACGCTGCAATTTTGAGCCAACACATTTGGTGGCCCGTTAGCCGGGTTTTCGCCTGCAAGCCGGTTAACTTGACTGCCTGTCGAACTTTGGCCATGAGTCGACGTGTTTGTTGTCAGCCAGCCTGACAATGGATTAAAGTGTTGATTTTTTTTTTTTTTTGGTTCCCGCTTTGGCATTGAAGTTATATCAGTTTTATGCCATTTAAGCGAATTTAATATTGAACGCAATGTGTGTGTGCAGCCATTGGAAGATGGCCAGGCGGCTTTGTCTTAATTTGCTGTCGCAGTGACGTCAGGGTGTGTGAAAGAGAGAGAGAGAGCACTTCGATCTTAAAAAAGTTGAGAACGAAAAAAATTTGTCAATTAAGTTAGACTTAGCGCCTGTAGCGCTTTTGACGACAGCGGCAAGAGTAAGTCTTTTCAATACTTTATTACGAATATTGACAAAGTAAAATGAAGTTTGCACTCTTTAAGGCCCAAGACTGATAACTTTAAATTAAGTAAAAATATGCTGCCTAACTACGCTGTCATCGCTTCAAGGTAATAGCTATTCGAAGAGAATAGGAGCCTAACTTCTAATCGAATCCGTTAGGCGGTGTCTTTGTGTCTTTTTGCTAGCTATGCTAGTGCTAGGCAAAAGCAACCGTGCAGCAAATTTCCGAAGTTCCTTCTTCCTTCTCGCTGTTATGTAGTCACATAAAAAGAACTTTTTTATAGCAAAGCTAAGTATATCAAAAAAGGACAGCATTTGCCGATGACAACATCTGATTATTGCATCATATGAGGAATATAATGCGCTTGAAATAATAATAACGGATTTACAGCGGCTAACTGGTATTTCCATTCCTCGAGAATCAATAGATTGTCTCATAAGTTACTATTTCACTCTCTCTTACCTCAATCTTAGCGGCATCAGCTTCAAAAAATCTGCTGCTGCTTTGTGAATTTTCTTCAGTAATCTTCACTCCCTCTTTCCGCACTGCAGATACTACATAAAAAGATAGCCCCTCATGTCTTACGCATAACTCCTTCAGAGCTCAGCTATTTCTAGAAATGTTTAGCTTGAAAAGATTACCGCACTTTCACATTACATGCTTCGTATTGCACAACTAATCGTTATCCACGAGGCACCACTATCCAAGCCAAATGGTCTGTTTTAAACCCTTCAGCAGCCTAAGCTGTGCAACGTGTTGCCACATTTCAGTTTTGTTGCTGTTGCAACTACCAAGCAGCTACGGCAGCAGCATGTCTATGCGGATTGGTTTGTCGGCCTGACTGCTCCGATTGACAGTTTAATAGTTTTCCTAGTCAATATTATGCTATTTTGTGCTGCAGCCACAGTATTGGACTATGCACAAATTGTGCATGTTGCATGCTACACATTGGCTTCAGACCTGGCCAACGACTAGCAGTTACCAGGTGGCAACCTTGGATGCAGATATATATATATATAGCATCGGTCGGTTGAATTGTGGCAGAGTGGGTCTGATGGTCGGTCATACTGTGGCTCATTTGGCTATTTGCAATTTGATTGCATATGCGATTTCTGAAGCTTATGTCCAGGACGTGTGGCGTCTATAAAGCCAAAGTAAAAACCAAAAGCTGACAAAGTGTGAGCGGGAGAGAGGCAGGGAGAGTGTGTGTGTGTGTATGTGTATGTTTGTGCTGCATAAAATATGTAAATTTTACATTTTGTATATAATTTTTGGGGCATTACTGGAAATAGTGGGGTGGGGGGAGGGCGGCTTATGTGAGCATACAGATACATACAAAGTAGCCTGATTGAGGTCCTATATATGTCCTTTGTGTTCGTACGCTGCGGCTTTAAGCTGCTGCAATACTCTGGCATTTGTGTGTTTGACAGCTGCCTGACAATAATTTGGCATTTTGTTTGGTATTTACAATTGGGATTAGATTGGAATAGTTACAGTCGTTTTAAATTCTAGACAAATAATACTAATATGTGTTGCTTTTAATTAGAGCAAATACATAGTGTCGCAACAGGAACACTTGTAAAACGTGTGTGTCCTGTCAGAGTAGAGTGAGGCTATTGCTATTTTAACGAGAACTTAAAGCACTAGAAATGCCCATATCAATAGTAGGACAAAATAAAGCGTAGTTAGCGGCAAATGAGAACTATTCCTAGAGCGATATTTTTCAAAGCCAATCAAGAGATGAAGGCGTCTGACTAGACAGCAGCATAGTTGGTTTGTCTTTGTAAGTATTTCGTGGGGACTCCGCAAAGCTGAAACGTATGTTATCACCTACTTCCCGATGCGTAAGCTTCTACCATCTAGCTAGATTGGTTCTTCGTCGAAATAGCGACTACATTTTGAAGCACTCGATAGAAGCATTTTATGGCAGCGATAGGTAGGCAGATAGGAACCTTAGTTGAGCGGTACCAAAAACATGTGAAAAAAGGATAAGCACTCAAATAAAATCAACATTTCAAACTTTCAAGTTATTCCTTGGAATCATTAAAATGACCCAGGATAGCTGATGAATTCAACTTTCAGATTTGAAAGTCTGTACCTCTCTAGATCGTCTTCGAAACAGTGTCTGCATTTTAAAGTTCTCTACCAGTAAGTATAGTCCTTCCCTTTTGCATGTGAAGGAATGATAAGCTCCCAACAACCCTTTGAAAGTAACTGAAACGAATAGTCATTTCCAAGCACTTTTAGGAATAAAACTTGGCCAACATAGGATAACTGTCCACCAGCCGAGTGTCATACAAAGACTCCAAACGAAAACCGTGAGAATGGTGCTCGGGCGGCAATTAATGCAGCATGACTATTCACAAGGAACTGGGTGTTCGCTGGGTCCAAGAAGTTGTAAGAGAAGCAGGCAACTCATTCCCTTGATCCTGCCAGCAAAAGGGCAACAAATTTTCTGGTTAGCATCCAAATGGCCCAGGATAGTTGGTGAATTAAGAGAGTCTGGCGAGTTCATCAGTACTAGAGTATTTATAGCTATTTCTGCAAGTTTTAAAACTCAACAAAACATATCTCCTATACGTAGGCAGAAGAGTAGCATTTTTTCAAATGAATACCGCCAACTGCTGAAAGTAAATTAATCACGCTGAGACTCCCTTAGCTTACTTAAAAGTGATATTAGTTTTCATCGCAAGTAAGTCTGCAAAGACCAAACTAGTACAAAACCCTACACCATAAACTTCTCAACATAAGCTATACAAAAAAAAAAAAATGAAACCATAGCATCTACCTTCTGCTCTACAACAAAGCAGCCAATGAACTTCAGCAATATTGCTACAGAATTTATAAACATTGACATACCCATTCGATTATACTATTCGATGGACCAAAAGCAGAGCACAAATTTATTTAGTTCAATAGTTTGTAGGAGATGTAGTAGTAGTAGTAAGAAGTAGATGCCAGTAGCATTTATATACATATTACTCATACGCTTGGTAGAAACATTTGTACAAACGGCAACAAAACGTAAAATGGCCAAAAGCACAACTGTCCTTATGGCCAAGGGGAAATGCCAATTCGGTATTTTTTCTAGGCGGTTTGTCAGCAAGAAACTGCTAAACGGCTTTGAATTATCATAAAAATATGTTTTGGTCTTTTAGGACACAATGCTTCGATGCGTAACTAAATGTTTGAACCAAGTTATGACACCCATTTGTATGGCAGCCAGCAGTCGGGGATGCGGTACAAGTTGTCGCACAAAATGCGGTCAGCAAATATAATGGCAAATGGTGTGAGAGAGAGCCGGGGTGAGGCGGCAGTGAGTGTGAGTGAGTGAGTGAGTGTGTGCATAAAATCAGATATCAAAAATTGTTTACAAATAATTTAATAGCCTCACCGCACGCACGCTTCGCAATACGAATGGGCGACAACTCTCGCACACACACACACTCTCACACAAACATCAGCCATATAGCACCCATACAAATGCAATCATAAATCGGCTTTGTTGACCGTCACACACACACACACACACACACACACGCAGAGACCCAAAACATATATGTATTTGTAGGCGGCAACTCTGGCTTATGGCAGTGACTGTGGTCAGATCCTGGCAACCAAAACGCCAAACGCCCGGCAACAAAAGAATCTATACAGTTTGTGCAAAATGTCTACACATGATGAACAATTTTATGCAAAAATTGGCAAAATAATTTATTTGAAAATTAAGTGCGTCCAGCGACAAAGTGCTGCTGAAAGTTAGTATGCTTGAAGTTCTGATGATTACTCTGATTTTTTTCTGAGTTGTGAAGAGGTGTTGCTATGGGGCTATATTTCATAAAGTGACTTGACTTTGTTTACAATTTCAAAGGCATTAGTTTATGTTACGAAATACACCAAACATCGAAGTTCCTCTGGTTTTCAGAAATCTTTCCAGAGTGGGTATACCTATTCCAAAACTCAGTTGCTTTATATTATTAACTTGCACTAAAATGAATCCCAAATATGAAGTGAAAAATGCGGATAAAAATTTCGCTAACAAGGCTTGCAGCATAAGATATCCAATATGCCAGCATTCGAGTTAGTTTTGAAAGTGAATGCTGGCTGTGTCAAAACGAATTGTAAGTGTGGTTGAAATTTCATGTTCTGCTGAAAGCGCTCGAAAAGTTTTAAACGAGCCAGAATTTTATTATGATATAGTTTTTTTTTAGTAAGAAATAGTAAGTATTCTTATATGCCAGCTAAAAGCATAATATTAGAATTATTTTCAGACTGAGCCTTTATTTACCAGCACTCAAACTATGTTTTCAATTTATGTTTAATATAAATTTCTGGATATACGTAGGCTTCCCTAGCGTAGTGATAGCCCTGTCGCCTCTAATCCGGCAGGTTGGTGGATTGATTCCAAACTGCAGCACTGCTGCATTTGTCTAGCACTGACAAAGCTAGAGATGGATGCTATTTACCTAGGAAAATCTTATTTAATAAAAGACAGCGCGGTTTTTTTTTCTTTCTCCTTCTTCATTAAGTGACGATTGGGCCTCCTGCATTTGGGAGGCTTTTTTTTGCGAGATGAAAGTTAAATTTTGGTCAAATTAACCGCTATTTTGTGTCAGCCATTTTGTTTTCAATATTTTTGATACCAGATTTGGACTTCTTGAGAATTTTTACTCAAGAAACGAATTTTAGCCAGCTTTTTAGGCGCTTAGAACCATTGTGCGTCTCTTTGTCATTCTTCGTAAGCTTTCGCAACGAAAACCTTCATCGTTGGAGCGTCTTCGTCCATACAAACGACATGGCCGAGCCAACGCTGACGTTGTGCCGTAATACGCTGGACAACATCTATGTCATTGTAGAACTCATACAGCTCATGATTCGCTAGGATGCGATAGTTGTCCCCAATCCGAAAGAGAACGAAGATTTTGCGAGATTTTTTATTTTTAGATGAAAGTGGATATTTTTGGAGTTACTTTCAGACTGAGCCCAGGACTCAAGCCTCGGCTTGATTACATGAATAATATTATGTATTGCAAAAAGCTTATTTATATTGCATTTTAGCCTTACATATTCGAGAAATATTTTTACATTTCTCATTCTCTTGTATTCCATCTTGGCCTTAAATCTAAACAAATATTCAAGTAAACTAAATATTTTCTAAATAATTTTCCAAACTTGCTAATAATTGGCCAAAAAAATAATTATGAACAGATGAACGACAAAAATAGCGTTGTGCCAAAACTTTTGCGACAGACTGTATTTATGTGTTGGGGTCCATGTTCCACATGTGTGTGTGTGGCCATAAATAAAATGTTAGTCCAAAAACAGTGTCAGCTGGCTTGTGGAATGAAGCGGGTTGAAGTGACGCTGGTAGGGGAGGGTCAGCAGCGGGCAGCACGGATGCGAGAGACGGCAACTACAGGACATTAGGCCGAATTAATGCGCGCAAGGACTTAAGTCGCAAATTTATTTCTATTCAACATACGAGACAAAACGACGACGAGCCACAAAACAAGCTAGCCCTCTATACACTCCGCACTCTGCCCTCTGCCACACTTAATCACTGTGTGTGTGTGTGTGCATCTGTATCTATATGCGTGTCCATGTTGTTGAACATTTCGGCATGACAGTGGAAATCCGGCGATAAATGTTACCAGCAAATGTGCGTGCCACCAAAATGGGCCAAAATGTTGCCACAGCAGCAACAACAACAATAACAACAACAGCCACAGCAGCTACATCGACTACAAATGTAAGCAGTACAATTTAGAAGCCGGTGGTACGACGACCAGAGCTATGGAACTATTCATTTGCCTCAATGCCGCTTTGTGTTAATTTGTGGACAAATTTGTGTGTGCCGCACCGGACACCAACATGGGATGTCCTCTGCTCGTTGTGGATATAGATGCAAACGCTTGCCTGATCACGCGCAGCGTCAACTCCAACAGCCAACTCTCCCAAACCCTCCCTGCATGGCCATCACCAATGAATGAATGTATATTGGGTACACTCAATGCTTGCATTGCCCCAACCAGCCAGTTTGACCAAACTTCAAGCACACCGCTTTTCATCCCCACTCCATGCAAGCGCTTTACAATCATCTACAGCCATTGATGCACTGAAAGCAATAATAGAGAAATTGAAATGCGGCTGGCGGGCGGTATAGAGCCAACAAAAAAAAAAAAACGGCAACCCATACCCAAACCCAAACCGCCCCAAAAATAATTCCACCAACTTTTAAAAGGTTTCAAAGTGCTTGCCATACAGCATTTATTAGTAAATTTTTGAGATCAATTTATTTTATGAGGTTTTGGCCATCCGAAAGATTGCACTAGCAGAGTTGATTGTAAAAAAAAAAAGAAAATACAAAATGGTTTGGGGAAAATAGGTAGGAAAATAGTTTAAATTGGTCGTAAATCGGTGTAGCTCAATCGATTAGGTAATATTCAGAATTGTAGGGTATGTGGGGAATTGTAAAGAAAATATGAAATGACTCACATTGCGCTAAATGGCAAAGTTTGTGTATTATAATTAAAAGTAAAACCTTGGCTGTATATATTCTAAACGAAGGCTACAGCGTAAAGTTCTGGTAGCTCGATTATGAAGAACTTGGCATGCTGCTTCACTTTTTCCAGAGATTTTCAGTTTAAAGTCACAAATCCTCATCTTCTTCTATCTTGATTTTTCAATATTTTTATAAGTCCCTCTTAACTCTTTTTCTGCAGCTCTTGAAAAAGCGCGAAAGCTCTCAAGCAACAAGATCAACAACGGTGAAGTAAACTTTCAAGCATAAAATACATGAGTAAGATGAGCTTTTTCCCTTCAAATTTGTAGCTAGATTTTCTAATTTCGAACCGGTGTCTTAAGCTAATATCCTTTGTATCTAAATGTTTAGATACGAATTCATTCCTTCAGTTAACAGCTGCTTCAATTCTGAAGTTACAAGTTACAAGCAATTGACAATTAACTCTAGAAAAATCACAAAACCAAAGGAATTTCTCCTGTGAACTTGGATTCAAATAAGGACTCTTGGAAAAATCGTCTTTAAAAATAGTTTGTAACTAATTGATTAAAGTTTTTTCCATATTATTAACTTAGATTAACCCACCTTAACATCGCTATTTATTACGAACTCATCTTTAGGGAATACTGCGAGAAAAGCTTCAAATAAAATGATGGAAGGACATTGACATCAGCCAGTATTATATAGTTTTTCTCTTTTTAACGTGAAATCAAAGATTATATAGATGAGCTACCATCTTCCACTTCCAGTTAATAAGCATATGATCACAGTTTTTTCTATATTGTTGACTCAGAGCTCAGCTTAATTATTAAGGAAGCATCACTTAAGTAAACAGCTAAAAAAGCTCTGAACAAAAGTTACATTAGATAAATTATAATAAGAACATAACATTCTACTCCGTGAACAAGAATGCAAGAGCTCCCTGATTAATTATTCTGCAACGAAATCTCTCATCTACAAATTAGTTCCTGTTCTTTCCACACTTTTTTCCCTAGGAAAACCCACCTAAGCCCAGCTGCTCAATGAAGAAATGTCACTACCGCTTATTAAGTATAAAAAATTCGAAAACTTGGCGTACTTTTAGATTACTCTCGCAGCAGCCCTAAGTTACCAAAAGGCGAAGAGATTTACACCATTTGCCAGACTTGGCTAGACTCTATCGAAAATCCAGCTTATTTACCATGCTGATATTTTTTTTATAATTTTTAGTTACTCTCGAAAAATTTCACTACAAATGTCAACTCAGTCTGCTATCAACATCCAACCACAACTTCGAAAAGTAATTTTCGTTGGGCAGTGCATTCATAGCATGAGCATGGATACTCGCTGTTGCGTCAAGCCATGAAACAAAATGAACCAAAATCCATCGCCATTGTCTCTAATCCAATGGATCAGTAATCGATAATGAAGTTGCCCCAAACACGCCTCTACATTGTGTCCCTGTGGATGCCGGCGTGTTGGTGTTGCTGCCGTGCCAAAGCAGGGAGTCGTCGTCGCATCATAAGTTAGACAGTCGTTGGCGACAACGCCCCCTTAGGGTTGACATGGAGGCCATTTCAAACGCGTGCTGTTGCTGCCGCTGCCGCCGCTGCTGCGTGTTCAAGTGTGTGAGAGCGATTTGTTTGCAACAAATCCAGTTATCGATGAGCTTCGTGTTTTTGGATGATGACCCCCCATTGGCATTTCCATAGTCATCACTGTTGGTGCTGCTTGCTGTTTGCTGTTTGGTCCTGGGCACTGTTTCAATTTATGTTAAGCGCAGGCAAGGAACGAGCATGGCATACGTTTCACGCTCGACCAAATTTGCCAGGATGATGCTTCCGTGGAGCGACAACAACAATAACATTGGCACTTTTGTTGCATTGATTCATTCGCTCAGTGGGTGTGTGTGCGGGGAGGAGTATTTCGCGTGTTTATATGCTTGACGGTGGCCACAAATTGGCCAAGTTATTGTATGGTTAACCACAGAGACAGAGAGTGGACTTGACGCATTGAGTTTACGTTAAGGAGCAAAGATAATTCCTGGCTATTTGACAATAACATAAAGTTAAGGCCATGTCGATGGACACTTTTTTGAAGGGGAGCTTGGGTTTATTGATATAGGGCGTGAACAGACAGCTCTATTGGTTATTGGGCAAAGTTAAGTATGGAAATGGGACTGAATGTAATAATTTTACATTATATTCTGCTGCAGAAATTCAGAAAGTTCACTTCGATGAGAGTGAAAACCTGAGTTGCCCAAGGCAATTATTGCTCAGATTACAAAGACTGGGCGAACCTGAACGGCTTAAAAATGAAAACTACAAGATCAATTAAATCCTACTTCATCTTTCTTTCTTTATAACAACCCGAATGTAATATTTTATCTCTTCATGGTTACTTATTGAAGCTAAATCACACCACAACATCTTGTTTCATCTTTTTAATCATCATCTTTTATTAATATGTACTTATTTTGCATTAAACCAATTTTTATGCTTGAAGTTCACTATCATCATCTTTTTTCTGTTCCTTTTATTCTCCACAATCTCATCATCTTGGAATTGTCATCTGATACATATACCTTATATATGAATTCGTCTTTATTTTAATTAACTATTTGGTTTTGGAGAAAAGGCATACAGCTTAATATGAAATATTTTCATCATCATCATCATCTTACATCACTTTTCTTTTAAATCTTATCATCTTGAAATAGTCTTCAAATAAAAAACACAGCTTAAAATGGAATCTTTTTATCATCATCATCTTACATCACTTTTCTTTCAAATCTTATCATCTTGAAACAGTCATTGCTTGCATATGATTTTCATCAGCATCATCATCTTTCACCTCCACTCATTTGAATCTTATCATCTTGAAACAGTCATTTTATATTTTCAGTTTTTACTTATTAAGTTAATTAATCACCTTACATTATCTTACATCTCTCTTCTGAGTACTAGTTATGAAGCTGCACTATCGCCCTAGCATCTTTTATATCTTAAGCTATCATTAATCGTTTATTTAAAGTCCTTATTCTTTGATTTTAAATTCTTTTGTCCTTGTTTTTTTTGCAATTTTATATAATTTCTATTCTAGAAAATTCTTTGTTTGGTACTCAGTCTTTCCTTTCAGCAAAGGCCTATGCTGGCTGTTTTTCGTCATCTAATAATTTGTTCCGGCCTTCTAGCATATCTCAGCAGTCTACACTCGTTATGTTTTGTTTTTTTTTTTATCTACTTCATCATATAAGAAACTATACAACTTGAATACTCTTTATTATCAATTGAACCTAAAACTAGGTATGTTAATTATTTAAAGTCTTTTACTAAGTTCATATGAGTTAATCCATAGATATCATCACTCTTGAAGATCTTAGTTAAGCAGCTGCCCAATTCTGTGAATACACGTTGATAACCCTTCAACCCAAGAGGTAGACGAAGCTAGCAGAGACCAAGGTTCCCATGAAATAACGTCTTTCAAGTTCAACTTGTTATTTTCAGTTTTCGATCATAATTGCTTATAATATTATCACATTTTGATTCATTAACTTACAATTTTTTTTTCGTAGTCTGTATTTTTTTCGTATTTTGCATAATATATGTCAATAGCTGGTATTTTAAGTTTGCCTAAAATCATCTACTTTAGTGAGCATCATCTACTTTTTTGAGCATCATCTTCTATTATGAGCATCATCTTCTATTATGTGCAATCTCTTCAGTTGTATCATCTTTTTTATTCAGCTCAGTGAGCATCTCTCTATTCGTAATATTTACACAAGCTTCATTAACTCCTTTATCATCTGCATAAGCTTATAATTTATTTCGTTCGGCAATATATTATTGCTTTTCAAAGATTGTTCCCCAAAAATGATATCTGTAGACTTCGAAGTGCAACACAGACACTTAAGAATTTCATTCCATTAGTTTAACTCAGCTAATGTTCTCCAAACGCAATGTAATCTTAACTACTAATTTATACGAATATTATAATAGTTCTTCGACTAATCACTTGTATTTACACAAAACTTACTGTTTACATGGCCATTTACTCTTCATTATTTATAGTGTTAATTTTATTTTATTTTTTTTGTGTGTTTGTGTACTTAGTTGGGTAGTGTACGGATGGTGGTTGGGGAAGTGCTACAAAAAGTTGCTGCAAAAGTTTCAAGTTGCCAATTGTGTTTGTGTTGTGAGTGTTTTTTTTTTTTGGCCAAATAGTGCCAACATTATCCAAGTGTCTTCGCACACGTCTTTTTGGTCTGGTGGCTTGGATTCTTGGCTTTTGCATTGGCAATAAATGTGAAGTGCATGCAATATGCTTAGTTTTTTGCGGTTTTTGGGTACTTGGATAGTTGGGTAGTTGGTACATGATACTTGGGTAGGACAGACGGCACCAATGGGTTAATGCAATGGCATTTGCCGTCGCCTTGGTGTAAGCAAAACTTTTCAACTTCTTATCAAAGTCATTTCATGTAGTTGCTGCAACTTGTAAAAACTACTAAAATTGTGTTGCAATCTTTGTTGCTGTTGTTGCTGTTGCCACTAATGCCGAGCTGAGCTATAATGAAGCGAATGTTGTCCAATGCATTGCAAATAATTAAGACTTCCTACAACAAGCAAACAAACTTAAAAGTTGTTGATATTCTTCTCACAAGTTTCGCTTGACATTTATTTATATTTTCGCTTTTTAATGTCTCCTTGGCGTGCCACATGGTCACTCTTAATTGGCAATGAAATGTATCTATTTACTCTTCAATGCATATGGTTGAAGCTTAAGTTTCGGAAAATCTTTCTAGATTTCAATACTGAAGTGCTTAAGACTGGACAGCACTTGAACTTATGGCATTTATAAGCATTATCTTTATTTTTATTTAAATCGCAAGTACAAAAACTGACAACTATATTACAGATCGACTAATGTTCGTGTTGGAAGCATCATATTCAGATAATTAAAAGCATCGAACACTACACACCAATAGAACTCGCTGAAATGGTATAGGCTTCATTCGAAATTAACTTCTCAATTGTGAAAACTAAACATTTCGTGAAAAACTAATGTTAAAAGTACGCTCTGGTAATACGATGCCTTGCATCCAGACAACGTATAATTCGTTCCGAGTAAAATATTGAGGCTGTACGAGCCAGCGTTGAGAAGCAACCATGAACATTGAATTATAGTTGACTTTCCCAGCAAAATATTGAGGTCGTTCTCAATAATTGGGCATCGCACTTCCTCGCATAATTCGTATCGACTTGTAGATGTTTCCATACAAAATCCAAATGACTCACAAACTAATCCAGCTGACTATCCGCATCGTGTCAATTATGCCAAAAGGACTATTGAAATGGCTGAGAAAGAACTTGACTGTTGGAAAAAAGATATGATGTCAGATTCAGTTCTATGCCATTCCAATATTCTGAATTCATTAAAAAAAGCATCTAAACGATCGAAAAGTGACTATTTGGAAGCTGTGCGAATATGATCATCGGTTTCCTTTCATTTTTTTGAAGAAGATGATGGAGCAACAACAATCAGCAATGGTGGGCGTTATCGAGCAAATATTTTGTGCTGCCTATAATAAGATGGCGCGATATGCCATACTACTCGTCTTACAATAGACTTATTGCGAACATTGTTTCCCCGAATGAATCCTACTGAAAACCGCTGATTTTGACTTAGCACCAATATGACTCGATCTAACACCACCGGATTTTTTTTAAATCCAAAATATACGCTGATAAGCCAAGGACCATAGCTCAACAAACGACGCGCAATTGCAGCCGTATCGACCGATATGTTGGCCAAAACAATTAAAAACGCCGAAAAAGAGCTCATTTAGTGCTTAAGGCCAAATGTAGTCATTTGCGCGATATCATGCGATATCATAATCAAAAGCTACTTGAATTACATCCGCTTGAACCGAAGTAAGTGACCAACAATAATCTATCTTCTTCATTATTTTTTTTTTTTTTTGAAAAATGCTTCCACTTTAATTTGTGTCAACAAATTTCAAAGTTGATTTAAATAAGTTACAGCGCAACCTTAAATATAATAAAGGCTTTCGTTGTTTTTGAAGCAATATTGCAAAACTTACCTTAATTCTACAAAATAAGCCTATGCTGCCACTTGCTTTGTATAGTCTGATACTTGGAAATTAATATGTCGTAGATCTGTAAGAAAAATGGGAAATATATTTTAGAAATGGTTGTTCAAGTATTCATTTCTAGTTTTAATTTATTAAAATAATTTATATCTCAAAGATTTTGGTTGTCTTTAGAGGCTTTTTGGTTATTGTACTTTTGTGTTAACTTATTAAGGTTACAAGACGTTTTCAGTTGACTTAATAGTTAATAGTTAAATTAAATTATTTTTAGCCCTTTTTAAACTTATTTAAAACTCAATACATCGTTGATTGCCAGCTCTACTGCCAAATTCAACAGCTTTTCAGCAAATTTGTACTCCTTCCTAAAGGGGAATCTGTCCATATATGGATATGGATGTTCAATGGCAAGCGACAATGATCAAAGTTTTCACAACAATGCTGAGAGTTATGGAGTAGGAGAAGTAAGCAAAAGTTGCTTAGCAAACAGTAGCCGCAGCAACTTGGAAATCATAAACTTGTCATACACAGGCAACCAGTGCACAGTGGCACAAATTGATAAAATTATTGAAAGAAATTGTAAGGATACAACAAAGGTCGAACGGAAATTTAAGATGTAAAAAAATTAACTATGCTGTAATAGATGAGAATGAGAAAAATATAATATAGAAAGTAAATCGCATTACTAGCCTGCTGGTTGAATTTTTATTAGGTATGCATAGTCTTACATTTGGGGCTGGAGTGGATTTCACAGCTGTTAGGTGATTTAGTCCTAGTTTGGCAATTGAAGAACTGAAGTCAAACGATCATCAGCAAGGCATAGATTCGTTGAATGGGCCCCAAATGAGCTAACGGTTGTTCACGGTTTTCATAAGCGAATTTTATTCAAAGATGAAGCGCACTTCTGGTTGAATGGCTACGTCAACAAACCAAACTGCCGCATTGGGAGTGAAGCTAATCCTCAAGTGTATGTTGAAACACACTTTTTGGGCTGATAGAGTCATTGGTCCGTACTTCTATAAAAACGATGATGGTCAGCACGTTATGGTCAATGGCGATAGGTAAAAAGTTATGATTACTAACTTTTTTACTTCTGAATTGAACACCCATGATGTCCAGCAGCTGTGGTTCCAACAAGACAGCGCAACATGTCACACAGCTGGTGCCACGATTTATTGCAAGACGCGTGTGGTGACCAACTTATTTCATGTTTTGCAACTGTGAATTGACCTCCAAGATCTTGTGATTTAACAACGCTGGACTTCTTTCTGTGGAGCTATGTAAAGTCATTTGGAAGACAACATTCACCTTGTTATTGCCGATATACGGCCACAAATGTTGGTAAAAGTCATCGAAAATTTGACATCCAGATTGGACTACATCTAAGCCAGCCATGGCGGTCATACGCCAGAAATCATATTTATAATGTAAAGACACAAGACTGTCTTTTGGGTAAATAAAATTCATGTCATTCGAATAATCCATCGTTGTTTTATGTACTAATTATATATTATTCTATACAAGAAATTCGAAACACTTGTGAAGCAATCAACTCAAACTTCGTTAAAAATAATTTAATTATGAAAAAGGTGCACTTAATAATATCTTGCAACATTTTGCGCAATAATTTGTAAATTTATTCCACTATGCATTGCTGCTGAGCGCAATCACACCAGCAAATTACACACACACACACCCTCACACACACTCACACATACACGCCCTAGCCTATCCCATTCACAAACACACACACACACACACACACACCAAGTGCAAGAGGCATACAAAGAAAAGTTTCTCCTTTATGTGAGAGACATAAGCGATAACAGTGGCCGCCATTTTTGTGGTTGTCGCCATTTTTTTTTTTGCTGTTGTTGTTGCTGTCTTTGTTGCACGTTCTTGATGTCGACGTTGTTGTTGTTGTTGCCATGTTTAGTGGCAAAGAGCGAAAAGTTGCCAAGCATTAGGAGAGAAAAAAAAGTGTTACAACAACAACAGCAACAACAACAACGCCAACGGCAGCAACAAAATGGCGTCGAATGGCAACTCAATGGCAAGAGTAATTTCATTGTTGTTTTCAAATTCTGTTCGCTGCTTTTGTCATGCACTTATTTATTATTTGGCTAATTCGCGCGTTGCCAAAGTGGCTTCCCAAACAATAACAATAAAGCAGTAAAGAGTAACGCCAGCGACAACAATAGCAACAACAGCAATAACAACAACGACAACATAAGTTGTTGCAACAACTAACTGGTAAAAGTTTTTAGCCAAGTGCCATACAAGTCCAAACGGCCGCCTTTTTGGTTGCTCGTTGCAGCACTTTTATGCTGCCTGCTGCTTGCTGCTTGCTGCTTGCAACTTGCCGCCTCTTCAGTTGTCCAATTCCATTTCACATTTGCACAAACTTTAAACAACGCCAAAGTTCTGGGCGCAGCGCAGCAACTAAACCTGGACGACACAAAGGGAGCAGAGGTCGTGGACGGTGAGACTTGAGACTTCGACTGAGACCGAGACCGAGACCGAGACCCAAAAGTGAGATACACAGTTGTAGAGTGAGACTGTAAGCGGCGCCAACTTTGCCAGCGTTAAGAAAACTTTTGAGCAATGCCAAAGTGAAGCGAGAAGCTGCCGTAGCAGCAGTGCAGCGGGCAGAAGAAGCAGCACGCCAACTTGCAACTAATTTGTCGCTGAGCGGGTTGCAGGGATTGTGTGCCGTGCTGCAACGGGTTTAGCTGGCATTCCGGGTATAACTTTGGACCTTGGCTGCACTTGTTGGTTCGTACGCACACTGTGGTGCAGTTGGGACAAAATGTAAAGCTACATTTTTTGAACAAAAAAAAAAGATTGTTAGGTTGTTCATTTAAAAAATTATTTACCTAATTATTGTTCAATTATTTAAAAATAATTAAAATTTGGCGACAATTTTCTCTCCAAGTCAAAGCTACTGACCCCGCTAGAAAAACATCCACACAGACCGAACCACTTATTCTTGACATTCTTCCAGCTGAACGCGATATGTCTTGCGCTTAAAGGGTTCGTATCTTCAGATTCTTGGCGGCAACTTCTGGATCTGATGTCGTGCAGCTAGTCGGCAACAGATAGTTATAGTTTAAGCTCTTAATGAGGGCCTTGATTTTGAACTTATGCTTCAACTCGTGCTTGTTGCCTATTTTCCTCGTTACCTTGCATATCTATCGTTACCCGCTACGAGTGTTTGACCAAATGACTTCTCGTCATAGGTCTTGACAATAATAACTCTGCAGCCCGCTTGACGTCCTCTTAGCACGATAACGATTCTGAGCTGTTTCATTATTTTCGCTCATCTTGAATGTTTTAGTCGTTGTTGACGACCACGACCACTGTGCAGCGTTGGCCCGCTCCACAAAAAAGTAAACGCGCGTGGCTACAGCTTTAGCTGCTAGGGTTTCCTTTGGACTTGGCCTTAGTTTGGAGTTTGTGGAGCAGCTCGTGTGTCACTTTGGCTTTTGTTTACAGCTGATTGTATTGCATTTGGCTTTTGTTTTTGTTATAGTTGGCCATTGCAAAAGTTGTCACGTCGTTGTTGTGGCCTAATGAATTGAAAGTTAAGACACCAGACGCACACAACTTGGCTACTACTTGCATTTTAGTTGCATGTTGTGGCAGCCCCACAAAATATGCTACAACATTTTGTCGCTCATACTTAATGCATTAGTTGCTGCAACAACAAGCCAACAAAATGTACAAAAGTGCAAAAATATAAAATAAAATAAAAAAAAGAAAACAGTGCACAAATTTCAAGGGAAGAGCAAGTTTCAAAAATAAGACAGACACAAAACACTCAAAAAAAAAAGAGAAATAAATAAAAAGTAAACAAGATTGAGTAAAACGACAAGTGAATATTTTTACTGATGCCTTCATATTGCATGCATGATGACATGGTAGAATATATATATGTGCACAGCTGCCATGTGCTTCCTTTCACTTTTGCGTGCACAGAGCAGACCAACTGCTGTTTGCAGCATTTTTCAGACTGCTGTTGAATGAAAATCTACCGCAAAATGCATCTACAGGACACTTCAATTTACTTCAAGTGCAATTTCATTTAGGGCTGTCGAATTTGCATCCTCTTCATGCTGTTTAGTTGTTGTATTCACAGCATCGATTTGTAAAAGCTACAGCGTTGGTACAGTAAGCTTTGCCTGAAGTGGCTAGTTATGATTTGAAACTTATGAAGTTGGTTTGTAGACAATAAATGATGTACTGCACGTTTGATTACTTCCGAGTTTGTTGTGCACAAAAGTCCAATGATAATGATATCTCAATTAAAAAATATTAGATTATATAAAACATTAAGTATATGCGCTGCAATCTGATCTAAATATAAATTGAGTATTTGTGCGTTTAATTTTCTCAGTGTTTGAAATTAAATATACGCAACTGAGCCAAATATATAAAATAAAATTATTTCCCTGCTCTTCGCTCCAATGACGTCGCCTTGCGAAGAGTTCTGGCAACTGCAGTATTTAATTAATAAAGATTTACCTAGCATCTAATTCAGCAGAGCCAGTGCCAAATACCTACGCTTCGAAATAAAATTAAGTATATGCAGTATGGCTATATATGTATATACAGACAAAGCATATATAATATAATATATAAGTGTAGGTTTGGCATATTTTGAATATGTAACAAACTGCAGCTTTCAGTTAATGATTGAAAGTTGAAGTCCAAGTTGTACGCACTAATATGAGTGATATTATTTTACAATCAAGTGCACTATAGGCTGCATATTAGGAATTTCAAATAGAATTAAGTATACGCACTGTATGTTTATGTGGAATATTAGGCAAAATTCAGCCTAAACAAGCATCGATTTCAAATAGTGAACAATTCCTGTTTAATTAAGGAACTTTACCAGTAAGTGTGCGTTATGCTGCTTTAAATAAATTATTTAAAATAAAACTAGTGATACGATAAGTGCAGACGTATTAAGTTTAAATTAATACTTCACAATATAAACATAATATTAATATAGAACTAAAAACTATTGATAGACTTTGCAAGCTCATATGAAATGAAATATAAATATATTATTAACGGCTTTACGTATACTTAATGTTAACTGTTAAGAAAGTACTTGTAGGTGATTTGTGCATTATATTTTAGCAATATCAAGTATACGACATGTAGCGCAGCTTGAGAAAATCAAAATTAAATGAAGTATACGTACTGTTGTACATTAATTAAATCAGAACTTGCAATAGATATTATAGTCTCATACTAACTGCTTATGTATGTCGAAGTGAGCCACCTATACGCTTAACTTTATATGAAGCGCAAATACAACTGGCGAAGATAATAATATTTATGTATAAAAATATATTCGTATTTGAACTGATACGCATATGCTTAGGATTTCAATTTTTAATATAAGCTTAGTCATTTAAAGTGGAAAAAAGGTGCAATTCAATTTTGACAGAAGCTACAGTTCGACAAATGCATAGCAGTCTTGAAAGCATCATTCCAAGATTTTTGAAATCATAGAAGCGTTCACAACCAAAAAAAAAAAAACATGGTAAAATACATGAGCTTAACATTCAAAGTAACTACTCCATAGTTCAAACTATGATTGCATTTTGTGCAAAACATTAAGCTAAAAGTGCGACCGATTATAAGACTATAAGACGTTTTTACGCAAAATTTGTGAATACAGTTAACGAACAAGACCATTTTACCAAAAATATTGAGGCCGTACGAGCCAGCGTTGAAAAGGAATCGTGAACATGGTGTTATTGGCGTTTTCAGGACAACGAACAAGATGTTCTTATCAAAATATTGTGGCCTTACGAGGCTGTATTGTGTTGGAGCCACGAACATCGTGTTATCGTCGTTCTCAGAAGCTAGGCATGGCTCGCATTACACTTCCTCGCCTAATTCATGTCAATTTATAGATGTTTTCGTACAAATTCCAATTGACACATAAACTAAGCCCAGCCAACTATACGCGTGCATAGAACTGCCTGAGAACAAACTCGAATTCTTGGAAAAAATATCATGTTTTAGGAAGCACTTTTTACATTAAATGTAAGTGTAAATTATCAAAATTGTCGGTTGTCTGACAATGAAAAACCTTAAAATTTTGAAGAACAAACTGTATACGATCTAAAAGTAAGTGTTTGATGTGATGATTGTAATCCGTTTCATTTTTTCAAAGAGAATGATAGATAGAGCAACGACAAACATCAATGGCGAGCGTTATCGAGCAATTATAATAGATTTTGTGATGCCTACTGATGGCAAAAATGGGTTAAATCGCTTCTCGTTCCAATAAGTTGGAGCGACAGGTCATACTGCACATCTTACAATGGATTTATTGCGAGTATTGTTTCCCCGAACGAGTCCTACGTTGATTTCTACTGGCCACCTAAATTACTCGATCTAACACCATCGAATTTTTCGAAATACAAGTTGAACGTGGATAAGCCAAGTGCCACAGCTTAACTTAAACTCAACATATGACTTAAAAATGCAGCCATATCGACTGATATGTTGGCCAAAACCTAAAAAAACGCCACATAATGTCATATTTTGTGCTCTAGGCGAAACTCTCTTTTTCTTGACAAGCACAACCATCTTATTCCATTCCGAATAGTCAATAGTCAGCTTTTTGAAGCGAAGTTAGTAATCATCACAATTAAAACAGAAATAAAATCTTAGTTTTTTCGGTTATAAACGCGTTCATTTTAAATCTAATATTTTATATAGAAAATTCTTATCAATATCAAGTATACGCAAGAAAGCCTGCCATTAACAGTGCAACGCTACCCAATTTCTTGTAAATATTAACATATTCGTTCGTTTGAAATATTTTTAACTATATTTCATACTTTTTCAATCTTCTACAGTGCGCACTGTTCACTGCGAAGCATTAAGGTATTTGAAATCGTAAATAAGTCAGTAGGGAGTGTAAAAGCCAATTGTCATTTTGAAAATTCTCTGCTCACATGCACTCTTTTCGTTCCCAAGATACACGCCATCCTTTTGCTGCTACTCTCAAACACACACACACATGCCCTCACCTCAAAAGTTGAAATAAAAATGTTGCACGAATGCTTGTTGCATACTTTTTGGGCGAAACTTGTTTTGTAGCTCTTCACTTGCAAAAGCGTTAGTTATTTATTTCATTTTATTTCATTTCATTCCATTTTTGTTTTATTTATTTTTTTATTTTTTGTTTTTTTTTTCTTTGTATTGTGCAACACTTGGTAGCAATGACAAGGACTTAAACGTCTTTTTGCTCAACATAAACCAACCTGTAACATGCTACAGCAGCCACACCGCACATACCCTCAGCTCGTGCATGCATTACCATGGTTTTTGCCGCTTGCGCCCGGACGCCTTTTGCTGCTTGCTAAATTTTTTATGTATGATAAAAACTGAAAACGGAAATACACAATGTCCTTAATGAAAGTTTCATGAACTTCCGCACATCGTTACGTTGCATGTCTCATTTCTTGCCACCTAAGCCCAAATGTTACATCCTGCAGCCTGCAAGCATATATATTTTTTTTGCTTTCGTTTCATTTTTTTATAAAAATTTCTTTTTTTTCTTTCGTTTTTTTTATTTCAAATCCAGTGTTGCTCTTGTGCGTTTTGCGACATGTTTAAATACGCCACTCAGAAGGCGCCACCCAGCAAGGAGCAGCAGCGGCAGCATGACAACTCTGACTGTGCGGCAAGTCGCTTAAGTGCAACGTGGGCGCACACACTTTGTGCACATTAACTTCATTTGTACACGCAAAACCGCAAAAGGCAGAGGGAGCGAGCAAGGAGTGCTGGCAGGCCCGTGCACAAAGATGGCATGCCGGCATTTAAAGGTAAACCAAGTGCAAGAGTTGTCTACGCTGCGTATGCGCAATACAAATTTACGGCCTTTACTTATGATGCACAGAAAGAGTTGTCAAACGGACCATAGGGCATACTGGCATTGGTCTAGCCAACGGTGGGAAATGCAATTAAATACACTCGAAGAAAATATTCTAAATAGAATTGATGAAAGTTGAAAAAGAAAGGAATTTTAATTGGGGTTAGGTAGTAGTATGAAAGTTGAAAGCTAACTAAGCGAGTTATAATTGATTCTATACCAGTGGTCCCAGTTGAAAATTGCCGATAAGAAATCACTGAATTTTCAGGAAAACATGCAAACTTTTTTATTGAAAGTGTTGACCATACAATTCTGCACATTTAGCCCAACTTTTGGGCAAATTATGTATGCCATCCCAATAAAAGTTTTTTTCTTTTGAAGCGAAGAAGCTGACAAGCCGATTTTTCGACTTATTCATATTTGGGGAAGCGCTGGTCTGCAAGTGAGTATCCCATTAGCTTTTAAACGTTGAGAAACTG
Source organism: Chymomyza procnemis (assembly GCA_035046065.1). Lineage (NCBI taxonomy): Eukaryota > Metazoa > Arthropoda > Insecta > Diptera > Drosophilidae > Chymomyza > Chymomyza procnemis. Next base: position 27,274,291 of record JAWNOJ010000021.1, read on the forward strand.
CTACCCGTATCACATTGAGTGTCTGCGACTATTGCTGTAGCGATTAGTTTGGATTTTCATGCAAAATCGCCTGCCATTCCCCCTCCTTGAACTTTTTCGCTGCACCAGGATGTTCATGGTCCGCCAAATGCAAATCTTCACTATTGAATTGCCGAGACCATGTGACGCACCTTCTTATCACTGGCGCATGATCCCCATACGAATTCCGCAAATGCAATTTGCTTGAAACAAAATTCAACATGTTTTCTGTGGTAAATTACGACTTTATTATTTTGCTGACATGAAACCTTTTGAACTTTTAAAGGTCGAGGTCAACAGTAAGGAATTACACTTATACCAACTCAAAGAAATGTATACATATTGCTACCGATACCAATCATTCAAACCGGCAGATTTCAACATACACCCCGTGGTAATAGCTTCAAGCTTGCCGAAACCCGAAACTTATGCAAGTGTATCTCACTCTTTGACTACTTTGGCGTTATTTACAGAGTATTATCTTTGCTGCTGCACTGATTTCAACTGTCATAAATGCATTTGAAGCATATAACTTGAACTTTAACCTTTCCATTTCAACTGCCAAGTTGCCTTTTACGAGCAAACATTTGTGAGTGGATGAGGCAATAAGTTACTGCCTGCATATTAAACCAGTATAATGTGAGCTTATGCATTCATTCATACTTTTATACTTTGTTGCATGTTGCAAGTTAACTTCCTTCCACCTTGCCACAAGCATTTGCAGAATGCATTACCATGCATTGCCAGGTTTTGATGGCTTTGTTTTTGATTTCCGAGAAGTGAATTTATTTTTATTGTTTTAATTTGCTGCCACAAGAACTTGGCCAAATGAGTAGTTGGGCTTTTGAATAAGTTTTGTTGCATGCAAAAATACTCTCGCCGATTTGTGGCCAGCATTTTGTAGAGTTCGTTTTTAATTTATTTAATACTTATGCGACAATGTTGAAAATACTTGTTTTGTTTTGTACCTGTGATAACGTTATGGGTTTTTAGATCGCCAGGTTGGTGCTTCGCTGAAAATCCGCAGCACTGTCGCCTTTTGCCTAGCACTGACATAGCGAGCAGCGACTCTTCGATTATACAGGCGATGAACTCTAGACCACAAATCAATTAAATACACGGAACTCTAGTAAATGCCCAATGCTCTTCATAAGATTCAGGTTGATTGTATGTTTGTCTGCATCTGATTGCCGTGTTGACCAGACAGTGATTAGAGATATATCAGATATATCATATATCCTCAATATAAGCTATCCATACTCTACAGCTAATAGCAAATACATATTTTTAAAATAAGTCAGACTTTAGCTCATTTTGCAGAGTTGGTTCTTAGACAAAAGCTTAGGAAAACGTTGTCCATGAGCAACTTTAGGGCTTCGAATCGCAGCTCTGTTGTTAATTGCCAAACTTATAGGTAACAGCCGTACGTTCAAATTAAGCACCTTTGCGGAAACCAGCACGACTTCCGACATTTAGCCGAGTATCTACTATGCGCTGTAGGCGACCAACCCGCTGGCAATACATGAATGGATCTGATTCAAATTCTTCTTTACTTTAAACTGTCGTTTTCTTGAAAAGCACGACCACCTTATTCCATTCCGAATAGTCAATATCTTTGCCAGTTTTACGCATACCATCATTTGGCTGGAATTGTTGTTCCCGTAGAGCTTTACATTTGTCCAAAGTCATTAGCTTGAACTCATAGTCCTTCTAGCTGTTGATGGTATTCACTGCTCAATTTATGTGTCTGCCTTGCCCTTTGAGTTGCAGCATCGCTGGCTATGTGATAACTTTGATATCTTATTTGGCAGTGCTCCACCAAATTGTGTGAGCCGCTTCATTCAGTTTTTGACGCTCAATTCGTGTGAGCCCCTCTGCCTTCAAGCTGTTGATCGTAAACACTGCTTTGTCCTTTGAGTTGCAGCATTGCAGGTTTTATTGATGTCTGCGAGATTTCGTTTTGCGTCGTCTTCAGTTTTGTCTGAGTCAGACCGACGTTTAAAATTCGCGTTTTCATAATTTCTCGTCAGTGGCGATCCTGACTCTGATTGGGAGCTTTGTTGCCGTACTCCCGCACCTGTTTGTAATCTTTTGCTTTTACACATTTTCATTAGCCAAATTCTTGTTGCCAAAAGTAACAGCATCTTTGCCATGATTTTAGCAGAACTTAGCCGGCTCGATAGCGTAGTGGTACATGCCTCTAGACTCGAAGGTCGTTGATTCGATTCCAAACTGCAGCACTGGCATAGCCAGCATATAAATAGACGCAAAGTTATCTTAGAAAATTTCTACTGATTAAAGACACTGCAATTCAGATGCGGCGATCAACTGTGATGTTCTTCTCTGCGATTAGATTTGAATAGAGATATCTGCATGCCATGCCATTGGAGCAATGATTAAAGTCAAGAAGTATCTGTGCCCAAGGGAAGTGATTTTTTGAAAGTATATTTTTCACCATGTTGAGAAGACGTAAGCTACATGCATGAAGATTCTGTTACGAAAATCTGCACTCACTTTATACCATGGTATTTGCCAATCGTAAGTAGCTCTTTTGCTGCAATCCGAAGATGCATTAAGCACGTTCTCGAATTTCGCCTTATTGCTGCTTATCCAACACTTGTCTTACTCATCTCTGGCTGCAGTTTATGCCGTCTCAATTTTTAATCAAAGAAATTTTAAAAAATATATATATAACATGTGCGCACCATTGCGCTCTCAAGCAAAAAGAGTATTAGTTTCCCAGTTTGTAATTTCTTTCAAGCTTTCTTTTCGTTTTTTTTTTTTTTTGGCCATAGTGCACTTTGTTCGTTTGCTTTTGGCCAAATGCTTACTACTTGCTTGTTTGTGGAAATTAAGCTTTGAATTATGGCTGACTGCCACACACACACACATACACGGACACACAGAAACACAGATACACACAGTTACACTTCACACACACACAGGGATACACTTCAATACATACAGATACATATGTACATACAAATGCATGCCTCATGCCTCTCATTGTACATAAGTATTTAGAAAATTACTTTCATTTATGCTTCGTTTTGCTCGTTATTGTGGCTTGGCTTGCAACTGGTTTTTCCAACCAGCACGCAGCAGTTTTTCCCTCCCCTCAATTTCAAGTTTTTGCCGAGTCCTGGGTATCTGACTGTTTTTTTTTCTGTGCTTTTGCTTCTTTTTTTTTGGCATTACAAAAGCATTTTCATTTATACATTTAGTTGTGCATCTTTCTTTTTGTTTTTGTTTTGCTGTGCTTCTTCTTTTGTTCAACTGCTTTGGTGCTGCTCCTGCTGCTGCTTTCTTTGCACACAACTTTGTTAGAGTCCTTGTCAGTGTGTGTGATTTTTTTGCCTTCTTCTATTTGTTGCTTGTTGCTTTTGCTGTACTTTTCGTTGTCGCTTGTTGGTTGGGCTTGATGCTGCTCCTGCTTCGTCCTTTTCTGCCTCTTGTTGTTGTTGTTGCATGTTTTGTAAATTACCAAAATGAAATTAAGTTCACACTTTGTCATGTGGGGACATTTACGGTTTTTAATTGTTTTGAAAGCAAAAGAAAATGTTGTGCGCTCTCTTACCCATCTCCCTCTCTAGCTCTCGCTGGCGCTACTTTTGCTGAATTTTTTTTGACATATCCTTTCATATCCTGTTTTTATCAACTTGTTCGTTTTAAAAAGTTTTATTTTTCGAAATGAATAATGAATGCTTTCATGTTTCATTATCATAATCATTGTTGACATCATCCTCATCATTTTTATGTTCAGCAGCAGCAGCTAATATTTCCATAATTTCATCTTATTTCTTCAATGGATAATAATTATAGAAACTTGGATATAATGTATGCTTCATTTATGATTAATGTAAGTGAAGATTCTTTTACAGTTCGAAAAATATAATATAGAGTCGTGCTTCATTTACTTAACAATTCCTAAGTATGTTATAATAAGCGACAGCGATGAATGCAGGGAACCAGTAGTCAAAGAAACCTTGGAACACCTCTTATGCAATTGACCTGCCCTCTGCACCTAGAGAACTAACTTTCTAGGGAGACCTGTGCTTGACGCGCTTGCAGAGAATGTTAGCCTTCGCGCAAACACACGCGCATAGTGGATGACTAACTCCATCCATGACCACGACTCACAGCCGACAAACTCCGCTTACACTAAAGAACACTCTGAACTATGTGAGGTATCCTGCTCTGGGGGCCAGCCTGCCTAACCTAATCTTACCTGTATTCGTATTAAAGGTTTGGTCGTTGTTGTTTTTGGGAAATAGCTGAAACAAATTGTAAGTTGGTGATCTTGCTAGTAAAGATAACAATTTTTTCTATATTACGAAAATTCTTAAATTTCTTCCAATTTTCTATTGACTTGATGCAGTTGGCATTACTTGTAGCATATCTCCATTCGCCTTACTATTATATCTGGCATAATATTTACAATAAATAAATAAGCTAGCTTATGTTCAATAATGAACTATTGTATTTTATTTTGGGTTTTTATTTATTTTAATTTCAATTTAGCAACTTTATTCCCTTTGTTCGCCATTTTGCACGTCACCTTGCAGACACTTCACAACACTAACAAAAAAAAAATGAAGCAACATTAATTTGCAACAAACTAATCGAGTCTTTGCGAGTACTTTGTTTCATTTTCGAGTTGTTTATATAATTTTGACTTGTGTGCATTTATAAATTTGTTAAATATTTATTTGCTACTACGAAGTGTGTTTGTGTGCATATGTATGTCCTGAGTCTGCGTGAGTGAGAGTTTTGCTTTTCTAATTAGAAAGTATTCTTTGTACATTGCACATTTCAAAATCTAAATGAATGGCTCTTGACGTTAAATTTGAGTGCTTGTTGCAACTGCTGCCAACTATGATAGAGCAGGGCAGCAGCAATACACACAAACTGTGAGTGAGTGGGCCAGCTAGTGTGTGTGTTGTTGTGTGGGGGTGGCTATGGAAGATAGTGAGAAAGAGATGTAAAGAGTCTCAGCAATTTGTTTGCTCAACTGGTGGTGCTCTTCAACTATGCCACTTGAGCAGGCAACTGCAATTTAAACTTGGAGTTGCAGTTGGCCGAATCTTTAAATGAAGCGAAATATTACAAGAAAATTGAACTTAAATTAAATGCATTCAATTTGTTGTTGATGAAATTAAGTTTTACTGAGAATTCAAGTATTACTTAAGTTTGACTTTTATTGCTTAGTGTGTAGATAAGTTATTAAATTATTTATTTTTTGTTAATTAGTTTTTAGAAGTGTGAAGCGCTTAGTTAATTGTTGCGGTTCAATTTTTTTATTTAGAAAACTATTGTACTTAAGGTATATCTGAGGCATTTCTGCGTTTTTCTAAGCATTTTCTTGCTGGTAAAAAAAAATAATCTAAAGGAACAAATTTTTTAAAGGACTCTTCTTTCAAGGAATTGCCATACATTCATTAGGGGATTTGAGAGCGTTTCTGCACAAAGCAAAAAACGTTTTCCTAAACAATCTCTTGCTGGTAAAAAATAGAATCTTTTGAAGGGTCCAAATTTTCAAAGAACTCTTCTTTCAAAGAATTGCCAGACAAACAGAAGTGGATTTTAGAGCACTTCTGCACAAAGCCTAACGCGTTTTTCTAAACATTCGCTTGCTGGTGAAAAAAAAAGAATCTTGTAAAGGATCCAATTTTTTATGCGATTCTTCTTTTAAGAAATTGCCCAACCATCAGTAAGTGTTTTGAGGCAAAAACGCGTTTTTCTAAAAGTTCTCCTGCTGGTTTTAATCTTGCTAAGGGTTAAATTTTACACCGATCTCTTATTTCAAGGAATTCACATCACTACACATCCAGTAGGGGATTTGAGAGCGCATCTAAGATATTTCGGCTCATAGAATAACGTATTTTCTCTTGCCGATAATAAAGAATCTTCTAAAAGCCGCAAATCTTAGAGCACTGTGCAGAATATTTTAGTACAAAATGTTATTAAAAGTTACGTAACTTTGCCATCGATGAGTGCAAAGTTTGTTATTGCTGCAGCGTGTACGTCCTCGAAACATTATTATTGTGTTTACTTCATAATTTGGATCGTCTATCGCGTTCCAAATATTATTTATTACCTTGTCCTAAAATGCATTTGATTGATGGATTTGCCATTTGTGAAAAATCTGTAGCAAGTTTATTACAAAGACCAGCGTTCTGCCAGCAAATACGAAAAAATAGGAAAGAAATATTTCCCCATGTTGGGCAAACATGTCAGCACATGCCAAATGTGGAACATGCATGGACTCTTAGACTACAAACACCGTACAAAAAGACATTGATAGATAAAATGATTTTTAGACTTTCTAAGGTATTATGACAGCATGTCTGGTACCTGTGTGGTAGCGGAGTATCGGTGCTAGGAAAAGAACACCATCATTGCTGTTCCATCATTTTGTAAAAGGCAACTAATAAAAGAAATAGCCAAACTTTGAACCTCCTGCTTTCATTTCACAACTTTAGGCAGAGTTTGATCCAAACTAATAAAGCATGTATCGAAGTATCTCATAAGGGACATAATAGCTAAGCTTGTATCTTTCGTAAGGGCTACCATTAACTCTTTGGAGTTGATATATGGAGTGTCTATGGGACGACATTTAATCAGGGCTTTCTCTAATACCACTGGGGTCAGAGTGCTCACAGAGTTTTATCTGCAATAAAATAACTTCGGAATTGAGAAGTTATTTTGACTATATAGCTGAGCAATTTCAGCGCTTTTTTTGGTATGAAGTGTACCGTGGTACGAATTGTCTTGGAATGACGCTTCCCACGCGGTATGATATAAGTCGATTTGTGACTCCTGTCAAAAGTTATAGAATTGCCCTTTGCTTTCCACTTTAAATGCACCTGTTATACCTATTTGAAATGTTTTCTATGCAGAGTCCCTGCTTTGACCATTGGATACTGCTCTTCTGGGAATACTATGGTAGTTGATGTTACTGCGCCAATATGGGTAAAGCCGATCTCGTCGTGGAGTTGACTTAGATCAACAGAGGTTCAACATAGATCTCAACTGCTGCCAAGGGTGAAGCGTACTATCAAACAAATGTATATCTTCAGTTTTGCCACCTTACAATATGTGGGCTATTCTTACTTATCTATATTCTGCAGTGAGTTAATATGGCGCAGTATTCTACACTCCTTGTTTCATATGCATACCTTTTCTATCAGTGTGATTGTAGGACAGCAATATCCTGGATGCCTGTATGACATACGGTAAATATAAGAGTCAAAGACTAGCAGAGTGAGAAATAGCAAATATCACAGCGTTTACATAAACAATTCGGTAATATACTGACGATAGATGCACTGAAGGGTTTTAGATGTTGAAATAGTTTACTCTACAGCGAGCGTTAGTTGTTCAACTGCTTGCAGACAGTGTCTAGCCGCAATGGCAGTACTTTTTGCTCTTTTCGCAGCTGCAGTGTATGCCACAGTCGTATCGCGCTCATTCCTAGTGCTTTCCGGGTTTTTTGCAACATCTTGTAGCTGCCAAAAAGCTTACGAAATCTGGCTCATCAACGTATGTAATCGCATTTTATATGAAACCAATTTTGAAGCTGCTTTAGATTTGCTTACTCCAGCTGGTGGGCTGGCTGTCTGTCTGCTCGAGAAGCACATTGCTACGCTTTATGCCATTTTGTTGTAGCTATTGCTGGGTTTATCTATACGAATGCCTGCAACTTGAAGGCGAAAGCAGCTGCTCGGTGTAGGAGCCGGGGGAGCACAACTGAACTGAGCTGAACTGCGTCTGTCTGACTGTCTGACTGCTTATCTAACATTTCTGACATAATATATGGCACAGTTTGTGCTGCTTTTATGTCTTCTACAACTTTGTTGATTTCTTGTCCCCAGTCTAGCTTCACTTTTTTTCTGTTTTTTTTTTTTTTTTGCTTGCAGACATTGCTCTTTGGCAGCCAAAAAGGCAGCAATTACTTTCTTTTTAGTATTTTTTTAAAACTTGCCACAGCTAAATGCTAAAGTAGTAGAGTATTTTGAGTGTATGTGGCACGATTGGTAAGTAGTGTACTGCTGCTGCCTTTGACCAGCTTGATTTGCTTGGACGCAGTCTGGGCCGCAGCCTGGGCTTTGCTTTCAATTTCGCTTTACATTGCCAAAAAATTTATATTTACAAAATGAAAACTGTTTTGTTTTTTGTGTTTTTGTGTGGCAGCAATGGCCAATGTAAGTGTGTGCATATTTGTGTGGCAAGTAAATTTAATTTGAAACTTTTATTTTGAGCGTGCCAGATTTTTATTGGTTTTTCGTTTGTATTTATTTTTGTTTTTGTAGTTGTTTTTTGTTGCACTTGCCACATGTTTTTGTTGCTGTTGTTATCGCCACGATTAGTTGCAATTTTGCTGGCAGCTGCCATGTTGTGGCCATAGATTGCGATTGCGTACTTTTAGGCAGCTGCCAGTTTCAAACACAGCCCTGCCATACACTACATTAGCATACAAAAATCTACGCACAGTGTAAAAAATAATTAAAAAGTTTCAGCTTAGCCACAATAATTTGGCTAGTTTGGCACTGAGTGCCAACCTGTCAACATGTCAAGACAAAACTGTTTGTCTTTTGAGCAAAATACTTTTGCATGTCTGTTGCGAAATCTGCTGCACAACACAAATTACATATTTTTCGACATCAATACGCTCACACAACTCTGCCAACTACTCTACAGTTTAAGTTCTTCATTCACACTCAACATACTTTTTGAAGTCACTGTTTGTGCATGCACTTTGTATATATTTTAGCTATAAACCAAGGCAATTAAATGGAAAAAAAATATGTACATATATATACCAAAAAACTACGCAAAGAATATGCTTGTCACTGCTGTTGCTGCAGCACACAGTGCGTATGCGCAATATTTAATTTTATAAAGACAATTTCAACTCGGTACAAAGCAATTAGAGTGTAGCCAAGCAAAAGATATCAAAAATAAATGTGTGTTGCCAGCTAAATAAAGGATAATGTGCCAGGGCCCACGACAGCAGCAAATGGAAAATAATTAGTGTTCTAACATAAAAAGGACACACTGACAATTTACCTTAATGTCAAATGGTAAGAAAATTGATAAGCACACATCAATTTGTTGTCTATACCTTTGGCTCAAAGTGTTGCCTTGTCCCTTTTGGAGTCCAGGCTGCTTAAGCATTTTATAGGACCTACGGCTAAATTGCCATTAAGTGTGACTGCTACAAATTTAATTGTAAAGAGATTGGCAGGGCCGAAACTCAAGCTTACCCTCGAAATATCTACTTACCTAATCCTAGCGCAAAAAGGCTTTGTCGCACTGGCTATTGTGCCGCATACAATGGCACAAAAGCAACAAAGTTGATGAGAAATTCAAGAATTTACACGATGAAAATGTCTATTTGTGTAGTGGGGCATTTTAACAGCTGTCGAAGTAGCTATGGGGTCGTTTACAGGAGGAGTAACAGTTCGACTAATGTCATAACGCGCTGGTAGCGTCTTTCCAAGACAATTTGTACCACGGAACACTTCACACCAAAAGAACGCGCTGGAATGGTACGGACTTACATTGAAGTAACTTATCCATTATGAAAACTAAAAGTGCGATTCGTGCACAAAAATAGTTAGATTGCGGCCGAGGATAACATTCCAAGACGTTTATACGCAAAATTTTTTAATTCTGGTAATGAGAGTAGTGGCAGTGTTTCGGCCAATTTCTGAAGCCGTATGAGTCAGTGTTGAGCAGAAGCCGCAAAAATATATCTATCGTTGTTCATAGCAGTTGGGCTTCGGCTTGGACCACACTTCGTCGCATAAATCGTGTCGGTTTGAAGATGCTTGTGCACAAAATCCAAATGATAGACAAACTAAGCCCGGCTAACTATCCGCATCGTGTCAATTATGCCAAAAGGATCATTGAAATGGCTGAGCACGAACTTGACTTTTGGAAAAAAGACATGATGTCAGATTCGTGTTTAATGGAAGTGTCAATAATCCAAACTATCGGTTGCATGTCATTGTAAACCTTTGAATACATTGTAGAACAGCCTCTATACGATTGAAAAGTGACTGCGTGAAGTGACTGTTTGAACATTTGAATGTTGTGCGAATATGATCATTGATTCATTTTTTTAAGGAACCTCATGGAGCAACGACATCAATGGTGGGAGTTACCGATCATAAAAATATTTTGAATCGCTTCTCATTCCAATAAGATGGCGCGATATGCCATACTGCACGTCTTACAATGGATTTATTGCAAGCATTGTTTCCCCGAATGAATCCTACTGAAAATCGCTGATTTTGACAGGCCATCAATGTTACTCGATCTAAAACCAACTGATAAGTCAAGGACCATAACTCGCCTTAAAGACAACATACGTTGGAAAATTGCAGTCATATCGGACGGGACGTTGGCCAAAACAATGGAAAACGACAAAGAAGCAGCACATTTTGTGCCCTAGACCAAAGGTGATCATTTATCTGATATCATATGCAAAAAGTAGCTGGGAAATATCCAATTGAAGCGAATTAAATCTTATTCAAGTGGTCAAAGGGTACGACCAAACTTCTTATCAGAAGACCAAGTGGAGGACAACTATCTGGCCTTGAAGTGAAGTCGGCGGCTGTAAGCCTTATCCGGCTGTGATAGCCAACTCAAGTAAAGAAAGATATTGCTCAAAGCAATAACCAATTTCCAAATTTAATTTTTAAAGCTTTACGTTCTTTAAGAGCATCTTAGCACATTTCACCCATTGTACATGTTCGATGACCATTTTACATGAAATAGTCTGGGCCTTCAAGACAAACCGCCGCCCACTCATGCCAACTGTTGGAAAATGCTGGAAAATTTTAAGCCTAACAACATTTGGGGCGCACAACAGCTGCTGTTGCTATGTGAACAAGACATTACAGGGCAGCAGTTTGGTAAGTGGAGTACGTAAAACGTTGACGACGTCTTAGGCTTGGCCTGCTGGCCCCGAACAGAGTACCGCTGCTTGTATGGAAATGGGAAACTGCGAAATGCAAACTGAAAACTGAAACTGGCTGACTGAAACCAGCTTGGTATGTAAATATTTGATTTAATAAAATTTTCACAGCGATTTGTGAAGAAGGCGCTTATATTGCTGAGCTTTTCATTTAATTGCGCCTGTTGCTGAAGCGATGCCCTCACTCCAGACATGACAGGCGTATCCCAGCCATCCAGCCATCCAGCCATTCAACCACCCACACACACGAATACAAACATATTCATGGCAAACTGTTACAATATATTTTTCAAGTGTTGGCAATCATAATACAAATGCCTAACAAGAGTAAACCGCTTATGGCCACAAAAGCCGCTGCGCCACAATGGCAACTGAAGCGAGCTGGAGCCAGCTTGTTGTTACCAGTTAGAGTACCGCCCCCCCACCTAAGATATATTTTATGACAACTCAGAGAATATGATTAATTTATTTAAATTTACGCTTATTGCCATTTCAAAATTTATTTATGCGTTTTATTTGGACAAGCGGTGCCGATAATTTGTCAAAAAGTCGTAAATTATGATAACATGGGGTTGCCTCTCTCCCCTAAACACTGGTGGTTTTAGGCTTAGGGCAGCCGTGCAGCATGAGCAGCAGCAGGACAACAGACTTGTCTCATTCATCATGCACACAAATTATAGTTTTTGAGTCGAGGCATTCAATTTGTCTGCGGTTTATTCGGTTTATAAAGTGTTGGGCATTTTGTTTGGTTTCCTGCAATTACTCGTACATAGTGGCCGGACGACTCATACTCATGCTCATCCGTAGCGCTTGAATGCTTTGGAGAGAGATAGCGCCCAATGCTGCCTAGTTGCCGCCAGTTTGTCGTGCAGCATACAACATGACGGAGCGTCCGACCAGGCACATTCATATTGTTGTTTGTGGTCAGTACGTAAAATTTCGTTTGGGAAAACTTTTACTATATCAACCAACAGCCATCATGACTATGCTCCAATTCAGCTCCTGCTGGCAGCGAGGGTGGCTTGCAAAGTAATGAAATGTTTTTTGATTGCCCCATTGTGCGCCGACAGTGGTGAGTGGCAAGTGATGGCAGTTTTATATCTGAGATGTGTGCCCGCCCGGGCACACCCCCTAACCATCCCACTGTTGCCACGTTTTGTTGCAAAAACATTTTTGCGGCCAAGCTGACACCAGCGGCCATGTTTCATAATCAACAACGGTAAGCCGCATAATTTGTTGTAAGTGCTTGTTTTTACATCCTGCATTGTCCATTAGGCCCAGTGTAGTCCTGCCTGTGTGTGTCCTGTGTGTGTGTGACATTTATTATAACCGCGCCTATGCATATGCAACGTTTTTCATTTTTATGCATAAAAATGCACACATTTTTGTTGCAAGTATTTGCCCTATTTGCTGTATTTGCTGTATTTGCATTTATTAATTAATCATCGCAAGTTTTAATAAATTTAAACTGAAATACACTTTAATCAACAGATTTTTTAATACTGATAACTATTAAACAATATCAACTTGCACAATGCTCCTGGCAAACTCCAATAATTAACCATTAAAACTCGTTTACCAATTTACTTAATTCATTTAAATAAGTTGAATTACATAGAGCTTTTTGCGGCAGAGCTTTATACAGGCTACTACGATACACTTTTATCTACTCTAGACATAGAAGGTTTTGTATATTTGGGGTATTCACGCCTATTTGGCAGTATTGCAAATTTGCACAAGTGCCAGTTATTTTGTTATTTTAAAAAAAAAAATTTAGAATAAGTCATTGATTAGTAAATAAGCATTGATGATGACTAGAAAGATATGTAAGGAAGACCAAAGCCACATTTGAAACCAAGAGCGATAGAAAATATAAGAATAACGTTAAGAATGGTCTGTCTCAGTGCGATATGTATACAGACATGATCCGCTCAGCAGAAATTTGGATTATAAGAGATCCCAAAATATATTGGCCTATTAAGCAATATATATGGCGTGCTTGCTCAGGGATGTTTGATGTGGTCGATCAAGAAGAGACATGGATTGAATACACAAATCGTAAGAGAGGTAGCTGCAAAGGTTTATACAGTAAGAACAAAAGACGCGAAAAGGATCGTGCAAAACATAATAAGATCAACGAGCCTAAGAAGAAGTATGACGGGTATCTATGAATGGAATAATAGCAATAAGTTTGTTAAGAAATGCCCTAGAGTCAATCTATCCAGGTAAGAGCTTATGCACAAATAATTTGCTATCACATATCCTATGAACATATAAGGAAGTTATTTTGTTAAAGCAAAGTCTGCAAAAAAAAAAATAATGACAGTCGGATGTTAGGATACCAATGAAATTTTAAGTTTTTCCTAATAGTGTTGGTATTGCGAGCGCCAAACGAAGGAGTAATATTTTTAAATTTAAACTGATGAGAGCAACAGGAAAAACTACGCTCGTAAGAGGATAATTATATTGCATTGAACTACAGCTTGACTAAAACAAATATCACTCTAGAATTATGCACAATATTCCAGTGTTGCTTAATTTAAGTTTGTGGTCAAACACCAGCACCAAAGTGGAACACCCTATGGATGCTATCCAATCTAAAAGATACTTAAGAAAAGGCTATATAGGACATATGGGATACTCGTCATGAAGTTGCAATTTGTTTTGTTAAGAAAGTATTAGTCGTCTCTATTACACTACAATTTATGATTTCCAAATTATGTTGAATAAGTAAGCATTGTTGTACATCATAAGAATGCAAGAGAATGAGATCAAAGAAGTTTATTTAAGAAATAGAGTTTAAGAAATAAACTTCAAAGTATGGAACATAAATGGTTGCCTTGTTTGTAGTACCTCCGATGTGACTCTTGTTTCTTAACATTTACAACCGTTTACATTAATTACCGACAACAGTTTAAATATTTCGGAATTAAAGAAAAAATATATATATATTAATCATAGAAAATCGCTTTATTGCTTTTCAAAATATTCCCCAAGAAGATCAATACACTTTTGCATGCGTTTGAACCACCAATTGTCCAAGCACTTTTGTCACTCTGATTGAGAAATCTACAAACGCGCATTCTGAACGCATCATCCGCTTCTTCTGTTGTTGAAAAACGTTGAACTTTGCTTTATTTTTTTACGTACAGAAAGTCAATCGGTGCCTAGGCAGTACTATATGGCGGATGACTTATCAAATCGATATTTTGAGTGTTTGAGCTAATGTGTGAGAATTTTTAGCATTGTCGTGGTGACGAGTGATCCGTCTTCGTTGTCGGTTGGTTTTCCATATTTTTTGGAAGAAATGGTTCTTGGCAAGCAAATGGTTGTGTACCAGTCCAGCATTGACTGTTCTGTGTGGTTTTCGTGGTATGGTTGCGACATGTCCAGTTTTTCCGAGAAAACAGGCTTCCACGGCATAAAATGGATTTAATGCGATCATTGTTTCCCCAAATGAATCCTACTGAAAAACGCTTGATTTTGACTGCGCACCAATATTACTCAATCTAACACAATTGTAATTTCTCGAAGTCCAAGTTAAGCGCTGATAAGTCAAGGACCATAACTCAACTTTAGGACAACACACGATGCAAAATTGCAGTCATCAAAATCAGGCTTTTGGTTGCATTTGGCTCTTCTTGCAACAGCCATACAGTCGACTGCTGTTTACTTTCGGGCTCATATCACAATGCAATAGACGTGTTTCGAAGCACAGCGATATTATTATTTTTAGGCATTTCTTTGTACCAATCGACAGGAGACAATCCCGAAATATAAAAGGCAATCCTATTTATAAATAGAGAAGAAAGTTCTAAAACGTTAGTGAGCCATTTCGACGTTCGATATTTAGGAACTACAATAATGTTGCAATTGTGAAGTAATAATCTTCCAGAAGTTTTAAGAAATCGAAGAAAGCTTAGCAGCTGCATAATAGTGCTCCATAATAGATTTAAGTCATTTTTAAGAAATGAAGTTGATTTTGGATGCATTCAACACTCATTTACCTCAGCTGTGTGTTATTTCTATGTTTTTGCTTTAGGAGCGATTTAAGTAGCAAAATAAAACAATATAATAATATTTCCTAGAATTAAAAACGAAAGTATTTTTTTTTTTTGACTGTCTAGATTCAAACGATCTGCACTGGTCCTCAAGTACTAATACAAAATATATTTGCATAAATAATACAAATATGTTCAAAATAACTTATTTTGCAAGAGAAATGTAAGAAAGCAGTTGATTTAGATTTTTTTTTATTTCTTATAATACCATTTTATTTCCAATTTCAATTCCGAGATTTTTTTTGGCTAACAAAATAACAATTCTGCTATTGATGCAACGCTTACACAAATTTTTCTTAAATCAAAGAAATTAATTACAGAAATATAACAACAGTGCGATACACTGCTCTCAAACTCACTGCCAGTTGGCCTAGGACACCACACATTCACAGATTGCAGTTTATAAAATGTACAAATTCAATGAACAAAAATAATTGTGTCATTTAAATCAAATAAAATGAAATGTCGAATGCCTTTGGAGCTGTCAACTTGTTGGTTTGGTTTAAATTTTCGATTTTTTTTTTCGCGAACGAACTGATGCTACTGTTGGAATCAGTATACTCTGCGGGATCTGTGGATGCCACACGCGCGCATGATACATATGTATGAGTACTACTACTATTGGATTGCTGGAAGCGAAAGATAAACACGTCAACCATTTTACTTGCACCGTCAATTATTAATTATTATCGCCACAAAGCCAAATGTGAAAGCTTCAATTAAAACTTACGCACACACGGCGTTGGCTCAAGATCGAGTGTAGGGGCAGCGAGAGAGAGAGAGAGAGAGAGGGGAAGTGCGTGTGCCAGATACATGGCTTGTAATAAGTTTTCAGTTTATTGAATTTTGACCCAGTGCACGCGACAAAACGAGATTGCACTGCATACTCTTGCTTATATAAGCATGTGCGTAACTTCAGCAGCACTCGACCCCCACACTCACCCCGTCTGCCAACCACTTGGTCAGTATCTCTGGCCAATGGTGCGGCTCTGTTGTATTTTATGTATTTTTAATGATTTATACAAGGATTAATTTATACTCACTAATGGATTTCACTTCGCAACTCGCTGCGTTCAATATTATCAATTACGAGAAAATGGCCCAGTTCTTGCTCATTCCAGCTCGCTCTCTGTGAAGTGGTATATGCAGTTGAGCAATAACATTTGGGCGTTACAATCACCATGCACACGCCACACTCTGCCGCTTTCGTAAGGCGTTTTTTTTTGTGCCTGTCTGTGCGTGTCCTGTGCCTGCAAATGAAATACAACAAAATTAATTATGGCGCAATAAGCAAACATTTTCCGGCTACATTTTTGTTCTCTTAAAAGACACGCCCACTTGCCCCATCAAACCGTCAATTACTGCAACCCATATCTTTACCTCACCTGACCAACAACACTGGCTATCATTTACGTCTTCGTCGTCTGCCTACTACGCCGCTCGCTGCTGCTGCTTGCCGGCCATTTCTCAATTTGGCAACACATTTCAACTTAATTTTGTTTTTACTTTATTTTTATGTATGCAAAAATATTTGGCATGCTTTCAGCCGCAGTTAACATAGCTTCAACGAGGGTGGCTTGAAAAGTTGGCAAGTTATTTGGGCATAATTTGTATCTTACGAGTATGTGTTTCAATAAGTTGCTAAGTAAATGGTCGGCTGTTTTGCTTCGGAAAAACTGTACAAGTCGCAACCGTAGCACTAGCACAACGCAGAACAGCCAATTCTGAGTGGTACACAAACATTTGTTGGCCAGTTGTCTTTCAAGAAATCAGCAAAACCAATCGGCAATTATGGATCATTCTTCAGCACGACAATGCGAGGAGCTCTCACACATTGGCTCAAAGAACTGCACTTTAGAAGACTCAAAGTGTCGAGTTGATCAATCATAGTACTGCCTAGGCACCGAATGACTGCCTGAAGAAGCGGTTGATGCTTTCAGAATATATATTTTGCAGATTCTACCTCTATCAGAGTGACAAAAGTGCATGCAAATGTGTATATAAAGGGGAATATTTTGAAACACAATAAAGCTATTTTCAAAGTTTAATATAAATTTTTGTCCTCTTCTTGTTCTACCGAAATATAAAAGGCAACCCTCGTAGAAATTTATGCAAAATTTTTGAATAATTGGCACTACATAGTTTATTTTTTTCATCATTCTTTCCCGATTTGCCTTTAAGACTTGAAACTTTCGTAAACTTTTTCTTAATTTTCTAATTAAGATTAACTTGCGTTAATTTGAGGCCCAAGACTCATGTGCTTATCGCCGACGTAGAGCGAAGTTCGCAAAACTAAAGTTTTTTTTTTAAGTTTTCGACTTAAGCTTTAGAACTTGCATCTATTTTGAGCCGAAGACTTATAGTCAAAGCTGAAGTAAACTGAAGTTCTTGAATGAACTTAAGTTAAGTTTGTTTGGAAATTTTTGAATTTAGCTTTAATTTGGGGCCCAAGACTCTTGTGATCAACACTGGAGTAAGCCGAAGTTCTTCCGTAAACTTAAATGAATTTGCTTCAATTTGAAACAAGATTTAATATGCTTTTAAATTTCGAATTTAGCTTCATAGCTTGCGTCTATGCGCCCAGGACTTATAGTCAACGCTGGTGTAAACTGAAGTTCAGCAACAAACGTGCATTTGCCTAGCACTAACACCGTTAGCAAAACTCAGTAAATAACATATGAAAATCTCTAGTAATATAACTCTATTAAGATACTTCAAGTAAAGCATTGTAAGCACAACTTACTGTTACTACTTTTTTAGTCTTAATTTTCTTTTGGCATTTCCTGCCATAAGTCTACCACATATCCTACACCCAAACACTTTTCAATCCAACCTCGCGTGCACAAAACACATTTCAGGTGCGCTTAACGTAATTTAATTCGTTAAATGCTTTGTAACAATTGTAAAACTGACAATATTTCCAGTAATTGAAAAGAAAACTGTCAATATATGCAAACTTAGCCACTTGCAGCCTCCCTCACGCTTTTATTATTTGCGCTCCGTAACTCGGTGGCAAGTTGACAATACGTTGTTATATTGTGTCATCATTGAAAGCGTCAAACAATTTTTCATTTGGTCCTGCTACTCCTCGGAACAAAAACAAAAACTACTACTAATTTGCACACACTTTGGCTGGGGCAAAGGCAAAAGGAATGCAAAAGCTGCACAACCGCAGACATGAGGAGGACAACGCACAGTGAGCAGCAGAGAACAAAAAGGACCAAAGCAGAGAGTACAAAAACAGAAAACGCCTGTCAATAAAATAAATGAGCGCCATTAGCAGCTGAAAATGATGAACAGACTTGAAAGTGTTTGGCAAGTGACTAACCAACACTGACACAATCTTATGCGCCCACACACACACATACACTCTGTCTCTGTCTTTCTCCCATACTCCTACAGCTACTAGCGCAAAAAGGACGACGACACATGAAGCTGCGAAAAAAGAAAAAAAAATGGCGTCAAACTAACGCTGTCAAATGACAGGAACAAAAAAAATTACAAACCGTTTAAGTACAATGGAAAAAGTTGCTTTCTTTTGTATTGAAAAATGCAAACTGTTTTAATTGTTTGCTGATATTTTCTCTTTTTGTTATAAATTATTTATAATTAATGAATTTGAATAACTTGGCTTACGCTGACTTTTTCTCTTTTTCTTTTGTTTAATTTGAGACTTTATTGCCAAAATATGATACAGATCACTGTTATCTACTGCTTTCATACATTTTCCTGACAGCATGAGCAATACATGATGGAAAAACTGCTCATCTATCTAGCTGTTCCAAATATGAATTAAATTTTTTGGCTTCTTCATATGAACAGAAGTGCCCGTTAACTATATCGTGTGCCATCGTTGGGAGCAATTGGTTGGAGAGTCTGGCGAGTGTGGCAGGATCTTACATTTTTTTGCTTTTCCAATTATATTTTGATTACTTTTGCGACGTAATGCTAGCTAATGACTGTCCGGATTTTTAAAGTTTTCGGCGTAATCACACAACTGCATTAGGTAGCGATGCCCTGTGATGGTTTTATATTTCTTCAAACGCTTATAATGCATCAATTTTCTTTGTATTATGGACGTTTTTCTTCAAGTTCTCGGCTAAAACAAATCAGCTGCGTTTGGCTTTGATTCCCTGTCATAATTTTACTTCAGCAGCTCCATAGTATATATAACAGCTAGTTGGTTCCTCCAAACTTGGAGCCATTAATATTGCCTTTTGCTGGCAAACAATATAACCAGATAACTGACTTCTGCTTGAATAGCTGCAGGCAACTGAGCTAACTATAAAAAAATATCGCTGATATCGCTTCTAAGTAGTAGACGCAGATTCAAAGTTGTCCCAAGGCTTTCTGCGCTTCCGATTATTATAATGCAAAAATGGCTTCAACAGTTATGATGCAGTGCAGAAATCTCTTACAATTTTGCCTTCGGAAAAGCTGTTCATAAAAAATACCATTTGATATCTTTCGGTTTCAAGTCATACAGCGCCCAGTATCCATGCTGCAGAATCATAACCATAGCTTCAAGGCGTTTCGACAAGGCTTGCTGAGCTACTTAGAATAAATCTGCCAGTTTCTCTTAGGTTTCGGTTTCTCTTAGGTTTGCGCCTTGGTCAAGTAATGCTTCCGATTTTGCAGCTTAGAAAAACCTCATCGCCGTAAAAATCGCAATTTTTGAAGCGTGGGAACCGCTCGTGATATGTTATTTCCCTAAGAGCTGCAACGCCATATGTAATCGATGAGCACTAGAAATCTTTAAAATTTATATAAACTCTTTGAGTTCATAAGGAAAAGCAACTTCCAATACTTCTCACAAACTAAGCAAATTCGGCTCCAGAACTATTGCTTGCAGTAAACAATGAATTTGTGCTGATAACCACAAATGTTTTGATGCCAATATGTAGACGAAATATTTACGATTATTGTATATAGTTTTCAAAAATTTTATTCCGAAGGTTTCACAATGCAACAGTGTATGGCGCACTTTTGCACACTGCGTGAGTTTCCTTTGAACCGAGCTGCATTTCAATTCACAACATTCTTTCACAATTCAATGCAGTTTTACAACCAAACTTAGTCCCAATTTCTTCTACCTTTTGAACAGTGCCAAAAGGCCTAACAATCATTGCTACTATAAACACCAACTGCTGCAGTGCATCCCGAAGAGAAAGACTTTGTCGGTCCAGGGACACAAAAACAATACACATTTGTGTAAATAAAATTTGCTTGAATAATTTTATGAATGGGCATTGTACTTCCTGGCAACAAAAACATAACAAAAGCAGACGAACGTTGAAAGAGTAAGCAAACAAAAGATAGCGCTGCAGCCTGACACGCCCTGCGCCCACAAATTGCTACTAAGTCTCCATATGAAAGGCATGCCCACAACTTTTTTTTTTTGCATTCAAAAACGTAAAAAATAAAATAAATTAAATTAAAAGTAAGGACATGATGTATAATTTTATTATACACTACAATTTAGCGTGGAAGTGTATGCTGAGTTGATGGCTGCAGGGCAACAACTTCTGTGTAAAATATAGCCAGCAGAAAGCCTTTTCAAAGATTGGAATCCCTGTAAATACGCAAACTAGCGAGCAATCTTTGATTGTTAAGAACTGCTTTTGTTTTTTTTGGAGAAACTGTCATGATACTTAGGCAGTGCAGTGTATGTGCAGGCCGCCATGTTTCGACTGTTTCTAGCTCACTTGGTTTTTTTTTGTTATTATTGCCGCAAAGGGTTAATTATGTCAGTATGTATGCACGTGTGTATGTGTGTGTGTGTGTGAGGCGCCACTTACGGTAACCAGCACACACACACACACCCATACACACACACGCACAATTATGCAACATTTTCAAGAGAATTTTTTTTTTTGTGGTGCATTTTACACGCGCCATCAAAGTTGCAGCTGTTGCCATCTGCTTCAAGTACCTCGTCTGCGTGTGTGAGTGTGTGTATCTATGTGAGTGCAGCTGTGTGTGAGTGAGCACATAAGTGTTTAAATAAACGACAACACTTGAAATAAATTGCAACAAATCAAGTTAAATAAATTGCGCGAACGTAGGAAACATCAGCAAAAGGACGCGACGTGCGCAGCGTAGAGCGACGGACAGACGAAAGCATTCAACGTTATGTCGAAGTCCTGCCACTCTCTCTCTCTCTGTTAGCCCTTTAACCATGTCACTGTATGCGCGCGTGTGTGTGTGTGTGTGTGTGTGTGTGTGTGTGTGTGCGCAGATGTTAAAGGAATTGGCACAGATGTGACTGCGAGTTGGGTTTGCACGGCAAATATTAAAAGATCCTTTTGATTTGGCTTTGATGAAATAAGTGAGGCGAAAAATGAGAGAGCATTGCCAAAGGATTGAAGTAAATAACGGTATTAACCACCGCACCGGAAGCGACAAGCTGCTCGCTCTCTGTGTGTGTGTGCGGACGGGCGTGTGTGTGTGTGTACTAATATTATTCATTTCCGAACTACTTGCTAGACAAATTGATTGACACTTTATTTTGGTAAGCCAAGTTAATACAAAGTGCAAATGTTATAAGGTCTATGGCATTCCTTTTTTGTTTTTGGGGAAAAGCAGCTGTTTGTCTTCTATAAGATGTGAGTATTGTAAGTAGATATAATATATTATAGGAATTACATTGACTAAGGCAATAAGGATTTAAAAGACAGCAACTTTAGACGATTTAAAAGCCAACAAATACGGCTTTAATAGCTCGTTTATATTTGCCAAAACTGGGAGCCAAGTATATCCGATAAAGCCAATCCAAATTAGTTTAGATAGAGCAGACTATTCGACGGAGAAGGAAGAGTTAGTACTCACAGGTAGCTAAATCTAGCGAAGCCGGCGAGTGCGAAAGGATTTCATAGCCCAATTCAAATAATTTGGTCATCGTTTTCACAGCTTTGGGTTGAAAAAGGTTTTTTTTTTGCAAATGGGGGCGCTTACGCTTCACCGACTGGTCGAATCGATGCAATAGGTCACTAGGTCATTGCGATGTGTATAACTTCGCGCTTTATGGTTCCTTCAGTGCACTTTCAAGATGTGCAACCCATTGCTTGAACTATCGCATAGAGTTGCATTCATGTTTTATCATAGGTGAACAAAGCTTGTAGCTAAACGTGCCCTTGACATACGGCTATGTGACTAATTTGCAGAATAGCCAAAGTTGCCAAGAGTTTGCTAAGAAGAACTACAGTATAGGGTAAGCTGAAGCAAAGAGGCACAACAGACCCATGGGGATCGCAGTGCATGGGCACTCGTTTACACATCATGTCAAGCTGAGGCAAATTCGACTAAAACAATTCCGCTGAGGTCCCGCAACAAAATGCGGAATAATGAACTATGTCTTGCGCGGCTTACTGCGAATAAGGGGGATCGCACAAAATCGTAGTTTGAATGGTTGCTTATCTATTTCCTTAGACTTATAGGTTATTTGACTAATTTGGCGAGCAGCCAAAGGGCCCTAGAGTTTGCTAAGAAGGACTTCATTATAGAGTAAACTGAGGCAAAGGGGCACAATAGACGCATGTTGCAGTTCCAAAGGGTGTAGGCCAACCCTCGATCATACATTTCATCACGCTGAGAAAAATTCGACCGGAAAAATTAAGCTAAGGTGCCACAACAATGTGCAGAATAATGATATACGTCCTGTGCGGCTAACAGATCTTGCAACAGAAGTTTATAATGTATTCCAGGCCCCCGAAGTTAATCCCCAACAGATATTCCAACAGTAGTTTATAATGAATTCCAGGCAACTTTTGCTTTTGCAACGAATCGATCTAACACCTAATCCTAATATCATTAACTACACTAGAACTCTAGAGTCCAACCTCGCAGGCGCTTTATATTAACCAATATCAGTAGTCGTTCGGCTTGTAAACGGCTTTTGGCATAAAATGAAATTGGCAAGTTCTCACCTAAGCACTTTAACACACTTAGAGACTGATTGTATTTGTATATTTGATTTATTTATTTACTTTGTTGCCGCCTCTTTTGCCACTATTTTGTCTTATTTACGCTTTTTATTTATTTTTGTGGCAGCAAGATATACAAAAAAAAAAAAAAGTCAGCTAGGAATAAACTAAAATTGACGCTAGAAGGGCGTCTAAAGAAAAAAGGATGCCCTAAAAAGTATGCTTTGATTAAGTGCGTGCTTGAGACGGCGTGAAGCAGGCTGCCAGAGTGTGTGTGTATGTCACTTCCACGCACCCAGGGACTGGCGCTGCCTTGGATTGACTCATTGGCCATTTGATGAAATGCTGGGGATTGGGAACAGGTAGAGCGCACTGTCACCCCATTTGCTTGGATCCCAGCATTGTTTGTTTTGCGCTGTTTGTTTATTTTTCTGCTGTTTTCTATTTTATTCCAATT
The DNA here is from genome assembly GCA_035046065.1 of Chymomyza procnemis. Taxonomy (NCBI): domain Eukaryota; kingdom Metazoa; phylum Arthropoda; class Insecta; order Diptera; family Drosophilidae; genus Chymomyza; species Chymomyza procnemis. Next base: position 27,297,733 of record JAWNOJ010000021.1, read on the forward strand.
CCATTTTTTTTCTTTGCCGCCTGGAAAAGGATTGTAAAATTGTAATGGCGCAGAAAATAAAACAACGAACGTGCAACATACAAAAAATGAAAGCATACAAATTGTTGCAAGTATGGGGAGTTGTCTTGGCAAACAAATGTACGAAAAAATATTCAAAAGTGTCATAAATGTAATACAACTTTTTCCTTTATGGCCACACACTCACACCCCCCGCACACACTTCTGCATATTTGTTGTGTCGCGTTATTGTTACTCAAGCATGCTTGTAGCAAAAGTTGTGCCATTGTTGTTGTCTCGTCGGCCCAGCTAATAAAAATAGCAATGGAATTCAAATAAAAATAAAATAATGGAAGCAAAAAAAATGCCAAAGCTTCAGAAAAAGTAAAAAAAATACATATATGTGACATATCTATGTATAGCAGAAAAAAAACTTTACATTTAAGTTCAACTTGGCGCCAAAAGTTTTATTTTAAAACTTAAACACACAGTGGCAGCACCTTGTGAATTATATTACGATTGTGAGGAGTAGCCAAGGTTGTGGAATGCCAACTAAAATATACACTCTACTAGACATGCTGGCCAACTAGAAAACCCTTACTCAATCAGAGTGGATGTGGCATCCGTGGTGCCTGATGAGCAGCATACTTCCTCAAATTTTATACATATTTGCTCGTTAAACCATTGGAAATCTCAGAACTGAACACGTCGTGTATAATTCGCTTTTTAAGAGAATTGTTAAGTATAATATATTTTCTTATTTTGGCAATGGTCATCGCTCCAAAGGCGCAGCATGGAGATATTCCAATTATTGCTGTTCGAAGAGAATAGCTAGCTACAGTTAATACCCAACTCCGAATCTTTAATTAATAGAGATTTTACTAGATAAATCGCTATATATCTATAGCTTATTGCTATAGTCTATTTATTTGCTACCTGCGCCAGTGCTAGACACATGCACTAGTGCTGCTGGCTGATTTATGCCATGAACGTAACTTGCATCAGCAGTGGTCCTTGGACTTTGCCATCCAATGCACATTTTTCCTAAGAAAATCTGCTTTAGATTTTGATACTACGTCCTTATGGAACCAAGCCCTGGTATCACTAAATTTTACCATATTCATATCTTTATCTTTTCTATATTGTTTATTTCTTATAAAGGTTAATTTTTTAGCAACTTCTTTTCCCAACACCCATTTTTGATAGCTAAGGCGGCCCACGCTTCTAAATTAAACAATTTAATAAACCAAATTTGAATATCGTATTCGCAAAATTATATTAAGCAATGAGATAATTTTAGAATGAATGGTTAGGTATGTAAATTGTGCTGTCAGCAGCACTGTAAGAATTATCGTTGCAATACTATACCAATAATACATGTAATTAACTTTTAGTAATACATAATATCGAATGTTCTGTGGAAACAAAACAAAATAAAAGATTTTTTACGTTTTGTAGAATTTGATGTTATTTTGGGAAAATAAAATATGCAGGCTCTTAAAAAATCGCCCTTTAGCTTCAAGTAGTAGACTTCTACTTGAAGGAAAGCCAGAGGTATAATGCTGAAATCGATCGACAAATGGGCAAGAAACAGATCAAGTTGTCTATCATTGTGTAACTTAGCTGAAGATTCCACGAATTCGCCTGAGCTACACGGATTGGCGCACACAAAAACTGAGCTTAGACATCGCCTCTTTTTACTTCCTCTTCATAGTCAAGTCTACTTTCCAAGTGAAAGGGTATTCAAAAATATAAAGATAAAAATGACGCAAATGCTAAGATCTAAAAGCAAAAAAAACGAGAATTGAGCGCTGCAGTGCGGCGAGCTGACTGCCGTAATGCGTTTTAATATTTTCAGCTGAAACAACGTAAGCGCAGGTGGCCAGACAAAAAAATATATTACATATATATACCTAAATATATAGATAAAATAAGACACAAAAAAAAACAAGACTCACAAGGCAGCAGATGAAGTTAAAGTTTCGCTGCAATGGCGCACAGCTTGGGGCATATGCTACAGTGCAGCCAAGTTGGCCCAGGGGCAGTTAAAATGCGAGTAAACTTAAAAACAAATTCAAAATGTCAAACTTAAAAGTGCATAAAAAAATGAAATATTCCCCGGTCAAGAGACTAGCACTAAAACGATATCAAGTTGGTTGCTTTTTTTATATATTTTTTGAAAGTTTTTTAAAAATGCTTAATATTTATTATTCAAATAAAGCGAGGACTATAATTGAAGCTAGAAGAGTTAAGCGAATAAGTGATAATATTTGCAAATGATTTGGTTCACGCTTGATTTAGTACCGAGTGAGCTTTTTTTTTTGATTTCTTTCATAAATTGTAAAGTATTTTGTATGGATTCATAGGCTGCAGCAAAAAAAGAGGACGACTTAGACTTAAATGCAAAAAGTAAGTGGAGAAGCAAATATCTTCCTTTAGGGTCACCAACTGTGTAAGGCAAGTGCGTCTGGCGCGAGATGATGACCTAAAATGTGAAATCGTATACTGTCTTTTAGTTCAGCTATGATACTTGGCTTATCAGCGCATACCTTGGATTTCAAATATCCCCACAAAAAAGGTCTAGTGGCGTTAGATCGAGTGATCTTGTTGGCTAGTCAAATTCATCATTTTTCGATACGACTTGTTCGGGGAAAACTGGCGCTGCTCCTTCATTGTCTGTGAAAAAATTGAAACCGATGCTCATGTCCGCACAAAAAACTCACCAAACAGTCACTTTTTGATCGTATAGAGGCGTCGAGTTCCGTCTCAGCCATTGCCCATTGCTGCAACTTTATATGGCATACCCTGTACGTACTGTACCATTCTAAGATGTTCAGATAAAAAGCGTTGTCAAAAGTCTGCTCCATTTCAAGACTGTGGTAGGAGGTAAGCAGGTTTTCGAACTGGGCGTTCATGCATCGATATATATATATATGACGTTTCTGGCACTCTCAGCCAGAGGAATCCCCGAAAAAATTGTCAATATTTATAATCGAAAGCATGTACTATATATACTCTTCAGGCAGGGTATTACACAATGGACAGCTCAATGATTCCTTCCAGACTGTATCGGGAGTTAAACTAGGCTCTCGACGTAGTATATGAGAAATTTAATGGAGCGAGAAGATGTCTCAAAACTAAGGCGATTAGACGTATGCTGATGATGTGGGTCTATACAGCAACACTCACCACGAGCTGCAAGAGAAGCTCACGAGCATAGCAAATGACTCTGCTAAGATCGTTCTGCAAACCAACACCGCAAAGCCGATATCTATGCGCATGAACTCGCGAAGCAGCAGTCAGTTCGCTATAGACGTTCACCCCATTGAAGGGAGTACGATCCAAACAACGAAAGGTGGCACGGACATTGACATCAACAAATGTATAGCGAAGGTACTTTCACAGGGCTCACGCGAGTATGGTTGAACAAAAATCCAAATATTCAACTCTTGCGTCAAGTCTGTTTTTTGACCTCCGGCAGCGAAATATGGCATTTGAAAACAGAGTCGATTCGTCAACTGCAGACTTTTGTCAACAGATGCTTGCGACGTATTCTCGGTATTTCTTAGTCCCGAATAATTTCAAATACCAGTTTGTGGGAAATATGCAAGCAAATTCCTATATAAATCCCAAGAAATCCTGAAGACAAAGTACAGCTGGATCGGACATACACTTCGAAAAGATACGAATGATATAGTGCATGTAGCTGTACAATGGAATCCTCAAGTTACCAGATACATCAGTCGCCCCAAGATGACATGGCATAGAAGCGTATTCCAATACACTAGCAAAACATTTAATGAATTAAGACATTTTGCTAGAAACCGACAACTTCGCAAATCAAAAAAGAAAAAAAAATGGCAGATCAGTTGCAACTTTGCACTGAAGCTAAAAAATTGCTTAAAAAAGTTTTAATTTATTTTATACTTCAAAAATTCAAAATTTCTTTTCTATTTCTCACTGCTCTTTTCAACTTCTTGCTTCCAACTCTCATTGATTTATTGACAAATATTTGCATTTTTTGCTTATAGAAAATTGACCACAATTTTGCTTCAACTAAAAATTAGCAGCATTTGTCGCTTTCAATTATGAAACTTAATCTTTAATGCAAATAAACGAACAAAACAAAATTTCCAAGTGCATCATACAAACAAACACTTTTGCCATAAGCTCTTCACAAAATAAACCAACCAACCCATTGAGCACATATATTTATGGTACTTAGTGTATGCACGCAAAGAGCAACAATTGCAAAAAAAAAATAAATAAATAAATAAATAAATAAACAAAAAAAACCATATATTATTATATGTACTTTGTGCGGCGCATAAGTGCCTTTGTGGTTTGGCCAAGTGCTCTCAAACATTTATTTGGCCTAAACCGAAAATATGCCATGTGACGCACTCGAACAAATGCACAAATATAAACACATTTCTGGCAAATAGTTTTTCAAGTTTTCCACTAACTTTAAAATAATTTTTAAATAACAAAAGAAAAAATAAGTAAACGGACAGCAAAGCAACTCAACACATTAGCAACAGGGTTTTGTTTGTTGGCTTGTTTGTTATTACTTTTATCGAATTGTTGCAAGTTTTGCAGCTAAAGGAAAATGCAAAATAAAAGGCTACGAAAAGCTAGACAGGTCTTGACATGCAAATTGCCAGCTGGAGCGGCAGCCTATGTATGCAACATGCTACTTGCAACACAAAACTTGCAGCTAAACATATTGTAAGTACAGAGCGTGCAAAACAAAAGATGCAAGCAGACAAAAAAGCCAGCGAAAAACTCGTGTGGAATTGTCCGTCCGTCTGTCAGTCTGTGCAACCAGGAAGCAGGAAAATGCCGCTACTACAACTTCCTGCGCGCACACACACACACACATACACACGCACATGGGAGCACTTCCGGCTGTATGAGCGCGTCTGTGTGTGTGTGTGTGAGTGTGTTTGTTTTGCTGCCACTCGCTGCTGCATCATTCATTCATGCACCTGAAGTCTTCACTCAAAAACTTTGAAATAGAAAAAATAAAACGAAGAAGTAAAACGAAGCACGCAAAGTTTGGGGCAGCAACAGGAAACAAAGAAAAACCTAAAGTAAAAGGAAAATAAAAACAAAATGGCAGCAATGAAATAAATTAAAATAAAAAAAGAAAAAAATATGCCGCTGCCTGTGTGTGCACGCTAAGCGACTGCCAAATGCCCTTTAAATGCTCGCCAAATCGCAAACGGTGGCATGCAACTGCTTGCTGTCAGCTGCGGCAAGTGTTGGAAATGTTGTCGCTTCCTGCCAGAAGTTTGACGCTTTATTTGCAGTTTGTCTGATGGATGCAGCTGCAGAAAAATTCTTTGCAAAATCTACGGTCCCTTCCGCATTGGCAACGACAATCGCAGCCGAAAGAACCATGAGCTGTATGAGCTCTAAAACGACAGAGATGCCGTCCAGCGTAATATGGTATCATGTCTACGTTGGCTCGCCCATGTAGTTCCAACGAAATGTGGATGAATGACGACCAAAGCTCAGATAGAAAGATCAAAAGTAGCAAGAACTAACTTCCCTTGATAGCTTCATAGTTTGGCTGTAACCCGATGGTGTTGGCCAACTCAAGTAAAAGTATTATCTCAGCATTTTCCTTCTCAAATGCAGTTTTGACTTCAAACACCAAATCTGAACTTTATGAGCCTAAAGTTTTAGTTTCTCAATTCTACTGCCGTGCTCAAGCTCTTACCTCTTTCAATCATTGTCTTGAATTTAAATCACAGCACTTGCTTTCTAACTGCCACTTTGAAGTCAACCCTAAGCCTGATCTCTATGATCTTCAAGATTAAGTACCTTTCTTCTACTCGCTGGCTGTAAGTCTTGGCAGTCTCTCAATCATTGTACAAACCTCTTGAATGTTCATCACACCACTTTCCTTTCCAAATGCAGCATTGAAGTCATACCTAAACCTTATTTCTAAAATCATCAAGATTAAGTACCCTACGTCTACTTCCTACTATTCCCTGAAACTCTTGGCAATCTCTACCATTACACAAGTTCAAGGTTTACCTGACCCTCTGGAGTATAATGGAAATGTCAGCACTTAGCTCAAGTTCAAGCAGCCCAGCTCTACTCCCTTTCTCAAGCTGTAGCCTCTATCTATCTTTCCCAAGTCTGAGCTATACTTGACTCTCTTGAATGGTATCTCATTCTTTTACCTTTCCAAAAGGTGTTCCCTCAGATCCTCAAGTTTAAGTATTCCAACTCTCTTGCTCAAGCTCTTGGCTCTCTCCAACTCGCTAATTGCACAAGTCTGAACTATACTTGACCATCTTAAAAATAGTGTAAATATTATGTCAGCACTGATTTTTCCAACTGCAGCTTTCAACGCAATCTCCAACTTTGTTCTCTAAGATCTGTAAGTTCAAGTATCACAGCTCTACTTGACCATCTTGAGTATAGTGTATACAAATTATAATCGGAACTTATAAGGGCGTCAAAGCCAAGAGCAAAATCGAGTTGGCAATGGCGGCGACGTCAACATCAACAGCGATGCTGCCGCCAACGCAGCTGTCGACAGCGAAGACATGATATTCGCGCCCAAAGTTTTCTTTGCTACGACGGAGTACGGACTGCTCCTGTCTGGCAATATACGTGGTATATGGCAAGTTCCGTTTCACGTTTAAGCAGTGGAAGATTGCTTAAAGTTTTATTGGTTGTTGTTTGCAAAGCGAAAACTTAACGCAGATACAAACACGGGCGTCTGCGAGCAGCTGTCTCGCGTTCTCTCTCAGCCTCACTCCCTCTCACTCAGGCAGCTAACAAGCAAGGGCCTCGGATTAAAACAGTTACGTTCTACTTCTCCTTATTTTTTTCAAGTACAATTTTGTTGAAACTGAAACTGCCGTAAGTCAAGCAGTGTCTGAAAAGCAGTGCTGAGTGAAAAACAAAACGAAAAAAAAACACTGCACAAGAGTCGAGTCATAACAAACGGTAAGAGCTTACAGCGGAAGTCGTTGAAGCCCCACAAAATGGCGCACAGTTAAAGTTTTGACTTGGTTTCGGCTCAAGTTGAGGTCATCATCCACAACCCCTACTGCCCAGCATTATGCTGAGCATCACGGCCAGCATGCTGGCGAGCATGTCGCCAGCATCGTCAGCATAAACTGCTTGTAATTTTCATAAACAAAATAGTTAAACATCGCTAAAAGTTGTCTAATAGTCGTTCTCCTTGTTGTCGTCGCTCATTTCAAGTGCAAAAATAAAAGGGGGCCAAAAGTAGCTTCAAGTACACCCAAAGGAGGCGAGCTATGCTAAAAACAGCTGCTATAAAGGAGCCAGAGTCCAAGAGAGGGGACAAGCACGGAGACACTTTCCGGAACACGTGCTAGACATGGCCAAGTAGTGTGGGTCAGCTACGTTCAGCGGCACAAGCACTGTGCAGCAATTGAATGGCAATCGCTGAGCCCAAACTTAAGCCTCAAAAGCAGCAAGTAGACTATAAGTAAAATTTATTAAAAAACAATTGCTTTTTATATGCTGGCAAGGTTAATTAAATGTTCTGCAATTTAAAAGAGGCAATTGAAGTTAGGTGAGACCTCTATAGATACCGAAGTACATCGTTGAAACTGCATTTTTGAACAAGCAGCTTTCCAGTACTTCTAATCTGATACGGGGAATTACTACTTAGAGCATTGAAACTGAAGTTTTCCCCCATGAGGTTACTACATCTATAATCTGCTTACTACAGTCAGTTATTGCTGCTGTTATTTTACGTATAAACAGCAATTCAGCGACAAAGAAATAACCGAAGACGTCACTGAAAGACGTCACATAAAAAAACGGCAGCTTTGAAACCAATGCTGGGTTTCAGTATTCAAAATATCTTCGTGGAAGACTTCTAAGAAAACGTGAGGGAAACTCGGAGGGGTGTTTCGAAAAAAAGGAAATACGACTGATATGCAATGAGGCCAATATGCTCAAGCCTGTGCAACACAGCTGCTTTAAAAAGCCTCAGACGCATTTGACCAAGCTCTGGATAAACAACGTGTTTTCAAGCACACCAGCATGATCGTCGAAATGCAAAGCAGCTCTCTAAAAGACGACTAGGAAGTAGCTCTTAAAGGGTTCGCAAACACGCTGATATTGTGAAGAAAGCACTACATCTATAGAATATGCCTTAAGAACAGCACTAAAAAGTTCTCATAGTAACAGATTCAATTATTTCAACTCTCTAGACTATCACAACAAAGCCCAAGAAGCTTAGAAAAGTCCAAGAAACATATATTACCGTATTGCCAAAAATTAATATCCATTACACGTGATTTAAAATTTGACAACATACTTACGAAAGTCGGGTAGAATGCAATGGAAGATGTCCAGGAACAGCTTCCAAGAGATATTCGATATGGCAGTCGCACAATATGGAAACTTCATATTGCTTCACTGAGCATATACAATAGAAGAGAGAGCTAAGAGAGTTTATAAACAACGAGTTTCAGCAATTCAGCAATTTCAACTCTGTCGACTAACTCTCAAGTACAGCCAATCAGTTCGAAAAAAGTAATTTTCTATTGCTCGTCGACAAACTGAGGCAAGTCGGTTTAAAGTTGTCGAAGGAAATGTTTTCGAAATGGAAGTCCCAGTAAGCGATAAGCATAGAAACATTATATTTCTTCATAGAAAATATCGAAAAATCGTCCCTTAGGGAGCTTGTAAAGTAATAGTTCCAGTTGATTATGCCCGCTCGACATAATCAAGCAGCAAAATACAGATCCATCACAAAATTCCAAGGCACCAATCGAAAAGCTTTTCCTAAAAGATCTGGCACAGTAGCTTACAAAGAAGATGTTTACGTGCCCCAGCTCTGGCACGTCCTAGCAGTTGGTTATTAGATGTTCCATTGATTCGGCATCGTACTCACAGAAACTACATGTCCTGTTGCTGACAATGCCCATTTTGTGTAGCTGGTCGTTGCAGGGAAAGTAGCCTGTCAACGCTACACAAAGTGAGCTGAGCTGTGTTCTATTTAAGGATAGAGCTTCTTTGGCTCTTTTGAGTGTCTGACACCTTATAGATTGTTCCAGTACCTTGCTTTCCTGTTTTCAGGCCACTTTTTGATGTCAGTCTTGAGTTAGTTGTTGGTGTAACCAAACATCGGACTTGGGTCTACAAAACGAGATGTAGCTCCATAAATTACATGAGAAGAAAAACTATCAACAAAGCTGCAGTAGTCCTCAGTTCCGGCTAACATTCTAAGCACTCATCACATGGTACCAACCGAAGAACAACCCACAAAAAACTTCTCTTTCATGTACGATAGTGTAATGGACAGACATTAAATTAGTTAGCGTCTATTTGGGAACCAAGCCATGCACAAGGCATTAATAGCATTTGAAAACTGAACGTGTCATCATTGTAGAAGTTTTCTTATCGATGTCTGACAAATGGTGAGAGCAAAAAAAACAACGGGCTGCAGTTGGGTAGGGGGAGAGTTGCTGTTACGAATAAAGATCCCAAGCAGCAGAAGTAAAAGAACTTGTCGAATGCTAGTTTATTATCCTTTTCATTAGCAAAACACAAAATGGCGCACGCACACACACACAAACACAGTGTCAGCTACTAATGCGCACTAATACAATCAAAGACAAGAGCGACATTTTGTTCTATGCTTTGGCACTTAATGGCCGCAGACACACACACACCAAAAACTTTCCAGCCAACTTTTACGCAAACACAGACACACGCACACACACACATCTACATGCTATTTTGCCTCTCTCTGCGTGTGTGTGTGTGTGTGCGAGTGTAGCTGTATGCGTGTCTGCCAAAATGTCATTGGCGAAAATTGAAACGCACATGACAATCCATTTCATCAGCAGTTTAGTTGCTTTTAGAAAATTTGTTTTCCAACACTAAAAACAACAACAACAAAGCGCAATACGCTGGCCATTCGCAAAACAGGGCGCCACACACACACACAGAAGCACACACTCACACATAGATAAGTGAGTCTTACTGTGAGTGGCAGCCACTAAGCCAAATCAACAAAAATCAACAACAAAGTCCTTGACTCTTAAACTTTACCGGACCGTACACTGGACACTAGACTGCAAAATTGGTAGCAAGCTACTTTTTGAAAGAGGAAGTTGTACAGCGAATAGCAAGAATTTTGCTTTAAAAATTTCTCAATTTAAGGAAAGTGGAGAAGTGCATACGTCTAAAGAGTCGAATTTTGAAATAATTGATATGGTATACGAGTGGTTGTCAGGATATACTACAAAGGCATAAAAGTTCGAAAAGTACGGACACTGCATACCAAACGAAGATGATATTGTTTTTAGGTCAGAACTGGGCGGCGATTGATTCTTTGTGACTATAAGGGTCTCTTTTTGAGAGACAAAAGTGCTAGCACTGTTCAACGCTGTAAAATATTGAAGAAGTTGAATATCTTATGAACCAAAACTTCTGGCACCGTAGATACGTCCATAATGAGTACTGCGCTTTAAAATTTGGGAATATGAGCAACAAATGAAAACGACTTTGATGTAATTTGCAAACTAATAATAGAGTTGCTGGTATTGCCGAAGACTTCTAAAAGCAAAGATGCACGTGTATGTACATCTGAACGCTTTTATCCCAAAAATGATAACAGCTTAGTCAAGCTTTGGAATTAAAGGCTTTAGGTTGCTGTCAACGTTATAGACGAGTTGTCCATTTGTTAGGCTAAATAAATTGGTACAGCAAATAAAACTATATTTGATTTGTTCCCAACTTTGAGATAAGTAATATCTGTTTGAGGAGAGAGAGATGTGCCTAAAGTTTATTGCCGAATCCTAAGTAGAACTAGGCAGAATATACTTGCAAAATAAGTCCTTTTTAGGAGCTAGTTCATTTTTCTTTAAATTTATAGCATATATTCAGCAAGTTTGAAATAAAAAGCTGCACATCGTTGGTAAATTATAGACGAGTGTTCGCCATAGAAGCAATTAATGAGAATCAACAAAAAATTTAAATAGACACAGTTTTTTTCTTTCGAACCTTGATATAATAATTCCGTAAGACTACTAAAGAGGAAAGTGTGCATAACCCTAGTAATAGCTCTATAGCTTATAGCCGAATCGGAACAGCACTGTCTTAAAATAATAGAGATTCTCCCATTGTCTTTTTGCCTTTTGAATTTGTGAGTGCTGACCAAGCTACAGGCTTGGAGGCGAGTTCGCTAACAATACACTTCTGAGGGCCATAGATATTTGAGACTAATTCAATTTTGAAACAAAAGACTGCAGTTGGACTGCAGGATTATAGTTCAAGTTTTAACTCAGAAAACTTAGATTTCAGAGATGATCTACATTTGAGTGACTCCCTGATGCTAGGTTGTACTTCTTTGTGTGAGATTGCTTAACTGCAGGGTTTTTAAACTTAAACGTTTTAGCTCAGAAAGTTTAGATTCCAGAGACAATCTTCATTTAGTGACTATTTTTAGTTGCTAGGTTGAACTTATTTTCTATAAGTTTTGCTTTTGATTGAAGGCTGCAGTTTGATGGCGGGTTATTTATTGTTTAAATTTTAGCTGAGATTGCAAAGAGGTCCACTCTTTCTAGATGCTTATACAATATTAAGATTTACTTTTTTTCTTAAACGTTTGATTACAAAACACTTTTTGACTGGGGAACGTTAGATTCCACAGAGAAAAGCGACACCTCTTAGAATTCGTATTTAAACAGGCTTTGAATGCAAGGCGTTTATCTTTAACAAATCAAGCAGCTCTTCTCGAAAAGCGCAGGGTAGTCGACCTCCAAAGTTAAAATCTTTCTGCTAACAATTTATGTGGCGGCTGTGTTGCTCTCAATCTTTACCATTTCTTTAGCGGCTGCTCTGCAGAGCCCATTTTGCGCCATTAAATATATCTTCACTTTATAGTTAACGATGCAGTAATAATGTATCTTTTTATTAAAAACGTATCTTTTTATTAAAAATCAAAATTAAGATAGTTTAAATGCTGAAGGATTGCTAAATGGATTTAAAACTTACATACAAGCACTTCACTGCTAATCACAAAAGAAAACGTTTACGAAAATGGTATAGTTGGTCTTAAATGTCGGACAAACTGGCAGATTGTCAGCATGACTAAAAAGACGCAGAGGGAAACCTTTCTCATACTATGAAGTTGCGAAGAGCAAAGCAAATTCCGCACAAAATCAAAGCACATATGCCATAATATAACGAGGCACAAAAGAATAAGATAGAAGAGATGAAGAAAAGCATAGAAGAGAGCTGGGATAATAATTGTGGGCAGGGAGAGCTCGTTCTCGCTAAGCCAAACTTCTGGCTATAAGCTTCATGTTAAAATACTAACACACACACACACAGATACACCAATAGAGTTAACAACACACTCACACAAACACAGATACCCACACACAGATACAAACACATACACATGTAATCAGTGTCAGTCAATATTTTTTCGTTGCGGTGGCAACCCATGGAAAAAGGATCCTATATATGAAAAAACAAAAGGTTGAATAAGTTACGCTTCAATGCTGGAATTTGAAATACACTGACTGAGCTTCATGCAGGAAATTTATTACCATGTTGAGTGTCTGTGACAAAAATAATTATCTCTGTATTGATATAATTAGGTAAATGTACAGCCCAATCATGCGCCGAGATTTCTGTAAACTTATATAAAGGAGGACTCACAGAATCTACATGTTCTGTTGCTAATAATGTCCATTTTGTGAAGGGAAAATGGCCTATCAACGTTCCATAGGTAGAAAAAATATGGGTTTGGACATAAGAAAAGGAAGCAATGCATTGGACACAAGAAACAAGACCTGCAGTGAAATCAATAGATTGGTTCAAGAGAGAATGGGAATGAAGAAAACATTGTGGCAAGTCTTAAAGTGTTTATGATTTTCGAAAATGTAAAAAAGGAATTCCACTTTTTCCAACAATTTACCTAGCAACTTATGAAATAACTTGGTTTGTGCTGACACAATATTTTACTCAAAATTTATAAACTGAGAATTAAAAAAAAAAGTAAAACTTCTTTTTTTTCAAGTTCCAATCCAAAATGCAAGTTTAATTAAAATCTGGATTGGTAAGAAATTTTAATAATTGACGTTAAAATCTAATGTTTCATAGCTCGATGCGATTTGGATAAGGCGCGGTAACGCGCTCGTATTAAAATTAGAGTATTCTAAAGTCAGCGATAATTTCGTATGCCAGTTCAAATGAGTTCTTCTTTTACTTAAAAAGAAAAAATTCAGAAAAATTCTTATTTTACAAAATGATTATTAATTATTGATGGAATAATATGAGATTGTATGGATAATATGAGATTATAAGAATTTAAGCCTAAATGGTAATATATAGAAGAAAGACTCATTTACTCCGTTTAGGATGGCCACTGAATACTTTGAATCTTAATTCCCTCATTTACACATACAATATAGATTTCAATGTTTTCAACGACAATTGACATTGAAAGTTACAAAAAAGTGATCACAGCTGAAAGTTGTCTTCGCTCTAAGCTGCTCTGTTTGGCATTTATGCCCACTTAAGGATTTCAATCTTAATTTCTTGCGATTAGTTGCATTTTTGCAGCGAATTTTGTCGTGACCAATGAGCACTGTGCTGCACTTAAGCGTCCAGCATGCCTAGTCGGAGTTAATTCAAGTCAGTCTATAAAAGTAGCTTCACAGTAGGAAGAAAAAAAACCCCAACCTATTCAGATCAGTCATATATGCTTCGCGTGACACTCCAAACAAAACAAATGACTATCAAAGCCATGCACGTATGTTCAAAGTATATTGGCATCTACAAAAAGAACTTTAGATGAACTGAGCATATGAATGGTATTGAATAGATATGAAAATGGTATGTAAGTTGCCAAGATGTTGACGACGTTGGCGACAACGACGATGAGGACGACGACGACAAGTCAATCCTAGAAAAGGCACACTAAATTACATATGCACACAACAACAACAGCCACCGCAAAAACAACAACAAACATTTTCTGATTAGTTTCCATACAACAGAGAGAAGAAGCGTACAAAGAGCAAGAAAGAGACTCAAAGCAAAGTGCTCTCAGACAAAGCGTATTGGATGGGGGGGGCCGAACTCTTTGCTACCCGCTGCCGTTGTCATGCTACCAAAGTCAGCTATATTGGTGATACCAAAGGTCAACAATGTTTACAGCTGCTTCAAAGCAGATGACAGCGCACGACAACAACTACACACACCCGCACACACATACACACACACACACACAACCAAAACTCAAAAGAAAAAGGATATTTGCACTAATAAAATTCCAGATTTAAGACTTGCTCGGAAAAGGTATGCCAGCCAGCAGGACCCTGGCCAAAGTTAACAGCCCCCCCGCCTTGACGGCTCAACACACCTTGCATGTGTGTGTGTGTGTGTAATAAAAGTCCAGTAAGCAGCCACAGTAGAGTGTACATATCCTGCCGCATACCCTGCTACATCAAAAGCAAAGGCAACAATACTCACACACATATATATATATGTATATTGATTCAGCCTGGCAAACAATCATAACAACAATAAGATGAATTTTTATGTATTTTTTATGCACTCGAAAAAAAAATTTCAGCGAAAGGGATAAAAAAATTTATATATATATATATCAAGTATATATATATAGTTTATTGCAGCAACAAAGGGCAACTGGAATGTTGAAATATGCAAAAAGTAAACAGCAAATCGTAAAAAAATACGAAAATTTCTTACTACAACTCACATCAGTCATAAAACAAAATACCTCGATTTCATGCATATATATATATATATATATATATATATATATATATAGCATATAGAGGTGCACAGTGTTGAAATTTTAACACACACAATAGGTTCAAAGGTCCTTTGAAGCTGCTCAACTAAGAGAGAGTCAAAAAGTCTGAACATCTTAAGAAATATTTGTATGAGTGAGCGAATGTAGTATGGCATCTCTCACAGTTTCGTTCGCTGTTACGTCTTTCGTAGTGCTCCACACTTTGAGTTCAATGATGGTGAGCAGCAGCAGCAACTGGGTCTTAGTTGGAAAAAAAATAGGCGTTAAATAATAATCTCTTTTTCTATTATGGAGCAGCCACTTCGCTAATTATATTGAAATTGTGGGATTTGGACAAAAAATACGTTAGTTGCAATGGAAAAAGTTAGACTGCTGCAGCGCTCCCTAGACATGGCGTTTACGAAATAAATGTTTTTCACTTTAATGATTTAACTCCTTGTAGTTTTTTCATTTTATAAGATATCCAATAGGTTTTTAAACATATCCCATATTGTAGCAAAAAAATGAATGGCGAAAAATAATTTGGTCAGATAAGTTTGCCTTAACTGCTGAATATTACGTATACGTAATTTTTCCTCTTTAAACGCTCTTCTTTCCGATTTGATCAGACAAGTTTGCCTTATCTTCTGAATATTACGTATACGTAATTAATTCCAATTAAGCTCTCTTTTCCCATTAGACCAGACAAGCTTGTCTGAACGCCTTAGAAACTCACTATTACGTATACGTAATTAATTTCTCAATAAACGCTAGGCTTTCATTTGATCAGATACGTTTGCCTTATCTACTAAATATTACGTATACATAAAATCTTTTATTTTCTTTTTAAACGTTTAGGGCCTTATATACTGAATATAACTATATTTTTCCTCATTAAGCGCTCCTCCCCCATTTAATCAGATAATCTTGCCTTAACGCTTTAGTTTCTTGAACACACCTAAGTTGATACGGTCAAGAGTAAACTACCACTGCAAAGATCACTTTACAAACAAAAAGGCCTTGACGGAATGGCCTACAATTAATTAAATTTTTTGTTTTGTTTCCATAGATTGTGTATGAACAGTAACCACAAAGTTAGCATTTGCTCTCTTAAAAAACATAGGTATTTATTTCCGACTTATGTTCCATATATAATAGAAGCTCTCCAATATTTAAATCAGTAATGAACGAAATAGCATTTAAAACTTGTCATAAAATATATAAAGAGTGTTTTTTTTAGAGTTATAGGACTTTAAATTGCAATACAACAATGGCGGATTATTCGACTGACATTAATATTACTTTTCTGAATCATAATCTTTTGGCATTACATTTTAAATATGATTTCTGGTATATGACCACCAAGGCTGACTCGGATGTAGTTCAATCTGGACGTCCGGTTTACGATATTTCTACAACATTTGAGGCCGTATATCGGCAATAACAGAGGCGAATGACTTTACATAGCTCCACAGAAAGTAGTCCAGCCTTGTTAAGTCACAAGATTTTGGAGCCCAATTCACAGGTCCAAAACCTTAAATTAGGCGCTCACCAAACGTGTCTTTCAATCACATTAATTGTGGCACGAGCTGTGTCACATGTTGCACTGTCTTGTTGGAAGCACAGCGCCTAGACATCGTGGTTGTTCAATTCGGGAATAAAAAAGTTAGTAATCATGGCTCTATACCGATCACCATTGACCAGAACGCCATCATCATTTTTGAAAAAGTGGGAACTAATGATTCCACCTTTTTCTGAATGTAACACTGATTCGACTTGACACACTTGAGGATTAACTTCATTCAAAATGCGGCAGTTTTGTTTGTTGATGTAACGATTCAACTAAAAGTGCGTTTCATCGCTAAACAAAATTCGATTATGAAAATCGGGAACAACGGCAATCTCGTTTTTGGCACATTTGACGAATCTACGCCTTGCTTTTTGATCGGTTGGCTTCAATTCTTCGAATGCCAAACCAAACAACAAATCACTTGACAGCTGTTAAATCGGTCGCCATCTTGAATAGTAATACTGACTTAAATTTCCGTACCTCAAGAAAAAAATCACCCTTTATATATCATCGTTCAGTCTATAAATTTGGACTTTCGACTAGTTGCAAAATAAAATAAACAAAACTTGACAAAGGCTTCAACATAATGGCTAATTGAAGTTGTATAAAATTTGCAAATAATTGATCAATTTGAAGTATGAAATATAAAATTTTGAAAACCAAACATGATAAAAGCAATTAACTGTAAATATGTAAAGAATTTTGTAAAAGATATGCCGTTTAGAAAAATTGGCTTCTATCAGAAAAAATTAACTTCCCATTTTTCCTATACCAAATAAAATATGTTTTAAATATTTTCGGTCAAAACAAAGCTCACATGAGTAAGCTGATTTGGTTACAAAAGTGTCTGCACGGTCTAAAAAAAGTGACGAAATAGCTGCTACAACACTGACTAGGGAATAAGATATCTTTCCTAAAGACAGTTCTTGGCTTTTAATACAAAACTGTATGCCAAAGATAGGCCGGTAAAAAGTTTCCTTTCGTCAGGAAATAATTTACAAACCAAACTCTTAAAGGCAGCCTAATTTAGTAAGAAAACTGCTTGCATTGTTTGACAAGAATAATGACGAACGCATAAGAAGGCAGATTAGGTGATCCTCCTCTCGCTCTAAAAAGCAGCTCCTAACCTATAAAATCCAAATTTATGCAGAAGGCCGGAAACTTAAAATTTTTTTGTATATTTAGAAATAGCCGTTAAGCAGTCTACGGAATTTTATATCCATAGCGAGCCATTGAGCTGGTTCAAGTAGTAAGCAGCAACTGGCTCATAAGCTGCAGTTAAGAAACACTTACTTATACGCAGAACAAACTGAACTTGAGGTATACAAATTAACAAAATCTCTGCCATTTCGTTATAACGCAATTCGTACTCTGCGGCTGGTTCACAGCAAAGTAACATCAAAAAAGCTAACCGTGGATTAAGAAATACTGTAGATAGCAAATCGTATGTTTATTACTTGTCAGCACATTTCCGTACACCAAATCAATAAAACTACTACTTGCTTGCTTTCGTGTGGATCAACAAACGAAGATATTAGATAACTTTGCATTAACTCCTGCCACTAACTGATATATTCACACAAACTCAATCTAGGCCATGCCAAAGATCATGGTCAGCGGCAATCAGTAAAGTAAGCCACAAAGAACATCCATCGAAAATTATTGAGTACATTCATTTGATTGACACCATAAAGAATGCGCCCTCGTGGATAAGTCCGTCCGTAAGTGCTTTGGTTGGCAGCCGCTGCTGCTGCCGTTGCTGCTCACGTTATGCCCAATGCCATTTTGGTGCCAGTTGTCATTGTTGTTGCTGTGGTTGTTGATGGTGTTTGCGTTTTAACAATGGCGACATGGTAACAATGGCGGGCGAGACTTTTTGCTGAAATATTCATACGCCAAGTTGGCTGGCCGCGAATGCAGCCGCAACAATGAAAGAGCGCCAGTAAATCGGCGCCTGCTGACGCTCTTGGCCGATGGGTAAAGCGAGGCGGGTAGCACTGAGGTTTCATTGTTTGGCACTCGGGTCAGCATAAGGCAGGCGGCTAGGCATCAGCTGATTTATAAATCATAAGGTTATGTCGACACAAACACCAAACCGGCACATACACACGCAGAGTCAATGACGTGGGCCAATTTGTCAAAGCCTGTCGATATGAACATAAACTGGGCACTCAAACACAAAAAAGGACGCGCCGAGACAGGACAGCAGAGTGGCGAGCTGTGCGAGCTGAGAGGCGAGTGTGTGTGTAAAGAGCGCGGCTGAGGTAGCCAGATATAAATGGTAAGTTGGGGTTAAATAAAATGCTACGAGCACGCGTAAAATTCTGCTGTCGTATGGAATTTTTACGCAAAACTTACGTATACGTGCTTCAGTGTGTGTGTGTGTGTGGCTGCGTGTACAAAATGGCCGATGTCAGCAGTGACAACAACAACAACAACACTGCTATCAGCTAAGAGCCCAGCATCAAACCAAAGAGCTGTCGCGTCGTACCTATAAAAGTTGAATAAGTCCATCCAGCTTATGAGCCCAAAGCAAAAAAGTAAAAGCATAATGCATATGCTGGTTAAAACCAAGCAGTTAGTCAGTTAGCCAGATAGTTTTCAGCTCCATTTTTGCCCTTTTTGCGTTGTATCCTAATTGTTATGATGCCAATGTCCGCGCACTGATAATACCGGCAAAAAAAAACTCCTCTCCAGCCTCCAACAGAAACAACAACTTGACCACGTTAGCCCTGGAGCAGCAACGTAAAAAAATATGGTAAACAAAAATATTTTCTTTTTTTTTTTGGTAGCTGCAAAATCATACAACCCGTCAGTAAATTTGGTCAGACCGCATGCAAAGGCCAAAGGCAAAAGCAAAGATTGCTTAGGCAATGATACATGTATAGTAGAAACTCACATTGGGCGAACTGCTTTTTGAGTTGATGTGGGCCTGCGTCTATTTTTGCACAAATTTGTTTAGTTTCGACGTTCTTGGGTGTTCTTTCAAGCAGCGACTGCAGTGTTAAATAAATTATATTTAAAATGTTCTGCATAAAAAGAGCGATTAGATAACGTTTCAAAAAATATACATTTTTTTCTTCTCTTAGGCTTTATTGTCAGAATATGGTTTATGGTTACACGCTATATCGAAATATTGATCGTTGCTATAATCAATTTATGCTTATCTCTCTGATAGCATGAGGATTCAGCGACGGAAAAACTGCTCATCTTAAGTATCAAACTAATTTTTCACTTTTTCATATTATCGGAAGTACTCGTCAGCTAGCTCTTATGCCAAAAAGTGGAACAGCTGTTTGTCAGATAGGACATTATGGCAGATAGGTAAGATTTTCCAGTTCAGCGCTCCCAAGTATTTTTTACTCACTTGTGCGAACATTGTCTTGCTGGAGCTACGCTTTGTCATGGTTTTCCTTGTATGGTCGCCGTTGTTCTTTCTGTTCTCTACGTAAACGCATCAACTGCGTTTGATATCGATCCTCAGTGATATTTTTACTTCGCTTCTGCAGCGCATAATATATTACAACTAGCTTGTTCTACCAACCAGCATGACTATGGATGTTTGTATGTCCCGGCTTTCGCCAAGGCTTTCAGAGCTTCGTAGAATGGTAATACATCAATTTTTCGTCACCAGTTTCAAGGCGATGAAGAAATCCCTTACGTTTCTGCCTGTTCACGCCGCTCAACAGCTTGCGGTATCAATCCGCTGTGCTAGTCTTACTTAGCCACAGTGGCCCATAAGAGATCACACGTAACTGGGTCTACCAAATAAAGATCATGACCTTTGCAAAACGAATATTGAATGTCTGGGCTTTCCCCAAGACTTTGTGCGCTGCGGTTTGTCGTAGTGTACACATTTTGCGTTGCCAATAACGATAAGACGAACAATTTGTTCACAAATTAAAAAACGCCATGCGACATCTTTCGCGGTCCAGTTATACACAAGCCAGGGTTCTTGCTTATGCATCATTTCCACGGCTTGGAAGCGTTTTGACGCGGCTTGCTGAGGCACTTGGCATAAATCTGACAATTCCTCTTGCAATGCTTCTAATTGTGTGACTGTGCAAAACTTTTCCCTTCCAGCAACATTCCGAACATCGAAGTCAAAATTGCCATTCTTGAAGCGTTGAAATCACTCACGACACTGCAATTCCGCTTTCGTTTGGAACGCATATTGGTCTAGCAATGCTTCTGTATTCTGTATATTTGAAAAACTTTTCCGATTCAGTACTATGTCCATCATAGTAGGCAAAATCACTGTTTCAGAGCATCCTTGCCGTAGTAATACCGATTCAAGAGTAACGCAAATTCGCCTCAAAAACTAACATTTGGAATGAACAGTGAATTTATGCTGCAAACAGATATCCATCAGTGTCCTGATCATTATCATCACTTTTAAACGAAAATTACTTTAAAAAATTAGTAATTTTGCGCTAAAAATTAAATGAAAAAAATTTATGTTTTTATATTTTCAAATCAAATTCAACAAAAATGGTCCTATTAGTTTTTCGATTATCGAAAGTTTTTCAAACTTTTCACTTTAACAAATGTTTCATTTGAGTAAAGACTGTTCCATTACCCCAATGGTCTATCTGTATACATAAGGTGCACATAAAAGGGGCATTTTCAACTGGTTTTTTGAATAAAATGAACAAAATTAAAACGGAAATTATGCGCAAAGTGTACAAGCGAAGAAATGCTTAAGACGGGAAAAGAGTAAAGTTAACGAAATAAAATGCAAAAGAAAGCAAGCGAGCAACTGTACACAGAAGATGCAGAACAAAGCGCGTCTAAATGCGAAAAGGACTTAAATAAGTTGTTAAAGTAAAAGTGGAAAATGCTAAGACAACAACAACAACAACAGCAACAAGAACGAACCACAAGGAAAAAAATGTAAACCACAGCAACAACAACAACAACAACGAGAGCAAGAGCAACAAAAATGGCGGCGAGCATGAGCTCAAGAGCGCGAACCGCACGCAATAAGAAAGGAAAAACACGTGAAAAGCACTTGGCAAATGGCGGCGCTTAACTTAAGGCAAATTAAAATGGCGGCGCGCTGCTAACGGAAATGGCAATAACTGCAGAGTGAGTGAGAGAGAGAGGGGAAGTGTTAAGACAGCAACACAGAGTGGGAGAGTAATAGAGAGAGAGAGAGTGCTGAGAGGCGCACGTGCGTGCGTGTGTGTGTGTGTGTGTGTGGTGGTGCGCTGCGGTGTGCGGCTAACCACAAGTGTCTGCGGGTCGGCGAAAGTTTTTATCAGCTCGTTGTTGTCCTTGTTGTGCGCTTTGTTGTTGCTGCATAGAAGAAATTCTGCAAAGTTGACACGGAACAGGAGCACGGAAAGGTGAAAACGACAACATGGTTGCCAACTAATTCAAAAGCGTGTTAAAGGCAAACTCATTAATATGTACGAGCGAACTTGACGTTGTTGGTGACGGCGACGGAGGACTACAAAGACGACGACGACGACGATGATGATGATGACGATGGCTGCGACGTTGACGTCACTGTGACAAAAGTTTTAGCCAGGCGGCGGCAAAAGGACCTGCTTAAGCACAACAAAAAAAAAGTAGAGCAATGAAAAAAAGTAGCTAAAATAATGTCACAACAAATCAAAAAAAAAGTAAAAAACAATAATAATTTTAGGCACTCGAAGCGACAGTGAAATACACTGTAAGAAGAGTTTAATTAAATTGAACTGAAAAATGACTTGTTGGCAAGAAACAAAGCATCTCTAAAAAATTGTTTTTAGTGCTACGAATTTTTTTCATTTTGAGATATTTACAAAATATATATATACTTAAGAATAAATTACAACAATTTACACTTATAGTTGTGAACAATATTTCAAGTTATTTTAGTTAAGAAAAACCATAGGAATATTTTTGTGGAATTTTTGTACACAATTTTAAGCACTTTTTTTTACCTTTTCAAATCCTAAGACATCTAGGAAAAAAATTGTATTATATCAAACTTAATTATTTTAAGTTAATTAACTACTTCAAAATTGTTTTCGGAACTTTTGGAATTTATTTTAAGAAATAGTTAAGCAAAATTTGGGATAATTTTGGGGACACTATTTGAGAGTAAGAATTTCTATTTTTTAACCTTATGAGAAAACATTTCAGAAATATTGAAGCTAAAATATATATTCCTGATTGCTACTTATTTAAGCTCAAAAGCAACTTATATTTTACAACAAATGCATTGATAGGAATGCATTTATAGCCAGGCAGAATATGTCAGTTGAAATGTACACAGAGCATGTCTCGGTAGCAGAATTAAGGAGCAGCGTTTTAAAATACAATTTCCATCGACGTTTTAAAGACAGACCAACTAATCAGCTTAACACAAGCCTCACAAGTAATTTCAAGCAACGAAAATGGCCAAACGAGCAGCCATTAAAAAAGTAACGAAAACAGCGACATTTAAATTAAAAACAAATTAGAAAACTTGTCGAATTTCTTCTTTCTTTTTGCAGCTTAATTTACCCATATACCTCTTTACCTATGTGCTTTGGTTTTTTGCTACTTTCAGTGGATGCGGCCTCTGTTACTGGTTATGGGCATTAGCACAATGACGTTAATAATGAGTAGCCAGGAGAGCGCGTCCCAAGGCCCAAAGCAACCGCAAAGGACATGGCCGGCATGAAAACTAAGCGCAGCAAAACGTAAGAAATGTTTTAAAACGTCAGAGTAGGATAGCAGCAAGTGAAGTTGAGCTGTGCGAATGAGATGAGAGAAGTTGAAACAAAACAAAGAAAAAAAAAAGAACTTTAGCAATTTACGCTAATTCTGCAAAGAGAGTAGCCCAGCATGCTGACGATGCAGAAAAAATGGAGTGAAACGGAGAAAAAGAGAGAGAGAGAGATAAAAGAAAGAAATTAAGTATACGACACGAAAACCATTTAAAGTCATTTTAATGCGCCTAAAAGTATGCAAATTATAAAGAGACATTGAAAGTGAGGCAGCAGAGAAAGAGGAGAAGGAGAGTGAGAAGGAGAAAGAGAATCAGGGAGAAAGTGCAGAATTATGGAATTATGTATTGAGAGACCAAAAAAGTAGTAGAGCAAAGAGCTGCAGTGCTACCTTCAACAAGTTCAGCCACACAACTAGAAAAGGCTGAACAACTTTAATTTGGAATTTAAGGCGCAAAAGGAAGTAGGAGTAGGAAATGTGCAGGACATATACATCATTACTATAAGGATACTTGGTTAAAACATGCAACAGCTGATGAAAGCAGTTGAGCTGAAGCTAAGGAAAACAACCATATGCGCTTACTTTATTTTCTGCGATGGACTCAATGAAGTTTTCAAAGTACGAACTGCAAAGTCCTCTAAAGTTTCTATGGAAAAGGATTTCCGTGCGCCTTTCTTGTTAAATAAACTATTGTTGCAGGTCAGCAGCATCGCCTTAACCCTTACCTACAAATATTTGTGGAATCTTATAATTTATTGCCGCTCTTTCAATTATATTAAGGTGGATAATCCGCTGTTAGCATCACTATTCTGTAATTGCTTACGAAATCCTGCGGCTGAATTTGTAAAACTTGGCTAATAATTATATCGATTATTTCATATATTCGTATCCCACATTAAACAAACTGCACAGGAAGTGTAGAACTCTTAAATAAAAACTCTATTATTAAATTAGTTTTTGAAGTTTAAGATTAGATAACATGATTTTCTGGTCATTATTATTGGAGATGTATGCCGAAGGGGCTTTGTTATTTGATGAGTTGGCTGCTTAATCTTTTGGTTTTTTCTTGGCTGTTTGAGGTTTCAACCATTGATTAATGTGGAGTTGGCGTTGTATGAGCTGGCACAGCATCAGCAGATGAAATATTAAGTCAGCGACGAAGTGCAGCATTTGCTGGTGAAGCGCAATCAGGAAAGCACCTACGAGGCCAAGAAGTATAAGCGCGATATGAAGCTGATGGTAATGGTGGGTTCAAATGAGTTACATGGCTTTTCTGGTGAAGTCTGTGCGTTTCTCTGTATAATTTGTTTGAAGATGTGCAGCAGGCTTACAGCCTATAACCGACTGCAAACAATGGTTTCGAAAATTATTAGCCATTTGCTTAAGCAATTAGCGCCAACTCTGATTAAGTGCTGCCCATTGAAATGATTTTGTTTTGTCACTTGTTTGCTAAATGGCGCCAGAAGTGACAAAGCGTTTATGTTGTAACAAAAACAACACTCTAATTCACAAAATTAAAGTTTGCTTTACTTTTATTTTAAATATGACACTCATGATTATGCCAACGTTAAGAAATATTGCTGCCTCTTTGCAGTTTGACGATTTGGTCTTTCTTGAAGTATACAAAAATTTTGCTCAACCAACTTACTTGATTTGTGACAACTTGTGCGCTTTAAAGCCTTGACTTATTTTCTAGCAGTTTTTGCTATAGTTTTTACCTGTAAAAGAAAAAAATCATAGAAATTATTAAAATCTTTTCATAATTTAATTTTTAAGTTCACTTTCACATAGTATTGCCCAAAATCCTACAAGTTTCGTGCAAGTAACTTGCTTTTTTTTGTATTCTATTTTACAACATATAAGTAATGACCACTGGGTCTAATTAGTAGCTGGCTGACCTTTGCAATTAGTTGCAAAACAGTTACAAGATCCCCATAATGATGGTACTTTCGTAGAACACATTCATAAAACATGAATCATAAAGAATAATGTGCCAGCAAATGTAATATTTTTCTTATTTTTTCTGCATAAATTGGCAAAAAGTACTCAAGCACCAGTGCCGCGGGTAAGTGTGAGTGAGCAGCTTAGACAGAGATGCTACCAGCACTACTACTACAACTACAGAGAAAGAGAGAGAGGGTATATATGTTAAAGCTGCTAATAAAATTGCGCTCATTAAAGCAAAGCCAACAGGCTCTAGGCTAAAAAGTAATAAAGGTTAAAAAACCAAAGCAGTGGCCAAGTTAAACACACACACACACACACACAGATACTCCCACGCACACCAGCACACTGTAAGACCAACTTACAGGCTGACTGACTGGCTGGCTGGCTGGTCCTTAGACGCCGCCAGGCAACAAGCCAAGCCATGTTTGTGTATAACTACGGCATGCGGGGGTGCAGCAAGATAGCGCGGCGCAGGCAAAGACAAGTGCGCGCCACAAAGAAGAATCAAAAGTTTAAAAGTGGCACAATGTGCACGGCACTGGCAGTGGCCCGAAAGTCTAAAGTCCTAGGCCCAGTAGCGGGCTCCGCAGCAGCATTGCCAAACAAAAACCATAAAAAAGGCAACCAAGTGGCTGCAATGGCGTTTTGGTTGCGAAGCAGGCATTACCCAGTTAACATGTGCGAATGCCGAATGCCGACAAGGACAAGTGGATAAAGTGCATTGCACAGCATAGACGTCGCTCGACTCCTCATGCAGCTGCTTACATGTGGCTATGAATACGAAATGCATATGGCCACGTAGCGCATACGCCACGTGGACAAGGCAGCTTGGCAACATGCAGCTACAAGCAGTGGCTGCACACAAAAACCCGCCATGTGAGTATCCAGGCTGTACACGACAGTGGCATACACTGACTGCCATCAATGACACAAGCGGCAGCATTTTGTCAACCACTTGTGGTTTATAGCAGCCACATGCCGCTTTGTGCTGCATTTTATTCAACACACCGAATAAGTTGAGCCAAGTGCCCAACACTGTCTGCGCCGTCTTGATCAGCTAAGCAACTTTTCGCTGTAGTGTATCAAACCCAAACGATTGCAGTGTATCTGTGAAAAAAGCCCTACCATGTTACACTTACAGAAAGTCAAGTTGAAAGACAAGACGCCAGCTTCGAAACTGGACAACAGCACCAGGGCCAAGCGAAATGTACGAAGCGAGTGCAAGATAGATCGCTCTTGGTGGTCAACAACAAGCAGCCCAAGCAGTCTGCAGTGCACTGCATGCCAAATGAATGGAATTGCACATTAGAAAGCGAAACACTTGCATGCTGGCCCCGGTTTTTCACCCAAAGCCACACACACATACGGCACAGCACAGTGTCAAAAGCGGGTTAAGAGCAGCAACAAGCAGTAAAAAAAAAAAAATTAAAGAAAAACCAAGCTCCCTGCACCTCTTCAAAAAAAAAAAAAAAAAAAAAACACCAACACGACTAGCACGACAAGCAGCTCTGGGTAACTGGCAACCCAATTGAAATCCAAACGCAGCTCAAGAACAAGATTATATAACCGACGGCCATACAAAACACAAAAGTCAATGCAAGCCGGGTTAAGAGCCGCACCGAGTTTGGGTTAAGGGCAAAACTCACGACAGCGGTAGTCGATGTAAAAGCCAAAACCATGCAAAGTAAACAGCATATGGCCTGAGCGCAAAAACAGAAAAAACATACATACAGCCAAAAAGGATTCGAACAAGTCAAGTCAACTTTTTGGGAAGCCAAAAATTTCTACTTTTTGTTGTGCTTGTGTATCATGGCTGCTTGTTTTAAGCAATGAAAGCAGCCAAAAAAATTGAGAATCTCATCGGACAAGCTTATGACTATGGAGATGGAAGCCGTATGTGGCTGATATAGCTCGACTCGTTCGCTAGCTATCGGTGACGTTGGGCAAGCGGCATAAGCCGCTAACTTAAGCAATGAAAACATTCATTTGGCCAAATGCTCACTGCTGCAAGATTTAATCTATCTGGAGTAGAAAGTCAAGTTTCGAGCAGATAAAATCATTTTCCAAGACTAGAAATTTTCAAGTTATGTTCAGTTAATTGACAACTTGAATGCCATGTCTACCCGTCAACATTCTACATTCAAGATTCGGCAAAGAGTTATCATGAAGTGTTTTTGAAGTTTTTTCCAAAAATTGATATTCTGATGCAAATATTCTCATATTCCCTAAGAAGAATGCTATTCTATTCTCAGATTCCTTGAGCTCCTTAGGTAGTTTAGCAAATTCATAAGGATTGCCTAATCATTGTATTTATTATAAGCCACTGAAGAAAATGAATAGTATGTTTAAGCTGTGCAGGATAATACTAAATAAGTCGACGGAACAACGTGTTACAGAAGCCTTCATTTCTCGCAATCTGCTACTAGATTCAGGTATATTCTTAAGATTGTAGATCTTGCCGAGTGATGTCAGATTGCAAGTAACCAGTACCGCAGCTGAAGCCTAAACGGGCGTGTATCCCCCCAAGTGCGAGTCTGTCATGGCTAAATGGGGCGTGCCATTAAGCCCTTTAATTCGATACCACCGATTGAGCATGGTCCAACCATGTGGGGATATCGTGGTATCTGTTGATTGACACCCAAATCACAGCTAGAGTAATGTGTGCCTCGACGTGGAGTTACATTCTCAACCGGCTGCTGTTACTCATAAAACTGAAGACACTTCGCTTCAAACCAAGGGGTGAAATGCACAACCGTCAGTATGAACCCCAAATGGGTACCTCAGAAAAATCAGCTGCGGCTGATAGCTCTGAGGGGCGTTAGTTGGCGCATTGAACTAGATTTTATATGTATAAACAGTTTACATACTTGATCAACTTGGTTTCAAGACAGCAATGTCGTCACATGGCACGTTAAAGAGACGCTGAAGTACATTCAGTTCGACTGACGTCACATTGCACGAATTGTTAGATTGGGTTTCGGTGTAAAAAGTGGCGGGTTCATGCAGATTTTGTTACTTTTCTTTTATTACTTTGGTTTTATGACATCTTGAGACACTAACTTGGAGCTTTGTGTGCTGATCACTCAGACATTGAGCTAGAACAGTAGGGACGCTAGTAAGCTTCAATTGCAAAAAAAAAAACTAAGAGTTCATTGTTATGGCTGAACTTAAACTATTCTCTCTTTCGCTAATTCATTCTCTGTAAGTTCTTATTTAAGCCTCGATATATGTCTGTCTTCTAGCGACAGTATATCGAAATTTCTCCTACAGCAGCAAGCTCTTGGCGCAATGATGTTTCAGTGGTCAAGTTCTGAAGGTAACTTCTTTCAAGGTAACTTTTCCCAATGCAATCTTATCTGTGTTGTCATAACTACGCAGCCGAAATGCGCTTTAAATAATCCTTTCAAATTTTCTCTCTTTTAAAATTTTTACCTAAGTTTTCCCAAGCTTTTCATTCATAACGCTTGCCGTTTCTTTAAGGTTAAAATGGCTGCCATCATATAATAGGCCAAAACACTTGAAAGACTTGGTATGAAAAATAAAAGACAAAAACATCTAATGGTTACTCTGTTTACATGTTGTTGTCTATGAGTGTGTGCCTGTGTGCGTGTGTGTGTGTGTGAGGCGTGTGTAGAAAGTTTGCACAAGTTTTAATAAAGACAAAAGCTGAAAGCGTTGAAAATTTTAGCCAAGTTGCATGCGGCTCAGCTACAAAACCGCCCAAAAGTATGCGAAGAACATTTTGCGTTGCGCTGGTAAAATAAAAATGAAAGAAATTTGCCAACCAGCCAGCCATATATGTGGCGTTTATGAATTGGGTTATCCAAAAAGTTTTTTCGGTTTTGTATATGCTGCACTAAAGCAAGCTGGGTCTTTCAGAAGCTGAGCTCCAGAACTCAACTGATCGCTCAATGAGCTACGAATAAGATGTAATATAAATATGATTATTATTTAAGAGAAAGATTTGCACTACGTGCGATAGCTCTAGTGAGCTCCATTTGTTAACTTGGAAAATATATTTGACTAAAAGGCTCTCTACGAACTAAAGTTTTACAATTTAGAATTTATTCCCTTAACTATGGTCAACGTTCCATATGCGGAGCATGAAGTTAATTCTTTAAATAGCTATTCGGGGAGAACAGGATCGTACAGTTTATAGTCGATTGCGTATGGCGGAATCTTTTATTTATAACAATTTTTTCTAGTTAAAAAGCGTCTATATATTTGATAGCTATCGTATACTGCTGCTGGACAAGGTTTAGAGGCAAGTATGCTACCACCACGAACCAAAGACCCCAGTTTAGTGACCCCTTCACCTTTCTTTTTAGTCCTTTTCACACATTTTTGAGACCTTATTACCTGTCCCAGTACTTTCTGTCCTTCTTCTATGGTCTTCAAATTAAGTGTATGTTTCCTATGCCTAAACTGTGAAAGAGTTTTGGGCCTTTAATTGGAGTCACAACTCCCTTCCTAGTAATATCAAATTCTTAGTAGGCTGTCTTAGTACTTTTCTGCCTGTCGTTCTTTTTTCACCTTAAAAAAAGGAATATGTTTTGCTGTGCTTAGACCGAAGAAGTGTTCTAGGCCTACAAGGGAAATCGCGGCTACCATCTTAGCAAGTTTTCAGTCCTAGTAGGTTTTCCCAGTACTTTTCTCTGTCTATCGTTCTAATTCTCATCGGAAATTCGGATATATTTTTCGCTTAGATCGTAAATGAGTGCTGGATTCACAAGAGGCGTAACAGCTTCCTTCCTAGCCAGTTTGTCTGTAACTTGAATAACCAATCCATGTTGTCTACGTCGAGTTTGTTCAGCTTTTTAAGACCTGCCAGCACCCACGTTCCTTAGCTTATTTAAATACCTTTTTTGCTTAGTTATAAAATTATTGTACTAAAAATATATGTTGAACTCGAACGAACAAACTTTTTGAACAACCCAAAGCATGCGAATTGATGTTTATGTGTAGAGGCCAGAGTGAAATAAGACAAATATAAGCAAGGGAAAACATGTCTAAATATGAGCAACATTTTTTAAAGCCAAAAGGATGAGTAAGTCACACACGCACACAGACGCACACATAAACACACATAGGCATACATACACATGCACAATTACAAGCAAACAAGCGGAAACGCGCCCAAAGTTAAGACAACAAAAGAGAGAGCGAAGATCCTGACTGCCTGGCCATGAAAGTAACAACATTTGCCTAATGAGCGCAGTCGAGCGTACATTATGTACACACACACACACACACACACGCACACAAACACACCAATGTACATATATGCTGTGTACATATAAGAAGAATGACTTTGTTGACTGCGTCTTGAGCTCACTCTCTCTCTTCTCCCAAAAGTATGCAACATTTTTAACATATTTATTTAACAAATTATGTGTAATTAAATAAGACAAACACACGCATACACTTCCTGACACACACAACGCCCACACACACGCCCACACGCTCACATAACCGCAACAGAGCGTGCAGCATTCAAAATGAAATGAATGCCAAAAATATTGCTCACGACAGGAATTTCATTGCCATAAATAAGTGAAAATATTTGTGTGTGTACACACTGGTTAGCCTACTAACAATAATATCCTTGTTGTTGCTTCAACCGCACTGGCCACATTTGACCCAATTTCAAATACACGCAAACTGTATGTTGTTTTGTTTTTTTTTCCTACTTTTTTTTGCACTAAAAACAAGTGTTGGCAAGTAAGCGAAAGTTTGCAAAAATAAAATGTGCCAAAAAATGCATAAAACGTGTAATACTTGCCAATTTTATATTTATAAACATAAGTTTGCAATATAAAAAAAATGAAATATTCGGCAAACAACACACACATAAATCCAAACAATGACAACACAAAAAAAAAAATGCAATACTTTAAGTGAATCATAAAGACAACTTGACAACTCTGTGCGCTTGTTGAGTGTGCGGGCAACAGTAAGTACAGTCCCATCAAAAAGTCTTGAGTGCAAAAATTAAAATCTACAAAGATTAAATAAATGCAGAACATATTAAATCAAATAAGCTCCAGGGAAACATTTTATTTTTGTTTGTTATGTATTTTTTATAAGTTAGACCAGACTGCTCAGTAACCAAGCACTCAATGTGCAGAATATTATTTATAGAACTATTTAATTGCAGCTGTATTTGCACTTAGCAACTGGTTTTATTTTAAATAAAATATTAACTTGCATTGCTAAGCTGTAGTTTTAAAATCAGATTACATGCAAGTTACATTTTTATGTGAAGCTAAAGTGTAGTGTGCTGCTTAAGACGGAAGCTGCGACCTCTATAAGCCACTTAAGGACCGAATCATACAAAGCTTTCAAAGTTGATTAATATTTAAAAATTATGTAAGTGCAAAGCAGCCATCTTTTTTAATCGGTAAGCTTTGTTTAATAATTGTATATATTTTAATTTCAAAAATAAAACCAATTAAAAAGAAAGAAGCGAACAGTTGATGCAAAATTGCATGATTCAGCGACTTAGAGCAGTACGGCGATAGTCAGGTTTTTGTAGAGTTTGAGCCTGATTTGGATTTATATTTTTTGGAGGTAGGCCTGTTTATCATTTAAACATAGTAAAGCTTCTGACTGCCGTCAACCCAGTGGCAGCCAAAACGATCGCAGTCTGAATAGATTGTAAGTTGGCACACAGCTTCCAGCGGCGCCAACTGGGTAGCTATTATAATAAATGAAAATAAATGAATTGTCCTTGATTATAGTTATCGCGTCATAGCTGTTCACAAGGAACGTACAATTTAAAGCCGAATCCAAAGGGCTTCTTCTTAGATTAATAAAGATTTTGCTAGGTAAATGGCGTTTATTTGCTAGCTATGTCAGTGCTAGGCAACACGCATCAATGCTGCAGGGTGGAGTCGAACCAGCGACCTTGCGGTTTGCAGACAAGCGCGTTAGATCTATCTTAGCACACGCTAAATGGTATGCTACTATGTGCAGCGAATCATTCGGATTGGTTTCCCGCCTCATAAAAGAAAAAATCCAAAGTATACTTAAACCAAAGACTAGGATGAGAGCTCCCTATGTTGACGACCAACCCAAATCACAGAGAGGACTACTATTTGAGGATATGCAACTGGAATGCAACTAACGGATGCTCTTGCTAAGTGCAAAGTTACACCGATAAGTAAGAACCCGTCGACATATTAGCAAGATAATGTCTTATTTTGGGTAAAGTTAATGCAGGTAACCTTCTTGTAATCGCGAGGTGTGGGTGCGAGGAAAAGGACACCAACAAACACTGCTATTCCAGCAACTAACAGGAAATATGGTCAAACTTGGAATCTGCTGTGTTCATTTTCAGTCTTGGTACTGATAAGGTAATGCAAAAGAATATAAGTTGTTCAACGAATGTAGCGTAATAATACCTTATGTACTCCTTTTGGCTCCGGATATTTCAATTGTATATTTATAGATTGTGGTTCTAGAATTATTTGCGGGGTTTTCATTAGAGGCTTCGATTCATCACAGCGTCACCGATTGGACAATACTTTGGCCGACAGTTGAACGAAATTTCCAAAGGTTCTCATGTAAAAGCAGAGTGTATGTCGAATTGAACTGCATTCAGAGTACGAAGCAAAATCTCACTTCCAATGAGTAGCTACACTGATCATAAAAAGTATTTTTACAATATACATCATTTGCGTCAAATTTATGAACAGGATTACTTCAATTATTCTCCATGAAGAATTCGAGTGCGCTACCAGTACGCTACCGAGGTCCACAGATTTTGCTTCTTAGTGAACAAAAATATAGTTCCTATTGCAAAGTAGCCTACATCAACAGAGCAAACAACAAAACAGCGCCAAAATAGTTTTTATTACACTTTTAATTTACGAAATATGAGAGTATTTGCTATTCAACAAGGAACGATGTGTGTCAGCTTTATGTAGCATGATGAACATTAGATATTTGCGCAAGTTAACATGAATAATATTTACATACTTTCTGGCATTAAAAATAGTGCTTTGTATGGAATATATTTGTATATATAAACTAACTCACACAATTACAAAAGTTACTCATACATCATGAGCAGCAACAAAGGGGGCGGGGCGGTGGAGACTATGGCAGCAGCGGTGGGAGAGAGTACCAGGCAGGCAGTTGGAGAAAGACCATCACAAACACATATGCCATAAAACCTAACGAAGCAGCACAATTTGCCAGTGTGTGTGTGTGTGAGTAGCCCAGTCCATGGCAGTTGCTGTATCTTTGTGTGTGAGTGTGTATCTGTGTATATGTGTGTGTAAGCTGTAGCCCGTAAGTAAATCCATTTGTTTATACTTGGGAGCTACCTACGTTATTTGCTTGAAAGACCAAATCGAATTGAAAAGTAAACTTAGTTTGCATTCAAAAGCTACAAAATGTATGCACTTCGGCTACGTAACAAGGTGTCCGTGTGTCCGTGTGTGCGTGTGCATCCTTCTGTATGTGTGTGTGTGTGTGTGTGTTAGTGTTCATTTTCCAAAGGATATCTGGTAAGGAGCACTCGTTATTGAGGCAAGCTAACAGATTGGTCAAATCTATGGCAAACGCTAAGGCAACAGAGGATGGCATTAAGCATTCACCAAGAAAATAGTCTTTTTTGGCTTGTTTTTTTTTTAAGCAGAATTATACTTGAACTGCAAACTGAACTTGCAAGGATAGTTTTCATTCCTAAACTCTAGCTTGAAAGCTTTTGGCGGTTTGTTGAAATAACTTAAAATTTAATGCAAAAATAAACGAACTTGCGGGGCACAAAGTAAAGAGCAGTGTAGCATTATTTTTGCGCGAGTTACCTGTCAAAATTAAACCTTTTCAGTTATATAGAATAAATAAGGCGGATCATGCGTTAAATAGTTTTTCGAAGAGAAGAGCGAGCTAGAGTTTATAGACTGGTTTGCTTTTGGTTTGGTGTCCTTAATCAATAAAAACACTTATTGGACAAATAATGTCATTTTGCTAGTTTTGTCAGTGCTTGATAAACATAGACCTGCTGCCAGCAATAAAACCACAGACTTTCGTTGGAATGTGGAAAAGTAAAGAGTTCTTAAAGATCATCCTAATCATAATATTAAAAGTATAATGTAGACATTCAAATATTTTCTTCTTATAATTTGGGTTCTCAAAAAGCTATATTGAAAGTCAAAGGAAGCTTGTTTGATGATGAATCAATCTAAGACTAAATATATGACTGTATCTAGATACGTCGAGAAAAGAAGACCACGGAATCTCAGCATAGCTGATTATCACTTTGAAGGAGTTGACTACTTGATAAACAATGACAACAGCGCAAGGGACTACATACAGGAACTGATTGTATCTGCCAATAAAACCTACTACGCGCAGAACAAAATATTCAGCTTAAAACTGCTATCGAGGGCATGGAAACCAAGAAATTATAATTCCTTCATAAGGTCAATAGTCACATATGCAGCAAAAGTTTGGACTATGACGGCAGCAGGCGAAGAATCATTAAGAATCTTTGAAAGAAAAATAAAATTTGGGCCAAAGATAAATGATCGCGGTGATTACATTCCAAAGAACAATAACGAGTTGTTGAGCTTAAACCATGGCGAAGATCATCCCAGAGGCTACGATGGATAGGGACCAGAACATAGCACAAAAGCTTGTGTTGGCACAAGCACACACCACTCTCCACAAGAAACAGAGGTCGACCAAGAAAGCGCCCAATTGACAATATTGACGATGACGATGAAAGTAAGGAACTGCAAGGTGCAGTTACTAACAACGGAAACGAATGGGGCCGAATTGTTGAGAAAGCCAAAACCCACCCCGGTTTGTCGAGCTAAATGCCATCACAACACCGTCACTTTCTACAAAATAGTTTTCTATATTAAAGAGCGATAATCTATGCGTATAAAAAGTTCCTAGAACGTACCAAGCAGCGCTGCTTAATCCCAAAACACAAGTCGGCCCATTTATATTTAAACGTATTCGGTATAATTTTGCTGCGATAAGCGTCCAGCTGTTGAGTTCACTTTAAAATATTTCGCCTTGGCACGGCAACTTAAATGCTTAAAAATAAGCTGACGATTTTTTTTGTCGAAGCTTTTAAGTCTGTGTGTCCCACTGTGCAGCAGAGAGCCGCGACATTGTGAAATTATTTTGAAATGTTGCAAATAGATTTACAATAAGGTTGGATGGATCATAAATATTAAGCAAAAGCTCAGGGCAAACGTACATGGTAATGAGTGTGGAGTGGGCGGCAAATCCTGTCAATGGGATTGAACAAAAGCGAATGGCAAATTGTTAAAGATAGACGGCGCAGGACTATGACAGTAACGCGTACACCTGGATTGGCAGCTGCCAGCTGACAACAGCATAGGATACACAAGACACCCAAGACACCCGGATATTCGGCATAGAGACGGACTAAAGACAATTTGACAGCGGACTACAAATGAACTTGCCATTCAAGTAAATGACAATCCTAATGACTTGACTCGGCTCAACTTGCTGCTTGAATGGATAAGACGGGATAAGTGTGTTGGCGCAGACAGGCAGACAGGCTGGTGGTGTGTATGTGTTGGGTGCAGCACAGCGGCGTAGGCATAAAAGAAATCGTCTTAATTTCACTTTGTTTATGCTGAACAAAAACGAATTATGCAAATTATTTTATAATAAATTTATGCCAGAACCAAAAAAAAAACACACACAAGTAGAAGAAGCGAAATATAAGAACTGAAGATACACAGGAACGAGAACGAGAGAGCAATGAAGAATAAGGCTGATAACAACATTGAGCAGCAGCCAAAGAAGAGTTGGCTTGAGTGGCTGCAGCGCAAGGAGTCGGGAACGTATGGAGAGAGGAAGTGCCACAAGTGCTGGCTGAGATTAGCTACGAACGGTGCTACAACGACTGGCAACGGTGGAACTGTATCTGCGACTGTGCCCGGCTGAATGGTTTTGCGGGGCGCTGGTGTGCGCGTGTGTGGCCAAGTATGCATGAAAATCCAATTTGCCTGTATGCGGCAAAGGCGGCGGCGTTGCGGAAGGCGTGTCGTTGGCAAAGTGTGGCGGATTGTGTAGATGTGTTAGGAGTCAGGTTTGAATGGAGCACACACACAAACACACATACACACACAGCACAGGCACAACACGTAACAATCAATGTGAAAACAAGGCAGGACAACAAAAGGACCATGAAAATCTAACAGCTATATTTATGTATTATTTTGTACATGAACAAACACACTGAACACACGCTCACACACACACTGCAGCATATGTGGGTTGCGGTGTGTGTGTGTGTGAGTATCTGTGAGAGTGTGTCGCTGTGTGTGTGCGCATTGACATGGCATATCTGCCAGTTGCCAGGCATTAAAGTTTTGTTTAGGAATTTTTTTGCACTCCTTTTTTTTTGTTTCGGAAAAATTTAAAGTGAAAAACATATGAAAATTTATTTATTTTCATTTTCCACTTTTTGCTGCGCTTGTATTGTTCTAGTGCAAAATCGATTTAGAGCTACGCCACAAAACGAATTCTGCAGCATGAATGCAATTTTCCGATTAAAAACTAACGAGAAACGTGATACGACTTTGGATTTAATAAAACTACTTTATTGGTTGATAAATTTGTGCAATGGGCTTGCAGATTTGTCAAAACTATTAAGCACTTAAATTTTTTAAGAAAAATGGTTTGGGAACTGTGATTATCTGCAGGTGTTGATTTTATTAAAAGCGCGCATAATCTTTAGTTATGCGTAGACTACAGCGAACGAGTTATGCCTGGGACATTGAAAGATCGGCACATCCGCTATGCGGCATGGCAATGCTGGTCATTACTAACATATACCAAAGCATAGAGGATATTTGGCAAACTCAGAAATTTTATAATAATCAAGCAATCTATCTGCAAAAATTATCTGCAAAAATTATCTCCGAAGACCTCGAGTCCTCCGAAGCCCTAGAAGCCTCTAAAGCCCTCGTAGCCTCCGAAGCCCCTGAAACCTTCGAAGTCCTCTGAAGCCTACGAAGCCCTCGAAGCCTCCAAAGCCCTCGTAGCCTCCAAAGCCCTCGAAGCCTCTAAAGCCCTCGTAGCCTCTGAAGCGCCTGAAACCCTCGAAGTCCTCTGAAGCACACGAAGCCCTCGAAGCCTCCAGAGCCCTCGAAGTCCTCTGAAGCCCACGAAGCCAAAACCCTCGTAGCCTCCGAAGACCTCGTAGCCTCCAAAGCCCTCGAAGCCTCTAAAGCCCTCGTAGCCTCTGAAGCCCCTGAAACCCTCGAAGTCCTCTGAAGCACACGAAGCGCTCGAAGCCTCCAGAGCCCTCGAAGTCCTCTGAAGCCCACGAAGCCAAAGCCCTCGTAGCCTCCGAAGACCTCGTAGCCTCCAAAGCCCTCGAAGCCTCTAAAGCTCTCGTAGCTTCCGAAGCCGCTAAAACCTTTGAAGACTTTGAGGCCTCCGAAGCCTCTGAAACCTCTGAAGACATCGAGTCCTCTGAAACCCTAGAAGCCTCAATCCTGGAATCATTTTCTCAACGCCACGCATCCATTGTAAGCAATAACACATAGACTAAGATCGCTCAATTTTGTACAAAAAAAGCCCCGACTTTCGAAACGTATTCATGTATGTGCTGCATGTCTGAAACAAGTGATCCAAAACCACATGTCTCTGTTTTTGTTTAAAGAAGAAAATGCTTTCATTGAACGTTTTGATTTTCCAGCGCTGATCTTAATTCTTTGACAGATCATTTAGAGCACACAAACAATCAATAATGAAATCTCTTGCTAAACTTACTTTATAAATAAAGCGCGGATGAATGTTTTTTCGTTAAGAGGAGAGCAAAATACTTGAGGATTATCTTGTTGTAAATGGGATCCAACTTCATATTGAATTTTCATATATTGCTTTTAAAAATTTTTAATTGGAGAATTAGAGTCCATTACGCGATTGTTGATGATACCAAGATTAAAATTTGTCCGAAGGAATTACGTTTGAAATCCTTAAAATTCGTACAATTTTATACGACTTCAAATCGAAAAATAAATTTATGATTAGACTAGAAACTCTTAAGTATCCTGGTCTTTTCATTCAGTTATTGTTTTGTAATACGTCTAAAGACTAATTGGACATTTTTTGAAAATAATTGTGGTTGGTTGAATTTCAACAGAAAAAAATTTCAGACTCAAAAAATCACTTTTTCGGGAACTTAACTTACTTAGGACTTTGAAAGCTTAAAAAAGTTTTTAAATTTACTAGCTCAGCTCACATGGAGTAGTCATAAACTTGTGCGACTTTGTTGGATTACCTGGTTCCAGAAAAAGCTGCCCAAAACTTACTATTGACGCTAAAGTAAGCGTTATATCAACAGGAAAATATTTACATTTGCGCTGCAGATTCAAATTTATATTGCGTTGTGCTTGACAAACTAATTAATTAATTTCTTCAAAAGTTTCGCTAATTTTTTTTGTACTCTCAGCGGAATGCAACTTGTGGCTGCCACAAATATTGACCAAATTATAAATGCTCCGACTATTTATGTTAACAATATTGTAGTTTTTGCCTGCTGTTTGATGATAATTGCAATTTTTGGGCTAATTAATTAAATTGTTTTAAATATGGCTGCTGGCGCGCTGTACAAGCTCGGAGCATTGTTTTAATTTTAATCAAGTTAAAAATATTCATATGATGTGTTTTTTTTTTGGACGTTTGTGCAATAAAATTGATAATAAAAATGCGCTTGTACTCAAATTAAATGCATATTTGAACAGAAACATAAGCCAATTGTTAGCAAATTATATGTAATATGCAATTATTTGTAAAATGTTAGCCGTCGTGGGATCAGCATATATCAAAGATTTGAACTCCTATGACTGCTAACAAAAACTTAATTAAAAAGCAAACATTAAGCTAATAAGTGCACAATAAGTAAGTTAAAAAGTTTTTCGGCTCACATTGCGTATACGCAATTTCGATGGCTTACTTTACGCCGACAGCCCAAACGCATTGAGCCTCAGCCATCCAAAAGTCTAACAACTTAAAGTGACGGCCTTCAGCCCGCCAAGGGCTATTGTGCATAATGGAATTCGCCAGATTGCTTACAATACATAAAAATGTAAAATAAATAAGGACCTGTTTTAATAGGAATTTAAAGAAAAAGACGCAGGGCATGTTGACTGATTGCGTTTATCGATGAATATTTCAGTTAAACACAAATTTTTTTTTTTGCCCTTTTGTTACCACTTTTTGGCATTCATAA
Source organism: Chymomyza procnemis (assembly GCA_035046065.1). Classification (NCBI taxonomy): domain Eukaryota; kingdom Metazoa; phylum Arthropoda; class Insecta; order Diptera; family Drosophilidae; genus Chymomyza; species Chymomyza procnemis. The sequence continues at coordinate 27,336,970 of JAWNOJ010000021.1, forward strand.
AACAATATTTTTTATGGCCAACACCCAACACGTCGATGACGTCGACATACCCACAGCCTTGGCCGCCTCAGCATATGGCCATAAAATCAGCGACTGCGTAAAAATAAAGCGCTTAAAAAAGAGAAAAGAAACAAAAGTTTAATCACGTTGGCCAAGAAGTAGTACCGAGGGGCGGTACAGAAAGTTGGTGGAAGCAGAATTGTATCTATGTATCTATAACTTTTGACAGCAGTTACAGTTCTCGGCTTATGTCAAACCGCTTTGGAAACGTCATTCCACGACAGTTTCTACCATGGAATAGTTTACAGCAAAAGAACGAGCTGAAATTGTGCAGCATTATGTGCAAAATAAGTTGTCCATAGTTCAAACTAAACTCGCGTTTCGTGCAAAACATAAAGTTATAGCTGCGCCCAGTGACAAAAATTATTGAATGCTCGTAATGTTTCGAACAAAATATGGAGGCCCCACGAGAACGACGAAAATATTAAGGTGCAGCATCAGACATCGAGTTTTCGTTCATCTCAGGACAACGAACAAGATGTGCCCACCAAAATATTGAGGCCATACGAGCCAACGTCGAGAAGGAGCTGCCAAAAACGAGTTATTATCGTTCTCAGTTGTTGGGCATCGCTAGGAACACACTTCCTCGCAATATTTGTGTCGATTTGTAGATGTTTCCATAGACAAATCATATTTAAGTCAGCTGACTGCGTCGTACCAATGATGCCAAATAGGCCATTGGTATTACTGAATTGCTAACTTAACTATTGGAAAAAAAATTAAATGTCAGATGAAGCACAAAATAGGTGTTAAAAATAAAAATTGTCGGTTCTATGCCACTGAAAGCCCTCAAATAATAAAAAAAACAGCCTCTATACGTTCAAAAAATGACTGCTTGGTGTGAAGTTTATGCGGATATAATCATAGTATCCTATTGGCGATCAATGTTTCCCGAATGAATCGCATCAAATACCCTCTATATTTCGTTTTCAGTCAGTTGGTCCTTAGTTTCCTTCATTTTCTCTTTTTTTCTTAAGTATATGCTTCGATGATACTATAATTGCGAACAAGATCTTTGATTTTATATAAGTTGAAGGCCAAATTCCAGGGGGTCTTTTAATCAAAGTGTACAGTATTCAAAATTTTGGAAAGAAACAACTCTAAGAAAAGATACCGCAGAGCTACTATCGAAGGACTTGAAAAACTAAATTGTTTTGCGTTGGACAAGAAACTCATTTTTACTCTTTCTCATATAACTAAGATGACCATATGGCACAATAGATTTCTTCGATTAAATAAGCAGACAAGCAGAACTGAATCATATCACAAGTTCTTCGAGTCTACTAAAAGCTCAGAAATTATTCAGAAAATACTTCTTTTGATTTATTAACTATTATTTATTATTATTATTGAAGTATGATGGTTGCTGCAAATATTTGTTTGGTTTTATAAATCTTATGTGAAGAAAAGAGAGCAAGAATTAAGATAACAAGGCCAGTGCCAGCGTGAACTTAGCAGACTTCTTAAATTGTGAAGAAACATAAACCAATATGAGCTATTTCGCAGCTCTTCCAACCTCTGTGACAACAGTGGCTCAGCTACAGCTGTATCTTCAAATGTAGCAGCAGAATTTTAAAGATCTAAAACCTATAGGAGATTCCATAGCCCATAGCAAATGAATACCCATACTCTGAGACAAGAATTCATATTGAATATTTCGCAATCAACGATGAAATTTTGTAAAAGAGTATTGTCAACTTGAGCTTATTCGTAAAGAGTTGAGTAAATCATTAATAATATTCTAAAATAATTATGAAATTATGTATATTAAAATGGCATAACTTAACAATTTTGTTGTAACTTTCTACCCAAAAAAATGAGTTGTGTCTTCACTCTTCGCAAAGGAAGGGAAATAAATAATTTAAGCTTTAATCGCATTCCTTTGGCCAAGTCGAGAGCTACAATTCTTATTTCTAAAGGCAGAAGTTCCTTAAACTTTAAAATAAATCCCGTATCTTATGGCCTACCCACGTACCCATACGTCTGTACTTCAAGCAGTATATATATATATATAAATATATATATATATATATTGTTTACGAGTGTATTTGTGTCTTTATATGCCTCTGTGTGTGTGTGTGTTTGTTTAGTGAAGAAGTCTGATTGCGATATAAAATAAAGGAAAAGCAATCCTTTCGTGTCTATTTACATTTTTATTTGGTCGGTCGGTCGTAAAAAATCTGATTAAATACCACGTAATAGATCCCTTTGGTGGCAGAGGTCAGCCAGGAGCTACCCAATGCCACTAACAGACCCGCAGCTCGCAACAGTAACAACAGCAATAACAACAAGCAACAACGGAAGCGCTTCATTGCTTGCATGTTACGTACCGGATCTGGAATGCCGGTTACGGGTTCGGGTACGTCCACGGTCTTGCTTTTAATGCGGGCTCCCCCATTAGGGAGTTTTTACTATGATTGGCTGCTTCTGCTCTGTCAGGCGGCGAGGCACTTGGCAGCTAGCTGCCCACCAACCAAACAACCAACCAACCAACCAACCAGCCAATCCAACAATGTATGTAGCATGCCAACACAACCGGTGTGGCAATGTCCCAATGTCCTGGCTGGCTTCTGGACGCTTCGTTGGCAATTTCCATCCATTTGGCTGACAAGTGGAAGCGGGTTAACTGTTGTTAAATTACATTCAATAAACAAGCTATGAATATTTTATTGTGCCCTCAACAAAATCTTGCCTAGAGTTTTGCTTGCTACACACGAGAAGGCGCGCGCGGCACGTAGCGAAGTTCTACAGATTGTTTAGCTGTCTACTGTCATAAACAGATACATAGATATAAACTCTGGCATAGGTGTGTGTTTTTTTTTTTGATGGAGAGTGGGAAAGGAATAAAAACAATTTATGATTTAAAGATTGTGGCAAGGGCAGAGGGCATGTTGTACCATTAGGAGACAGTCAATGCACGATTGCCACAATTCCCCAATACGGCGCAAGTGTAACAAGCAGATTGATTTACGCATGAATGGCATAAATCTCATTTTAATAGAATCATTTGGTTTTATAACACTCTTCATCATGCGCAAACACCCTCCCCCAAAGTAACACCATACTTCTGACATTTCGATAGCAGCAGCCAGCTCATCCAGCATATCCTGGAACATTGTATTACATGCAGCTACTTGTATCTGCCGGTTTTTGTTTTGTTTTTTTTTGCTTTGCCTTTGCTTTTATTTGAGCCTCAAAGTTATGTGGCTCATAAATTGAGTAAATTGTTGTGCTGAATTTTAATCGCCTTGCTGTGGTAAGCAAGCATTCTTGCCACTTAGCACGGCACAACAACTGCTTGCCATGGTGTGGCAGGGCAAGTAGGGGCGGATTGAGTTGGTTGCAAGAGGACCCTGCATAGCTGCACAGCATTGTGCACTGATTTGACTCTCGTTATGTCCGCTGTTACGTCCTGCTCTCTGCGAGACATAAAGCCAAGGCAAAAGTTTTATAAACAGTTGAGCACTTAAAAATTAACAAGTGAAAATTGTGGCAAGCTTCGGTTCGGTTCTGTTCGGTTCGGTTGCTTGTTTTGTGGCTGCACAAAAACAAGTTGCAACAAAGCTGCATAATAAGCTTAAGCACTGAAGTGCTAGGATTAGATAATTGAATGAGTCAATGCTTTAAATTTTGATTAATTAGAAATAAAATGAAGGGTACTTGGTGAATGAGTAAATGGTAGAGGATATTTAACGTCGTGGTGCTGGGGTAAGTGGATTGGGCAGCAGCAGCAAATGGCTTTAGTAGGAATATTGCAATAGATATTTGATATAATGTATAAAACTAAGAAAATGACTTGATAGATTTAAACAATTACAGGCAATTGAAGTGAGGCGTGCATCTGCTTAAATATTACGTATACGCACTATATGCAGCTATGTATAATATTGAAAGCACAAGCGCTCAGATTGTTTCCGGAAAATTTGCCTAACAGTCGACGCAATGTATAAAACTGTTTATAGAGTGCAAGCACTGGCATCTTCTTAAATATCACGTATACGCACTGCCTGCGTATAATATTAAAAGTTTCAGTTGTGAGTATAATCGCACGGATTGTTCCGAAAAGCTGCAGTAGTTGTATGCTTAGATTTACCTATTAGCTCAATAGCTACCTAGAGTTCTACCGTGGCCGTTAAGACATAATAATTGCTTGCAAGTAACCACTAGACAAGTGTATCGAAGTGTAGAGTCTTCGAGAAGCTTTTGCGTCCAAACAAATATTTCATAAATGCTGAGTCTCCATGTTAGTTCAAGCGACATGACTAGGCTTCTGGCGTCATATTTTTTTTAATAAATTTCTAGACATTGATATATTCCTCATTGAATGAGTTTGTTCGAAAACAATCAATATTCGATTACCTTACTATTGTTGAAGACTTTCCCTTATTTTTCTCAAAATAATTGTAGAGCATGCCATGGAGTGTTAATTTTCTATAAGTTTCCACCAACTCTTGGGCACTTTCTAAAAAAGTTACTTCTGTTATTACATTCAAAGTAACTTGTAATTTCCGACTTCTAGCGCTAACATTTTGTAGGTCTTTTTCGCGTTTGATGCGCAAACTATAATAATCTCTACGATTTCCTATCCTATGAACAATCTATAAAATTTAGCTCTTTTACCAACTTAACTAATCTTGATTCGTAAAGTCGAGCATCCTTGAACAATCACAATCTTTTGACTTCTATCTTTGCTAAAAAATAAACGTCAGCCCACAGGCTAGGTATACGCATTAGTTTTATATAATATTTTCATTGTTCTTCATATTTTTTAATATTAAAATTATTTAACTATAAGTTCAACAATACTTAGTTGTATCCCTGAATTAAGTGCCCAGTTCAGAGGCATGGTCACGGAGCAGCTCATTCAACTTCAACTCTCGCGTGCTCAAACTTCGAACAAGCTTATCACCACAAGGTATTGAGTCACCGAAGCCTTTTGAGCAGAATTTCATTTTCATATGAAACAATGTAAGCAATATATCTCGTAAATACACAATTTGAATCTATAAACCAAATGCCACAACTTGAGGCCCTATGTTGCATTCAGAGATTCAAGACATGATGCTGATTTTGCTCTATGTCTGGTGAAGTAAAACTTATATCAAGCCAAGTTCTAATACCAAAAACAGACGACTTTGCAGTCCAGCGAAGTATAGTATTTGCGTTTAATCCTCAAATATATTTCGGTTTGCAAAATTCAGCACTTTATAAAGACTGCTGCTACGGTCTCAATCAGGTATGTGCAATATCATGTTCTAGAATTCATTACTGTTTGGTCAGCAGCCAGCTAGCGTTGAGAGCTAGCGTAGATATTTTAGTAATTCAAAATCTCTCTTAAACAAAGAAGACTAAGTCGCTGTATTCTGATTGCTGAGCATATTCAATTGTTACATTCGCAAAATCCTCTTTAATGTAATTAGTAATTAGTACTTTATCTATTTACATAAATGGCGAGCGGTGTGTGTGTGAGTCACAGGTGTTTTCGCAAACCGCTCAACGGATTTTGATATATTTATTTTTAAATTAAAGGTATAAGAGGGACGAAGGTTTTAGACTAATATTCTTTTTTATTGTCAATTGTTCCGTGAGTTATGATCATTTGAGTAGAGATCTTTTTTCTCTCATGTATACGCGTTTGGGAATTCAATACACATAAATTCTGCCATTGGATTAACTGATATTTCAGTTTTTGCTGTTGTATCTTATTTGCAAATTGTATGGTTTTGAGTTGTTTTAGGTAATTTTGATTAATAAAATCAATTAATATGCTACATAAGCATACCAATTCAGGGAGACTCGGTCGCAAAACACAAAGGAAAAATATATCAAGAGCAAATCAAAGTATTGAGCAAAGTGAAAATGCTGCATTGATTCAACCAATTTCTATGGCACGTCTTAGAGCATCGAGAAGAATTCCGAGGCCAAAAATTATTTTGAAGTATACTTTGGAATATGATTCGCTCGATGTGGTTTCAATTGGTTCAATGTCTGCTCTTTGTGAATATTGTGAAACATTTAAATTTAAAAATGAAGCACCTGAATTGTGTTGAACACAACGAAGTGAGTACAGCGTTCTACTAGTTATTTATATATATATTTTTTAAAATATATTCTAGTAATAAAGACTACTAATTTATTAATAGTAATAGTAATTATTGTTTTACTATTTCTATTTATTTTTTAAGTATTTCCTACAAATACTGGCCATCACCAATCATATCTTCTTTCTCTTTAACTTTCGACTATTGTCCTTCTACCGTATACTATTTATTTTTATACTAATTTATTATATTTACGGCATGCCATACACTTCAATGTCGTCGACCATTTAATTTTATGAAACTTTCTTTTGAAGTTGTGCTTCTTGGTCAAATCAATTCCGGGAACTACATAATGCTCATCAACCTCACTAACACTAATTATGTGCGCTTTGCCAATACCTTGAAGTGACATTCTAAGTAGTCTGACTGACCCACAGTGACTGACTGCCGCAACAAAAGCATAAACTTCACTTTGATTTTGCCGCAACTACTTGGAATTTTTTCTTATACGTAAATATTTACCAGTGTTGCACAACGATGCTATGGCCACAATTACAATTATTAAGCAACCAAGCAGCGCCGCAAAAACTGACTTAAGCGAAATACTATTTCATTTATAAGATTTTGCACTGTCATGGCTCATCTTATTTGACTCTTTCGGCGCTTATTGCATTGCTTCAGTATAATATATGTAATTTTTCTTAGTCATTTACTTGGAGTATTTCACGTAAATCCCATTTAACACTTACTTGCCTTAAGTTGGCAACAGTGTTGCCAAATGTCTTTTCAAAGTGTGCGCATGAAGCAAACCAATTTCTAGAGTCATAAGAAACTGTTAAATGGTTAAGTTAATGCTGCTTAAGCATTTGCCAAACACTGTGCCACTCATTGTCGTACACTCTGTCTTTCCAACGCTCTCACTCTGTCTCTCGCTGTCTCCCTGTGTCTCACTCTGTCTCGCTCTGACTCTCTCCCTGTCTATCTCTATCATTTTCTTGGTATGTTTGTTCTTTATTTGCTGTCTTTTGTTCCAAATGACAGAAGCGCATTCAATGTGAACGACTCCATTTTTATGCTCAATACACTAAGCGCCTAAGAGTATGTGGAGTTGCTATGCTGTCTTTGTAACACAGAGAAATCCTTAAGGAAAATGTGTTTCTTTTTAAAAAGTAACTCAAAAGTATTACTTAACAGTTTCTATAAAACTTTTGAAAAATCTATTTTTTGGAACTTCGAACACTTTTATAGAGCATTCAGACTTCGAAAAAGCGCCTCAAGTTTGTCCCATTTTTATTATTCTTATTTTTATGCTCTGCACTTGGGTATTTTTAATTGCTGTTGGTTTTCGAACATTTACGGTTTCAAATGAGCTGAGGCGTTGAGATTTATAGCTAGCGCTGGTGCCACACACAGTGGGACAGACAGAATCACACACACACACACGCACATACTCTCTCTCAGTTGATGTATTTTGTAATTTACTTGGCAACATTGTCGCTGCACTCACACACACACGCAGAGACATTTCAATTTAGACACTTGAAACTTGCAGCAAAAAAAAACGACAAAATGTTGCATGACTGCCGCCATTTTGTTGTTGCAAAAGTAACGGGTAACGCACTTGAGGCTTGCATTGGGCCAGTGTTGCCAGACTGCATTGTGGCAGTGTCGCATTTCCGGCGTCGGCGCGCACACACACACACACATGAAGTTGCTAACAGCGACATAAAGCTATATCCTCACTTCAAAGGCTCGCTGCACATCTGCACTAACCTAACTGTTGTTTACTTCATTACTTTTCATTTTCACATTGTTTTTAGCTTTATCGCGGCATCCTTTTGCTGCTGATTGTTGCTGTTTGTGCTTCTGCTGCTACTGCTCCTACTGCTGATGCTGCTCCCTCTGCAGCTACTACTGCTCCTACTGCTGCCGCTGCTCCAACTGCTGCTGCTGCCATTTAATTATTTTGAATCAACCGCTGTGGACAGCAAATGCTCTTCGCTGCTTTAGTCCTGCCGCACATCCTGTGTGCGCACTCTCGCCGTCTCTCTCATTTTTATTACTGTTATTGTTACAGTTATTGTTATTATATTGCATTTTATTTTATTTTTATGATGCACACACTCATACACACACACGCATGTGCGTTGACACTGATAGCAACAGCAGCAACTGTTTGTGGCAACCAAGCTCATGCTTATATGCCACATAAATGTGGCAAGGATTCCCGTGTACTTCAACTTATTCATTAACAAAATGAGCCTTGTTTTCAACTTTCCAAAGCCCCTTGAAGGCAAGTTTGTCTTTTGAGTTATTTGTCAGTTTTGTAGATCCATTTATGGATTTTAAATTTGCAGCAAGGAATCTTTAACAGCTTAGATTCTCATTTGGAGGCTCCGAAATTATTTGAGTATGCAAGTAATTTATTTATCTTTATAATAATCTCTTCAACTTCAAATGTTTTGTACGCCGCAAAGCATTAAAATGCAAGATTCTACTTGTAGATATAGTTGCTGACTGCAGAACTCTGCCCAACAAGCGTCAAACCAGAGTGCAATCTCTTCAGCAGCATGAATATAACGACTAACCTGAAACCAGACCCCAACATTCTGCTCGAAATACTCGATTATTTTGCCGACATTTCCAAAATAAGGTACGACAGAGGACACTTAAATTTGAATACATTTACAAGTTTTATAATTAAAAATAAAAGATTTTTGTTGTAAGATTAACTAAGTTGCAGCGACAAATTAGACTAAACAGAATATATTCTATTCTGCAACATTTTCTAAAATATTCTATAATTATTTTTTATTTTAATCAATTTGCTTGAGAAGTTGGCACCGTTGTTTTTTCATTTTTTTTTTTAATTCACTTATGTGAATTGACAATGGTTGGTCGTTTGACTCATCCAATGTACCTATAAACAACCTATAGATTTTAATTTGCCAAAAAATTTAAAATGTGAATAAAATTATGACAATGATAGCTAGAGAAAAATAAAATTTTTGAAAAAGTTATTAACTGTTCTAAATTCCAAAGAAGCTCGTTGGTTTAATTATCCGCAGTAGCACTGGTACGATTAGCTAGCAGTGGTACGATTACCTAGCACTGGCACAACAAGCACCGGCAAAGCTAGCAAAGCTGCCTATACAAAAAGAGCTCTATTGCTTCTCCATGACTATGCTGGCCATCTCGGACGTATACCACATCAAAGATGCTTTACAAAATAAAAAATCTTGTAATTTACAATTGAATCAACATCTTATTATTAAAAACAGTTCCCATAGGAAAAATTTTAAATTGAATTGCATATCGCAACAGAATGTGTGTGTTCCTAATTGCTTGACAGATTAACTTCTTTTGTAATATCATGTAAAAGTCACGCGAAATGCGTTTAACTGCATACGAAGTTTGGCTTCAATATCGGAAATATGTATTTTTTAAAATAAATTTTAAGTGGAAGTGTCTTGTTTGAACAGAGGAATGTTTCTGATTGAACTATGTCTCAGAGGATTGGGGTAGCTGCATATAGCCGCTATGTTGTATAAGGGTTGCGAATTCGACTACAATATCTATATAGACAGACAGATTAGTCATCATCAAAATTTAACTAAAATATAATAATTAATAAAATATTTATAAAAAAGCGAATTATTCATGCATAACAATTTAATTTTTTTTTTTTTTTGAGGTTATGGCAGCTTTATCATATATGTCTGAAAAATTAACCACAACACGTCTTAAAACTAGTATTTCTTTTTTTTTACTTTAGCTCCTATCATCTCTGAGATTGAGGCGTTCATACGGACGCATAGAGATACTGATGGACAACAACAGTATATCAATATCTTTAGTCACCCGAATCAAACTTTAGTTCACTTCTGGGGCAACTCCAAGTTTTGCTTCAACTATCCTTCGTACCATATGGGACAAGATATATTAATACTTTTCAGTAGAAATCGTTCGACAGACCTCTGAAATTATAAGAGTGAAAAATACAAATACGAGAAGAATTCCTAATAATATTGAAACTCGAAACTCTAGTAGACTATCCGTTAGCTGACAAATGTTTCCCAAATTTTAACCATACAGTTTAGCTTTTCATTCAAATTTAACATTCAGTTTTAGTAGAACAAATATTTTTTAAAAATTTTAGTGTATTCTTTTAGTCATATTTTTTTAAAGAGTTTACACGGTTTTTAAAAAAAATTGGGATAACCTTTCTTTTGTTTATAGTTTCTCTGACAGGCTTTTATCCAAAATTTGTGAAATGTCCGACCATATTACGCCAATAAGCGTCGCTTTACGTGTGCGCCCTTTGTTGCAGTCGGAGATCAAGCGTGGCTGTCAGCACATCATACAACATGCCATGGACGGTAGCCCCCAAGTGACTATTAACCATACGGAGACTTTTACCTATAACCACGTCTTTGGATGCACTGATTCCCAGCAAGATCTATACACAGCTTGTGTTCTGCCCAACATCAAGCATTTACTTAATGGATATAACGTAACAACAATTGCTTACGGGCCAACGGGATCCGGGAAGACTTACACTATGGGCACTGCACAGAATGGCGCATCAAGGGATGATATAGGCGTCATTCCACGTGCAGTGCGCCATATTTTTAAATACATACAACCGCTCTCCACCGAATATGACATTTCCATCAGTTGCTCTTACATAGAATTGTACCAGGAACAGTTATTCGATTTGCTGTCCCCAGGAGAGACCGCATCACATCTGGAACTGCGTGAAGACAACGGTGTGCTTGTCATTCCCCGTTTAACCGAAGTGTCCGTTACTACACCTTTGGAAGTGAGCGCACAGCTGTTGCGTGGGTCAGCTGGACGCGCTGTTGCCTCAAACGCATCCCATGAGCAGTCTTCGCGTTCGCATGCCATTTTCAACATCAAAATCGTAATCCGCAATAGAAGCAACAGGTAAGTGCATCATTGGAAGACTTGCAACTTACAATAATAAGTCCATTTCATGTGACAGAAGTTTGGTATCCGAATCCAGTTTTAAGTTGGTTGACTTGGCGGGCTCTGAACGCTGTGGCAAACTTTTGGCCTTAGGAGATCGTTTCAAGGAAGGCGTAACCATCAACAAAGGACTTTTGGCACTTGGCAATGTGATCAACGCGCTTGGATGTAAGTTCATATAGGTCGCTTAGAGTTGAATCTGCTTGATACATCATCTTTTGCACTCTGCAGCCGTCCAAAACGGACCCTTTGTGCCTTACAGGCAATCCAAGCTAACAAGACTACTAAAGGACAGCTTGGGTGGCAACTCCATAACGGTCTTGATTGCTTGTGTCAGCCCAGCTGATTGCTGCGTGTCCGAAACGCTGAGCACCTTACGCTTTGCAGATCGTGCACTGCATATTAAGAATAAGCCTGTCGTCAATGAACCGCCTTATGTCGCCAAAATTAAGGATCTTGTGGAGAAATTGAAAAAAACGTTGCAGGCCTCTGAACTAGTGCATATTATGAACTCTATTCATGCTGATTCGCGCAGCCATCAACAGATGCATGATGAGCTGAAAGCACTGCAGGTCGAGCGCAAGAGATTGTTGAAGAAAAACCACAAGCTGGAGAAGAGTTTACAGCAGGCTTTGCAGGATGTTGCGGATCAGCAAATGCGTGCAAAGATTGCAGAGACGGCGCATGAAAAGCTTCAATCGGAAGTCAAGAAGTTAAAACATTTGCTTAAAATCAACGGTAGTATCGGAAAATTGTACGTCGATGGTGATGGCTCAGGAGAGTCAAACGATGAAATCAACGTGGAATGTCAGCAGCACGTGAGTGATATATACCAACTTGTCATGGCCATAGATGAGGAGGCTCAGTGTCCAGAAAGTGAGCAGCGGCAACATCGGAAGGTATACATTATGTGTGCAGGTGATTGTCAGAGCACCAAGTATGGCGACTCGGCTGGCAATGATGAGGATGCGCTTTCCCATGCTGGAGATTGTGCAGCCAAACACGAACAAGTTTGTCCCAACTTTATGGCGTTATATGAACTTGAAGTTAATATTGCCAAGGATAAAGTAAAGAATTACGAGGATACAATACAACAGCTGAAGCTCGAGCGTGAAGAGCTAAATGAGCAGCTGCATAGTTTCAAGACTAGCAATATGTGGACCGGGTTGAGTGAAGAGCGACTCAGCAATTTGCAGAGTCTGGAACAGGAACTGATGGACATGCGTCGCAAAATCAAACAGCAGACCGCAATTATTTTGAAAATGCGAGAAGATGAGCAAGAAAGGGTTGAAAACCTAAATGAAAAAATTCTTTTTGAAAGAGAATCGAAGGTGAAGCTAATGCGTGCTGCGAAGGTCGAAGCAGAGAGGTTCCGGCAATTCCAGCAGCAAAGCCGATTGGAAATATATCAATTAATGAGCAAAAATCGCCGCATGAAATGCGGAATTGAGAAAATGCAGACACTGCACCAAAAACAACGACTAGTGCTTACACTTAAACATGAGAAAGCCGTTGCCACTAACAAACGGTGAGCATCATTCCATCGAAAGACAACCAAATGGGGCAACTTTTTTGATTCCCCTTAATGCATTTTCCTTTTCAGGCTGATGGAGGCATTGGAAATGCAACAAGCTGATGCTTGAACAGTGAACTAGAGTAGGAATCAGTTGACCAAACTGGGCACACTTGAAGGAAAATTATGCGCGGTTTATTTCAATAAAAATCGGGATTGCAAGGTTCAGTATCATAAATCCACGAAGGAAGAGCAGAATGTGGAGGATGAAAGTAATACTGATGAACACTAATCGAAAAATAACCAGCTACTGCTCTATATATTTATATCAAGTGTCCCTTATTGTCAAGGTAATTATACTTTTAATCATGTTCAAGATATATATTGAATATATAGTATATCACTTACTCCTTACAGGCTCAGTGCCTTAACCTTTACGATGTCCGTAACAAAAAAAATCAGATCATCAGAAAATTATGCGTTGTCAGTCAAAATTGACATTCAGAAAAATTAAAAAGTTAAATGGAAATTATTAAAAGTTGAGTAATATAAATCACATGAATTGACTACGTGTGTGGAAATCGATTGAAAAATATATGCCATGGCGTGACCATGTGTGTTTCGAGACGTAATTCACGGAGTTCAATATCCATAAAGTCGCATTGGTCCGGATGATTTACTTCTGGGACATTTTAGTATCGAACCACTGACTTGAGGACCAATCACATATGCCCAAATCGAAATGGAATCAACTACCAATGTGCGTTTCGAGACGTAATTCGAGATGATCCATAACCGTCTAGTAGCAGCGACCATATTAAATATCGAACCACAGATCTAATGACTAATTGGATCAATCACTTATGTGACACTCTATTCTTATCCGAAAGACCGAGTATTACACTCAATTTTTAATGAAATATACTTTCTGGTGTGTAAATCGTAAATATATATATAACCTTGGAAATTTTTTTTCTTGAAAGTATATTAATGTGTTCAATCGCTTAAGGAAAGAATCTTAGCAATGTTCCCTAGGAAGACTTAAGCAATACGTTATATCAGATATAATGGACGTATAGTTTTGGGAAAGAAGGGATAAGATGAGGTCGCCTCTATGTTGACTCACACAGCAATGTGAATGGCCTATAATTAGCGTACACGCCTCTTAGCCCAACCACGATTCTACCCTGCAGCACTCGAGTCTTTGTCTAGCACTCACATGGTTAGCAAATGGACGCTTAATTTTTAATAATCAAAGATACCGTGCCGATTCAGCTGTAACTTTGGGGTTCGTGATATGTTTTCGAAAAGCTATTAATAGAGATATCTCTGTGCTCAGAATAAATTTAGCTGAAAGATTTTTAGCAAAGGTCTCAAGAAGAATTTAAAAAAGTAGCTATGGCGGGCTTAATAGCCGAAATATTTTAGGGAAATCAAAGATAAGATACGATCGCCTCGATGTTCACTGTCACAACCAATAGAATCGACTATGATGATGTGCATGAAATGCTAGGACCCTAAACTAAAGGAAGCCTTCGAAAAAAATAAGTATGATACAACTATTACAGGTTTGCTCTAAGCCAGCATGCGAAAAATCACGAATTAGGATTCAGAGTAACCCAGCGATAGTCATCATGTCACCACCAATTCCAACCCTGTGAGTAAGCGACTGTCTTCAATTCATATCAAAATCAGATTTTTAAATCTGCTTTCCCAATGGAAGAAAAGTACGATGCTGCTTGGGATGCATTCTATGGGTAATCCGTGAAGACATGACCGCTGCACTATCTATGAAGATCATTCTAGGCGTCTTCAGTTATAAGATTAGCCGTGAATGTATCAACGTTGGTGAGTGCAGTCTTCGTTAAATAAACTTTAACAATAGTCTTAAGCAGATTGATTTCCATCCATTTAGCTTGGACTGATTACATATATATATATAAGGAACTGCTGCTACCTTTAACATCAGCAACGATACCTACTCATATTTAACACTGCACAAATACTTTGCAGCGCACTTAACACTCGATACCTTTCGCACCATTAGTGATTACTTTTGGAGTCTTGGCCAACTGCGTTTTATGATAAATATCTGTGCTTCACTTGACTATGAATGCTTTTGGGTTAGATTTACAGTCATGGCCATGTTAACAACTCCCCGATTGACCCAACTTGTTGGCACATTCATTTAGTTTGTCACTCAGAGTTGCTGAGCTCTCTCAGTGGGAGGAAGCAGAGTGAGACCAGAGACTATACACATTTTGCAGCTGTGTTGAGTAAAGTCAAAGCTAGCACCGTTGGGAATGCTCTGCGCTAAGTAGCGACATGAGCACATACACTAACACACACACACAATGCCACACCTCCCCCCCCCCGCGCACTGGCGCACACATTGCGCTGCATTGTCGCATTAAGTATACGCAGCATGCGCCGGCTGCAACAGCTGCTGCTCTTTCAGTGCACGCCACTTGACGCTGTTTAAAGATGTCCGTGGACGACAATGAAGTGGCGCTGTTGCAAGCACTGTGGGGGCGTATTGCCAACAATGACTATGAAGCACAATGCAGCAGCACAAGCACAATATGGGCACGGGGAACGCACAGGACGATGAGTAGCAGCAGCAGCAGTAGCACGACGTTGATGGCACCGCACTGTGCACTGACTGAGTCTTTCATATTTAAACTGACAGTTTATTGTGCTTTTCATTACAATTTTGTTTGTTAGTTTTATTTTCAAACAAAACCCGGCGACGACTAGAAACGCTGGCAAAGAGCACCAACACCAAACCGCTGAGGCAGCATCACCAAGCCGGCACTGGCACTGGCACTGGCACTGGCGCTGCACAAGCCGTCACTCACAAGCGCTAAGTATTTGTATAAGGCTGCATTTAGTGTGGGCAGTCCAAACAATGGACTGAAGCACTCGAGCGTAGAGTCAACGCCAAGAGCATCGAAGTTGCAGCACTATGGACTGACTGCCCCTCACTCGCTCCGCTGCTGCGCCATTTTGGTCAAAAACGGAAGTCATAAAAGACTCACATACTTTGCTGCCAACGGTCTTTGGGTGATTTTCTTCTTTTTCTTCTTTTTTTGCTTTTTGGTGACAACATGGACGACAGCAGCAACACCAGCAATAACAATGTGACTATAATTTTTCGTTAAAATGAAAATCCTCCTTCCACGCTGCAGGACCTTGCGGTTTGCAGCAGTAGCTGCTGCAGTTGCTGAGCTGCCATGTTAGATTTTAATAGCTCGACACAGATAACGCTGATAATTTAGCTAAATTTATTTCTCACGCGCCGCATTGAACTGAAACAATAATAACATGGGATTTGCTGGGAAAAAATAAATACATTAATACTGGGCGGGCAACTGGGAACTTGGCTGCTGGCAAATAGTCATCACATCATCATAAAATGAAAAAAAAAAAAAACTAAAATCATCGTTTGCGACTTTTATGGCACCGTCGGTGGTCAATGCTGATCATTAATCAAAATAGGTACAAAAACTAATCGAGAGACAGAATAGCCACGAACTCGTTGGTCGACGGATTTAGAGAATGCGAACTTATAATCGTTAAAGGACAACAGCAGGAAATGCCTGAAATACAACATGATGAAATTTAGCTCTAAAGGAAGAGCTCCAAAGGAAGTAAGTTTAGGCTTACAATTTAAACACTGTGAAAAGCTGTATGAAACTTTCTATCAGGGAGTAATTGAAGTGTTTACAGTTTTCCGGTTTACAAAATTTCTTCTCCATATTTGCACATGAAACTTTTTAAGCTATTTCATTCAGTCAGACCTAAAGAAAGTCCTGATTCAGCTCGATACAAGACATCGTCAAGTATATTCCTACAAAAATTCCGAAACGCGGTATCTTTAACTAAAAGAGTCTTGCCTAGGTAACTAGCGCCTAGCTATGGGAATAGTAGGCAAATGCACCAGTGCTGTAGGTTGAAATAGATGCATAGACCTTTCGGTTTAGTGGCGCCACACAGTCATATATAAGTTATCAAATATATATAAAGTCACCATTTCCGTTGACCCAACACCCAAGTACCTGCGCATGAAACTTAACAGAAGAATAACCTATTATACCCCATTCTGCTCACAAAGATACACTTAGAGAAACAAAAGATTTTTGTAATAATCTAGTTAGAGTACTTGAAGAACTTGCTCGATTTATTACCCACAAAAAAGTTCAATAAAAACGGAGCAAAACCACTCATGACGCTCGACAGCTGACCAATCTGGCGTAGCTACATTCTCCGCAGGAGCAAACAAGTAGAAGACAGACTGAGATAGTAACAATGGCTGACAGACAATTACCCGAAGCGCAGTGCCAGCCTCAAGCTGCTGACTTAAAACTAATATGGGTCGACGACAGCCAACAATCATGGAGTATCTCTACAACCGCAGCTTCATATTTCACCTTGAAAATGAGCTCTGACGCCCAACTCTACCATAATAATAAAAGTATTCACATCGAACTGCGTGTACCCCGTATCTAAGAAGTATAAAGGAAAACCAGCGCTAGATTTGTATCTGAATCTGTACAATTAGCTGGCGATCAATTTGAGACTCACCCTTAAGCTTGTAATGAAAGTACTTAAAATTACTAATGCCCCTCAACAACATGCTAGAAGCAACTACCAAGCCTTTGTTAAAACATATAATTATTAACCTAATTAAGATTTGTTACCGGAAGTCGGATTATATAAATATAGTTAGTTTTGGCCGATTTTACCGAATTTCACTGAAATATTTTCTCTTAGAATGAAGTTAGTTTTAGTTCTTGTAAAGATGAACTATGCTTCGTTTGATCTATGCTTCGTTTCTATGAATACGCTTAAGTATGCAGAGGATCTATGGTTGTAATTTATGCGGAGCTAGGATTATCTCGAGCTGCATTTTGAGACCGATTTTGTTGCTTAAAAGAATATTAATTAGGAAAACTGTAGCAAACTTGCACAAGCCATATTTTTTTTCTCCAAAGGCGGAGCGTGAAGATATCTCTATTATAGCTGTTCGAAGAGAACAGAGAGCTTTATTTTATAGCCGAATCCTGACGGCGCAATCAATAATAGACATTTTGCTAGGTCTATTTATTTGCTAGTTATGCCAGTGCTAGGTTAATACACAAGCAATCCAAGCACCGACCTTTGGGTTTAGAGATGAGTACGCTACCACTACGTTATCCAGGACCCTCAAAACGTTACGTTTCGTTTCGCTAAAATATAGCCAGTCGGTAGGATATCATTATCAGCAACAACTTTTTATTATTTACAAATATGAAAACTCTTAGGAGTCTGGACACTTGCAATTGCAGGAATTCAAATGAGCTAGTCTTTTTTTAATATTATAATAAATAAATGCAACATTACCGCTATTAAGTGTAACCAGATTTCAGACTTTTCTGATTCTAAACAATTTCTCTTTGCTGAGTAGATATCTGCTTGTTCTTAAGTTTATAAATTTTATTTAATTTTTTTAGAAGTTAAAGCTGCGTTTGCTTAATCGACTAAAGCAGCGGGCAACATTGTCTAGAAAAAAAAGGTGGCAAAGGTTGCAAGTGCTCAGAGACCAGTGGCAGTGGCATCATTTTTCTAGTCAAACACTGTCTCCTGGTTGTCTCTCGCCACTCGGTACACACTCTCTCTCTCTCTCTCTCTCTCTCTCTCTCTCTCTCTATCTCTCTCTCTATTTCTTCACGATTTCAACTGACTCGTTGGCAAACAAATAAAAATGGATAATGATGCGTTTGTGTATTGGGAGTTATCGCAGCTTTTGAAGCGTTTTTATTAGACAAACACAAGCACAGTTACACCCACACATCCGCACACCTACACACATATACACCTACACCCGCACACACACACACACTCACAAGGGACTTTATACGCAATCTTTGCTCGAGTGTGTGTCAATTCTCAGAAATTTTTCATACACTCCATAGCAACAAGCAAGTCAACCAACTCAGTTTACTTACTCTATAGATATCTACACTGTTCGAGAAAATTTTTATGATTTTGGGTAAGAGTTTTCATGGAATTCTTGCGAAAAAAAACTCACATTTAATATTTTGTTTCATGATAAGATATACTTGAAATATAATGGGTAGAAAAAAGTTGCATATTTGTGTAGAAGAACGAAGTGTTCGAATTCGCGAACAGCGAAGAATACGAAAAATTAGAAATCCAGAGGAAATTTTTAATTGAGATAAAGGAAAAGATAAAAGATTTTTTATCTTAGAAAATTTGGACAAAACTTAACTTTTGCAAAAATTAGAAAATTATAGTAGAACGAACTGAGAAAAAAGAGAGGATTCGTACAAAAATATGAAATTCAAAAAGCAGAAGTTAATGTAAGAATTGTATGAAGCAGATAAAAAGTGAAATATTTCATAAAAGGGAATATGAACAAAGTGTTTCAGTATTGTAACGCACTTCGCTTTCGAAAATGAAATGTCGCAATCAAAACATTTCTTTTGTCATTAAGGAAAAATCAGACAGCGATCGTAGTAACCGTTGGATTAACTAGCGAAGCGAGTAGAGAGCGAAACCCCCTAATATAATATATGCTTTTGACAAATTCTACAATTAAAATATGAAAATAAACCAAATACCGAAATCTTTATGAAATATTGTGAACATAATTTTTGAAATTTGTAATCTTACTTTGCAGAGACTCAATTTTCAAGTAATAAAAACTTAAGGTATTAGATTGATAGATGTGAGGGTGGCAGAGGGAAATAAAGGAAGGGAAAAAGAAAGAGGGAGAGAAACCCACTGCGTGAACTACCTCATCTCTCGGAGAAAGTTGAGAATTGACTGCAGTGGTAGTTTGTGAGCTTCATCGACCTAGAGCACATAGCTGCCCAGAGTACGCAGCCTTGTCTTTATTTTCAATCTCGAAAAATATTGCCATATCATGCGTATTTATTGTTCTTTAACAATGTTTGTTGTTTAGTTCAAAAAACTTTTCTATAGAACTATAAGTAGTAATATCTTAAAAGCAAATCAATACTTAATATCTGTGAAATTTAAATCTGTAGAATTAGTTTTCAACTAAACCAAAGATTTTCCTAAAATTAACTTACTTCGTTTTAACATTTTTAAGATTATTCCGACAAAGAAGTACTTAGTATGTTTTATAGCTACGGAGCTGAGCTCAAAGCTGAAACGTTGATTTAAGTTTTTAAAAATACCAAGAGAGAGAGCTTTGGTAAGCAGAAGAATACAAACTTAACGCTGAGCTCGGTTTATTTTGTTCCGGAAGTGTGCTGCTTGGAGGCTCACTGTATGTGGGTAAGCTTGTCTCTACCTACAATAAAACCTACAAGCCAAACGGCTGTTTCACTAGCAAAATAGTTTTTATTACAAAATGCTGAACTAAATCATCATAGCTGCTCAAAGAGAACAGCAATCTACAGTTTATAGCCGAATCCATACGACGAAATCTTTAATTGAGATTTTCCTAAGTTATAAGTGTCTACTTATTTGCTTGCTATATCAGTGCTAGGCAAATATCCATTAAACTTAGCTTAAAATTCGAATTCTCCTAGAACTTCAACAATTTTTCCCACATACCTTCCAAACTGCTCCATACTACAGTACTTAATCATTTTTTTCAGTGTATTTATATGCGAAATCGAGTAGTTTGCAAGTTTTTTGTTTTTATTTTCGTTTTACTGAGAAGCTTTTTGTGCAAAAAATTTTTGCGCTCTTTTTGCCAATTTTTACTTGCAACTTTAAGTTTTTGTGGCTGCACAAAGGAGTAAAAGCAAATTCCTTACGTCTTTCAGAATTTTCGCCGAGCCAACGATCATTGTCGCCTGCCTGCCTGCCTGCCTGCCTCTACTAGTTGGTAATTTCAGTGGGTTTTTTCTTACTTGCCCCCCGCACTTGACGCCTTTGAACGAACGTCTTTTGTGTGCAAGTTTACACGCAGCTGTCAAATCACAATACTTAGTAAGAATTTCCATTAACTCATTTTCTTTCACTCATTTCCCATTGCAATGTGCGTTGTGAGCTGAGGAGCTGCCAGGGAGCTGGGCAAGCATTTGGACAGGGACTGCTACTAGGTTTGGTTGGCGTATGGAGGGGGGTGGTGGTTGTTGTAGCCAACTGTATTGATTGTGTTAAGTGTTTGTTGGCAATGATTGTGGTAGCGCAGAGTGTGCTAGTCGGGCATTGCTTGAAACTTTGCCATTGTTATAACAAAATAATGGCGGAGCTTTACACACACACACACACACGCACATACGCACACTAATGGCTGCAAGTGCTTCTTCAGATATGCACACACACACACACGCGCGCACACACACAGCAACATAAACAATTTAAAAAGCCTCAAACTTGCTTGCACTCGTCGCGTAATTCAATATGCACAAGTTCTCTTCACTTCTTTGCCACAAGTCTTCACACTTTTCTTTTTATTTTTTCTCCTCTTCTTTTTTTTCGCTCAATTCTTTTATTTCATTTTGTGCTGTGGCATTTTCTTTTATTTTTCTCGGTACTTTTTTTTTGCCTCTTTCCTCTCTGCACTGCTTGCCCTTTTGTATGCCATGCACTTAACCATTGCCTTGCCAAGTTTTTCAAGCCCCAAGCAGTGTGCTCACTTGATATCCCTAACTTGGTCAACTGAACAGATAAACATAAATTGCTTAAAGAGTTGATTCCAGTTGAAAGTGATGCTGACTCACAACAATACACAAAATGGCTAATGGTTTGAGTGTTGGTAAATGTCATACGATATAAGCAGCACTGCTTACACTGCTTGTCTCTCGGCTACTTACCTTAATAACTGCAAGAAAAAAGAGATGAGTTAGTGGAGTTTATTTTTAATATTTTGCGGCTAGATATAAATTTATTAAAATAGTTAGTGCAGTTGCTCTAAATTAAAAAAATTTTCAATCAAACATTTCAAGATAAAACGAAGTAGAAAGAGTGAGAGCAACATCAGCAGACCTTTGGGTAAACTTTTTAACGATAGCAACAACTCAAATCAAAAGTGTATATCCTTCAGTGATTTTCGGGATTTAAATTTGGCATCTGGTAGATTTTGCCTTGTAAAAATATCTTCTCTAAATGATCGTAGAGACAAGCAGTATTGTCAGAATGGCACTGGACTGGAGTTCCCAAGACAGCAGACGCAAGGGAAGTTCTACAGCGACCTGGAGAAACTTCATGCTTCAAGAAGTGGCCCTGGCGAAAACAACAGACGGCGCAAAATTGGATTGGTTGAAAGGCTCTCGTAGAGGACCTAAGTTTCCAAGCGCAATAACAAGGAAAAAAATGGATCGTTGAACATGACATGGAGTGTTTTTTTTTTGTGCATAAGCTCTTATTTAATATTACTTTTTGGCTCAAACTAACTTCGGGACAAATTTTTTATTGTCATTTCATCCATGTAGGGGTTTTACACGAGAGAGCGAACGTTCTCACTACATTACCTCATTACTCAGTTAAGATGTTTCACAATTTCGAGTTGACCATGTATGCTCAACGATAGAGTGAAGATGACAAAGGATTGAAATACGCGCGTTCAAATAAAAAGTTAACAATGTATCTTGTTCTAATAAAAATCCTAAAATTGACTCCAACGACAAGAGCTACAGTCCCTAAAGGGAGAAGCAAAAGCGTTCCTTTAATAGAAGAACAGTCTACAGATCTACACGATCGACAAAAGCATCTTATCCATTCTCATCCTGTCGGTGCTATTATATGGCCGGAAGTATGGATTGTGTCTCGCTTGGAGTGTTCGAAAGAGCACTTTTTCGCAAAATCTGCGATTCCCTTCGGATTGGGAATGACTAACGCATCCGAGCGAACCATGAGCTGTAAGAGCTATACAACGACATAGATGACGTCTAGCGTATTACGGCACAACGTCTGCGTTGGCTCGGCCATGTCGCTCGTGTGGACGAGGACGCTACAACGAAAAAGGTTTTCGATGCGAAAGTCGACTAAGAAAAACGAAGGGTATCAGCCATGTCGCTCGTAAAGACGACGACGCTACAGCAAAGAAGGTTTTCCATACGAAAGTCGACGAGGGAAGACAGATGGGACGATCTGAATGAAAAAGTCAAGTGGATGAGCACCTATCTTCACTTGGAGTGACCAACTGGAGAACGCGTGCGCCCAAAGCAGGGGCGTCTGGCGAGAGCTAGTTCGGCTGTCCGATCACGGGTTGCCACGACCATATAAAGTAAGGTTAAGTATGGAAAATTACATTTTTTAATTTCATTTTATTTTCATTACAAAGTCATGAAGATGTGAGCAGTTAGCCAAAACAACAAGGCAACTAATAGTTTCTGCATAACGAGATACCATGAAGCGCTCGAATGAAAAACGAATCAGTGATTGACTGTGCCAAGGAGACGATTGCATCATAAAATTTAATAATCGAGAATTTCATTAAAAAACAAAACAATGAGTAATTTAGCAGACATTACCAACTTGTAGTTTCTAAAATAAAAGAAATGAGTATAAAATATTCAAGCTATCATAATATCTGTGTCTAAGATGTCACAAGGAAAAATTCAAGCTATTATATAACATTATTAAAAAGATTTGGAAAAGCAACTAACAAAAAACAAAAATTAGAAAACAAACTAACCCAATTAAATTATGCATCACATACTGATGGGAATTTTGATAATAATGGTAATACTGATGCACTACCACAGCATCTGCTTAGAAGGAAGGGACAGTAACACTTTGGAACTTCTGCTGGACTCTTTTGGGAAGATGCTTATATTTACATTTGTTCTCGTATTTTATATGGCCTATATGTTTCGAACGATGTTTTTGGTCCGTATCTAGCTGGAGATGCGCTCTCATAATGCTGCAAAAAAACCAACTACAAAGAGGAACAGACGTATACAAGAAACACTTGCTGCCTGGGACCAGTCATCAAAATTTGCATTAAGATTTAAAAAACGTTAAAATGACTAAGAACACTTATTTCCAGTTGAATACCGCTTTGATAAATTTATACGTAAAATAGAAATCTTGTATCTGTCCGAAAACTGATGATTTCCACAAAATTATATTAAATGCAGTAAAGGGAAAGCATAAGTTTTCAATGTTTTTTTTTTTTTTTGCTTATTTTCGTTACAAAGCTATGAAGCTTCGTTCTGCTGGTTGAATTCTTAACTGAATCTTACAGAGTTTAAGAACTTAACTAGCGGTCAGCGAGTAGTTACCATGAAGCGCAGCAGCAAAGATTGCATCAGTGGGTTATTCCGTAGATACAAAGACTGCCTGCAGAGTTTGTGTAAGCTGATAAGGCGCATGCATCAGCAAAAATATGGTTAGCAAAAAGCATGCCCGGCTAGCAAGAAGTTTGACCTAACGATCTGCGTAAGTTACCCGGAAATCAGTCCAATTGTTATCTCATATATGATCCTATCGCACATTCTCTCTGAAAGTCTAAGGCCGACCTGGTAAATCCAACATAGATCAGATCTTCACACTGCCTCACATTTTGGAGAAGCCCCATGAGAGACAAGTCGACACATACCTTCCCTTCGTCGATTAAAAAGCTGCATTCGATAGTCGAAGTGGAGTCGACTTTGCAAAATGACATTGAGCTCTGTTAAGGTGGGAAATGACAACTTTGAACACTATAAGTCCGTGCGAGGCTTCAGAAAAGGCGACTCTCTAAGGTGCAACCTCTTCAATTTCATAAAGGAAGGAGAACTGCAGAGTGTCGGTGTACATTCTACTGTCACTATTTTCTGTAAAAGCATCCAGCTGCTTGCATACGCCGATGATATTGATATCATTGTAAGCGAGATGTTTTCCGCAATTGAAAAGAAGTCAGCGAAAATGAGTCTTGCGGTCAACGGGGGCTTGACAAAGTATATGCCGTCTACAACCAGGTATGCACGGCTCCTAGGCTCTTGGGTTACAGTATACGCCTATACAACATCAAACTAGAGATTAGGCGAAGAATCACACATGTGAATAGGTGTTACTTTGGTCTTAGTAAGCAAATGTGTCGCAGAGACTTCTTCCAGTTGACAAAATTAACGCTCTACAAGATGCGCATCCTGACCGTGCGCAGAAGTAAGGGCTGTGTTTCGAACGGATGCAGCTGCGCTTGAAGTGTTTGAGAGAAAAATTCTTCGCAAAAGCTTTGACCCCAAATTTCAAATTGGGGACGGACGACTAATGCATCCGAGCAGACCATGAGCCGTATAATGACATAAATGTCGTCCAGCTCATTACGGCACAACGTCTGCGTTGGCTTGGCCAAGTCGATGACATGGACGATGACGCTACAGCAAAGAAGGTTTTGGATGCGAAAGTTGACGACGGAAGACTAAGGGTACGGATGCAAAAACCAATTGGAGAAGGATCTATCTTCACTTGTAGTGACCAACTAGAGAAGCCATGTGCAAAGCAGGGGCGCCTAGCGAGAGCTAATTGAGATCGGCTGTAATCCGATAACGGGTTGGGTTGGCCATAATAAGTCTACAGAGTAGGCAGCCAAATATTTAACAGAACCATAAAGTCCCACATGTGTGCGCCTTTGTAGCATAACTAGCAAAAAAATATACACTATTAATTTAGGAAATCTCTATTAATTAAGATAAGGGTATAAGCTGCAGTTCACTTTTCTCTTTGAGCAGCTTTTAAATGATATATCCTGATGCGACGATAAATTTACTTTTATAAAGTGCCAATTTTTCTGATGTTGAGAATGTTCTGCCAGACATGGCAGCCTTATCATGATATGGAAAAATTGGACGCTTCTCATTATGATTATATGACCAGTGAGACTTTAGAAACGTTTAGAGTAGATATTTCTTTCTTCTAAGTTTAAATTAATCGGGAGTTCATGCGTGAACTTGCGCTCTTTCGACGTAAACACAATATCATAGGCAATCGAAAGGATTAAGTCAATGCTTTGACTTAGACGCACTTTGGCCGGTAACGATTATCTTTGCGTCAACCGCGTCAAAGCAATCATGAACTTCCAATCGGTTAACATTCTGTAGAGAGAATTATGCACTCTCGTTGCCGTGACTACTACATAGAAACGTTTAAGTCTTCCGACAAGATAAAAATGCACACAAAAAAAAAATTAACTTTAGAAAGATCATTTATGAGGTCAAGTGGTGAACACGGCGTATCTTTTGAAAGTTCTTGTATAAGGTCAAATTATATAAATAATTCTTGATCTTAGCCTACAGAATTAGCTACTGAACTTGAATAGATAAATAAGATGAGATACCCTACGAGAAACAAGCCGAAAGCCCGAAATGCGTAAGTTAGACTGAGAGCAGATTATGGTGTCCTGAGACAAAGACCTCGCTGAAGCTATTAAAAATAACAATAGGTTTTAATTTTGTTAATAAAATTATTAAAATTAATCAGTAAAATTAACTAGCTGCAGACGGTAGTAATGTGTTGACGTTTTTCGAATCAATTATTAAAAAAAAAATCAGAAAAATAAAGAAATTCAGAAGAACTCAAAATTCACACGAAAAGGATATAGAAAGCAGTAACATGTAGATATAAAAAAAATTATATTTAAGTGCAACTGGATGGCTTAAAACATAATTTTCTTTGAAATAGACGTCGATAAACCTACAAAACTTAGCTAGAGGGCGCCTGTGGTCACAACAGCGAACTTGGCAACATTAAGCAGATGCCTGCGACAACTTTGTGGTACCATGACAATATTTTTAACACTTTTAGCATTATTAAATATTATTTATTTTTATCACTTTAATACTTAGAAATACTCGAACCGAAGGAAGTTACGAAACCAACACAAAATTCCAACCAAAAAACACTTGCTCAAAAGCAACTTCCTTTTACATTTCGTGCTCCTTTAAGACTTCCCCAACATGAGCACAAAAGGAATGCTTGACTTAATTTTATTTAACATTTTTTCTATTTTTTTTTTTGTGCTATTTCGCCTATTCTCTGCAAATTTGTTCTGTCTTGCTATTCTTAATTTGTTTTCTGTATTTTCTTTATTGTTTCGCTCTTTGTTTGTACATTTTCGGTTCTATGCACTTGGCTTTGGACTGCGGCAAAATGCTTCGAATTTCGAAATTCAATCAATTCACGCTTTGTATTTTCTTTTGTATACTCTACTTTGCATAG
The DNA here is from genome assembly GCA_035046065.1 of Chymomyza procnemis. Lineage (NCBI taxonomy): Eukaryota > Metazoa > Arthropoda > Insecta > Diptera > Drosophilidae > Chymomyza > Chymomyza procnemis. The sequence continues at coordinate 27,363,700 of JAWNOJ010000021.1, forward strand.
AACTTTCTTTTTTTTTTTGGCCATCCCGCATTCCCCCACATCTATCCATATATATATATATATATATATATATATATACTATATATTTTCCTTTTGCAATTGTAACATAGAAGTTAAACAGCCCCCCAGCCCCCCAGCACCACACAGACAAGAACAATTCAAGTCAAACAACATTTGAAAATGAGAAGTTACAAGTAAGAAGATGAAGATGAAGAGCAAAAATGGGAATAAACAATAAATAGTCAGTCACGTTGTAAGGACAATGTAAGGATACACTCACTGTAAGCAAGTAGAGCACTCCACTTACTGCATGTAAAATAAATTATATTAAATGGATTGTATACTTCTTAGATGCACGAAATATAAAGATAGTTTTTTTTTTGTGATCAAATAAATATATTGTGCTGCCCGCATGGTAAGGATTTCCAAAATCCACAAATTGTGATTTTTTACAATTTTATTTCTATCTCTATTGCTATATCATATTCGAAAATAAGAGTTATTGAAAGTAAAATTAATGATTATTTGGATAAACTACGCTACTGGTACAATTGTTGTACAATTTAAACTCAATGAATCTAAAACTTAACTAATTCGCTTCAGAGGAAATTGTGGGCAAGTTAAGCCTCATAGACGGAAAGCCATAAAAAACATGAAGATTCAAATAAACAACGTAGCCATTATTATTATTATTATTGATTATTTTTCTTATTGTAACATAACATTGTTTTGAGAACGAACCTAGCCTATCAACTTCATTTGGCAATTTTGTCTATCCTGAGCTAAATATCTTCATTCATTTATCGACTTCTTGGTTTCGTTCATAAAGGTATTCTCTCCACGTAGTCCTAGGGCGCCCACTTCGTCTGGTACCAATGGGGTTCCAGGTAAGTACGAAGTGTGCAAAATTCTCCTGTTCTCTGCAGAGTGTGTGTCCTAGCCATCTGTGTTCTCGTCTATTGATGTCACTTTGTAAGACCTTTTGTCGAGTTATCTCCCATAATCGCAGATTAGAGATTCGTCTTGATCAGAATATACCGACTATGCGCCTAAGACATGGATTGAGGAAGCATTTGTAGCTGGTTTTGCTACCAAGCCAAGTAGTACCGTCTCAATGCAAGTATTAAAAATTTTCAACTCGGTAGATTTTCTACTGACGGCGGATCTCTAAGCTCGAGAAAATGCAGCAAAAGTATGCTTAGCTTTCTGTAACCGGAGTCAGAATACTACCTAGGTATTCAGACCCATCTCTCAACAGAGTCTGAAATTTGATAACGAGACGTAACGAGCATGGTTTTCGAATAACCTCGATTTATCTTTAAGTCAGTTTTAAGAGAAACATCAGATAGGAAATTGATCATACTTTGCGTCTCACTGTGCTTCTGTGGGAGCAAAACTAAATCGTCGACGTGGGTTAGCTTATTTAATCTCTTATTCAACTTCCATAGTAAGCCCTGTCGTCTGAGGTTCGCTGCAACTAATATCATATTGTATGTGGTGATAAAGAGGAGGCCAGAGAGAGCAAATCCTTGCTTGACTCCGGAAATCGTTTGGAATTCATCACCAAGTTGTCCTGTGTGCAGAAACCTGCTAGTGACATTAAATAAATGGATACCTCTGGCTTCGATCGCTGCCCATATAGCTTCCCTTCTCCTAGTCTATAAATGCCATGTATAGGGTTGCTCCGAACTCCGCTGATAGTTCGTAGCCATTGAAGCTTCCAAAAGTATTAAGTATTTAGACTTACATTTTTCTGCCCATAAAAGGTTGAACATTAATAATGCTAGAAAAGCCATGGCGAGACTTCTCTATACTCAGTTAATAAATGTTAAATTCAACAAATACCTATAAACGGTTTAGCTCAGACCCACTCTTATCTAAGCAGCACCAGTGTGGATCATCCCATCCAACATTTCAAGTTTTCAAATTGAAAAGTTTAGAAGCATAGAAAGAAAACTAATCCAACAACCATTACAAATTCCACTCAAATCAGGTCCTAGATAATACATATCATCGTCTTGATGTATATTTAGCTTAGCTATATCTATCAATTTCCATACTAAAAACATTAATTAAAGATCTCAGCCAAATCTGTAACACTGGTAATTTAAGTAAAAACAGACTAAAAAGTACTGATTACATTTATAAATTATTTTTTGGAATTACTTGACAATATCAACAAGCTCTCTATATTCAATAGATCAGCTTTCAGAGCTCACCTACAAATATATAGTGAGGCGCAATAATATGTCATTTCTTGTTCCTTCTTAAACTTAAGATCAGTTTTCTTTTTTTTCCTGTATATATCATATTGTTAGTACTCCCTCGTTTGCTGCTCACAATCACAGATCTCACATCTTACAACCGCGTTTGTGGTATAGAATATTGTTTAATTATAAGTATTCTCCATTGTTTTTTATGTTAAAAAAAAAATAAAGAAAAGACAAAACGCATAACTGAAGCTTTCTAAAAAGAAAGTATAACCTTAATTTCAACAATTTGCCAAAATATTTGATTTGTTAACATTTGTTAACTTTCCTTCAGCCAGAAACCACTGTTTACTTGCCCAAAGTGTAGATATTGCAAAAGGCAGCCAGGTGTACGCTACCAGAGTCAAAAGGCAACTTGTTTGCCTGATGAGCGTTTAAGCCGCCAGCAAGAAAATTAAAAAAAATACCCACAAAAAAACTGCAAAACCCCAAAAAAAAACCAAGCAGCATAAATAAAATAGAAAAAAAACGAAAACGAAATACTAGACACAAGCTTTGTTATAAGGACTAGAGCCAACGCGTACAGCTGCTACACAGCCAGATCCAGCGCCAGCTCCATAGCTGTTTGATGTAATTCTTGTTTGCGTGTTATTTCTATCATGCCCTACCCGCCGTACCAACCACCGCGCAGCGTGTTGCATGTGCAACACGGCGTATGAGCGACAAGGGCATCAAAAGGTAAAACTGCAGCATGAGCTACGAATAAAGCAAGAAATATTGCCACAAACAAGAAGACGCGAGCAATTTGCAAGCAACACGCCGACAGCTAAAAAAAAAAAGGATGAGGGAGTGCCAAAGGACAAAGGCAAGGAGCAAAGGGTGCAACAGCTTGAGGTAGTTGCAAGATGCGCGAGCACAGACTAGATGCCTGCCTGGCCATGCGGATAAGCAGTAAGACAAAGGACTCCCCCGGCATGGCAAGAAGGCAGCAGCTTGCAAGCAAAGACACTACAAAAAAAAAGATGATTGTTTGTAAAGAGAAAAAAAACCATTAAAAAAAATCCAGCAATGGCAAATTCTGGCAAGCAAAGACGTTCAGGAGAGGCAACAAAAAAATGTGATAATAATTCTTGTTACGCATTTGCCACGCAGCAGCAACTACTAGGCCACAAGACAACGGCAGTGGCAAGGTGAGGCGGCAACAGCGAACGCCTGGCTGCCTGACTGCTGACATTTTGTGGCATAAACGCAGCACTAAAGATGCCAAAAGTGCTTAACAACACTGAAAATAACAACAATGAAGGATTCAAAATGAACACAACAAAAGCACAAAAAACAAAAAAAAAAAGCCAAGCAAAACCAAGATTCAAAGTGAAGCAAAAACCAAGAAGAATCAAGAAAAACAACAACAGTGTGAAAAAAGCATAAAGAACGCGCGCAAAGGATAACATTTTAATCCTTGCGAGATAATGAGCAGCAATACGCTTTGCATAAGCGCTACGCACACAGACACACCTACGCACACTCACACGCACCCACGCACACCCACCCCCCACACACTCAGTCACAGAGACTTGACACTGAATGTGGCAAATTGCAGATAAGTGCAATTGTTGCCAGGATATGCATGCAACCAACTAAATAGGCAACAGCTGCGAGGGTTAGCTAGCAAGTTGCAGAAGATATCAATCAGGGAGGAGAATACTCTTAGCTTTGGCGTCTGCCACTTGAACTACTTGAACTTACTGCTGGAGAATTGGAACACAATTTCAAGCGCTTGTTGGACTCTAGATGCATTTCTGACAACTATTGCTGGAAAAAAAGGACTGCAAATAGACAGCACACAGACAAAGGCGAAGCGTGGAGATATCGCTCTTACAGCTAATCGAAGATGCACAGAGACCTACAGATTAAAGACTGTAATCCAAACTGCAATATCTTAAATTCATAGTGTTTTGCTCAGGCAAAGAGCGTTTATTTGCTAGCTATGTCAGTGCTAGACAAATGCAAGTGTGCTGCCTGTGTGGAATCGAACCATCGACCTTACTAATTGGATGCGAGTACTCTACAACTACGCTACCGTGGCCCACACGTAATTGTCGATTGAAAGCATTTTATTAAATTTAGTTTTTGCGTTTTTCGAAACACTTTTTTAGCTGGCGCCATCTACTTACTTGCTACTTACTTACTGCAATTTCCCATGCAAATTACTGACATAACTGTGGAGATTAATAAGAAATCTTTTAAATTAGTTGGGACAATTTGTTTTATATTCTGCTGCAAAAAGAAACTATGCATTTTTTAATCGCAGTTTCAGATTCTTAATTGTTTTCAGCTCACAGATGATTTTCATTCTTAACTTTCCACATCAAAACTGTTCATTATTTCTTGTTTGACATCAAGAGGGGCGCCAGTAGTAATAACAGCGCCATTATTCAGAATTTTTATCACTGTCAAAATCCGATTTTTGTAACAGATAATCTAATTTCTTATTATTTTCCCTAAGTTGTAGAAACTATACTGGAGCTCATTAGAGCTTGCTTATCTTTCAATCTGTCCTCGTGTAGATGCAATAACTATACCAAAAGGCTTCAAGTTATAAAAAAATTTATACGCTTAAGAAGCAAAGCTCACTTTAATAGCTTTGGTTATGATTTTCAGTTAAATTATGAAGAATGTATAAAATGGAATAGAAAAAGGATTGAAACTATTAGTTGGAAGTTGTGAGGTGACATCAAGAGGCTCGCAAAGGCCGCATGTGAGACTTAATTGGTCATATGCTGCGTGAACATCTAAGACAGATGAATGTACGATCAAAAGTTGAACAAAATGCTTTAGATGGTAGACAGCAAAGACCTTAGCAATCCATAAAATTATAATGAGAACTAAAATATCTTGTAAGAATAGAATACTTCTATAGAAACCTGACAAGCAGCAATATTTTAATAAGTCTCAATACTTTATAATATTTTAACTTATGACATTCCAATGCATAGTTTAGGTAAAACTCTTATCTTTGGCTGATGACACTGGCTTATACTGCTGTGGAAATCAGTTTAGCCGTAACAAAGGAAACCTCAAAGAAGCTACAGAATTCTTTCTTAGATATTTTTACAACTGGAAAAAAAAATTAAATAGTAACAAGAGATAAGTGCAAATTATTTTACACGTAAACGAAAGTCTTGTCATCTTGCAAACACTGGGACTTCCCGATTGAAAACAAATTAATCATTTTTAAAATAATATTTTTACCAACTATGTTGTAGGGGTTGGAAGTTTAGGGGATTGATTGTGCTGCATAATCAATCAATACAGTTTTACATTTTTTAATCTTTTAATTGCAATAATGAACTTCACAATTCTTTCATTTTTAAAATGCCATATCGTAGCTTAGTTTTCAAAAAATTTTAGAAAATTATATGCTTTTGTGTGTAATATGCTGCGTATACGTAATTTACTTGAAATAGTTCATGAATGAACTATTTTGCCTGTTATCGAAAAGAAAACAAACAATTGTCATAAAAGAATGCGCAATAAGTATAATAATAAAAATTAAATAAATAAGCAATAAAAATAAATAAATTAAGCTACATGATTGTCGCACAGTGGTCACAAGAGCCTAAAAAGCTGGCCAAAAATCGCTTCATAAGTAAAAATGCTGGCTGCACTAAAATCAGTCATCGGGGTACAAGCAGACGATCACATCAGCGGCTACAAATCTTTTGCAGAGATTCGCTTTTATGGAAGGCAATTTTTGTAAGCTCGATATTATTGGATCCAAAGATGCCAGGAGCCTCTTAAAAACGGCATCCATTATTTGCGTTCGGAAAGATTTTCGTGCAGAATTTTTGCGTTATATGAAAATATCTTTATTTCGGGCTTCCTGAGCTTTGACTTTGCATTCTGGTGCAAGGGCGGCTACCCTATATTTTGTGCTGTCGTTTCCGTATCGGTATGCGCGACGAACTTCTTTATGAAGTGAGCATAAACAAATCATGAAAATCTATAATCGATTTCTCGATTTTTGGCCAGCTTTTGCGACTCTTGGAAGCACTGTGCGTCGTGATGCTATGTTATGCTTGGAAGTTAAAATTGTAAGTAGAAAAATATTCTCTTTCTACATCGAAGAAATGTATACCTTCTTTACGCTTAAAACAATTGTACTACTCAAAGTATAGATCTACCATCAAACTACTGCACTACAATGCCAACAGCAGCATTAAGTTAAATATAAATAAACCCCTCCATGAAGCTAATAATCATTAATATGGCAACACATAATTTTTCGATTTAATTTCTGCTTTAAAAACCTTAAAACCTACAATAGCCATTAGCAAACAGGCCTTTGTCTGCAACACGATCAATTTACACAGCCCCCACAACAAACTTCCAATGTTCCATCCGAACCATAAACAACACTCAACCAAAAACAAAAAACAAAAAAAAAAAAAATCAACATGTACAACCATAACAATAACTAACAAATCAAAACTACAACAACAAAACATTAAACCGAGATTATGCAAATCAAAAGGTGTCCTTATGGGTCAAGCCATAGTGTGGGAATTTCGGGAACAGAACAATTGAGAGCAGGCTGCAGGCCGCAACCACAACAAGTAGCATGAGAATAATAACTACAGCCAAGCAGCATCGAAAATACACAGAGCGAAAAGTTATTATCCGAAGATGCAAAATCGTTCAAGTAAAAGATAACGAAATTTTGCAAATTATATATAGCTTTTGGCATTTTTATACTAGAGCTTTACAACGAGCCCTGTTTTGCGTCATCTGTTTAGCTCTGTGCCGTGTTGTGTTCATCTGGGCCACTTCTTGGGGAATGAATCGTCTTCAGTTCTCCTTAGGTCTTCCGAGCCGTCTGCTGCCTTGCGGATGCCAGACCAATGCTGTGCTGACACTACTGCTTGGGTTGCTTCTGAGAGCATGTCATATCCACATACATTTTTTCTTCCCTATTTGGAGGTGTACCTCCACGAGACGCTTATCCTCAAGCATTTGTTGTCGAAGACTTGCAGTCTCCGTGCCATTTTTTTTGGTGGTTAGCCATATTCATTAAATTAATAAAAATCAATTTATACATAAAATAACTATTTGCAAATAAGATATTCATTATTATTAGAAGCGCGATGATCCTAGTTGCATCTTGGCCTTTCCTTGGTATCTTCTACTCCATTCTTGATGATGTAGCGCAAGCGTTCTTCGGTTTCTTCTTCCAAGACGCTCTGCAGTTTGCTACGTATTGTCTATCCAACAAGCATTTGGAGGACATCTTCTTTTTTTTTGTGTGTTTGGACTTCTGTACATTCTTTTGACATGACCAGCCTACTGCAGTTGCTTAAGCTTGATACTTTTGCTGAGTACTTGTTTACCAAGTTCTTCCTCGTATTCGCTTTTATATCGTGGGCGAAGTATTTTTCTTTCAAAAATATGCATTTTTTTCGCATACGTCTTTTTAATAGTCCAGGTTTCTGCTCCGTACATTAGTATCGGTGATATAAGAGTTTTGTACAATGTCCTTTTGGATTTTTAAAATAATAACATATTAATAAAGTAAAATTTTTAAAAATGTATGTCGTGGGATTCGATCTAAAACCGAAAGTTAGTGGTACACTAAGGTATTAACAAGAACTATACTGCACGTCAAATGAATATTTTGAATGGCCAACAAGATCACCCGATCTACCCGATCACCCGATAAACGAAACTGCCTTCAGACTTTTTGTGGGAATAAGGACCATAGCTCATTTTAAAATTACAGCCATATCAATCGATACGTGGAACAAAACAATGGAAATAATTGCGTAAAAAGAGCGCATTCTGTGCTTAAGACGAAAGATGCTCATCAACGCGATATCATATTCAAAAAATATCCTAAGTATCTAATATCTAATTGAAACGAAATAAATGATTTCTAAAATGAAAAGCAATAAAAATTGTGTTCTTCATTAATTTTTTTCAGAAAAAAATGCTTCCACCAAAAATGCGCTGGAAAAAATTCAAAATTTATGAGCCACATTTCAAAACTTTAAGTTTTTCGAAATTTTTGCAAATATTTACAAGTTAACAAGTTACTTGATTATTTCGCTCAGTGCAGCTGCATAGAAGAGTAACATAAATGAGCGAAAGTCACGAGCAGAGCGGGCGAGAGAGTGAGTGCAAGAAAGAGCGCATAAATATGGACATCAACCATATATATGTGTGTGTGTGTGTGTGCGTGCATATGTGCGTAGGCGCCATCTTGTTTGATCAAACAAGGCACAAATACATGCATGCATTTCTATGTATGTGTTTTGTATATTTATGAGTTGCACACACACTCACGCATACAGTTGCATGGGAATTAACCAACTTTGTCAATGTTACGCCACTTGAACTACATTTGCGTGCGTGTGTGTGTGTGTGATTGTGTGTGTGTGATTGTATTTGTGAGCTGCATCATGCATATTTATGCATTTGGTTGCCAAAGACCTTCGCCAATATTTGGTGCTGTTGTTGGTTGGTTGGTTGTTGCAGCTTGTGGCTTCACTTGTACAGCCAAACGTCATCATCATCATCACCAGCATCAGCAACGGCATTGTCAACGTCATCAAACGCAACATCATCAACATCATCAACATCATCATCATGGTGATTGTTTTGATTTCCATTGCAATTGAAAACTTCTCTTGCCGAAATGTATGCAATGCATTTCCATTGAATTTCATTATAAACTTGACAAAAACTATTTACTAGCTCGAAGCTAAGACTAAAATTGGATACTTTATTCTCGTTTTACGTTAAAGTGCGATTTTCATTGCAACATCTGTGGCAATGCATTTAAGAGCGTGTAAAATTTATAACAACTTATTGAGACATGAGAATAAGACGCTTATTAAGAGCATTTTATGATTTTATTATATTTGAATAATGGAAATTTATAAAGCTTTTAATATATGCGTTGTCTCTTAGCTTTTAGGCCTTAATGAAATTGAAAAAGTTTTAAAATGTTTTTAAGGTTTTTTTTTTATTTATGGGGCAATAATGCATTTTAGCTAAGTTCAATCAAAAGTGTTGTAAAGGGTGATTTTTTTGGAGATGTAGCACGTTAAGTTGGTATTACTGTTCAAGATGACGACCAATTTGACAGCTGTCAAAAGCGTTATTCTCAGTTTGGTTTGATAATTACGAATGGACTCATACCTGAACAACGCTTGCAAATAGTGCAATTTTATTTCGAAAATAATGGTCGACAAAATAGTCGATCAGATCAGTTAATTCGATCAACCATGGACCGTTTTCGCACTAAGTTTTTCTTATTGATAACTCGCATCCCCAGAGTCATCGTACGGTGCGTACAGTAGAAGCTATTGTTGAGGAAGCACGGCATGAGTCCATCCGTCATCGAGCACAAGAATTGGATATGTGTCCATGGGCTTTATGGAAGATTTTGCGGAAGGATCTTGGTTTGCGTGCTTTCCAAGTCCAACTCGTGCAAGAATTGAAGTCAAACGATTAATAAGCAAAGCGTAGATGCGTCGAATGAGCCCAAAGCGAGATTGTCGTTATTCCCGATTTTCATAAGCAAATTTTGTTTAGCGATGAAGCGCAATGAAGCTATTTGGAGTGAAGCTAATCCTCAAGTGTATGTCGAAACACCATTACATCCAGTTAAACTGACTGGTGCGCTTTGTGGGCTGGTGCAGTCATTGGTCCGTACTTCTGCAAAATCGATGATGGCCAGCACGTAACAGTCAATAGTGATCGATATAGAGCCATGATTACTAACTTTTTTATTCCTGAATTGAACCACCATAATGTGAAGGAGCTGTGGTTCCACCAAGACCGCGGAATATATCACACAGCTCGTACCACAAGAGATTTACTGAAAGAGACACGTTTTGTGTCAGCCTAATTTCACGTTTTGAACCTATGAATTGACCTCAAAGAACTTGTGATTTAACACCGCTAGACACCTACTTTCTATGGGGCTATGTAAAGTCAAAGTCACGCCTAACCATTTGGAAGACAACATAAGCCGTGCTATTGCCGATATACGGCCAAAATGTCATCGAAAATTGGACATACAGATAGGACTACATCCGAACCAGCCGTGGCGGTTATATACCAGAAATCATATTTAAAATGTAGTGCAACAATATTATCTTTCGGATAAATAAAATCCATGTCAATCGAATAATCAATCTTTTTTTTTCAATTAATTGGTCTAAACCTCTAAAAAAAACCCCTTTATGTAGTTACCAAATTTTCATAGGGAAGCCTCAAATTAAACAAAAAAAATCGGCGGCAGCAGTGTTGTACAGCAAATATCTGTCTCGAATTGCAAAAATTTGCATCATGTTGTATAATACATAATAATAAATAAATAATAATACATAAATAATAATATACAAACAATTTATAATCTCTGTGTGATCGAAACACGCTGTAGATATCTTCAAGCGCTGACAAGCTACGACTTGCTACCAAAGGTCTCGACTTAAAATCGTTATACCTTTAAATTAGCTTCAACAAAATAAAATATATGCAAGTCTAAGACATCAATAGCTGTAAGTCACATTCAATTAAACATTTTGCTCATCTTTCACATTTGTATAACATACATCCATTAGATATATCATATCATATATCTATATACATTTACTTAATTATTGAAAGAAAAAATAAAAATAAAGTATATGAGACAAGGATTACTTGTATGAGACCTAGATGTTTGCTATTAATAGACTCTGGCTTGGCTCTTTCAACTGTTATTTAAAATTTAAATCTCTCTTGGCGAGTACTTTGCGTATTTCTGTGCGAAAACAGCTTTAAATTGTAAGATTCGACAGCGACGGTCTTATAGATAGCCTGTAAAAATGTATAACATATTAACATATATGAAAAATGAAGAAATTTGGCAACGTGCTGCCAAATTAGAGTGTAAGTGAGAGAGAGACAGAGAGAGAAGAGAGTAAACAAGCGGCACACACACACACACACACACACGCAGAGAAAGACCCCGCTAATGTTTACACACAGACAGACAAGAGCTTACACATGTTGGCGCTTATGTGTGACTATCTATGTGTGTGTGTGTGTGTGTGTGTGTGTGTGCCCGTCTAAGTGTATGAGTGAGTATTATAAAGCATATTATAATGGCGCGCGCGTGTGTGGCACACAGATACACTCAAACACGTGTATGCTATGGAGTGGGGGGGGGGGGGACGGCATACGTAGGAACTGTGCGACATTCAGCATCACTTGCAACTACTTGAGGCAAAGACTGTGTTTATTTGGCTGCTGCTGCCAGCGCTGCCACGGCTGCGAGTTAACTTTGCCACTAAAAATGAACTCAACCAAAACACGTAACGAAGGTCACACCAAAGTACACAATACTAACACATGAGTCTCATACCACACACACACACACACACGCACACACAATTGTCTCAGTGTGTGCATGTGCGTGTGTGAGTTGCTTGAACACAACATTAGATGTTGCTGCAAATAGACAAAAATAATAACAAGAAAAGCAGAACAAAACGAGCACAAAATAGGAAAAAAAAGTCAAATTCCACATGAAGCAACGCAAAACAAAGCAACTTGCAAAAGAAAAGTAGAAATGGTAAGGTTTGGCAAGCCGACTAATAAATACGCTGCAAAACCGTATAAAACTGCAACGTATAGCAAAGCTCGTGTGGCTCGATAGCGTTATGATAGCGTGCTCGACTCTTAAGCCGTAGGTCGCTGTTTCAAATCCACCCAGCAGCGCTGCTGCATTTGCCTAGCACTGGCATAGCTGGCAAATAGACGCTATTTACCTAGCAAAATCTCTATAAATGTATCAAACATTTAAATTCCTCGGTGAAAAAGCAATCCGTCTTGAAACCGACTTAAGGCAACACAGTACAATAGCAGCCACAAAAAAACTACCTGTACCTTGGTAGTTCGATTGCCGTAGCAGCACTGGTGCATTTGTCAAGCAGGGCTAGCAAATGAACGCTATAGAAACCATCTCTCGAATGCGGCTATAAACTATAGGTTCCTGCTCTCTTCGAACAGCTATAAATAGAGAGATCTTTATTGTTTTAGAGTCGAATAACCAGTTGGAAGTAAAAAAGGCGGTAGAGATCATATTGGCATTATATTCATTTCTCCTATATCTATCTCCAGACCTAAGGCAAGCTGAAAAAGTTACATACTTCAAGAGCTGGCCCAGGCGAACGCAACATGGGACAGAGCTAAACAGACGGCGTTAAACAGGGTTCATTGAAAGGCTCTAGTAGAGGCCCAAAGTTTCCAAGCGGAATAATATGGAAAAACAAAAATATCTGCCTACGAAGCACAGGGTCTCAATAGAGCAACTCACCTTTTGGTAGGGATGTTCTATACGAATATATTCTTCCATAAAGAAACTTGATAAACCAAATACTTGAAAACTCCTTAATAACTCTGGTATAGGCAATATTGTATAGCTAGAAAGTTGGAAACCTAGTCTTAATTGCACAAGCTCAAGCTTCTTTCTTTCAAAAACTAAAATTTTGAGTTGAACCAATGTTTCTTTTTATTGAGTAATTCACATCTTTGTTGACATACTTGGTGTATTTATGTCACTTGCTGCTGTTCTTCTATAATAAGTTGCTATTCTTTAAACCGTTTACCAACGTACGGAGTTCGTAGATTCTCTTCATCAGAAATGGAACCTTTATTAATTAAAGATCAGCGTTGACAGCGTGGGCTTCACACTGCTTGTTCAAGAACTAGGCTCTATGTGCGTAGCCCTACAGTTTTTTACCTTCTAATAGCTGCATCATCTTAAGTCTTTTGTAACTTTAGATCATAAACATTTTTGAAAGAAAGATTTAACCAACATTCTCTCGTATTCAGAGACTAGCCTTACAATTCAGTATCTTGTAATTGCAGCATCATGGTAAATTTGAGTCATGATCATTTTTGATGTAGAGATTAAAACGATATTGTCGTTTCTTCAAGAACGAGATACTATTTGCGTGGCATCACAGTTCGTTATCATCTTACATCTTATGCAGCTTTGTATTATGACAATTTTTGTCAGAGAAGATTTCCAACAAGAGAGGCAGCCGCTATCAAGCAACTTAAGTCACTTATTATAGCCAACATGCTCACTTTATAGTGTATACCGAAAAAAAAAACCAGAGCAATGCCTTTAAACTTTAAACCCCAAGCAAGCACATGTGTCTGTATTAGTGGGGCTACCAATGTTACTGTGTGTGTGTGTGTGTGTGTGTGTGTGTGTATAGGGCTGTGTGTGGGTCGCTGTGTGTGTGTGTTGATGTATAAGTCTGAGCTCAATGTGTTGACTGACAGCTCTTGGACGAGCATGTTTTGGTATTAGTGTCATTTGAAGTTTCTGTTTCATGGAATGACATTTTCATGAACTTTTAGCGACACCCAAAGACAACGACAAAAAACATCAACTACAAAAGCAACAACAACAACAACAACAACAAAAAACAAGGCACAGCTAAAAGAAAAAAAATCACACACATATTTTACATAGTACAAAGAGCACAAAAAATACATACACCCATCCACACACACATACATCGAACAAAAAAATGGCAAATAAAACTATAAAGGTTCTGCAAATAGCAAGGAAGAGGCCAAAAGTTGCTGAGTTTAAAGAAATATTTTTACTGCGCCAACAATGAGTAGCAAAAGTCTGCGCATCAAATAAAATATTACGCATACGCCACGTATGCATAGCTCTAAATCGTAGATTAAAAATCAATAGCCTGTAGCTTTTGGATAAGACTTGCTTCAAGTTGGGCATTTTTTACAATAAGAATGTAGGCGACTTGTAGCTATTGTGAGCCTAATGAGCAAATTATTTGTGCCAAAATAATATCTACTTAAATTAGCAAGTATACTTCAGCAAAAGATTTGGAAAAAACAATATTGTAAACGGCACTCTACCTGCATATTTGACATATGTTTTGATTCGAAATATTATATAACATATTAATTCGGGCCTGATATTAGAAATATATGATAAATATTTGGAAGTATTCTTAGCTTAGCGTAAGATGCCCCTCACTATCAGATAATTATTCAGACTAGCAGGCAACCCTAACCTATCATATATGGCCTGAGGCAAAACCTTAACTTCTTAAAGATCTAGCAAAGATACGTTTATGCGATTGATCAACGGGGTTATAGAACCGGCCGATGTAAATGGGTGCAATGGTATGAACCTGGTTCGAAATCCGTGTCAAAGAACGCTTAGAACGCCTACCCACATCTCAGTGTTAATATAAAAGAAACTGAAAAATGTTAAATAAGTATTTTGAAAAATAAATAAATAATCCATACTCTTTCTTGGAGCTTAAGGTTTCAACATAGGACTTCCACCTATCCCTCTCTAGCAATTGCTCGAAGCTCGATAAACAATTTGCCAGTTTTCTTCTGAACCGTTCTTCTTCAAGTTGTTTGGGGTCGATCGCGTCGTCTCGTGACCTGCGCGATCTCATCATATGCTTTGCGCAATGTATGTCTTAGCCATCCATAGTTTTATGTCGATTTAAACCCAATAAAGTAAGAGAAAAAAGTTGCTTTTATTAATCAATATCTAAAATATTTAATCAAGGTTGTCGTATTTAAGAATACAAAAATGGTAGATAAAGAGCATTGTATCTTTCAATTGCTTTCCATTTTCATTTGAGCCAGTTGTTATTTACCCATCCAAACATCATCTCAGGCTTCTTCAGAATTTTTGAGAAAGTTAGGATTCTTCATAATAGTGGAGAGAATTTGAAGGCCTCGTGATTCATCAGAATTTTTGAGAAAGTTTTGAGAGCTCGGGATTCTTGAGAGCTGAGAGATAGGTTTGGTCAAGTTTTATGACATTTTTTAACATAAAAACCTTAGAATGTTTGTTACATTCATCTTAGATGCTACATGCCAGCTTTGACTTTTACTTTAACTTGCTCACCTGCTGAGATCTTTATTTCCGGTGTTGAGATTTTATTGTACTTGACTATCATCATTTTTATTGTTGGACTGCTTTTCTTATACAGAAAATCAAATTAAACTAATCGTTTGTCTCTTCTCAATTTTTCATCTTTGACAATTTCTATTTTCCTGGGAAAGCTACTTGAAATTTCATTTATCAAAGTAAACAAAACTTGATTATTATAATCTTTCGCTCCATTTACAATTATTATTATTTAAAGATACTTTTAGTTTTGATCATTAAGTTTAGAAAAAGATTTTTTTATTTCCTCTTTATTCTTCAACGTGGCCCATTAGCATTTATAAAAATTTTAAAACCCATTTTAAAATTCACAATCGACATCATTGACATTTAGAATCATTAGATTCAACTTTTGAGCATATTTTGCAACTTTGTCGATAAGAACAAATTCTTAAATTTTCTTTTTTATTGCAATTTTGGCGCACTTGTATTTCTTCATCACCTTCAATTTTGCAGCTTTTGAAGTTTTTTCGAGATAGCTTATTTCTTATCTTCAATTTCATCTCCATCTTCATCTTCATTTAGTATTCGCTTCTCGAATTTTCGTTGGCGCTTACGTATGCTACGATTTTGAGCTTGTAGCCTCGATATCAATCTTGCAATTCTTTCCGCTTTGTTCTTGCGTAGTAAGTAACGATAATAATCAAAATCTCTGGGTCCGTTTAATGGCATGGGTGGTATCCTTTTAATGGGCGATTTTCTATGTGCAAAATTTCGCGAACATGGCTCAGTAGAGGGCAAGAAAAATTTTTTGAGGCCGCTTAAAACCAAAGGGTTTCTAAAAGTTTTAAAGAATAAATTGGACATTTTTCGAACAATTAAAATTTGGGATAAAAAATGGAATGACACTGTAGATTTATGACTTTATATGCTTGGGTAGTATTAGAAAGCAAAATATAAATTCAGGCGCTTTTGCCTAAGTAGAATGTGAAAATTGAAGAATGCAAAAAGCATTGCGTCAGAATTGCAAAGAAGAAATATCAAGAAGAATTCGTAACAAATCGTTCTTTTCGATCGACAAAGTTGTAGATTGTATTGTATTGATTTGCATCAATACTTTGGAACTGATAATGATTACAGATTTAAAACTGCAATAGGCATATTCAGAAAAAATTAACGTTATATTCCAAGACCAACTGCTGGTACTTAGTATTTCAGAAATAACATTTTTTTTATTTTTTTCAAAAATACGTGGTACTTTCAATGGTAAGAAAGTTCATTCCATTGATATCAATCTGTCATTTTCGACTGTAGTTTTATTTTTTGAAAAATTTTGTGGCACTCCAAATGGTAGGGAAGTCGTTTCAATTGTTATCGATTAATTTGTCATATTCGACTTAAGTGTTCAAATTTTGAGACAAAATTTGAAAATTCTTAAAATTGATATACATTTTTTTAAGTTCGACTTTAGTATTAGCACTCTAAGGCAAATTACGAAAACAAGATGAAATTTTTTCAAAAATCCAAGTCAGCCCAAATGGTAAGAACATACTAAACTTTTTATGTTCGACATGAGTATTTTAATTTTGAGGTAAAATCAAAAAATAAGAACAAATTTTTTGCTATGGAAATAACTATTACAATTTTGAGGCATAGCTTGTTCATACATGACCAAATCTTCTGCTGTCGAAATCAATCTAGAAAGTTCAACGAATTGTGTATCTGTTGCCGACAAAGCAAAGTTGACTTATATATCATTCCTACAATTTGTTTTTAGTGATTTCTCAAAATTTACCAATGTTTTGCTTAAATAACAACTTCATATTAGAAGTTCCCAATCTACGCCTTCCCAACTCAATGAATGCTATCTAAAATTATCTCTTTATCATGCGCATACTTTTAGCACTCAGTACTTGTATTGCTTCAAAATCGACTCGATTATGAGATTTTTGGTAATTTTTCTTTTCACTTGCCGTTTGCTCTGCTTACTCCTTGTAGCGCTTTGTTGCTGTTATCCTTTGCGCTGCCATTTTACAGCGATTAAGATATGCCGACTATGTCTATGGGTCTATGTATCTTTGTGTCTGAGGCAATGCATATGCGTAAGTCTGTGTGAGGCTGCCCACTTTTAGGGCGCTTTACCCCCCATTGGCTCCAACTGCTGTCGTCCTTGAAATACTGCTCTTATTGCTTTGAACAACTTAAAAATTCCAATTTTTGTATTTTAGCCTTTGTTGCCCCCAGTCTCTGCCTTTTTTTTTGCTTTTTGAATCTTTAGGCACGTCTTTCGATTTCAAAGGCAGGAAAGTTGAGCTTAATCGAAATAAAATGAAAATCTATTTTTTTCCAAAGCAGAAAAAATGTCGCTGGCCGTGAGCGGCGGCTCGTTAATCGTCATATAGGCCAACGTGGAGTTAAGTGGGAATTTAAAGCTGCCGGGATTCATTCCACGCACACTTACACTTACTGCGATTTGCTTGGAACCATACGAACTAGGCTGCTCTCACACACAGTCATAAGCAACAATTTGTCTTGTACCAAAACAGTTGAAGCAACCAAATATGCCGCCTTAGCGGCAAAACAAAAGGCAAATCCAGTTAATGCCAAGTAGGGCGGTCTACTGCCCGCCCGTCTACCAAAGCGCAACACCTCGCGAGCAACCAAATACCAAGTGGCAGCTACCAGCTGATAGCAAAAATCACGCAAATAGCGACACGTTCGCAGCCTCAGCATTGTTGCCGTAGCCGTGGCAGGGTGTGAGCGTTGTGGTGGCGCTGTTTGCCTGCAGACTGTGGCAAGGATGTGCTCAATTGTCACCTGCGCAGTTAGCATGCGTAGCTGCACGCACTCAACAGCTACGGAAGGCGGCAGATTGGGTTTGGGGGTCGTTGGGCTTGGCAACCCAACATCATTGACTTAACTGTTGCTTGCCAGCGAGGCAAGAAACCAGAAACCAGCGACCACGTGCCATCAGAATAGTTCGCATAGCGGCGCGTTCAGGCGTTGAGCGTTGTGCGGCCGGGAGGAGCAGGTGCAAATGAATGCCTAGATTTATGCGTAATAAATTTCAATCTGTTGCCAACAAGACGCAGATTAGAAGCCGGCTCGTTGGCATACAGCAGACGACCAAGGGGGTTGTGTGGTTGCTGCTGTTGTTGTTGTTTCTGTTGGTATTGGGGGGGGGGGGCATTGTCTCTGGCTAGACCCTAAGTGAACGACCCTTATGTGATAAATTGCGTAAAAACAAAGGCAAAAAGCAGCTGGTCCAAAACAAAAGCTGGCCCAGACATTAAAGTTAAGTGGAAACGAGCCAAACATAATCCAAAGCGTAGAGCGCACTGATGAGTAGACCCTCCGCCAATGCGCTGACCAAGACGATGAAGTGGCACAAACCAAGCAAAAAAAAAAACAAAATGCTTGCTAACTCTGGGTGGGAAAGTCTTGAAGGCCAAAGCGTTTTGGCAGTGCGCGTTTAATGAAGTAAAATATGCAAATTGCTGTGCCAAAGCGAGACAGGAAGAGAATCTTACGTGTTGATGAGAGAGCGCGACAAAGTGTGGTATTTAAGAGAGATAACAAAAAAAAAAAAGGAGTGAAAAAAATGAACTGAAGAATGCAGTGGCATGACTTAAGTACGGCAAGGATGTCGCCGCCGGTGTTAAAGTCAGCTTCATTGCGGTTAATGCTCAACTACGGCACTCATAGCTGACAATGGCAGCAGTCGGGCAAACCCACTCCATTGCGTCGTTTTGGGACTTGACTCTGAGTTTTGGGTAGTTTCAGGGTTTCTTTCCATTTCTGCTTTTTTTTTTGGGTCTGGATGCCTTGTTAAATGAGTTGTAAAAATGCCTGATGGTTACTTGCTGATGGCAGTTAGTTCTTGTCCAAGGACAAGAAAACAATTTTGAAGTTTCGGCTTATTTATTGAGTGCTGCGTTGGAATGTCATTATCTACGACTTGGGTACACCCTTTTCTTTTTTATTTTGAAAGCATTTAAATGCAAATGTTTTACACTTAATTAGGTTATAATGCGTCGTTGGTGTCGAAAGAGTTTTAACTGCAGAGAGGCGGGAAGTTAATTGTTAAAAAATTAAAGATTTTACCGAAGGTACGGTAACTTTGTGGCGAAATAGACAATGAGCGTTTTTTTGGCGTAAGAAAATTAAACCAAATCGAAACATGTAACTATCGAAGACCCAAGCAGCCTAGGCAGTTTTACTAATGCGCAAGTACTCAACCCCGCAAATGGCAGACAGCCGTGGAACTCTCTACTCTAACCTTGATTCAGTAAACATCCAATATTTGTTTTTGAAAGATTATGTGCCGCTTATAAATCTTGAGGGAACTTGTCTGTTTGTTTATCTCAAACTGATCGACGCTTAAAATAACGGATAGGGCTTCATTGGACTTGACTTGGAGCTTAGATATCGAAGTTGGTTGGTTGACTCGTTGGCCCAACCTGCACCATCTCATTGTCACATTTTCTTTTGCAAGGGAACTTTTGTAGATCTTTGAAGTTTACTTATGTCAAATTGTCAGCTCCGCTTAAAAGAATTTGACTCTGTTTCCAGAGGGAAAGACATTCACAGTGAAAATATATAAGGGGTTTCTTTTTGTCAGTTGGGTTACAGTCGTGGCTGTTAAGTCCAACATAGAGGCTGTCATCACTCTGAACCAAATGCTGCAAAAGACCCACGAAAAACACATCGGCACCTGCAATCTCTACAATTGCATAAAGGAAGGAGCACTGCGGAGTGTCGGTGTACATAGTTCTATCAAAATTTTCTACAAAAGTGTCCATCCATCCATCCATCGCTCGTAAAGCAGGTTCGCCTGGCGAGAGCTAGTTAGTTTGGCTGTAACACGAAAACGTGTTACAAATTCAAAAAGCAAACAAATTCGAAAACCTGTTGTCGATGTACAGATAGCAGATAAGTAACATTGGCCTGCCCTCTCAAGATAATAAATCTCGCCGCAACAATCCGAGTAACTTACTCAATCAAGATGTAGAACATTAAAAGGAATACGAAAGACCTAATATGCGCAGCGATTACGTCAGAGCAAACTTTTTATGCCAAGAACCAATCAACAATTAACGCAAAATCATGACAACATTTTGCGGCTATAACCAAATAGGCATATATTCAAAGTACCCAGAATTATGCATAATATTTCCTTCCACCCAATTTTGTATGCATTGCAATCAAAATGAACTGAGAGAGTTATGGAGCCAGTCGTGTGGTTATGGGAGCATGTAATATATAAGCCACACTCCCGGATCCCAGATGCCGTAACTAGAATGCGATATTCACGTCAAACATATGTTGTCAACAAGTCGCATAATAAGTGGGCGAAACCAACTTGCAACCAGCTCACGCGTTTCACATGCAACGTTAGCGGCATCGGGGCGTCAGAGCGCTGGCGTTGACTGCGACGTAGCCAATGGCGTCAGCGTCGTCCTCGTTGTCGTCATTTCACTTTGAAAATTGCCATTTCCGTTCAATTTCGCTGGCAAATTAGAATTCCAGTGATACTCTCTCTACGTTTGCCACATGCCAGCCATATAGACACACCCACACATGGGCGCAGATGCTCACACACACACACACACACAGATACTCACATATACAGACATAGTGGAGGGGACCCCTTTTTGGCATCTGTGCGCAATTTGTTTGCATCTTTTAACTGTTGCATTTTTCGCTTGAAATAAAAGTCGTCTGCTTGCAATTTTTATATCTAAGGCTAACATAGATACACACACACAGACACATGCTCTTATGTATCTGTGTGCAGGTGACTGTGTATGTGTGTGTGTGTGTAAGCCGCCTGCTAAAATTACATTCCAAATGTCAACGTGTCGCTTGTTGAGTGCAGCTGTATGTATCTATAAGTGTGTGTGTGTGCATCTGTGTGCTTTTATTTCAGCATGTGTGCGTGCATGTGTGTGTAGATACATTTGTAATTCTAAGATTTAAATTTTATCCAATGCAAATGCATATTTCAGTTGAAAGAAAACCAAAATAAAAAAAAATCCTTTGAATTGATTTAGAAAAAAAAAAGATTTCAATTTGTAGCTCAGAGATTTAGATACATTCAACATGTAAGTGTTATCGATAAATTGCAATTATATGCGATTTGTTATTTCAAGATATTTGAATAATTTAATTTTACATTTGTAAAAGGGTTTAAAATAACAGCTGCCGTTTTTTATTGCATATTATTTTGAGGAAAAATTTAATATGCATGCATTGGAGCGTAGAGAAGTGCAGTTTGTAGGGTTCAAAGAGGGCAGTCATACGTACATCAGGTTAGGTTCTCTTGTGGGTCATCTAGTAAGTTTACGTAAGAGGTTGGTTTTATTTTTTGCACATATTTGTAAAATGCTTTTTATATAGTTGCTATTTTGTACAATAAAATATTTTTCAACAAAATAAAAGTATCTCAATTTAAAGTGTTACCAAAATGTTTGAAATTGCTCAAAAAAGTGCAACAAATAAGTTGAAACAGAAATAAATGCATATATACAGGTGCTTCCATTTTAAGAGCCCGAAAGAGACTTACTTTGTAGAGGATTCAAAAGTGTTAAGCACTTGGTTTTTTCCCAATAATTAACAATAAATTTCACTTCAAATTTCTAAGGTGACAATGAGTTCAAGTTTCTTTTTTTAGTGTAATTTCTATACTCCAGTTGTTAGCTCTTGTTATATTCTCTTTTATTTCAAAATCTCAGAGAATATGGCTGTCAAGACATAGGTCAAAATTTGTTGGCTATTATATATATTATTTCTTTTCGCAGCCCACTGCTTACTTCATTGAACAAATAAGTTTTTATAAAAAGAAGTAAGAAAGTTGAGAAAATTTTATCAAAATAAGCAATTTTATTCACTATGGTCAACGCATCAAAGGCGGAGATATCTCTATTATAGCTGTTCGAAGAGAACAGCAAACTTTAGTTTAAAGCTGCATCCGAACGGCGGTGTCTTTAATTCGTAGAAAGGCAACGTAAGCCACAGCTTGCTAGCCACATCAGTGCTAGCCAAAACTAGCCATGCTATTCCGTACAACCAAAGAAGATATTATCTGTTGTATTAGCTCAGCAAACAGACAACTTCAAAAAATTGAACGCAATAAAAACTATACGCTTTGCATTCGATCAACGATAACTTCGATAAGTTGTGGCACAATCGTTTGACCTTACGTGCTACTCCAATTGGTTTCCACACAAAATGGTGCGCCTTAAAGTGCGATGCCCATTTCGAGCTATCCAATTATTTCAAGCGAATAAATTGTCTTATTTGATTTTGCATAAATATACATTGTGTACTCTCTCTCTCTCTATATATATATATATATATATATACATTCCGTAGATATCGTGTAAAGTATATAGCGTATATATTTTGGTATGCATATTGGCAGACGCTATCGATGAATATTTGCATGGGTTGATTGCGAAACCTTGAAACTTGCCAAGAAATGCGACTCTGACTAACGATATTATGTAAATTGGATTTAAACATTTACACTATGCCCCGAGCCAGCAGCACGCAGCTATCATTGCAGCGAGTAGCTAACCAATTCCCAGCCAGCCAGCCAGCCAGTCAGCCAGCTAGCGCACCCGCACATCCAGCAACTCTTCGCACACTTGGTTGCCACTGTCAGGCGCATCCGCGGGCCATTTGCTGTTTGCTAAAAATGGAAATGGCAAATGTGCGCATCTAATGACTGGCACGCCCGCAACTCTGGCGCAGGGGCCAAGCGGCACTGCCGCGTATCCAGCTAGGCGCAACCCATGTCTGGACATGGATCAACGACTCCCAGTACGCCTGCCTAGCCAGCACCCGGCTGCCTGCCTATTTATGCTCAGCAAATTTGTGCGCTTTTGCTATTTTCATCATCATCGTCAGACACAACATGTGTAAATCCCAGCGAACGTGCAGCAAAAACTGGCAATATCTACACAGTAACTTGCCACCCAGCACTCTCTCTCTCTCTCTCACTCACTCTCTCTGTCCCCCCCCCTGCTGGCAACACTTCAGCACACTTTAGCACTCTGGGCAGGCTGCGCATTTTTATGACTGCAACTGAATTGGGGGACTGGGAGCGAGTTGAGTTGCCTCAGCTAAGTGCACGTTGAAGTGAAGCGATGACTCGACATGAGTTGCATGTCAGCGTCAGAACGAGATGCAGCAACTCAGACTAAGAGTTTCTAACGTGCAACGCACTATAAAACGAAAACCAAGAAGAATTATTAAATTTGGAGCGAATTTATTTTTAGATGTTAGCCAGCGAGGCGTGGTGCAACAACAAGACAAACATTGCAACAACATTGCAGCGTGGCGCGCCTGTCTGCCTCACGTCATATTGACCCCATGCATTCATTGATTCCAACTATTAAATTGATAGCAGCCCGTAAAACTGACCCTCAATTGGGTTTGGTGGCTCAGGTAATGCCAATGCTAGACAATCCTTCTTCTGCAGCACACACACACTCAGAGAAAAATCTGCCCCCGACAAGCTGGTTTGCCAGAGATATGAAACGTGTGAGCATGGTAGGTGGTAGGTAGCTTTATACAATTAAGGATTAAATTTGTATAGAGTAGAGAACCTATGGTAGGTCTATACAATTAAGGCTTATATTTGTATACAAAGACTAGAAATAGTTTCGAACTAAGCTATTTGCAGCAGCAGCGAGAAATTGAAAAATTTAAAACAAAAGAAGTGAGTTTTGCAATGAAATTTCTGAAACAGAATAGATAGGCTTGTTATGAGAGCGTTTGGATTGAAAGGCCGCCAAATGCATGGCAGAAACTATCAATGTATCCGGAAAAAGTCACTACTTTTGCAATATTGCCAAAGACTGACACGTTATTGTGAATGGCGAGCGCTACTATACGAAGTTTTCAAAATGCAAGAGCTGCACTTGGCAAGCATGGCTCCACCTTTTAGAGGTGCCACATGACAAGTTCCAGTTGAAACAATATTCTAATTGTGAGGTGAGTTGAGTAAGCCGTTTATTTCGCGCGCTGCTTTCGGCTGACTGAATGCTTATGGAACTCAGACTTTTTTGTCTTGGCTTTCATGTCTGTTGTATCTTGCACGCACATCTTGGAACATTCAGCGATATTCCTTTCCACTTTTTGATACTACTGATTTCAGTATTGAAATACGAAGCGACAAATATCTATCAATGTTGATGCTTGGAAAGCATTAATTCCGAGATACTGCTCGATATGTTAGAGTGAATGTTAGCATCCCCAAGTAACCTCGAAGCGCAATTATTAAAAATTGTTTGTCGGTATTTGCCATACATTTCCTGTTACTTCTAGAGTTCCTTTAAATATTGGCATCCTTCAAGTTTATTTACAATTTTTAAACTAATCAGAAGCTACAGTGGTAATTATATTCACTTTTTTGTCTAAGTTTGTTGACAGTAAACCTAGCGAACTGGGGCACACATTCCATTTCCTCATTTTTTCTCATTTTATTTATAAAAAATTACGCCGAATTTAACATAACTCGCAATTCGTGAGAAGTTTAACATAAGTATTTCTCTCAGTGCAGGCACAAGCTAGCGCAATCATTGAAAATTTGATTTTTCATAATATTGATGATGATTGTGCACCTGGCACAGCTGACACACCTGGCCGAAAGCAGTTTTAGTTCAACGCCGACTAAATCTATATAAGAGTAGTATAAGGTGTGTGTCTGTGTGTATCTATGTGTGTTTGGCTGAGTGTGTTTAGCAAAACAAACTGCAATAAATCACAGGCGTGACATCATGCGAATATCGATGAACCAAATAAAATCAAGTGAAAAAAAAAATAATGCTGAAAAAAGAAAAAAAATATTTTAGCTAGTTTTTGGATCTGGAATACGAACTATCGTTAGTTCGACTATATAAAGGGTGCTTTTTTAGATGTATAAAACCTTAAATTGCAATAAAACAACTTTGGATTATTCGATTTTGTCAGTCGAATTTTATTTATTCGAAAGATAAACTTGTGGCATTACATTTTAAACACACATTTGTAGCATATAAACGCCACGGCTGGCTCGGATGTAGTCCAAACTTCGATGACAATAACAGAGGCAAATGTCTTCGAAATGGTTAAAGCGTTCGTTGTTTATAGGCATAGACCAATGACTTTACATAGACTCACAGTAGGTGGTCTAGAGAGGGTCCAGTCACATGATCTTGGAGGCCAATTCACAGGTCCACAACGTAAAATAAGGCGGTCACCAAACGTGTCTTTCAATAAAACGATTGTGGCACGAGCTGTGTGACATGCTGCGCCATCTTGTTGGAACCACAGTTCCTGGACCACATGGTTCTTCAATTGAGCAATGAAAAAGTTAGTAATCTAGTACGGACCAATGATTCCAGCAGCCCACAAAGCGCACCAGTCAGTTTAACTGGATGTAATGGCGTTTCGACATACACTTGAGGATAAACTTAACTCCAACTGCGGAATGCGGCAATTTTGTTTGTTGACGTAGCCATTCAACCAGAAGCGGGCGCTTCATCGCTAAACAAAAGTCGCTTATGAAAATCGGGAACAACGGCAATCTTGTTTTGGGCCCATTCGACGAATCTACGCCTTGATGATGGGTAGGCTTCAATTCTTGAATAACCAAAGCAAACTGAGAATAAATCACTTGACAACTGTTTGATCTGTCGCTGTCTGGAATGCCAACTTAAGGTTCTATAGCTCGAGAAAAAACACCCTTTAGATAGCCATACATATGAAATACGCTTGTGAATTGATTATTTTAGATGTGGCAAAACAGCTTATATAAGTTATATAAGAATGATGACGTTTCGCTGAAAGTTATGCCCAAAACAAATGCACAAATCAATCTTGGCAATCAAATCGCGTTAATACTTATTTGCCTAAATTGATGCAGGTTAGGGAGTCCGCCCAGACTTGGGCACGATTTCGATTATGTATGTGGCAGCTGGGGGAAACTAAAGCAATCGCACTTTAATTGAAACCTGTGACAAGCACTGACTTGTTGGGTAAAATTGCAGAAATTGAGAAGAAATTGCGCAGCAGTTGGGTAGCTCTGCACTTATAGTTAGCTTAAAGCGCTGGCCCCAGCTACTTTCAAAGATTGTCCAAGTCCAATTTGTAGCCAGCTGTCCAACAAAAGCAAAAAAAAAAACAGTGACAAAAATCAATTTCTGGCAGCTGTTATTCCAACGTAATTTATCTTATTCACGACACTTGAAGTTTTTTTTTTGTTGTTTTTCACACATAATTTTAATGTCAAATTAGTTGACAACAACAAAAAAAACGAAGCAAAATTCTTTGCCAGAATTGTTTTCGTTTGCTTTTTTTGTATTTCTTTTATTTTTTTTATATTATTATTATAATATTTCTTTTTGGCTGGCTTTTGTGACAGCCCTCAGCCGTGCGGCAAACATCAATTTGCATAATAAATGAAAATGCATTGAAAAATGGCAGCGACAAACAAATACAACCCGGCCAACACACACACACACACACTCACATAAACCGAGTGCTGTTCAAAAACAAAATGGCAGCCATGGGCGCAAGTTAAACGTGCAAAGATTCAAAAATCACTTCCGCTTTGCCATTGGGGCGAAAACAATAAAAACAAAAAGCTTGGGGGGCAGTGCAGGGCAGGGCAGGCAGCCATTTTTGGTTCATTGTACGACATATTTAAACCACTTACTGTCATTTGCCAGGCTTCAAATCGATGCCAGCTAAATGGCCATGGCTGTAGAACAAAGGCAGCGGCTAGAGAAAAAAAACACACACAAATAACTAGCAAAAACAAGTTACTAGAAAAGGAGAAAAAAATAAAAGTGAGCATACTTTCGAGCGCTGTCTGTCAGACTGTCCACAGCCACACAAACACACACGTACATACACACGCATACAGTCATATGTGTACGTGTGTGTCTATATCAGTGTGAACGCGAGTGTGTGGCTTACTTATTGGAAAATTGTTGTGGAAAAGCACTTGACGGCACTCACTTCAAGTTTACTGAGCACTACACTGTGCAAAAAAAACCATCAAGTGGCTTCACTTGCAACTATTTGCATACGGATAAGATTTAAAAGTAAGCTGAATTTATGCATATTTTTTAAGATTATGGCAGCGAGCCAGAAATGACTTAAACATAAATCATATAACTTAGAATCGAAAAAAAATGTAAAAAACAAAATAATATTAAAAATAAGTGTAAAAATATTACTATATAAATATATTTTAATTCCTTTTTAAATTATACTGCAAAATAATGAAACAAAGTAATAAAATAATAAAGTTAAATTTGACGCTCCTATGTGGAGCCTAGGGCGAACACAAACTCCTCCCAGCGCCTCTATCGTGAGAAATACTTTCTGCAAGCATCGTTCTTACTCAGGTCGAGCGCGTCCTCGGTGCCGGGTACCCTGCGGAAGTACCTTGTGACTATGTCTTCATCTGACTTCCACTTTGGACAGTTGGGTACGCATTAATTTCATAAAAGTTTCTGGTTTTTTACTGATTTTTTCCAGAATAAAAATGACAAGCATTTAAAAAGTCAACGCACAGTTGCGTGCTCACAGATTGCAAACATTTTACCGTAGTTTATTTTACAACAAAAAAACAAGCAAACTGAAATAGTCACCCTTTATTTAAGATAGTTGTATGCACAAATATTTCATAAAAGTATTCGATTTTAATGTGACTTTTTCCGTCATATAAAAATGAAAAGTTAAAAAAACACCCTTTATTGTAGACAATTGCGTGCTCAAAGATTTCATATAAATTGTATTCATACAAATCGTCAACAATATTAATGCGAACGATAAAAATCGTATAAAAATATTGTTGAAGCATTCCAGAACAATTACTGCAAAATAAAAATTAAAGTTTTAAAATAATTTTATAAATTTTGAGAAAGTTTAATCAAAGTAACAAATGTATAAGAGCATTGCTTAGTATTTTTTTTAAACTTGTAAGCATTTTATTTAGTTTAAGCTTAAATTAAAAAAAAAAAATAACATTGTTATTTATATAATAAATATATTGCATTTCATGAAATAAATTTAAAAACTTAACAGAAAGCATAAGTTCAAATGAAGTTATAAAATTGTTTTTAGTTTTTTTTTCAAATATGTATTAAAAAAGGAATTTTTAGGAAAAGGAATGAAAGGAATGATTTTAAGTTTAGAATTTTAATTTTTGTTTTTAAAATTTTTGAACATTATATAAAGTTGATCCCACTCATTTGAACGTTCCACTTAAAAATGCTTTTCTCCTTAATAGAAAGTATTTTTCCACTGCACAATGACATTCAACAATTTTCACCTCTGGCAGCCCCACCAGTAGGATAAGTCGCATTTGGCCAATCGCCATTTCGATCGAAAACCCAACCGATGACTGAAAGCAATACAAGATAATTAGACATAAAAACGGCTTCCCGAACTCGATGACGACTCTAGAACACGAATTAGACAGTGGAACCTTAGAATGGAACCTTAGATTCCTAAAAAATTTTACACGAAAAATTGTGTTTTTTCTAAAGATCTTGAAGACTTCATAACAAAATTAAAACTGTATTACGGAATGCTTCGCATATTAAACTAAAAAAGCCAAAAAAGCTTTCCAATACATAAAAATGTTGGACCAAGCACCTAGTTAGCTTTATCTTCTTCAATTGTTGTACAATCACAAAAAATTACAAACTCTAGAGTAGTTTGTACCAGGTATCCAATCGTTTTTAGACCAGTTCAGTGTCAGATATTCCTAAGCCAAGGCATTTGATTTCTTCCCAATCCATATTTGCCTTCGTTTCTGCCCTGCACAATCAATTGTAGGAATTCATATTTTAGACCTCGGATGATGTGACCGAAAAACATAGGTTTTTTCATTTTAACCGTTTTTAGGAGTTCTCTATCTTTATCCAATTTTCTTAGAACATCTTCAGTTGGCATTTGTCAGTTCAAGGTACCTTCAGTATCTCTATCAATACATTTCAAAAGCTTCAAATCTACGCAATGTTGAGATTTTTAAAGTACAAGATTTCAGCCCATGGAGTGGAATGGACCACACATAGCATTGATGGCAACATGGCAGATGCGTAAGTTGATGCTAATGTTGCTATTGCTTAAAATTTTCTTGAATTTAAAGAAGGAGCAGCCATCAAGCCATCTCTATACGACATATGATTTCTTCAGCTGATGTCCACTCTTCACTTAGCCAAAAAACAAGATATTTAAACTAAGGTACTCGTTCAATAGCTTCAGTTCCAATTTTGATGGTAGCATCGATATAGGGTTATCGTTTTTTACTGATGATCATCTGAATTTGATTTTTTGATGTTTATGGATGAGTCAAAATCTCTACTCTTCTGATTAACTTTTTCAAGCAGAAATGAAGGATCATCTATACCATCTTCTATGAGTGTTGTATCGTCTGGGCACCTAATGTTGTTTAAAAATATTCCATTTGCTTTGATGCCTTTGTCGAGTTCTCTTATGGACTGTTTGCATATTACTACTGAATAGATTTAAAATAAAAGTGGAGATAGGATGTATGCTTGTCGAACATCTCTGTTGATAATCAAGTTTTGAGCAGTAACATTTTCCGGCTTCAGCTTTCCACGAAAGTTAGCAGTGGCTTCAAAATATATTTATATTTTAGTGGAATGTAAGCACGAGGATGGGTCTACGCTCTTCGGCAATGCGACCCCCATGGATCTATTGTAACCATATCTTTTGGATTTCAAAATTTTTTTTATTTATTTATTCATTTAGTTACTTTTTTGTTGTTTAAATAAGCTAAATTTTTTTGTTTAATTTTTATTTTTTTTGGTCGTATAGCAGTTGGAATGGTCTAAGTAGCAGTTGAGCAGTAGTTAAATCTTTTGAAGACTAAGTCTCTCTTTTTGATTATTTTTAAAGATATTTGCAAAATTTTATTTTAATTTGAAATGTAGACAAGTTAACGGAAACATATAATTATTTTATCAATTTAAGTTTCCCAATTTAGAAACTTTTGATAGATATGTGAATTTTGATTTTTGTTTTGGGAGAATTCGAAAATTTTGCAATTTCATTTATGTAAGATAAAAGATTTTAAATCTCAGGAAAACTACAAATTATTGATATAAGATATAATTAAAGAATCAAACAAGCTGTAGACTGCATGCAGTGTATATAATAGTCGGCATATTTTGACGGCTCGCCGTGCATTTATTTCTTCCGGTTTATGTACACAAACACAGTACTAAAATGCCTTAGTCTCAGCGTAGCAACTTGAGTTTGTTCTTCCTGTGTATTTCCGTTCAAGAACTAAATGCTTGCTTCACTTACTCACTAACTCACTGACAGAATGACGAAATGACTGACTGAGTGAGTGAGTAAGTGAGTGACTGACTTACGCTCCGGCTGACTTACTTATATGCCTTTTACATATTTCAAGTTGTTTTTCATTTAATTTAGAAAACGATGCTGCCAACGTTCCATTATTTACTCCTTTTCAAGCTCCTTGGAGTTTTCTTGCTCAAACGCCCTACCCCACAGTCAACTTGTATTGTCCTAGTGCTGGCTGTTTCGTTGTCTTCTTGAAAAATTATGCAAGGAATTTTGCCTCTTTGGCAAACATGACACACACACACACTAATACGCACACACATAGATACACACACACACAGACACACACACATGCACTCAAAGAAAAGGACGCACGAAAAACTAGACGTGAAAAGCGTTTTGTATAGTTAGGAGCAAGTTCGTAGTTGTTTGGTTATATAGGAAAATGGGTTTGACGTGTTGAGGCAAGAAACAACTGCATTTTTGTGGCATCATTGAAGGCATTGTCAACACACATTGACACCAGCGCAGCGTTGCCAGCATCACACAGACTGTCTCTCTCACAGCACTTGCAGTTGACATGCATATTGCACAATATATTTGCCGGGCAAAAGTCAATGACTGAAACAACCCGGCTAAAAAGTGCAGACAGACAGACATCGCTCAGACAGACATCAACAGCAATATCAACTCAGGCAAAAAAAAAAAGAAAAAAAAACTTCAAACGTGTCATTTTATGCCGGAAATGATTTCATCGATACAACCAACGACTTGACTGACTGACGACTATTCCTCATTGCAATATGAAAAGGATAAAAAAAATGCAAAAAAATATGGGTGTGCTCTGCTGCACTAACTCTGACTGTCAGCTTAGACATTTCAATAATTTAATCACTTTCAGTTCATCAATAACTTTGATGCAAGTACAGTCTGTATGGTACATACCTGTCTTTAGTTGGTCTTCATTAGAGCGTAAGAGATTTTAGTGTCTGAAAAGAGATTTATGCAAATTGTTAGTACAATAACTCGACTGTGAGTATGTCGTAGAGTAACTTTTATTTCAGAGAATATAGGCTTAAGATTACAAGCAGTTGGTATGCACAAATAAGTTCAAAAACTGTAGAATATGAGTTGAAACATGTGGATGCTTATGCTGAGAGTGTGGAAAGTCGATATAAAAATAAGCTATACCTAATGCGTTTAAGAGAGTATTACAAGGGATATAGTCAACAAGGTGACGTTGTGCATGTTTAGAGCGCTCTCTTGCTTAAAATAAGACCTAATTTGTCACGAATTAATTGACATGACGGAGATGTACTGTACTTTTAACAGAACATAATTCCAAAGCTACTACAAAAGAGAGAGAGAGAGTGATAGAAATAGAATGTGACGTCATAGCTACTGCACTAGTAAGAAGATCTGCTAAAAATTTCTATCACAATTTTTTTGTTTTTTGACTTCTTATATGAAGTACATAACATATACGTAACATTAAAAATGTGGCATCAAAATTACCCAAAGTCAGAGCATACTAATAACAAGAATTTTTCTCTTAGGCATCCCTTGTTCTTCTTAACCGGAGTACATGGTACACAGAGTCAACGAGCTGACGTTAATAATACACCAAAAGATAGTAAGTATATTTACTAAAAACAAGGCATTTCTTTCACTCATTTATTGATGTCTTAAGGAAGTACACAAAGACCATATAAAGTCCAGAAACTATCCAAAAACAGAAAGAATTTACTAAGAATTTCTACTATGATATATAAAATCAATAAAGTGACGTCAAAGCTACTCCAAAACAGAGAGAGAGCGAGAGACAATTCGCTTAAAGCAAGAATTTTTCACTTATGAATTTTCGAATGGTTAGAGTCCATCATCATTCAATGTTAAGAAAGTTACTTTCAAGCTATTCCTCAAGAAAGAAAAGTTACTACAATTGAGAGTTACCACCACACCTAGAAACCCGTTGATTTGTTCATATTGCATTGGAGTTGATTTTTCATTAAGAACTCTGAAACATGATTTCAGGCTTTTAAAAAAAAGGGATAGATATACTTAGGTATGGTTTAATAATTAGGTGATGTCGCGTGAACGTTCACATTCTCGTTTAGAGCAGCTATTGTCTGTGTTTCCTGTTATGTAAAGCTATCGCAATAAAAAAAAATGTTTACCAGCGGCGTCAACTTCTTATACCACCAGCCACTAACCTGTTAAGATTTAAGATGCTCTAAGTGGTACTCTGTGCAAAGCACACTAAAATATAGCAAAGTTTAAAAAGCTTTCGCAATAGAAAAACTTTTGTCTGCAAGAGACTGCTTTGACCAACGCCGTTACCTTATTATTACACCATGCCCAAACCAGCTCATTTTATGGTTTCAAGATCAAGTGTAACTGACTAAGCCTTAGAAAATCCTTGCAATTTTTAGCTAGAACTTACACAAAACGAGGTATTCGGCTTTTTTCATAATATTTTCAATATTTTAGTGAGACAGTTCACGCGGTATTGAGTAGAGCTCATATTGTCTTCACAAACCACGCTGTCATGTAGCAAAGCTTATAAAACTATCGCAATAAAACAAAAGTTTGACTTTGTCTACAACAAGAAGGCTTTCACCAGCGGCGTCACCTTATTATTTCACCATGCACTGAGCAGTTAAGAAAACGATGCTCCAAGTGGTACTGACTTAGCCTAAAACAAACAAATAAATCAGTCGTTGCAATATCGAGCTCGAATTAAAACAAAATACTGGACTTGTGTTTGTTTCACAATCCTGGAACAACGCTTAAATAGAAAAAAAGGTAGACTTTTTCTACAGGACTCTGATTTCACTAACGGCATCACCTTATTATGCCACCATGCGCTTATCAGTTGAGTTTCAAAATGCTCCAAGTGATACTAACTTCGCCTTAAAAAAAAAGCTAGAGATTACACAAATTAGGCTTACCCACAAAC
Organism: Chymomyza procnemis; assembly: GCA_035046065.1. NCBI lineage: Eukaryota > Metazoa > Arthropoda > Insecta > Diptera > Drosophilidae > Chymomyza > Chymomyza procnemis. Next base: position 27,397,154 of record JAWNOJ010000021.1, read on the forward strand.
TTTAACAATATTTTCACAATTTTGACACACTTTTTATTTCAAATAAAGAGTTATTTTTATTTGTGCGCTCAAGTACTTCCATAGACAAAAAAACATACACACAACACCTAACAACTTTGCATTTATATCGAATCAAAACTTATGTCAACAGCATTATTTTGGGTTTTTGAAAATAATTGCTTTAAGCCATTATTTCAATTTATTAACTCTTAATTGAGTGTTTATTGTTATTTACATTTGCCGTCCAGCATTTGCCCAGCTGTCCGAAATGTCAAAGTAAATTCTGGTTTTATGTGCTCCATTTGCCATTCGAACTTAACTCAGCACTTAAATTCTGCATAAATGCTATCACGTCAACCGACTTAAACGAATATAATCACTTTGTAAGCTCCAAACCCCCCGCTATGGGTGCTTACTTCATGTAAAACAAAACGGCTTATTAATAAATAAATAATTTGGCTTAAACGAAAACAAATCAGTTTTTGGCAATGCCAGCAGCAAATCTCTCCCTCTCTCGTAGAGACTCCCTCGCTCTGCCACACACTCACCCTTTAAAATTATATAAAAAAAACAATAATAACAACAAAATGGAATAATAATTGTTATAACAATAATGCAACAATGGCATGTAAAGTGACTACAACAACAACAACAACAAAAACAAAAATTATTATTTACAAAACGCATAAATCGTATGTCAATTACATAGTCTTATATGTAGACTCTTTCCACAATATTATGAATATTATATGATGGGCCGGAACGTATAGAGGCTATTTACATTATTACACACAAGGATACACACGGATGTACATAATTATTGGATGGTTATGTGTGCACATACAGTAGCTATTGGTTTCGGGAAGTTTTTGCATAGATTTTCTAAACTGCAAAAAAAAATGTGTAGAATTTCACTTAAATTTTGCGAAATTAAATCGCTTAATCGTTGTGAAAGTTGCAAGAAGTATTTTAGTCTGGGAGTACTATTGGCGGATTATTTGAAATCGGTAGCGTAGTGTAAGCGTATTCCCTTACTGAATCCGAAGTTTGGCAGCTGCGACATAACTGGATGAGGTGTCTTCGACGATTTAAGATAAGAGCTCCATGGTGTTCCATACAGTACTAACACTTCTCATTTCAGTTCAAGTTACACTAATGGTTCAATTATGGTTCAAATAGTTAGCAAGTAAAAATGTACAGCTAGCTATACCCTTTTTTTTAAGGAGTTAGTAGTTATGATTATTCTAATTTTGGCTTCATTAAAGGTTATTTTGGAACTACGATAGCATCGAAAGGTTAATCACAAAGAATTTAAGTGACTTTGTTACATTTTTGTAAAAATCTTAAATGCTTATCTTAACCTAGTTCAAGACGCTTGTGGTCCTTGATCATCGTTGGGATAAAGCGAAGATGCTTATTTCGATTTCTCACTGATGCATTTGGCTGGCGCTGACATTTTATGTAATTTGGCAAGTATTACAGGAAAATCTTCAAACTGTAAGTTATCTGGCTTTAAGACAAGTTAAGTTTAGGGAAATATGCAACAAAAAAAGTCAAAAATAATACGTCAACTACAGTAAAGCTGTTTCTAAGCAAATGTAGATGTAGACAATATAATGTCAAGATTTCTTTACTTAGTTAAAAAAAAAATTGAAAAGTGTCAGGCCTAACCTAGTTTTTTTTCCAAAAACTAGATTTAATTCTGTAATATGAACTCATTTTGAATTATAATCGATTCAATCCGATCCTCGCTCATTATGATAGTCTTTTTGAAGTGGTCGGCCGAGAGTTCCTCGAAATATGCAACAGTTTCGGCAATGACTTCTTCTTCGCTTACCAGCGAGCCATCTTTCTAGGTTTCGGCAGAAGGTAGTAATTGCACTTAGCCAAATCCAGGTGCAAATAGATTTCATAGACCAATTCGAACAATCTGGTCATCGTTTTCACAGCTTTGTGAGCTTGCGCGTTGTTTTGTGAAAAAGGATTATTTTTCTTCTGCAAATGGGAGCGTATACGCTTCATCGACTGGTCGCATCGATCCAATATGTCACTATAATATTGTGCTGTGATTTTCTTGCCTTGGTCTAGGTAGACGATGTGAGTTATACCGCGATGTGACTGCACCTTCACCTAGTGAAACCCGTCGTTTCGTGATGGATTCGTGTTTCATCAAACGGCGAAAAAACTCGAATTAATTACGTTTTACCATGTCCTAATTGTGCTTGGAAACATCAACTCAACACCCAACGGGAGCAGAGCTTCCTTTCGCTCTTGTAAACCCGTACATATGATATGTTTACCATCTCAACCAACTTTAATTTCCGATTTACAACCATGAGATTTTCAATTCGTGCTATCATTTCGGGCGTAGTCACGTGTGAACGCCGTCCGAATGGTGCTTCGTCATGGACCAAACTTAAATTCTTGGAATCACAATTTGTTAGTCGTGTTCGGTACTATTTATTAAATTCTTGGAATCACAATTTGTTAGTCGTGTTCGGTACTATAAAAATTTAGCTTCAAGATACTAGAAAGATTGAAAAGACCATGGATTATAACCCAGTCTTTTTGGAAAATTAGATTTTATGCTTCAAACTGCTTTTGGCCAAAATGGTTATCAAGCCGCTCTCTAGCTTCATTGATCGATTTGAGTTTGAAATAATAGTGACCATACCAAATGCATCATATTAAGTCTGAGGAATACCCGCAATAACTTAAAGACCTTTGAATGAACAGTGTGTGGTATGAATTAATGGAACCGTAGAGCTCCTCTCAATGAACACTGTATGCGATAGCTTACTGGATCCGTAGACCAACTTCGATGTTTAAAAAAATTCGAAAGTAAAATTTGTTTTCATACAAAAATCTCACATGTCTCAAATGAATCCCAACGTTGATACGATGGGGAAGCGGATGTGCAGATATCACTTATCCACAACTCAGAAGGTGGCTTAGGGAATCAGTTTAAGTTAAACAAGAGTGTGGCAGCAGAAATTAGATATAATAGCATATAGGGTATATCTCTACACAGATATTTTTGAAGTTTTCAATTGTTTGCTTCGCTGCTGAATGGTCACTGCAAGCGAAGCTCTACTGTACAATGCAATAATCTTATCGTATTTGTTGCATTTGACCGAAAATAATATAATAATTATTGCATTTGAACATAATTTTGCCACAAATGGCAATGGCACTTACACTCTTACAGAGTTGTACGCACACACACACACACACACTGCTATACACCCCAGCACACACCCACATACACCCACACACTCCCACACGCACTCACACAAACACACTCACGCACAACCAAATATAGATACATTTCCGCCGTAGGGCGCATAAAATCAATTTCGCAATAAGCCCAAAAACAAATGAGCAAACATATTGCATACTTTAAGGGTAATTTAAGCCGCTTATACCACGTTGATTAGCAACAATAACAAATACATATGTAAAACGCATAAACACACACATGTATATATATATATATATATGTATCTGGCCAATCAGATACTCACACACACACACACGCAGCGAGAGATCATAAAGCATAAATAGTTAGCGGCAACATCCTTAGTGTTAGGAGTAGGCAAACCGCTAAAGCGTACTGAAAATATTTGGCACGCTCTCGTTTCAGATAACAAATAATAGACATGTTTTGGTTATAAACCGTTATCAACTAATTATTTACAGTTGACCAAACTTGTGTCCGTTGACCCCACAACACCCCCATCGCCGTAATGTAACATACGCCATTTTGTGTTCGACCATTGTTTATCTAATGCTGTCAATGGTTTCTACCAAAATTATCTGCTGGCTAAAATGCTCAACCAAAACCAAAAAAAAAAAAACATATATATATTAATATATTTAAAATATTAAAAAATAAATGCAGCTATTTTATGCATTTCGAAAAATATTACCAATATTTTGACATAATACGCGATAAAAATAACAAAATGGCAGCGAATTATATGCGTTTCATTATGGATTTTGGCATGAAAGATGCCTAAGCAGATAAGCCTACTAATTGCTTAGTTTGGCAAAAACTATTATAGAAATGCTTGCTAGGCCAGGCTGCCAATTGTTGAAATGAGTTCTCACTGAACTGGTTTGTTTGTCTATAAAAATTTCAACCATCAGTCTAGATGGGATACGGCTTAGCTTTAAATTATATTTTCTTCGTTCTTATTCAATATTTTTTTAATTTTAAAATTTTTTAATTATAAGTTCAACTGGACTCTGATTGAATGCAGAAGCACAAATGTCACATTTAAACTAAAGTGCAGCTAGAAGCAATGCAGCAACTATCAATGCATTCCAAAAAGTCTTATTCTGTTGTCCTCATTTTATGGGCCGGCAATATCTCTAAGCAAAGACACCTCAAGCCAGAAAGTGATTGTGAACGACTAGCTCTACCATATATTGATTAGAAACAATATGGTAGAGGCCTGGTAAACAACTGGTTGCCTCAAGTTGCTGCGACAGGCCGCACAGTATCTATAATAATAACCAAACTAAGGGGCACGTACTGTGAGCAGCTTGTTTCAAACTTTGAGCCAGTCTATTGATCGCCTCGATCATATGATTTAACGTCTCTGCATAATATTTCATTTCTAATGTCGGCATGTAAACATTGAATAACAAGACAAAATAACAACCAATTTCTGAATGTGTGATATTTTAATTCAATGCGATTCTTTCCAATTTATCCAGACTAGTTTTTGAACACAACATCAATTAAGTGGCCGCCTTTATTGGCCACAGCAAAATATGTCCTTTTTGCGGCATTTTCCCACGAACTCTTCGAGCATCCCGTTTGGTATAGCAATGATTTCGGCACGAATATTTTCCGTCAGCTCTTCAATGGTGTGTGGCATGCTGGCGTACACTTTACTTTTCAAATAAACCCACATAAAGAAGTCCGGTGGGGTCAAATGCGGGGGTCTAGACGGCCACTCAATGTCGCCCTGATACCCTCGATGGTATGCACGTTGAGTTAAGATAACTGAAGAACTGTTTTCAATGTATCAGGTAACTATTTCGGCGAGTTCTGTTGGTGTGAAATGATACACGGTTGAAATTGTACTGAATTGACGTTTGCAAAGCATGTAAAGTCAAGCCAATCGGTTGTCAAATGTTCAAGTTCTTCAATATTGAGATGCCGATATAAGAAATGGCCCAACCTGTATTCATATTACTTTGCCTAGCGTTCAATTAACGCCTAAAACTACCCTGAGTTTCATTTTTGTTTTTAAAATAATTCAAGATCGAGTGAAACTTTGAGAACTTATTTGTATGCCCTGAAATGTATTCTTTAGGTTATTTGGTCGAGAAATCTTTTTGAACAATAATAAGTTTTTTACTGGAACTAATGGCCTGGGATTTTTGACAAACAGCATTTATTTGCTAGCTTTGACAGTGCTAGGCGAATGCAAAAACTATGCAGTTTGATTGAGGTTGTATGTATGCTGGCAATACGTTACCAAGGTTAACATTTTCAAAATCCCAAAATATTCAAGTTCAAGTGCACTCAAGGCTTACCACAATAAGTAACAATGAGCAGAAAGCAAACTACTTTTTACTAATAACTTTAAACAAAACCAAGCCATGGCTTGACAACATCACCGAACTTCTCGTAAACCCATTGGTGACTTCATAAAAAACTAGTTTAGTTTACAAAAAAAAAAAAAGAAACCCATGTTTAACGACACTCCCTTCTTGCTGAATCCACAAACTACTAAGTGTTTACCACAACAATAATTATAATTAACTTAATTAGCTGTAAAAAGGACAACAACAACATCAGCAAAGACTTAACATTTTTTGGCTGCTTTGCCAAAGAGTCAACTAACTGCCCCCAAGGCCAAAAAACTGTTTTCGACGCCTTTTTTACGGCTCACTAGCTTTGGGTAGGGAGTGGGATGCTGCCAAAAAAAAAAAAACTGCTGTTAGCTGTTTTTATGAGAACGCACATAAGCAGCATGTCAACATAATTTAAACATCAAAAATTTTGTTGTTGTTCTTGCTGTTGGGGGGGGTTTATTTTTTATAGACTTAAAATATGTCCTATATCCAGGCATTGTGGGTTTACGACATTTTTTTGTTAAAATTTGCATGACGTGGCTAAAATTTTGGTAACAAGATGTCAAAACGATCTACGTGTTTCGCTGCAAAAGCACGCGCACACACACAGAGACACTAATACATAGATAAGTGCTTTGGCAGCCATGTTATCGCTCGCACTCGCTCGCACGCATTAAGTGATATATACGCCCGGAAACGGAAGTGCGACGCACGCGCCCCCTTTTGACCATTTCTGCATGCAAATTTCACAGTTCGCCTGCTAATTTATTTAATTTCTTTCTCTCTGCGTATTGCTTACGCTCTTTATGCCATTTCATTTTATTTTAAATAATTTCTTTTTGTTTTTATTTATTTTATTTTTTATTTTTTTTGATAATGCGGCTTAAAATGCATTGCGGCCAACATTGCATTGCGTGACAGTTTAAATTTGTTTTATGCGCTTTATGTAGGTTTTTGTATTGAAGTTTGTGTGTATGTGGCATATGTATATGTATGTTGTATATAATTTATATACTTTTCTTTTTTTTTTAATTTTAATTACATGGTTTGATATATTTGTTGTTGTTGCTGTTGCTGCTCTTATTGTTATTATGCGTAATCTGGCTGTGCTTTGCAAAATTTATACAATAAAATATAATTTTATCACTCTTACACATGAGTTAGCTTTTTGCAAGCAGACACACACACACACCCACCCACACTCAAGACAAAAAAACGTCACACACACACTGAAAAAAAATTAAAAATATGCTTTATACATATATCAGCTGTTTATGTGTGTGTAGTCTTGCTTAAACCGACTTTTCAGCACACTACACTTGACTTAAGTGTTTTAAAGTGTTTTTTTTTTTTGCTTGTGATCAAACTTCTGTCTTAAGTTAGATAGATAGATAGTTGTGAGGGTGTCAGAGGCGACAATTACCGGCTCGAACACTCAGCTGTCTTTAGTTAGTTCACATCGTTATAATGTCTGTTCCGCATTTTGGATTTTACATTTTGGTACGCATCTAACGCACGATACCTCTTTTTGTCAATTAGCTCTTCCTACAAGTGCCCAACTCTTAACCATTTTTTGTTTTTTCAAAAGTTGATATTTGTTCAATTTAACCACGCAAGCATTTACCTTTATTTTAATTTACATTTCTTTGATTTTTAATTGTTCTTATGCTTACCTGTCGCACACCAATTCGCACATTTCGTTCTTCTATCGAAATACTCAACTTTTTGCTACCCATTATTATTCAAGTGTATCTTATACATAAAACGTGACCAATATTTAATTTTAATAAATTTTAAAACCTTTTTTTCAGCTTTTTGCCTATATTATATAAATAAATATGAGATCACTAAAAACAAAGTAAGCTATTCTGCTTTGATTGAGATAATTTGACTAGTTATCGCACTTAACTCAGATTAGCAGCGATATTTTATATCGATGTTTTTTTTATTAAATTAACAATTTGGTGTCCAAAAAATAAACCATCTTTGTTAACTTTTAAGAGATATGTAGCTAAGAATCAGCTTTCTACTCAAATGTTTACCCAATTTTAACATTATAACGATATTTTTCTTGCTAGAAAAGTGTCTATTTGCTGCTGTAATCGGCAACTTTGTACGATACTTGCAAATCGATAGTGCTTGACAAATGCAACAATGCAGTGCAGTAAGTGTTGTGAAACACCAAAAATAATTCTTTAGAAAATTAATTTATTGCTTTTAACAAGTAGGCGAAGACTTTATATTCTACACGAGCAAAACAATATAAATCCCAAAGTTCCTGCATAAAGTATGCCAGTATTTGGAACTTCATTCGTTTGTGTACATAACTGATAATAATTCAAGCCAGCAAGTCAAAAAGTAAGTAAAGAAACAGAAACCAAAAGAAATTTTGGAAAACAGACAAATAAAAAAAAAAGTGAAAGAAATTTCGGAATTTACTAATCGCAAAAACTTTTCTGCAGGTTATTGAAGATGTCGCGTCTCAATCAGCATATGCTCTACGCACAACGCACCGAAATGGCTCGGGATCGTGCGCTGGCCACCAAGGAGGTCTCGCGCTATTATAATCATTGGGGGGAAGTGAACTCGCGTCTTGATAGCTGGTCCAGCAAGCAATATTTCGATAAGGCAGACCAGAAGCTACAGAAACATAAGGATGAAAAGCAGAAAGCTGCAGCCTTTAAGCAGCGTCGCGAGCACCTACGTCAGGTTATCATTGAAGATAAAGACAACTATGCCAAAGAGTTAAAATTGAAGGAACAGGCTAAACGCCAACGTGGTAAATCTGATGCTGACTCACCAACACACCAACATGGCATGGTTGATAAGAATCAACTAAAGCTGCAATGGTTAGATCAACAAATCAAGCAGAATGAAGAGCTGGAGCAGGAAAAGGCAAAGCTCGAAGCTGAAGAAGAGTTAATGCAAAAACAGCAACTGCTTGATGAAGAGCAGGAGAAGCAGCAGCGTCAGCTGATGGCTCAGGAGCTGGTCACACTTAAGGCAAGCAACGCTGAGGAGTTCAAACGTTATGAGGAGCATGCCAAGAAGCTGCGCGATGAAGAGACGCATTTTCGCATGTATATGGAGGAGCTCAAAAAGGAGATGGACTTGCTTGAGAAGAGCGTAGCCATTATGGAATTCAATAATGGTTCTAAGATAATCTATAATCTAAACAAGGTCAAACTGGTACTACAGAATCGTTCCGAGACATATCGCAAGCAGTTGGGACTTTGCATTAGCATTTTGGAACGCATGCAAAACTATGCCACAAATCCTGAAGCCGTGACTGCATTGCTGAACATCTACAAAGATGACAAGTATAACGAACCAACACCTTACAATCAACTGCCCAACATGTTTGAGTCAGAAGCCAAGGCTCATCTGGAGTATTGCGAATGCTACTGGCATGATCTGCAGCAAAAGCGCTTCACTGATATACGCGCGCTCATTGAGAAGGAGGAGCAAAGCTTTAACTCCATGCTAGGTGAAAATATGTTGCAGCAGCAGGAGGTTGCCGAGGTTCTAACTGACATTAAGAAGACTCGCGAGAAGTTGGCAGAACTGAGCGAGAACCAACAGGCAGAGCCGGAAGCAGAACTGGCTGAAATGCCAACAACTGAGCAGTGCAAGTCGCCGCCACCAATCGAAACTGATACTTTGGCTAAAACTCAGCAGCTCGATGACGATATGCCTTCAACCAACAATCCCTTATCCAAACTTGATAATGCCAAATACAATCCTTCCAAGCGCGATGAGAACGAAGAGTCCATACGTCTAGAAAATACACGCGCCATGAATGTGGTCACCCCAAACAATGCCGCCCCACCCAAATTTGCACGTAAGCGTGTATTATGGAACTAGCTCCAGCGTAACGGTTCCCGAAACATAATTTCTGTTTTTAATCTCAAAACTACTTAAAAAATTAAAAGTTTAACGTAGCCGAATTCAGAATTCGGATATTTTGTTATTGGTTTCTTAATAATTGCGATAGAATCTCACAATGTCAAAATAAAGTCTACTTATAGCTCGCTTCTATGTGCATGAAATAAAGAATTCTATTGTTAAAAAAAAATTATATTTTTAAATCTTATTTACATAACGGATAAAAAGTAACCCGGACATATTATACTTAAGCGCTTTGTAGTCTATTCTTCAGAGTCTTTTGCCCCGAAGCGCATCTATTTTAGGTCTAACCTATTTTTCGGTATTTGACGTTAGCTTTCTCAGCTGTTTCGCTTTATTCTCCGATTTTGAGGATTATGTAGTTAATTTTGCAGGTGTTCTCGTTACGAAGGTACCACTGAACTGTTGGGATGTTCGAAGCAGCCAGTATGCAGAGGATCGGGCTCAGAATAGTACTGTGGGAAACTTAAGTTGGAGTTTAAGCAATCACGTGAGATGCTTGTGACGCGTCTTACAGCAAAGAGTCTATTGTAGAGATATGAATTTTGGCAACTATTGTGTGCCATACTTGGTGGAATGCTTGTGCAAGATCGAGGAATACAGCTGTGCGGAGTTTTAACTTCAGGACTAGAAAAATGCAGATAAATTCCTCTTGTTTCAAACCAGATTCTGCCTAAGCTTGCTGAATCTGCTTATTCTTCTAGTCAAACTCATGGGATCAAATCTATGATTTGAGTCTAAAAATAGGTAAGGTTAGGTTAAGGTCCCCTGAAAAGGGGGTGAGGGGCTAGCAATAATTCCATTGCGCATTTCCGAACAACGTGTCATTCCCTTGTGATGTTTTCTGGAAGCCTGCGCAAGTTTACAATGACTCCAAACAAACTTTTCTCAGCAAGCTTGAAGTGAAATCTAATATATCTTCAACAACAATAGGAACTATAGCTGAGGCCAAAAACTGCTGAAATGATAGACACACTTCAATTTTATACAATGTAGAAGAGCAACCCATCACAAAAACGAAAACTTCAAATAAGTGCAAAAAAAGGCTATTCAAAATTTTTAGCAGGCGATGACTTTATAATCCAAATGAACAACACGATATAGGTTAAAAAGTTCCTGCTAAAGTATGTCAGTGTTTGGAACTTCATTCGATTGTGTACATAAATCAAAATAATTCAAGCTAGCCAGTCAAAAAGTAAGTCGCTCCGAAACGGAAACAAAAAGAAAATTTAGAAAATAGAATGAAATAAAAAAAAGTGAAAGAAACCAAAAATCAAATTGCGGAATTTATTAATCGCAAAAACTTTTCTGCAGGTTATTGAAAATGTCGCGTCTTAATCAGCATATGCTCTACGCACAACGCACCGAAATGGCTCGGGATCGTGCGCTGGCCACCAAGGAGGTCTCGCGCTATTATAATCATTGGGGGGAAGTAAACTCGCGTCTTGATAGCTGGTCCAGCAAGCAATATTTCGATAAGGCAGACCAGAAGCTACAGAAACATAAGGATGAAAAGCAGAAAGCTGCAGCCTTTAAGCAGCGTCGCGAGCACTTACGTCAGGTTATCATTGAAGATAAGGACAACTATGCCAAAGAGTTAAAATTGAAGGAACAGGCTAAACGCCAACGTGGTAAATCTGATGCTGACTCACCAACACACCAACATGGCATGGTTGATAAGAATCAACTAAAGCTGCAATGGTTAGATCAACAAATCAAGCAGAATGAAGAGCTGGAGCAGGAAAAGGCAAAGCTCGAAGCTGAAGAAGAGTTAATGCAAAAACAGCAACTGCTTGATGAAGAGCAGGAGAAGCAGCAGCGTCAGCTGATGGCTCAGGAGCTGGTCACACTTAAGGCAAGCAACGCTGAGGAGTTCAAACGTTATGAGGAGCATGCCAAGAAGTTGCGCGATGAAGAGACGCATTTTCGCATGTATATGGAGGAGCTCAAAAAGGAGATGGACTTGCTTGAGAAGAGCGTAGCCATTATGGAATTCAATAATGGTTCTAAGATAATCTATAATCTAAACAAGGTCAAGCTGGTACTACAGAATCGTTCCGAGACATATCGCAAGCAGTTGGGACTTTGCATTAGCATTTTGGAACGCATGCAAAACTATGTCACAAATCCCGACGCCGTGACTGCATTGCTGAACATCTACAAAGATGTCAAGTATAACGAACCAACACCCTATGGTCAGGTGTCGAGTATGTTTGAATCGGAAGCCAAGGCTCATTTGGAGTATTGTGAGTCCTACTGGCATGATCTGCAGCAAAAGCGCTTCACTGATATACGCGCGCTCATTGAGAAGGAGGAGCAAAGCTTTAACTCCATGCTAGGTGAAAATATTTTGCAGCAACAGGAGGTTGCCGAGGTTCTAACTGACATTAAGAAGACTCGCGAGAAGTTGGCAGAACTGAGCGAGAACACACAGGCAGAGCCGGAAGCAGAACTGGCTGAAATGCCAACAACTGAGCAGTGCAAGTCGCCGCCACCAATCGAAACTGATACTTTGGCTAAAACTCAGCAGCTCGATGACGATATGCCTTCAACCAACAATCCCTTATCCAAACTTGATAATGCCAAATACAATCCTTCCAAGCGCGATGAGAACGAAGAGTCCATACGTCTAGAAAATACACGCGCCATGAATGTGGTCACCCCGAGCAACGCCGCCCCACCCAAATTTGCACGTAAGCGTGTATTATGGAACTAGCTCCAGCGTAACGGTTCCCGAAACATAATTTCTGTTTTTAATCTCAAAACTACTTAAAAAATTAAAAGTTTAACGTAGCCGAATTCAGAATTCGGATATTTTGTTATTGGTTTCTTTATAATTGCGATAGAATCACACAATGTCAAAATAAAGCTTGCTTCTATGTGCACGAAATAAAGAATTCTACTGTTTAAAATATATACAGTGAGGTTTTATACTTGCCGACATTTTTAAGATATGTGGTAGTAAAAAGAACGTAGTTGAGATATTTTATTCTTTGTAACTCTGATTCACACAATGGAAATGCCTATGCTTCAGAGTCCAAAGTGGGTCCCACCATTGTGTTGATTTTTTGAACACAAATTTCAATTGAATAATCGCACCTGCAACATTGTAAATAAAGCTGGAGGTGTTCTTGCATATTCTTAGCGTTGGTCCAAAGAACCAAAAGACAATACAATTAAACTGCTGTTGATTTCTGACACTTTTCTGAAAATTTTGATATATTGCTCCCATATTTGGATTCCTGGCTGCCACCTTTCATCAAGACATGAGTACCCACAATTATCTTCTTTTTGTTGCTTAATTCGAGATCCTAAGATTCGACTATCTGCTTATACTTGTAGACATCGCCTTCAATAAATGATCGCAGAACATATACATGATTTACTTTATTCCGTATTCGAGCAAAGGGCGTCTTCAGTTGCCATCGTTCATGGGACTCTATTGTGGGACATATTTCATAATTTGTTTCAATGTAAGCCCAAGGATGGAATACACTTTTTTTAATTTCAAATAACTCAATAGTCTTACATAAACAAAATTCAAATTTGGGAATTTGTCTTTGGATTCTTAATAGTTGCCACTCTCACAATGTCAAAATGAAAGTTTTTGAGTGATTGTTTTAAAAATCATGTACTGCGGTTTTAGGCCTTGGAAAACTTTCAAGACTTAAGCTGAAACGAGATATATTTTCGTTTTATGTAAGATAACTTTCAAGCCAAGATGAAAAGTTTTTTTTTGGTTTTAACTAAGTTTCAGCTTACTAAAAGCTGACTGCTATATGCCTAAAATCGAAGATTTAAATGTTCAAAGAACAAAATTTTTGAGCGCTTTTCTTGAGGTCACTTCCAAGACATGAGCTGAACCGAATTCTACATTCGCTTTTTTTGGTCTTATGTAAGCTATTTGGTTTAATTTTTAAACTAAAATGCAAGCAATGCAGCTTACTAAAAGCTCGCTGCTATATGCATGAAATAAAAGATTTTATTATTTTAAAAGAAAATTGTTTGAATGCTTTTTTTGAGATCATTTACTCAGTATGTAGGGTTTCAATAACTTACAGCACATAAGCAGAAATAATTTTTTTGGCTTCATGTACGTTTTCCATTTTGTTTTTCGAACTAGAATTGAAGGTATTCGACTTACTAAAAGCTTGCTGCTATGTGATTGAATTTAATTGTTTGAAATAAGTTGAAACATTTCCTAAATTCGTTTTTGTTTGTTGTTTTTTTGGTCTTTTAGTAGAACTCTGTTTTGTATTTCAAATTTGAGAAGTAGTGGAATAGGTTTTCCAATCTATAGCTTCAAAAGTAAACCTAAACTTACTTTTTGATTAAATTCGAATTCGAGGTAAGCAAAAATTTGAATTTTTTTAAGGAAAAAAAAAGTATTAAGTATTAAGAGAAGTAAATCAATTTATTCCCCTTGACTATACAGATATTGTTCCACATAATAACAATAATGTAATAAGAAATATGTATGTATAATACAAAATAAGCTATGGAAACTATTTTTGGATGTATCTTAAATCGAACAGCTGAACATTCTGATACAAGCCTTTACAAGCGTTGGCTTATACGCAGCAGCTATTGCTCCAAAGGCAGAGCATGATGATTCTCTATTAATAGCTGTGGGAAATGTAGGTTCCAGTTTATAGCCGAATACCAAAGGATTCGGATGGAGCATAGCGATTTACTTTAGCCAATAGCATTTATTTGCTAGCTATGCTAGTGCTAGGCAAATTCTTGTAAGAATTGTACACAGTGCTAGCTTGCATTCAAATATATAACCTCAACAGTTTAAAACTGCATACGTTTCCCCAAATGCATAAACCTCTCTCTGTAATTGCTGCCACTTTGCCGTCCCGCTATACTTCAAACAATTTTTCACTCCAGAGCTTTTAGATTTTTATTAAATAAATTGCCAATTTCTAATAAAAAAAATCGCCTAATTAAATTTAATAAAATAATTGCATTTAAATGTGTCAATGACAAATTAAAGCAGATTTAATATGAATTAATAAATTTAGAATAAACGCAAACTGTGCGCGTTTAATTGAATTTTATCTAGCTAGAATTAAGCGTATTAATTAAATATAAAATGATTATAATATGCTAAAAAAAAAGCTTTGATGGAAAAAAATTGCAAATAAAAATTCAAAATAACACACGAAATTTGTTTGAAAATTTTTGTAATAAATTTATGGGCAGCAAGCAGCAGTGCTTTAGTTTCAGTTAAGGTTACTCGTTTTTTTTTTTTTTTGTTTTTCGAGAAACCATTCCTAATGAGCGGGCTTAAAACTTTGACAGCCAGGCCGTATTTTGCGGCCGGGGTTAGGTTAAGTCAAGCCAAGTTGAGTTTGGGGTTAATGGAACGTATATAGTCAGTGCCTGTTTTGGGATTAGTCAGTTTTGTGGCTTACAAAAGGCAGCGCGCACAAATATTACGTATACGACACGTTTCTTATACATGTCCTGTGTGTCCTGTGCACCTAACCCTTTGTCGGCTGACGACATATGGCATATATATATATGTTCTTTTTTTATGTATTTGTTATTGCCATTATATGTGTGATGTCCTTTCTTTTTGTTGTGCAAATAATAAAAAAAAACAAGCCTACTTTCGTACTTGTTTAGATTCCAACATCGTTGTCCTACTTTCTGCCTTAGTTGTTGTTGTTCTCGTTGTTGTTGTTGTTGTTGTTGTACATTATATTATTTTAAGCCCCACAAAGAGCTCATTAATACGAACATACAAACTAATACCTACAAAACCGCAATACAATACAAAAACCCCAAATACGCATTGAAACGTTTGAAGGAAAAAAAAAAAAATGGGGCAAAAAATTGGAATGGAACTTTTTGGTAAAACCAAAATGGGTATTAATAATGACACTCAAAGCGGCAAACTAAAAGCTTATAAAACAGATGAGGCGTACATATGCCTTTGGGCCTTGAATTTAGCTTTCAGGTAATATCACAGCACAACAAAAAAAATAAAACTCTTTATGAAAAAGTCATTATAATGCCTCCCATAAGTAAATAGGGATTACATATGACAAACAGCTTAAAAAGTAAAGATATTTCTCATTTTTTTTTAGTGAGTTGAGTGAAGTAAAGGGTGGTCCATTCTGGAACCGAAGCATAATTAGTTATAAAAAGTGCAAGACTATTTGTATGAGGCAAGTACGAAAAAATGAAAGACAATCGTCTGGACAAGCATGCTTAAATTACTAGCGATAAGTTTAAGCTTGAACAACCAAAGGAATTGAATCTCGGCTGTGACAAACAGCATTTAAAATAGAGGGTGAAGTAAAGCGGGGTCCATCTAGAGTTTTGCATTTACAGTACCGATTATCATAGCCAAAGACTACAAGAATGTGAGGCCTCCTACAGTACCGATTATCGTAACTAAAGAGTAAAAGAATGTGGGGCCTAGTACAGTACCATTTATCATAGTTAAAACATGGGACCTCGTTCCGATTACCACCAAAGACTACAAGAATGTGGGGCCTCCTACAGTACCGTTTATCATAGCCAAACACTTAAAGAAAGTGGGGCCTCATACAGTACCCACAATCATAACTAAAGACTAAAAGAATGTGGGGTCTCGTACAGTACCGATTATCATCGGGGTAATACACTTGCCTGCTTAACATGAGGTCGTGGGTTCACTCATGGCGGGAGGCATGATCATGTAAACGTTCCTCTTAATTAAAATGCTTTTCTACTTAATAGAAAGCATACTTCCATTGCACAATGCCATTCAACAATTTTGGCAATCCTCACTTGCCCCATCACGAAAAATTCTGATTCCACTAAGGATCACGCGGGTCTATGTAAGATCTCCTACGCTGGAGGTCTGCTGGCCTAACCCAATCTAATTTAAGACGCTTGTGATGCATGACAGCACGATTCCAATAAAAAACAATTTAAGATACGGAAGCCAAAATATAAGGAGAAAAAACATGATTTTTTCGAAAGAAGAAGAATTAATCAAATCTCGACCAGCTATGGTAGCAAATGTTGTAATTGTAGGAATCTTAAGCTTATATATTTTTTAAACAATGCAATTCATAAAGAGTTAGTTTATTGGTATAAGCAGATAACATATTTTGATAACATAAGAAAGAAATCATTTTTTTTATTAAAAAAAAAAATCATAATAACAAAGAAAAACTTAAAATTTTAACTTGAATAAAAATAAAAAATAACTAAAAGAAAAAGTATAAACATTTTCAAGCCAAGCATGCAATTCATATGCTCGAAACTTTTTACGGAAAGTATTTTGTAGAAGTTGAAAGAATGTTTAGAAAAACGCAATAAAAATAAATGGTGGCAACTTTTGAAACTGAGATGAAAAATTGCAGTCGTAAGCTTAAAAACAGAGCAAAATCAGCGTAGTTACTTGAAGACAACTCTTTTGTTTTATCTCACCCAAAAACCCCAATAACTTGAGCAGCTCTAAAATTTTTATTACGAAAACATAAGGAATTCACATTAACATCTTCACATATCGTTGACAAAGTCCTGTCTATAGCGAAAATAACTCATAATCATCATCATTACCATCTCTCGGCACAAACTATTAAATCTTTGCTCGTTTCAATGTGTTAGATGATTTGTTGACATTAAACACTGCAAATTTATGAACCACAAAATATGCGTAAACATTCTCTCATTCTTTCTTTCCTTCCAGAAGAAGCCTCCTATCAGTACTTCACTTTGCCTGTTGCTGCTCCAGAGCACATATATACTATCCTATATATATATATATACCATATATGTACATATTATATAATATAAATGGAAAAGTTTATGTGGTTCACATTAAAATGATGGGGATTTTTTTCTTTGTGGCTTCACATAAAATTACTTCGAGCTAATTAATTATAAACAAATTTGTGCCTTTTGTTAAATGTGTCGAAAATTTTGCTTAGCAGGCAAATGTTAAAATTTTAACGCCAACGCCGGTAGACTGGGTAATGTCTTTAATAAATTTATAGTGCTGGCAATTAGTAAATTTAGATATAGTTTCATTTTCAGTTGACCTTTTTAAACTAACCGAAAAAGTTTGATAAGCCCGAGAGTGTGTGTGGCTCGGTGTGTGGGTGCGTGGCAAACATTTGCTGGCTGATTACTTTTAAATTATTTTGTGGCATAATTTCTGCGAACTTGCCTTGACGAGCTTCGTCGAGGTGGCATGCATAATAATAAATGAAAGAGCCATGGGCTTCTGGCCTTAAAGGACCAAAACACACACACACGCACACATCACTACACTGAGAGAAAACGGGTAGGCTGCTAAGTTTCATCTCAGAAAAATTGATAAGATCAGGAATACGTTGTGTCTTCCAAGCCTCTATCGCTACCTTTCGAAAACCGCCTATGAGTATTTCGGCATAATACAGGGTGTGCCATTTCTTATATCGGCATGTAAACAAGCTATGGTAAGGTTTGTTCAATTTTTATCCTTTGCCATATATCCAGACTAGTTTTTGAACACAACATCGATCAAGAAATGGCCCACCCTGTATATGATTATCTCTAGTTATAAACGCTTTTTCAAAGCAATACTTTCTACCAAACCGCCAATTTACTCATTATATATTTATAAATGTTCCTGGTAATCTGCTAATCTTAGCAGTCTTCGGCTGAATAAAGCAAACGATTGTACGCTGAAGATATTGTCGGGTATTGTCATCTATTTTTTTGTATACTTTGTAATACAATTGCGAAGAAATGGATTACTTAAAAATTTAATGAATATATGAAATCCAGTCCAAATTCTTCGAAAGCCTGTAATGCAGAAAGTATTTCCGAGAAAAATCTTGGCAAACAACGTTTACCATGCGATGTCTTTGTCGGAATCGAAAACTAGTTCATGTTATGTAATGTATGAACTAGGCTGGGCCTATGCCCTGCGGCACTGCGAGCCCCATGTGTCTATTGGGTCCCCTTTTTTCCTAGTTCAATTTTTAATGTTCTCAGAAACTGAGTTAGACCAGTTAGAGCTTCCTTGGCTCTTGCCGCATCCAGGCACACTGTACTTTTAACATATCCCAATTTTCTCTCAGTGCATCCAGCACACTAGAGCCTGCTCATATTCCGGATTTGAAGTGAAAAGGACACATCATGTATGCCGCCTGCTTCAGCACGTGCATAGCCTTATTGTGGGTGCTTTGCGGTTGCCTTTAAAATCTACGAGTTGGGCTCAGGATCTGAGCTGGCGTAGGTGGTTGGGTGTCTGGGTCTGCATGTACAGACTGGCAGGGGCGCACTTTGAGGCACATCGCATTATGATATGCTTAAACAGCACAAAACTGTTTAATAATTTATGGATGCCACAGTCCGCTGCCATTTTGTCGTTGTCGTTGTCGTTGTGGTTGTTGCCTGCCAGTTTGTTATATGTTAGATGTTATAGTTGTTGGCACTCTTTCTGTTGTCCTTGCTTGTAAGCAATCAGTGTGGCATATGCAGCAAGCCAACAACAAAAGGCTAATGCCAACGTCAAAGTTAAAGCCGAAAAGCAACCCGGCTCCAACCCTGTGCCAGACAGCCAACACCCATCACCCATCACCCATCACAAAGCAACAAACTCATCAAGCAACCCAACCATTGGACATCATGCGTGTCCTTGTAAGGCTATAAAATCCATAAAGCGAAGAACCCAAAATGCCAACAGGCGTCTCCACAAAGGCGGCTAATCAAATGTGTTAGTCAACTTTTTCGCACCACTGTGCACAGTGGCATGATATCAAGCATTTCGCAAGCAAAATTCCTCAACACCTAATAAGGAGCTGCTGCTGTAGGGCAACAGGTAATTAAATGTTTTGTGTGCGTTCGGTGGCAAAAATTTGTTACCAAAGCGTTTGAGGCTTAAACTTTTTGGGCCAAATTGTGTGCAAAGTTTTTGAAGTAATCTTTTATGTAGAACAAAAACAATGGAACTCTTGACTGACTTTTGAAATTGCTCTATTATGATTTAAGTCCTTTAAGGCTTGGGTGTTGAAACATATTTCTTTATTTTGCCCATATTCCTGGTGAGAGAGTTTTGCAATTACCAAAAGGACGCGCTGTATGGCGAGGGTGGGCCCATAAGTAGATAGGAAAGATGTACTTTCAGTTGAGTTGAAGAAATTAGCAAATTCGTTGTTATTCGGTGATTAGATAACTGCCTTTTGAAGTGAAATTCTGAGGCAAGGCGTGCCTAGAACAACATATGGTCATTGGGCATCTGCTACGAAGGCGAACAAGATGATTTGGTTTAGAATGGTGCCACTTGGCCACATGTCGTTTTGTGCTTTGCCAAGCACAGCTACTCCAGAAACGTCAATCAGCACAAATTTTCACCATCTTCTGGTGACAGACAGCATATTGCGAATGGGTCACATCCAGCATAAGTCGATGCCGTATTTTCATAATTTGGAGCCGTGTTTGTTGCCTTTTTGGGGGTCAATTTAAAGTAGTTATAGTGTCGTCTTGTCTTGTAACGTTTTGGAAAAAGTGACTAAGGAACATTTAAAATGTGGACTTCAAAGCAAAAGTTCCATGAGCACTTTAATTCACAAGCTTGGAAAATGTTGAAATATTAGGCCGATTTGCCGACGAATTGAACACAGAGCCCTTTAAAAACTATTTCTAGGTAAAAATGACTATCTACCACTTATATGGCCAAATTGCGCGCATTAGCTTGCAAAATGCTGCCTCATTCACTGTATCAGTGTTAGGCTCTCTTTAAATCGTATGAGGAGATACTATGCATATATCTAGATTTAAAAAAAAGAACCCATTTTTGAAAGAAAATCTTTCAAAGTAAAACAGCGTCAGTTCCAAACTCATCACTCACGCGACCAACGCCAATTTCTCGATGAAGTTAAGAAAAATCGGTTCCATGAAAAAGCGCCAGTTCGGGACTTCACCACACTGACATGACCAATAGCAAATTGTTGACGAATTTAAGAACAAACGAAGACATTTTCGATAGAAAATCTTTCAAGTTAAAAAAAGCTTAAGTTCAGAGTTTCACCAGATTGTCTATATTTCCAGATATAACCGCTTGCGAATTTAATCGCAGATTAGAAACTTCAACTATCGTTTGCAGATCTCCAGAAAACGCTTTTTTTTAGACAGCTAAAAGAATCATGCTCAATCAACACTATAAAATTTTAAATTAAATTAATCACATACTTGTCGAGCGACTCTCGCAAATCTAAAATGCTCAATTAATAGAACAAAGTTTGTATAAACCGAGAAGTATTTAATAAATATCAGAGGTGACTCTAGTCAAAGTTTTTATGCGGGCTATAGGCAATGCACTATGAATAAAATTCGCATAAAAACAGTTTATCTCCTTCGAGTCACGATAAACTTTTTTCATAAACAAGCGTCAGACTGAAATTTTTACAATATCTTAAATGAAAATTCTTTGATGGAAAATATTAAACATACAGACATACAAATAAGCTTTATTTTCGGCAACTTTTGGTAACTTCTTCTTCTTTAATGCTTAATTCACAAATTGTGTGTTGTGCAATCGCAAAAAAAAATTACAAAATATTATAAATAATATTTTGGAGGTATGCTCCGTCTCCATAGTAGCATGTATCAAGTCTACATTAGTTTTTAGCCGAGTTCAGTATTGGATAATCCTCAGTCAAGACTTTTTTTCTCTTCCCATGCACAATAAATTGTAGTAATTCATATTTTGGGCCTCAGATGATACATCGTTTTTCTAGTTTAAAGGGTTTTTAGAAGTTCTCTATCTTAACCCAATCTTCTTAAAACATCTTCAGTTGACATTTGTCAGTTCAAGGAATCTTCAGTATACGCAGCACATTTCAAAAGCTACAGTTCTATGCATTGTTCGGATTTATAAAGTTCAAGATGCCAAATTATAGAGTAGAATGGAATGCTATTGCTTAAAATTTTCTTGAATTTGAAGAAGGAGCAGCCATCAAGCCATCTCTATACGACATTTCATTTCTTCAGCTGATGTCCACTCTTCACTGAGCCAACAGACAAGATATTTAAACTTAGGTACTCGTTCAATAGCTTCAGTGCCAATTTTGATGGTAGCATCGATATAGGATAATCGTGTTTTACTGATGATCATCTGAATTTGGTTTTTCTTTTGATGTTCGTTTTCAAGTTTTCAAGAAATAACTGAAGGTCAGCTATACTGCCAGCTATTAGTGTTGTGTCGTCTGTCCTCCTAATGTTATTCCATTTACCTTGATTCCATTGTCGGCATTGTTTATGAACTCTTTGAATACTAGTTCTGAATAGATATTACATAAAAGTGGAGATAGGATGCATGCTTGTCCAACGTCTCTATTGATGATCAAGTTTTGGACATTTAACTATGTGAATTTAATAATAAGGTAATGTACTAGGCAAGTGCCGTTATTGATCATACACTTTGTTCGAAAACTGGCTTATACCAATAGTTTTTCAGTGAGCATTTGTTATAAGTCTTCCAACGATGCAGTAATGGAGTTAGGAATATCTTCGTTTTACTCAGCCAAAAACGCAACGAAAAAGTATGCAGCTCAGTCGCAAACCCTTTGTGTTATATTTAGTTTGTTTTGTGTGTGTGCCGCATGTATTGAACAACCCATGGTTTGAGCAATTGCTCATTGAATCACGGAACGTTTCGCAGTGCGCTCTTTTGCAGAAAATTGATGAAGCTTTTATTGAGAGAACTATCATCACAAAATCAGCACTCTTAAAAACTATTTTGTACTCATGAGGAAAGAGCAGCTTTTAGCTAAAATCAAGGATCGTTTTCAGTTGCAGTTTCTCAGCAAAAACTTAAATGTTTGCCAGTTTTAAGCGCCACCAAATGTTGCACAGTTGCAATTGCGGTAAATTTATTCATTCAAACTGCCAGAAACAAAAAAAAAAATGAAATTAATTTAAGTTCAAGCTGGTAAAACATTCAAAAAGAAAAACAAAACGAGAGAGCGAAATATAAACAGAAAATTTTTCTAGATAAAGAGCACTACTTATATACTAGCAATGGGAACTGTACAATAAGTCGTTGAACGTGAGTTGCATGCCGGGGCATGTTGCAAGAACCGCTCCCGACAAAGTCACACACACGTAGCCACACGCACTCAGACAGATAGTGGAGGCACTCTTAAATAGTTAAGGGCATTTTGTTGTCGTTGTTGTTTGTTGTCGTTGATGTTGTTGTTATTATTGCTATTGTATTTTTATGTCTTTATGTTTTTGTTGTGCTTAATGACATTGAAAATGGCCAAAGCAAAACATTCATTCGTTTGGGTCATTTGAGTCGAAATGAATGCATGCCATGAAGCGGCACGTCTCCTATATACATAGTATATACCTTATATATATATATACATATATATATATATGGGCATCTATTGGCGAGTGTGTGTGTGTGTGTGTCGCTTAGAGTGCGTGTGCGTGTGTGTACGTGCTGTCCATTATACAATGCATTAATGAGCGTCCAGAGACGCATAAATATGCCGGCTGAAGAGCGCTTCGCGACAAAAACGAATCATGTACCAAAACCCGTACTCGTACTCGTACCCATTACCCGTAACCCAACCCAATTCCAAAAAAAAAAAAAAAACCTAAAGCCCCAAGCGGATGCAGACGAGTTTAAGTGTCTATTTATTGCGAACTTGACAAATTGAATTAAAACAAGAGTCAAGCATCATTTTATGTTTTTTTTCGTTAAATAAGTAACAATGACAATTCCCAGATAAAAGTCACTTGATGTCAACCGTGAACAGTTGCGGGAAGTCCTCCTCATTTAAAGCAATTGCAGTAAAATTTGAAAAAGTCGAAATTAAAACAGCTTTTTGTCTGATTTTTATTCAAGTGCAGTACTGAGTACTACTTAGCTCAAGTAGTGGTTGTGAAAAGATTTTAATAAATTATATGTTTATTTTTGCGGAAAAATGCTACAATAAAAATGATGACTTTGTGGTGGAAAAGTGCGCAAGCTTTCAAATGCAACTTGTGCAAAAGTGCACAAGCTTTCAAATGCAACTTGTGCAAAAGTGCACAAGCTTTGAAATTCAACTTGTGCGAAAGTGCACAAGCTTGTAAGTACAATTTGAGCAAAAGTGCAAAAATCTGCTAAAAATATTACATTTTTAACTAAAATTGATAAAAATTTGCATCATAATCTGTGCGAAAGTAAGCAAAAGTACAAATGCAGCAGTGGAAATGGTTAAAATTGTGGAAGAAAATAAACAACACAACGAAAATTTGCAGATATCAAAAAAAACCCACTGTGACTGACGTGACGAAATTTTTACAATTCTTCTGAGATGGTAAGGCACAGAACACTAATTAACTGATTTTAAATAATCACTAGAACAAAAGATAGATACAGCAAAAGTGCACTATGGCAAAAGTGCACTGTGGCAAATCTGCACAAGTGATCCAGCGAATGAGCCTTGTCAAAATCTCACAAGACAAAATTACATTGCGGGAAAGTGCAAAAGGCATAGGTAAACAAGGGAAGGAAGTGAACTAGGTCAAAAGTGCACAAATCACAGGTAAGCCAGGGAAAAGGGCAGAAAAAAGTGAGCCAGATTGCATCAATGCAAAAGTTCCCAAGGCACTACGTAGAAAAGACGAAAGTGCACTTGTTACGAAATACACCAGAAAGTTTTTAAAGCTCTAGTGCTCCATGGTAAAAAAGAACAATGCAGTAGGAAAAATGTGGAACTAAGATCAAAAGTGCATTCAGGCAGATGTGTGAATCTGCAATAGTGCATTATAGCAAGGGCCATACGATGCAAAAGTGGACAATGCAGGAAGAAAAATGTGGGACTAAGATCAAAAGTGCATTCAGGCAGATGTAAGGATCTACAGTAATGTGTATCAATGCAAATGTGCACAAGGTAAAAAATTAAACAAGGCCAAAGACAACTAGTGTAGCAAAGAACCATTTTAAATTTGCATAAGATAAAAGTTTACCGGGTAGTCAGTACATGACGTAAGAGCATAAAGGCAATAGTACAACGTAGAAAAAGTGCCTTCTGTTAAAAGTGTTGAAGTTTAGTAGGAAAAACTAATTAAGAACCATATACGCTTGAGGCATTAGTGCATTACAGCGAAATCGTATTAGATAGAAAAGTGCACAAGTTAAAAAGTAGATAAGGGAAAACTTGCACTTGATCAAATGTGTCCAAAACCAAAAAATAACCAAGGTAGGAAAACATCTTCAATATAGACAAAAGTGAACTTGATATGAAATACATCAAACAAGTGCAAAAGGCTATGGCAAAAGTGCACGTGGTAGAAGTGTACACGATCACCAAAATCGTTAAAAGTGCAAAGTTGCACAAGCGCAAAGTTGCACAAGCGCAAAGTTGCACAAGCGCAAAGTTACACAAGTGCAAAGTTGCACACGCGCAAAGTTACACAAAAACTGAAGTGCACCAACCCAAATTGAAATTTTTACATATAGAAAAATCCTTTATTTTGTATTTGTTTTTTCAAGTTGCGATTTAATTATATTTTCAACACAGCGAGCTGTCCTATAAAAACCTATAAAAAAAGTAATCTAGCAATTGATTTAAATTTAATTCGGGTCAAAAGTTTTGCATAACTAACATTTCAAAGTTGTATGACAGCAAGAGAGAGAGATAAGGGGTATGTGCGTGTAGAGCTATGTACATTTTAGTGCAATTGACATTACCTAATTAGGCAGTTGCACTACAGCAGAGGATGCAATATTCAAAATGATTAATGCATTTCGACAAGCCAAAAGGATGCATTACCAACCAGATCTGTACAAATGTTAGGGAAGTGTTGTCTTTATTATTGTTGTTGTTGTTGCTGCGGTGGTTCTTGTTGTAGTTGTTGTGTGCCTGGGTGGCAGAGTGTCATGGACAGACACATGGACATTACACTCACAGACACGTACAACTTAACGAGGCATAAATACCAAATGTGGCCATTTTGTCAATTATATTACTACCAAATAGGTTACATGATGATAAACCCAGCAATGGTTAATAACTGGGTTGTTTACAGACCAAATATCTTGACAGGTTATCAGAATTCTGCTTAATAATGTAACGATTTGATTTAAAGTTGAGATTTTGAGGTTGTAGGCGATAAATCTTGTGGGAAAGGGTAGAGTTATATAAGGTGACGTTAGACTCATCTTGCGTATGTATTTCTGTTGCAATGTCTCAATTTGTATTGATTTTTAGTAAGATAAATAGGACTAGAATCGGATTTCCGCCAAAAATTACTTTTGTAAGCAATTGTGATTTATAAAAGTTCTTAATGAGCTCTTTGTCGTGAAATTATATTCCTTAATTATTATTACAAGATATCTGGATGAGTGGAAAAGATCCATGCTCAAAGAATTGGCCCATTCAAACACTAGATGGGACAGAGCGAACCAGGGTTCGTTGGAAGGCTCTAGTAGAGGCCCTAAGTTCCCAAGAGGAATAATAAGGAAAAATAAAAATAAAAATATAGTTGAGTTATCTAGAATTTGCTCAATAAAGTTGAAATTTTGAGCTTGTAAGCGATAGTAGAAAAAACTGCTAAGTACTTGAAGGGTAGAGTTAAATAAGGTGACGTTAGTTTGACTGGTTACTCATTTTCCGTTTGCACATTGTGGGAATTTTTTATGATATCGTTTCTTCTATTTCTGTTGTTCTATTTGAGTCCTCTCAATTTTAACAGTTTCAATAATGTGAATTGGTTTTGGATTAGATTTCCTGAAATATATAAAAGTTCTCAGTGAACTTTTTATCTTGAAATTAAATTGCCTAATAATCAATACCAAATATCCTGACGAGTTATCTGGAATCTGCTCAATAATGTAACGAATGATTTAAGGTTGAGATTTTAACAACATGGCAGTGCTTGAAGGGTAGAGTTTAATAAGGTGACGTTAGCGTGCCGAGTTACTCATTTTGCGTTCGCACATCTGTAGCGATTTTTTATGAGATTAACGCTTGTATCTACAGTTGTTTCTACATGAGATGCCTCTTTTTTGTTAGTTTACAATAAGATGGACAGCACTGTTTTTTTTATAAGGATCAGTTTTCCCACGATGATTTACAAAAGCTTTAAATTAACTTTTTTTATGCTCATTCTCGGGATGCAGAAAATTTCAACAAATATCAACTAGAAACGTTCAGAATATAGACAGAATTATAGGACATGTTTATGGTTTTGTTAGATTTTTCTCTCTTTTCAGTCTTGTGGGCTACGTAGGCAAGTTGCAACAGAGCTTTTTTGAAAGAAGATCTCAGAGACCGTACCTAACTACTACATTCTGAACAACCGTTAAGCATTGTATTTAACTTAATTTTAAATAATAATAATATCTCTATTAAGAGCGAGTCGAAAAGAACTGGGGCCTACAGTTTACAGCCGCAACCGGAAGGCGGTGTCTTGACTTAATCCAGTTTCGCTAGGTAAATAGCGTCAATTTATTTGCTAGCTATGTCAGTGCTAGACAAATGCTGCAGTGCTGCAGTGTGGCATCAATCTACGGGCTTAGAGGCGAATATGCTACTACTACCACGCTACAGAGGCCCAAAAATGAAGCAAAGGCTTTTTGCTGCTCTGAAGAAAACCAAACAAGATAATAATGACAAGATACAGTAGCAGTTCAGTCTCAATACAATACCAAACCCTCTCTCATATACTCTCAAGCATGAAGATTCACCTTGAAATCCCCGTACAAGGCAAACACAGCTTTGAACGTCTTTTGCCAAAAAGTTAGCTAAATGCAATAAAATTATCCTTTTACGATCTTCAGTTATTTCACTTAATTACAGGCCAGAAGTCTCATTAAAACGTTCATATTCCAACAAGTTGCAAGTTCTGGCACTCTAATGAGTACTTCAAGTGTGCTTACAGCCTTGGCTTCTTTCGTTATAACAATGACTTGTTTATAGCAGATTTCTTTAGTTGCAAAAAAACAAAAAAAAACAAAAAATAAGCATAAAAACAGAAACATAAACAAAAAGGATATGCAATAGGAAACTCATTTAGCATATTTGAATGCCTTAAAATAATAATTTCCCCAAGTTGCATTTCAAAGGAAACAAAACATGTGGAAATGCCGCTTACCGCAACATTTTAGTTGCTGTGCAGCCGGCGGGGGGTGGTGGTGCTGCCATGTTTGGTTAACTTGCCACAAGAGCGCCAACCACAAGGACCAAGGACATTTACCTAAATTAAAGCTAATGAATTGCCTCTTCGCTTTGCATTGCCAGGCAACCAAATGAAAACGGCGGACCGCAGCAGCCCAGCAGCAGCAGCGTCTAACTTTTGCTCTGTCATGCAAAACTAAACCTGCCACAGCTACTGCAACCCCTTAGTTCACCGCCCCCCCACACGGGTTGCACACTGACAGTTGCATGCCGGGGAGCCACTTTGCTGTCTGCTTTAATTTGCATTGCACTTGTGTATGTTTACATTTTTTATTTCATTCATTTCCATTCTTCGTCGGCTACCTGCCCACCCTTGCCACGCGGCCTCTTTAGCGTACTCACTTCAGAATGCTGCTGCAACTAAAACGTGCAACAGACAACCCTTCTACACCTGCCACATCCCTGCAGCATTTCTATGCTGCCTGCAACAACTTGCCGCTGCTTTCTTTTGCCACTGCGTGTATATATTTTTTTAATGAATAAGTGCATTAAATGGGCACGACAGAGTGGTCTCTGGAGGGTGTGCTGGTGGGTGGGGTCGTAGCAACATGGAGTCGCGGAGTCGTGGAGTCGGATGTGGCATATAACTGAATGAATGTTAAGCCACTCCCGCCGCCAAGGTATACGGGCGCGCACCACCTGCCCGCTATAATGTTGCACAATGGTGCATAAATTTATATAAACTAAGACTAATTTTTGCTTCTTAATAAATTCGCAATTTTCAAAGGATACTTTTCTTGTAAGATTTGAGGATGCGCCGAAAATCTCTAGAGATTGTGTTGGGACTTTGTGTAACTTACATTTGAAGCAAAGGTTTGGGGTGGAAACCTGCTGGTATGGGCAGAAGCTGTCTTCCCTCTGTTTGCTTAAGTTGGATAATGCGAGCTACTCATAGCTGCTGCTGTTGCAATGGACGCACTTCCTAGGTCAAGAACTCTGATACAAATTTGTCCTCCGATCCAAATGAGTTCAGCAGGTATTTTTTGAATGGAGAATGATTGCTTGCGCGGCCACAGCCGCAATCTCAGCAACCAGAAACGAATCGATCTTGTTGATGCTCAACCGTGTACAAAGGTGAGCACCAAATGCACTGAGCTGTCTTTGGATCTATTCGCAGTAACCCTGGTTGTCAATACTTGACGGTTACCTACCTCCACAATACCAAAGACTGGGCCGCATTGAAGCTGTTCAACGAGAAAAAAGATGAACGAATCCGTATAGCTCAAAGGGAGTGTTTGTTGCCGTTCTCGCTCTGCTATCGATTTCTGGAAAAACAGGTTTGTTTAAACTAACAAACCCTCACTAAATAGTTACGAGCTAGTTAGTAGCTCTTATTTGGATGAAAACGCTCCAGCGAAGAAAGTTTTCGATGCGAAAGTCGACGAAGAAAGACGGAGGGCATGAACTTAGCTCAGATGAAAAGACCAAGTGGTGTGGGATATATCTGCATATATAAGCAGGGGCGCCTGGTGGGAGCTAGTTAAGTCGGCTGTAAACCGACAACGGGTTGTCATAATCAAACAAAGTAAAGTCTTCTTAAGCATGATTCCTATCGGTAAACTCAGCACATGCCGAACACCCACCTATCTCTAAGTTATGTAAAGTTTAATAGTTCCAGTTTTGCATGGAACCTCAAACGAATCGAAAGACAACGACAGCATATTAATCTAACCCTAAAGTAACGCCCAAGACTGAACTCCCATGAGTAGACAAAAACTGATTTGTGTGTAGCCAACAATACTGAATGATCTGAAACTTTGTGCTGTCACACGTTGCACTTTACAATGGGGCAAATACAACCTGCCCCTAATAGCTACAGGCAGATGTATAGCACTAATCCAAAATATGCCAAGTAATAATTGGGATAGAAAATGCAACAAATAAACTCTTGTTATGCGCACAGTGGGGCAAATACGACCTCTGAATTGTGACGTCCAGCAGATGTTTGCCTTCAACTTCAAATTAGGCTAGAAAGGCAAGTAATAGCTGCATTCTGCTACTTTTGTATTGATTATATCTAAGTTGGGCAAATACGACCTACCAATAGAGGCCTGAAGCCTCGAACCAGTAGTTTCTCAGCTAGCTATATGAACAGAAAACGCAATTACTATATTTGTGCAATATTTGTATAAATAAGATCACAGTGGCCTTTCAACAGGGGCATCTCATAGAAGTACAACACAAACCGAAAATTTGTGGGGGCAAATCCAATCGCTCAAAACAGACATTTGGATCGCAAATAAAAAATGCCAGCATGATTTTGTTTGGTTAGAAAATGTAGTTAACATAATTTTTACAATGTTATCAATAACAAAGAGTGGAGCAAATCTGACCGCTACCTTATGTGCAGTACAAACCAAAAATATGTCAGCAAGCTATTTGTAGAAAATTGACAAGAGTGGGGGCAAAGCCGACCTTGCAATTGTAGTACCAAACAGACATTTGACTTTAAGCAAAAATATGCAGCTTTTTGAACAGAATATGCAATTAAAACATTACTGCAACTTTTGTGTTGGTCACATCATAGCGGGGCAAATACGACCTTACAGAAATATCATCAAGCAAATGCAGTGCTCTGCAAACCAAAAATATAGCCGCAAGTTATTTTGACAAAATTTTCAAAAACTTCATGCTTTTAACTTTTATTTTGATTGCTACAAAGTAAGGGTAAATACGACCTCTCGAAAGTGCCACCAAGCAGCTGTGAATTGGCCTCCAAGATCTTGTGAAAATTGCACGTCCTGATCGGACTACATGCGAGCCAGCCGTGGCGGGCATATGCCAGAAATCATATTTAAATTGTAATGCCACAAGATTATCTTTCGGAAAAATAAAATTTATGTCAATCAAATAATCCATTGTTGTTTTATTGCAATTTAAAATACTATATCTCTAAAAAAAACACCCTTTATAACCCGTTGTTTTCGAAACTCTCTTTCAAAGAAATGTTTCTATAAGCTTTAGTTTCGTACAAGTCTTGCAACCATTATCTACAAAACACCAACTTCAAGTTATATTTTATTTATTTCGTAGTTACTTTAAATGCCCAGCGCTCTTCATCTTACTGGTAAGTAAATTCTCTCTTTTCCCCCAAAACTACATGAGAAGTAATAACAACTAAACATGAGTGCTGGCCACATCGTATCCGGTATACCAGCTCTTCAACCAGCTGTTGCCTTTTTAGTAAATCCTTATTACAATATCAAGAGTTTTTAAATCCATCTCAACTTGAATTCTTCCATTCGCAGTCTTCAACTGACTGCAATTTTTTTTGTATGGTGTTGAAGGCGCGCTGAGTGTACGGGGGGGTACACTAGCATATAGTAGGTCCAGCTGCTGTTACAAATAATTGCCTTAAATTAGCGCTGCTGCACACAAGTTCCTGCCTCCGTGTTGCAAGCTGCTACGCGTATTTTAGGGGCAGTTGTTGCCAGTGGAGTGGGGGCGGCTGGGTAGGTGCAGCGGATTGGCATGTTGCAACAAAAGCGGGGCACATGGCTAGTACAAGTGCTTTATGTCAGTAATTGCAGTACTTGTCTGCATGCTGTTGACGTCAGCGACGGACATCAACTTCGACGTCGACGTCAAGTGCTGGTCATGTATTCTTTTTCGTTAATGAAAAGCGCAAAGCGAAAAAAAAACCGAAATGAATACAAAATATTTGATATGGTATAACGGTAGAAATGCCAAATGAAATACAGTTATCTGAGCCGACACAGCAACAACAACGAGAAGAAAAGGTTTGTATTGTATTGCTTATCTATAAGGAGTTTCAAAGCAATTATCCCGAATTTGCTATACACTTTACGCTAAAAACGAAAGGCTGCGATTTTGGGTAGTAAAAGAAAACTATGGAAAGATGTAGAAGAAAAACTATAGAGGGTTTTTTTTTGCCTTCTATGGTATAAGGAACAGCTTGATTTACAAAATGTCTATAATGAAATTCCCAGCTGAGATTATTCAAATAGTTCAGTGTTTCCTAACCAATGGCTCACCGTTCATGTAGGTGAAGCTTCTTGCTCCCAAAAGAATATTGCTGCTGTGTGTCCACAAGCTGTTTGCTTGTCAGCCTTACTCTATAATATTTTCACAGCTGTTTTCCCGGCATTATCCGGCTGCACTGCCTCCCGCCTTGCAGACGATACAGCAATACTTTCTTTGAGAACACTAGCTGTTGTAGTCACCGATAACTTACAAAACGCCTTTGACTCAAATACTTTCTTTGCTAAATGAAAAATATTCGTAAACCCTAAAAATATCCGTAGCGACATACTTCGCTGGAGCTACTAAACTGGGCAACGTAGACGTCAAGCGGCATTCTAGCGTCAAATACCTAGGTATCACACTTGACAAAATAATAAATATTTAGAGATCATGTCGACGCAACAATCAAAAAGTTAAATATTACCATGCGTACCCCATAGACTTTTATAAGCAGAAACTCACGCTTAAGCATTGAAAATAAACTGTTCCTATTTAGATCTTTATTTCAGCATCTGAATCTGAGCCGACGTAGCCAAGTGTCACCTTAACAAGCTGCAAGTTACCCAAAACAAAATTCTGAAAATGATGTTAAATCTATGCTGGTACCACGTCACGTTCGATTAATATTGAAATCACAGCGAATTAGGACTATATCGTCTTACGTAGAATTTTCAAGATGATGCTCTTATTCAGCCCATCGCCACATAAATGATCTGCCTTAGCCCCCTAGTTATAGGATAATATAGGAAAAAAATTTTTTTTTTTGTATAAGTGGGTTTTGTAAATTTTTTCCACTCCAATCAAATCTAGCAACTTTGTAGTTCGCATTTATATTGTATATTGTATAATCTATAATTTTGAAGTAGCAGAGGTAAGAACCTGAACTCTTAACAGTAATTTGATATATATAATAGTCACAAAATAAATTGATTATTATTATTAAAGTATTATATATAGAACCAACACTCATAGCTGATAATATAGATGATCAGTTACTTCTTGAAAAATCAGAAGAGTAGAGATTTTGACTTATCCATGAACATGAAATCAAATTCAGATGATCATCAGTAAAATACGATTATCCTTTATCGATGCTATCATCAAAATTGGAACTGAAGCTCTTGAACGAGTACCTAAGTTTAAATATCTTGTTTGTTGGTTAGTGAAGAGTGGACATCAGCTAAAGAAATCAAATGTCGTATAGAGATGGCTTGATGGCTGCTCCTTCTTTAAATCCAAGAAAATTTTAAGCAATAGCATTCCATTCTACTCTATAGTTTGGCATCTTGAACTTTATAAATCCGAACAATGCATAGAACTGTAGCTTTTGAAATGTGCTGCGTATACTTAAGATTTCTTGAACTGACAAATGTCAACTGAAGATGTTCTAAGAAAATTGGATAAAGATATAGAGCTCCTAAAAACGCTTAAAACTAGAAAAATGATGTATCACCTGAGGCCCGAAGTATGAGTTACTACAATTGATTGTGCAGGGCAGAAACCAAGGCAAACGTGGCATGGGAAGAAAAATAAAGCCTTAACTGAGGAATTTTCAACACTGAACTGAGCTAAAATCGATTGTAGACTTGAAACACATTACTCTGGAGACAAAGAAAACTTCAAAAACATTCTTTATAATATTTTGTAATTTTTTGTGATTGTAGAACATTCAATTTGTTTATAAACAATTAAAGAAGAGGATATTATTATATGTAGTAGCATCTATATTCATTTTATGAGCGATCTACTCAATTCATGTTTCTCTCTATCTTAACGCATCTTGATTCTCCAAGTCGAGCATCTTTGGCCAACTACAATACTATAAAAATCCAACTTAGTTCTCGCTAATCTTTTGGCTGCTTTGTTAAAAAATTCTAACCAACAGACTAGGAATACGGATTCGTTTTTTTAAATATCCGTATTGTATTTCCATTAAATTAATAATAAATAAGTAAATAACAAAAAAAAAAAATCTAAACCACTTTGGCTTATCGGTCGAAGCTGTTTAATTTTAAAAGCGAAATCTAAACTTTCCGTAAGAGTCGATAAAATATATTCGCAACTTCCCGTAAGAGTCGATTATTTATCATAAATTCACACCATTTTGAGGATTCAAAACCCAAATTTTGTTGTCAGCCTCCTGATGCACTGCGTTAATTCTCGATTAATATCAAACGTTCTGAATAGGTTATCGCTTTCAAGATCGCTCACAATTTGCAGGTAAGCGCACCAAATTTGTACATGCCATATTTTTTCCATAACGTCACGCCAAAAAGATAATTACCTGAACTATGTATAGAGAACTATAGAGTTTCTAATATTATTTTACTTTTATGAAATGATGCCAACCTCATTTTGAAAAGCACTAATTTCTACTTTGCCCCTCTGTTCTTTGTATTACAATCCATACCTACTTTTTTTCTCTCTCCATTACAAACATCTTGGAACAATTTCACATACTCCTTTCGCCAGCAACTATAGAGTATTTAGGGAACATTGGCCAACTAACTATTTCAGCTTAAGGAACATTATTCATGCACTTCACTCATATTTGCAGCTGCTGTTCTCTCTGACGCTCCTCATTTCTTGCTATTTTCTTCTTTTGGCCGTGATTTCTTCGTCGTTGGTCTCTGGGCTGTCTTGCCGTCGGGCGGAGCACCACCACCACCACCACCTCGCCGTTGCCCAGCCACGCCCCCGAGCATGAGTTGGCTTTGCAGCTGCTGGCGGCGTTGGCCATTATTCTGCCAGTGGCTACACAATTTCCGCAAAATTTATGTGCACAAAATAATAAAAAATAAAAAAAAAACTCACATACACCAGATATAATACAATAAAAAATAAAAATAAAAAAAATAAAATGTAGCGCCAGGCGCAACAGAAAAATTGTAAACATTTATTTACTGTCCATTTCCGTTGCCTTTTGATGTGCAGCCAGCAGCATTTTCATTTGTATTTGGTGCAATTTTTTTGTTTCTCTCCGCATTTCTTGGAGTTTCTTTAGAGGATCGAGTGAACTGCTGCACAGCAATGCGCTGCTTAATGCGGCAGAGATTTGAATAGGAATAGCGTTGTATTTAATAAGTATTTTTGCCAAAATGTTGCAGGAATATTTGGTATATGTGAGAATCAGGTTTTCGTCTACGGCGATTTTTGATTAAAATGGAACTGGTTCCAATGCTAACAAACTGCATTTTATAAATTTGTTTTTATTTTGTAACCTAATCTTATAATTTTGTCTATTTTCCTTGTGGACCTTAACTTTAGTAAGTGAATCGCTGGTATGGAATGTCTAGGAATTAGGTGTCCCTTAACGTCAGTTTGCCAGGCATTGGAACTAGTTCCAATAATGCATTTTACACAATTGTATTTATTTTTGAAACTTCATTTTATAATTTACTTTGTTGGCTTTAATTTTTATAAGTGAACCGTTGCTATGGAATGTCCAGAAACTAGGTTTCTTTCCTGAGCAATTTTAGAACTGGTTCCAAACTGCATTTTACAAAATTTAATGTGTTTATTTTTTAAAACTATTTTCTTTGTTGACTTTAATTTTAGCAAATGAAACGCTCCGGGGCACTTTTGAATGATAGTAATATTGCTTACAATTCTAACTTAATTTTTAAAAATTTTTGTATTTCTTTTTAGAAAACGTTTTCTAACATTTTTTTTTTTCCTTTGCTGACTTTAACTTGAGTTGGTGAACAATTGCTTTGGAATATCTAGAAAAACTAGGTTTTCCTCCGGGGCACTTTTGAATGGAACTGGAACTGCTTTTAATTCTTACAAAATTTTTAAAATTTGTTGTATTTATTTTTGAAAAATATTTTTACTATCTTTCTTTTCTTTGTTTATTTTGAGTTGAACTTGAGTTGGTGAATCGCTGATTTGGAATATCCAGAAAAACTAGGTTTCCCTCCTGGGCAATTTTGCATGGAACTGGAACTGCTTTTAATTCTTAGAAAATTTTTAAAAATTGTTGTATTTATTTTTCAAAAATATTTTTAACAACTTTCTTTTCTTTGTTTATTTTAAATTGAGCTGGTGAATCGCTGCGTTGGAATGTCTACGAAGTAGATTTCCATCCGTTTCGCTTTTGGACGAAACTGAAACTGCTTCCAATTCTAACGAACTGCATTTCCAAAATTTACTATAATTATTTAAAAAATATAATGCTATAATTCTTTATTTCTACTCTGTTTGCTTCAATTTTAGTAAATGAATCGCTGCATTGGAATATCTAGAAAAACTAGGTTTCCCTCCGTGGCTGGGACTGGCGGTTGGATGGCACTGCTACTGCTTCCAATACTCACCAACTGCCATGTAAAAATTTCTTATATTTATTTTTAAAATATAACTTTTTATCATCATCTTTTTTTTCTTGCTTAACTTCCACTTTTGTTAGTGTATCGCTACTTTCAAGAGTATTTCATTTCCTACCAAAATGTTACATCTTTCTGCTCACTTTCGGGGGTTTTTTTTCTTTTTTTTTTTGTCAGTTTTTCATGCGGCAAGTGCGCTTATTTATTTATCTTTTGTAGGTGGATTTCCACTTGTGCGCGCCGCAATTACGACACGACGTCAAATTATATTTATACCACGGCGTATCTGTAGCCTTCCTTATATAAGGCAGCCAGCCAGTATCTTTCCGTACCGATTGTGGCTCATTTTTCTTTTGCCTTGACAACGCCCGCTAAAGTTTTACGGCCAACGAACTGTTGCTCCGCAAATAATTGCTGGGATTTCACTTTAGCGAAATAAATAAAAATACTGCATTGCGGGGGGTGGGGTGGGTGCGTTTTACATGGTTTCACTGTACTATTTTCTAGGGTTTTGGTATTTGAGTGATGCCTACAATAAGTTCTCGCTTATGAAGTTATTATTTAAACAATTATTTTCGTTCTCAATTGCTCTTTTGAGGTTTTTGTATTTAGAATTAACGAAATGTTGAATATAATGGAATTCGTTGAAGTTCGCCATATCGAAATTTTTACAAATAGCTGGTATGTGATTTCAGAAAAGCCTAGAAGTTGCGTTACACCTGATATTGAATTTAGAATATGTCAAGCGGTAAAGTGCCGGGGAGATCTGAAAAACGCTTAAATGAGTGAGTTTTTTTATGTTTTATTGAAAACCGAAATTAAATCAACAAATTTTATGAAAAATAACGATTTCTTATGCAGTTTACTCAGAAATACTGATATACATTTTTGGTTCGAATTTTGTTAGGATAAAGTGAAAATAAACGAGATACATTCAATTAGTTCTAAAACTCTTATTTTTTGAGCGATTGCCCCTGAAAGCTATAAAATGCAACTAAACAATTTTAATCGAACTCCTTTAAGGAAACAAGTAGAACCATCAGTTTAAATAATTTATTCAAAATATGTTCAAAAATAAATGCAAACAATACATTTTCATAATCTGATTTTTTCTACCGATTTGCTCTATATAATATAGTCAACCTATTTGAATCAATCTATGTTTAAACTTTTTAAAAAACCTTCAAAATAATGTATTGGGTCATGATATATTCAAAGTAAATTAGAAAAAACAAAAACAAGATTTAAAAA
Organism: Chymomyza procnemis; assembly: GCA_035046065.1. Lineage (NCBI taxonomy): Eukaryota > Metazoa > Arthropoda > Insecta > Diptera > Drosophilidae > Chymomyza > Chymomyza procnemis. The sequence goes on from JAWNOJ010000021.1 coordinate 27,434,382, forward strand.
AAATAAATGTTATGTTCCGACTTACCATATAGGATATACTATATAATGCCGGTATTCTAAACCTAGAATATAAGAGCCAGAGAAACTAGGTTATCGGTGGGGTACTAAGCTTATTGTAACTTTTGTATATCGGGTATATGTGATATATTGATCTTACACAAAAAATACTATATATTTGGATAACACTTGATCAGAATGGGAACTATATCACATATTCCCGATGTCATATCCAAAAACTAGAATACGCATAAGCTAATATAAGGTAAAAGGATCTAATCAAAAAATCGGTTCGCTGCACTCCCAAAAACCCAGAGAGTGATCAGAGAGAGCATAGCTTACTCTGAGCTATTTTCTTATAATTCGAATAAAAAAAATACTGCATATTTTGACTATTGTGAGCTACTCTTTCCTGAGCTTCCAAGTCTATAACTTACTTATACGAATATTTTAACTTAGAAGAGCAAGCCAGAGTACAAACATCGATTAATGCAGAATCTCGTCGAAAGAATCATTAAACTGCTGAAGCTGCGCAAGCCCTGAGTCATAATGAAGCATTTTTACGTTTTTGAAGCGTTCTCAGCATTTGTTGATTACGGAATCAATATAAGGTAATAATACCCCACCGATAACTATCTTTTTCGTCGAACCAAATTATAGTATCTTAATAGACAACCGAAATGCAATTTTTAACTTTTTCGGGATGGTGCAAAACATTTGTATGGCAGCTATATTCCCGATATTCAAAAACTAGCTTCAACTTGAAATCCCAAAGAAAACACTCTTTTTTTATGAAAGGTTGGTTGCACTCCGAACCAATCTCGAAATCTGCGGAGACTTGTTTTTGTTAATTCTAGTTACCATTAGTATACATTAGGTAGGTAGTTCTGGAACATTTAATAAAGGACTGATAAGCAGTAATTTTATTATAGTAAATATGAGAAAACCACTCCCGAAATCTGCGCGAATATGTCTTCACTAATTCTAGTTACCATGAGCATACTTTGGGTAAACTATAAGTTCTGGAACTTCCTTTTTTCGAAAGAAGAAGAACTGAAAAGCAGTAAAGGCAAATTCGAAGAAAACCATTGAAATTACGTTAGACAGAATATTTTCTGGAATTTGTCAGAAGAACTTCCTAAGAAAAAATAATATAAATAATAACGATATCGATGTCTCTTGACTATGGACACTCCAAAACGTAGCATTGGGATATTTCTATTAAAAACTGTTCGAAGAGAGCAGACAACTACGCTTTATAGCCGCAATCGAATGGCGGTGTTCTTGATTGATAGCGATTTTCCTAGGTAATTAGCTTTTATTTATTTGCTAGCTATGCCAGTGCTAGACAAATGCAATCGAACCAACGACCTTTCGATTATGAGGTGAGGCCCACGATATCATATTTCAAAGAGCACCCTATGCTCAATGGGTAGTCTACATTGCATTCGAATCGTTTAACAATCGAATCGAGTACTTTAATTTCATTTGATTTAATAAAAATTTATTTTAAATACTTTCCCATAAATACACGAAACTAAATAGAAGAAACTTTAAATAAATTAGCTGCATTTTGATGCTATTGTTTGATTTAACTAAGAAAAGCGAAATGAGTAATTAAGCAAATTGTCTGCTAATTAAAACGTTTTATTATAATAATTTATTTATTTTAAAGCGAACAACAATATTATGCTATGATTAATTGTTATCAATTGCAAACTATGATTCAATTATTGTGTGTGGGTGTGTGGAACTCACAAGCAACTACCGCGACGAGTAATTGTTTCTATATATATTTTTTTTAATTTTTTATTCAAACTATTTGTTTATTGACTGGATTTGTTGGAATTGTTTTTATTTAAAGTATTTTTGTTTTTAATTTCAACTGAAGTTCGTGGTTTTTTCTTGAATAAGGCATAGATATATATAATTCGCAATACTGCAGTTCAATATTTTGCTAAAATCAGCAGAATAATGGGAAATACTGAAAACGTTCAGAGTAGCGAACTTTGTCAGGATATGAAATAAATTCTACATACTCATATTAGGAGCTTGAGGTTTCAACATAGGACTTCCAACTGTCTAGCAATTACTCAAAGCTCGTTAAACGATTTGCCAGTTTTCTTCTGAACCGTTTTTCTTCAAGTTCTTTGGGGTCGACTTCTAGGTCCGCATATATTCAAAACAATTTTATTTTATTTTTTTATTGACTCAACAATTTCTTGAGATAGAATAAGAAGACTTGAATACTTGTATAACCCAAATTTGGTAAAATTGAATATTTTTGAAAAACTAACGAACTACAACGATTTAGTGGATCGAATATGAGATCTTTAGGATATGCGATGCGGAAAGGCATTTGAGGGAAACAAATAATTTGGCTTTCGAAATTCCCCATGAGAGCTATATGATATTAATAATAAATAATGTAGGAATACAAGCCAGTCTAGTTGACCTAATAATTAAACAATTTTAAAATAAAGAAATATTCAATTATAGAAGGAATGCAATATACAAAACTAATCCGTAATGCATCGTCCTAGAACTGGGGATGGCTAGAAACTTGGATTTACAATAGAAATGACGAAAAAAGGAAGTGAAAAAGAAACTTGAACATTTCCTAACAAAACAAACCAAAAGATCAACGTTGACCAAGTCGGGGTTTCGTAATTGGTCAAAGATGTTCGATATGGCGAAAGAAGAATCATTATAATATAGTAACCATAGTTGTAGCCCTACATTAATAACGAATAACTATATATTCTCTCGATTTCGCTGTTTTCCATATATCTGTCAGCAAAAATTTATTAATAGTTTTTTGCCTCTAGCTCTTTTTCAACAAAATTCGGAATACCAACACAGCTTCATTTGATTCCAAAAAAAAATAGAAATAAAAGAAAATCCTTGAGAACGTCATCGTACTAATGAAAAGCCATGCTAAACTTGGTCATTTTTCAAACTTTCAACCTCATTAAAACTTTTAAACACAAATGCTCTTTCAACACCTTCTACTTCGATTACGATTCTCAAAAATTGTCTTAAATTGCGAAAATCCATTTGTTGCTTAAACTAACAACGACAACAACCACAACAAGAAAAAACAGGATAAAATAAAAAATGAATGAAACCCCTCTCAAAAAAAAAATAAGATACAAGCTCAAAGGCAATTTGTTTTTGTTGCTTTTGTTGTTGTGAGTGCCTCCCACAATGCAAAGCTTCAGGAACTTAACGAGTGTGTGTGTGTTGAGAGTGCGTAGATATGTTGAGAGATATAGAGAGAGAAAGAGAGATAGAGAGGCGAGCAAGGACTCTGTGAAATCAGCATTTAATTTATTTTTAATGACAACACTCTCAGGCGACAATCCTGTACGGTTTGTGGGCGTCTCTCATTCTTACTTGTGCTTTGAAGTAGAAAACTTTTTCACTTTTGCTGTTGATGCGAGAGCAGCCAAGACGCGCACACACAAAGCATACAAAGGACACATACACACACAAATTGCTGTAAAGTTTAAGCTCAGCTTAAAGCTCACACGAAGCATAACAAAAACAAATAATGCAGGATAATGTGAAGAGCATGTAATGGATCAGCCGCGCTCAGTCCCATTATCCTCAGCTAGAGGCAGCAGTACGCGTATACCTGTGTAAATTGTACCACAAGTTTGTTCCAACAATTCTCAAGATCGCAAGCTCAAAAACTAATTCTGTGCCTTTGTGTTTTCTCTCAAATCTTTAGTGAGAATTTGTTTTTTTTAAGAGTTTTGTAGATCAGTAGGTAACGAAGGTATGGATCAGACTAGGCTATTGCGAATATTTTTGGATATATTGTGCGCTGTCGTAAATTGCTCATACCAAGATGTTTAGACAATTGAACTGAAACACAATCTGTTGCGATTTGCAAATGGAATTGGATATATTTATGATGATTACTTTATGCTGGCAATGATAGCTGGTTCACAAATCACAAGTAGAGCTACCAAAATTTAATGCAAATCTTTGCTTAATTTGCTAGCATTTCGTTAATAAAATAATATAAACATTCAAATTTATCACTAAATGCTTTGGTTGTTCAACATTATTCTTTCCACAATCGAAAGTTTTATTCGCAACTTTTTAACATTTAACTTTTTTTATGCCTCGCTATGGAGGTCTTAGAAAGTTTCCAGCTGAGCACTATCAGGCAGAAATTCTGAACTTTAACTTCGTTGAACAATTAAACGAACTCGTAAGAACTAGTCCACTGCTGTCAAGAGAGATTTACTTCCAACAAAAGAATGTAATTCGTTGACAGATGATATTTTTCTATTTACAATAACGACAGCATAGCTTAAATCGGTTGAAAATTATAAGATTTTTGACTTTGCTAAGCATACTCTTTGATTTGCTATATGTCAAAGATGGCCAGCATTTCCATGGCTTTTATGGTAGAGCCCTTTTTTCGGTATGGATAGTTGCCAATGCAGCAGTACTACAGGGTGGAATCGAATCACCGCCTTTTCACTCTAGAGATGACTTCGCTGCCATTACACTATCGAGACGGATATATTTATGTATTACAGCTCTTGTAATAAATCTGTACGAACAAATCTTCGGCAAAATATTACTATCTAGAGTTTATGGCCAAATTTGTGAAGTAGTGCTAGCAATTCACAGATTTTCTAAACTTCGTTTTAAAGTTACGATAAAGTAAGTTCCGCCATCTTTTCTCTACTTGCCAACCAACATCCATTCCATTCCCTTTTCCGGTATGGCACAATGCGCTATTTAGCCTGAGTATCCTAGGCGGTGATTGTCACCTCTGTCACCCTTACATCTATCTATCTATTTAAGCTCCGCCATATAATGTTATAATCCCTTGCATCATGGGTTTGGAGCTGATGCACCGACTACATGTGAAAGACTAGAAAGAATAATTCTTCGGTAACGATTTACTTTTAAAAACTTACAATTTCTCTAGTTTCCACGTAGGGATAGCATATTTTTTTTTAGAAAACTCAACTGTCTTGTGTTCTGCTGCTTTGTAGCGAAAATAAACTAAAATTCAATACAAACTCAATTCGCTAATTTTTAAAAAAAAATTTATAAGAAAAATAAAGAGTTTACTACACTTTCTAAAACCCGGAGCACAGCGCATTACCAGCCCAAGCTTTAAAAAACTATTAAAATATATAAAGTCGAAAAAAAATATATATTAAAAAAGCATTTTGAAACTTAGCGAAGCCGCTGAGTAACAAGATATTTTCAATAATTCGAGCTTAAAATAAACAAGTTTGAAACAATCGAGATCTAAAACCATACAAACACATCAAATGCGATTATAGAAATTTTTGCATAATTATGAAAAAATGTTTTCTGTCTTATCTAGTATTCCAACAAAATTTTGTCGAGCTTACATTCGGGTCAAGCAACCACTTGCCAGTCACTCTACAAATAAATTCTCTAATCTAAAAATCTAAAAAAAATATATTTTCAAAACGTTTCGGTTCGGTACTAAATTGCCTGAACTATATAAATTCGAAATACTTTTGCAATATATTACAAAACGCAAGATGTCTGCAAACACTGAACTGAGCTTGTTTAAAGACGATATCATCACCTTCAAGGAGATACTGGATCGCACCGAAATGGATCCACATGCTTTGGACAAAGCGCTGAAGCGCCTTTGCCTATACATGGGCTATTACGATGAATACCAGATGCCCAATGGGCCAATAATTAAACACGTAAGTATTATAGCAATACATCAACTGATTAGTTATGAAAAACTTTTGTTTATTATTTTTCATAAAATGCAGTCCAGCACCAAGCCCTCGGAGGATCATGAACTTACTTTTGAGAAATTGGTTGTTCTAACAAAGGAGCATCCCTTGGACTTGGAGATGAGTCTGCGTGAGATCGCACAGCTTAATAAGGATCGTTGGGCAGTTATAGAACCCAAGAAATCCAACCATTCTTAAGATTCTTTCTGTTAGTTTAAAAATTCATGTTGAGCATAAAATGATACACTTGCGATGGGGCGTTTAGATGAACATTTCGTAGTTTTATGATGATCGAATACGATGAGCCAATTAAAAGTTACTTTCTACACCAAAGATACGGATTTTATTATTGGGGCCGCTTAAGCATCGCCTACAATTATCGAATAAATTATTGAATGAAGCAGAAAATTGTTAAACATTTAGTAATAATTATTGGAATGCGCTTTTGGACTCAACGGTACAAGCGTAGATCTGTAAGTCGTCTCTCCGAAGTAACGAGCAAAAAGACGTAATTTATGCCAGAAAATCTCATCAGAAATCTCAGGATCAGCTTTTAATAGAGACAACTACATGTTGCATAGTCGCGAGAAATAATATTATTTTTTTTAGATTATTTTATTAGATTCATAGGATTAGATTCCCTCTAAAACCGAGTGTTCGTGCTGCTATGCCACACTACAGCACTAAAACCTTTGCCTAGCACTGGCCTAGCTAGCAAGCAGATGATAGTGGCCCAAGATTACGGTTTATTATTACATTGACAAAATTAGAAGCAGGAATAATTTACCAATTAATAGCATTTAATTTCGGAGGTTACTGTAAATTATATAAAAATGCAGCAAAATCTTTTTTACACGGTTTTGAAATAACACGGTACGTCAAGAAGCCATTTTAACTTTTTCTACACGGTTTTCAAAAAAAAAACTGTTTTTCCACCAAACATTTTACCATCTTTCATTCAAAGTGGAACTTCAGTGGTGCAAAGATCGGAAATTTCTTTTGAGATAATAAGTTTTTTGAAAAAAATATAGTTGACGTTGGGATTGACAACATCCTAACGGCTGACATCGATGTATTTATGCAGGAAGCAGCTACTTATTGATGATGACGACTTAATTAAAATGATGATGATGATGACGATGAACACGAATACGAGGTTGAAAATTTGGTTTTAAAGGCTAATATAATTCGTGAGTTTTTGAAATTCGCTACAAGTTTGGAACATTTTCTTGCTCATAATAATGACATTCAGTGAATGCTACAATTCCAACGTTAACTTAAATCTTATGTTGCTGGATATCTGGAATTAAAGAAACAACTAGAGGCACCGAAAAAATAAGTTCTTATGAAATAATTTATAGCAAAAAAAAAAACTAGAGGCCGCTACGAATGAAGATATATTTGCCTTAGAAGAAAACCCCACAGCTGTACTAGACAAATCTGCTGATGACAGTGCTATTTTTAAACCGATCTATAACAAAGGTATCCGATGTGCTCTTATTTCCTATTTTTTTTGGTTTTTTGTTGTATTATACATCTGAATTGTTTTAAACTCTAAACTGGATTTTTTGTTGTAATAAATATGAATTTGTTTCTTTTTTTTTATTAATATCCAATGGATTTTTTATACGGTTTTCTAAGGAAATATTTACAGTTTTTTCATTTTAATCGGTATTTTAAGTTTCTGAAACTGATTCTCGAATTGCCATATGAATAGTATATTTTTTACACGGTTTTCTCAGGTACGCACCTACCTTCTAAAATAAGATTTAAGATTTAATAAGGGAGCAGTTAGTTTGTTCTATAATATTTTTAAGTATTACAACCTCAAAACAAAGTGTTTTGTTGCAGGAATAATTAAAACGTGTCTCCAAATTAGGCTTAATAGAATATAGTCTATTCTCTAACAATTTCCTAAATATTCTTGGATTTTTCAATTTACATCGATTTGCTTGTGAAACTTAGTAAGCAGTCTTGTACTTTCAGATTATATTTTAAGTTCTTTGGAACAAGTTTATAAGTAAAATAACAAAGCTTGTGAGCTTTTGAATTATTCTATGTTCGCCGTACACCCCCATAGATTTTAATTTGTCAAAAAATTTAAAATGTGACTAAAATGATAACAATGATAACTAGCAGAAAATATAATTTTTAAGCAAGTTATTTACTTCTCTACAAACCATAGAAGTTCCGTGGCTTAATTAACCGCAACAGCAGTGGTACGATTAGTTAGCATCGGCAAAGCTAGCACTGACAAAGCCAGCAAAACTGCCTACACAAAAAGAGCTCTCAACCATTTTGGACATATACCAAATCAAAGAGTATGCTTCGCAAAATTAAAAATCTTACAATTTTCAATCGATTTAAGCAATGGTGTCGTTATTGTAAATTAAAAACTATCAACTGCTATCGAATTATCATCATTTTTTATGGGCATATCAATCTGCTTAATACGTTCTCCGAACGTAGTGTTAGAAATTTATGCAAAAATTTTTGTAGCTCTAGTTGTCAAAATAGGCTTGTTTTTGAAAGCAGTTGCAATACGAAATATATCTAATTCAATTTGTGTGAGGTTAAATTGTCTAAACATCCTTACAATCTCGTAAAAGATTCATTATTTTATATTTGCTGCTAGACAAAATGTGAATCACTGCGCCCTCTGCATGTCGTATAACAATGAAAACTTTTTCACTTTTTTTTTGTTATGGGTAAATACAGAACTAGCTTCCACCGCCTAGACGTTACCATATCGTTAACTTGAGTATTGCAACGTAGTCCTAGCAGTGTTCAAATACGAAATAATTTTAGTAAGTGCAAACAGCTTATGCACTTTTTGGTTCTTCTACACGCACGAATTTTGAGAACACTTTTTTATTTTATATTTTTGTTTCTCAGTTGAAAAATGCGGAACATAGTATATCACAAAGATAATCTTGTGCTATTACATTTTTAACATGATTTCTGGCATATGACCGCCACCGCTGGTTCACATATAGCCCAATCTGTACGGACGTGCAATTTTCGATGACTTTTTCCAACATTTGTGTCCGTATATCGGCAATAACACGGTGAATGTTGTCTTCCAAATGCTTACACGTTTGTGGCTTATCCGCAGAGACCAAAGATTTGACATAGGCCCCACAGCCAGTAGTCGAGTGGGGTTAAGTCGCAAGATCTTGAAGGCCAAATCACAGGCCCAAAACGTTAAATTCGGCGTTCACCAAAAGTGTCTTTCCATCACATCGAGCGTACTTTTTTTGAGATATTTTGCAGAAAATATTATTTTGAGTTTTTGAAATAAATGTTAACTGATTATTCAGCTTTCTAGTTTTGCCGCTGACACTGCCTCATATTTGAAGTAATGCAACTGCCAAAGCTGTAAGCATGTGTCCCAAAAATTTATGTTGTTTCAGTGCAAAGTTTTTTTGAAATATTTCAGCAAACATCATTTAGAGTTTTGGCGTTTGGAAAAGCTTCAGGATGAGTTTCCAATGTGGCGCCAGCATATCAATTTATTTAGCTCTATTATATTTTTGTAGTCTACGTTTTCTGATACATTTCAGAAAAGTTAATTTTCAGTTTTTTCTTTAGAATTGCCCATTGATTTTTATACTTCTTATTTTTTTGCATTTTAAAAAGCTTTAAAATTCAATTAATTTTGTTGCTAAATCTTTTTTTATATCTGCAGAATGCAGTACGCGATTTTTGAGATATTTCACAGAATAGATTTCGAGTTTTGGAAAAATCGTTCACTTGAAGTTAAGTTTTGCTTCAAAGTCTAATCAATGCAGTTCACAAAGCACAGTTTCCCGAGTATTTAACATTATTGGAGATATAGAAAATATAACTTTAAGTTGCTACAATAAAGTTTGTCCAACTTTTGGATACTATTTATTAGTGTTCGTTTAACTGCCTGAAAGTCTTATAAATGTCATTCTCCAAAGCTCGAATCGAATTTTTTCGTCTATATCATTTTACTGTAGCTCACACTACTCTAAAATATTTCAGAAAAGCTCATATTCACAGATTTTCAGGTGTCATATTATATTATTGCACTTCACGCTTTTTGAGATATTTCTCAGTTTTTATACGAAATCTGTTCACTGTTTTTCAAACTACTTTAATTCATTAATTTAGCTCCAACAGCTGCGTATTTGGAAAAACCGTCAAAAGTAATATATATTATATTTTTGCAGCCCACGATTTTTAAGATATTTTGCAGAAAATATTATTTTGAACAAATTGTTCACTGATTTTTAGATTTATTCAATTAATGCATTTTCAACTACTTTTCAGTCTCAAATTTATATAATTCTTTGAGCAAAGGAGCCAGAAATAACATTTTTCATCTAAATTGGATTGTTGTCACCTACTTTTTTTTGAAAAATATGATTTTGCATTTTTACAAAATTTCTTCACTTATTTTTAAACTAATTTAAAGTCTAATTAATATTTAAGCCAACTGTGGCCGAAAGTTCTAATCTTTTATCTATAATATGATATTTCAGTCCAAAGTTTTTTGAGATTTTTTTTAAAAAGATGTTTTTGAGCTTTTATACAATATTATGATATTTTAGTCCAAAGTTTTTTGAGATATTTTTTAAAAAGATGTTTTTGAGCTTTATAAAGAACACTATGGTCCAACGTTTTTTTTACAAAGATGTTGTTGAGCTTTTACACAAACTATGCATTATTTTCGATTCAAAAATCAAAATCTTATTAATAAAATTCCAAAGCTGCGTTGGGAATATCGTATTTTTTTCTGTTAATCCAGCACACTTTTTTTTTTTTGATACTTTTTTCGATTTTCGTAAAACTTTTTCACTGCTTTTTCTGAAACTATTTTCAAGTCGAATGAATACTTAAACAAAAATCACAAGATAAAAATTTTCAATTTTTCCACACAAATCAATTTAGTTTCCCCCGCTCAAAAAAAAAACGCAAAAACTTATGAAAATCATGCAAAATACATTTTCCTTTCACAAACAACAACTTTTTTCAACTGCCATCAAATCGTTGCACGCTCGAATGTCCCAGCACCGCGCCTCTGCGTCACAGCCTATAGACCCCAAACACTCCCCTGCCTGCCTGCCTGCCAGCCAGCCAAAATGCTGCTGCTGCAGGCGACGACACAGGCCAAGTCAAAGGTTGCGGCCAATACTTGTGGCATTGTTGCAAAGCGTGTTAGCCAACTATTTATGTGTGCGTGTGGCATCGACAGACGTTGCCACCAAAAGCCGCAGATCAATATTGCATAGTGGACCCGTAGCCACTTCCGTTGGATGCATGCACACATAGTTGCCACATAGCGTGGAGTAGATGCTATATGATATGGGTAGATGTATTTGTTGCATGCAACATATTGTACCAGTATAAGATGCATGACTTGGCTTACCCGCGTATTGTATGCAGCGCTATGCAAATCACGCACACTGACACACTGCCGCTGTCACTGTGTGTGTCTGTGTGTGAGTGTGTGAGTTTGAGTATCTGTGAGTTTAGTTGTCGTTGTGATTGTTGCAGTTGTAGTTGTAGTTGTTTGCCGCTTGTTATTTGCACTTGAGCTGCTAACGGTTACAGTTTGCCATAATTGCCGTTTGTTCGCAGCTTTTGTGTCGAACTGTGTGTGCGTGTGTGTGTGTTTGACACACAGATACAGCCACACACACGCAGAGAGAGATACACGCTACCAATACACACGCACACACGCACTTAGACTTGAATAATTTGCGCCTAAAAGCAACGCCGACTGACGAATATTAAGCAACAACAAAAAAAAACACACACACGCGCGCGAGTTATCCTTTTTTTTGCGTTTTTCGTTTTAAAAATTTTTTCTTTTTTTTTCGAAATTGTAGCCTCTTTGTAACTGTAACGACAAATAATAATATTTAGCAACACTTTGCACCAAAAAAAAAATTCAAAAAAAATCAACAAATTAAATGCAAAAAAAGAAGTAGAAGCTACTAAATAATATATATATATTTATATGTGTGGCAGGCACTAGGCACGTTGAAAGTTTCGTTTACGTTAAGGAGCTGCGTTGGCCGCTTGCAACAACGCCTTTTGGAAATATTACGCAAAAACCGAGCAGCACGCAGCTGATAAGTTTACTCTGGCAGCGACGTTACGTATCCGCACTGTGAAAGCTTTGCGTACCGCAGCAGCTGAAAGACACGCGAAGACTGAAGCCGTCTGGCATCGTTGTTTGGCCTTCGCCGTCGTTGCTGGCGATGCTGTGCACGCACACACACGAACACACAGACACCCGCACACACACACACCGACCGTGCACATGTTGCTGTCGGCAACATCGCGAAACACGAAGCTCTGCACATTGTGTCGTGTGTACCGACAGCCGAAGTTAATTGGGATGCTGCAGCGCCTGGGTCGCAATGTTGCGGCAACATGTTGCCAAACGCTGAATGTTGCAAGACGCAGCGAATGCTGCGAAAAACGAATTTTCAGGATTTATAGGTTTCGCTCTGTGTTGGGCGGGCCAAGGGTGCAGTGGAAACTGCACGAAGGACTGACTGCGTAACCTATTCTATGCCGAGGACATTATTCTGCTATCCAGAATGTCCTTGCTGCTGTCTCCGCAATCAAATGATATCCCGTCTCCGATAAACGACTCAACTCTTCAAAATGTATAGGGTGTTTTTTTAGAGTTATAGAATTTTACATTAAATTTTTGTTTATCCGAAAGATAATCTTGTGGCTTTACATTTTAAATACGATTTCTGGCATATGCCCGCCATGGCTGGCTCGCATGTAGTCCAATTTGAGCGCCCAATTTCCAATGGGTTTTTCCAACATTTGTCACCGTATATCGGCGAATATTATCTTCTAAATGATTAGTCCACCATATATTCCTGTTGTCTCTTCTGAGGGTGTGTGCGATCCATATAAAGGTTGTTTTTCGAGGTATAGAGCTTTAAGTTCAAGATGCCGACCGATTTAACAGCTGTCAAGTGATTTATTCTCAGTTTGGTTTGGCAATTCATCATGAATAGACTCACGCCTGAACAAAACTTGCAAATAGTGCAATTTCATATCGAAAATAATGATTCTGTGTGAAATACGTATCCCGCGTTACGTCTATTTATTGCCAACAAAAGCGTTCATAAGAGCAGTTAATACATCAACCATGGACCTTCTTCGAACCAGCTTTTCCCTTATTGATAACTCGCATTCTCAGAGAAGCCATATGGTGCATACAGCAGAAGCTTTTGCTGCTGTAGAGCGTAGCATTGAGGAAGATCCGAATGAGTCCAACCGCCATTTAGCACAGGAATTGCAACTGTGTCCATCCACTTGTTGGAAGATTTGGCGAAAGGATCTTGGTTTGCGTGCTTACAAAATCCAACTCATGCAAGAATTGAAGCCAAACGATCATCAAGCAAGGCGTAGATGCGTCGACTGGGCCCAAAACGAGATTGTGTTCGATTTTTATCGTGAAGTACGCACAAATTTGGCAAAGATTTAAAAATCTTGTTTGAAAATATGAGAAGATATCGTAGATAATGACAAAGATAGCAGAAGTAATGCACTTCCTTAGATATATGTAATTAGTACAAGCTAAATGGATGGAAACCAATCTGCTTAAGACCATTGTTGAAGTTGGCTTAAGGAAGACTGCACTCAACAACGATGATACATTTACGGCTAATAACTGAAGACCCCTAGAATGATCTTCATAGATAGTGCAGCGGTCACATGTCTTCACGGGTTACTCATAGAATGCATCCTAAGCATCATCGTACTTTTCTTCCATTGGGGAAGGATTTCAAAATCTGATTTTGATATGAATTGAAGACAGTCGCTCACTCACAGGGTTGGAATTAGTGGTAACATGATGGCTATCGCTGGGTTACTCTGAATTCGCATCCTAATACGCGATGTTTCGCATGGTAGCTGTAGTGAACAACGCAGCTTGCTGGCTTGGAGCAATCCTGTGGTAGTTGTATAATCCTTAATTTTTACGAAGGCTTCCACTAGTGTAGGGTCCTAGCATTTTATGCACATCATCATAGTCGATTCTATTGGTTGTGACAGTGAACATCGAGGCGATCGTGTCTTATCTTTGATTTCCCTAAAATATTTCGGCTATTAAGCCCACTATACCTATTTTTTTAAATTATCCTTCAGACCTTCGCTAAAAATCTTTCAACTGAACTTATTCTGCTTGACAATGATTATCGCTCCAAATGCGGAGCACAAAGATATCTCTATTTATAGCTTTTCGAAAACATATCACGGACCCCAAAGTTACAGCTGAATCGGCACGGTATCTTTGATTATTAAAAACTAAGCGTCCATTTGCTAACCATGTGAGTGCTAGACAAAGACTCGAGTGCTGCAGGGTAGAATCGTGGTTGGGCTAAGAGGCGTGTACGCTAATTATAGGCCATTCACATTGCTGTGCTAGTCAACATAGAGGCGACCTTATCTTATCCCTTGTTTCCCAAAACTATACGTCCATTATATCTGATATAACGTATTGCTTAAGTCTTCCTAAGGAACTTTCCTAAGGATTCTTTCCTTAAGCGATTGAACACATTAATATACTTTCAAGAAAAAAAATTTCCAAGGTTATATATATATTTACGATTTACACACCAGAAAGTATATTTCATTAAAAATTGAGTGTAATACTCGGTCTTTCGGATAAGAATAGAGTATCACATAAGTGATTGATCCAATTAGTCATTAGATCTGTGGTTCGATATTTAATATGGTCGCTGCTACTAGACGGTTATGGATCATCTCGAATTACGTCTCGAAACGCACATTGGTAGTTGATTCCATTTCGATTTGGGCATATGTGATTGGTCCTCAAGTCAGTGGTTCGATACTAAAATGTCCCAGAAGTAAATCATCCGGACCAATGCGACTTTATGGATATTGAACTCCGTGAATTACGTCTCGAAACACACATGGTCACGCCATGGCATATATTTTTCAATCGATTTCCACACACGTAGTCAATTCATGTGATTTATATTACTCAACTTTTAATAATTTCCATTTAACTTTTTAATTTTTCTGAATGTCAATTTTGACTGACAACGCATAATTTTCTGATGATGATCTGATTTTTTTTTGCCGACATCGTAAAGGTTAAGGCACTGAGCCTGTAAGGAGCTATATATATATATATATTCAATATATATCTTGAACACGATTAAAAGTATAATTACCTTGACAATAAGGGACATTTGGGACATGGTTATTTTTCGATTTGGTGTTATATCGGGCTTGGTTATGTTGCACGACTCAAAGTTAGGGTAACTTCATAACATCTGTATTGTCAGTAATGTCAACGAATTTTCATCATCAGTATTACTTTCATCCTCCACATTCTGCTCTTCCTTCGTGGATATATGACACTGAACCTTGCACTCCCGATTTTTATTGAAATAAACCGCGCATAATTTTCCTTCAAGTGTGCCCAGTTTGGTCAACTGATTCCTACTCTGGTTCACTGTTCAAGCATCAGCTTGTTGCATTTCCAATGCCTCCATCAGCCTGAAAAGGAAAATGCATTAAGGGGAATCAAAAAAGTTGCCCCATTTGGTTGTCTTTCGATGGAATGATGCTCACCGTTTGTTAGTGGCAACGGCTTTCTCATGTTTAAGTGTAAGCACTAGTCGTTGTTTTTGGTGCAGTGTCTGCATTTTCTCAATTCCGCATTTCATGCGGCGATTTTTGCTCATTAATTGATATATTTCCAATCGGCTTTGCTGCTGGAATTGCCGGAACCTCTCTGCTTCGACCTTCGCAGCACGCATTAGCTTCACCTTCGATTCTCTTTCAAAAAGAATTTTGTCGTTAAGGTTTTCAACTCTTTCTTGCTCATCTTCTCGCATTTTCAAAATAATTGCGGTCTGCTGTTTGATTTTGCGACGCATGTCCATCAGTTCCTGTTCCAGACTCTGCAAATTGCCGAGTCGCTCTTCACTCAACCCGGTCCACATATTGCTAGTCTTGAAACTTTGCAGCTGCTCATTTAGCTCTTCACGCTCGAACTTCAGCTGTTGTATTGTATCCTCGTAATTCTTTACTTTATCCTTGGCGATATTAACTTCAAATTCATATAACGCCCTAAAGTTGGGACAAACTTGTTCGCGTTTGCCTGCACAATCTCCAGCATGGGGAAGCGCATCCTCATCATTGCCAGCCGAGTCGCCATACTTGGTGCTCTGACAATCACCTGCACACATAATGTATACCTTCCGATTTTGCTGCTGCTCACTTTCTGGACACTGGGCCTCCTCATCTATGGCCAAGACAAGTTGGTATATATCACTCACGTGCTGCTGACATTCCACGTTGATTTCATCGTTTGACTCTCCTGAGCCATCACCATCGACGTACACTTTTCCGATACTACCGTTGATTTTAAGCAAATGTTTTAACTTCTTGACTTCCGATTGAAGCTTTTCATGCGCCGTCTCCGCAATCTTTGCACGCATTTGCTGATCCGCAACATCCTGTGAAGCCTGCTGTAAACTCTTCTCCAGCTTGTGGTTTTTCTTCAACAATCTCTTGCGCTCGACCTGCAGTGCTTTTAGCTCATCATGCATCTGCTGATGGCTGCGCGGATCAGCATGAATAGAGTTCATAATATGCACTAGTTCAGAGGCCTGCAACGTTTTTTTCAATTTCTCCACAAGATCCTTAATTTTGGCGACATAAGGAGGTTCATTGACGACAGGCTTATTCTTAATATGCAGTGCACGATCGGCAAAGCGCAAGGTGCTCAGCGTTTCGGACACGCAGCAATCAGCTGGGCTGACACAGGCAATCAAGACCGTTATGGAGTTGCCACCCAAGCTGTCCTTTAGTAGTCTTGTTAGCTTGGATTGCCTGTAAGGCACAAAGGGTCCATTTTGGCCGGCTGCAGAGTGCAAAAGATGATGTATCAAGCAGAGTCAACTCTAAGCGACCTATATGAACTTACATCCAAGCGCGTTGATCACATTGCCAAGTGCCAAAAGTCCTTTGTTGATGGTTACGCCTTCCTTGAAACGATCTCCTAAGACCAAAAGTTTGCCACAGCGTTCAGAGCCCGCCAAGTCAACCAACTTAAAACTGGATTCGGATACCAAACTTCTGTCACATGAAATGGACTTATTATTGTAAGTTGCAAGTCTTCCAATGATGCACTTACCTGTTGCTTCTATTGCGGATTACGATTTTGATGTTGAAAATGGCATGCGAACGCGAAGACTGCTCATGGGATGCGTTTGAGGCAACAGCGCGTCCAGCTGACCCACGCAACAGCTGTGCGCTCACTTCCAAAGGTGTAGTAACGGACACTTCGGTTAAACGGGGAATGACAAGCACACCGTTGTCTTCACGCAGTTCCAGATGTGATGCGGTCTCTCCTGGGGACAGCAAATCGAATAACTGTTCCTGGTACAATTCTATGTAAGAGCAACTGATGGAAATGTCGTATTCGGTGGAGAGCGGGTGTATGTTTTTAAAAATATGGCGCACTGCACGCGGAATGACGCCTATATCATCCCTTGATGCGCCATTCTGTGCAGTGCCCATAGTGTAAGTCTTCCCGGATCCCGTTGGCCCGTAAGCAATTGTTGTTACGTTATATCCATTTAGTAAATGCTTGATGTTGGGCAGAACACAAGCTGTGTATAGATCTTGCTGGGAATCAGTGCATCCAAAGACGTGGCTATAGGTAAAAGTCTCCGTATGGTTAATAGTCACTTGGGGGCTACCGTCCATTGAATGCTGAATGATGTGCTGACAGCCACGCTTGATCTCCGACTGCAACAAAGGGCGCACACGTAGAGCGACGCTTATTGGCGTAATATGGTCGGACATTTCACGAATTTTGGATAAAAGCCTGTCAGAGAAACTATAAACAAAAGAAAGGTTATTCCAATTTTTTTTTAAAAACCGTGTAAACTCTTTAAAAAAATATCACTAAAAGAATACACTAAAATTTTTAAAAAATATTTGTTCTACTAAAACTGAATGTTAAATTTAAATGAAAAGCTAAACTGTATGGTTAAAATTTAGGAAACATTTGTCAGCTAACGGATAGTCTACTAGAGTTTCAATATTATTAGGAATTCTTCTCGTATTTGTATTTTTCACTCTTATAATTCTAAAAGTATTAATATATCTTGTCCCATATGGTACGACGGATAGTTGAAGTATAAATCTGACTAAAGATATTGATATACTGTTGTTGTCCATCAGTGTCTCTATGCGTCCGTATGAACGCCTCTATCTCAGAGATGGTCAGAGCTAGCACTACAAAATTTTCAAAAAAATAAATACTAGTTTTAAGACATGTTTCGGTTAGGTATCAAGTATATATGATATAGCTTGGAATATATGATATAGTTTGTATATTCATAATAGTAAGCTTATAGGTCTGTATGATGCTGGAACTGTATGATCCTTTCCTGGCTTAGGTATCATAATGGTAGACGACTTCATCTATTATCCATTATCCTTTAAAAAAATTCTATAAAAAAGAATCCCCAAAAAATACTGCTGCTCTTAAGTTAATCAGAGAAATATAATTTGGTACGGGTCACAGGGGCTGAGCATAGGTGTGGGAATGGCGTCAGGCACAGAAGACTAAGATAATTTGCTGAACATTATAATACTACCTTGATCAAAAGTTACCGGAATCACCTCACTTTTTAGATTGCCACATTTCTCGGTGATATTCTATGAGATTTCAACATTTGTAAATGATTCCATGATCTCAGTTCGGGTGCCGCGTTCGACGGAGCGGTTTCTTGAGCCGGCCGAATAGGAAAAAAAAATCACATGGGGTTCGTTGCGTTTATAGGCAAATGTTCACGGAAAACGATGGCATGGTCTTTCGGCGACACGTCTGAGGCGCAAATCAATTACCAAAATGTCTTGCAGGAATCCAAAAGCAATGTCCAAAACCTCCGTAATCTCTCTAATTGTCCACTTACGGTCTACGGGCAGCCATTCTTTTCATCAATTTTTGATGTCGATGATCTGCCATTGCTTTCATTATCGTTCACGGACTCACTAACTTTTTGATCAAGATAGTATACTTCATTTTTTACAACAATTTTGCTCATAAAATGAAGCAGCATATCTCCTTGCAACATTCCCATTGCAGATGCTAGCAACATTGTTGCTGCCAATGCGGCAACACATCTGTCAACATGCTGCTGCAACATTTTCCCCCATGTTGCCGGGCGTCACAACAATTTCCCCACGTTGTTTACCTTATTTCACGGCTGCCATTTGGCGTTGTTGCTTTTGTTATTGTTCGTCGCCTGCACGATGCACACACGTGTGCGGCAGGTCAGTGACGCTTCGATTTGCGGTTGTATTTTTGTTTTCGTTTTGCGTTTGTTTTGTGATCGTTTTACTTTTGTTTTGCTTTTCTTTTACTTTTATTTTTTTTATTTTATTCCGCTTCGTTTTGCTTTGTTTTCGTTTTGCATTTTTTTTTTTTGCTTAAGTTTTGTTCTTGTTTTGCTTTTTCGTTTGTTTTACTTTTCTTTTGCTAATGTTTGCTTTTCTTTTGTTTTTGTTTTGTTTTATTTTGCGTTTGTTTTGCTCCTAGTTTGCATTTGAATTGCTTTGCGTTATTTTCACTTTTGTTTTGCTTTGCCTTTATTTTGCTTTTGCTTTGCTTTTGTTTAGACTTTGATTTTCTTCAAGTTCGCTTTGATTTGCTTTGCTTTTGATTCGCTTTTGTTTTCATTTTGTTTTGCTTTTATTTTGCCTTTGTCTCGCTTTGACTTGCTGCTTGTTTTGCCTTTGTTTTGCTTGGGCTTTGCTTTTCTTTTGGTTGTATTATTTTTTAATTTCGTTTCCCCTTTGTTCTATTTTATTCAGCTTCGTTTTGCTTTTGCTTCGTTTTCGTTTTGCATTTTTTTTGTTTAAGTTTTGTTCTTGTTTTGCTTTTTCGTTTGTTTTGCTTTTCTTTTGCTAATGTTTGCTTTTCTTTTGTTTTTGTTTTGTTTTATTTTGCGTTTGTTTTGCTCCTGGTTTGCATTTGAATTGCTTTGCGTTAGTTTCACGTTTGTTTCGCTTTGGTCTCGCTTTTGTTTGTTGCTTTTGATTCGCTTTTGTCTTGCATTTGTTTTTCTTTTCTTTTGTTTTGTTTTGTTTTGCGTTTGTTTCGCTTTTGTTTTGCTTTTGATTCACTTTTGTTTTGCTTTTTTTTGCTTTTATTTTGCCTTTGTCTCGCTTTGTTTTGCTGCTGGTTTGCATTTGTTTTGCTTGTGCTTTGCTTTTCTTTTGCTTTTGCTTTAATTTCGCTTTGTTTTGCTTTTGTTTTGCTCTTTGCATTCTTCTCCATGCATCTGCTTTCCGCTTGTTTTCATCTATTTTCTCTTTGTTCAACAATTTGGCAATGCGCTTTCACCTATCCCAATGTATCTCCACTCTCCCCCCTCCACACTCACACCCGCGCACACCCTTTTGACATGTACAGTTCTCATGTGTCATTGGCGTTTTCGACGCGTGCCTTGAATATCCTTTTTTTCCTGCTCCTTTTGCTTTTGTGCATTTTGTTGTTGTTGTTGTTGTTGTTGTTGTTGTCGTTGTTTGGCCTGCAGTCGTCAGACATGTTTGCACTTGTTATTGTTAGCGCATGACAATGCATAAAAACAAAAACAAAAACAAACGAAACAAGCAAAGAAAAATGAAGGAAAAAGAACAACAAACAAATGCAAAAATATTCGTACCTTGGCATATTGCATTTCAACTTTGGCATTTATCATTCCCGAAACTTGAATGAATTTTCTTGACTTTTCGTTTCGTGGAGCGCAAAAAAAAAGGATAATATTTTTGTTTTATTATTATAAATAACAAGCTTGTGTGCATTGTATACAAAATACAGATAAATAAATCTGTGTAGATTGTGTGAGTCGTGACTGGGCGAGAGTCAGGCGTGTAGTGGGTTGTCGCTGGATAGCCTGCTGTCAGCCAAAATATATAGAAGAAAGTACAGTCAGACACAAAAGTATGAAGCGAGGAGTAAATGTTTTTCAGTTTCGGCGCGATATGATAATGATATCAATAATATACGTTTTGAAAGCTTTTAGAAAGTACGAATGAGCAGAGATAGATGGTAGTAGACTGTCGCGATGAGGAAAATTGCAGTGGTATATACCATTTTAGTACAGTTTCGTCAAAAGGTCAACCAAGAAGTTGCAGAGTGTATCATATAGTTAGTGTTAGCCGAGACATAAAAGTACAGTCAGACATAAAAGTATGAAGCGAAGCATATACTTTAATTTTGGCTCAATAGGATAATGCTGAAGGCTCTTGACGCATAATCTACAGCTTCTCTTGAGCAAAGGTCAACCTCTCTCTGCCTTTCCGCGGTGCTCCCTGTTTTCCACAGAAGAGGCGATGACGACCAAGTACTCAGCGGTATAACTGAATTTCCATCTGATGCTCGAAGGATTGGCTTCCCACTAGATTAATCTAATTCCAAGCAAGATCGACAATCTATCACCGATCTAGGCAGCTCGGGCCAAACATTCGTGCCTGCTGAATTTCTACTGACGCGAGTTTCTACTAGAAGAGCAATCAAACAATTCTTCGTCAACCGTTGTCTTAGGCGTATAGTCAGTATATTGCGGCCTAGACGAATCTCTAATCTGCGATTATGGGAGTTAACTGGACAAAAAGGTTTACTAAGTGACATTAATAGACGAAATTACAAATGGCCAGGACACACGCTCCGCAGAGACCAGCAAAATCTTGCACACTCCGCCCTTACCTGAAACCCCATGGGTATGAGACGCAGGACTACGTGGAGACGTATGCTTATGAACGAAACCAAGAAGTCGACAATTGAATTAAGATATTTAGCTCAGGATAGACAAAATTGGAAAATGATAGTAGATAGGCTAAGTTCTCAAAATATCTTTGTGTTATAAAAAAGATAATAATATCTAGAATTTCCGCTTTGGAAACTTTTCGAAAATACTAAAAAGAAGAGCTATCATAGAGGGAATAAGTACAGTTCTGCAAAAAGTAAACAAAGCATTATCTGAATATCATTGGAAATGTTTATTTGTCCCATTTGCTATTATTACTACTTTTTTTTAATTGAGTAAGGAGTAATAAATTTTGGATTCTTGAATTGGACAATACGCTTTCAAGAACATATGTGAATACAACTTTAACAGAACAGAAAGGGAAGAGATCTTCAAAATACCAAAAGAGCCACAAGGGTAACTAACCGAAACTTTAAAAATATCTTTCAACAAATTGCAAATCGATACGGCTTGGGTGGAACTTTAAATACCATTTTCGGAACTAGTTTCAAAATAATATATAAATGCCTGCTTTCAAAATCAAGATGATTTATCAATATGGAAATTCATTGTTGTATTGGAGTGGAACTATTAGCGGTACCAGTTCAAGTACAGTTTTGCCTCAATGTGGCTTCGAAATTCGTATATATAATGGAGAGAAACTTATTGTAGTTCTCTTGAAACTTTTCTCATTAATAAATTCCTACTTAAATTTTAAAAGATAGTTTGCCTTCGTCTTTGGTTCAATTTTACTCTAAATAACCAATTCGGTTTGGGAATTAGTTGTTGTATTAAAGTGGAACTTATTGTAGTATTAGCGGAACTAGTTCACTGGTAAACTTTTGTCATATATCTAAAAAATGCCTTCTTCTTAGGTTGCAAAACACAGCTTGAGAATTCGCATATGAAGAAACTTAATCAGACTTTTTTCTCCATCTCCGAGTAAGGGAACTGAATGTATTGGTGGGGCGCGCATCACGGCACACCACCCTTGTGGCCAACATGTGGTTAACCTGGGATTAAGAACGGAGCCAACATGTACGGCTTGTCTCGAGGAAGCTGACAATATTGAGCAGCGATGTGCTCCTTCAGCTCGACGAAGCACTCAAATTACCACTGCAGTCACATCTCAACTTTCTCCGAGAGACGAGCAGGTTCGTGCTTTTCTTCCTATGTCACTTTTTTCTTTCTCTCCTCCCAACAGAACTAGTTTCAAAGAGTACGAGCGCTTACTTTTCAAAATTCGAAAATCAAAGTAAATCTAAACCGACTAGGCTTCAAAATGTCTTTCTTCCTGGCATTCAATGCAAATATTTGATTCATGGAACTGGTTCCAAAGCGAAAGTTGCCATGTCAGCTCAGCTTCATCGAAGTTTTCAAAACAGTCTCAAGCAAATCACCGCACTTTTGTTATCACTAAGAGCTTTCATAGACTTGCCTCAAAAAGCAATTACGTTGATCCACTCCAATCAAAGGCACTTCCTTATGCGCTTGATTAATGTCCTTGCGTTCCCAAATACAAAATGTTCATTTTGGATGCAGCTCATGCAGCCCCAGCTAACAATTGACTAGAAATAACTTAAATATTTATCAAGTTTCAGCGACAAGTTCTTGTTTTTCACTTTTAAATTATAGTTTAATAATGAAACAAAAATAAAAGGAATCTATAGAGCAAAAAACTTGCAAGGACGAACGTCGCTTGAGAGCGAATAATATTATCAAGCTCCTACTCCTGCTGCTGCTGCTGCTGCTGCACAAACTTAATTATGGCGAGCATTAAAAATGCAACTGTCAAGCCAAGGCGACAGTGCAAATGCCACACCCCACGCTGCCACGTTCCCACACGATCTTCCAAAATCCCAGCCTGCTGCAAATATGCTGCCCACCCCCGCAACACACATACGCCAGGCAATACTTAACCCTGTTGAGCGCATCCGTAAAGTATACAAGACAAATAGAGGGTGTTTTTTTTATATGGAATACAAAAGTTTTTCGACACAAAAATTAGGCAACTTACTGTCAGCATATTTCGCTTAAGCGTCAGCTTATTGTTGCTGCAAAAATTATGAACTAATCTAGTTGGTTTGGGAGCAGGAAGCTTTAGAAACTTTAGTTTATTTAAGCGTCAAACATAAAAGTTAATTTGAGTTTTTGTACAGTCGCAGCAAAGCGTTTAAAGTTTTTAATAAGTTCGCTAAAAATATGAATTTTTAAGGCAACTAATTACTATTTTCCAAATTTTAAAGCTTCTTCATATTAATCCCTGTGAGTATTTGAGGCATAAGTCTAAGCCGAACTAGATAGAATAATTGTTTACTAATTTTGAAATCTTCTAACGATTTCCTTTATATATCTCATATAGCACATAACCTAAAAACTAGTATTCTTTTTTTGATACCTATGCCGGAATGTTTGCCGGATTTTAACTACAAATTCGTAAGTAAAAACTTATATAATTCCATAATGCTATTCAGCCTTTCAAGAATTTGCCTTTTTGAAGCTATGGCTTCTTTACCCAAAATCTTGTTAAACCTTTTTCGGAAGCGCTTATGATCCTTCACAGTTCTAGGCATGCGAACTTAGCGTTGCCAACTTTTGTAATGCAATCGCTGAGATACTTTTAAAAAAGTTGAAGTATTTGACTTTTGTGTTTCGAATATGGATATGGCAATTCCTTAAACAACGGCTGCAGTTTCTGGAGCCAGCACCCAATCAGCACCAAAAACTGGCAGGTGCTCAGGTTGTGGCTCGTTCTTCATATGGTGCCTGCATTTGAGGGATGCAGGTGTCTCTCTTCTACTTTAGCGCGGTTTTATTTTTCCTAACTCTCCTGAAAAATTTCGCATCACAAACTTAATAAAATCTTGAAACCAGTCAACTTTGTAAATGGAATGCTTAAGTCTGCGCTCAGCTAAAATTTGAAAGTTTTCTAGGCGCGGAATAAGCAATTGGTGTTGGCAGACATGGTAAAGTTACCTCGGAACAGGTTACTTACCACTAATTAATTATATTTTAGTAGCTTCTTCAGACAGAAAAAGATAATTCTGATACTAGCCCGCAAGAGAGGGATGTGGAACCGATTCTTTCTGATGAGCTCAATATGAAGTCCATATAAGCACTTTAGCAGTCTTGTTTTCTAAGCAATATCACGATAAATCCATCTGATCTGTAATATTACGAGTATGACTTTCGAAGACAATGAAATGGAAACAACAAGTTAATAAATAAAGAAACATATTGAACAACTGCTTAAAAACTCCCACTGCTGATGGTCACAAAACAAAAAGCTGCATAGATCATAAATTGAATTTTAAGTGGTCCTGAGCCCTCAAATTAGCAAAAACTTAATGTAACAATTGATATTTTTTTAGGAAAACTTATTTTAAAAAAACACCAAGCTCAAGATACTTTTTTTAGCAAAAATGCTGAAAACTATTATACTAGCAACAAATTCCTAGCCCCAAAATGTTTATTGGGCTCCATGTGCATAGATCACCTCAATGAGTATTTCTTTGTATGTATTAGATTTACTTTGAAAGCTTAGCTGAGCACACGGAAAGCTGTCAAATTTCGAAAATGCAAACATTCAAATTTCCTTACCACATGAAAAATCACCCTCTATTCGACTAGATTTATGCTCGAAATTGCATCTGAAGTAACCCAATCAATTTCGAAAATGCAAACATTCAAATTTCCTTACCACATGAAAAATCACCCTTTATTCGACTAGATTTATTCTCGAAAT
Organism: Chymomyza procnemis; assembly: GCA_035046065.1. NCBI lineage: Eukaryota > Metazoa > Arthropoda > Insecta > Diptera > Drosophilidae > Chymomyza > Chymomyza procnemis. The sequence continues at coordinate 27,459,683 of JAWNOJ010000021.1, forward strand.
TACATCTGAAGTAACCCAATCAATTTCGAAAATGCAAACATTCAAATTTCCTTACCACATAAAAAATCGCCCTTTATTCGACTAGATTTATGATCGAAATTGCATCTGAAGTAACCCATTCAATTTCGAAAATGCAAACATTCAAATTTTCTTACCACATAAAAAATCACCCTTTATCGAAGAATATTTTGTTTGCACTTCAATTTTTTTTTTCGTAGCTTCGGTAGCACCACAAAATGACCATACCACAAACTGCAACCCAATACGAAGCTTCAAATGCTCCAAAAATGCAGCTGCCACCCTGCTCCAACAGTTCCACCCTCCCTTGGCACAACAACAAACCAGCAACGGCTACGTCGCTACTTGCAAGCCAAAACCCAAAGTCAGGCGGAAAAACCGCAGCGCCTGCTGCTTATGCCGAAACATTCTCGAACTGGGTCATAAGGATAGCCATTAATTTATAATAATTTCAACTAAGATTTCACAATTTCTTTTGCTGCTTTTGCTTTACGGTTTCGTTGGTTGCAGCAGCAGCAGCAGCTCAGCCGCCGTGTTTTGCCTTAACAATTTTCCATTCATCATTTGGCTTGGATCTACGGCACGTCGCTGCGCACTCCAAACCCGGCAAACGCAACCGGCAGCCGCAGTTCCGCTGCCAGCCAGTGCCACTGTCAGCGCCAACAAAAGCAAAGTCAATTTCGCGCACTTTGCATGCAGCAGACCCTTACGAGGATTCCATCCACACCCGCTACCGGAATCCTACTAGTCCAAAAGCCAACATGCCGCAGCAACTGTTTGAGTTTTACGAATGCAGCGAGTGCAAGTGGGAGTAGTGAACACGGGGTGGTGCACACAGTGGTGGCAAGTAGCTTGCAAGCTTTTGTGGAACGAAGCTGCTGGCTTGCAACAAAACCGCCATCAAATTTACAAGAGCAATGCATCAATCACTTGCCCATGGGGGTCTGGTATACGGTAGATGGCCGGAGGGTAGGCATGCAGTTGGCCACAAAAGAAATCCGAAAAAGAATGGCAAGCTGGTGAAAAGAACACCGCTTAGCCAATTTGCCGTTAAGCAAAGAAAAATTTCTGTGCGAAATTCATCAAATTGACTACTGCTCCGGATTGCTCATTAAGGACTTAAGAGGAGAACAAAACAAAGCAGGATAGTGCTTGCTGTGTACCCAAAAGCAGAGTAAAAATGCAAAGCACAACTACTATCGGGCAAAAAGTGCTCCAGGACTCGCAGGTTTGGTTATCGGAAAGGTAGTGATGGGTTGGGATGGGTTGGAATGGGTGGGGATGTGTATGTGGGTATCGCAGTTCATAATAATCCAGTTAGCGATAATTTGCATAATGTTTTCGAAAACGACAAACACAAATTGAATGGCCAAAGGGATAATTTCCCTGGGCAAGCTGCAGCTGCAACACGCAGGCAGGCAAGGCGCTGAGACAGATTCAGCACAGCAACAAATGAGAGCGAGAGAGAGAATTTCCCGCCAATGTGCTGAATGGCATGGAATTGAGTGTAGCTGTATGACAGCTATGGAATGCTCTTCCATGCTCAAGATGGTAAAGTTTTTCCTAGTTATAAGTCTTTTAGCGGAGACATATTTTGGGGTAGATATGTATGGTGCCAAGTCAGGTCTTAAACGTACACCCGCAGGCATTAGGTTTTGGGACCAATTCTTTATATTTTTACTTATGATATTCCAAAATATAGTTTATGTACGACTCTAATCTTTGCTGATGATATCTCAAGCGCAGAGAGAGCGTGGTATTTTCTCGCTTGGGTATATCGTGTGGGTATACATTTTATAGAATGGGGCCTCAGCTCCAGCTTGAAGTCCGTGTTGTTGCATGGACAATATGTTGTGGGCCTCAATGTGATTGGTAAGACGTAACTTAATGAGTTTCTCAAACACTTTATAGGTCTATAGCTTTCGGGACGATCACAGGTTCGCCCGGGCTTTAGAATCACTATTATTGTTGCTGTTGAGGGAAAGAAACCAATGGATAGGCAGAGTCGTTGAAGAATGAAGTAAGAAACTTAGCAACATTCAGGCGTAAGTTCTTAATTCATATATTTGTTTAACCAATGAGCTATTTCCTTGATCTTTAAATTAAAAGAATTTCACTTTAGTTAATTAATAATAATGTAATATGCGGCCTGAAACTGAGGTGTTTGTTGTGAAAGGTCGGTGACTCGTAGATTTCGGTAGCGCAGCGAGTACTTGAACATGTCGGATGTGCAGTGGAAACTGATTCTAACTTACAATCAGCGCCGATAGTGGCAGCGCTTGCCAGCAGATGAGGCGACAAGAGATCCAAAGCGACATGGATAATCGCACAAGCATGCAAAAAAGAGAGTTATGATAAGTGATAACAACTACTATTGGCATGGCTTATGCTCTTATCATCGCTTCGAAGCTAGATGCAAGCTTTGCTTGGACACAGGAGGCGCCGCTGCTTGTTTGACAGATATCATAAATCAAATTTATTAAAAATTTCGTTCTTTGTCGTGAAGTTTACTTGAAACTCTTTAATAAGCCAAAAAAAATATCTCTAAAATGATATGACAAGCCCAAACAATTTAATATTATTTTTTTTCGCTCTATGGTCTTTCAGCACAGTTAAGTTAAGATTTTAGATTTTTAAGTTAATATTTTTAGATTAACATTGTAATTTCAGAGATATTTCGTTTGGCTTGAAGCAACTGAAAATTGTGTTTCAGACAATGTCATGCGTATTTGATATAAATATAGAAAAATTTTAAAATTAAGTCGGAACATAGCAAGAAAATACGTATAGTTGCAAAAATGGTATCCTATGCCAACATCTGCATCTGCTTTACCTATTGAACAAATGTCCAAAGATGCTGAGACAGCCCAAAATAAAGATATATTAAAATGTCAAAAACAATTGAAGCCATTTTTAAGAGGCTGCATACTGCTTATTAGCTTACTTCCTAAACACCCAGAGGTCTACATTTGAAAATCTCACGACGAAGTCTGCAAAAATAGACTCGATCGAAGAATTAAGAACTTTAAGTCCCAAACGAGGGTACTTAGAGTAAAAAATAGCTGCCATTTATGATCACTCCTCTTGTTAGTACAAAATCTGTAGTTCCACATTAAAAACTCTCGTTACTGCGGAACTCAGGAAATTTAACTTCTTTGGAAAAATTCACCCATTCCAAAGAAAACTTTTTTTGCGAGATGAAAGTAAAATTTTTGTCAAAATAAACGCCATTTTGTGTCAGCCATTTTGTTTTCATTATTTTTGATACCTGTTTCGGATTTCTTTAAAAACTCTACACAAGTGATTTTTTTATTCACAAAACGATTTTTGGCCAGCATTTTAAGCTCTTGGGACCACTGTATGTCGCTCAGTTTAGTTCAAATTTATAAGACTTCAAACCAAGCGAAATATCTCTGAAATTACAATATAAATCTAAAAATCTTAACTTTCAGCCAAAGTTTTAAATAAACAAAAACAATTAATTTCACATTTAAAGAGCAGAAAACTCACTTAAATTGCGATGCCTTTCGACGTAATCCTTACGTAGAGTATTGCATTCGCTTAGCAACACATATTCAGCAATTTCCCAGGGAACCCATAAAGCCGTCAAAGCTCCATAGCTGAGCACACGGAGAGTAAATATCCCAAGCTGGTTTTTTTTGTTTTCGGGGAAATTGCATTGTTGTTGGCACTATTGTTGTCATTAACCAACTGACTTATTGACTTACTTATGAACCTGACCTCACACATTGCAGTACAAGTGAGGTCGTCGTCGTTAGCGCACCCCCTCACTCAGACAACTTCGTCGGGGTGCTAAGGAACTGCTGGGGGTCAAAGTAATAGCAAAAAAAGTAGTGTCAACGCCGCCTAAGGGTAGCAATGTTTACATGCTCTTCAATCAAACATTATGTAGATAGGAATAGTTTTTGGCAAAGATTTGAGTATATTTCGAAAACAGCAAGAGCATTATTAGTGGTTTCTGGAAGAAGAATGTATTGTTGCTTGATTTTGTTATTAAAATTATTTTTTACTCTCAAAATCGCAACTTTGCTTATAAATGTTACCAATAGTGCTGCCCCACCCACTATGCACTGCTTACTTTTTCACTGCAGCAAGCAGTGTATAACAACTTTGACTTAAACCCAAAAACTACCTGCTGCCGCCTTCGTTTTTCTGAAAATTTTGGAATGCAGACCATTAGACAAACCTGGATGTAAAATTTTGCATAGCTGCCAGCACTATTTTTTTTTTGTTTTTTTTCGGACGGACACGGCCTAATCTGCATGTTTCATGGCGAACAGTAGCACTGAAGCAACTAAACCAATTGTGCGTTTTCAGTGCTTTTCCACAAGTTGAAGTATTTAAGTTAAATAAAATGTTGCATACTTCATGGCGTTGCGATAAGTAAGCAAGTGCGCAGCATAGATAAAACTATCTTTACATGTCTGTGTCTGTCTGTGTGTGTATCTGTGTGTATCTGTGCGTATCTGTATGTGTGTGTGTGTGTGTTCCCAACACTTTGTGGCTTTGTTTTGACTTTTATACTTAGTTTGTGTTTACTACTTTAGTTATTTTTTATACCCTATTAGCACAAGTTAAAGGGTATTACAGAACTTGGCCATGGCCATAACTTGCAGACCAAATGTAACTGAGTCAACAAATTTTCGTTAGCTCTGCTATCTATGTTTCAGCTGAAAAGTATAAAAAAGTATATTTATTGCAAAATATTAAAAATTTAAGGCGTAAAGTATTTCATTTTCATTTTAGAAATGCCTTAAACAATTAAACAAGCGGGAAAAGTGCAAAATATCATTATTTATGTTTTTTTTTGTAAAAACTGCTTGAAAACTGCTTTAAAGCGGATTTGAAACTGCTTGCTAATAGCTAGAAATGCTTTGAAGAAATAAATATCACAAATTTTGACTTTAGATACCCAAATATATTATGAATATTGAAGTAATACTAAAAACATAATTTTGCGCAAAACTGCTTGAAAACTGCTTGCAAACAGGTGGTGTTGCTTTAAAGAAATATCATAGTTTTTGACTTTAGATACACATATACACTCTAAATCTTGAAGTCACTGGAAAACTGCTTGCAAAAAGCTGGAGTTGCTTTGAAGAAATAAATATCACAAATTTTGACTTTAGATACCCAAATATATTATGAATCTTGAAGTAATACTAATAACATAATTTTGCGCAAAACTGCTTGAAAACTGCTTGCAAACAACTTAAGTTGCTTTGAAGAAATATCATAGTTTTTTACTTTAGATACCCATATACACTATAAATCATGAAGTAACACTGAAAACAATAAATTTTGCGCAAAACTGCTTTAAAACTGCTTGCAAACGGCTGGAGCTTCTATAAAGAAATAAATAATATATATTTATTTTATTAAAATAATATATATTAATAAAACCTTTCGCTATAGAAATCGCAAAAGAAATTCGATTTTTTTTATAATTAAATTAGGCATACAACTAAGTCTCTTCAACGAGCATTTGGACGACCTCTTCTACTTATTCTTCTACGTGTGCGTTTTGGAAGACTGTCCTAATTGGGCTACTGTAGTCCACGGTTCACGCTTTTTAGGAGCTCTATCTCTTTACCCAATCTTTTTAGAACATCTTCATTTGACATTTTGTCAGTCCAAGGAACCTTTAGTATATGTCTCTATCAATACATATCAAAAGCTTCAATTCTATGCATTGTTAGGATTTCGAAAGTTCAAGATTCCAGCCCATAGAGTAGAATGAACGATACAAAGCATTTAACATAGCGCATGCGTAAGTTGATGCTGATGTTGCTTTTGCTTAGAGTTTTCTTGAATTTGAAGAAGGGGCAACCATCGAGCCATCTCTATACGGCACTTAATTTCTTCATCTGTTGTCCACTGTTCATTTACCCAACAAACAAGATATTTAAACTTAGGTACTCGTTTAAGAGCTTTAGTTCCAATTTTGATGGTAGAATCGATATAGGATAATGGTGTTTTACTGATGATCATCTGAATTTGATTTTTTGAAGTTTATGGATAAGTCAAAATCTCTGCTCTTCTGATGAACTTTTTCAAGAAGTAACTGAATATCAGCTACACTATCAGCTATGAGTGTTGTGTCGTCTGTCCTCCTAATGTTATTCCATTTACCTTGAAACCATTATCCAGATTGTTTAGGAACTCTTTGAATATTACTACTAAATAGATATTAAATAAAAGTTGAGATAGGATTCATGCTTGTCGAACATATCTGTTGATGACCAAGTTTTGGACACAGTTACATTTTACAGCTTCAGCTCAGCAGTTTGGTTTCAGAACAAATTGCTTATCAGTCTTATATCTTTGTTGGCCAGGTCCATATTTTCTAAGATTTATATGAAGAAGAAAACCCATTTGCTAATCTTCAAAGCGTTAAAAAAGCAAAAGAGAGAATTGTCAAATTTTTTAAATTAAACTGCTTAGAAATTGCACTTCTTTCTTCTACCAGCGGACTACCCTTGTCGCATATGTTCCAGATTTTCAGACCGATTGTGTTAGTTTGAAGCCAATTAGATGGCAAAAATTAAAGCTTCGAGTAGCTGCTTATATTAGTACAGATGTATATGTGAAATATAGTAAAATATATGAAGAGCAGGCCTCTGTGGAACACGGCATCAGCTGAACTACCTACCTACTTTCCGTACAGTTAGGTGCTTTTCTCGTAAAAAAAAATGCAGCTTTAGACGTGAAGTCTGAAAGCTAATCCATTGAGGCGATAAGTCTTACTTTTGCAAGCTAATATGGCAGACTGCTTGAAATCTGCTTGACACTGCTTGCCTTGGGGTGTAAAAAGGATGCAGCGCGCCAGTTGTGCAAACGAAAAGGATTAAATGCTAAAGAGCATTGCATTGTCGAACATGGCGTCAAATGTATTATAATTTTTGTTTTTGTTATTCTTTTATTTTTTTTTATAATATTTGGCAGCCATTTTGTTATTGTTGCTATTAGTTGTTGGTTCCTTGGTAGCCATTGCTGTCATTGCCACAAGCTGTGCTTAAGTGTGTTTACGTTCACATATGCGTGTGTGTGTGTGTGTGTATCTGTGTGCGAGTGTGTATTTGTTTATATAATTGTTGTGTGTGTGTATGTGTATGCGTTGCCTTCACTTTAACCGGATTATTAATGCTTGTCTAGCTGCCTCAAATTAATCAAGTTGACCATTCATTCATTCAACGAGCAAACTGACGTTGACGACCAACCAGACCAATATCAGCAAACTAGCCCCACCTCCCCCAAACGCCCACCCAACAACAACAGCAACATTAACACCAAGACAAAGAATTTCACCCAGCATAGAATGTATCTGACGACAACAAGGACAACAACTGGCAGCAGGAGCTGTAGCAGCAGCCGTAGAGAACCACCGGCAACAAGACAAAAGCAAAGGCAAAGGCAAAGACGCAGCCAAAGCACATTATGACCGTTGGCCAGCCGTCCAAGCGCAGCGCCATGAAAACTTAATTAGTCATTAGTGCAGGGGCGCACACACACACTCACACACGCACACACACACACACAGTAGCTACTAGTACTTATGTGCCCCAGTGGCTTTGGACAGCAGGTAATGAGTACACATTGTGGGCATTGCTCTATAAAACATGTTTATATACCAAACAGTTGCAGACAAATAGAAAGTATTACGAAATACGCATAAATTAGATATAAAGGGTCATCCATTATGTGCTGCTAGAGCAATTAGAAGATTTTTTGAATCACTAAAGAAAAAAAAAACTTAATCGACATACGCTTAGTTTTTAGAATTTTGTCATTTATACTTTACTGAAGTTTTCACTTTGTGTTTTTCTTTGGCCTGCCTAGCCTGTTTGAAGAGAATAGGAAGCTACAGTCGCCTTGACTAGGGTTATCGCTTCAAAAGCAGACCATGAACATATCTCTATTAATAGCTTTTCGCAGAGAACAGAAACCTACCTAGTTTATTGCCGAATCGCGGTGTCCTTAATACATTTTGCAAGCTAACTGGCGTCTACGTATTTGCTAGTCATACCAGTGCTAGACAAATGCCTACTAAGCTTTGCGCTTATTAGCAAGCACGCTATCACTACGCTAGCCAGGCCCACAAACAATTAGGCGGTCGCTTTTGCCCCAAAAATGAAGAATACTATAGTTATTAGCTTAAAGTTGCTACTCAACGTAAGTAGCAGTTTTTCATGGTCAATTGTCAGGTCGACTTTGCCCCACTTTATGCTACTCAAGCGTGAAATGCCCACATGACACCAACCTGTTGTTGCCATTGTTAGTTGCAAACTATATATTTATAACAATTTGTTGCAATGTGACGTCACGCTGACAACCAGATACAATGTAGGCCAGGCGTTATCCCTGCGCTTGCTTTCTTTTTGTAAAGCAGCCAAAGCAAAATTGTTCCGTATGCGGTCAGCGAATGTCTTGATTAATTTGATTGATGAGGCTACTAGTGCTTGCCGTTTGCTATGCTTGCCTCTCGCTTACTCAAGCCCGACACTTGGCCCAAATTAAATAAATAATCAGTTTTGATTTATTGCGGCTGGAAATGCGTTAGGGGCAAGTTCGCTTTGGCCTCCTGCCGCTCGCATTGACTTGCAACACGCAAGATTTGCTTGGCGCATCATCAGTTTGCTGCGTTATCTTTAGCTTTTATTTTTGGGTACATCATCTTCCGGGCTAAGCACTTTAAGCAGCTTTATTTTTGGCAAAATTATGAAAGAAATGCGCTTTTTGTTTCAGCTCAAACTAATCGCAGACAAATTTATTAGTAGCATAATTATAACTAATTTTTATATTTATGTGCAAAATGGAAAATTTATTGCTTAAGTCCTTCTTCTTCAAGTTAATTGCATACTCCAAAAAAACAAAGCAACAAAAGGGGTTTTTGGCGTATGCTGTGAAAGACAAAATGTTATCGTTGTTTTTGATTAAACTGTACTTAAGCAATAATTACCAATTAACTGAAGATTCTATTTGTATTTTCGTTGAATATGGCAGCAGGACTGTGTATAAGTTTGTTGAGCCAAAAGTACATCGTATTTGAAGAGTCAAGAGTTAGTTTGGTGTTCGTTCGTGGGGAAACCTTGCTGCCATTTAGCGTCTTTCTAGTTATTTTCTTGTTGGCGTTTATTTTCATTGATTACAGCGTCCATCAATTGATTCATACATTGGGTTAGCTCCTCTACCTCGGTGAAAATATTTTTTACTTTTAACCAAAATCGAACACGATTTGCCCACACTTCTCCGATCTGCATTGGAAGTTGTTCATCGTCAATTGGCCCATGGCGTGTTTCCACCGTTTGTACAAAATTCTGCATGGAAGTCCAATAACTATCGTCAATCACATACATTTTCTTAATCATCTCCAAGCCGAACTTGAGCTGATGCCCGGTGGTAAACAATGCCATAATCAATGTGGTATTAAGTTCTATTAGGCTGGGGCTATCTAAGAGACTATTGTCCTGCAGAAATTTATAGTGCACATCGTAGTCATCCAATTGACGCGATATGTACTCTTTTTCACCATTGATCTTATTTCTATAAAAATCCAAATCAATAAAATCATAGTTATAATACAGCTGCAAGTTCATGTTCGCTATTTATTTTTTTTCTACAACTTGACGATTCTAATTTTTTTGTATTTCTGTTGTATTCCGCACGGAATCAAATGCTGAACTGACTAAATATGAAATTTTAGTTTAGTGAAGTTAACTAAAATGGCATACTTTGATTGAAAACAAAGTTTTTGGTGTAGTAGTTGGCCTACTTGGAGCATGAAGTACATTTGCTGATTAATATCGCTCTCGCGCTCATTTGCGCTGTTGCTGACAGCGCTGCTGCGTGGGCGGGCAAATAATGTAAGGCAACTGCGTTAAGCTGATAAGCAACATAGCTCTCTCTATTATTGTTGAAATTCTAAAACGACGAAGACAATCATCATAAAAGCGCAGTTTCCAATGGAATCACTTGTTCTAGCTCTACTTGTACAACGATTGAAACTCGAACATCGAAGCTGCTGTCATGAGCTGTGGTCGGCATCAGTTGGTTATAGTTCAAGCTGCTATGGAAAGGCTAGACTTTGGCTTCTTCTACAACTTGTACTTGGTCCCGTTTTCTTATCAGCAAGTAAATGGCTTCTCGGCTACGACGTTATCAGAGGTCTTGGCTATGATGCCTTTACGTGCTGCGTAGCGTTAGGAGCTGCGTAATTTTTCTCAACTTGAAACAGGATTCTAGGCTGTTACGTCACCAGAGGTCATGAGTAATTCCTAATTTGCCTCAACTTAAAGCAGATCTGTTCGCTGAGTGGAAAAAAAGAACTTAAAATTATTTTTCCGCGCAGCATTTATGCAATAGAAGGAGTGGTAGAGTCTTTCGGATGGTAGAGAGCCAGCCAAAATTATTCCATTTTCTTTTTTAAATGCAACTTGATAAATTAAGCGCATTTAAAAAATAGCTCGCAATAAAAATTTTTACAATAAAATTGAAAACGAAATCTTAATCTAAATAAATTATTTTTATACAAATCCAAAACTTTTTCGATTTATTTTGCGGCACGCATGTGTGTGTGTGTGTGTGTGTGTGTGCGGCCAGAACATAATTCACTTTAGGCCAAAGACTAGCTTTGGGGCTTCCCACTCGGCAAATGGAAGTTTGTAGCAGGTGCATAAATTTAACTTGGCCAATTGAATGCCAGTTCAAGCTGCTTGGGTAGTCTTCGCCGTAGTGTGGGTCAAGCCAATCATTGGGCCACTGAAGAACTTTGCACTTATTTAATGTGCACTTGTTTTGGTTTGTTGTAGCCAAATATTGGGTCAGGCCAAGTGACCAACTGGTCATTTATTTATTGAATTTCATGCGAAGAGCACGAGCGTCCCTGTCAATGGCGGATGGAGACCACATTGAGTATGACTTGAAGCGTTTTTCACCTAAAATTATTTCATTTTCCGAAAAAAAAAAATTAAAGGAAATTGTTTGCACACTTACAGGCACACACAACCCCCCGCACACCTACAACTAATGCAAGTGTATTAAGTAAAAAGTGACAACAAATATTGTTACATGGTTGCTGGCTGTTGTTGTTCCTGTTGTCCCTACCAGCTAATGCGCAGAAAATTGGCCGAAATTTCATTTTGAAATATAACGAAACGCGTTCCGGCTACACGGCTGCACGACCCCACGGCCCCATTCAACTTTACCCGCCTGTCAGGCGGCTCCTTCAAAATAAATAGCGTGCCAACGCCAAAGAACTAATGGAAGCAAAGCTTACTTTACGGGTAAGCAAATATTTGCAGGTGAAACAAAGTTACTTGCACTGCCGGAGCCCCCTGTAAAGTCCGTGCCACTCATTCTGCTTGCTTTATGCTCTTGTCATTTCCAATTTTTTTTTCTGCTTTATTTTTGCTCTTTGCTCTTTTCAATGTTTTTTTTTTGTTTTATTTTTTGACTTTACCTTGTTTTTTTTTTATATATAAATTTCTATATTGTGCGAACAAAGTGTGCTAAGCTGTGTGCAGATTATCAGCGCAAATAGCTCCAATATAGCGCTGGATACTGACACAAACCACTGCCATCCAGAGCCCATGCCTCCTCAATGGTCAAATGGTCGTTGATATTGCGCTATGTTCAAGTGTTCCTCATAGCTGTGCGATACTTGAGTGGATTTCGTATAATAGGTTTGGTTTGTTAATTGCTTCAATTTTAATTATATTTCCCTTCTTGATTACGTCAGGGGTACCAAGTGGCTGTACCGCATTTACAAAAGTCGCCCCTATTGACAGATATTTTCTGCGCGAAGATGAGCACTACTTGCACTAAGTTATGACTGGCTACATAATTTCATTAAGAAGTTGATTAAAATTTTGCACATAAGTTGTCCGAGAAAGCAACCGCTAAGCGTAAAGGACCCCCAGAGCAGAAGAGATACATGCCACCTTATCAGCATAGTTTGCAATCATAACACCTTCAAAGAAGACCACATTCGGCGTAAATGAAAAGTCAAAAATATTCATAGATTCATAAAAATTTCAAATTTCTCCAACGGAACTCGACGAAGACTTAATTCAAAAAGAATCCGGTTAGCGTGAAAGATCGCTGTAGAAGAAAATATACATGCTCCTCGATGCAGATGAGTGAGTGTAGTTAGATAGCCGGAACATCACCGCCGGCGTAGATGAGCACTGAAATTCGATTAAAACTTTATCCAAAAGATGTCCGAGAAAGCAACCGCTTAGCGCAGAAGCTCACTAAAAGAGAATATAATATCTTAATGTTCCTTCAAACCTTAGTCGACGCGATTAGATACTGGATTGAAAGATGATTAAATTGTTGTTCATTAGTGACCAAGAAAAAATCCGCTAAGAGTAGCGGCCCCTAAAAAGACGAGTTCTCTCGGGTATAGCCAACCTTATCAACATAGGGGGCAATCGTAACACTTTAGTGATTTCAGCGTTTCGATACTAGATCAGAAGACCATCGTCGGCGTAATGGGAAAATCAAAACATATCCATACACAAGTGTGAAAAATTTTTCAAACGGTTCTCAACGAAGACTTGCTTCATTATCCGAGAAATAAACCGCTTGCCGTAGAAGAGCCCTTAAGGTGAAAAGTTCTCTCAGTTACAGGTGGCCCTATCAACATGAGGTGCCGTCATACAATCTCAAACATTCTTTAAAGAATGGTGTACGCAATTAAGTACAAGGTCGAAAGACCACCGCCGGCTTAAATGAAAAGTCAAAACATATATTCATACACAAGTGTCAAGAATTTCTAATTTTTGGAATATTTCTCCGTGAAGACTTGATTTGTAATCGGAATGTCTGTGGAAGAACGCTTAGATGTTGTGCGGTATCAGTGTGCTGCACCGAAATGATAGACAGACTTCTACAATGTAGAAGAGCAACCAATCACAAGAGCGAAAACTTCAAATAAGTGCAAAAAAAGGCTATTCAAAATTTTTAGTAGGCGATGGCTTTATAATCCAAATGAACAACACGATATAGGTTAAAAAGTTCCTGCTAAAGTATGCCAGTGTTTGGAACTTCATTCGATTGTGTACATAAATCAAAATAATTCAAGCTAGCCAGTCAAAAAGTAAGTCGCTCCGAAACGGAAACAAAAAGAAAATTTAGAAAATAGAATGAAATAAAAAAAAGTGAAAGAAACCAAAAATCAAATTGCGGAATTTATTAATCGCAAAAACTTTTCTGCAGGTTATTGAAGATGTCGCGTCTTAATCAGCATATGCTCTACGCACAACGCACCGAAATGGCTCGGGATCGTGCGCTGGCCACCAAGGAGGTCTCGCGCTATTATAATCATTGGGGGGAAGTAAACTCGCGTCTTGATAGCTGGTCCAGCAAGCAATATTTCGATAAGGCAGACCAGAAGCTACAGAAACATAAGGATGAAAAGCAGAAAGCTGCAGCCTTTAAGCAGCGTCGCGAGCACTTACGTCAGGTTATCATTGAAGATAAGGACAACTATGCCAAAGAGTTAAAATTGAAGGAACAGGCTAAACGCCAACGTGGTAAATCGGATGCTGACTCACCAACACACCAACATGGCATGGCTGATAAGAATCAAACAAAGCTGCAATGGTTAGATCAACAAATCAAGCAGAATGAAGAACTGGAGCAGGAAAAGGCAAAGCTCGAAGCTGAAGAAGAGTTAATGCAAAAACAGCAACTGCTTGATGAAGAGCAGGAGAAGCAGCAGCGTCAGCTGATGGCTCAGGAGCTGGTCACACTTAAGGCAAGCAACGCTGAGGAGTTCAAACGTTATGAGGAGCATGCCAAGAAGCTGCGCGATGAAGAGACGCATTTTCGCATGTATATGGAGGAGCTCAAAAAGGAGATGGACTTGCTTGAGAAGAGCGTAGCCATTATGGAATTCAATAATGGTTCTAAGATAATCTATAATCTAAACAAGGTCAAACTGGTACTACAGAATCGTTCCGAGACATATCGCAAGCAGTTGGGACTTTGCATTAGCATTTTGGAACGCATGCAAAACTATGTCACAAATCCCGACGCCGTGACTGCATTGCTGAACATCTACAAAGATGTCAAGTATAACGAACCAACACCCTATGGTCAGGTGTCGAGTATGTTTGAATCGGAAGCCAAGGCTCATTTGGAGTATTGTGAGTCCTACTGGCATGATCTGCAGCAAAAGCGCTTCACTGATATACGCGCGCTCATTGAGAAGGAGGAGCAAAGCTTTAACTCCATGCTAGGTGAAAATATGTTGCAGCAACAGGAGGTTGCCGAGGTTCTAACTGACATTAAGAAGACTCGCGAGAAGTTGGCAGAACTAAGCGAGAACACACAGGCAGAGCCGGAAGCAGAACTGGCTGAAATGCCAACAACTGAGCAGTGCAAGTCGCCGCCACCAATCGAAACTGATACTTTGGCTAAAACTCAGCAGCTCGATGACGATATGCCTTCAGCCAACAATCCCTTATCCAAACTTGATAATGCCAAATACAATCCTTCCAAGCGCGATGAGAACGAAGAGTCCATACGTCTAGAAAATACACGCGCCATGAATGTGGTCACCCCGAGCAATGCCGCCCCACCCAAATTTGCACGTAAGCGTGTATTATGGAACTAGCTCCAGCGTAGCCGTTCCCGAAACATAATTTCTGTTTTTAATCTCAAAACTACTTAAAAAATTAAAAGTTTAACGTAGCCGAATTCAGAATTCGGATATTTTGTTATTGGTTTCTTTATAATTGCGATAGAATCTCACAATGTCAAAATAAAGTCTACTTATAGCTCGCTTCTATGTGCATGAAATAAAGAATTCTATTGTTAAAAATAAATTATATTTTTAAATCTTATTTACATAACGGATAAAAAGTAACCCGGACATATTATACTTAAGCGCTTTGTAGTCTATTCTTCAGAGTCTTTTACCCCGAAGCGCATCTATTTTAGGTCTAACCTATTTTTCGGTATTTGACGTTAGCTTTCTTAGCTGTTTCGCTTTATTCTCCGATTTTGAGGATTATGTAGTTAATTTTGCAGGTGTTCTCGTTACGAAGGTACCACTGAACTGTTGGGCTGTTCGAAGCAGCCAGTATGCAGAGGATCGGGCTCAGAATAGTCCTGTGGGAAACTTTAGTTGGAGTTTAAGCAATCACGTGAGATGCTTTTGACGCGTCTTACAGCAAAGAGTCTATTGTAGAGATATGAATTTTGGCAACTTTTGTGTGCCATACTCGGTGGAATGCTTGTGCAAGATCGAGGAATACAGCTGTGCGGAGTTTTAACTTTGCTTATTCTTCTAGTCAATCTCATGGGATCAAATCTATGATTTGAGCCTAGAATTAGGTAATGTTAGGTTAAGGTCCCCTGAAAAGGGGGTGAGGGGTTAGCAATAATTCCATTGCGCATTTTCGAACAACGCTGTATGTCATTCCCTTGTGATGTTTTCTGGAAGCCTGCGCAAGTTTTGCAATGACTCCAACCAAACTTTTCTCAGGTAGCTTGAAGTGAAATCTAATAAATCTTCAACTACAATAGGAACAATAGCTGAGGCCAAAAACTGCCAAATGGTGAGCTGTCCATCATCAAAGCAGTTTTGAACGAGTTTTGAGAACGATGTTATTGTTGGTACTGTTTTTCTGACGCGCTTTACAACACTGCCAAGTAAACTGCACTCAAAATGGCCAACAGGGACATACAGTCAGTACGATATATATGCGTACATAAAGCATTATTTCAGAAAAAATCTGAGTTCTCGAGCAAAACTATTTTGCCGTCTGCATATTTTCCAAACTGACTGTACAAACAGCTCGGCCAATGATGCAGTTAAGCTGACGTCTACGTCTACGGTTTCGCTTGCAGCCACAGGGCTTGTGCATCATCAAAAGCAAACGCAAACACCATTGACTTAGCTTCCTGAACTTAACGTGAATAGCGCACTGCACTTGCTCAACACTCCGGCGCAGACAAAAGGACACGTAATAGAGCAGATCCCCAGCCAGTATTGCCAAAAAAAAACTGCCAAAAAAATGAACTCCAGCACTTCTCTTGCAACTGGCGACAACGCCACTCAATAGGCCTCTGATGAAATAATTCGCGCTGCGCCCAAGGAGTCAACGTAAGCAGCGCTATCAAGTGCCCCCCACAACCACCCAAACGCCAACCAACATTGGCAAAGCTGGAAAATCAGATTTCGTATTTCGTGCAAAAATTTTTGCCAATTCAATTTCAAATTTTACAGCACGCAACATGACCAAATGGCGCACACCAATCCCAACTGAGTGCCGGCTCCTCCTGCGTCTGTTGCTTCTCCTGCGCATTCAATCCGTCATAATTAATGCGTCTGTTTTGCACTTTGGAGTTTTCAGTTTTCATTTTGTAGTTTTGGTTGGGCTTTCAGTTGCCAACTTGCAATTTTCAATGGCTCGCTCCCACCACCAGCAGCCATTGAAAATTACAGGCTGGGAATGGTGTGTTGTCATGGCTGGACATTGGGTTTGGCTGCCATTTCCAACGACGATTTGAATGACATGAAAACTCTTTATTCTAAATCATGTTTGTGCAATTTTTCGAGCGTTTTCGAGTGGATTTTGCTGCGTGGCGCAATTGGCTGCATGATGGCATGCCATTGTGATATAACTTTTTGCGCAAATATATAACCCTAGATATGTATATAAATATATATATATATATATATGTACTCCCTACTCCATATATATGCGTATATTTTAACAATTAAATAAAAGCCATGCCAACAACAATCGAAATAAAAACTTTTGTACAACGTTTAGTTCAGCTCACGTGTTCATGAATGGATTGTCCTGCATGCCATTTGCTAATCCCCAAATGTTTGCATAACTTGGTTAGCTTACCCGGCATATCGTTGTATATCGATGCATTCGCGGAACAAAAGGTATAAACTAATACCAAAGTGAAACAAATCGTATTATCCTAATAAGCCAGGAAATATTAAAAACGCTGAAAATGCAATGAGTTTTTCTGGTTTTGCAATTTTTTTATGAAAAAAGTATGAAAGTCTTCCATGCGTTTTCCAAGGTTTCCAAGGTTTCCTGCTATTCTGTTCTTCTTGCTTGTTTTGCTTCATAAGAACTAGGCTATGGCAACCATGGATTGTTCTCCTATTCAATTTGGCCCAAATAGCTGATGTCCGACTGTATGGCAGCAGGCTATGCACAATAACATGTACTCGAGGAATAGATATTCAATAAAGGAAAGACTGTAGAAGTGACTTATCTGGTGAGCTCACACAAAGTGATTTATATGTCCTACGGTTACTCTGAATAAGCTTCAGTTGTTTCCTAAAAAGCAGAGAAGCACTGGTAAATCAGTCAATACGGCTACGAGGGCAATAAGATTGCTGACAAAGCAGGCTTGGCAAAGCAAGGAACTAAAAGTCTGCTCACACGAATAGACGAATAGAAAACATTGAGCAAGTAAAAAGCTTGCAATGTTTCTGGGACTTGGAAGGAGCTCTACTACACTCACTATCAGGGATTAAGCCTTGTTTATATGTTACTCTGGTCTCGGTCAGTAGAACTCTGAAATGTTCCTGGGATTTGCTGGAGCCAACGTCCAACGACTACTACGCTCACTATCGAGACCAAACGTTGTCTATATGTTACTCCCCTTCCGATCAGTCGGGCTCTGAAAGCATTGAGCAAGTACAAAGCTTGCAATGTTTCTGGGACTTGGAAGGAGCTCCACTACACTCACTATCAGGGATTAAGCCTTGTTTATATGTTACTCTGGTCTCGGTCAGTAGAACTCTGAAATGTTCCTGGGATTTTCTGGAGCCAACGTCCTACTACTAAGCTCACTATCAGGGAGCAAACCTTGTCTATATGTTACTCCCATTCCGGTCAGTCGGGCTCTGAAAGCATTGAGCAAGTAAAAAGCTTACAATGTTCCTCGCACTTGGAAGGAGCACTACTACGCTCACTATCAAGGATCAAGCGTCGTTCATATGTTACTCCCCTTTCGGCCAGTTAGTCAAACCTAACGCAACCTTCCTATAAAGTTGTTGGAGAAGACATAGAGATCTTTTTAAGTTGCATGAAATTTGCTGATCATGAATTGGACAACAGTGCTTCTCTACGAACACACAAAGAGGCTCCTCTTTGTTCCTCTGGTACAAGTACGCACTTTGTGGATTTGTGGAGGTTTTACCATATAGCTCTCGTTGTCGATTTAAAAGCAGTATACCAGGAATTCTATCCCAGAGATAACAATGCTCTCATACCATCCTGCACTAAAATCCCAGTAGCCGAATTTTATTTGTTTCCAATATTTTAAGCCGCGGACGCTGCTTTGTTGCAGAATGCATTCCTATATCGAACAGCTTTATTTTTAAGAAATAATTAAAAAAATGTCGTGACTTCTTTGAACAAATGCCTGAAGACAGTAAAATAAGCTTCTTTGCTTGCAACTTGGATGATATTGGACACTAATCTTTTTTGGAGCTACACGGTATCCCCTTAAGTGGAGTAAATCGCATATATCGAATCACGAATCGAACCACTCGATCATGCTGCCTCTCCAGCGGATTATGTAGGACAGGAATCCTCAGTTTATTGCCGTATTCGAACGGCGGAGTCTTTTTCGAATAGAGATTTACTTAGTCAAATAGCGTCTACTTGCTAGCCATGCCAGTGCTACTCGTTATCGAACAAACAAGAGGGTCAGTTTTCATACTGCCAACTCCCATCTTTTGTTTTTTGCGTTTGCGCATAATGATGCGCGGAAAATTATATTTAATTTCATAATGATTCTTAATTGAACATAAGCCACATTTATGATATTCACAACTCGGGCAGAAGTACAAAGAACGACTTTAATCGGATAAAAGATTTTCAAGCATTCTTGCCAAAAATGTAGCTCAAGGTGATCTTTGGAACTGTTGCTTTTCTATTTGATCAAAATTAGATGGTAACATGAGTTGTTAGTGGGTACAATGACAGGTAGCGGCAGCGTATTTCCTAAAACAATTTCTTTCGAAGCTATGTAGGAAGAGCAAGCTTTCAGCAACTACCATAAGATTGCTTCGTCTATTTTTTAAAGCGCGCTCAGTTTCTGGGAAGGTTCTTCTTTCTACAACTTGCCATCCTACAAAATGATACCTCATCGAATTGTTTGTCTTAGGCTTTCCACTGAGGGTATAACCCACTTTTATCACTTATTGCTGTCTGAGGATTAGGCATATTATTAGTCTGCTGTCTACATAACCTAACCCAAGTATCAGGAGTCCCCCAAGTAAGCGGCTACTTTGCACGGACTGAGCTTCTGCAGCACTCAACGTAGTCGAACATGCTTCCAATCAAAGTTTAGAAATACCAAGAAACTACCAAAAACCAACAAAACTTGACTGGAGTTTCGTATAATTGCCCACTTAATGGTTATGACAACATATCTCCAAGTCCTTTAGCCTTTTTGATTTTATTTTAATTTTTTTTGTCTGCATTGCATTGTATGTTAAGCTGGCCAACAAAAGACCAAAATCGCTGGAAAATTGAATAAGTGTTAATTGAAAATGTCAAGCCATCAACATCATCATCATTCCTATCCGTCATCTCCAAACCCATCGCCCATACGCATCCCCCATCATCATCATCGTCAACATCATCTCGCTGATGTGGACAAGTGCTGAGGGAGCAAGTAGTTTGAAGTTGGGGTTCAGTGTAGTGACATTAACTATGCCATCAGTGGCAGCAGTTCAGCAAGTAGCACAACATGAGGCGCTCCCCGACTACTACTCGCTGCGCTGTCCAATTTATGCGAGCTGCCGTATTGTCCAAAGCCCCTCCACGCCGCCATAACCTTCTGCTTCTCGTTCACCCAGAGCAGCATACCTTCGAATCTCAGTGCCTGCCATACGGTTATGTGACTACCCTTGTACATCATTCAGCGCTCATCCATGCGTTGTCCTTCAGCTGCTTTTAATTTCCATGCCAGCGGAGTACCTCATGCAACCCCCCACTATCAACCGCACCCTCGCACTTGCATTTTCTCGCCTTTTATCGCTTTAACTGTTGGTTATTTTTTTTTTTATTATTTATTTTTGGTTGCTTTTTATTATTTGTTTTGTTTTTATCCTTTATGCTTTCGGGGGTTTTTTTATTTTATTTTTTGTTTAAGTGCGCTCATCCGCTTCCTTTCGCCTGCCAAACAGCAGCGGCGCGGCGATGCCGTACTTCGTTTTTTTTTTATTTATTTTCGCATAAACAAAACTATGAAATTCCTTTGTCAGTCAAATCGTTAAATTTTCTGGCAATTCTCATTTATCATCTCGGTAAGTGCTAGAAGAAGCCCTTAGTTTGGAGCTGTTTTTCAACAGTTTTCCATTTTTGCCATAACTTTAAGTCAGTGGAGCGCATAGAGCAGCCGGAAGCAGTCAGTCAAACGGGACATAGCAGGCAAGTCTGTCAGTAAATCAGTTGTCAAGGCGAGCGAGCGTCCAATCCTTTTGGGCTGCTCGTCGTCCTCACCTGCCGTGTTGTTTGACGATTGAAGTGCGATTCGCAGTTGTGGAGTTGGGAGCTACGTGGGCATTGAAAACTGTTTTCTATGGAAAACTACATTTTTTTTTCTTTAGAAAATATCATTTCAATTTGTACATCTCGAACTAAAATTTTTTTAAGTGAGCAAATTATTTGAAGTCTTATTAATGTCAGCATTCAAAGAAGTAACATTTTTTTTTATGAAAAACTAGGAAATTTTAAAAAATTACCTATAGACAATTTCTCATCTTTAAAATTGAATAAAACTTTTAGGCGTTTCGTAGCCATCTTGTGCTTAAATGATGATAAAAACCCAGTTGCCTTCAGTTTCAGTAATCTTAAAGCATTTTTGTATCTTAAATAGAGTTAAAAAAATTCTTAGTTGAAAGAAATCATTGCACTTCCACGTTCTTGAGGGATATATGACACTTTTATCGAAAATATATATATGGCACTCATAGCGGTAATAGATTTATGGATAGTTTTTCAGATAAACTATAGCACAAAATAGGTTCTTCCTTATCATGGGTGTTTTTTGAGATATAGAGCTTAAAGTTGGCATTACTGTTCAAGTTGGCTACCGATTTAACAGCTGTCAAGTGATTTATTCTCAGTTTGATTTGACAATTGCTCATGAATAGACTCACGCCTGAACAACGCTTACAAATAGTGCAATTTTATTTTGAAAATTATGGCTCTGTGCGGAATAATTCGATCAACCATGGTTGAGCCTCCGCAGAGGCTCCGAATAGTGCTGCTGTAGAGCGTAGCATTGTGGAAGATCACGAATGACTCCATCCGACAACGAGCACAGGAATTTGATCTGTGTCCGTTCACTTTATAGAAGATTTTGCAGAAGGAACTTGGTTTGCGTGCTTACAAAATCCAACTCAGGCAAGAGTTGAAGCCAAACGATCATCAAGCAAGGCGTAGATTCGTCGATTGGGCCCAAAACGAGATGGCCGTTGTTCCCGATTTTCATAAGCGCATTTTGAATGGCTTCGTCAGCAAACAAAACTTCCGCATCTGGAGTGATGCTAATCCTCCACACATCCGAAACACCGCCACGTCCAGAACAACAGATTGTTTTTGCTGGTGGAATCATTGGTCCGTACTTCTTCGAAATCGTTGATGGCCAGAACGTTACAAACAATGCTGATCGGTATAGAGCTTTGACTACTAACTTTTTCATTCCAGAATTGAACAACACAGATGTCCAGGAGCTGGAAAGCGCAACATCCCACACAGCTTGTGCCACAATCGATGTATTGACAGTCGAATTTCTCGTTTTAGACCTGTGAATTGGCCTCCAAGATCTTGTGATTTAAGGTAGACTACTTTCTGTGGGCCTATGTCCAGTCATTGATCTAAGCGTATCTAAAAAAAACACCCTTTATAATATTATATATCATTTGTTTATCAAACAGTTTTGAATGCTTTACTCACTTTACCTTCACCTGTTTGCCAGTTATCGATTTCATTTCCCCAAAGTTCATTTTGAGCAAACGGCAATGGCACGCATGTGATTTTAAAAACAAATTCACATAAAATATGCGAATTTCTTTGACGCAAAAGGGCTTTTTGCAAAAACAACAACTGCATTCAAAGTTTTTCTAGAACTTTTCAAACTTTTTGCATAATTCTAGTTGACTATGACACCCTGTATTGTTGATCTACGGGCATTCATTTTTTAACTTTTGGCCCACAGATCTATTATGCAGTGCCACACACCCCAATACCCCCTCACATACATTCACACTCTTACGCACACGCACACTCACACGAATACACACCCCCACAGACCCCCACACACACTCACACACACCCACGCATGGGTGGGAGCAAAAACTATTCTGTTTACTTCGTTCTTCACCTTTTTTTTCGTTTTAATTTTGAAAAACTTTCGCTGCAGTCAGTTCGGAAAATGCTTTTCTTTACTTATTTTTGCTTTTGTTGTTGTTGTTATTGTTGTAGTTGTTGTATATGAAAAGTGTTGACGCTTCTTTCTTCTTGCCCTTTCCCAATAAAAATTTTCCAGTTGTTTGTGACTGGGAAAGTCACTGCTGCTGCTGCTGCTGCTGCTGCTACCTCTGCCGGCGCAGCTTTTGTGGTGAATTTAATTAAATTTATGAAAAATTTACATATTTATTGGTTTAAATGCCCAAAAATTGTGCTGAGAGCATATGTAGAGCGTTCGTCGGTAGTCGACAACTATGAAGTTGAATGAATATTCATAAAAACTCAACCACTGATACTTCAACCGTATATATATGGATAGTTTTTATTATAAAAAAAAAATAATAAAAGAATCGTAACTAAAAATTAAGTAAAATCAAATTTCATAAAAATGCATGTACTCGTACACTTGAAGAAACAAACGAGTCACTTGGTATATTTTTGTAGTAATCTAGTTGGAGGAGAACTTGGAGAATTTCTCACAGCAAAACTGCATGAAAAAAGATACAATCCATAGATATCTTTTATATATTGAAGTCCCACATGAAGCTCGATAGGTGAACCCAGATCCAGCACAAAAGCAGCAGGCAGATTGAGATAATACCAACGGCTGACCGGCAGGCACTCAAAGCACAAAATCAGACCCAAGCTGCTTTTCTAGAAAACCCTAGCATCCACCTCACCACCTTGACAAACTACGATAGCTCACTATTCACAATGACCTCAATATCTGCTGGTTACAAATAGTGAAAAGAATCCATACAAATGATCAGCTAGCGATCTGCCTGCTGGACAACAATCGAACCTCAAGAAGAACACAAAAAAACACACTCCCCTTGACTAGCTATATAATAAGCATAAGATTCTCATATCCCCACAACTCCCTGAAAGCAATGACAGCCATTTAAAACTCAACCAACAATTCGATTGAGAAATTAAGTTATTAGCTTAAAATATAAAGATTTCTTACACTCAAAACAAAAAAAAAAATATATATATATATACTCTTTATTTTTAAATTTAAAAAATGGGACAAGAGCCCTAAGAGGTATCCATAAGTCTTCATCCCTCGATCGTATCTGCCACTTTGTTTCCATCAATGCCTTGATGACTGGGAACCCACAAGTGCCTGACTGCCGACATTATATATTTTATTTCGCGTATTTATTCTTTATCTTGCTGATAAGTCGAGGCTCAACTATGGAAATTGAAGATGGACTTGGAATAATTAAAAAAAAAAAACAATTAACGTTAATTTTCTTTCTTTGATTATTCAAAATAAATAGCTCTTAAGTCAGAATAAAATTCTTAAGAGAGCGTCAGTTAGGACACTCTATGTATTCGCATTTCACAAACTATGTATGTATCGTCCAGCCAGAGAGAATCATATTTGCTCATGCACTACTATTTGAGTACAGATTTATGTACTTCTATCTCAAAACAAAGACTAATTGGAGACGAATCGATAAATAATAAATAAGCCGCAACAGCACTGGTACGATTAGCTAGCATCGACATAGCTCGCACTGACAAAGCCAGCAAAGCTGCCTACACAAAAAGAGCTTTCAACCCTTTTTTGACATGTACCAAATCAAAGAGTATGCTTCGAAAAGTTAAAAATCTTGTAATTTTCAATCGATTTTAGCAATGGTGTCGTTATTGTAAATTGAAAACTATCAACTGCTATCGAAATATCATCATTTTTTATGGGCATATCAATCTGCTTAATACGTTCTCCGAACGTAGTGCTAGAAATTTATGCAAAGATTTACAAAAAATTTTGGTAGCTCTACTTGCAATTTGTGTGCCAGCTTCCAATGTCAAAATAGGCTTGCTTCTGAAAATACTTGCAAAAAGGAATATTTATAATTTATTTGTATATTTCAACAAAATGTTTGTCAATTTTGTTGTATCAACATCTTTATATTCACGAAAATTTTACTCGAAATATACCCTTCGCATAACAGATAATCTTTATATTTCTTAAAGATACTAGTTTGCGAGCAAACATCAGCTCAAACAGAGTTATATTCGTGGATGATATATGGATTATCTGTGCCCCATAAAAGTGATTTCTTTTATTTATTGACGGCTTTAGAGAGTGTGCCAGTGACCGATTATTTTGAATGTAAAGCGACACTTTTTCGTGGCGTTCTTGAGAGGATCGCGACTATAAATCAGTTCCCTCTGACTATCGCTTTAAAGTCGGAGCATAGAGAAGTATTTTCCTATTTGCTAGCTGTGCTGCAGAGTGGAACCACCGACCTTTCGTTTAAGAGGCGAGTATGCTATCACTATGCTGCCGATAGTCCTTCTATTATTATATTGCAATTTCAATGAGGTTCATTGAAAGTTTTCACATGGACTATTTTTTTGCGCTCTGTTCTGGTCCATCCGTAGAACAAGTCCAATCCATCTTAGCCTCTGAGATTTAATGGTTTTGACTTCATCTTCGCTATCGTTTTAGCTCTTCGTCATTGTTCTGTGGAATGTAGTCACCACGAACATTTATCTTTGACCCAAACGTTTTTCACAGTATTTATTTTTTTTTTTAGAAAAGATTCTTATGCATTTTTCGTTCCAAATTTCTGTTTCATATGCAACTGATGGAATTACAAATTGTTAGTTTGCAAGCGAGCCAAGCATTGGACACCCTAGAAAGTTAGTTCTCGAAGTGCAGAGGGCAGTTGCATAAAAGGTGTTTCATGGTTTCTTTGACGTTTCCGTATCCGTATGCACCAGGTACTTCGGTATTAAATCAGCCCAAACTAATCAATAAAATCGATAATCCATTTTTTGATTTATGGACAGCTTTTTCGGCTCTTGGAACCACTGTGCACCAACCGTCCGATTTAGAGGCGAGCACGCTACCACTAGGCTGCCGTGGCTCAATCGAAAATTGTAAGTTTCTTTAGACTTACCACAAGTAGAATGCAAGGATTCCAATTATAAAATATTAAAAATATCCATTAGATTCGAAAAATGTAAATCATTTTAAGTAAGCTGCATTGTCACTTCTGAACTTTCTTAGAGAGACGAGCAGGCTTCCCTTTCTCAGCTCCCCAACCACTATCTAACGACTTCGCTTTGCGGAATCGGCACAATGGGCTATTTAGCCTGTGTCCGAGGCGGTAATTGTCGCCTCTGTCACCCTCACATCTAATCTAAGCAAGTTGCCAAAAGTACACTGGTACAGTTTCAAGGATTTCTAATTATATGCCACTGATATTCTCTTTTATTTTCTCCAACATCTTTCGATTTACGACTTAGATTTCACACAGCATTTGGAACTACTGACATGACTTTAGCAATTGTTAAATTTAATAAAAATTCAAAAACTTTTAATTATATTTAGTTTGCGTTGATACAATGTGAGCTCGCTTTGAATATTTTAGAAATAAAAAATATATTTTACTTTTTTACAATTTCAATGTAGCTGCCCAAAGCGCACTGGAAATTTTTAATAAATATTTGGGTCACATAGTTCTGTCAATTCGCTTTGATTTAATAATTCAAATATTTATTAGAAAGTATTTTCATATTGCTTTGCAAAACTAAAAAAAAAAAAATAAATAAATAAATAAAAAACAATTAACTTGTTCGACAGTGTAAACAATAGTTGACGGGCATAAATTGCTTTTGTTGATTTTGCACTATTTTTTTTCAAAAATATCCAAAGCATTGCAGCTCATTGATCTCAAATAACAAAATATGCGCTAACTAATAAATAAATATGCTAAAATTTAAAAATAAAAAAATCCAAAAGCAAGAGGCGTGCATATCCGCATATATGTATTCTTTAAAAAAAATAAAGAAAAAACTAGACATTTTTTAGCATAATTTTAGACCGTAGTTCCACGTTTTCATGGAACGTGTTTGCCATAAAGAAAAAAATAAAACCAGACTACGCTTACATAAAAAATAAAACTAAATAAAAAAATCAATATAGAAAAAAGAAATCAACAAAAAAAAAAAACAAAAACAAATATAGGAAATAACACAGCGCGCGCATCGTCTATTAAGAATTTGTCCCCGGCGGATGAATATGAGAACCATTCGATTGCTATTTGTTTTTATATTCGTTTCGGTATTTATTAAATAATCCTGTTTGTCAAAACGTATGAGACATAATAGCCAACGGGCAGATGACAAAAAGTAGAAATAAAAAAATTAGTTATTACAAAAACAAGCCTGAATCAAGTTTTATTAACATTTCAAACGAAATCAAAAGTCTCCAAAGCAATGCCATAAAAAATATCTTAACTCCATTGATTAGTACAAGTTTTATTTCTGCGGAATTTTAAACAAAAAAAAAAAAAAACCAGTAAACTTTTGCTAAAAATTCCTAGCTTGGCAAGCATTTTGGCGTTCTTATTCCAATTTAAACATTCTAACTTGCATTCGCTATATTAACGTCGCGTTTAAACTTAATTAAGTACTATGCACTTGAGACTATTAGATCTAACTGTCTTAACAATTAACATATCATTAATATGTATGACAAGTGGGTAGGGAGGCACTCACTCCAGAGCAACATAAGTGATGTCTTGCATATTAAACGATTAATTGATTTTAAGAAACAGCTAGAGGCAGCCAGATGTACCAATGATAAAAATTCCAGTTAAGTAATGCACAAACACACCCAGTAGTTAATTTTTTTGGGTTTTATTTATGGCCCGATTCGTGTTAACTCTTCGATGGAGACTGATAAGCGCAGCAACAACAAGTACATAAGTAATATGCAGTTCGGCTGGAGGCAATTGTCGTCTTTTCGCCACTAAGTTGCCACTAAAAGAAGCAAAGATACTTTAAGGTTTTTCTTTTCTATGAAAGTTTTCTATTAGATGCGGCACTCTCATAATAAAAGTAGGTGGTAAATTACCACACGACGGGTTATGACTAGGTGACAATTGACCCCTTGCATGGCTTGTAACTGTGTGGCGGGTAATGCACGCGTTCAGAAACACATGTATATATATATATATATATACAATTAAAACTTAATACCTAATATGCCAAGGGGCAAACGACTTACAATAGCAACAAAAGCAGCCGGTCGGCCGGTTATCTTATTTTTTTTTCTCATATATTTATATGCTTTTTGTACTCTATAATCGGGCATGCTTATTTACTTTTATCGTATAATTTGGAGTGGGTGGAAATTTGAGAGCAAATACAAATTCTTATAAAAACAAATTAAGCCATTTTGCGTAAAAAGTTATTTTTCGACGCTGTCCAGCATTGTGAACCTTCAACCAAAAGTCAGATATAGTTTTGCTCAAAAGCAAACAATTTCTATCATTTAGTACCTGG